>JAUPFV010000001.1:147239121-148506603 GCA_036936605.1 Limnanthes douglasii subsp. nivea | reverse complement strand
CACCAGCCAAGAGGAGATATAGTCTTACAAAAGATTCAATTTGGAAAAATTAATCGAGCAGGAAAAGTGAATCCATATCCCTTCTATTGGTACCTTCATATATCGTCAATTTTAAATTCGGGAGAAAGCCCAGAAGAAGCTCCACCAAACAAGGCAAGAGGCTCCAGCAGGTGAAGAACAACTCAATCTGAAGAGATGGGAGCTATACCTCATAGTACCCTTCTTAAATCCCTAATCATGAGGAGGAGGGGAGAAGGTAAGGAATTGAGATGAGTGTTCCTTAATCCATAGAGAAGTATTGAGCAGCCACCAATATAAATGATAGGTCTCCAGAAAGGTAAGAGAAGTAATAGAGAATTTTAAAGACCTCTTCAAACATCGCATAGACCCTTCTTGAATCCCAGAGGAAATGCTAGATCACCATATCAAATAAAAACAATAAGAATTTTGCAAAAAAAATTAAGTTAGGTTGAACCTGCTTAATAGTTAGTGATCAGTTAATTATTATGATGCACGGATCAGATGCTGAAGGAGAAAAAGCTCAGGGAGACAACAACAGGACCATCAATAGATGATTAACAGGTAAATAATTTTGATAAAAACAATTTAAAATTCAAGAACACTATGAATGATCTATTGACAAATTTAATCTTCAATAGAAAGATAGCCCAGATTAAGGCTTTCAAGCAATGTAATAACTTTTAAAGTGTTTGGTGCTTGAAAGTCATTAAACTGGGTTCTCATTTTGCATTTCAAGGTCCATTTGGCAAGCCAGTCCACTGCCATGTTTTGGATCCTTGAAAATGCTAGTAATAGTCATGTTAGAATTTATTATCTTCTTGTATCATGTGAGGGTTTGATTCAAATAATAAGAATAGTTCCCACTGACCAACATATTAACTAAAACCTGAGAATCAGTATCGATTTCCACCATAGTCCAGTTATTTTCCTTGCACAGAAGTAACCCATCTAGTAGAGCCCTAGATTCAGCCATGATAGGATTGAGCTTTCCATATAGGTTAGTAGCACTAAGAACAATATTCCCATGAGAGTCTCTCATTAGAATATCATCTCAAGATTCTTCATTTCTCAGGCAAACTGCATCAGTATTAAGCTTCATATAATTTGGACTATGAAGCATCCATTTATAGTAGATGATTTTCTGTTTTATAGTGTTTTTACAGCCCCAAACTATAACAATATTATGGTATTTGCACCAATGCTTGTACCTAAGGCAGTTAGAGTTGTCCAAGAAAAGAATAACATTGGTAATTTACATTGATGAGTCCAGATTTATTTGTCACTCACCGTAGAAACCGGACAGGGGCAATCCAGATAAAAGATACCCATTGAACCATATGAACTGGACAAAAGTACTAAAAATTATTCAGCTTTTGACTAAGCTAATTGCTAATATGCTTAATAAACTAATGGGTTTTTGAACTCGACCCGATTTTATAAAGTTTGACCCGAAAGCCCATGTGGCCCATAATTAAGGGTATAAATATCCAACCACTTTCATTAATGAGGGTATTGAAATATTTAAGACAACCAGGCAGCTTAAATCTCTCACTAGAAAACACCCCAAAATTTAATACTCTTGTAACATCTTAAAATATCTGACAAAACTACCCTCATGCAAAAAAAATCCACATCAAATTGGCGACCACAGTGGGAGCAGAAGGTGCCTGAATCTAGCATTCAAAACTGATGAGTCCGAATTCGAAGAGCTCCCCGGAAGGGTAGTCCAAAGTAAAGTCACCCCGTAAATTCGGACAGACTCCATGACTTCAGTTCGAACAGCACTGGTTGAACCGGACAGGTGACTTTGAACACTGCAAACATAAGGCAGTTCGAACTATGACTAAAGTACTAAAAAACCTAATCACTATCTGACTAAGCTACCTGTACACCTGCTTAAAACTCATGGGTCTTTAAACATGACCCAGGTCCATTAAACTTGACCCGAAAGCCCATAAGGGCCCAAATTTCACACTATAAATGCCCAACCACCAGCATTAACTATGGGTAAGAAAAATTAACTGCTGCCAGGCTGCTTAATTCTCTCTCCACCCTTAAAACACTTTGAAACACTTTGAAATATATCAAAACACCCTTAAACACCACCACACCACAGTGAAACACCCTTACGCCGCCTTAAAACTCCACTTAAAATTACCAGCCTACCCTCAGGCTACTTTTATCCTCACCAAATTGGCGACCACAGTGGGAGGCGACGGTGCCTGAATCAAACATTCAAAACCAAGTAAAGGAATTCTGTCTGAATGAATCCGGATAATCCAGAGCTTCCACCAGCTTTGCTCGAAGTGGTGGAAGAGAACGATGAATATACTGTCCAGGAGCGTGACAGGTTGAGGGTTGAAATAGAAGCTCTGAGGGCTGAAAAGGCCAAGATGGGCGTTAAGGAGAAATCCAAAGCATCAGTTGCTCATCGCTCTGATAACCCTCGAGAGCATGAGGCTTCAAAGACTCATGTGAGCACTAAAAAGACACATGCCAGTTCTAAAAAGTCTCACCGGTCCAAGCCTGTGGAGAGTTCTGACTCAAGTTCAGAATCTTCGGACAGCTCTTCGGACAGTGAGGGGAATGAAAAGTCCTTGTCCTCTAGCAGTGACGAAGGGCGAACCAGGAAAAAACAAAAGCAAGTTAAAAAGTATTCTAGAAAAAGAGATCACCATGGAAGAATGAAAAGACATATTGGGAAAGGATCATCTCACAGTCGGAGACATATAGACCGGATGCTGGTGGATCCATTTGCCTTCCATGATGAGCCAGGTATCTTTGCAACACCTAATGAGGATACCGTGTTCAGTCGTGGAAGGAATTGGAGGCAATCTCCACTGTCTTCTAAAATCCTATCCGGAAACCTCCCCAAGAGGTTCGATAGCACCAAGATGGAGAAGTACGATGGCAGTACTGATCCAGACAATCATCTGGAGCAGTTCAAGAACTTCATGATGAACTTTGATGATGATGATAAACTACTCTGCAGGGCATTCTCCCATTCCTTTACGGGGAGTGATCTGAAGTGGTACAACAGCCTTCCTCAGGGTTGTATCAGAGACTTTGATACCTTTTGGGTGGCCTTTCGAAGGCAATTTGTGGGGAGTAAGGAGCTCAAGGGTAATGGGGATACCATAATCCATTGTGCCCAAGAGCCAAATGAATCGTTGAAAGAATACATAAGTCGCTTTGTGAACACAAAGAACGGGCTGGCTGATTGCTTTGAACAAGTGGCAATAGCATCCCTGAGACAAGGTTTGAACCCGGGCAACCTGGCCGATTCAGTAACAAGGAAGAAAGCCATGACCTGGGGTGGATTGCTGAATCAAGTCGGCAAGCAAATAAATGTTGATGAAACAAAAAAGACCAGGGTGCACAGGCAGGTGAGATCCACCCCGGTGACACCAACTCCCAATCCAAACCAGTCCGGCAACAAAGCTAGAGAAACCGGATAGGGGCATGGAAGAGGAAAAGCTCAGTCTCAACCAGCTGCTCCTGCACAAAGTCAACAGTCTAGAAACAAAAGGGGGCCGTGGGTCCAACCGGAGTGGTTTGCAGAGCTCAAAGAAAGTGTGGCAACCATTTTCGAGAAAACTAAAGATGAAGTACACTACCGGAGACCGGCAACCCTGCAGTCTCCCAGAGAACATCGAAACAGTTCTTTTTGTCAATATCACAATGATATTGGCCATACTACTGATGATTGTATAGCCTTGAAACAAGAGGTTCAGAACCTGATTGAAAGAGGGAAGCTGGGTGCATATGTCAAAAGAAGAGGAGGCAACAGGCCTGACAACACTCACCGGGCTGGTCCGGTTAATGCTGCCCCAGAAGGGGCCATGGTAATTGTTGAAAGGTTTGATGTGGAATCTGAATACTTGGATCCTGATCCAACAAGGAACAGAGTGGGTGCAATAGAGGAGCGTTCCAGGTCGGTCTCCGGGCTCATTAAATTCTTTGAGTCCTTGACAATTTTTGGAGGAGACACTGTAACGGCTCCTACCACTTCATCAAGAAAAAGGCATGTTCATAATTTGGCAACCCAACTAGAAGGGGGCATGACCTCTTATCAATCACTAAATTCATTCCCATTCATTGTCTTTGATGGGGATGATTTGAGAGACATTGCTGGCCCTCATGAAGATGCTGTTGTCATAGGAGCATCGATAGGGGGCAATGAGATAAGGCGAATCCTGGTAGATACTGGGAGCTCTGCCAATATCCTTTTCCTAGATACTTACAAGAAAATGAAAAATCCAGCTGTGATTCAAAAGTCAGACCGATCGATTGTAGGCTTCACGGGCAGTTCAGCTGATGTAATTGGTGAGTTCGAAGAAGAAGTATTGTTGGGCAGAGGCCCTTTCAAGAAAACGGTCATAATACTTTTCATTGTGGTGGACTGTCCCACTTGTTACAATGCTATTCTAGGGAGATCTTGGCTCTCTAGGATGCATGCAGTGGCCTCAACAGTCCATCAGTGTCTAAAATACGCTGTTCAGGGGCAGGTTGGGGTTGTCCGGAGCAGTCAAAAAGTTGCAAGAGAATGTTATGCCACTGCCTTGGCTCCACGAACGCTGGGGGCAGTCCGTATAACTGACCAATAGCAATTTGAGGGCCTGTCTGGGGGTGAGGGTGAAATTGATGACCCCAGAGAGACCCCCGGAGTGTTGATCCCAGTTGAAGAAGTTGAGACACATTGCTTGGAAGAAGGGAAATTTGTCAAGATAGGGTCCAAAATGCCACAAGTGTTGAAAGAAGAGATGTTAAAATTCTTAAAAGACCATCAGCATGTCTTTGCTTGGTGCAATGCTGATGTTACTGGAGTTCCATCAGAGGTGATTTCCCATCACCTATCTATCCGGAGAGATGTGGCACCTGTGGTGCAAAAAAGGAGAGCTTTCTCAAAAGAAAAGGCTGATGTCATTGTACAAGAGGTTGACAGACTCACAAAGATGGGGCACATTAAAGAATCTCAGTATCCTTTGTGGACTGCCAATCCGGTTTTGGTAAAAAAGAAAAACGGTAAATGGCGGATGTGCATCGACTTCACAGATCTCAATCGAGCTTGCCCAAAAGACCTGTATCCGGTTCCCCGGATAGATCAGCTGGTAGATTCTACTTCTGGGAACAAGCTACTCTCCTTCATGGATGCTTTCTCCGGGTACAATCAGATCCAAGTGGATCCAAATGATCAAGAGCATACCACTTTTGTTACTGATAGAGGTTTACACTGCTACAAGGTGATGCCTTTTGGTTTGAAAAATGCTGGGGCTACTTATCAAAGGTTAGTCAATAAGGCATTTGCTGAACAAATTGGAAGAAATATGGAGGTTTACATTGACGATATGATGGTGAAAAGTGTGGATGAGCAGCTGCACTTGTTCGACCTCCAGGAGACTTTTGCCAATCTGGCCAAGGTAAATTTAAAGTTAAATCCTGAAAAATGTGTGTTCAGAGTGCAGTCCGGGAAATTCTTAGGGTATATTATAAGTGAGCATGGAATACAGCCCGACCCAGACCAACTCAATGCTTTATTTCAAATGGAGCCTCCTCGAAACATTAAAGAAGTGCAGCGGTTAACGGGGAGGTTAGCAGCTTTGAACAGATTCATCTCAAGGTCTTCGGACAGATGTGCTCCTTTCTTTCAAACTTTGAAGGGTGCAAAGAGGTTTTAGTGGACACCACAGTGTGATGAGGCATTCAATGAAATCAAAAAGCATCTGTCCTCCCCCAAGACCTTGTTCAAACCAGTCGATGGGGAGACTCTTTTTGTGTATCTGGCTGTTTCAAGTTGTGCCATCAGTGCTGTGCTAGTAAGGGAGGTTGATGGGTACCCTCACCCGGTATACTACATCAGCAAAAGCCTGATTGATGCTGAACGCCATTACTTGAAACTTGAGAATCTAGCATTGGCCTTGGTAATAGCTGCAAGAAAGATGAGGCCTTATTTTCAGGCTCATCCTATCATTGTCCGGACATCTTTCCCTTTAAAGAATGTCCTTCAAAAAGCAGACATTTCAAGCAGAATGACAAAGTGGTCAGTAGAGTTGGGGGACTTCGACATAAACTTTGCTCCTCGAATAGCAGTAAAAGCTCAAGCTGTGGCTGATTTTCTGGTCGAATTCCATTCTGATAGGGACTCAGAGCAACCTGCTGATTCAAAAGACAAAAAAGTGTGGATTGTCCGAACATACGGGGGATCCAGTGCCATAGGATCTGGGGCAGGGATATGCCTCACTTCCCCTTATGGTGATAACATGTTTCAATCTATTTGTTTTGCTTTCAGGGCATCCAATAACGAGTCTGAATACGAAGCAGCTATAGCTGGGCTGAAGTTGGCTTACATCTGTGGAGCAAAAAGGGTCAAGCTACTAAGTGACTCCCAATTGCTCGTCCACCATGCTTTGGGCTTATCAGAAGCTAGAAAGGAACAATTGATCAAATATTTAATTCTCTTGAAAAATGAGGCAATGAAGTTTAAAGCTATTGCCTATGAGCATATCCCCCGGGCAGAGAATGAGCTTGCAGACTCGTTGGCAACAATAGCATATACGGAGTCCTATCCATGGATCCATGTGCTTGAAAGTCCTTCTATTCAACTTGATGAAGGGGAGAAAGAGGAAATCTTTGAAATACAAGTGAATGAGCCTCAGGATTGGAGGTCTCCTCTTATCCAATATCTGTCCGATGGCGTCGTACCCTTGGAAAAATCACAAGCCAGAACGTTAAAACACAAGGCTCATGGTTTCATCATGATTAGAGAGGTCTTGTACAAGAAATCCTATAGCAAACCTCTCCTACGCTGTTTAGGAGATCATGAGTCACAAATGGTTCTCTCCGAATTACATGATGGTGAGGGATCAGCCCATTGTGGATTTAGAGCGTTAACAAGAAGAGTGCTTCTCTCCGGATATTATTGGCCTTCAATAATGAAAGATGCCAAGGAACTGGTAAGAAGGTGTGACCCATGCCAGAGGTACAGCAATGAAATTCATGTACCAGCCATTCCTATGAAATCAATTTCTGAGCCTATCCCTTTTGCTCGATGGGGATTAGACTTAGTTGGGCCTCTCCCTATGGCGTCCGGAGGGCGTAAAACCATAATCGTAGCCATTGACTACTTTTCGAAATGGATAGAAGCAGCCCCCTTGGCAGGAACAACATCAAAGGCTGTTATAAAATTCATTCTATCCAACATATGTTGCAGATTTGGTGTCCCTCAGAGAATAACAACAGATAATGGGCCACAGTTTGACAACAGAGAAATGGAGAGCTTCTGTGCCTCGAGGGGTATTCAGCACTGCTTTTCTTCACCTTTCCACCCACAAGCCAATGGGCAAGTTGAGGTGGCTAACAGAACAATACTGTCCGGTTTAAAGAAAAATTTGGAAGGGGCTGCTGGGAAATGGCCTAGTTATTTACAAGAAGTCTTGTGGGCTTACCGGACAACACCTGGGGCTGCAACACAAGAGTCACCTTTTGCCTTGGTCTATGGGATGGATGCAGTAGCCCCCATAGAAAAGACACTTCCCTCTTTTCGAGTGCACAACTTCTCCGGACAGGCTAATGAAATGGCAGTTAGAAATCAACTTGATTTAATTGAAGAAAGGCGAGTAAAAGCTCATCTTAGAGTGGCACACTATCAGGGCTTGATGAGGAGCAGGTTTGCTTCTAAGGTTAAAAGAAGAGACTTTCAACCAGGAGATAAAGTATTGAAGAAAGTTTTCTTGCATACCAAGGAAAAGCTCTTCGGAAAGCTGGCCCCAACTTGGGAGGGTCCATATACTGTGGTTGAAAGAATCAAGCCTGGCACATACTGGCTAGAAGACAAAGATGGCAGGGTTTTAACTCACCCTTGGAATATTGAACACCTTCGAATGTATTTGGAATAAAACTTATGTAAATATTTACTTGTTTAAACATCCATGTAAATATTTGGGGACATACCACTTCCTCTCTTCGGCGCCACGAAGAGCTTTCAATAAAACTTGGAGCCTTCTTAAACAATTTTCTAAGTTTTTACAAAATTCTGTTGATTGCCATACTACGCGGACTGAAAGATCTAAGGGCTACTTAAATTTTAGCCAGAGAAATTAAACACTCTCACAATACGAAATATTTAAACAGACTATGGAATAAGAGAAAAGTTGTGCAAGATAAAACGTTCATTCAATAAAATTAAAGTTGCCTTGGCCTCCCAAGGACTTTTTAAGCAAGTTTGAGCATAACACAAAAATCTGTCCGGATAAAACGAACAGCATCACAAAAAAGGTGCCTTGGCCTTCCAAGGACTTTGGTTCGAACAAAGGGTAAACAAAATTACTAACTAAGGTGGAGCCTTTGAAGATGGCTCACCCTCATCTGTTCCCTTGGTCTTGACATCGCTTTTTTCCTCAATGACCTTCTTTCCTTTGGGGTCAGCCTCTTCTTCACCCGGACTCTCTCCGGTTTCCTCCTCGTCACCAGATGAGGATATATCAGTGTACCCTTCATCAACCATGGTCCAATATGGGAGATCGTCATCATCCACATAACGCCATAAGTCCCCAAGTCTCCTCTTCGGGAACTTCTCATGAAATAGAAGGACCATGTCGGACTTCACCTTCTCAATCAATAATTCCTCACTCCGTATCATCTCCTTGGCATAAGCATTGATTTTGGCCTTGATCATGGCCTCTTGATCCTTCACCAGGGCAGCTTTCTCACCAACAGCCTGAGTCACTGCATTCTCCAAAGCAAGTTTATCAGTAGTCAGATTGGTGACAAGCTTCTCTTTTGCTGCAGTCTCATCTTTTGAGGTTTTCAAGTCCTTCTCCAACTCGGACAGCTTAGCCCGGAGATCTTCTAGGGTTTTCTCTAAAGAGGCAACTTTTGTGTTGCTTTCATTTTTACTCTTCTTCAGCTGTTCGTTCGACTCCTTAAGTAAGTCAACCTGGGTAGTGGCACCCCGGAGGTCATCGGACAGTTTCTCCTTCTCAGACTTAAGCTCCTTAATGGTTTCCGCCTGACTCCGGACTTGCCTTTCCAGGGTGAGCACGGGTTGCACGTTGCTAAGGAGGGAATGGGCTATAACATCCCTCTCACTGGAAACTAAGAAAGTCTTACCATTGAAGTTTACTGTGTTGGAGCTACTTGGGGGAACATATGGCCCTGCGAACTCATCTCTAGACAGGCCAAGAAAGTAGTCACCTAGAGAACCCAGACCGGTGACATCCACTTCATCCATATTGATCTCTCCCCGTTCGATCTAGTCAGTGTGGAGTTCCCTTGGGATCCCTTCATTAAGGTTTCCGGGGATCTCTTCAGCCAATGTAGGATCAATTGGGAAAGTGGGCTCCGGATCCCGGACAGCAAACTCTTCTTCTTGAGAAGTCTTCTTCTTTTTTACTTCTCTGTCAGCACTATCGCTTACTTACTTACGAGTTCGTTTGGAGGCCTTTAAAGGTTTTAAGGGAGTCTCTCCGTGTTTCTTACTTTCCACTTCTACCACATGTAGAAGGTTTGCATCAACTTGAGTTGGGATTGGCACCTCTGTGTCAGTTAGAGCCTTTTTCTCCGTATCCACTGCCGTTTTCCTCCCTTTCTTCTTCTGGCCCTTCATTTTACTTGGGGCTTTGGTCCGGAGAGGAAGGAAAAGGGTCCCATCTAGCTCATGAGACCTTCTCAACACTATGTCATCATCAGGAGGGGTGGAGAACTCCTCCCATGTTAAATCCCTTCGACCTGTGGTGTTCCACAGGTGAGATCTCGCCAAGTTCCCCGAGGTGAAAGCCTTGTGAAACCGGTTCTCCCAGTTCTCTGCGGCCCAAGCATTTATCTTGCCACAGGTGACCTGTCCGGCTTTCAGATAGTCTCCGAACTCTTTTGGCAGTTCTAATAAAACAAAAGAATAACTGGTTAGTGACAGCTTAAAGAAGGGAAGTTTCGAACAGAAACTTAAGAAAAGAACTTACGATCGCTTCTCCATCTACTTCGAAGAAGGCTAGGATTCTCCCCAACCTTAATCTTCTTCCCATTCTCCCATGAGCCACTTATAAACAAGAACTGGCTCCTCCATTTATTCTCCGATTCCAGGAGATCATCGACGGCCTTCAGATTGTTCCCCATATTAAAGTGATAAAAGGGGAACTGGTGATGTTTGCATAGACTTGCCACAGCAGCAAACTCTTCCATGGGAAGAGGGATTCCGGACAGCCTGGACGCCATAATGCATGACATCAAGGTGTACCATCCGTTGGGGCTCAGCTGCGATGGACATAGCTTGACTAAATGGAAATAGCGCACTATCTCCGGATCCAGTGGGAACCTGAGTCCCCAATTGAACAGCTCTGTAAAAAAGACAATCTCGTTTCTCTTGCAATCCATCGGGGTCTCCGGATCGATGGGAATTCGAATCTTTACGTTTTCAGGGATCCCCCACTTAGTGCGAAGCCGTCCCAAGTCTCTAGTATGAATAAACATGTACTTGGTTTTTAACAAAGATAAGAGATACTTAAATTCTACCTTGTGAAAGCAGGGCCCAACTTTCCCTTCAAGGCTCTCCGGCAGATCCGGACGGCTCAGGTACAAATCCTCTTTGCCTTTTTTGGCAACAACTATTGCAGTTTCAGCTTGTCCGGAAGACTCGGACTCAAACCTGACCTCCTCAGTGGAGTCTTCCATCCTCTCCTCCATTACTGTTGGGGGAGCTTCTGCAGAAACAGCCCGGGGAGGGATGAAGCTTGGTACAGCTGATCCTCCGGACTGGCGGCTCGTTGTATGCTTTTGAGTTCTCACCTCAGCTTGAGTTTCTGAGGTCGAAGTTTCCTTAGGAGGTAGTGGACTGCTAGCCTCCGGACCAACCGGCCTCTCCCGGAGGGTTCTAACAGTTGTCCCGGACCCCGACTCACTGGTATTTTTTGAGGAGAGTCCCTTAACCAGTCTACTTGGTCTTTTCATAATAAGTTTGTCTGGAGAATGATCGGAGTCGGACCCCATAGCAATGAAAGTGGTTTTCTTCCTAACACTTGTAACAACGACCCCCGGTTCGACAGTGGGGATTGACTCTTGGACTGATGAGCCAGAAACTATTGGGGAGAGTGTTGATTGAAAGAGTCTTCTAGGTTTCGTACCTTTCGAAGACGACGAACCTCTATCAGATTCTTCGATTGAAGGGGCTGGCTTTTCAACAGGCGACGCTGGAAGCCCTGCTGCAAGTCTCTTCTCTTTTTCAACCCTTTGAGCTTTTTCTAGTTCTGAAAGATTGAGCCAACCACCCTTGATTAGAGCTGTTCTTGCTGTGAACATAAAACAACTAAGAAAAGTTTGAAGTTTTAGAGAGATGAAGTTTTCGAGTGAAATGGCAAAGTAAAAGTGAAAATGAAACTGTGAAAGACAAATGGAATTTATAGTAAATGTAAAAAAGAGTTTGATTCCTAGGAGAATCCGAAAAGTTGGGCAATGATTAAAAAACGGCGCTGACGTCATCAAAAACATTTAAAGAAGTTACCTGTTCAATAAAGTGGTGCGATTTTTCAGATGAAAAAATGGCTGAAGTGACCAGCCAGGGTGTGACACGTGTCCCACTACCTCTGACAAAGAACCGTTTGGAATTCATAACAGTTGGACTGTCCGGGCCTATCTCAATTCTCTTCGAATTGGAAAACCACTTCCTCAATCGGACTGTTTTTCAGTTCTTTAAACAAGGACACTTGTTCAAATACCTAAAAAAGGGGCTCCTGATGAGTCCGAATTCGAAGAGCTCCCCGGAAGGGTAGTCCAAAGTAAAGTCACCCCGTAAATTCGGACAGACTCCATGACTTCAGTTCGAACAGCACTGGTTGAACCGGACAGGTGACTTTGAACACTGCAAACATAAGGCAGTTCGAACTATGACTAAAGTACTAAAAAACCTAATCACTATCTGACTAAGCTACCTGTACACCTGCTTAAAACTCATGGGTCTTTAAACATGACCCAAGTCCATTAAACTTGACCCGAAAGCCCATAAGGGCCCAAATTTCACACTATAAATGCCCAACCACCAGCATTAACTATGGGTAAGAAAAATTAACTGCTGCCAGGCTGCTTAATTCTCTCTCCACCCTTGAAACACTTTGAAACACTTTGAAATATATCAAAACACCCTTAAACACCACCACACCACAGTGAAACACCCTTACGCCGCCTTAAAACTCCACTTAAAATTACCAGCCTACCCTCAGGCTACTTTTATCCTCACCAAAAACCATCAAGAAAAACTACTTCGGATGAATCCGGACGAGCATACAGTGCCACCAACATTGGCAGAAGTGGTGGGAGAAAACGATAAATATACGAGCGAAGAGCGAGACAGATTGAAAGCTGAGATTGAATCCTTAAGGGCTGCTAAAAGGGTAAAAATGGGTTTGAAAGAAAAATCAAAAGTGTCAGCCGTTCACCGCACTGACAATCCAAGGGAGCATGACCCGTCAGCAAAGACCCATGTAAGCACTAAAAAGACTCATGCTAGCTCAAAGAAGTCTCACCGATCTAAACTGGTGGAGAGCTCAAATTCAGATTCAGAATCTTCTCGTTGCTCTTCGAATGAAGATGGAGTTGAGGAGTCCATGTCATCCAGCAACAATGAAGGCCGTTCTAAAAAGAAGCAAAAGTTGGTAAAAAAGTATTCAAGAAAGAGAGACATGCATGGAAGGTTGAAAAGACATTTAGGGAAAGGGTCATCTCATGGTCACAACCGTGGCCGAAGGCATGTAGACCGGATATTGATGGATCCTTTCGCTTTTCACGATGAACGAGGTATCTTCGCAACTCCCAATGAAGATACTGTGTTTAGTCGTGGCCGGAATTGGAGACAATCTCTATTGTTTTCCAAGATACTGTCCGGAAACCTTCCTAAGAGGTTTGACAGTACAAAGATGGAAAAATACGATGGGAGTAAAGATCCAGATAATCATCTGGAGCAATTTAAAAACTTTATGATGAATTTTGACGATGATGATAAGTTACTTTGTAGAGAATTCTCCCAATCCTTTACGGGGAGTGCTCTGAAGTGGTATAATAGCATGCCACATGGCTGTATCAGAAATTTTGATACTTTTTGGGTGGCCTTCCGAAGACAGTTCGTTGGAAGTAAAGAGGTGAAGGGCAATGAAGACACTATTATCCATTGTGCCCAAGAACCAAATGAATCATTGAAAGAATATATAAGTCGCTTTGTGAACACCAAGAATGGATTAGCTGATGGCTTTGAACAAGTAGCAATAGCTTCTCTAAGATAGGGTCTGAACCCTGGCAATATGGCCGATTCAGTAACTAGAAAGAAGGCCACGACATGGGGCTGTTTGCTGAATCAGGTGGGAAAACAAATCAATTTGGATGAAACGAAGAAAACTATG
Source organism: Limnanthes douglasii subsp. nivea (assembly GCA_036936605.1). Taxonomy (NCBI): domain Eukaryota; kingdom Viridiplantae; phylum Streptophyta; class Magnoliopsida; order Brassicales; family Limnanthaceae; genus Limnanthes; species Limnanthes douglasii. The sequence goes on along the minus strand of JAUPFV010000001.1, from coordinate 148,493,203 downwards.
GTGCACAGGCAAGTGAGATCGGCCCCAGCTGCACCAAATCAAAACCAGAATCAGTCCGGGTACAAGGCTAAGGAAGTCGGACATGGTCACAACAGGGCCAAAGCTCAATCCCACCCAGCACCAGCTCAGAGCCAACAATCCAGAAATAAGCAACGGACTTGGGTTCAACCGGAGTGGTTTGCTGAATTGAAAGAGTGGCAACCATTTATGACAAAACAAAAGATGAAGTACATTTCAGGAAGCTAGCTGCGCTTCAATCTCCCAGGCAAAATCGTAATAATTGTTTATGTCAATATCATCATGATATTGGCCATAATACAGAAGATTGCATCGCTTTGAAACAAGAGGTACAAAATTTGATTGAAAGAGGAAAATTGGGAGCTTATGTTAAAAGTAGAGGTGGGAATAGGCATGATAATGCTCATCAGACCGACCCAATAAAAAATGCATGGACATCGGCTCCGGATGGGGCTATGGTGATAATTGAAAGGTTCGATGTGGAGTCAGAATATTTGGATCCCGATCCAACCCGGAATAAGGTGGGTGTTATCACTAACACACCAAGTCGGTGTCCGGGCTCATCAGCTTTTTTGAGTCACTTACCATATTTGGGGAGGACACCATGACTGCACCAATTGCTTCTTCAAGAAAAAGGAATGTTCTTACCATGGCTACTCAACTGGAAGGAGGCATGACTTCCTATCAATCACAAATTCCTTTTCCCTTCATTGTTTTTGATGAAGATAATTTGAGGGACATAGCTGGTCCCCATGAAGATGCTGTGGTAATAGGAGCATCCATTGGGGGTAATGACATTAGACGAATTTTGGTGGACACCGGCAGTTCAACCAATATCCTCTTTTTAACTTCTTATAAACAAATGAAGAATCCATCAGTGATTCAGCGTTCGAACAGGTCAATTATGGGTTTAACTGGAAGCTCAATGGACGTAATGTGGGAGTTTAAGGAAGAGGTTTTGTTGGGCAATGACCATTTTAAGAAGATGGTTAGAGTACTTTTCATTGTGGTGGATTATCCCACGTGCTACAATGCCATTTTGGGAAGGTCTTGGCTCTCCAGGATGCATGTTGTGGCTTCAACGGTCCACCAATATTTAAAATACGCAATGCAAGGACAAGTGGGAGTTGTCCGGAGTAGTCAGAAGATATCAAGGAAGTGTTATGCAACAACACTAGCCCCTAGAACTTTGGGGGCAATTCAGATCAATGAAGATTAGCAGTTGGAGGGGCCCTCTGGGGGTGAGGGTGAAATTGATGACCCCAGAGAGACCCCTGGTGTTTTAATACCGATTGAAGAGGTTGAAACTCACTCTCTGGCTGAAGGAAGAAATATCAAGATTGGATCCAAGATGGCATCAGAATTAAAAAGCAAAGTGTTATCTTTTTTAACAGACCATCAGCATGTTTTTGCTTGGTGCAATGTCGGTGTAACCGAAGTACCATCAGATGTAATATCACACCAGCTATCCATCTAAAGAGATGTAGCACCTATTGTACAGAAGAGAAGAGCTTTTTGTAAGGATAAAGCTGATGTCATAGTTCAAGAGGTTGAATTGTGGGTTTCACTGGAATCTCAGTGGATGTAATCGGGGAGTTTGAGGAGAAGGTTTTGTTGGGCAATGACCCTTTTAAGAAGATGGTCAGAATACTTTTCATTGTGGTGGATTTTCCCACGTGATACAATGCCATTTTGGGAAGGTCTTGGCTCTCCAGGATGCATGCTGTGGCTTCAACGGTCCACTAATGTTTAAGATCCGCAGTGCAAGGACAAGTGGGAGTTGTCCGGAGTAGTCAGAAGATAGCAAGGGAGTGTTATGCAACAGAACTGGCCCCTAGAACTTTGGGGGCAGTTTGGATCAATGAAGATTAGCAATTAGATGGGCCCTCTGGGGGTGAGGGTGAAATTGATGAACCCAGAGAGACCCCTAGTATTTTAATACTGATTGAAGAGGTTGAAACTCACTCTCTGGCTGAATGAAGAAATATGAAGATCGGATCCAAGATGACATCAGAATTTAAAAGCAAAGTGTTATCTTTTTTAACAGACCATCAGCATGTTTTTTCTTGGTGCAATACTGATGTAACATGAGTACCAGCAGATGTAATATCACACCAGCTATCCATCCGAAGAGATGTAGCACCCATTATACAGAAGAGAAGAGTTTTTTCCAAGGAGAAAGTTGATGTCATAGTTCAAGAGGTTGACCGGCTTACTAAGATAGGGCACATAAAGGAATCTCAGTATCCTTTATGGACAGCCAATCTCGTGTTAGTAAAACGAAAAATAGGAAGTGGCATATGTGCATTGACTTTACAGACCTTAATATGGCTTGCCCAAAAGACCTATATCCAGTCCCCCGGATTGATCAGCTTGTGGACTCTACATCAGGGAATAAGTTGTTGTCCTTCATGGATGCCTTCTCGAGTTATAATTAGATTCAATTGGATCTGAAGGACCAATAACACACCACTTTCGTTACTGATAGGGGCCTACATTGCTATAAGGTGATGCCTTTTGGATTAAAGAATGTTGGGGCTACTTATCCGAGGCTAGTGAACAAAGCTTTCGCTAATCAACTTGGAAGAAACATGGAAGTCTACATTGATGATATGATGGTAAAAAGTGTGGAAACAGGGTCCTAATTTTCCTTCCAGGGACTCCGGTAGGTCCGAATGTTTCAAACACAACTTCTCTTTACCCTTGCCCTTTTTGTCAGCAACAGCTTCCCCTGTCTGACTGGAGACGTCGGTCTCGAATGGGGCTTCCTCTATGCTGTCCTCCATCAACTCTTCCATCACCATGGAAGGTTTGTCAGTTGTTGTTGGTGAAGGAGTGTTGGTGGTAGGCTCTGTAAGTCGTCTAGACTGTTGATCATCACCCTCACCTAAGGTTCTGGTGTCCGGTTGGGGCTCAGGTCCGTAGGGCTCATTTCGAGAGCTAGTTCCAGTACCCTCCGGACTGGAGGGTTTATCTTTGGGGACTCTGATAGATGCCCCTAACTCTGTAACTTTGTCATTGGCCATATATTTAGAAGGCCCTGATTTTAGAGATTTAGTTTGTGAAACAACAGTTTGGCCCTTCACCAAGCGGCCAGTTCGGCGAAGTGTAACTTTTTCAGGGGACTTTTCAGCATCTGACCCCATGACTATAAATAGATAAGGTCTCTTGGTGGTTGAAACGACTTTTTCCCGTTCAATAGTGGGCTGTGACTCCTGAACCGAGGAGCCTGATACGATGGGTGAAAGACTTGGTTGAAATAACCTCATGGATTTGGAACTTCTGGCAGAAGAAGAACCTCGATCAGCCTCTGAAGATGGTGTTTCAGACTTGTCAATTGGAGAAACTGGAAGACCTGCAACAATGCGCTTTTCTTGCTCAACTCTTTGTGCTTTTTCTAACTCCGAAAGATTAAGCCACCCGTCTTTCACCAGTGCGTTTCTTGCAGTGAACATAAACTTACATCAAAAGAATTTTGAAAAGAAAAGTGAAAACCTTGAGATAAAAGAATGAGAGAGTAATGAAGATTGAAGAAGGTAAAACAGTGAAAGTGAAGTAATTTATACTGATAAGACAAACGAGTTGCCAAAAACCTAGGAGAATACGAAAAAACAAAAGTAATGATTGAAGACAACGCTGACATCATGGGTATTAAATGAAGAGGTTGCTTTTTGGGATTAGTGGGAGCGTCGTTCTAGGGGAAAACAGCTGGTAAGGCAAATCAAAAGGTGACACGTGTCCCACGATTCATAAAATAAATTTTCAACTTCTGAGAAGTTGTTAGTCTAGAACAATCCTGAATAGAGCACTTAAACATTCCGGAGAACGTTGCTAGTGTCTAAGAAAGATTTTTTAGGTCTTACCAAAGGCCTTCGACAAAATCTAAAAAGGGCTACTGATGAGTCCGAATTTATTTGTCACTCACTGTGGAAACCGGACAGGGGCAATTCGGATAAAAGACACCCACTGGACCATCCGAACTGGACAAAAGTACTAACACTTTTTGACTAAGCTAATTACTAATCTACTTAATAAACTAATGGGTTTTTGAACTTGACCCAGTATTATAAAGTTTGACCCCAAAGCCCATGTGGCCCATAATTAAGGGTATAAATACCCAACCACTTTCATTAATGAGGGTATTGAAACATTTAATACAAACAGGTAGCTTAAATCTTTCGCTACAAAACACCCAAACATTTAATACTATTGTAACATCTTAAAACATCTGACAAAACTACCCTTATACAAAAATAATCCACATCATACATGATAATCAACTCTAAGGTGATCCTTTTGTTTTTAATTTTGGCCTGATTCTTGTATTTCCAAATAGTCAAAAGAATAATAATAGGAATAATGGTCCTGATGTGGACCTTAGCATTAGTAGACCAAAACCAGACCTTAAATATATGCGCTATGGTCATAAACTTTTAGATTTTGATGCTAATAAAGTTAGCAAAATGACTTCAAATGGTCCAAGCAAAATCACACTATATGAAAAGGTGTTCAGGACTCTCTATGTTGCTGCAAAACTGATATTTGGAAACCAAATATAAATGCCTCTTTTGCATAATAATATCAATAAGGATATTATTATGAAGGAGTTTCCAAGAGAGAAAATAATTTTTTTAGGGACAAAAAAGTTCCACATTTTACCAAAAATGTCAGATTAATTGTGTTTAGTCCTGAGGTGATCCTGAGTAAACATAGTATTAAACTTAGAGTCCCTAGAAAGATTCCAAATTATGTTGTCTTCCTGATTGTGCTTTATAGTTAGTTTCATAATCGTGTCAATAACATCATTTTTAGAATGTTTTTTAACTTGTTATAGTCCCAATCATTGTTTTTTTGAAAATCAATAACAAGTTGCTGATTACAACCTGTGTTGTTGCAGTTTTCTTCAAAGGATATCAAAGGAGGATTGCCATAACAATTCTCAAGCTAGAATTATATTTTGCCTTGATCAAGCCTCCAAGAGATGTGTTACTTTTCTATGTGTCTGATGTTGATGATCCTTCTCTAAGTACTAGAGCCTGGTTTGTTACAGAGACTTGTTTAGGTTGAAGCTTGTTGCAGTAGGTCCTTTGCATTAGGTTAGCCCAAAGGATTTTGGTATTCCTGAAATTTAACTATAATTTACAAGAATAAGAGTTATGTAAATCATTTACATTCCGAATGTTTAACCCTTCTTCTTTGTAAGTCTTGCAGATAGTTTGCCAAGAAGACCAGTGAATCCTTTTTTTTTTTCAGTGGAGGAAGAACCCCAAAGGAATTTGTTGAAGATGGTTTCAATTTTCCGAGCAACAGTCTTAGGGATAGTGGTATTTTGGATCCAGTAATTGACAATTGACATTAGAGCAGTATCTATCAAAGTAAGTCTTCCAGCAAAGGAAAGGCTTTTATATTCCCAGTCTTTTATTTTCATGTTGATTTTGTTAAAGAGATTAATAAAATTGTTGCAGTTGTTTTTGTTGCTAATGGTGATCCTCAAGTATTCAGTGGGCATGGAGCTGGTGCTGAACCCCGAAAGGTTAGTAATAGTGGCAAATCTAACATTATTTATCCTATAATGATAGATAATCTTAGTTTTGTCTTTGTTTATAGATTGACCATAAGCATTTTGATAGTTTTGTAAAAAGGTTTCCCAAATTTCTAATGGTTTTAACTAAGCTGTTTGTAAAAATCAGAATGTCGTCTGCAAAGACCAAACTATGGATTATCATATTACTTAAAGTCTGATAGTTTATTTTGTTGTTTTCCTTAAACAGACTGCCAATACCTCTTATGAATACTTCTTAAGCCAATATGAAGATACTGGGGATAATGGATCCCCTTATCTAAGACCTTTGTTGGTTTTGAAGTAATCATAGACATATCCATTAATCAACATGGAAACATTGACAGAGCTTATAAGAATTTTAATAAGTCTAATGAAGTTGTCAGAGAACCCAAAGCAATTCAGGATCTTAAGGATAAATGAGTGAGAAAGCTTGTCAAAAGCTTTGGACATATCCAATTGAATAAGGATATTGTCAGAGTTTTTATAGATTAACTCTTTTGCAATCAAGATATGATCATGGATTGAATTATTAGGGATAAAAGCCCATTGATTATTAAAAATTGGGTCAAGCTATATATACCAAAAGCTGGTTTAAGTTTACCCAATTTTGAGTTTACCCACCTTTGGTATAACTTTACCCAATTTTAGACGAAAATGCACATTTGGAGGTATATAAGTTTTTTTTACTAAATCTCTCCACTTCATTTTCTCTTTAAGACTCCATATTCACTCTTCCTTCTCTCTAACATATCTCTCTCTAAATTTTCCGACAAATTTTCCGACGAAGTAAGTATTTTTTAAATTTAATTTCTTGTTTAATTATGGACTTTTTATTCTTTAGATTTTAATTTTTGATTTTGTTAGGGTTTTTAGTAAAAAATATAGATTAGAATTAGATTTAATTTCAAAATTAGATTTAAGTTTAAATAGGGTAAAAAAAATCAATTTTTTGGCCATTTTTCGGACACCGGCGGGGTGAGCCAGACAACCCATCGGTGCGGGCCGTTCGTACCGATGGTGCAGGCCTAATGCACCATCGGTACGACAAGACCAACACCGATGGTGCATGCCTTTTTTAATAAAAAAATCTTAATTTTTTATTTTAAATCAAGTCTTTAAAATTTTATTTTTTAAAAACTAACGTCCCAAAATTATTAATTTTTTTCAAAAAATTTGTTATTTTAGTTTTTATGTATTAAATGGTTATAATAACTTTAATTTACGTGTTAATTGTTTATATAATTTTTTATGACTAACCATAAATTTTTTGTTTATTTTAGGTATTTGATAAGTAGTCTTTTCCGCATTCTTTTTCAGTTTTGACTTAATTATTTATTTATCCTCATAAAAATATCATAAAAAATTGAATAAATTCACTCAATAAATAATGGGATGAGTTGAAAAAAAACTAAACACTAATTAATAAAATCTCATATTTGTTATATATATATATATTAGATATAATTATATTTTAGATTTTATAAATTTACAAAATTTTGACGTTACTATATATATATTTTTTTTGTATGAGGATAAATAAATAATTAAGTTAAATTCAATTTAAAAAAAAACACATTTATTAATTTTCAAATACATAAACTATTAATCAATAATTAAATTAAAAATATAAATTATATACATAAATATTTAAAAACAACTGAAAACGGGAGGAGACTACTTGATCAAATACGTAAAATAAAAATATAAGGACCGGAAAAAATATATTTTAAGGATGTTAGTTTTTAAAAAATAAAATTTTAAGGACTTAGTTAAAAACAAATAGGCATGCAGCATCGGTGCAGGTCTTGCATACCGATGGTGCATTGGGCCTGCACCATCTGTACGAAAGACCCGCACCGATGGTGCAGGCCCAACGCACCGGTGGGGTGCGGCAGGCGGTGCCGGCCATTTTACGGGCTGGAAAATGGGAAAAAAATTGACTTCTTTTTTACTTTATTTAAACTTAAATCTAATTTTGATTCATGAGGTTCGAAAAACAAAAAAAAATTATTTTTACCTTAATTCGGGTTGATTCATGATTGATTTTGTGTTTTTATTAGAGAACGTTTAAATTTTTTGAAGAGAGTTTGAATGTTCTTGAGGCAACTTTGAATGTTCAAGAACACTTTGAAGAACTTCACAAAATTGTTGTAATATGAGGTTTGATCTACTAAATCAAAGTGTATTTTTTGGTAAAGATAGTAAAATATGTAATTTTGTGATTTGGGTATATTTAGGATGTACTTAGTGTTTTTTTACTTAATGTCAGTCCGTAATTAAATGGATGTTTGAGGGTATTTTTGTCCTAAAAAAGTCAAACAAAAGTCAACTACGTTTTTTGGGTAAACTTAAACCACATGTGGGTATATATAGCCATTCCCCTAAAAATTAATTTAGGGAGCATAAGAGATAACCTATTGTTAATGAGTTTTAACATAATCCTATTCAGAAGGCTACAAAGGCTAATTGGCATGTAGTTCTTCCAGGTGGTAGGATTAGAGCCTTTAGGAATAAGGCAGCAAAGACCCCATTTGAGATTTTCTGCCCCTTCATAAATTCAATCATAGCAAGAAAAAGATCTTTTTTAATGATATACCATCAAGTTTTGTAGAAGTTACCATTGAACTCATCCATATCAGCAGCTCTGCAAGGGCTTAAGTTATTGATAATGTCTTAAATTTCATTTTCACTAGGAAGATACATAAGATAATTGTTATCCTCCTCGGTGATGGTTTTATAAATACAATAAAAAATACTGTTATTCATAATATTATCTTCAATATCTTTGCAGGGATAAGGATGATAATCAAGAAGAGTTTTGAAATACTTGGCAGCAGAATTCCAAATAGATATATTATCAATAAGTCAATCTCCATCTTTTATACTATTAATCATGTTTTTTCCACAAAGCTGTAAAGAAGTTTAGTGTTCCTGTCCCTTTCATTGAGCCAATTAGTGTAGTTTTTTTCATACCAGTAGCTTTCCTCCATGTTTAGAGCTAAGAGAAGATAAACATTAGTTTTAGATAGTATGTATTTAGAGTCAACATTATTGTTAGTTTGGTGGTAGATTTCCATTTCCTTGACATAAATCAGCCTCTTAAACTTTAACAAAGATATTTCCAAAATGGGACTTGTTCCAGGCCTTAAGACCATGCTTCACTGTATTTAACTTTTTCCAGAACACAAAGATAGGAAAACCATCAATCATTTTGTTCTAGTTAGACTCCAAAAAGGGTAGGAACTCATGATCTAAGATCCACATATCAAGAAACTTAAAGCTTTTATGATACATGGTAGAATTATTACTAATGTTGATGCATAGATGTCTATGGTATGAGCAAGTCCTAGCCATATGCATCACTTTAGTATCATTAAAGTGGTTAGACTAGTTAGAGTTCACAAGAATTATATCTAGTCTCTTCCACTTATATTTTTTATTCCAAGTGAATTTGGATCCATAGTAACCCACATTCTCCAAATTGCATTCCCTAATCATGTTAGAGAAGTCTTCAACACTTTCCATAGAGTAAGTTAAACACCTAATTTTCTCATCAGGGGAGACAGTAGCACTGAAGTCTCCCATGGTAGGCCAGAGGTTGTTATCACTAGTGTTAGAGATATCCTTGGGGGTGTTCCAAAACTCCCTTCTGTTGTAAGACTGGCACTTAGCATTAACCAAAGTTAGCATAAAGTTAAGGTTAAGATGAGAAACAGAGATATTAAAGTGAATGCATGGGTGGTTTAAGATGACTTTAACATTGAAATCTTTTTTTTCGAAAACACCAAATTTTATTAGATGAATTTCCTCTGCAATAAACAAAACCTAGTTTGTTAAAAATAGAGAGCATGTTAGCAAATTTAGTCATGGGTTCTTGAATAACAAAAATATAAAAAAAAATCTTTAGAGATAATATAATTGAGCCTTCTGACCGCGGCCTTGTTATTAATTCCTCTGAGATTCCAGTTGAGAATCTTGATCATCTAGATCTTGATTTAGTAACATTTTATATCCTTGAATATCTTAGGGGATTTAACAACTAAGATGTTCACCTTTTTTGCGCCTCTAGCTATTTTGAGCTTTTTGTTCAGAACTTTATGAAATTCAGTTTTGCATACTTTTTTGTTGTAGGTTGGAGTGACTTGAAGATTTCCGTTAGCATCCTTATCAATGGAAGTATCATTACTTCTTGTTTCAAATTCTCTCATGTAACCTTCTTCAAGAGATCTTATAGCTTCTATTACTTCATTCTCTTTAGGTGTTTCTGTTCCTTCAGTCTGTTGCTCTGATTTCTCTGAGACAATATTAGTTTTGTTATTTATTTTATCTCTTTCAACAGTATTTCTTCCCACAATGATGGATTTCATCTTCATTGAGTTGAAATAATTAACTTTTTTGGCAGTAACATCATTTTCTTCCCTAGTGTTGACCAAACCATCTTTAATACTCTGATCTTCAGATTTGACATTATTTTTGTTTCTTTCTTTGTTTTTGTTGCAGGTTGTGGGATGATGACCAATATGACTACAATGTTCACAAAATTTAAGGAGATCTTTATAGCCAGCAGAGATCCAGCATCCTTGATTTTCTCCGAATCGAACCGAGATGTCATGATGAATCTTTCTTGTCAAATCAAGCTCAACCCATATTAAGCAAGAGTTATGGTAAGCTCTATGATTTTATGGGATCTTAATTTTTAGAGGTTCACCAATAGTCTTGGCTATTGATAAAATAACCTATTCATATTGTAATATTTAAATTTTTTGTTTATAAAATAATTACAACACTTAAAATATTAATAACCAAATCATAATAATACTAACCAAATTGTAAAAATAAAATTATAATCATATACATTATAATAATATTTTAAAAAATAACTTAAGATATGATTTTGGTTTACAAAATGATTACAACACTTTAAAATATTTATAACCATATAATAATAATAATAATCAAATTTTAATAATAAAGTTATAATCATATAGCTTGTAATTATAAAATATGATTATTAATAACAACAATAATATTTTACAAAATAATTACAACACTTTAAAATATTTATAACCATATAATAATAATAATAATCAAATTTTAATAATAAAGTTATAATCATATAGCTTGTAATTATAAAATATGATTATTAATAACAACAATAATATTTATAACCAAATAATAATAATAATAATATTCAAAATGTAACAATAAAATCATAATAATACCTTTCATAATATTTAAAAATAAAATATATGATTTTTATAATAATAAGCTTATAAATTATGTTTTTCTATTAGTAGAATATATAATTGATTACCGTGTCTGGCGTATAGCGTGTATGTGTCTGGCGTGTAGTGTGTTTGGCGTGTTACTTCTTATGCGTGTAAACATGTAAACGTGTCTGGCGTTAAGAGGTTAAACGTGCCATCTCTACATAGATCCATTTAAGTTATGGTGTGTCCCTATTTATTTCTGGCGTGACCAGACCCTTTTGCCACCACTAGCTGCAACTATCTCTTGAGCTTGATTATTATTTAAAGAAATATTTTCTTCTTCTTTCTCTTTAAGAAGTTTCTCTAACTTCTCTTTCACTCATGTTAAGGTGCCGATAGTGCTTGCATTGTTGGTTTAATGTTTCTTCAAAGATTTGATCTCATTAGATGTGGTAGTTTCAAGTTCGGAACACTTAGTCTGGATGTCCCATTGGGCAGTCGTGGATTGACGTATTTTGGTGCTCAGTTCCACTTTCTCTTTATTTAAAGCCTTCACTTTTTGTTGTGTAGATGAAAGAGAATTTTTCAAGTTTTGGTTGTTTGTGGTAAGAGAAGTTATATCCTTAGCATGATCCCTGACTTGTCTTTCCAGATCGACTGTTGACCTGATGAAGCCCAAAACTGCATGGCCCGAATCATCCTGCTCACTCGATACCTCGAAAATTCACTATTATAAGTTATATCATTGTCTATTGTGGTCTGAAGAAAGGTCTGATCGAAGTCATCCTTATCAAGGTCAATAAAGTACATATTACGAAGGTCATCCAGGTTAACCTCTCCTTCAATAGCTGGCTGATCGGCTGTGGGAAACACTGGAGAAGGAGGATTAACAGGTACCTCTTCTTGTGGAGGAATATCAGTTGGAAGTGTAGGACGAAAACCGAATGACGGAGTATTATCTCTGACCCTACGTTACTCTTCTTCCTTTTTCCATCCCTTTGGTCAATACCTTCCTTGCACCTTTTGTGACATTTCTTCTTAGTTTGGGGAAACTGATCTGATCCCCATATTCCCCAACTGTTGCAGCAACTGCCTTTAACAAAGTGACATTAATTCATTCAGGATTCTCTGAACTAGCTGCTTCGGGAACCTGATGAGACAAGTTAACTTCAGCTTTTTTGTTCTTATTCTTATTCTTCATCTTGTCCAGATTTCTATGAGCTTTATTTCGAGCTAGTAAGTAGAGATACCATCCTTCGCCTCAGTTTTTTAAGGATGACATCCCATGGAGGGGGAGTGGTCAGTTGTTCCCAAGAAAGGTCTCTGTTTTTAGTGGTATTCCACAAGTGAGCCCTCAACATGTTTCGAGAAGTGAAACAATTGTGAAAGACAAGCCCCCAACTCTCCGATGCCCATTGATTTAACATGGAAAATGTAGCCCTTCATGCCTCTAGATGCTCTGAGAACATTTTCGAAAATACTACAAAGAGACACAATAATCAGTTTGGTATATCAATATAAAGTCTAAATACTAATAAAAATCCAAACAAGAGTTACCTGAACTCTTCCGGTATCTAGTCAATTGTCTTGGATTTTCTTTGTAGTTGATCTTTTTCCCATTCTCCCAAGCACCACTTATAAAAAGAAACTGATTCCTCCATGGTTTATCAGCCTTCAACATATCATTCACTTATAGTCATTTCTCATGTTGTAATGATAAAAAAAAAAGATTTGGTGAATTCTACACAAACCAGCCACAACAGAAAACTACTCCATAGGCATTCAAATTTTTGACAATCTAGAAGCAATAATGCTGGCTAGCAGAGTATACTAGGAATTCAGCCTTAACTTACTTGGGCAAAGCTTGATTAGATGAAAGCATCAGACTATTTTCGGGTCTAAGGGAAAACGAAAACCCTAGTTCAGCACCTCGGCGTATACCACCATTTCATTAGCTTTACAATTCATAGGAGTCTCCAGAGTAATAGGAATCCTCACCTTAATAGACTTTGGAAAGCCCCGTTTTGTTCTTATGCGATCTAATTCGGTAGTATGTGTATACACGTATGAAATTTTTGCAGGGCCAACAAATATTTCATAATAACCTTACGAAAGTTAGGCCCAACTTTCCCTTCCAAGAACTTTGGAAGTGACTGAGTATTTCCCGTCCCACTTCTGCTCTACTTGTCCGATCCGATGTGGTATTCCCAGTGTGTCAGGATGTCTCCAATAGGGTATAGTCCGCACTATCTTCCATATTTTCTTACATTATAGTCGACCGTTGTTTGGCCGATTTAGCACATGTGGATTCTTTCTCAATTTGGGTGGCCTCATTAAGGGGAGGTAATGTATTCAGGTCCACATGAGGTTGGGCAAGCGGTTTTAATATATTTGAACTAACATTTTTTGAAGAGAGAGGGGTGCTCTTGGCCTTGGAGAGTCGAATGACTCTCCGAGATGTGATATTTTCAGTGTCTAATCCCATGGAAAGAAATGGTGAGGGTTTCTTAACACTGGAAACTGCTTTGTCCTTAGAGAAATAATGTAGGGATACTTAAACTGAAGTTCAGATTCTAGGGTAGATAAAGTCGGGATAAAAGAAGGTTTTTGGATTACTGATGTTCTGGACGACGATGAGCACTTGTCCGGTTCCAGTACCATTTGTCTAATTACTCCACCAGGAGAAGTAGGGAGTCCAGTTGCGATTCTTGCCTCCTTTCTTGCTTTTTCCAAATCAGATAGATTTAACAAACCTCTTTTGATCAGAACAATTCTAGCTGTGAGCATATATCTTCCTAGGTATAAAATAAAGTCATGAACTCAAGCTTTCTTTCTCTAGAAACATTTTCTTGCTTCTGAAACTAACTTATATAGATGTAAAACGACTAAAAGGTCGAATCAGTTAGGACACATGTTGTTTGTCAAAATTCTGACATTTGGTTCTTCCATCTACAAAAAGAAAACACTTTGGATCCGGTTAAGGTCTTCTCCTTGGTAGCTAACTTTTCGAAAAACACTTCGAATATGATCTAGGGGATTTTAATTTAATAATTTAGCTCTTCCAAAATATTTTTGAAAGACCTAAAGGGGCTACCGATAGGGTCATATATTTTTCGAAGGGTAGTATTGCCTACACCAAAAGGGTAATTCCGACATGTTTTACACCAAACCTATGATTAACAATACAACTAAGCAAATTATGACTCAAATGTGTGCTAACCCGTTTAGGTATTGGGCTTTGAAGATTGACCTGAATCTAAATCCCGACCCGAACGAACCATAGCTCATAAAACAAGTATAAAGACTCCAACCACCCTCATTTAGGAGGGTGAGAAAGACTTTATAGCTAGAACACACCTCTTTTATCTTTCTACCCTTCAGTCCAACAATAAATACCTGAAAAAGATAAAAAAAATCCAAGAATACACTTTGATCATAAATAATCCTCACTAGGGCTGATCGAGATCGATTAAACGCTTTATTAGCCATGGATCCACCCCAGAATACTAAAGAAGTCTAGATACTAACTGCTTTGAATCAGTTTATTTCAAGATCATCAAACAAATGTGATCAGTTTTTTCAGGTCTTAAGAAACACTAAAGATTTCAATTGCTCCCCACAGTTTGACCATGCTTTTTGTGATATAAAAAAGAATTTGTCTTCTCCCAAGACATTGTTCAAACCTATTTGTGGAGAGATACTTTATATGTATTTGGTTGTGTCGGGGTATGCAGTAAGTGTTGTGCTGGTAAGAGAAGTGGATAACTACCCCCATCTGGTATATTACATAAGCAAGAGTTTATTAGAAGTTGAGAAAAAGTAATTGAAGTTAGAAAAGTTGGCTTTGGCACTAGTGATAGATGTAAGAAAACCTTACGTTTAAGAACATTCGATTATTGTTCAGACATATTTTCCTTTAAAGAACGTGCTATAAAAGACAGACATATCAGGGAGGATGACTAAATAGTCAATTGAGCTTTGAGACTATGATATTGATTTTTCACCTCGAACTGCAATCAAGGCTCAACCGGTAGCTGATTTTCGGGTAGAATTTTATACTGAAAGACCTTGCAAAAATGCTCAAAATAACAAGTTTCATAAATAATGGGTTGTTCAGACAGATGGTGGGTCTAGTACAATGGGATGTGGAGTTGGGGTATGTTTAACTTCACCTTATGATGATAATATGTACTAAGATATATGCTTTGGCTTCAGGGAATCCACTAATGAGTCGGAATACGAAGCAACCATAACTGGTTTAAGGTTAGCTCAATTATGTGGAGCAAATAGGTTCAGGTTAGTAAGTGATTGTCAATTACTTATTAATCAGGCTCAAGGGCAGTATGAAACCAAAAAATATAATTTGATAAAGTATTTGCAAGTGCTGACGGAAATTGCCTCAAGCTTTGAAGACATCCAATATGAACATGTCCCTAGATCAGAAAATACTATAACGGATTCTTTAGCCACCATAGCCTACTATGAAGCATACAATTGGATCATAATGAGATCCAACAGTTTATTACCAATGGAATTTTACCGTCGGATAAGATTTTGGTTAAGAAAGTAAAGTACGAAGCTTGGGGTTCTCTGATGCTCAGAGGTGCTATTTATAAAAAATCTTTCAACATGCCTTTCTTGTGTTGCCTTAGTTTTGAAAAATCTCCAAATATGTTATCTGAATTACACGATGGAGAGGGGTTAGCACATTGTGGTTACAAAGCATTAGCTGGGATAGTTTTGTTAGCAGGGTACTACTGGTCTACTATAATGGCACATGCCAAGGATTTGGTAAAAAAATATGACCCTTGTAAAAAATACGAAAATGAAATCCATGTGCCGGAAGTTCCCATAGATTCAGTATCCGAACCGATACCTTTTGACCGATGAGGATTGGATTTAGTTGGACCTCTTCCTATGGCTTCTAGGGGATGTCAAACTATAATTTTGGTGATAGACTACTTTTCTAAGTGGATCGAAGCTGTATTTTTATCAAGAACAACTTATAAGAAAGTTATTAAATTTACTCAACGGTCCTCAATTCGACAACAAAGACATGGAGGCATTTTGCACCTCAAGAGGAATCCAACACTTCTTTTCTTCTCATTTTCATCCTCAGGCTAATGGACACGTTGAAGTTTCTAATCGAATTTTTTTGAAGGGCTAGATAAGAACTTGGAAGGAGCACGAGGAAAAAGGCCAAGTTATTTAAAAGAGTGTTGTGGGCCTACCAAACCACTCCTCATACGGCTACTTAGGAGACTTTTCTATGGTACCGACTTCAAAACAAAGAAGGCAACCTTTTAAAACATCCTTGAAATATTGAGCACCTTGGGTTATACTTAGAATGATCTTTTTTTTTTGTAAATATTTACTTTGTTGTGTTTCAATGTAAATATTTGGGGGCATACTCTTCCTACCCTGGTGACGCAATGAAGTTTTAATGAGGTGTCAAGGTACTAATTAATATACTATCCGTTAAGTGTTGAGTTTTTGAGTGCATCAGAAAAATTAAACACCCATGTAACACATTAAAATACATATGTGAGTGCATCAGACGAGTTAAACACCTATTAAATACCTTAAAATACATGTGAAGGGGTCAGATAAATTAAATACTAATTAAAAACTTTTAACTATCAATTGGAATACTTTGAACTGGTTCGAAAATATTAAAGAATAATTAAATAACTGAAATATTTTATTAACTTCATATATGATTAATGTTTACTATATTTTAAGTATGTTCGGATTATAATGGAAGCATTTAAAAGACAAGATGGAGTACAAAATAAATGATAGTAAAGATAATATGAAATACTGATCGGATCATCGAAGTTGTTCGATCCATTTTACAAAAATGTTCCTTGGCCATCCAAGGACTTCAGTTCACAAAGCAAAAATAAATAAAACAAAGACATGTCTTGGCCATCCAAGGAATTTAGTTCAAAATGTAAATTCGAAAAAGAAAATATTAATCTTAGGGCTCGTTCCCTTTGGTTGTCTTCTCAACCTCACCTTATCTGTTCCCTCTCTACCATCAGTTGAGCCCCTTCAGCTTCGGCATTAGGGTTGGACTCATCCGATACCATATTATATTTATCAATTCGTGCTAAAGTATGATAGAGAAGTTCATCATCTGGCACATAAGCCCACAACTTCCCAAGAGACCGTTTATAGAAAGTTTCGTGGAATAAAAGTACCATATCAGACTTAATAGATTATTCTTTTTGTTCAATGGACTTCAATACCCCATCGGCACCAGCTAAATCTTGAGCCCTTGATTTTTTCAAAGCGGTGATTTCATCGTCTCTTTTCTTGAGAATATCTTGTAGCTCATTCTTCTCTTTAGACACTTATTCGTTGGTAGTCTTTTCCTTAGTTAATGCTTCGTTCAAATTTTCAATTTCCCGGGAGGTGGAGGTTTGCATTTTGGTGTAGTTAAATTGTGATTTTTCTCGATCTTCATTGTCTTTTTTCAACTTGGTAATCATTTATTCTTTGTCATTGGTTAAGGTATTTACTTTTCTTTGTTTAGATGAAATGGAAACCTTTAAGCCTTGATTATCACTTTGCAGAAAAGTGATATCTTTTGTTTGAGCTCCGACTTCTGTTTCTAAGTCGATTATGGCCTAATATAACGTAAGACTGCATAACCCAAGGTGTCGTGCTCATTGGACACTTCGATATTCACCATCGTGAATCACTGCATTGGCTATGTTGGATGATTGAGAAAATGTTCGCTCAAAATCCTCTTTGTCTAATTCACTGAAGTATAATTTCCCTATATCATCTACTTAACCTTGACTTCCTCAAGAGGTTGGCCAGCACTAGGGAACACTAGAGAGGAAGGATTGACATTAGTCTCCTCTTTAGTAGGAACTTTAGTAGTTTTTTTCAGAAGAAATTATCTTAGTTCAGAGTATGATCTCCAAACCAATATCTACTTTTTTTTCTTGCCTTTTCTATCATCACCACCTGCCTAGTGTCTCTTTACCCTTTTTTTTATGGTTGGGGAAGATATTGGCCACATTTCTGCCTCACTATCTGTTACTGCCACCACTTCCAACAGTGCAAAATTAATCTCTCCAAGCAAACCCAAACTACCTGCACATTGAAAATAATCATTTAAACTTTTACCTAAGCTTTTCCAGTATCTGGTTAGCATGATTCGATTTTATTTATGTCTGGTTTTTATACCATTCTCCCAAACACCACCAATATAAAAGAATTGACTCATTTAATGTTTGTCAGCTTTTAATAGGTCATTGACCACCTTGTAGTCATTCCCAATGTTGAAATAGTAGAAGGGGATATTATGATTTCTACATAATCCGGCCACAGCTGCTAATTATTCCATATGCATTGATATTTTAGAAAGACTTGAAACAATGGTGCTAGCTAATAGGGTATACCAAGCATTGGGGCTTAACCAATTTTGACATAGTTTTATCAGATAAAAGTATCTAACTATCTCTAGGTCCAAAGGAAATCGAAGGCCCCAGTTCAGCACTTCGGTATATACTACCAGTTCTCCAACCTTGCTATCCATCAGAGTCTCATCAGGGATGGGAGTTCTCACCTTGATAGACTCTGGAAATCCCCATTTCTTTCTTATCATGTCCAACTCGGCAGTATAGGTGTACACATAAAAAATTTGTTGGAGGGCTAACAAGTACTTAACACTTACCTTGGAGAAGTTGGGACCAACTCGTCCAATGAGGTACTCCAAAATTGGTTCGGTGTTAGTTTTATCCATAAATTTTTTATTTTCCCAAAATGTACTGGTGTCCCTAGTATGTCAGGAGGTCTCTATAGGGGTGTCCGGTGTACAGTCTGCCATCATCTCCTCCATTTCGGTGAATGATCTCCCGACGTATGCTCTATATCTTCCTTCTCAATATGAGAAGATCCGGCGGGAAAAGTAGATGGGTGTGGATCAAAGTTTTGGAGATTCTACCATTGAAGGACCTTCATTAGGTTTATTTTCCCCTTTAACAGGTGGAGTTGCAATTTTGGCCTTGGATAGCCTAGTAACCATTTGAGATGGGATGTCTCTGATATACGAACATATAGAAATGAATGAAGATGAATTTGTGTGGCTGGTAACAGCTTTACCTCTAAAAAAAGGTGTTTCTGGTTGCTTTGATTGAAGAACTGATGTTTCTGGTTGCTTTTATTTAAGAACTGATATTTCTGGTTGTTTGGATTGATAGACTCATGTTTGTGGTTGTGATAATCGAGGAATTAGTAACTATAATTGCTCTGATAATTCTAGATTTATTAAAGATAAAGTGAAGAACCTTTTTTAGGAAATGTTGTTGGTTTGTAAGAAGATGAACTTCTCTCTAGTTTCAACACTTCTTCGATGACCAGTCCACTAGGAGAGGGTGGTAGTCCAGCTGTGATTCGTGTCTTTTTTTTCTCTATCTAACTTAGACAAGTTAAGCCAATCACTTTTGGTGTGAACATAAAACCTTAGGAAATATTGAAGAACATGAAGGTTTCTCTCTCTATGTTTAAGATTTGAATTCTTTTTTAATCTAGAAATGAGAAACAGTAAAAAAAACTTACTCGTATACTAAATAATCTACTTGATTGTTTTACCGAGGATAATTAAATCGACTAAGCTAATAATTAAAGTCTACGAGTTATAGCCTCATATATTTGCAAAAGTCTAGATGTAAATCCCTAGAAAAAACGGCGGGCGGGTCTAACTGCAAGTTGACACGTGCAATGAATGTTTAATTAAAAGGTAACAACCTTTGATTTGACAAACAGTCCTTTCAAATTCACTTCGAATATAGAATGATCAGTTCAGATATTATTTGATACAATAACTCTTCCAAAAGTTTTTGAAATAACTAATGAGGCTATATGATCGGTTCAGATGTTGTTGGAAGCAATATTCCTACTGATCCCAATAATATTTGAAGGGATTTTTAGACACACTAGATTTGAATAATAGGGGAACAATATATTGGAGTGGAACCATGAATCAACTGTATGCTTAGTAGTTCGCCTGCTGGGCCCAAGGGCTCATAAGAGTGATCCGGTTAATGAAATTTGACCCATAAGGCTCATGGGCCAAGAAAAGATAACTATAAATACTCCAACCAACTTTATTAATCGTTTTCAACTTTTCCAATAGATATTAAATACTAGCACACCTCTTTTATCTCTATACCTACTATTTAAAAGTTAATACTCAACTGATAAACTACCCAAAATACCCTCCGACTATAAATCATCCACACCAAATATAGTAACAATTTAAAAGATAAGAAATAATCAAATTTATAAAAATAAGGGTTAAAAAATACCGAAGGTATTATTGATTAACACCTTTAATGAAAAACCTACTCTAATAATAATGACTTCTATATTTATAAAGAAATAAAAAATGACGTATATCAAACATATATAATAACCAGAAGATTGAGATTTCATTCCTTAATGTCTTGATTAATAGGTTGTGCATAGGGGTGACAAATGGGTTTGGACCTGCCAGAAATAAATAGGGACCTGTCAAAATTTAAATGTGTAACTGCAGACCTGGCCCGCCAAACCTACAACCTGCCAGACCTGCAACCTGTTAGACTTGTTTACTTGTTATACCTGCATTAGCAGTAACCTGCCAGACCTGCAACCTGCCAGACCTGCAACTTGTTAGACGTGTTTAAAGTTTGATTATTATTATTATTATTATTATTATTATATGGTTATAAATATTATAAGTGTTGTAATTATTTTATAAACCAAAATCATACTTTAAGTTATATTTAAAAAATAATTTTATAATGTATATGATTATAAATTTATTATTACATTTTGGTTGGTATTATTATGATTTGGGTATTAATATTTTAAGTGTTGTAATTATTTTTAAACCAAAATTTTAAATATTGTATTTAAGGTTATAATATTGTTATTACATTTTGTATATTATTATTATTATGTTTTGGTTTTAAAAATTAAAAGTGTTGATATTATGTTATAAACCAAAATTATATTTTATCGTGTTAAAATGTTACAAGTTTTATGGCTATAATTTTAATATTACATTTTGAATATTATTATTATTATTATTTTTATTATTATGACTTGGTTATAAATAGTAGTAGTGTTGTTATTATTTTTTGATATTACATTCTCATTATTATTGTGATTTTGTTTTAAATATTATTGTTATCATGATTTTTTACAAAAATCATATCTTATAATTATTTGATAGTACAATTGTTGTTATTATAATAAAAGATAAATATTCTTTTTGTTTATTTAGCCGTTCATAGTTTATACTCTTGCGGGCCAGGAGTTGAACAATTGTTTTCAAATTAAAATACAAAATCTAAAAACACTATTACAAACATCATTCATCTTATTCTTCATAAGTATAATCCTCATCATCTTCACTTGAATGACTCGCAACTTTGTTTTCTTCCATAATTTCGTGTTCAAATGTATCTTCATAATCATCTGGATAATCTTCGAAGATGTCGTCTACATTCACTTCGTCTCTAAACTCTTTGTCTTGGCTCATTTTATCTGCCGCAGTCTAATCCTTGATTGCCACAAACACTCCAAGTGTTTTACCCCTCAATCTTGTTCTCTTAGTCGTGTATTGCAACCTCGCTTGGCTAAAAGCACACTCACTTGCAACTGTAGACATAGGTATTGCATAAATATCTTTAACAAACCTGCAAAGAATAGGATACGCATCAGTTTTAATACCCCACCATCTTATGATATCTTCAAACCTACTGCCCAAATATCTAGATAACTCATTATCAGATTGAGGGGTTTCTCTAAATTCATTGCTTTGTAACATTGCCATTTGAACATAGTTAGTAGATATCCCTCGACCCCTGTTGTTACTACTCCTTACATTTGAAGTTGGATTTGGTCTATATCTTTCAACATACTTATCATACATACTATGCATAGAATGATATACGCTGGCAATATACCCTTCAGGGTTAACTGGCTCCTCTGGTGGATTAGTCTCAGAAAACGGTAAGGATTTAGAAAACCATCTAACTAATAATTTAAATTCATCTTTTCGTGAAAAAGGATCCAAAATGCAAGCAATATAATAACTCATAGGGATTGGATGAAAATACTTTTGCAACTTCAATTCCATTTGGGAGACCATGTCTACGCATACAAAATTTGATCTAAATTTATTCATATGCATGGTAAGATTAGTAATCGTGAAAAGGGCCAAATGAACATTAGGTTGATTTTGTGAAGAAAGGGTTAGAGTGTCTTCTTTAATTTTTTTTAACATGATTGCACAATATCTCCAATGTGCAAATTCAAGAACAACATCAGGATAAGATGCATTATAAAGCGATGTAATCTCTTCTTTAAAAACATGAGCACGTGCAAGCATTGTATAAGTAGAATTCCATCTAGTTTCGACATCTAATATAAGTTTCTTATATGGTTTCCCATTTTCAATAACAAGTGTTCTAAAAGCTTTTTTTAGCAGCGGAGGTCGTGCAAAATAGGATCCCCTTTTTAATAGGTTTAATATAGTCTTCCAAAACCATACTTATTCCATCTTTCGCAACTAGTTGAAGTACATGGCATAAACAGTTGGTGTGAAACAATTCTGGAAAAATAAGATTGCAATTTTCTTTAAGCAATTTTATAGCACTCAAATTAGCAGCTGCATTATCAAACGAAATAGATGCAATCTTATTTTTAATTCCATAAGTATTCATGCATTCAACTATACTCTCTCTAATTACTTGTGCGTTATGTTGACCAATAGATTCAAGCCACACAATTCTCCTTTGGAGTACCCATTCGGGATCCATCCAATGAAGGGTAACACATATCATATCAAAATCAGTAAAAGAAGCTATGCCACTAGTAATAGAAACATTCCATGGCAAAGCTAGCATAGTTTCAATAATTTCTTTTTTTCTTTTTAAAAAATATTTAAAGGCTAGCGATTGCAAAGAGCTACGTGGAATGCGTTTGGCTTGTGGGTTTACCCCAGCTTGAATCCAATTTTCGTATCTATAAGTATCCACAAAACTGAAAGGTTGTAAACTACCAATTGCATAAATCATTGTTTCTTCCCTATACATATCATGGTTAAACTCAAAAGGAAGACCGGTTTGAGGATTCATGCAAATATTATTTTTGTTCGGTTTTGAAGGAACAAATATATCATGATTTATTAAATGTTTAACCATAGTGCTAGTTCGCATATTTCTATTTGCTCTTCTATAAATATAACCTTTTTTGCACAGTTTACAAATAGCGGAGATATTATCATCCGATGCATTAAAGTGTTTCCAAATCCAAGATGTTTTCTTACGAGACCTCGACCCACCACTAGTACTTCCACCACCACTTTCGTGGGAGGAGAGTGTGTTAATGTGAGTGGAGACTCTAGGAAAATCATCATCGGTATTGAGATCTACATTAGCGGGTGGGTGAGCATTAGTATTTCTACGTTTTGAAGCCATTTACAACTTAAAATAACGTTTTTGTTAAAATATGCAATAAAATACTAATTGAAACTAATATCACAAATTTGCAATTAATAAAAACTAAATTTAGACTAATAACAACTAATATCGCAAACTAAATTAATAACGTGTGGTCATTCAAAACGGCTAGTTTAGAAAACTAGCCGTTTTGACACTGTCATTATTATGACAGTGTAACAGGCTGTATTAGCCTAACGGCTAGTAACACGCTATTACTGACACTGATGCAATAATTAAATAAGTATTTAATACTTTAAAAAATATAATAATATACAAACCAAAAGTATGTTTGATACTTAAACATATGATTAATATTAAAATTGTAATACTTTTTAAATTTGATTCAAATATCAAATATCGGTATATTTTATTCGAATATCAAATATATTGATGTTTGTGGTCGACCTGTACCGTAGTTACTCATAATATTGGATATATATAACAATAACTCGTTAAAAAAGACTTAAACAACTCAGTAAGTATTATGACTCACTAATAAAATTCTTATACTTTTTAAAAAATAAAAATTCTCTTTAAAAACTTTAAATTTATACTTTAAATATTAAATAGTTCAAAAATAAAATAAACTATTTAAATCGTATAAACCTATACATTACAAAATAAAGATCTAAAGATCTAAAGAACTACTTAAATATCTATCTAATATTAAATAAAATATCTTAAATATCTGAATATAATCAAACAATATCAAAATCATATTAGAGATATGTTGTTTACAATACACCTTCATTATTTAATTTCGATTTAAATAATATAATATTTAAATTAGAATACAATAAATACTATAATTATTTAGTTCATATTATACATATCTCAATTATTGAAATTTGAATTAATTAACACATTAAAATTAATTTTAAATAATATTATAAATTATTTGATAAGGAGTGCCTTAAATGGGTCTTCTGGTGGATAATCTGCGTGGGTTTATCTGCCAGACCTGCAACCTGTTAGACATGTTTACCTGTTATACCTGCATTAGCGGTAACCTGCCAAATCTGCAACATACATACAACCTGCCAAACCTGTAACCTGTTTAAAATTGTTAAATGAGTCTGGTGGTCGTGGGTCTACCTGTTTGCTCTAATTTACTACTTTAATTGCACTAGTGATATTGTAGAATTTTGATATGTATTTGAGCCTATCTCCATTTTCATAGAATCATCGCAACAATTAAAAGTAGCCTAACAATCTTGGACTAGTATATTTAACCATTCTTTAGAAGGTTTGAGCTTAAGTCTAGTAATTGGACCGTTAAAATACGATGAAAATTTTGGTCCAAATTCAGTACAATCAACATATCCAACCTTTTGGTTTCCATCAGAGGTCATACTAGTAATTTTGGATTTACTCTAGACCATGAATGAAATTTTGTAATAACTTGAATCATTGATAGGAAATAGAGTTCGTTAAATTTATCAAAATAAACATACATGAGAAGGTTTCACATGTGGAATGAAATATGGTTGAAGTCATGATTGACAACAAGACAAAACACCTTCGACACGTATCTATCGTGCAATATCGACCCGTTGATTGATTTGTATCTTTATGAATATTATTTCAATCCTAGTATTATTAACACATGTACGATGAATGTATTTTTTTAAATAACGATACTTATTTACTATGCATTATCTTTTTTACTCTTTGTTTTTTCTAGGTCCTAAATTTTATCATGATTCCCATTTTATAATAAATTTATATTTTTTATAATAATAATTGTTGGAAAATGATTTGTGATCATGCAACACAAATGGACATTGATAACCTTCATAACTCATACATTTTGGTATGCTATACATCAGATTTTACGATAAAACAGCCAATTATCGATTCAATATATCCTTTAAATCTATGTGGTGGAGATACATATAGAGGGACTAGTGACCAATGTTTTAAATTAGTCAGTTATAGTGAGGAATACATTGTATATGAACATATACACACTTAATCTGGTAAAATTAATTCACAAATCTTATAACGTTGGTGAGAATAAAACACTTTATACTCTTCGATCTTGGTAAAATATCAATACACCGGTAAGGCTTACGCTTCCCGTTGAAAGAGAAATACCAACAGACTGTTTCATTGATGAAATAATTTGTTTCATATGCACAATCGATGCAATAATGCGCCTTTTTTCGGAGGGAACCCGCAGCCACTACTCAAAGTGCAATGAGTGCGCACATGGTAAACACTCAGTCTGACGTGATAGCCTGCAAACCAACCCTCGGACAATAATGCGCCTTTGTTTGCCTTCGATATTGCTATTATTTTATTCAATTATCTGGCATGTGTCCTAGCCACCTAATTCCAAATGAATAAAGTATATTGATAGCCTCGATTATGGATTTGTTAAATATGATATTTTCATGGAAGATTGTTGGCCATTACATAATAAATTTTCCAAAATGCAATCCTTATTACTACATGTATATCTCAAACAGGTACAAGGTGGTCATAGATATTTTGGATGCCAAGAGATGGTGGATAATAAGTTTATTTTTTATCACAGTGCTTGGGAGAAGATTAGATATTTTCACGACGCAACAATTGTAAAATATTAAAAATTCAGTAGCAAGCTGCTTAAATTAAAAACTTCCTATATATAATCTTGTAGGATTTTTAATTGATCGTATGGTAAAGTTGTGTAGAATATCTCATTCATTTTTTTATTGACATAATAGGAAAAAAATTATCACTTGAGCGAGATTGCCCTAATGCAGTGAGGTAAATCTTATTGGCATTTTCTTCTTCTCTTAAGCACTTTGTTATGTATGGGTATTAACCTTTGAATGATGGATTATATCATGTGTTTTTTTTATGTTAGTGTGATGGAAGGTTCTACGATTATTGTTGTTTTCCCTATAAACCTAGAATATATCATGGTGAAAAGACTCTCATCTTGAACATGTGAGTTTTGCTATGATGAACAAGGTCAGTTTTACCACTAAAACTGGGAATTTTTATGTTATAAATAAGTTTTTTACCATTTCTATTCATGTAAAGGAAATTGTATTTCACAAAAGTGGGGTATACCTGAAGCCTATCATGGTAGGGAAAAAAGTAAAAGGCTTATGGTGGTTTATGGCGAAGTTCTAACATAAGGCAAGCTAAAGAAGGCACGATACACAAAATTAGTTATGAGTGATATTAATAAAACGAAGCTGATTATGCTTGAAAGTTGGGGCTTATGGAATAATTGGCCAGGTAAGCAAATCAGGTAATAATATTATAACTACAAGTAAAAATTAACAATAATAATTCAAAACATACAGAATATGTTGCAAATTCTTAGATGATACCCTCAAACATAACAAAACTTGTAGTTGGATCGTCTGTTGTGCCTCAAAGATAGTGAATTATCCTCTTACCACTCGTAATATATTATTTTAGAGGAAGATAAAGATATTTCGTCTGCATATGTGGTGATGCATAGAGAATAATTTATTTAAAATGATATCCCATTTGAAAATCGAAATCCACCCCAACCTCGCTTCAAAACTCATATAAATGTTTGCAATAAACAACTGCTAAAATGGCAACCCTCATCAAACCGGGAAATGTAATTTTCAAGAATGATGGTTTCATTGCATGAATAAAATACAAGGTTTGAACAAATGATACTAGATATCGTGACTCAACAAATAAATCTATAACTTAAGATATGTTAAATACTTTTTTGCGTTTACGGTATTAAACTAATAATATTCTCAAATAATGTTTGATGTGTGCTAGACTATTTTTAAAGCCTTGGATAGGATGGTGATAACATAACGATATAGCACAATGGTATTTCTAGATCTTCGACAATTATTGTCGATGATGGTCGAACTCTTAAAATATTAAATATATTATAAATCATCAAATTCCATGTTAGGTATAAGATAAATCTTGATGAGTTAAATAAATTAAACCTGTATATGTGGAAAAGTAGATGAATGTATTGAGAGAAAACGTTTGTAAATTCTAGAGATAAATAGTCAAATCATAAAAGTCGAACCCTTTATTCAATATCTTATGTCCTATTTATAGACAAACAAGAATACTATTGAGAGAATCTGTTACATACAACGATAAATTGCATTGTGGTCCTTTATATTTAAAAATAATAAAAATATCCCCTTATAATCTTACAATATATCGAAAGTAACTTTAATCTCACTATTTTAAGTCCCTGATAATTTATGTCCTTACTAGTAGCCCCCCTAGTTCTTATGAAGAATAACAAATAAAAACTAGAAATCTTCGAAACCGTGCCAATTATGAACTACTAATTGCCATGCTCTAAGTTGCTTCAAATATTACATAGTCAATATTGTATTGAAATGGAATTTCTTCATAATTAACCTATTCGAATAAAAGTGTCTTTAAACTTGCTTCGAATTAAAACCTCTAAATATTACATTTAAAACCTATTCAAATCTTCTTGCATTCTTCTCAATTTTTAACGGAACCATTTATTACTTGGTTAATATTATTCAAACACAATCATCTTTATGTTTGCCTTGAATATATACGTAGCTTCTCAATCATTTCTCTACAGACACCTAGACACATATCGAATACTCTAGTGCGCATGAAGAATGTTGTTAGATATGAAAATAGACAGATGTCACCCTACTTGGTAGTAGGCATCTGTTTGGCGGTTCCCTTTCCCTCCAATAGTTGTTACCAACTCTTCATCTTCTATAATTATTTTATCCTTCACTTTTCTTCTATAAATATTCCCCCTCAGTCATTTTTTCCATACGTAGAACTTCTAGTGAGAGAAAGAGCGATTCATCTGAAAACCTTTTCTTCTCCACTAATTTTCATCGGAAAACTCAAGCTTTTTTATTTACCTTCATCCTTCTTCAAATTAATTTACAGGCTCTTCTTTGTTCTTGTTTATAAAAATACCCCATATACTAAAAAACCCATTTTTGGCATATACGACTATCTGCGTGTCAGTGAGAGAGCTGTTGAATATTATGCAATTGGAGTTGGTATGAATTAAAGTTGAATTAAGTGAATCAAGAAGACAAGTCTTTACAGAGAGAATTTTCAATAGTGAAAGTAGTATTGCACTTCTGATTATTTCATGAGTGTAACTGTCTTTCCCAGCCTCTATAAATAGGCCAGGTGAATCAGTTACAAAAGCAGTCACATAGGTGAATATTTACAACTTAATCCCTATATCTCTTATAAAAGCTTAATCCTACTTTATATTTGTAAAACTTATCAATCTAGTCCTTACTAATTACATTTAGGTCCCCGTAGAATATCTTTCCTTATCAGTAGCCCCCCTAGTTCTTATACAAACAATTTATAAGAACTAGTCGCTCTTCGAACTTTACTCTGAGCAAATACAACTTTCTTCACTTTGCTTCTTCATTATGATCAAACTCAATGATCTGTGACTTCTCTTCGAATTTATTAATAAGTGCAAACAAGTTTCCCAATCACTTCGAACTTACCAACTTGAAATATAACCTTGTCTCTACTTCGGATATTATTACTAAAGACATAGTTTTGCTGATACTTCCAATTTTATGATCCCTACTTGATGGATTGATTTGACCTTTATTGGTAGACCTATGACGCTGCACGTTTCCTTCTCGTTTCACATTCCACCCAATGAGAGCAACTCACTGGTTTTGCTTCTTCAGATTCCCCACGTCACTTCTTTAAACTATAAATAGCCAGCTCTTCCTTCATTGATAACTTTTAGAGAAATCACTTCTAAACCATCTTCAACCTGCTCTTCAAGCCATCTTCAACCTGTTTTTCATAAATCTTTAAATCACTTCATCCTTTTCATCCATCAAAGCAACCTCTCAGATCAATACCCATTGTATGAGAAAATATCCTAAATACAAAAGATCTAAACCCAGAAAACCAGTAAAATCAAAGAAACCTCTCTTCCCTGGTTCTAGCAATCAAGTATTTGGTGCATACGATTATCTTTGTATTTCACAAAGAGCCAAAGAATACAAGGCTGTTGGGTTGATCTACAACGGTCCTCATTCTTCTCTTACCACTTTTAAATATGGTAACTTCGACCCCAATCTTGCCACTTCGTCTTCATCCTTAGCTTCAAACCCAGAAACCAATCAAGAAACTTTTCCTTCTCGAAATCAACCTACTTCTCCACTGCTAAGACCTCATCGAAAATCTAAAGGAGTTACCTTAGACAAACCATCAACTGACAAAAAACCACAAACCAAATCACCTATCCTCACATTCGAAGCACCTAAAAATCTTCAACCCAATTTACTTCCTCCTCAATTCGAAGCTGTCAAAGTTAAACGTGCCAAAAAATCAATATTTCTAGCAATGGGTGAAGAAGCAGAAACCTCTTATTTCAATACTACTTTCACTATTGAAAATTCTCTCAGTGAAGACTTGTGTTCTTGATTCACTTAATTCAACTTTAATTCATACCAAATTGGCGCTAGAAAGAGGGGACGAAGATACCTTGATCAACAGATCAAAAATCGAGTCTCGAGTTTTCGTTTTGTGAGGTTTTTCGTTCGAGTTTTTGTATTTTGTTTGATTTTTCGCTGATTGAAGATAAATTCAGAAGAAGGTGACAATCCATATGTTCGCAAGGCTATGGAAACATTGAAATCCGATCTGCAAGAGGCAGGTAAATCGATTCCAACTCAATCAATCCAATTTGATTTCGAAGGAAAAATGAATGAGATGATAAGGAAGGTGGCAGAGCTTGACGAATTGGTAAAAAAGAAGGAAAATAATGATGGTGCTAGGCTTAGGTCTAAAGTAGCAAGGGGCGATCAGGATGATCAGTCGGATCAGTCGATGGACGATGGCGACGTTCGGTATGAACAACGTAAAGCACGTTTTGAGCAAAAAAAAGAGTATAGTGGGATAAAGAGGAAAGAAAAGTTACAAAAGCGACAGTATGTGAACTCTAGTGATGAAGAGGATTTCGAAGATTTGGAGTCAGATGAAACACCGAGGTACGAACATTCTCGAGGCCATTCAAGAGGAGCAGAGCGTGAGCTCCGTCCAGCTAGGGTGTATAAAGAAGGAAGGAAAAAGAAAGAAAGGCGAGTATATTCACCTCGAAAATATTCGCCTCGGAAGCATTCGCCTCGAAAGTATGAAGGTGAGTCAAGTTTATATGCTACTGTGGGGATGAGAAACGAAGACCAATATGTTCAAGGAGTCGACTGGAGGGACTCACCATTGATCAGGGAGATCAGATCTGTGTCGCTTCCGAGGCGGTTTGATATTTCCAAAGTTGATAAGTTTGATGGGACTCAAGATCCCGATGACCATATAGAACAATTTAAAAACTATATGACTAATTTCGAAGACGACGATAAATTGGTGTGTAGAGCATTCTCTCAGACATTCAAGGGAACTGCGCTGAAATGGTTCAACAAGATTCCTAAGGAGTCAATTGCAAATTTTAGAGGCTTCTATACAGCTTTCCGAAGACAGTTTGTGGGAAGCAAGGAAATGAGAGCTAATGGAGACACAATAATACAATGCAAGCAGGCTGTGGGAGAGAAGTTAAAGGATTACACTAAGAGGTTTGTGTCAACAAAGGCTGAATTGGATGATTGTGAAGAAAGTGTGGCTATGGCAGCATTTAGACAAGGATTGTTGCCAGGGGATTTAGCAGATGAGACTACAAGGCGTAGGGCGTTAACGTTTGGAGCTCTCATGGCTCAGGTCGAGGACCAGATTAAGGTCGAAGAATCGACGCGGGTTCGAGGAGGTACTAGTACTATTCAGAAGGGGAATGGACAATCTAACACGTCGAACAACAACCCCTCGCGTCTGAGGAGTAATCAAAATGTTTCTAACCGAGGAGCTTCGAGCTCGTATCAAGGGGGATATAATCAACACAATTCTAATAATAATCAGCAACAGTTCAGATCCAGATCGAATGTGTGGGTAAGACCAGACTATTATGCGGATTTGACTAAGAGTGTGGCTTCGATATACGAGAAAACCAGGGGAACGATAAATTTTAGAAAGCCACCAGCGATTAATAGGCCAAGAGAGGAGCGCAATAATAAGTTCTGCAGGTACCATGATGATGTTGGCCATGATACAAACGATTGTATTGCCTTGAAGAAAGAGATGCAGATCCTGATAGAAAATGGGAAGTTGTTGGAATATGTCAAAAGGAATGCTAAAGTTGTAGCCCCGAAAATTGGTAATCCTAATTCTAAGCAGGAAACTGCACTGATGATTTTAGATGTTGCAGGTGATGAGTTTGATGTGGCCTCGGAATATGTCGACCCAGACCCTAGTCGATTATTGTTAATGTCAATAGATGAGCCGATGCGTCAAGGACGTGTTCGAGATTTGTGTGCCTTCTTCGAATCACTAACAATATTTGGGGGAGATTCAATGACTAACAACACTAATAATTCGAGGAAGAGACATATAGTGAATTTAACGCGTCAAATTGAGGGAGGAGCATCGGTACACCTAAGCAACAAGAAGGATGTGCCCTTTATAATTTTCGATGGGGATGATTTGACGGGGATTACTGGGCCACATGAAGATGCAGTGGTCATAGGAGCAGAAGTATGCGGGGTGGATATTCGACGAGTGTTGATTGATACCGGGAGCTCCGCTAATGTGCTTTTCAAGTCAACTTATGAGAGATTAACTGCTCCGCCTCGAATAGAAAGGTCAGAGAGGACTATCATAGGGTTTACTGGCGCAACAGCAAATGTGATAGGGGAGTTCGAGGGTGAAATTACTTTGGGAAATGGGCCTTTCAAAAAGAAAGTGCGAGTACTTTTTGTGGTGGTGGATTGTCCATCGAGCTACAATGCTATTTTTGGGAGGTCGTGGTTGGCTAAAATGTATGCTGTAGTCTCTACAGTTCATCAATGTTTGAAGTATGTGATCGAGGACCGAGTCGGCGTAGTTCGAAGTGATCAAAAGGTGGCAAGAGAATGTTACGCTGCTGCGTTTAGACTACGTGGCAAAAGTTCTGATGATCCGATGGAGAATTAGCAGTTTGGGGGGTTGTCTTCTGGGGGTGCAGATGAGGGAATTGATGATCTGAGGTCAACCCCGAGTTCTGTGGTGGTAAATGAAGAAATAGAAGAGTTTGTTTTCAATAATGGCAGGGTACTTCGAATCGGGACTCTGTTGTCTTCATCAATGCGAGAAAAATTATTGAATTTTTTGTCTGAGAATCTGGATGTATTTTCTTGGAGGTCCGAAGACGTAGTGGGGGTCCCAAGTGATATCATATGTCACAGCTTGGCGGTGGATCCGAAGATCAAACCGATAATTCAAAAAAGAAGAGCTTTTTCGTTGGAAAAATCCGAGGCCATAGTTGCAGAGGTGGATCGACTATATAAGATGGGGCATATCAGGGAAGCCAATTATCCGAGGTGGACGACTAATCCTGTGGTGGTAAAAAAAAAGAACGGAAAATGGCGAATGTGCGTGGACTTCACAGATCTGAATAGAGCTTGTCCAAAAGATCCTTTTCCAGTGCCTCGAATCGATCAGTTAGTGGATTCCACTTCAGGAAATAAAATCTTGACATTTATGGATGCATTTTCAGGGTATAATCAGATTCGGATGAATCCAGATGATGAAGAAAGCACAACTTTTATCACTGACAGAGGTTTACACTGCTATAGAGTGATGCCGTTCGGAGTAAAAAATGCTGGGTCAACGTATCAGAGGCTGATGAATAAGGCGTTTGCTTCACAGATAGGGAGAAATATCGAAGTATACATCGATGATATGCTTGTTAAAAGCAAAAATAATGATGAACACATTGATGATTTAGAAGAGACGTTTTTGAATCTCAGAGCCATACAATTGAAGTTGAACCCAGAAAAATGTACATTTGGAGTCCGATCTGGTAAGTTTCTGGGGTACATGATTAGTGAAAGAGGAATCGAAGTGGATCAAGAACAATTGAGGGCTCTGATATCGATGTCTTCACCTCGGAATATCAAAGAAGTGCAAATGTTAACGGGCAGGTTAGCAGCTTTGAACAGATTCATTTCTCGCTTTTCAGATAAGTGCTTGCCTTTTTTCCAGGTGCTGCGTAGACCTAATAATTTTGAGTGGACTTCGAATTGTGAAGAAGCTTTTATGAAGATCAAAAATCTTTTGTCCTCTCCTGAAATATTGTTAAAACCTCGAAAGGGTGAGCAGTTATTTTTGTATATAGCGGTATCGGATTATGCAGTGAGTGCAGTTCTGGTCAGTGAAGATACGAAAATTTCGAAGCCTGTCTACTATGTCAGCAAAAGTTTGGTTGATGCTAAGAAACGCTATTTGAAGCTCGAAAAATTGGCACTGTGTATAGTAGTGGCAGCGAGAAAAATGCGCCCTTACTTCCAGGCACATACGATTGTGGTTCGAACTTCATATCCATTAAAAAATGTGTTGCAGAAGCCAGACATTTCAGGAAGGATGACTAAGTGGTCTGTAGAGTTAGGAGATTTCGATGTGTTATTTTCTCCTCGAACAGCTATCAAAGCTCAAGCCTTAGCAGACTTCTTGGTTGAGTTCCACTCGAGTAGATCCGAAGAGAAAGATGGCGAAAAAGTGAACGAAAATCCGACGTGGACGATACGAACTGATGGGGGATCCAGTAATAAAGGGTCAAGTGCAGGAGTTGAATTGGTGGCACCAACAGGGGAGTTTATGTTTCAAGCTATAAAATTTGGATTTCATGCTTCGAACAATGAAGCTGAATATGAAGCTGTGCTAGCAGGATTACGGTTAGCAAAGATTTGTGGAGCAATATTTGTGCGCTTGGAAACAGATTCGCAGTTGGTAGTTAACCATGTTAAGGGAGTATCAGAAGCTAAAAAGGAACGTTTGGTTTTGTACTTACAAGAGTTACGAGGAATGATGGCACAGTTTGAAAATGTCGAAGTGGAGCATATTCGAAGAGGTAGCAACACCATGGCTGATTCTTTAGCAACAATGGCTTACTCTGAAGAATATCCACGGATCATGACACAACCATCGCCCTCGATCATATCGAATTCTGAGCAGTGTGAGTTTGTTGATGATGTAGTAAGTGGTCCGATGTGCACTCGAGGTGATTGGAGGTTTGACTTGTTAAACTTTATTTCGAAGGGAATACTACCCCTTGATAAACACTTACTCAAGAAAATAAAGTATAAAGCTCTTGGCTATGTAGTTTTGGATGGGGTATTGTACAAAAGATCTGCGTCGAAACCTTTGCTACGATGTTTGAGTAAGGAAGAGTCTCAAAACATCCTATCGGAATTGCATGATGGAGATGGGTCAGCTCATTGTGGATTCAAAGCTTTAACGCGTAGGGTATTGTTGGCAGGGTATTATTGGCCTACCATATTGCAGGATGCTAAAGTGTTAGTTCGAAGCTGTGATACTTGCCAAAGGTATGCAAATTTAATACATAAACCAGCAGTACCCCTAATGACAATCTCAGAGGCGGTTCCTTTCGATAGGTGGGGGATTGATTTAGTAGGACCATTACCTATGGCTTCTGGTGGAAGACAGATGATTATTGTTGCGGTCGATTATTTTTCGAAGTGGGCAGAAGCGGAACCTTTAGCTGGGACGAAAGCTAAGGATGTAATCAAGTTTATTCAAAGTAACATCTGCTACCGTTTTGGAGTTCCTCGAAAAATAACGACGGATAACGGTCCTCAATTTAATAACAAGGAAATGGACTTTTTTTGCTCTTCGAAAGGGATACAACAATGCTTTTCTACTCCTTTCCACCCCCAAGCAAATGGACAGGTGGAAGTTACAAATAGATCTATTTTGGATGGCTTGAAGAAACATTTGGCGGGAGCAGCAGGGAAATGGCCAAATTATCTTCAAGAAGTGTTGTGGGCATATCGAACAACCCCTAGAGAGGCTACAAAAGAGACTCCTTTTTCTTTGGTATATGGAATGGACGCTGTGTGCCCTGCTGAATCTACGTTGCCTTCTTACAGACTATTACAATATTCCGATGTGGATAACGATGAAGCTAGAAGGGTTGAGCTTGATTTGTTAGAGGAAAAAAGGGTCAAAGCGCATTTGAATGTGGTCCATTATCAAACGTTAATGAGAAGCAGGTACGATGCTAAAGTTAAGAGGAGAGAATTCAAAATTGGCGATCGAGTGTTACGAAAAGTATTTCTTCATACTAGGGACAAGCACCTCGGAAAATTGGCTCCAAATTGGGAAGGTCCTTACGAAGTTAAAATGAAGGTCAAGCCAGGTTCCTACAGGCTGTCTGATCGAGAGGGGAGGATGCTCAAACATCCTTGGAATATAGAGCACTTGAAATTGTACTGTGAGTAAAACTGTACTTCGAATCTTTGTAAAACAGACATACTCTTTCCTTATCTGTTGGCCCAGAAAGGTTTTAACGAGGTGTCTGGTTAATATTGAATTTTTTAATAAAATTTCTTTTGGCCATTGGTTGTTTACTATGATGAGTGATTTATTATTTTGGTAACTTGGCAAAGATTGATCATCTTTGAAAGTTGACCAAGAATAATTTTCCGAAGCAATAGCTTTGAAGAAACAACCAAATTTTCGAGGTGCCACGTCTTATGAGTGCATCTAATTTTCGAGGTGCCACGTCTTATGAGTGCATCTAATTTTCGAGGTGCCACGTCTTATGAGTGCATCTAATTTTCGAGGTGCCACGTCTTATGAGTGCATCTAATTTTCGAGGTGTCACGTCTTATGAGTGCATCTAATTTTCGAGGTGCCACGTCTTATGAGTGCATCTAATTTTCGAGGTGCCACGTCTTATGAGTGCATCTTAATTTTCAAGGTGCCTCCATTTATAAATGCATCTAATTTTCGAAGCGACAAATTTAAATAAGTACACCAGAAGTTTAAGATAAAATTTAAACAAAAAAAAAAGAGGAAGAAAAGTTGCTTGTTCGTCGGATAAAACATGAAGTCCACAAAAAGGTGAGAATTACTTAGCCAAATACACAAAAAACAAGCACGACATGCTTAATCTATTAGGCATCTTCTTCTTCCGATGACTCGTCAGTAGCATCACTTTCTTCCGAAGAAATTGAAGGTACTTCGAATGCTTCTTTTGGACGACCTTTCTCTGGGACTTGTTTCTAAAATTCTGTTAAGTTTAGCCTTGGATAGGCAGCATGGATTTCTCGAAGAAGATTGTTAGTTGTATCAATTTCAGCCTTTCTGATTCCATCAAGCATCACAGAACCAACAGCAGCTTCGGCTTTCTTAACAGCAGCCTTTTTCTCTTCCTCGAATCCTGTTCGAAGAGTCGTCATTTGAGTTTGACAGTTGCTCAATTTTTCTTGGAATTCTTTAACAAGTTTCTCAGCATCGGTAGCTTTTTTCTTTGCCTCGGAGATAGCAGTGGAGTGTTGAGAATTTAGATCTTCAATAGCTTGTCGATGAGAAGTCTCCAGAGCTTCGACTTTTTCTTTGTGTTCCTTAAGAAGCTTGTCTTTCTCAGCTTCGAATTTCTGAAGTGCTTCATTTTTCGAAGTCTTTACAGACTCTGTTTCTTTTTTGCTCTTGATCAATTCTTGTGCAAGAAGCTCCAATTGCGTGTGTGAATTTTTTACTTCTTCACATAATTTATTGGCTGCAGCACTTAAATTATCAAAAGGACGAAGGATTGAAGCTACCTCATCGGATTTGTCTGAATTAGGAAAGATTGATGGGTGGTGATGAACAGGAACGATGGCGTTAGATACCGAAGCCACAGTAGCCCCAGTAGAAGTTGATGGAATAATATTGGTAGGTTGGGAGCCATTACCAGTAAATGCAAAGTCCCCCATTGAATTGAAATCTTCGAGGTTAAGGTAATCGTCTACT
Organism: Limnanthes douglasii subsp. nivea; assembly: GCA_036936605.1. Taxonomy (NCBI): domain Eukaryota; kingdom Viridiplantae; phylum Streptophyta; class Magnoliopsida; order Brassicales; family Limnanthaceae; genus Limnanthes; species Limnanthes douglasii. Next base: position 148,456,067 of record JAUPFV010000001.1, on the reverse strand, counting down.
TGATTATCTCCTAGTGTCAGTCCTCCTTCAGGGTTTTCTTCAATAAAAGTTTTCCCGTGCACTTCGGAAGCCAGCACCTCCTCGAGTATGTCAGCCTCGTTCTTTTTCTTTGGCATACTGGACTTGCTCTTTTTCTTCTTTGGAGAGTTGTCCTTTTTCTTTTTCAGAGCAGGTTCATCCTCCTCGGATATTGGGGGAAGTTGAGAGGCGGGCGCTTTTCTTTTCACTGCACGCTTAGGAGTCTTGGAAGGGTTAGCCTTGCTTGTACTGGCCTTCTTGTGGGTCAACTTTCCTTTCTTCTTTAATGGAAGATGGTTGTCACTTCGGTTCCTGGTGGGAAGATAGGTTTTCCCATCTGGTGCAAGTATTCTTTGAACTGCTATAATGGGATCTGGAGGGGTCATCAGATCTTCAGGGAAGTCAGCTCCCAAGGTGATGCGCCACAGATGACTGTTGACGAAGTTGATTGGTAAAAAGGCTGAGTGAAAGCCGTTTCCCCAGGCCTTCTCTGCCCATGCAGCCATGTTTTGAAAGATATCCTTTGCAGTTGCTCGACGACCTTTGAACCGCCTCGGAATTTCTGAAAAGAGAACAAGCAGTTAGATAAGAGGACTTCATTAATCTGGCTAGGTTTAATAAGTTAGAAATGTTAACAATACAGTAATGATGCACTTACTATTATCTCTCCAGGTGAGAGTAAGCTTTGAAGGGTTGTCGTCGGAAATCTCTTTCCCATTTTCCCAAGCGCCTGATAGAAAGACAAACCTTTGTTTCCAAAGTTTGTCAGCTTCGAGGAGGTCATCGATAATCTTCAGATCATCCTCCAGTGTTAGGTAGTAGAATGGCAAGACTGGCCCGTTTGAGAGCTTGGTCAGTGAGATGAAGTCCTCAATTTCAAGGGGGATGCCTCCTAGCCTCGACACCATAATGGCGGAGAATAAAGTAAATAGTTGGTTTGGGGTAACCTGTGTGGGGCACAACTTGAGAATTTCGAAGTACCGCACAATCATGGGATCGATGGGAAATCGAAGTCCCCAGTTGAAGAGCTCAGGATAGACTACCACTTCGTCCTTTTGACAGCTCAGGGGTGTCTCTCCTTCCACTGGTAGTCGAAGAATCATCTTATCTGTTAATCCCCATAGCTTTCTGAGTTCCTCTTTCTCTGATTCGAGGTAGTAAGTATAGGGTACATTCTTTAGGGCAAGAATGTACCGAGGAGAAAGTGTTTTAAGATTTTCTTGATCCAAAGCAGCAACATCTTCGGGGAGTGTAATGAGAGGTTTCTTTCCTCGAACTTTCTTCGGAGGGATCACCCCGTCAGCCTCAGATTCCTCTTCGGCATCATATTCAGTAGCTTCAGAATCAATCTCTTTGTTGTTGTCCTCATCAGTGGCTTCATCGATGCGACTTCGGATTTGAGTTTCAGCTTGAGTTATAAGAATTGGTTGACTACTTTCTGGTGTAGTGTCAACCACTTCTTGTGGGGGATGAGGAGAAGAGGTTTCTGCTTCTTCACCCATTGCTAGAAATGTTGATTTTTTGGCACGTTTAACTTTGACAGCTTCGAATTGAGGAGGAAGTAAGTTGGGTTGAAGATTTTTAGGTGCTTCGAATGTGAGGACATGTGATTTGGTTTGTGGTTTTTTGTCAGTTGATGGTTTGTCTAAGGTAACTCCTTTAGATTTTCGATGAGGTCTTAGCAGTGGAGAAGTAGGTTGATTTCGAGAAGGAAAAGTTTCTTGATTGGTTTCTGGGTTTGAAGCTAAGGATGAAGACGAAGTGGCAAGATTGGGGTCGAAGTTACCATATTTAAAAGTGGTAAGAGAAGAATGAGGACCGTTGTAGATCAACCCAGCAGCCTTGTATTCTTTGGCTCTTTGTGAAATACAAAGATAATCGTATGCACCAAATACTTGATTGCTAGAACCAGGGAAGAGAGGTTTCTTTGATTTTACTGGTTTTCTGGGTTTAGATCTTTTGTATTTAGGATATTTTCTCATACAATGGGTATTGATCTGAGAGGTTGCTTTGATGGATGAAAAGGATGAAGTGATTTAAAGATTTATGAAAAACAGGTTGAAGATGGCTTGAAGAACAGGATGAAGATGAAGAACAGGTTGAAGATGGTTTAGAAGTGATTTCTCTAAAAGTTATCAATGAAGGAAGAGCTGGCTATTTATAGTTTTAAGAAGTGACGTGGGGAATCTGAAGAAGCAAAACCAGTGAGTTGCTCTCATTGGGTGGAATGTGAAACGAGAAGGAAACGTGCAGCGTCATAGGTCTACCAATAAAGGTCAAATCAATCCATCAAGTAGGGATCAGAAAATTGGAAGTATCAGCAAAACTATGTCTTTAGTAATAATATCCGAAGTAGAGACAAGGTTATATTTCAAGTTGGTAAGTTCGAAGTGATTGGGAAACTTGTTTGCACTTATTAATAAATTCGAAGAGAAGTCGCAGATCATTGAGTTTGATCATAATGAAGAAGCAAAGTGAAGAAAGTTGTATTTGCTCAGAGTAAAGTTCGAAGAGCGACTAGTTCTTATAAATTGTTTGTATAAGAACTAGGGGGGCTACTGATAAGGAAAGATATTCTACGGGGACCTAAATGTAATTAGTAAGGACTAGATTGATAAGTTTTACAAATATAAAGTAGGATTAAGCTTTTATAAGAGATATAGGGATTAAGTTGTAAATATTCACCTATGTGACTGCTTTTGTAACTGATTCACCTGGCCTATTTATAGAGGTTGGGAAAGACAGTTACACTCATGAAATAATCAGAAGTGCAATACTACTTTCACTATTGAAAATTCTCTCTGTGAAGACTTGTGTTCTTGATTCACTTAATTCAACTTTAATTCATACCAGGAGTAATAGGTAATTGTCCAAATTTTTCAAATCAAACCACTTTATCCTATAATTTTATCCTCACAAAGAATTCTTTTGGGTTCTAAAATCCTTCCAAACAAGTTATTGAAAGTTGTTCACCAAAATCTCCTCAACGGTCACCATCACCCCTTCAAAAAATCTCATTAACACTCTTTGGTAGCATGTCCACTTTTTCTCAAAGAAATGCAAAGAAAATTTTCTCATACATATTCAGAAGCTTCGTTAATATTTAACACTAAACCATCTCGAAGTTCTCGTAAAGAAACACCTCGAATTCAATCCAAGCCTCATTCTTACCAAACTCATCCTCCTAGAAAAAAATCCATTTTTAGCCATGAGAGACTTCGAAGATAACAATGCTCCACAATATCCTACACCTTCTCCTACCCCGAATGAGATTGTTGTGACTGATAAAGAGTCACAACCAACTCCTTCGGAGACTACTCAACCTAACAGAAAAACAATCTATAACCAAAAAAATACTATCAAAGGCAAAGCTCCACTTCAACTATGAAATGAAGCGTCTGAAGAATAAAATGAATCAGATTCGAGGATAGAGACGGACTCAAATTGTGATATTATAAAGGATCACCCCGGATGTTATCATTTCATATGAAGAGCTAAAGGAGCCCCCAAACCCAAATGATGTTGTGAAAAGATTATTAGCACCTGGTGTGAAATTTATACTTCCCGGTTCGAAATCGATCCCAAAACCACTTACTCGCAAAGAAAAAGGGTAAAAAGAAAAAAGTGGACGTCAACTCTTCGACAAACCCAAAACCACAAAGAAGACTAATACAAACAAAATGAAAGCAAGCAAAACAAATCTTCTAACCAGCAAAGAAGGAATCAAGGCTGAACCTTCTCTGGAAAGAATTCGTTTCCAAAAAGAAGAAAAACTCCTCGAAAACTCCTCCAAAAACTTGAAAGAAAAAAGTCAAAATTATTCCCTCAAATTCAAATGCAAATGTCAAGGGGACAGAAGAAATGTTCACCCTTACCCATAAAAGAAATGTTCCTTTATATAGTAATGGTGGTGGGCCTAAGGGCCACATAAGTGGTCCACTTATGGTTATTTTCCTTTATAATTTCATTGATTTAAGACATATTTATGACTTATTACATGATCAATGTTACACATTTATTAGGCCTATTTTATAAGACTTATATAAAACCAAATTATTCATATGTTCAACTAGTCCGGTTCATGGTTCAGATAATTCTCTCCTTTATCAGTTTTAACCGGGTTGGTTATCTAAACGGGGTATAAATCTTCTCCTATGTTTCATATTTCTATTAATATGTATATTTGGTTATGATTTATGATGTTTTTTTTATAGAAAAGTCGACATTTTTGTTCAATGGGTCGAAGTATGTTGCCTATGAGATAAATGGGAAACTTAGTTACTTCGTGTGATGCCCACGTAAATACACCAATATTTCATATAAAAAAATACATTATAAATTTATTTCGATCTGAATAACCTGACCGACAACAAGGATAATATTTTTTATGACCTCTCTTATTTCCACCAAAGGAAGGGCCTTTCATGGGTCATTCATATCATATAGAACAACAAATTCCCTCGTTATTTAGTTATTATCTATTGGAAATCATAGAGGAAAAATAAAGATTTTACGTAGTGTTGGTAGATGCAGATAACTCCGATGTGACCGTTAATCATATATCAAAGAACTGATAGAATATAAACAATTTGCGTAAATTTATTGAAGTCATAATATATCAAAATTTACATTGTAAACAGTGGCGCAGTTAGGATTGGAAGATAATGGTGTCATGGATCTTCTGATTATTATCAAATCAATATATATATCAAAATATATTAAAATAAGATACATAATGGTTATAACATATTTGGTTTATATTAAAATCTCAAATATTGAATTGCCATTGTCAAGACATAATATACGTTACACAAATAATGTAACTAAAATGTGATTATAAAAAAAACTAATATAAAAACATAAATGTGAGCTAATTTTACTTGTACTTTCCTCTTCCTCATAGCTTTAAAATGTTGAAGGATAGTTGTGTTACTAATCGTGGTAAATACATATTTTTCCACAAATGTCACCAAACAATCATTAAGCCATAGATCGCTCATTCTATTTCTCAACTCATTCTTCACATAATTCAAACCTGAGAAAACTCGCTCAACACTCGTCTTTGCTATGGGTAAAAGTAAAGCCAATTTCTAAAGCTCATAAATCCACTTGAGTATTTTATGTTTTTTTTATATTCACAATAATCTTAGAAAGTTCTGCAAGTCCTTTCATCTCATGTCTCTTTGCAGTTAACTCCGGTAATTAAATTAGACAAATTTATATTTGCTCATTTAGATTTAGGAGTTGTTTTAAAATATCTATGCATCATATAATGACAAACATTAAAAACTCAATAAACAAAAAAATTTAAACTTAGCAAAGCAAAATAAAAATTACGATTTATGCAAGTCTATTTGCTCTTAAATTAAAATATACAACTCTCTATCTTAAGAAAAAAAATAGATAAACCAATGTTATTCTTGAATAGTAACATAAGACATATATCAAAGCTTCAATTTTGAGAATTAATAATATATAACCATAATAAATACATTAGTGTTTGAAGCTGAAAAATCAGAAGAAAGGAGGAAAATAATTTGCAGCTTGTAGTTAATGTTTTCTAATTGATAGTTGAAAAACAATTGTTTAAAAAGATTATATCTTGTAGTTATGTTTCTCTTACTAACACTATCATATCTATATAAATCTATATTATTTTTTAAATTAACATATCTATTTATATTAAAATAATATAGATTTATATTATACATTCAAACATAAATAATATATATGATAAAAATATGTATGAATCATATTATATAAATTTTCATTGTTTTTTAATTTGTATGAGGCCTTTTGGAAGTGGACCACAAACAAAGTCGTGCGGGCCTTCGGGTGCCAAAGCAGACAATATCATACTAGTGTTGAGATCGAATTGTTTATATTTATATAAAGAGATGGAATATGCGGTACCCATATTCCTAACAAAATGGTATCAAAGCCACATAGTGAAATTAGGGATTTTACAATTAGGGTTTCACAATGGCGTCTACATCAACAAAATACATGATTGAAAAATTTGATGCGGGATCCAGCTTTAAGTTGTGGAAGATTAAACTGAAATCTTCATTGGTACTGCAAGGGTTGTGGAAGGCTGTGGAGAATAAGTACCCAGAAGAGATGAAAGAAGAGGATAAGCAAGATCTTAAAAAAAGAGTTTTGTGCTAGATTTTAATTAGTGTAAAAGATAATGTGCTTCGCGAGATTAGTGGTGAGAAGACTCATGCCTGCGCATGAAAGAAGCTAGGAGATCTTTACTAAGAGAAATAAGTAGTAACCAATTATACTTGAAGAAGCGATTCTATAATTTAAGATTGAAAGAAGGTATGTCTATAACTGAGCACTTAGCTAATTTAAAATCAATTATAATGGACTTGGAGAACATATATATCAATATTGAGGATGAAGATCACACTTTGTTTGTATTGAGATCGTTACCAGCTCCATATGCAAACTTCGTAGATACCATAATGTATGGTAAAGATAAGTTGTCACTAGCAGATGTCAAAGGGGCACTGAAATCAAAGGAGTTGAGACAGTTGCAGCCAGACAATCAGGCTAGAGGGAAATGTCTTATGAATATGGGAAGATCTGGAAGCAAAGCGGTTCTTTAAGAAGAAAAAACTGGAGCTCCAAATCAAAGGCAAAGAACTCAAACTGTTATAAATGCGGTGAGAAGGGTCATTATAGGAGAGATTGTCCCAAACTGAATGGTGAGAAGGGAAATCAAAAGGAAAATTCAACAAACATTGTTGAAGGTGTGAACAATTCTGACATAGTGAAAATAGTGGTAAAAGAGATGTATCTTCTGTGAGTTCAGATTGTGGGTAAAATTCTTGGGTACTCAATACTGGCGTTACATATCACATGTGTTAGCTCAAGCAATGGTTCGATACTTACAAACCAATGCAAGGAACTGTCTATTTAGGGAACAATCATTCGTTGACTGTCGGTGGTATCGGTTACGTCAGAATCAAAATGTTTGACGGGGTTGTTAGAATCTTGACGTGCTGGCATGTTCCTAGGTTAAAGAGAAACCTAATTTCTCTTGGAACACTAAACTATCGGGGTTACAAGTACCATGCAGAATATGGTGTGATCAAAGTGACAAAAAGACTCAATGATATGGAGGAAATACAGTTATAGTTGGGTCTTTACATTCTCCAAGGGATTCTTGTTATGGGCGATGCTGCAGTAGCATCATCAGTGAGTAATAGTTGAGGTAGGCAGGATCAGAATCATTTGTAGCATTGACGTTTTGGTCACATGAGTGACAGAGGATTAGCTAACTTGGGAAAAATAGATTTATTAAAAGGGTATAAAGCAAAATCATTAGGATTTTGTGAGCAATGTGTGTTTGGTAAACAAACTAGAGTCAAATTCAGCAAATCGGATGTAAGAAGAACTAAATGGAGAGTGAACTATATTCACTTAGATCTTTGGGGTCTAAAAATAATTACATTGAAGAACAGAGCAAGATACTACATGAGTTTGATTGATGATTATTCAAGGATGGTGTGGGTTTATTTTCTGAAAACGAAAGATGAGGCATATTCAATCTTTGTCAAATGGAAGACGATGATTGAGAAGCAAACATGAAAAAAAACATCTTATGACAGATAATGGGTTAAAATATTACAGTCATGAGTTCAATGAGTTCTGCAAAGCTGATGGAATAGTGCACCTTCACACTTGTTCTAGAACACCAGAACATAATGGGGTCGCAGAAAGATTGAACAGAACATTTTGTGACAAGGCACGAAGTATGCTCTCACATTCCGGCGTGGGAAAGAAATTATGGGCTGAAGCTATCAATACATCGTATTACTTGGTGAATCGGTCTCCATCAACGGTTATTGATTGTAAAACTCCTTTTGAAATTTGGTCTGGATCATCCACTGATTACGAATATTTGGGGGTGTTTGGTTGTCCTACTTATGCTCAAGTGAGAGATGGTAAGCTTGAGCCAAGTGAAAAAAAGTGCATATTTTTAAGATATGCTATTGGAGTGAAGTGATATAAGTTATGGTGTACCTCTCTAAAGTCTCCAGGTTCTCTCATTGGTAGGAAAGTTACTTTTAACGAGTTTGCTTCGATAAACAGTTAGAATGAAGTAGGATAAATGGTCGAATCAAGATTGGTTATGAGTAAACTTGTAGAGCTTGAAGTAGAATCAGTTCCTAGTAGGTCCAATAATTCGAGTGGTTCTTAGGTGGATCCAGAATCAGGAGGTGAAGCGTCAACATTAGATCATAGTGACGATAATGCGCCCGGACCAAAACAAAAATTGTATAGCATAGCATTAGGGAGAGAAAGAAGAGATATTAGACCTCCCAAAAGGTATGCGAATCTAGTTGCATATGCTTTGTCAGTTGCAGAAGAAGTTGAGATGTAAGAACCTAGTAGCTACAGAGAAGCTATAGCGAGTTCAGAGGCAGATTGGTGGATTAGTGCTATGGAGGAAGATATTAAATCTCTTCATAAGAATTAGACATGGAAGCTTGTTGACTTGCCTAAAGGACATAAGGTAGTAGGCAGTAAATGAGTTTTTAAGAAAAAAAAAGGTAATTCAGGGGTTGACGCATCTCGATTCAAGACAAGACTGGTCGTTAAGAGTTTTACTCAAAGGGAAAGAATCAACTTCAATGAAGTATTTTCTCCATTGGTGAAGCCTAGTTCGATTCGATTTTTGTTAGCCATGTTAGTTTTGCAAGATTTAGAGCTTGAGCAGTTGGATGTGAAGATTGCATTTCTACATGATGAATTAGATGAGTGAATCTAAATGAGACAACCAAAGGAATTTATCGAACCTAATATGGAGGACAAAGTTTGTCTGCTGAAAAAGTCATTGTATGGTTTGAAACAGTCACCTAGGCAATGGTACAAATATTTTTATACATTTATGGTGTCAAAATGGTTCACGAGGATTCCATACGATAGTTGTGTATCATTAAGAGATTCCAAATGATTCTTATGTTTACTTGTTGTTGGATGTGGATGATATGCTTATTGCTCTTTGTAGTATGTCACACATTATGCAGATAAAGAAGCAGCTTAGGGCCGAGTTTGAGATGAAGGATCTGTGTAGAGTAAATAAGATTCTTGGTATGAAGATTATCAGGAACAGAAGTGTGAGATAATTACACTTGTCTCAATTAAGGTATATTGAGAAAGTCTTACAACGATTCAACATGTTTGATGCTAAGGTAGTTAGCATTTCATTTGCTACTCATTTCAAGTTGTCTGCAGCAGGAGCGCCCAAGGACGATGCTGAATTAGAACAAATGTCGAAGGTTTCATATGCAACTGCGGCTAGTAGTATCATGTATGCTATGGTATGCACACATCATGATATTTCACATGCAATTAGTGTAGTTAGCAAGTACATTGGATGTCTTGGGAAAGGAAACTGACAGCCATTGAAATGGATACTTCGTGATGTAGCCCAAAAAGTCCGAACACAAACTTTTTTATTTTTATTTTATTTTATTCAAATATCTTATATTATTCAAATCAAATCTAATTATATTAATATTTGATTTGATTTGATTTTAATTTAGAATATTTATTTTATTTTCTTGTATTCTAATTTAGGGTTTTGAGAAGCTCTTATTATATTCCTTAAGTTATTTTAATTTTTTTGGAATAATATATTTTTTCTATCTGAAAATTTGAGTCTTTGTTACCCTTTTTAGGGTTTCATCATGTTACCCTTGAATTAGGGTTTCATCTATCGTTGCTTCTTCTTCGGCATTAGTTTGGTATTAGAGCCTCAGTTCCTGCTACGGGGAAGCATGCTTCTAAAGCATGAATATTCTGATTCAAGGTTTAAAGAACAGAACAACACACATGGCATGAAGATCGGGAAGATCGTTTGAGTGTGAGGGAGCATACCAACTGTTTCAATGACGATCGTATTGACCGGTTAGTGAAGGAGTTTAAATTGACTACTAATCGTCGAATCAAGGTAGAAATTACTTATCGAGATGCTGTCTCAGGCTATGAAGAGGTTTTCAAAACCATTTTTTCATCAACTAGACATGGGGATGTTGTTTTCAGGCTATGAAAAGGTTTTCGAAACCATTTTTTTCATCAACTGGATAACGTCAATGTGACTTCGAATAAAGAACACTCGAGAAGAATTTATCTTATTCCGATAAGGTCAACAATTATAATTCCCAACGTAACAATTGAATAAAATAAAATAAAATAAAATAATTTTGGTTGTTGATGGTGATGGTGCTGTGAATTCGAGGACAAATTCTTGTCAACCAGGGGAGGATGATGTAGCCTAAAAAGTTCAAACACAAACTTTTTTATTTTTGATTTATTTTATGCGAATATCTTATATTATTCAATTCAAATATAATTATATTAAGATTTGATTTGATTTAAATTTAGAATATTTATTTTATTTTTTTGTATTCTAATTTAGGGTTTTGAGAAGCTCTTATTTAAAGCCTCATATGCCTTAAGTTATTTTAAATTTTTGGAATAATTTATTTTTTCAATCTGTAAATTTCAGTCTTTGTTACCCTTATTAGGGTTTCATCATGTTATCCTGGAATTAGGGTTATATCAATCGTTGTTTCTTCTTCTATTTCCGCCGCGACATTACTTCGGTATTTTAAGAATACTGCGAATGTTGGCTTAACTTTTAACAAGACCAATATTAATGGATCGATGAATGATGTTGCATGATCATTGGTTGGTTTTGTTGATTCTGATTTTGCAGGTGATATGAATAAAAGAAGATCTCTGACAGGAATGTATTTACTCTAGCTGGGAGTGCGGTCAGTTGGAAAGCCTAGTTACAAGCTACTGTAGCTTTGTCTACAACAGAGGCAGAGTACATGACGGTAACACAAGCAGTTAAAGAGGAAATATGGTTGCAAGGTTTGGTGGCAGATTTGGGCTTGGATATGATTACTAGAAAAGTGTTTCATGACAGTCAAAACGCTATACACCTCACAGGGAACCATATGTACCATGAGCGTACAAAGCACATAGATGCCATGTATTATTTTATTCGTGATATAATATCGAAGGGAATTGTTGATGTGAAGAAAGTGTCTACACACGATAATCCAACATATATAATGACCAAGGCAGTATCAGTTCAAAAGTTTAGGGCGTGCCTGAATTGGATTGGTGTTCGCTGTATAAAGTGAATGCCTTAGGGGAAATTGGTGCGTTAGCAGAAGAGAATAAATTTATTGGTAGTGAAGAAAGTATATTCGCCTCAAGGGGAAGATTTGTTATGAATGAGTCGAATAGTGCCTTGATAGTATACTGTGTCCGACAGTACAATTTTGTGTCTGTGATAGTGTTATTGTGCCTTGAAAGTATACTGTGTTTGGCAGTACAAATAAGTTTTGTGACAATATCATTGTTAGTCTTGTGGTACGAGCCCATTAGGCCCATGATCTAGTAAGTTCTATTTCCCCTATAAATAGACTACTATGACTAAACAAAAACACAATCCGGAATCTGTAACATTTTTCTATCATAGTGAAACACTTTTCTCTAGCGACGCCCGTGGACATAGACAATTGTCGAACCATGTTAAATCCCATGTTCTTTTATTTTCTGTCATTTATCCGTGTTCTGTTTTATTTGTGTTATGTGCTTGAGCCATTTGTGATAAATTGCATAATGATTTATAATAAAATTGGTTAATCGTAATTATTTAGGCATTTACCACGTCAATTTATGATATAATTACAATAACATCATCACAAGATCCGAAAATATTTCAAATGTGTCCATTGTCAAAGATAATATTGGGGTATAATTTTCAATACAAATTTGTCAATACCTAACCATACAATTAGTTTTTTGATGTAGGTTGTATATCACTTTTAGGAGGAGTGAAATGTATTTATCACATGACTCTTTGGATCAAAATCTAAGTATTCATCGAACATATCTATTATTACTAGTGTTTTGGGGGGCCTCGTGAGGTGTTATAATTCGAGATTTTTTGTCTGAATAACTCATCATGGTTTGGTCAATGAAACGTTTAAGTCAAAATGAGAATGATATTTTATGGATTCGACTAGTTTGTCGCCATCTATCAAGATTTTAAATTTTTTAAAAGCTTGATAGTCTGGCGCAAAATGCCTCATATAATTATTATAATTATAATGTTTGTCCAAATTGTGATGATCTTTGAGGTAAACATCTTCTATACGTTTTAAAAAATGCCAAGTAAGCCGCCTTATCATAAACGATGATTATACCAGATCTGACTGACGGCCCATTTGGAAATTAAAATTGATTTTTTCTTAGGTTTAGTTTATAGAAAGGACGAACGAACCAAAATAAGCCAAATATTCATAAATGAAAATAAGCCTAATTTTTGCAAGTAAAACTAAATCTAATTTTCATAAGGTAAAATAAACCTAGTTTTCATAAATGATAATAAACCTAATTTTTGCAAGACAAATTAAACCTAGTCGCAAGTTAAATTAAGTATAGTTATCAAAATTCAAAACAAGTATAGCTTGCGTAAGTGAAAATAAGTCTAGTTTTCGCAATTCAAAATAAATATAGTTTCACAATAATCATAGTTTTCACGAGTTAAAATTACCGGTGATGGTCCATGGACTTGACAAACTTTCATTTCTCAATTCCAAATAATATTTATTTCTCATGTTTGTCTCTTAAGTAACTATCACTGCAAACCTGTTATTTTTAACAACAAATTTAATACATAGTTGTGTGGGTGCCTCCTCATCAAGTAATTATCTTTGGATAATATATATTTGTTGGGTGAATGTTAAGTTTCCTCTCTTAGTTTAAGGAAATTATTAATAATTTCATATAATCAAAGTGATGAGAATGATTGTGTTATCAAAATTTTTGCATCCAATATGATATCATTTTTAGAAACCTAAAATAAAGACGAGTTGAAGTGCTAAATGTGTCGTCTTTATCTGAAACCAGTGTTGGAATACAAGAATCTGAAGATTTGCGGTCCTAAATAAAGTCTTACATAATGTCAATAATGATGTTAAAATTACTACTGGTTATGATTACCTCGAAGTATGTACTTTTAACTTTTTATATATTTTGAATGTTTTCAGTTAATTTATTACCTAATTTTATTTTTAATATTTTAAATATATTACCAACATGGGTCTGAAAGACGAGTTGTGTTTTTTAATTAATAACTTCAAGTTTAAATGTGCATGACATATGCATTAATAGCTTACTAAACTTGTTGTAAATGTTACTTCATATAAACAAATCGTTGATAGATGTAAGTTTGTGCCAATAATAATATGATAAGTTTCACAATCCTTACTCGTGATTTTTTTGCAGTGTAAAATATCAAGTAATAAATACGAATTGGGTGGTCAGACATGAGATACATTATATTTTATAGACTCACTAACTTATTTTCATTTCAATATATGTGTTTATTGTGTTTTCAGGGATCTAAGACATTCAAAATATTTTGTGATATTCCTCCTTGAAAATACTAATGATTTAAATTTGAGCATTTTAAATGGGTCTTCATACATGATTTGGAATTTTATTTTAAATTGCAACAAAATCATCCCAAATGTTGTGGTTAATTTTAATGTAGTCTAAAATAAGGTTTGTACGATTAGTATTCAACATATAATGTTTTGGTTAGGAATTCAGATGCAATATTTTGGTTTAGTATTCTAATATTGTATTTTTGTTAGGTATTCCAGTGTAATATTTTGAATGTTATTAAATTCGATGTAATATTTTGGTTAAATATTCATATATATAATTTTTTAATGTTATCAAATTAAGTTTAGTTTGGTTTATTTTGGGCTGAGGGTAGTTTGGTAAAGTGTTTTGGTAAGTTTGAAGTATTTTGTGTTTAGTGCGAGGAATAGTGAGATAATTAAGCAGTCTGCTTGTATTCAATGTTGATCACCCTCAATAATGAGAGTGGTTGGGGTATTTATACTCTTAATTTAATGACTCATGGGCTTACCCGGTCGAATTGTAAAACTGGGTCAAGTTTAAGGACCCATTAGTCTTTTAAGTAGATTATCAAATAACTTAGTCAAAAGGTGTTTTACATTTGTCCAATCCGGATTTCTTAGTGGTGTGTTATGGTCCGAATTACCCCTGTCCGGATTAAGTGGTAGGATGTGTCTGAACTATCCGAACTCATCAGTAGCCCATTTTTTAGGCCTTGCTAAATATCTTTGGTAGGGCTAAAAAATCTAGCATGCCATGTTAACTTCATACGATATGCTCGCTTTCGTCCGAACTAAGAAGTTTATTTTTAACAATAACCCAGTTCGAAATTCATCAGGACTGGTCTCTCTTCCCAGAATTCTAAGAGTTTTCTTCTTGGATCGTGGGACACGTGTCAATATTTGGTTCAACCTACCAACCGTTATTTTTCCTAGACCGGCGCACCCACTAAGTCCAGAAAGTTACCTAGGCTTTTGATTCTTCACACGTTTGCGCAACCTTTAATCATTGCAAAAACCCTCTTCAACTTCTCCTAGGTAACTATTACTTTTTACTATTTTGTTGTCTTCCACACTCAAAGATTTCTAGAGAGATATTCATCTTTACCTTCAAATCGTTCTTGAGAGATTTTATGTTCACAACCAGAAACGCTTTAGTGAAAGGTGGCTAGTTGAATTTTTCAGAGTTAGAGAGAGTGAGGAAGGTAGAAAGAGAGAACCGTATCGCTCCAACCTCCCAGTTTCTCCAGGTGAGAAAACCAGTGAACCAACTCAAGACGCCGATCAAGGGTCATACTCTTCCAAAAACCCTAGGCCCAGACAGCTTTCATTCAAACCAAACCTTTCACCCCTCTCTTCTGGTTCTTCTGTTCAAGAGTCTCAACCTCTTGTGTCTAAGGAAAAATTCATTTCAAGCATCAGAAAACTCTCTCCCTTTATTGCTATGGGTTCTGATACAGAGAAGTCTCCGGAGAAGATAACCCTTCGTCGGACGACCCACCAAACCAAAACCCCATCCATACCATCATTTCCAAAACCCTCCGGATCGAAGGTGTCTAAAGCAGATCCAAGGGCCAAGCCCTCCGGATCCCAACCTCAAGCAGATACTAGGCCTTCAGAGGCAACAAGTTCACAACCATCCGAACATCCTTTAGTGCAAGAAACTGACCCCCTTCTTCTAAGGCAACTGACGAACCTTCCACAGTGATGGAAGAGATTATAGAAGACAGTATTAAGGAGGCTCCCTTCGAGACCGAGGCATCAGGTGAAACGAGAGATGCTGCTTCTGATAAGAAGGGAAAAAGTAAGGTAAAAATCTGTATGACTCATCCGAATTCGCTTCTGGAGTGCTTAGAGGGAAATGTAGGCCCTTGTTTCAAGCATGTTAGCGTCAAATATCTGTTGGCCTTGCAAAACATCAATTATATTTACACCTATACTGCTAAGCTAGGCTGAATCCGGACGAAATAGGAGATTCCGGAGTCTGTAAAGGTAAGGATACCTATTACTCCGGAGACTCTCATGGATTGCAAGCTTAATGAGGTGGTAATTTTTACCGAAGTGCTAAACTGGGGACTCCGGTTCCTAATGGACCCAACAATTGTTAAGTACTTGCATTTGGTCAAACTTTTCCTTAGCCAGTTAAGCCCCAATCCCTGGTACTCTCTCCTTGCCTATATCATGGCATCAAGGTTGTCGAAGATCCCCCTTCCGATGGAGCAGTTTGCTGTAGCAAGCTTGTGCAAAAATCATCAGATTCTATTATCACAACATGGGGAATAACTTTAAAGTTGTGGATGACTCGTTGGAGTCCGAAAAGAACTGGAGGATACAATTTCGGTTTGCCAGTGGAACATGGGAAAATGGCAGGAAGATTAAGGCTAATACCAACCCTAGTATGCTGACTAACAGGTGGAAAAGAATTGGTAATTCTCTTTCTTTTCTTTGTCTTTCAAGTTTTCTTCTTCTTAGATTATAAGTGTTTTCCTATTCTGATTGGCTTGTTACTCATTTTTAGTGCTACTGAAGGAGTTCACCGGACATTTGGAGGAGGGGCAAAAGAAATGTGTAAAACTCAATTCATGGGCTGCAGAGCACTGGGGGAATGTCTTCCACAACTTCTTCAGATCAATAAATTTAGTGAGGTCCCATCTATGGAACACCACAGGCCGGAGAGACCTTTCATGGGAAGATCTAACCACCCTTCCTCCTCCTGGCGAGATTCTCAAAAGGACAGAGGTCAGGGATGAAAAATTGTTCTTACCTTCAAGAGCAAAGTCTCCCAGCAAGATGAAGAACAAAAAGAAGAAAGTTGCAACAGAGTTGGTTCAAGAAGCCACAGTGAGGTTGAAACAGTAAGGGAAGCTGGAGATTCGCAGAACCCACCAAAGCCTTATAAGAAGGACATGAAACAGAGGGCCAACAGTGATGAGAAAGCTGCTAATAAGAAGAAGGCCCTGGAGAAGAAATAATTCTTCGTCCTCCAGAAATCCAACCTCCACCAGCCTCTGCTGATCCTACCTTGCAAGAGAAAATTCCAACAGATCTCCAGTCCAGAGAGATTGCTGGTGGAGGGAATGACGAAGTGGACATCAGTTCCCTTCAAGATATTTATTTGTATTTCAATGATTCTGAGAAGGATGATTTTGCAGGTCCCTACCGTCCCTCTAATTCTGCCAATATGGTGACCTTTAATGGTAAATATTTCTCTGTCTCCGGAGAGCAAGATGTCCTGAGCCACTCCCTCCTCGGTCAAATCCGGCTAATACTTGACCTGGAAAGGCAGGTGAAAAGTCAGACCACCCTTATCAACTCCCTCACCTCTGACAAGCAATCCCTCTCAAACAATCTCTTAAACTCTTAGCAAAGTATAGAGGAACCGAAGAAGGAGATGAAGGCATTGAAGAAGGACAAGGAAGATTCAGAAACTAAGTTAGCCACATCGGAAGCAGCCAGAACTGAGCTTCATACTAAGTATTCTAACTTAGAAAAAGACCTTACAACGCTGAATGAGGAAACGCGTACCAATGATAGTGCCATTCAAACCTTAACCGATGAGAAGACTAAACTAGAGAACTCTATTTCAGAGATGACCAAGGAGAATGAGGATATAAAGAGCTAGCAGGAGCAAGCTATTCAGGTGGGTATTGATAACTATTTCAATGAAGTGATAGACTCCTTTGAGAAAAGGGATGCTGAAGTCAAGTCTGACATGGTGCTGTTGTTCCATGAAACTTTTCCGAAGAGAACCCTTGGTCCTTTATGAAAATATGTGGAATATGAAGACCTCCCATTTCATACTATAGATTCCACTACTGATGATGAAGAGGGAACTGGTGAGAGTTCGAGTGCCGAACTCAAAAGTCCTAAAAAAGGTGATGGTGGTGAAAGGACGTCTGAACGGAACAAGCCCTAAGGTCTTATATTATTTTTTGTCTTTCCAAACAGTTAAAGTCCTTGGATGGCCAAGGCATATTTTGTATTACTATTTGGTTAAAGTCCAAATAAGTCTTTTGAACACCTAAAGTCATTGGATGGCCAAGGTATGTTTTGTTTTTCTGTTTGGTTCAAGTCCGAAAAGATTTAATTTATCAAACTTTCCTTTATTTAATACTCCTCTTTAAATTGTTCATGGCTAATGCTTAAGTAGCCCCTATCATTTCAGAAGTATGATAGTGTTTAATATCTCTAATAACATGTGTTTAATATTCATCACTTAACCAAGTTTATCCGATCCACTAAAGACCCAAGGTGTTTAATAAGTGATTCGTGCTTGAATTCAATTGTAGTAAAACCACTCCGAATGTTTTAAGAAGGCATCATATATTATAAGAGACCTGACATCTCATTAAAACCTACCCGCGCACCAGGGTAGGAAAAAGTATGCCACCTAATATTTACATTAATATCCAACAAGTATATATTTACACAAAAATTTTATTCTAAATATAGCCTGAGATGTTCAATATTACATGGGTGCTTCAAAACTCTCCCTTCTTTGTCCTGAAGTTTATATGTCCCAGGCTTGAGCTTTTAACAGACCTCATAGGGGCCTTCCCAGTTCAGAGCCAATTTACCGAACTGCTTCTCCTTGGTGTGTAAGAAAACTTTTCTAAACACTTTATCTCCTGGTTGAAAATCTCTTCTTCTGACCTTGGAAGCAAATTTGATCCTCATCAAATCTTGGTAGTAAGTTGTTCTTAAGTGAGCTTTAACCCTTCTTTATTCTATTAAGTCCAACTGATTCCTAATTGTTATCTCATTAGCTTGTTCGGAATAGTTGTGGACTCTGTATGATGGTAGGGTAGCTTCTAAGGGGGTAATTGCATCCATCCCATACACCAAAGCAAAAGGGGATTCTTGTGTAGCAGCCCGAGGAGTAGTTCAGTATGCCCACAACACTTCTTGCAAATAGCTTGGCCATTTCCCCGCAACTCATTCTAGATTTTTTTATAATCAATACAAATAGTCATGTTGGCAACTTCAACCTGGCCGTTTTCTTGTCGATGGAAAGGGAAGAAAAACAATGCTGAATACCTCTAGAAGCACACAAATTCTCTATATCTTTGTTATCAAATTATGCCCCATTGTCTGTAGTAATCTCTTGAGGGATCCCAAATCGGCAACATATGTTAGATAAGATAAATTTAATGACAGCTTTCGAAGTGGTTCCTGTCAAAGGAGCTGCCTCTATCCATTTTGAGAAGTAATCAATAACAACTATAACAGTTCTGCACCCCCCGGATGCCATAGGCAGAGGCCCAACTAAGTCCATTCCCCATCAGTCAAAAGGTATTGGCTCAGAAATAGACTCCATAGATACTGCTGGCACATGAATTTCATTGCCATACCTTTGACATGGATCACACTTCTTCACCATTTCTTTAGCATCTGCCATTATGGATGGCCAATAGTACCCAGCCAACAACACTCTTCGGGTAAGTGCCCTGTACCCACAATGTGCTGAGCCATCTCCATCGTGTAGTTCAGATTAAACGAATTGAGATTCTTTAACCCCTAAACAACACTGGATAAGTCTACTGGTTTTTTATTATAAAGAATTCCCCTTATGATAAAAAAAACCCCGGGCCTTGTGTTTAATCTTTCTTGGCATAACTTTATCTGAAGGGAAAACCTCATCAGAAATATATTAAATGAGGGAAAACCTCCAGTATTTAGGCTGAATCACCTATATGCTCATGCTTTCCCCACCTTACATATTTTGACTTGGCTGTAGACGAGCATTCATGTATGTGAATCCAAGAGTAGGACTCAGAATACGCTATAGTTGCCAAAGAATCTGACAGGGTGTTCTCCGATCGGGGAATATGTTCATAACAAACATTTTTGAAGTTGGCTGCTACTTCTTTCAGGATGAGTAAGTACTTAGTTAGTTGCTTCTTCTTGGCCTCAGAATACGCTCATCAATCGAAATCTCTTAGCCTCACACAAGAAAGCCAATTTAAGACCAGTTATAACTGCTTCATATTCAGACTCATTGTTGGAGGCCCTGAACCCAAAACATATAGCTTGGTACATCTTATCGCCATATGGAGAGGTTAGGAAATTTCCAGCTCCACATCCCATTGTGCTTGAACCACCATCAGTTTGGACTACCCTTTATTTCTTGGTTTTATTTTCAGCAGTTTGTTTGGAGTTCCTGTCTGAATGGAATTCTACAAGGAAATCAGCCACTGATTGAGCTTTGATAGCTGTTCGGGGGGCAAAATCAATATCGTAATCACTCAATTCTATTGACCATTTGGTCATCCTGCTTGATATGTCTGCCTTTTGAAGAACATTATTTAGTGGGAAAGATGTATGGACAATGATATAATGAGATTGAAAATACGGCCTCATCTTTCTCGCCGCAGTCACTAAGGCTAGTGCCAACTTTTCAAGCTTTAAGTACCTCTTCTCAACATCTATCAAACTTTTGGTGATGCAGTATACCAGATGTGGGTAATTGTCCACTTCTTATACTAATACTGCGCTTATAGCACATTCTGACACAACCAAGTATACATAGAGTGTTTCTCCTTGAACAGGTTTAAAAAGGGTCTTTGGCGAGGATAAGTGTTTCTTTATTTCAAAAAAATCTTGGTTATATTGTGGAGACCAATTAAAATATTTTTCATTCTTAAAAGTTTAGAAAAACAGTGCACATTTGTCCGAAAAACTTGAA
This sequence comes from Limnanthes douglasii subsp. nivea, assembly GCA_036936605.1. Taxonomy (NCBI): domain Eukaryota; kingdom Viridiplantae; phylum Streptophyta; class Magnoliopsida; order Brassicales; family Limnanthaceae; genus Limnanthes; species Limnanthes douglasii. The sequence goes on along the minus strand of JAUPFV010000001.1, from coordinate 148,435,898 downwards.
ATGAAACGGTTTAGGGCAGCCAACCTTCTAGTGAGCCTCTAGACTTTTTTAATATTTTGAGGAGGATCCATTTCCAACAGGGCATTAAGCTGATCTGGATCGGCCTGTATTCCGTACTCACTTATTACATAACCCAGAAACTTTCCAGATCGAACCCCAAAGACACACTTTTCTGGATTTAGTTCCAAATTCACAGCTGCCAAATTAGTAAATGTTTCTTGAAGATCAACTATATGCAAATGCTCCTCCGGGCTTTTAACCATAATGTCATCTATGTATACCTCCATATCTCTACCAATCTGACTAGCGAACGTTTTGTTCACCAACCTCTCATAAGTAGCCCCAACATTCTTCAACCCAAAAGGCACCACTTTGTAGCAATTGAGACATCTGTCTATAATAAAGATCTTGATCCTTTAAATCCACCTGTATCTGGTTGTACCCATAAAAGGCATAGATGCAGGACATGGTTGCCAGACATTGATTCTACCAACTGATCTATCTAGGGGACTGGATATAGATCTTTTAGGCAAGCTCTGTTAAGGTCAGTGAAGTTAATACACATACGACATTTCCCATTCTTTTTCTTGACTAACACCGGACTGTCAGTCCATAAAGGATGCTAGGACTACTTTATGTGTCCCATCTTGGTAAGCCGATCAACTTCTTGGACTATCACATCAGCTTTTTCCTTGGAAAAGATCTCCTTTTTTGCACAACAGGTGTAACATCACTCTGGATTGACAACTTATGTGCGATAACGCTTGCGGGCACTCCGATTACATCACTATTGCACCAAGCGAAGACATGTTGATTGTTTAGTAAAAATGAAAACAATTTCTTTTTCAACTCTGGCGCCATATTGGAACCAATCTTGATATTTCTACCCTCTGAAAGGGAGTGGGTTTCAATTTCTTCGACTGGTATTATAACACTAGGAGCCTCTCTGGGGTCATCAATCTCACCCTCTCCCTCAGAAGGATCCAGTAACTGCTAATCTTCATTAATCCAAATTGCTCCCAAAGTCTTAGGAGCAAGAGCAGTTGCATAGCACTCCCTGTTTATTTTGTGACTACTTCGGACAATACATACTTGCCTTTGAACTGCATACTTCAAACACTGATGGACTGTTGAGACCAAAACATGCATTCTGGAAAACCAAGACCTCCCAAAAATCGCATTGTAGAATGTGGGGCAATCTACCACAACAAATAACACCCTCACCATCTTTTTAAACGGCCCCTTGCCCAACAACACTTCTTCCTCAAATTCCCCAATTGCATCCATAAATCTTCATGTGAAGCCCACAATGGTTCTGTTTGAGTGTTGAATAATGGCAAGATTCCTCATTTTCTTGTAGGAGCTTAAGAAGAGGATGTTTGCCGAACTGCCTGTGTCCATCAAAATCCGGCGGATATCATTGCCCCCAATAGATGATCCTATCACCACTGCAACCTCATGAGGCCCAATAATATTTCTCAAATCATCCTTATAAAAAACTATGAATGGAAAAGGGGTTTTGCACTGATGGGAAGACATTCCCCATTCCAACTGAGTGGTCAAACTATGTACATGCCTCTTCTTTGATGAAGGAGTAGGTGCTGTCACAGTATCTCCTCCAAAGATGGTGAGTGACTCAAAGAAACTGATCAGTCCGAGCACCGTCTTGGTCTTCTTTATTATGACCCCCACTTTGTTCCGAGTTGGATCAATATCCAGGTACTCAGAATCAACATCAAATATTTCAAGAATCACCATTACCCCTTTTTGAGCAGATGTTCCTACATTGTTTGTAGGGCCCGTCCAAGGAGCACTATCAGGTCTGTTTCCACTTCTTCTTTTGACATAAGCTCCCAGCTTCCCTCTTTCAATAAAATTCTGAACTTCTTGTTTCAATGCTATGCAGTCTTGAGTATCATGGCCTATATCATTATGATATTGGCAAAAACAAGTATTTCGGTTTTCTCTGGGAGACTGCAGTGCCGCCGATTTCCAGAAATGGACTTCATCCTTGGTCTTGTCATATGTTATGGCCATGTTCTCTATTAAATTTGCAAACCACTCCGGTTGAACCCAAGAACCTCTTTTACGTCAATACTGCTGGCTCTGAGACTGATTCTGGTTGGACAAGTTTATTTAGCCCGGTTGGACCCTTGTCTGGTCTCCTTAGCCTTATATCCGGACTGGTTCTGAGCTGTTGTGGTGGGCCTCACTTGATGGTGAACCCTGGTTTTCTTGGTTTCTTCCACATTAATCTGTTTTCCCACCTGATTCATCAGGCCACCCCAGGTAATGGCTTTCTTCATGGTCACTGAATCAGCAAAGTTCCCAGGATTCAACCATTGTCTTAGAGAAGCAATTGCCACCTGTTCGAAGAAATCTGCTAATCCATTCTTTATATTCATGAATTGACTTATATAATCCTTCAAGGACTCGTTTGGTTCTTGGGCACAATGGATTGTGGTATCTCCATTGCCATTCACCTCCTTACTCCCAATAAATTGCCTTCGGAAGAGAACCCATAATGTATCAAAGTTTCTAATACACCCTTGGGATAAGTTGTTATACCACTTAAGAGCACTTCCCATAAAAGTTTGATAGAAGGATCTACACAAAAGTTTGTCATCATCATCAAAATTCATCATGAAGTTCTTGAATTGCTCTAGATGGTTGTCCGCATCTTTACTTCCATCATACTTCTCAATTTTGGAGCTGTCAAATCTTTTGGGTAGGTTTTCGGACAATATTTTGCCAGACAAACGTGACTGTCTCCACTTCTTATTACGACTAAATACTATATCTTCGTTAGGTGTTGCAAAAATACCTAGTTCGGTCTGAAAAACAAAAGTCAATCAGCAACCGATCAGCATGTTTGTGAGATGACCCTTTGCCCATATGCCTTTTAAGCCTACCATGCATATCCCTCTTTTTAAAATATTTTTTAATTAGCTTCATCTTTTTTCTGGATCTCCCTTCATTACTACTCGAGGACAAAGATTCCTCAAGCTCAGCCTCATTCGAAGAGCTACTAGAGGACTCCAAATCTGAGCTTTCAACAGGTTTGAACCGATGTGTCTTCTTAGAGCTGATGTGAGTCTTTTTCGAACTCAGATGAGTGTTTATTGATGGATCATTCTCCCTAGGGTTGTCAGTATGATGAATAGCTGACGCCTATGATTTCTCCCTTATACACTTCTCTGCTTGTTTTGTGGCCCTTATCGCCTCTATTTCTGCTCTCAACTTGTCTCGCTCTTCAATGGTGTACTCTTTGTTTTCCCCAACCATATCCACCACAAGGGGGTAGAGTTCCTTGCACATTCAGATCCATCCAAACTGGTTTTTTCTACTGGTTTTGAATGCAAGATTCATGCACCTTCGTGCTCCCACTGTGGTCGCCAATTTAGTTTGGTTTATTTTGGGTTGGGGGTAGTCAGGTAAAGTGTTTTGATAAGTTTGAAGTATTTTGTGTTTAGTGTGAGGAGTAGTGAGATAATTAAGTAACATGCTTGTATTAAATGTTGATCACCCTCATTAATGAGAGTTGTTGGGATATTTATACTCTTAATTTGATGACCCATGGGCTTACCGGGTCAAGTTGTGAAACCGGGTCTAGTTTAAGGACACATTAGTCTCTTAAGTAGATTACCAAATAGCTTCGTTAGAAAGTGTTTTACATTTGTCCTGTTCGAATTTTCCAGTGGAAGGTTATGGTCTGAATTGCCCCTGTCCGGATTAAGCAGTGGGTTGTGTCTGAAGTATCCGAACTCATCAAAGTTAATGTTACTTGGATTTTTTCGTTTGTATAAATATTTAGTTTGTTTAAACCAAACGAAAATTAAAACTAAAACCTTAATGCCTACCATTGTGGTTAGAATATTTGAAATTGGTTCCAAGATTTTGGGTTTTTGAACTCCCCCACAATGCCATACAAGAAGCGTACAAGGTTTTTGATTTGTGTATTATTGATTCCATTAAAAACTAACCTCATTAAAAAACGACTCGAACAAATGCATGAAGACGCTTAATTCATTAAACTAAATATGCAAGGATATAACTTTTCTTAAAATATTTGTTACTTATATTTCGTACTTCTACCTTTTTCATTTTATGTTTAATGTTCTTAAATTATATTGTATTTTATATTTTGAATATATCATGCTTAAGTTAAATGTTTGAAACTAAAACAATGTCATTAATATAACAATAAGCAAGAAAATGTACTTTAGAACTAACAACAAGTAATAAAATATTATTTATAGTAATACGACAAACTAAAAATACAACAAATTAAAATTATAAGCTATATATTTTGAATCTTCGAAAAGGTTCATTACTTTATTGTCTTGGATAATTACACCATATATTTGTTCATACCTTTTTATGTAGGATTAAAAAACAAAACAACGTGTGTTTATTTTTATGAGACAAATTAAACAAGTGGTATGAAAAAAAATGTTTTAAAAAACTTTTTTTAACACGGTTAAAAAATTAAATTAAAATTTATTAATATTAATTTTTTTATTAATGTTTACATTTTATAACTGCTAATTTTTTATTTTAACAATAATATTTACTACTGCTAAACCATTTATCTAATAATTTATTGTTTTAGAAATAATAAATTTTATTACTACTAAATTTTTATTTAATATTTTTAATATTATATGTTTACATTTAACAATTTTATGGATTTATTAAAAACTAATTTTAGATTTTAATCCTAGTTTACAATATTAATATTATTTTTAATATTTTAACATAACAATCATATACAAAATATGTAATATAATAATCATATTAAAATATTAAATTTTAGCATTTAGTTGTTAACTATTAATGTAAATTTATAGTTTTTTTTCTGGAAAAATGTAGTTGTTTAGTGAAAAATATAAAATTATATTACTTTAATCAAATTGTAAGGAGGGAAAATAACAAGCATTGTTCATAATAAACATAAATAAAGAGAGATGTAAATAAGAATTTAAATATACTATTGAGAAAAAATAACTTGAAATGTTGCTAGTTAAGAGAGAAAGTTTATGCTGATATCACTACTAAACAAGTAATAATCATGCTCTAATAGTCCCAAAACTTCTATATAATCTTGTAAAATGATCATCTAATGTATATATCATAATTTGCTAACAAGTCCTAGTCATGTAATCGATTATGCTTTGATGATGAGTTAATTGATCTACCGAGTCTTATATCATATAATTAATCATCGCTCATTCTTATCCTCCTTAATTAATACTCCGTCCGTTTCATAATATAGGTCGTTTTAGAAGTATTTTTTTTTTGTTTCAAAATGGTTGTCGTTTTATAATTTCAATGCAACTTTATTATGTATTTTACTTCTTTATCCTTTGTCTTATAGTGACTTCCTTTTATATTGGTGTTTCCAATGAAGGTTATACATGTAAATTTATCACTACTTTTTATAAAATCAAAACCAATAATTACATTTCTTAATACCCGTGCAACAACCTTAAAAGACTTATATTATGAAACAGAGGGAGTACATCACAATAAAACTAATTTCATCATTGTCCTTGTCATTTTCTTATGGCACGTAAAACTAAAACATATTTGAGTTAGTTTAGGATAATGTATTGTATTTTCTTCTTTATGGAGTATTTCTCCTATTTTTATTCTTGTTGATGTAATGGTCAAATCGTCATGACGAGTTTATTAGAAAAGTTGTATAGTTATGACAAAATGTAATTTCTCATAAAATGATATATTATTTGCTAAATTTGTGTGAGGTTCGGGTTGACTTTTACCTAATTTTTTGCTAAGCATGTGGACACTAATATGTTTATTTAGTATGAAGTTTAGCTATTTCACTAAAATTTTAAAATAAGCAAGAGAAATATCAATTAAAATTGATTATTAAAACACATATTCAAGTCATTTGGTTCCGAATTATTTTTTTCATCACTTGCAGCCAATACATTGCCATTTCAATCTCATACTTCATATGTCTAATGGTTATAACATTGACAGCATATCACATGTCTAGTAAATAATATTTGTCTAATATTTAGGTAACTCAAGTATATTATAAAAAATATCATGGTTGAGTTAGTATGTATTCATGACATTCATCTCCTCCTAAACTGCATCATATCAGTCAACTTATTGTACTAACAAATCATAAATTCAATCAAAGTACAACTTTTGGCACAGAAAATAGACAAGTAATGAACTTAAAGGTTTATATATATATTATGTGTTGACATATTAAAAAGTAATACATAGTTTGACGCCATGTTGATTGTTAGCATTTAAAGTCATGCTGCTTCTTTTCAATGATCCACCAATTATAAGTTGAAATCTGGTTCTTGGCAAAAGACATCAAGTGCAGTATGTTCAAGTTTTGTTTTAGTATTATTGTTATTTTTCGAGTAACAAAACATAATAAAAAAAATTATATGTTGCATCAATGTACTTCATAAAGTAATTATGTTTAATAGATCAAACTTAGAATTTAACTAACCTTTATATGCAAGATGTACATATAAATTGTATATTGTATCAATGTACTTCATAAATTATGTTTTGTTTTAGTATTATTTTTATTTTTTGAGTAACAAAACATAATAATAAAATTAAATGTTGCATCAATGAACTTCATAGAGTAATTATGTTTAATAGAATAACTTGGAATTTAACTAACCTTTATATGCAAGATGCACATATAAATTGTAAAGCCAAAGACAGTTATGATGCTTTAACTTGTACCATGACTATAATTGTGGATACAATATTGAAGTGTATCACAAACCTGAAGACGACAATAGCAAAAAGAACTATATAGAAACCAAACTTGATATATCAAAGTTTTTTTTCTCAAGAATATGACATCTGAAAACTTTAGTGACACCGATAAGATGCTGGCGACTATTATAAATTTGATAAAATAATTTTAAAATTTCAATTTCCCTCAAGAGATATGTATACATTTAGAGAATCAAAATATTTCTTTTGATATACAAACCTAAGTAAGTGTATGTCATATGAATATAAAAGCATGACACTTTCACACCTTAGCAATAAACAATCAATTTTTTATGAATTGAACTTCTCGTTTACATCAAATCTTTCACACATGTTTGATCTTTCTTTAATAACCAAATCAAATTTAAGATGTTCATTTATCGTTCCTCTTGATGTTACATAATATAATGTTCGTATAGTTTGTAAATTAAAACAATTATATTACAAAAAAGAACATCCTCACTACTAAATGTTATGTGATAAAACAAGTTCGACCAAACCGCAATATCTCTACATTAGAATACAAGCATTTAAGATCAAATTAGATAACCTCATTAAGCCAATAGTAGATGCAGACCACTGAGAAACATCATGTCATATAAGTTTCATATTTCATTGTGTTAAAAAATGTCTATTGTTTCATACTTCCATATTTGTTGACAGAAATAACATATTTTTTTTATATTTATATGACCCAAAAAAGAAAATATTATTGCTCAACTGAAATTTGAAGTGATGATATTAATTTCTAAATTGAAAAATCTAAAAAAAACTTATAACTTCCAATAGAAACTTGATTTTATTTTTAACATCATAAGATGGTAGTAAATAAGTGAAAGTGCAATGAGAAACATGAACGAATGCTATGTTAGAAGATAAAGAACGGCTACAATTCTTTTCAGAATAAACTCAGGGAGAAACAACCTATTGATGCACGATGAAGTGTCACTAGCTAAACCAATATAGTAACAACAACGAAGTGACAATAACCCTTGAAATTAAGAATTAGTTTATACCTGATACTTGTTTTAGCAATTCTCATGAACTAAAGAGGAAAAATCAAGGTGAACTGAAATAAAAAAATCATTTCTCTAACGACTAAGTTTAATGAAGTCAAGGTGAAGGTAAGTGACGGTTAACTCTAGTGAAATATTGAAAACGTGATGGATAATCTAATTGATGTGGAGTATGACAATGAATTATAAACTTGAGATCAAGGATGAGAACATATTGGAATTTTATTTTAGGTTCAGAGCACTCATATGATATTAGGTTTTATTATAGAGAAAAATACTAGTAAATACTCTCCCATCTTCCTTATTACCAACTAATACCCGAAAATAAGATAGTGTCAGTTAGTACTCCATCTAAATAATGGACAAAAATGCCTTCGGTACTCTATATATGAGTTATTTGTTTCAAATTTATATTTCTTAATTTTTCCTTTTTATTTTAATTTTAAGATATTTGTATCTTTCAAACTGTAGTTCAAAAAATAATAATCCGAAAGTACAATTAACTTTGTTTTTTAAGACGAACAAAAGTAGAATTATTAATGATATCTTTTTGTATATTTTTATTTTTTGTTCAAAGAACTCACATGATTGATTTTTCAAAGAACACTTATGATTGAGGTTTTCAAAGAGCTCGCATAATTGATTGTTCAAAGAACTCTCATGATTGATTTTTCAAAGAACTTTTGTTATTGATTTTTCAGAGAAATTGCATGATTGAATTTTTAAAGAACTCGCATATGTAATTCTTTAAAGAACTCGCATGATTGATTTTTCAAACAAAATAGCATTGTTAATTTTTCAAAAAACTTACATGTTTAATTTTTCAAAGAACTCTTATATTTGATTTTTCAAAGAACTCTCATGATTGATTTTTCAAATAATTCGCATGTTTAATTTTTCAAAGAGAATAACATTGTTAATTTTTCAAAGAACTCAAAAGTTTAATTTTTCAAAGAACTCTCATGATTGATTTTTCAAAGAACTCTCATCTTTGTTATTTCAAGGAACTCTCATGATTGTTTTTTTAAAGAACTCTCATTTTTTATTTTTCAAAGAACTCACATGTTTAAATTTTCAAAGAACTCGCATGTTTAATTTTCCAAAGAACTCTCATGGTTAATTTTCAAAGAACTCGCATTTTACTAGTGAAATTTTATTTTCAAACAACTTTCTATTGTTGGTTGTGTTGATATAATTAGAGATGTTGAGAATTTTTTTCAAGAAGGTGTAGTAGTTTTAAGATTATCTATATGTCAGTTTTCTTTACATAAATAATTTATATTTAAATATTTTCATAATAGTAAAAAACCACTTTTACAAGAAAACGATTCAAGAGATGTCCATAAAGACTTTACACATCTTCTGATACGCCTATTGGGTTTATGGTTGTTAAAAAATATGTCGAGCCTCACATTTGTGGGACTGATTTTTACAAAGAAAGTAGAAAACATTTTATATTAGATTTGATTGTTAATGAGATACATGACTGTATTATGTCGAAAGTTGATGTTAAAACCAAAAACGTAAAATCATTTGTTAAAAACAACTACCTTTTAGATATTTTATATTGTTTTTCATGGATTTGCTATAAATAAACCTAAGATGGTTGTTTATATAGATAATTATACTTCGTTTAAACTACTTAAGAGGTACATCAAATTATTGGAGAGTCTTGATAATATAAGTGAATAATCATTAGAGTATACTACGCAAACTAACTTCACCAAGTGTTGTTTCATATAATTTGGTTCTTGTCTCCAAGGTTTGAGTAATTGTCATCTAATTTTATTTATCGATGGAATATTTTTTATTGAATAACATAAATGAGTATTATTATATGTCATAACTAAAAACGAAAATAAGGGTGATTTTTGTTCTCCATTGTTTTTAATTATAAAACATGATTATTTATTTTGTTAGATGTAAAATGTAAGACACTACATATGCTAGATGCAAGATGTGTGACCATGTTTAACCAATTTCATGCGAGACTAACTCATAACTAAAACAGTAAGAGTTGGGAGACTGTTGTATCTATTATATGCAGAAACATAATACATACCAAGTGTGATATACCAAAATATATATATTTTATTTTGTTAGATAGAAAATGCAAGACCCTCATATGATAGGTGCACGATGCGTGACAATGCATATAATTATATGCGAGAACCGAGATGCAGGACCATGTATAACCAATTTCATGTAAGACTAAGTCATATGAGGTGCAAGATATAAGATCGTTGTATATATTAGATGCGAAACCACGACACATATTAAGTGCAATATATAAATATTAATGTGATTTATATTTTCTTTCTTCATAACTTTGCACATATTTTTCATGTTGCATTTTCTATTGTTGGATAAGAAATTTGTGATAAATGGTTACAGTTCTTATAGATGTCTCACTTACTATTCATTAAATGATATTTATTAGTGATCGTCATTTAGGTATTTCTAATGTTGTTATAGGATTTTGTTTTCAAATTACTATCATACATATTTTATATTCCATATTAATGGGAATTGGAAATATTCTTTGAATGGTACATCCCCAACATTTAGGGTTAAGATGGTTTACATATTTAAAAAATGTGCTTATACCTTGACTCATAACTTGTACATTGAATATGTGAACCAATTTATTAACGAAGAAAGTCATAAAGTTAATTTTTTAATGATAAATTACCTTTGAATAAATAGACCGGTGATTTATTCAAAGGCAAGCGATACGGTTCCATTGTTTATACTACAATGAAGTCCTCCAATAGTCATATCAAACAATATTGTAGTTTCTTATATTGGACTTAATTAACAAATTAGTTTTTACTAATGAATCAAATTTCAAGATGTTATGCGGATGTCGGAGGTTGGTATAATGATTTACAATATAATTTACAAATAATTTTAAGGATAATATGGAAATAGATCATATATGGACAGTTCGTCCATATTCACCCATTTTATATGAAGTTGTTTCTAAAGTTGTTATGTTTGTTGATATTATGATATAAATTTTCTTGTGGTCTATGTAAAATTGAGTGTTTTCCATGTCCTCTTGCTTTGGCTACCATATTTTATATTAATGAAAATCATATGAAATATGTTGAGTCATTATATTCGGTAAGCTCTTATAGAAAAACTTATTCATATAACATACCTAATTTCACTAATTTTGGTGAAGCATATACTTTAACACATTCTTATGAGATTCTTCCTTAAAATTTGGAACATAGATTTGTCATACATAAAAAGAAGTATATTCAAATGAGATGATAAGTAATTATCTGAAAGGTAAAGTGTACTCGTTGTTCAAAATTCGATCATAATAGTAAATCATGTTAAGAAGTCTTGTAATATCAATGTAATTTGATGCTTATAGAATTTGATTTTTTTATTGTAATAATGTTGTTTGAAATTTTTGGTTAAAAATAATATTAAAATAAATAAAGTTACAAATATATAGGGCATACCCCAGATGTACCTAAATACAATCGGAAAAATCCAGGAATTTAAATACATAAGGAAAAACAATATAAATATTACAATTGTAAATATATAATGCATTCCTATCACAATGGTAAATGAGAATACAAGTACCATCTAAATCGGAAAAAAGACATACCAAGATCGAGATCTAGTTACTAAAGCTTGGAAAGATCCATAACATAAATGAAGCCTAAATCTAGGCACCAATGATCAGAAAAATGCAGGAGATAAATGAAGAGTAGAAGTATAACTCTTTACCACAAAGCGGGAAAAAATCCAACAAGACGAAAGAAGAGCTTGACCAAATCCGACGAACAAAAGGAAGAACAACATAGCGGCACCGAAGATGAAGGTCGACAAGCAGCGACACCGAAGATGAAAGTCAGCAAGTAGCAGCAAAAGCCTCAAATACTAAACGGAATGCCAAACCATTCACGTTACACCCCAAAAATTAGAGATTGAAATCAAAAGAAGAGTGAGAAGTAAAAAGATAAGACAGATTAGCAAAGAGAAAGAAAAGGATGGAGGCAAAAAGGGGGCGGCCCTGGAGGATTAGGGTTAGAGAGCTTCTCTCAACCCTCTCCTTCTCTCTCGACATTGTTGAAATACAGATTTTAAGTAGTATCAGTTTTGGTTGAAGAGAGGCCGCTTTTAAATGTTTGATTTATGTTAGTGATTTTTTAGATTTTTTAATGTTTATAATTGCATGGCAGTTCTTAGACCAATATATAACTAACTACATGTTATATGTGTGAAACGAGACCAGTATATAATTAACTAAATGAGACCCGTTTTTCATGATTTTAAATCCGTTTCAACACCAGTCGGAGGCTCCATCTTTTGGATTCCGCAATGGACAACACTCTTTCGCTAATCACAATAAATAGTTACAAAGAATGTGTTCTGCATTTTTTAAATTATTCAAAAAAATATTATGATTGTGTTGCTATGTTGGTCGACTAGTTAATCCAATTATTCATTAAAATATTTAAAGAATAGAATAAAGCTGTCGTAAATGTTAGTTAGTCAACCTGATAAATTGTTTGTACTCTTCTAGCCATTGTAATATTACAACCTAATACTACCACCAGTGTGGTCTTTTTTATTAAAACCTATTTTAATCATAGGGTCGTCCCTATCTTTATCATACTATTTTTTAAAAAATACTCATATTGCTGATGGGCAATGCGTTTTATCATCCTTTGTGGTATTAAATGATGCAGCTGGTTCAAAAGATAAAATCCATTCCATCTCTGTTCTATTCAACCGCAGCGTGCCATGTCTTCATCTTTAAAAAAATTATTATTAAAAAAAATGGTTGGTCAAAAAACAAAAACCATTATTTTTTATTTTTGATATATACAAGTAGAAACTTAGTTTGTTTAATTTAGACACTTATTTAGTATCTTTAAAATGATTTTCGAAATGTTTTAATAAGTCTTAAAAATAAATTATACTATCATTTATAATTTTTAAGTTCTATAAATAGAGACTTGATTTGTTTGATTCAGACACCAAAATTTGTAAGTTTTTTTTATTAATCATTTTCGAAACAATTTTTAGAATATTTTAGTAAATAAAAAAACAAAAAAAAACCATTATAATTTTTTGAGATCTATAAATAGAGAATTGGTCTATTTGATTTGGACACCGAAATGTTTTGACTTTTTTTTTATTAAGTTTTTCCGAAATAATTTTTGGAAAGTTTTAGTAAGTAACAAAAATAAAAAATTATACCACGATTTATAAATATTTTTAAATCTATAAATAGAGACTTGGTTTGTTTGATTCAGACACTAAAATTTATTGAGCTTTATTTCATTAAGTTATTTGAAAATAATATTTGGACCATTTTAGTAGGTAAAAACAACAATTATACCATTTTCATTAAATAAAAATAAGTGAAAACAACAAACAAAATAATTGAAATGAGCATACACAACAATAATTGAAAACATTACACACAACAACAATTGAAAACATCACACACAACAACAATTGAAAACGTATTTATTATTTTTGTCAATCCTGAAACATCATCTCTTGAGTAGGACTACGAACTTTATTCAGCAACTCTATAAACAACCTCATTCTCTCAACCTCCAACCTCATTCTATCAACTTCATTTTGGCGACACAATTCTAGTTTGTATTCGTTAATGGAATCACTTTGATATCGCATTGCTTCATTCGTTAATAGTTTGTATTCGTTAATAAATGATATTATCTCTTGATATCACATTGCTTCATTCCATTAAGTCGGTGAAAACCGGGGTTTCCTCAGAATGCTTGAAAGTATCGATTGCATGCACTGGGAATGGAAGAATTTTCCTAAGGCGTGGCATGAGCAATTTACTAACGGACACAAGGGCAGAGAAATAGTTGTCCTAGAGGCAGTGGTTTCACAAGACATGTATATGGCATGTTTTTTTTGGGATACCAGGTGTTTTGAATGACATAAAGGTACTAGATTATCATTGTTTGATGACATTGAGAATGGTATCGCCCGAACAGTGACTTCAATGTGAATGGAAATCAATACGATGTAGGTTACTATCTTGCTGATGTTATATATCCTAAATGGCCCACTTTCGTCAAGTCAACTCAAATGCCCCAAGGCAATGAAGCTAAGTTGTTTGCCCAAATGCAAGAGTCGTGCATGAAGAATGTGGAACGTGCATTCGGACTTCTGCAAGCATGATTTTTAATTATTCGCCATCCATCATTGTTATCAAAGCTCAAACATTTAGGTACGATAATGAAGGCATGTATTATTATGCATAACATGATAGTTGATGATGAACGATATTCATATTCACGAAGTTAGGAAAATATCGACTTTGAACCGACGAGAAGGGCTGGACCAAACTCATCGTTCACTGTCCAAACTGAAATGCATCCTCGGTTGGGAATGCATGTCCGAGGTCGAACTAGAGACAAATTACGTAATAAGGAATTACATATTTAATTGAAGAATGATCTCGTAAAAAAAATTTGGGATAAATTAGGAACAACCCTCGATTGAGTTACTCAACTTCACTAAGGTTTAATGTTTTAATATGTGTGTGCTTGCAATAATTTATGCTTTTGTATATGTATGTGTGTGTACTTGCAGTAATTTATGTTTATGTGTGTGTGTCTTTGTAATAATTCATGTTTTGTGTGTGAGTTGTTCCAATATTTAATTTTAGTGTTAGTTATTTTCCATATAATTTTACTCCTTCATAGTTTCACTTAAATGAATGTGGTAATGTAGATATGGATAATATGAGTGGAAATAATTCACTTGAGAACTATATGATTCATCATCGATAATACCACATTAAACATGAACATAAAACAAATACAGTAAATTAAACGACTCAACTGAACATAAACAAACAAACTAACGGTTAGGAACTCAAAAGAACATAAACAAATATAATCTCCAACATTACTCAAACAATAAAATAACGGATAACATATATAAGAGTAGACTCCTTACATATCAAATTCAAGGAAATGCGAATGTTCCACCTTACTGTCAGCGAGGTCCAACTTAATATCAAGAAGTATATGTTTTTTTAATGGAATCATTAATCCCCATACCGAGCACATTGTGCACCTCTTGCCTTACATCATGCGGGAGGTCATAAACTAGAATATTTTGAATAAAAAAGATATTTTAATTTGATAGATATATAAGTAAACATTTAAACAGAAACTAAAGAACACCAAACAAATATATAACAACATTAAACGTGAACATAAAACAACATAAATAACTTAAAGCACTCAAAGGGACATAAAGCAAATACAATAATTTAAAATGATCAAATGAACACAAAACAACATTAAACGTGAACATAAAAAATCATAAACCGTAGACAAAGTCATATCGTTCATCAAAAGTGCAACTCTGAAATGCTTGCTCTTTTTCAACGATTTGTTCATCCACGTAATGTAGCATCTTTTTTGTCAAAAAATAATTTCTATCCAAATGGAACGAGTTATATGCCTCGATTTCGATTCGTCATGAGAAGTCCAACACATGATACATTGGTTCTCTTTTAAGATAAGTGTACCTTGTACATACTTCTTCACGACTGCGTAGAGACATCATTGGTTTTTGTCCTAAATTCTCGTACCATCACCACCGTTGCCGGCACCGCTGACACCACCACCACCACCGCCGGCACCACCACCGCCAGTACCACTGCCACCCATAACACTTCATTGATCCTAGATGCAGAGGTGATGGAGGAACCCAAATAGTTGAAAGGTAATTTTGTATGGTTGAATCCAATAATATTCTCTATCTTATTGATTCTCTGTATAGGCATCGTGGTAGAGACAATGATCTTGGATTTGTTTTTGTTGATAAATTGACCAGAAGCCCTTTGGTAGTGGTTGAGAAACTACTTTTTGAGGTTGATAGAATAAGATTAACCATTATTAAAACCCATGAAATCATCCTCAAATGCTAGGCAGTGCACTTTTAGCTTCCCTTTTAACTTATATCTAGTACTAGGGTTACTTTCAGAGAGATTCTTGATCCCTCTAATTAAGTATTCCTCAGCCAAGATAAAAAGACTCGAGGACAAGGGATCCCCTTGTCCCAGCTCTTGCGCATTGCGGAAGTAACCTCTCAATTCCCCATTGATGATAATTAAGGAGTGAAATTTGATATGCATTTGTTCAGCAGATACAATACATTAGAGTTAAAGCCAAAAGAAGAGAGGATTTGAAAAAGAAACCTTGGATTGAGCCTGTCAAAGGCTTTAACAATGTCAGTCTTGAGGATCATATTATTTTCTTAACTTTAGAGTTAAGGTCATGACTAAGCTTTTGGGCAATTAGGATAGTCTCGTGGATGCTTCTCCCTTTCACAAAAGCACCTTGTTCTTCAGAAATCAACTTAGGCAATATACGAGCAAGTTTGTTATTGATGACTTTAGCAATTATCCAACTGAGCATTGTAGTGAGACTGATAGGGTGATACTCTTGCAAAGTATTAGGATAATCAGTCTTAGGTATTAGACAAATAAAAATAGCTTGGATGCCTGTAGGAAGAAAGTAGCCTTTAAAAAACCATGAATAACATCACATAAATCTTGGTTGATGATGGACCAGCAGACTTTATAAAATTCCCAGTTAAATCCAATAGGACCGGCTGCAGTAACAGAGCTTAGAGACTTGATAATGCCCTGAATTTCATTCAAATCAGGAATAACAAGTAAGTTAGCATTATCTAAGTAAAAAACAAGCTTAGGAATTATGTCATTTAGATGAATTAAATCATTGTCATTTATGTTGTTTGTCAGTAATACTTCGAAAAAGTTCACACCAGAATAGTTCATTTCCTCATGATTGTCTAGCCAAGTATCCCCACAATTTATTCTGTTTATTCTGTTCTTTTTGTGCATTTTCTTGACAAAATTTTGAAAAACAGCAGTATTTATGTCGCTGTCCTTCAACCAAAGAGAGTGAGATTTCTGTCTCCAATAAGATTCCTCTCTATCAAGCAAGGAAATGCGAGTTTTCCTGACCTCTTCAAACGGTATCTTATCAGAAGTAGAATGAGTATCTTGGTAATTATTCTCTCTTAATAAAGAATAGTATGATATTATATGATAGAATTATATGGGAAAAAAATATAATAAAGTATAATAAAAATTAAAATATGCTATGCCGTGTGTAAGAATTTTTATAGAATTATTAACAAATAGCTTACTCGGTGTAATAAACAAAAATGATTGCATCCCATACCAATATATCCCAAGTCAAAAACCCAGCCATGACAACAGAGGACACGAATTGGGTAAGCACCAGCCAGTCAGGGTGTACTCCTCTCCAGCAACTAGTGCATAGCTGGTTAGATCTGACATCCACAACAGGATCAGGATCAAGCAAGCTATGGTACATAGTGTTCTCCTCGTCAAGTCTGGATGATTTTTCCTTCCTCCGCAGCACCCGCAATGACTCCACAAATGCAGTAGCAATAATGCCAAAACAGGTTAAAATAGATTGCTTGAATTATTTGTTGCTGATAGCTGATAAGTGAATGTGCTTTAGTATTTACGATTTGAATTATTAGTTGGGGATAAGGTTCTGTTTGTTTTTTTCTTTTTTTTTTCTTCTAAAAAAGGGTCTTGTTCATAAATTATTTTGAGGTAACAAATGAGATACTTGATGAAACATCAAGCTATTCATTATCTGTTTTTTCACCTGACAAAACACGAAACAATTATTCAACCTAGTAGTAGTAATACGATTGCAGATCTCATTTCGGAGACTAAGAGTGTATAAAAGTTCATAATATAAAAAGTAAAAAATTCAATAAAATATAAAGTTCGCAGTTCAACCAGATAAAAAAGCAAGTAATATTAATTTTTTTAAAAAGAAAATGAAAGGAAAGTTAAAAGTTGTTGAGAGACCTTAGTGATCTATTACACCTATAGATTCCAAACTCGGATGCTGACTTGAGTGCTTGTTTCTTTTTTATTAATGTTGTTCGAGTAGTCCACTCTAATCCATCAGCATTGACATGGTAATAGGTTGTATAGGTAGATTGATTGAACTGAGGGTTTCTCTTCTAAACTGATTTCATATCCAAACATTCTTTAAAGGTTCTTCACCCAAAAACCAGATATCCTTCGAAGTCAGTTAGATAAGGACAAGAAGAACAGTATATAAATTAAATCTAGATAAAAAATAAAAATTCCGTCCTAAAATCAAATGAAAAAGGATTTTGTTACCCTAGTAGGGCCTTTGAGGTGAAAAAAATCCAATAAGATGATCTATTTTTAAAAACACAAAACTATAACCACAATGGTTAGTTAGTAGTAGTGTTAAATGAGGACTATTCAGTGTGTCTGTCCTCCATGATTTTGTTTTGAAACTCTAAATTAGAGCTTTCCTTTTTTTTTTTTCTGCTAGACTGTACATATAAACAATCTTGTGCCCATTTATGCTTTCATCAAACGCCAAAGAGTTGTTTCTTTGTCTTGCTACTCCTGTCGGCCGAGGTAGTGTAGAATGATTAAATAAACAAATTTCGTTTTGATTTTCTGGTGTAGTGAAAAGAATAAAACAATAGGTTGAACACTGAACTCGAAACAGTTTCCACCCAAGTGAGATAGGTTTGGAGCTAGGTGGAGAAGGAGTACAAGATATTGGAAGACTCGGCGAAACCGATATAAAGAATATTACTTTTTACATCCTTCAAACTTTTTTTGAAATTCGGATCGCCAATTGTTTGGATATAGTTTTTAGATACAGATCGATTACGTAAGAGGGATTTGACATGCAAACGTATATGATCTGGCATACCATATCGAAAGGATGATCCTCTCCTTTTTGTTGATTGTTTGTGTTCGCTATCTAATCATTTTTTCCTCTTTTTATTGTTTGTGTTCAATATCTACTTATCGTCTCCTTATTTGATCCATGACTAAAGTTATTTTTATAAATCTATATTTCAACCAATAAAATAGGAGAATAAAATGAAATCGAACTCATAGACTGTTTATTTTTCTTTAAGAATTGAAATGAATTTTTTATATCTATTTATTACAAGAGTTTCGATCTTAATACGTGTTAATATATAAACATCTACATGTTTTTAGTTCTACTTCCAACTCTGTTTGGTGGTGTTCCTTTTATTACTATCCTTCGTCAGTTTTTTGGTAGAGCTTGATGTCGCTCCTTTTCTTCCTATCCTTCTTCTGAATCATATAGTTTCATTGTGCCTTATAGCTGCAACTTTAGTTTGGTAACCTGCCATGAACTCATAGATTTTATTTATTTATATAATATATATATATATATATATATATAATTTTATTTTTCAGATTCATTTCAATTCTATTTTTTTCGGTTCTTTTTTATATTATAATTTATTTTTTAAAATAAGATTAAAGACAAACAAAATAATAAAATGATATATTCGATTTTCTGGAAGGAATGTTTTAGTCAAGGCATAATATTACTAAGCAAAATAGAGGGTATATATACGGTGAAGATTTTTATATGCGTAAAATCATTGGTTTTGTCCAATCAAAATTATCAGATGTGTGGTTGAAATAAATAGGAAACAATAAAAAGGAAAAGTACCTATCATAAACAAAATGATGATGATAGTAATCTTTAAAAAATATCATATCGTAATATCATATTTTTACTCCAGCTTATTTTAGTAAATTAAAAAGAAATTGTACTTAACAAATGTAACCAACCTATTTCTACTACATAAAATATCACTATATATATATATATTATTTTATACGTATTTTGCATTTAAATTTTACTTAATACCCATTTTTTATTAATATTCTAAATCCTTTCAACTAAATATATAATAATTTTTATTAGAAAAAACTATTTTAGATAGATTAATACCAAAACCTTAAAATATATTTTTCCATTCATTCACACTTCAATTTTTGGAGAGAAAGTACAATTTGAACTTGATATTATAGGGTCGAGCCATTTTCAAACATCAAGCAATGTCAAACTAAATGACGATTCGAACATTTTTGGCAATCGTCAAAAAATTAGTTTTATTTTCATATAACGTAGGACCAATTTCGTATAATAGAAGACGAGTCATATTAATTTCGTAAAATGTGATAAAATGTAGAGTCAAAAGTTATTTAAGTAATTGTCTGGTTAACGTATTAAATTTAATGTAGAATGTTTTAGAAATGTTGAATCATGTTTTCGTATCATGTGAAACTGCTTGGTATATCTGGTCTTACTTCTCTTCCATGTTTAGGATAGATGTAGGTAGGCATATGACAGTGAATAACATTATTAACCTTTGGTTAATGTCTAGAGCTAAAAGAACACATATAAGAACAATTTTACCTTCTTTGATTGTATACTCTATATGGTATGGTAGAAATAGCTGTAAACATAAAGATAAAGTTCTATCACCTAAAAGAATAGTTAATCACATATTATTCATGCTTTCATCTTTAGATTCAGGTTGGCATTTAACTAGGAAGCATTGGTCAAAGGACCTACACATAGCTAAAGATTTACGATGTTTTAATCATGTTAAAAATTCTAAATCTAGTCTGTATGTTGTTTGGTCTTTGCCTGATAATAATAGACTGAAATTAAATTGCGATGGTTCTTCTCTATATAATGGTGAGTCTAGTTATGGTTTTATCATTAGGAATAGCTTAGGAACTACTTTAATAGCTAAAGGTGACTTAATAGGCAAGTGTTCTGCTATAATTGCTGAAGTTTTAGCTCTAGTAAATGGTCTAATGTATTGCAAGGATAATGATTTAACATGTGTTGATATTGAGACAGATTGTCTCAGCTTATTCAATATGCTTGCAACAGGAAAACATCCTTGGTATTTAGACAGGATTCTTCAATATTGTAGATCACTTATTAAGCCACAAATGACTTTAAAACACATATATAGAGAGCAGAACTCTGCTGCTGATTGGGTGGCAAAGCATGCATTAAAAATACAGTCTAGATTTATAGTTGAATCATCACACTCTTTGAATGAACTGAATGCAATTACTTTGCTGGAATCATTGAATTTAGGTTATTTTAGATTCTTTGACTAACTGGTTTGGCAAGTTGAAAGACTTGACCTTCATGTTTTTGTTTTTGCAGGACAGGAGCAAGGATGGAGTAGCTTACAACACAGGGCAGCAAGGGGATGGATGGATGAAGAGGCTTGCTGAAGAAGGAAATGTAAGGGGAGAGGTTCAACATAAGCTTGAAAGAGAGGATGAAGAAGAAAGGTTACACAAGTTTGAAGCCTGTAAACTATACATATGTAGTTTACTTAATCTGTATGACATGAGTAGCTATCTCAAAAATTTGTATTAACATTTGTAAAGCTTTTCATCAATAAAAATTCAATTTCTTGGGAAAAAATAATAAATAAATTTAATGTAGAATGTAGAGAGATAATTGAGTTGTTGTATTTAATGTTTAGAGAGATAAAGTCTCAACCCTTTTGAATGTTGTTCATGAGAGCTTTATTAGCTAATCTTGAGTTAATGGGTCAATCGGGACATGGACATGGATCTAACTCATAAGACGGAAAATCACATTCATTATTTTTAATTACACATTTCATAATAAGTAATGATATAGCAAACACACACCTGAGTCAAAAGAGAAAATAACAATGTAAATATTACATTTATCTAAGGTCTAAATTGCCTACCTCGAAGAAATCCCACCCTATCATTGTTTACCACACTCAAATATTTATGAACCGCATAACTACCCCTGTAGTCCTCTCAAAGAAATTTCAGGAGAGCTAACTGATATATATATATATATATATATATATATATATATATATATATCCAAATCGTACCCGTTTATTCTTTCAAACCTGACTTGCTAACATTTTATAAACCCGGTAGCAAAATTTATTCAAACCACATCTGTGGCGTATTTTGAAGACAATTACTATCCATCAGTCACAGTTTTTAACCAGTTACTTTTCTATGACACGTGTCACTTCTTGATTGGAGTCACGAATTTGTTTTACCCTATGTAAATCTAACCAATCAAATATGAGACGTTTCCACTTTTCTAGAGTTGTCTAACTATCATTAGCTCTTTCACTTCTCTAGTATTGTGGGAATCTTTTAACCAATCACCATGGTAGTCACAAGGTCAGGAATCGAGATAGACAACCAGGAAACTAGCGAAACAACAACACACAAGAGGAAAACTGTAAGTCAACCAGCAGGGCGAGGCGTCCTACATTCCGGTCCCACAGCTCCTCAAAAGGGCAATTCCATGATACCCCAAACAACAGTGGTGATAGAGGGACCACCGATTCGGCCTATGGTCGTTTCCAGAGAAGAGGTGGATCTCCACCAACCGGTGAATGCATCAGGGGCTTGCAGAACTGCGGAAGCCATACCGGCAGATGACTCGGTGGTTCTCCAACTAGAACAAAAAATCCAGAACCTCCATGAGGAACGGTTGAAAATAGCATTCGAACGAGACGCAAGGGAACAGGCCATGCACGCCACGATGGCAGGAATGAACGATGTAATTCATGTTCTGAACAAGTAAGACCCATCAACCGTCTGGACCAGAGGTGAGAAAATTTAACAGAACGGATCGTTCGTCCAAACAAGATGACAAGCAGGAAGGTGAAGGCGAAAGCGAGGGTAAGAATCGTAGCAGAGAACTGCGCGACGAGGTGAAGCAGACGTCAACCAAGCGAGCTCGGGAGAGTGAGGACCTCCGTTACAATCAGATCCGCCTGAAGTTGTCGGCCTACATACTGAAGGAATCATCATTCTCTGAGAAGATCTGGAAGCTCAACTCCTGAGGAAGTTCAACCAATTCAGCATGGAAGCATATGATGGAACGGGGGATCCGAAAAGGAATTTGGAGCAGTTCAGAAATATGGTGATGCCTTTCAACCCCGATGATGCGATGTTATGCCGAGCACTATCTATGACCCTCAAAGGTAACGCCATAGACTGGTTCAGCAGCTTGCCAAAAGGATCCATCTGGTGATTTTACAAGACTATGGAAAGCATTCAGGGAAAGGTTTGTTGGCAATAAGGACCTTAAGCGCGAGCAGGAATCGATCATGGACCTTTATCGGCGCCGAGTGAGTCTTTTAAAAGTTGAATATTTTCATGCTATGAATGCTTTGCCAAATTTGGCCGAAAACATGGCGGTGGCTCCTTGAAACGGGGGCTCGATCGAAAAGGGGAACTGTATGTAGATCTCATCAAGTTCCCAACTGAGAACATGTGGGACCTACTCGCAAGAGCAGATACCTTTATCAGGGTCGATGACGCCAGAAGAGGGGGGGGGTCACCTGAGCGGCGCGAGTCGGACTTCAAAGAGGGTGGAATGGAACAAAAAATGATTGAGGAGCAACCAATGAGGGATTATAATTGAAGACCCCAGCAGCTTGATCAACCAAACAGGCGTTTCACCCCGTTGACTGAGGCCATTTTAGTGATTTATGATCGAAAAAAAGGACGTTCGAGGTACCAAGCTCCGCGCACAATGAGCGTGCCAGGGTTTAAACGATCTAATTGGTATTACTGCGCATATCATCATGATCATGGACATTCAACGGATGAGTGCTGGAAATTGAGAGAAGAGATACAGCGCCTGATAGACTATGGCAAGCTGATCCAGTATATCAAACGATATCAACCGGATCGACGTGAGGAAGTTCATTCTCCAAACACTGACAAACCAGCCACTGGAGAAGAGCCAGAGGCAAACAAGAAACAATGGCTACTGACCATATAAAAGGGGAATTCGGTTGCAGGACAAGGGTCTACTCAAAACAAACGAGCTAAAAATGAGTTCGGCATGTATGAAATAGATGGAAGTTCTTATCGAAACTACAGGTGTCAGTTTACCACATAAAGACGCTTTGACTATTCACTTAGACATTAGAGGGGTAATTATAATGCGAGTACAACTTGATTAAAATCACGCGCGCTCGGCCAAAGCAAATTCAAGATCTGTCTTCGCCCGTCTATAATCAAGTAGAGTACAGTCAAGGGCAAGCACGCTTGAGGAACATAGTGTGCGACATTGCTCGGCCAGAAGAAAGCTGACACCAGACCCGGCCTAAACAGGCAAGGCAGCTTTGGTACCTACCATGCAGAACCATGAAGTATACCCAGCGCGACAATTGGTGGAACTAACTGTTACGTCGACAAACGGTAAACAAAGTTAATATGATAGACTGCGTTAAAGGCTGGAAATTAGGGAAGAGTCAATATTCAAACATCCAAGGACCACGATTAAAGGGAATTGGATATTCTCGAATCAATAAATTTACTACTTTGGCAGATTCATTGTTTTAGATTTTTTCCTTAACATTTTTGGCACCGTCTGTGGGAAACGTCAAAAGTAATTTTTTTTCCAATGGTAGTAACTCGATCCGGGATTGATATTGAACAAAATGAGAGACGTGTCACCATGACCAACCCCAACTATGTCGTCGATCCTGTTGCAAGGCCAATGCTACCACCTCCACATAACCAAGACACCCTAGAAGAAGTTCTACGCAGAGGCGCTCCGACCCCGGTTGACCCACCGGTGGCACCAGCCATCGCAGCACTGGTTGCTAACTTGAAAGATCGGAACCTACCATCAAGATTTCCACAGGACACAACTGAGGTTCAGCGACTGGAGCACCAGATTTTGATGATGCAAGCAGCCCAGGGTAAGGCGGATCGCGACCAGGAAGCCAGGGACATAGCAAACAAGGTGACCATGGCAGAATTCCAGGAAGCTGTCAATGTGCTAGCGTCAAAAATGCGTTCAAACGACCACCAGCGCCCACCCTAGTCGGTCATTGAGGTAAGTCGAGCAGCAATACGGGAAGGATCCTCCAAGCGGGGTCAACTCGGTGAAGGTATGGGAGACAGTGGTGGGCAAAAACGACAAAAGCAGCTCGTGCATAGGGACGACAAAAAATGAGCAAACGAGCAGTATGACCATGTAAGCGCTACCATGGTCGCTTACGTCCTCAAGGAATCACCTTTTACTGAAAAAATCCTGGCTGCCCAGCTCCCCAGAAAATTCGACCCTTTTCGATTAAAGGCTCATGATGGATCTAGGGACCCGAAAAGGCACTTGAAACAGTTTAGGAATATGATGCTCGTCTTCAATCCAGATGATGCTATGTTATGTAGGGCTCTCTCCATGACCCTCAAGGGCAATGCGATGGACTGGTTCAACAGTCTCCCCAAGAGTTCCACAAGCGACTTTGCAGGCCTCTAGAGCGCATTCAGGAACCGTTGTGTGGGTAACAAGTAATTACGCCAAGATCTTGATTCCATTATGGACCTCTACCAAAGGAGAGGGGAATCACTCAAGGGATACATCCGACTTTTCATGCACGCCATGAAATAACTCCCCGACTTAGCCGAAAATATGGCGGTCGCTTCCCTCAAGCGAGATTTAGATAGACAAGGTAAGCTTTACGCTGACTTAGTTCGCTTCCCTTGCGATAAAATAGGTGACCTCCTAGCCCGAGCGGACGAGTTCATTAAGATAGATGACGCCACCAAACTCCCAACACCCTCGGGCGAGGCCACCCCAACCATCACAAATGCCGAAGAGAGAAGGAGCAGAACCCATGACGAGCGTCGCAGGGAATCACCAAGACCACAGACAGTTATCGTGAATGAATTCCAGGAGAAGTGAGCGACCCAGAGGAGAATCTATCAGACCGGCGACCACTCCACGTCCGACCGTTTACGAAAATCCGTCGCGACAGTTTATGACACTCATAGAGTCCATCTCAACCATTTACGACCGCACCAGGGATAGAATTCGGTATCAGACTCCCCGATCGATGTCCCCCAGGGTATAAGCGTTTAACTCAGTACTTCTGCGCATACCATAACGATCACGGTCACGCAACCACCAAGGACTGCTAGCAATTACAGGAAGAAATCCAACAGTTGGTCGACAACGGCCTATTAATCCAATTCGTACGATAGCAGACTACAGGGTATCAGAGCAGCAACACAGAGAGCACTCACACTAAACAATATGAACTCCACCACAACGAGCTTCCTGGCCGCCAAGAGAACCGGACGGACGGATCAGGAAAGCAATAATGGATGCTCACCATCGCCGAAGGTGGCTCCTTAGACGAGGTGGACCATCCAAGAAGGAAGCGGTCCAAAGACGATGATCAGGTGTTGTCTGTAGGCGGGATGTCTTATAGTCACTATCACGATTTAGTTGCTGACCTCCTCTTTAACGACGACGATATGGGAGGTGTCGCCACGCCCCATGAGGATGCCCTGACAATAACCCTGGATATCGAGGGAGTAATGGTAACCAAAGTATTGGTCGACGACGGCAGTTCAGCCAACATTATCTTCAAAGCCAACTATGAACAAATGTTGGAGGTCCCTCCATACAAACCCACGCAGCGCACTTTGACAGGGTACGATGGCAAAACCTCTCAATGTACAGGGGAAGTCGAGCAACTAGTAAAGACAGGCTATGGGGCGACAAAGAAGGAGCTCAACACCACCTTCCTCATATCAGAAAACCCTAGCCTATACCACGCAATCATAAGTCGCTCATGGTTACACAGAATGGAAGCTACACCATGCACATTTCGTTAATGTGTCAAATACTCGATTGGGAATTCAATAGGGATCATCCGCGAAAGCCAGCGAGCAACACGAACATGCTACTTAGTGATCGTGGACCCCAGCAAACCCATCAGATAGCAATTAGCCGGCAAGGGCGGTGTCGCTCAAACCACCAACACCCCCTCGCCCGACTTCATGGACGAACCCCGCAATACTGGAGAACAGGATGTCGAGCCTAAAGACATCATTACCGAAGCACTGACCCCGGGTCGCGCCCTACGCCTCGGCGCACATTTGAAAACAGATTTCAAAACTCTGTTAGTCGCTTTATTATGTAACAATCTAGATTTTTTTGCATGGACCGCACAGAACGTCACACGCATCAACCCGGCTATCATATGCCATGAGTTAAACATTGACAGACAAGCCAAACCAGTGCGATAGAAGTGTCGTTCTTTCTCAAGCGACAAGCAGGCTGTCATCGCCTCGTAGGTTTCCAAACTACTTGGGCTTGGCCAGATTCGTCGAGTTCGATACCCCACATGGATTGCATGCCCCAAAGACGCCTAACCCTTGCCGCGGATCGATCAGTTGGTGGATTTTGAATCCGGTTGTAAAAAAAATTCATTCATGGATGCATATTCGGGATACAACCAAATCCGGATGCTCCCGCACGACGAAGATCACACAGCCTTCCAGACCGAGCGTGGCCTTTATTGTTATACCGTCATGCCATTTCGGCTCAAAAACGCAGGGGAAACATACCAGCGCCTCGTCAATCATATCTTCAAGGATCTGTTAGGGCGTGACCTAGAAGCTTATATCGACGATATGATCGTGAAAACTAACGACGTCGACCGACACTTACAAGCATTATAAAATGTCTTCACCATCCTGCGTAAGTATAACCTCAAGTTGAATCCATTGAAATGCTCTTTTGGGGTTCGCGCGGGCAAATGTTTAGGTTACGTGATCAGGAAGAAGGGCATCGAGGTCGACCCCGCACAATTACAAGCTTTATCACAAATGATGCCCCCTTCAGCATCAAGGAAGTCCAATGCCTCACCAGCCGCCTTGCGGCCTTGTCCAGGTTTATCTCCAAGGCCTTAGACAAAAGCCACCCGTCCTTTGGAGTACTACGAGGTGCTAAGAAATTCTCTTGGAGAAGTGAATGCGATACTGCCTTCACCGTTTTGAAAGCATATCTTACCTCTCCTAAAATCCAAACGGCCCTAGCGCTCGGTGACCCCCTATACTTACACATGGTCGTCTCTGCCCTGTCGTCAGCACGATGTTAGTTAATGAAGTCAACAAGAACCAACTCCCAATTTACTACACTAGCCAATTATTAGCCGATGCCAAAACGCGCTACAGAGATCTGGAAAAGCTCGCTTTGGGTTTGGTGGTAGCAACGCGCAAGATGCAGCCATATTTCCAAAGTCACACTATCACAATCCGTACATACTCCCCACTACGTACCACACTGCACAAATCCAACACTTCCGGGCATCTGACCAAATGGTCTATCGAACTCGGGGAGTATTATATCCGGTTCGAACCACGTCGAGCAATCAAGGGTCAAGCTGTAGCCGACTTTATAACCGAATTCTCCACTCCACGACCACCTAGCGACAACCCCGATCCCCCCATGGATGGGAGTTCCTGGACCCTCGAAGTCGACGGAGCATTTTCCACCTCGGGTGGTGGAGCAGGCATTCTTTTACAAACACCGGCAGGAGAGCAAATCAAACAAGCTATCCGATTCAACTTCACATCGACGAATAACCGTGTGCGCTATTGGAGGAATGCGTCTAGCACAAATCTACGGTGCGACCAACATCCATGTGCGCTTGGACTCCCAGCTAGTTATCAATCAGGCCAAGGGTATCTTAGATGCTAAGCATGAAGCCACCAAAACTTACCTCGCGATCCTCAAGAAAGTCGAAGCAGAATTCCACTCTGTCCAGTACAAACAAATACCCCGTCTCGCTAACTCTGTCGCCGACACCTTAGCCAAAGCAGCCACAACCGCTGACCACCCCCTCATTATTACCCAGGAAGTTCCAAATACAGCCAGGAATCTCAGGTACTTTCGGTTAGTCATACCCACGATTGGCGCATCCCCTTTATTGAGTTTCTCACCCATGGCACAACACCACAAGATAAAGCTCTCCCCCGCGCGTTCCAGGTTAAAACTGCAAAATATTGCTTTCTTGACAACACCTTATATAGAGATAGTTCCACCCGGTCACTCCTCCGCTGTCTAAACAAAAAGGAAGCTTCATCGGTCCTTCATGATTTACATGCCGACGACTGTGGGGCGCACTACGGCCACCGAAGTCTCATTTGTTGTTTCCTCCTTGCAGGATTTTACTATCCCGAACTCGCCGTCAAAGCCGAACACCTAGTTCAACAATGTCATGCATGCCAGCAATATGCTAACTCTGCCCATAAGTCGGGCGAGCCAATGACAGTTAGCCTTCTTCCTTGCCCTTTTGACAAATGGGGCATTGATCTCGTTGGACCCTTACTGATGGCTACAGGCAAACGACAATTTATAATCGTCGCAGTCGACTACTTTAGCAAGTGGGTAGAAGCCAGAGCATTGGCGCGCACCAGATCCTAGTAGGTATGTGACTTTATATACAACCAAATACTTACACGCTTTGGCATACCGCAGGTTCTAATGATTGAAAACGGGCTCCAATTCAACAACCAAGCACTCTCTACGTTCTGCGATAAATTTGGCATCACACACCACTTCGCCACCCCATACTACCCGTAAGCGAACGGACAAGTTGAAGTCACCAACCGTACTATCCTCGACGGTATCAAAAAAAAACTTGATAGGGCAAATGGAGGCTGGCTAGACAAGTTGGCCGACGTCTTATGGGCAACCGAAAAACACCAAGGGCCACCACGGGCGCGACTGCCTTCTCCCTGGTCTATGGAACCAAAGCCATGGTGGCAGCTGAAATTCTGTTCCCTTCTCACCACATCGGTGTTTATCCTGAAACAGATAACGACGTTGAATGCGAGACAAATATTGACTTAGTAGAGGAGGGGCGCGACCAGGCGCGCGTAAGAGCCGAGCATTACCGAAGCCTGATGTGTAGCCGTTTTAACTCCCGACTTCGACCACGGACTTTTCAGGTCGGTGATCTCGTTATGAAAAATATTTTCCAGGGAGCGGGCGACCGGAAGCCGGGAAAGTTGTGTCCTAACTGGGACGGGCCATACACCATCATCGCCAAGGGCCATCATGGAGCATTCTGCCTTGCCGATTCCAAGGGCAGAGCCCTAAAACACCCATGGAATATAAATAATCTCAAATTATATCACCCCGCAATGTAAAAACTCTCAATGCGCTCTTTTTCCCTTCTGATGGCGCATAAGGGTTTTTCAATGAGGCATCTACCTACTTATTCATCAATAACATTTATTCGTTTTTGCCAATTGTGTTTATACTTATTTTCTGTAACTCCGCCACAGGGTCATGGACCATGCCTAAAAGGCTAGGAAATAGGGGTCATACTGTGCCACACTTAGATAAGTTCTAATAAATATGACAAACGGGCTAATTGGCCACGCCCGCTGGGCTATGTTAACGGGCCATATTATGCTCAATACCGCACTCAGGTATTATTAAACGCGAACTACTCCAAGCCCAGTGGGTTACACAATTGGCCGAACTGGTCGCTCCGCGAGCTCAACTATGGCCACTTTGTTAACCATAAGTTACGCAACGAGCCCTACTGTGCTCGGTCTTGCAGAATTTTTTTAATTATTTGAACAAAGTAAAAGTCTAAACGCGCGCCATTCAACAAAAAACACATTTAAATTACATAATTCAATCAAGTCTTTATCACTCCCAAAAATAAGGTTTTACAAGTTTTTCTCCTACACTAACGATCAGTCGTATTTGGTAACACATCGACGATGGCGACCTTCCCCGTCTCCACTACTGGGAGCATTTTCTTATAAGGACCAAAATCCATGTCTGGATTAAGGGCCCTCAGCTCCATCAATAACTTCACCTTGTCCTTCTACACCTTTCCCAACGCCACTTGCATAACCTTGCGTTCTCTAGCTTTTAAGTCGCCCGCAGCTTTCTTCTTCAACCCAACCACTTCGCCACGCATTTCTTCTTGTTCCCTCTGAAGGTCGGCTAGCTGAATTTTCACATCTTCCAGCTCGTCTGAAAGGTCAGCCACCGTGGAGGCTTGCTCTTCCACCTTCGTCGTTTGGCGCATGCTCAGCTCCATTAACTGCGAGTTCTAGCCAACAAGGGCCTCATTCTTCTTCAGCAGTTTGTTGTTTTGCACCGTCAGCAGTGTGGTGCTCGTCGGCGTCTCCAGACATTGCTTACTCACTACATCTCGTTCTGCACATACCCTCTACAGCTGACGCAATAACTCTTCGTTTTCCTTCTGCGCCTTCTCCGCCCGCTGCTTGGCCGATCCATATGCATTTTTTAATCAGGCTAGTTTAGTAGTAAGCCCTCACACAAAGCCGAAGAACATAGGCTATGGCTTCCACCTCTCCATCGCCCGAACGTCCACTGAGGACATACGCTGATACGCCGGAGCATGCGAGTTATATTGCATTTGTACAAACACATCATTGAAACACTCATATTTCCAATAAAGGCATATTACAGAACAGACTAAATCACAATTTACACAAATCATACCTCCAGAGCCAACTCCAACTAGCGCTGCAAAATATCGGTCATTGGAAGCGTATCATAGAATGACAAGTCTGAACCATATCAGACCTGATCAATGATCATCTGGGACGCCGCAGGCATCACTAGCTTCACTGACGGCTCATGTAGTGCTTCAGTAGGCTGTGGGAGTTGCTGAGCACTATCCATACCCTATCCCGTCCTCTCCGGCTGCAAGGCCTCAGGCACCACGACGTTCACCAACGACGCCCCGACCCATGGTCATGCACAAAGTTTTTCATTCTCTGTGCCACATGAGGAGGCACATTCTTTTCCCTCACCCTTCCATCTACCTCTGGGTCCTTGTCCTCAATTACTACTACCTCTGGCTCCTTCCTAGAGGATTTCTCCTTCTCCTCTCCTTGTACATCGCCAACATCCTTAACGTGGCCTCCAACAGCTCTGTCCACCTCGTCTTCGTCCACCAGCACCACTTTCCGTTGTGAAAAGGGGGCAGACTTAATTACCCTATTCTTCTTCCTTTTTAAAGGACTGACAACATCCTCTGAGTACTCCTCACGCGACCTCGTCTTCTTGTCGCTGCCTCCCACCTCCTCATCTACAATGGCCAACTGCCCTTCTTTGTTTGGCATCTCTACTTCTTCCCTTTTATGTGTCCCCTCTAGCGTAAAAGATGAGATGCTAGCCTCTTTCGTCTTTCGATCTGCCGGCACGGTCAGACCAAGCCCAGAGAAGTCACATTCCTCATACTTTTGCTCCAATAGTGCTTGGAGCCTCTCCAAAGTGGCCTCCTCATCACTTCCATCCATCAAAACCCTACCGTCTTCTGCTACCACCAATTCAGAGATACGTCACATACCGACTTTAAGGTAGTTCACCACAGAGAAGACCTGCGCATGCTCGCCTTCCCAAGCAGTGTGCGCTGCAGCAGATATCTTTGCCAAAAGATTCACCGACCCCTTCGGACGATCCTCTTTGCACCATTCGTGGTATTTCCCATCACCTGGATCAACACAGCAATTTACAATCACGTTTATCAACTAATCTACACTCAAACAATTAAAAAAACGTACACTTAGACTTCCACCACCCTCTAATTGAAGATTCATCGTAGCACTCTCATGCTCCCAATTACCAGATACATAAATAAATCTATGCTTCCAAGTCTTGTCTGAATTGAGCAGGTCCACTATATGCCTCACTCCATTCAACTGTACATAAAAAAAGGGTGAGTGAGCCAACTTCGCCACCTCCATCCCCGCCAACACATCAGAAAAAGGGTATTTTGAAGTACTGTGAGCTAAGCACGATGCTCAGCAATGTCCTCCACCCATTCGTCGTTAGCTGGGTAGGACAAATACCAATGAAGCTAAAAAAATCCCTAATCAATGGTGGCAAAGGAAGCCGAGGCCCTAATCAAATAAGGTCGTAAACAAGCAGGTCTCCCCCTCCTCCGTGGTATAAGGTTGGTCTCCCGCTCGAGGAACCCTAACGGTCACATCGTCGAGAAACCCGTATCTACTTTTAAACTCCATTAGGGACCCATCAATCAGATACCCATACTTCGGAGTAATCTTGGCGAAGTACTCTTCTAAAATTGCCATCTCCTCATACTTCAATTTCAGTACCTTCTTCATTGTTTTCTTTCGCGCCATGAATGAATCGACTGCAATTACCCAATAGTGGTTATAAGATTAGGGTTTCACCACATGACGCGTGGCATTACTCTCAACAAACCCAAGGTTTTATACACATCATGCATTCTTACAAGTCCTACCCACCCCCTAAACCATTTCTCCTTACATTATCTACCTAAAACAACGCGCAAAAGACTCACAAGATAATACGTACCTTTTTCTTTTAGTATTCTGCTCTCCGATGATATCTCCGGCGACTTCTCCGACGAGTGTACGAACTAACCAATTCAAACGCAACGATATTGAAGTATTTCTCTCTAAAAACCAAATGCTCATAAAAGTCCTTTATCAGAATAAAGACTTAAGATTTTTGAAATATTATCTAAATAGTTACCTAAACGGTTCACTTATTCAACCGTTGTTAGAATGATGACATCTGTCAACTCTTTCATCGAAAATTCAAACGTTTAGCATAGTTTTTCACAGTAATCTTTCAGAAAATCAAATTGAATCGACACACGCCATCAAATCAGCGGTTGCCACGTCACATATGTATTTTATTTTCTATATTTTTATTATTATTCCAACCACTAATTATTTCACATTTACTATTTGGACTAGAGGGGAACCCTGATAAGGGAGTAGGCACCCATAACTAATATGAAGAGCACACATCAAAACTAAACGAAACGAAACAAAGTAGAACTAAGGAAAGCAGAGCAGAGCATGACAAAAAACCAGCATAGTAGGACGGAATGAAGCCGAGCAGGGCCGCATAGAGTAGAAAGAGCAGAAAGACCTTAAAAGTGGACGATGCGCCTGATCCGAGCAGAAGAGGTACGGGGCAGAGCGCGCTCGAACTTACGCCGAGCAGACCCCAATTAAAATCACGCGCGCTCGGCCAAAGCAAACTCAAGATCTGTCTGCGCCCGTTTATAATCAAGTAAAGTACGGTCAAGGGCAAGCACGCTCGATGAACATAGTGTGCGATATCGCTCGGCCAGAAGAAAACTGACATCGGACCCGGCCTAAGCAGACAAGGCAGCTTTGGTACCCACCAGGCAGAACCACAAAGTATACCCAGCGCGACAATTGGTGGAACTAACCGTTACGTCGACAAATGGTAAACAAAGTTAATATCATAGACTGCATTAAAGGCCGACAATCAGGGAACAATCAATAGTCAAACATCCAAGGACCACGATTAAGGGGAATTGGATCTTCTCGAATTAATAAATTTACCACTTTGGTAGATTCATTGTTTTAGATTTTTCCCTTAACAAAGACAACGCTCGATATATTACACGAGCAAAACGCTAACATATGTGGAAACGAGATATCTAAACTCTGAAAAACTCGCTTTGATTTTGGTTGTTGCAACTCGACGAATGAGGCCGTATTTTCAAGGGCATCTGATTACGGTGCGAACAACATTTCCTTTACGAACAGTATTACAGAAGCCCGATGTTTTTGGCAGGTTACCTAAATGAAGCATTGAGCTCGACGACTATGACATCCGTTTCGAGTCGCGTGTAGTTATAAATGGACAAGCAGTTGCAGATTTCTTAACAGAGTTCAAATCGTCCAGAGAAGAACAGATTGAGATAAACGACATCCAAGCAATTGAGCTCGACCAATGGATCATTGAGGTCGATGGTGCATCTTCTCCATCAGGAGGGGGTGCAAGTATTATACTCCAAACTCCAAGCGGGGATGAGGTCAAACAAGTTGTATACTTTAATTCTCCGGTAATAAATAGCGTTGCAGAATATGAGGCCGCCCTTTGTGGCATGAAGCTGGCTTTGATATGTGGAGCTCGAAGCATCAAGATCAGATCTGACTCTAAGTTGGTGGTTAATCAGGCATAAGGTATTTATGATGTCAGGCAAGACGAGATCAAGGAGTATCTTGTGATACTCAAGGAGTACGAGTCTAAGTTCATTAGCGTGCTTTATGAGCAGATTCCACGAAGGGATAATTCGGTTGTCGATACTTTAGCTAAGGTCGCAGCTTCAGGAGAACATCCCATAATTTTACTCCAGCAATTCCCTACGACAGAGCTCATATCAGCAGTTGCAGCCGTCAATTCAATCACTAATGACGACTGGAGAACTCCATACTTTCAGTACTTGAACCAAGGAATATTGCCCACAAGTAAAAATGAAGCTTGCACGTTGCAGATCAGAGCAACCAAATATTGTGTCATCGACAATACCCTGTATAGGAAAAGTTCAACCCAACCTCTACTCTGCTGCCTTGACCGTACTGAAGCCAGTTTGGTACTAGCTGATTTGCACTCAGAAGAAGCAAGAGCTCATTGTGGACACCAAACACTGATTCGTCGTTTTCTCCTCGCAGGGTATTATTAGCCTTAGCTAGTAAGTGATGCTAAGAATCTGGTATTGCAATGTCACAAGTGTCAAGAGTATTAGAACACGCAGTATAGACCCAGCTAGCCCATGCAGAACATCCCCGTCCCATGTCCGTTTGATAAATGAGGAATAGATCCGGTGGGTACTTTGCCAATGGCCACAGGCAAACGACAGTTCCTTATAGTCGCAGTGGATTACTTTTCGAAATGGGTTGAGGCTAAAGCCATGTTCAAAACACGCGCTCAGGAGGTATCTGATTTCATCCATAATCAAATTCTAACCCGATATGGAATTCTACGGATTATAATGACATATAACGGCCCACAATTCCAAAATTTAATCCTTACCAACTTCTCAAACGATATGGGATTCTCCAATACTTTTCCACCCCCTACTATCCTCAAGAAAACGGACAGGTCGAAGTCACTAACAGAACACTGCTAGAAGGGCTTAAAAAAAAGTTGGAGGGAGCTAAAGATAAATGGTCGGACAAATTGGTAGAGGTCTTATGGGCGTACAGATTAAACCCTCGATCAACAACAGACGATACACCATTTTCTTTGGTATACGGTACAGAAGCAGTTATTCCAGCAGAGGCTATAGTAACAAGCCATAGAATTGAGCATTACGAAGAGGAGACAAATCTTGTAGCTAGATCAACATCCTTGGATCTATTAGACAAGCGAAAGGATCATGCAAGAGTTCGAGCAGAACACTATCAAAGTCTTATGAGAGAACGCTTTAATACTCGTCTGAAGCTGCGCTCTTTTAAGGTAGGGGATTTTGTCTTAAAGAAGGTATTTCAGGGCTCCAGTAGTGGAACATGTGACAACCTGGGACCAAATTGGGAAGGCCCATACTCAGTTATTTCAGCAGGGCACCATGGTGCGTACAGATTAGCAAATCAAGATTGTCGAGCACTCAAGCATCCTTGGAATGTTAATCACATAAAGTTATATCGCCATAATATTTAAGATGTAATGATGCGCTCTTTTTCCTCTCTGATGGCGCGATGAGGTTTTTTAATGAGGCATCTAAGAACATCTTTTTGGTTTTTTCCAATATAAGTTATGCTTTCGCCAATGTGTGTTTGTGCAAGTTTTATCGTTATAACCAGCGAATGGGTCAATGACCATGCCATTTTTGGCTACGCAACGGACCACACTGAGTCCAGATTAAGTGTCTATAAACACGAATGGGCTGATTGGCCACGCCCATGGGCTACGTAACGGCCATAATGTGTCTATACTTTGTATTGGGTATATTAGCAAACTGGTCAAAGACCAAGTCTAAACAGACTACGCAAAAGGGTCCATGAGACCTCGCTGTGAAAATGCTATTATGGCACAAGTTGTCTAAGCTACGCAATGAGCCCTACTGAGTGGGGGGGGGGGGGTGGGGGGGTTGTAAGGATCTCTAGAAATCTCAGCAAACACATATTCCACAATTGGCAACGAACGTCAACAACTAACTTATAGAAGGTAAATCATACATCAATTCAAACACATTTTAAATAAATAAAACTAAGTGTTGCAAGTAGTACGAGGTGTTTTAACTTTAAATAACAAACAACAAGGAATTTGGTCCAACTGAACAAACAAAATAAAATATAAATTATTTAGCACTATTGGGTGGCAATGGATTGAGAGGATCAACAGAAGTCTTAGCTTATGTGTTCGCCTGAGGGGCTAAGTTCGAGCTCGGTGCTGACGATTTGACTAGATGGGAAAAGGATCTCAGGTTTATGCCAGGATTCAAGGCTATTAACTCTGCAATATCATTCTTGTTTTCTTTAGATATCATCTCTCTGGCAACGGTGAACATCTATATTTCACTTTCTTCAGCAGCTGCTTCTACTTTTGCCTGCCACAGTTTCTGCTCTCATTCGAGTTGTGAATGTTTCTCCTCTACTTGTTTGTTCAGCTTGCTCATCTCAACAGTTAAAGCTGCGATTTGGTTCGCCTGTTCCTCCACCCTCTTGGACTGACTGATGGTCCTGTCCAACAAGTTTGCGTTTTGCGCATGTAGCTCGTCATTTCTCTTTAATAGATTTTCATTTTGGTTCAGCACCAACTTGTGGCTCTCGGATACAATCGCGAGCCTCTGGTCGCTGCATTTCACATTCTCTTGTAAGGAGGCAACTACTTTCTCTAGATTGGCTTTTGCTTCAATGACCTTATGCTTGAAGTTCTTGGCCGAGGTATAAGCATGTCTCAAGCGAATAACCTCAGCAGTGCTATGTTTAGCTGAGCCAAAAACCATGCCTTTTGCTATCCATTTCTCCATGGTAGTTATTTCAGCATGGGTCATATTGTGATAATCCAACACAAAGGAGTTATGGTGCAGCTGTATATAAATAAGAAAGTTAAATATAATCCTTAAAACTTTAACTGAACATGTTTAGATCTTCGGGTTCTTACCTCGATCGACAGCCCTACTTGCCTTTGCAAGATATCCAGAATCGACATTTTGTCGTAGTACGACAAATCAAGGATCCTACGAAGTTGTTCAAACATGTAGGAGGAGGGACGAGGAATGTTGACCTTTGGACGCTCCTCTGCAGGTGCCCTTTGCTGGCTGGATTCAGCTCTTTTGTTGCCTTCTTTGTTCTTCTCAGTAGCTTCTACTGAGGGTGCTCGGTTTTCCACAGAAGAACTCAGCACCAGCTGCTTTGTTTTCTTTGTGCGAGCTGAGGGCGCAGTTTGCATTTTTTAGCACCATCCTCATTTTCTGCTCTGTCGTCTACTAGATCGACTACCTCCTCAGCAGCACGAGGATTTTGTTCCTCGAAAACTTGTGTTGTTGGGTTGGGAGGATGTGTTCTTTCCTCAGAAGTAGCTTCAACACTATCATATTCTTCATCTCTAAGTTGTAGTCTCCTCGTGCTTAAATGAGCAGTGTCTACAATCACATTTTGCTTTTTGTTCCTCCGTGTATCAAGTGCGGCAGAGAGGGTCTCCTCGTCATCCTTCTCTCTTTCTCTTTGGACCTTGTTGGGCTGAGCAGCTTCAGGCACCTTCAGTGCTTCTTTTTCAGTTTTCTCGAATTTTTTTCCTTTGTTTTCCGTGGCATCATTACCTTGTTTGTAAGAGAGAGCAGGAGCGGAAGATAAGTCCCCAGTTTCACCAACTTTTCGGGTGACTTGAGGTACTGCCAGCCAGATGTCGGCGTTATTCTTTTCTTAGAGTTTTTCTCTAAAAGCGATCTGATGCGATCCATAGTAGCTTGTGAACCGTCTGCTATTCTTACTTCTCCTTCCTCTGTGATTCTGAGCTCTGGAATCGACCATAACCCCAATTTCAAGTAATTTTACCGTGTGCCAAGCTTCAAAAACTAAGCTACTGACTCTGATCAAAGGGTTTACGTAGTTCAGTGGTCTCCCTTCTTTCCACCAGCTCTAATTGGATAGTTCACCTGAAAAAAAGATGGATACAATATTATACAAGAGGTCGTGCAAATTTTAATATCTCACAAGCTAACAATACTTACAATTTTCTTCCTTTTTCTTTTTAGCTGAAGGTTTAAGGTGGGGGTGCTATGTTCCCAGTTACCCGACACAAAGACGAAGGAGTTTTCCCAGTTCCTATCAGAGAAATAGAGTTCAACAATTTTCTTAACCCCTTTAAGTGGGTGTAAAAGAAAGGGGTTTTGGCCAATTTGGTTACATCGGTACCAGATAGTAGGTCTGACAAGCATATTTTAGTACTAAGCAAGCGAGAGCTGAGCACCACACTAAGCAATAGCCTCCAACCATTCGCAGACATTTGAGTAGGGAAGATGCCGAGCACACTAAAATAATCGCGAATGAGCTCGAGCAGAGGCAACCTCAGCCCCCAATTTAATAAAGTAGTAAAAAGACAAGTATTCGTTTCTTGTGTATGATAGGGATGTTCGCCTATACTGGGAGCCCTAATAGTCAAATCCTCAGGGATACTACACCTGTACCCGAGGATGAAGATTCCATCATCGTCTAAATTAGTATACTAAGGGGCTATTTGAGAGAAATAATTTTCTAAATCGTTGATGTCTTCATATAAGGGCTCCGTAATTTTGCCGACTTTAGTCTTCGTTGCACTTTTTGGTGCCATGGTTTTTCTACACACTGCAATTAGGTAAGGATATGAATGAGAATGATTGAAGATGGTGAGGGCAAGCGATTTGATTTTGGAAAAATGCCTATTGATAGAAGTTCGAAACCTTAAATCTAGGGTTCTCTCAAACGTTCAACGAGAAGTGTTTACTTGATAAAAAAATAAGTTACCTAGGTAATTTTGAAGAAGATGATAGCAGGCGCCTTGGTTAAAGATGGAGAGAGTTTTCCAGTCAAGTTAAAACGAAGAATTTTTTAATTTGGTGATTTTTTCTAACAATGAAATACAGTAAGTGTTTGAGTGACTAGACGCTTTTCCAATTAGGCGTGTGATGTCATTAATTGTTTAAAAATTTTGCAAAAAAAAAAATGAATCGCCAAATGGTGTCTCCAAGAAACGGCGGTGTCAGAAACCGTCACAGTTGTATCACCGACACTATCAGAAAGAAGCAGTCGCGAGACGGTTCGAATCACCACGCGGATAAGTAAGGAATTTAGTTAGTCTTTTAACTTACAGGCTTATTAATATTTTTAATAAACCTATAAACTACGGGGGAGCCTTGATAAGGGGGGATTCCCCCAAATAAGTATGAGCACGAGCATGAGCAAGAAGATCACAAATTTGGATCATGGCAAGCAATAAAGAAAAGGACAAGCTTTATAGCGTTGACGAGCTCAAAGTCGGAGCGAGCTCGAAGACAAATACAGCATTGACAAGCTCGAAGGCAGAGTGAGCTCAAAGGCAGATCAAGCTCAAAGAAAGATCGAGCTCGAAGACGAGTGTAGCGTTGATGAGCTTAAAGGTAGAGTGATCTCGAGGACATTAGGGGAAGAATCAATAAGCTAAATCAAAGATACAATGAACACATGATCTAGGTCGAGTGCGGACTTAAAGAGGATAAGCTGAGCATGCGATCATTGAGCTCGAGCTGACTGAACCATCTCGGCTTAAAGTGTGGATTAGACTGAGCGGTTTCTTAACCAATATAATGTAACCCACGTTTTGACTCTTAAGTCAAACCGTTTTAGTTATTTGTTCCACAATTATAGGGATAGTGAGGTTAGTGGGTTAGTGGCGCTTAAAGCGTGAACATATGTAACTGCCCACTAATTTGTACATTATAAATAGGGAGGCCTAATCTGTTAATAAATGGATCTTTTTTCGGCTTATCTCTTTGTTGACAAATATATTAAAGGCTTTAGTGTGGTAGAACTTGTTATTCCCGTAACAGGGTCTTCATGGGGACGGGTCCTAGATAACTTGTTGCTACTTAAATGCTCATAGCTGATCAACTTTGTACCTCTGAGGATTCACCCAATGATGGTTCTGACAACAGCGATGAAAAGGATTCTGGAAGTGCAAGTCCTTGTCGTACACAAGTAAAGTTTTGTTATAGTGGGTCAGAAGTTCTTGGGTAAGTCTTTGGAAATGCTAACATTTTTGTTGTTTTTGAACTTTTATTTGGATATTATCAAGTCCTCGGGGTTTCTAGGTTTTTTGGATTAGCTATCATCTCTTCAAACTTGGCTTATTTCCCTATATATTCTTATCCTTATTTATTGGTTCACTTTATTCGAAGGTAACTAATCTTTAAACAACAAACCATTCGAAGATAATCCATTCGAATGCATAAAAAACTTAACCTACACAAGCCATTCGAAGGTATAAGAAAATTAACATACACAAGCCATTGGAAATCATAAAAAACTTAACATATACAAGCCGTTCAAAGGTAATCCATTAGAAGGCATACAAAACTTAACATATACACACCATTAAAAGGGAATCCATTCGAAGGCATAAAAAATTTAACATACACAAACCATGTGAAGGTAATTCATTTGAAGGCATAAAAAACATAACATACATAAAACATTTGAAGGTAATCCATTCGAATGAATAAAAAATTAATATACACAAACAATTCGAAGGTATAAAAAACTTAACATACACAAACCATTCGAAGGTAATCCATTCGAAGGCATAAAAAACTCAACATACAAAAACCATTCAAAGGTAATCTATTCAAATGCATACAAAACTTTATATATACAAGCCATTAAAAGGTATTACATTCGAGTGCATAAAAAACTTAACATACACAAACCATTCGAAGGTAATCTGTTTGAAGGCACACAAAACTTAATATATATATATATATATATATCATACTTATAAACACATTTTAAAGGTAGATGTGATAGAATGATAATAATTGGGACACCTCATACCACCTAGAGCCACCAAGGTAGGAAATAGTATGCCCCCAAATATTTATATTGAATAAAAACAAGGTAAATATTTACAACACATATTTATTCAAGATATAATCTTAAGTGGTCGATATTCCATGGGTGCCTTAAAGGATTGTCTTCATAATCAGTTAAGCGATACATTCTCTGTTTAATCTTTTTCACACACAGTGTATGGTCCTTCCTAATTTAGTGCCAATTTTTCGAATTTCTTATTTTTAGTGTGTAAAAATACCTTTTTAAAAACCTTATCCCTCACTTCAAATTCTTTTATTTTTACCTTAGATGCATACCTGCTCCTCATTAAACCCTGATAATGCATCATTTTAAAAATGAGCTTTAATTCCCTTTTCTTTAGTAAAATCTAGCTCAGCTCTTGTTGTAGTCTCATCATCCTCTTCAGAATAATTTTGAACCCTAGAAGAAAGAATAGTACATTTTACTGGTTTTATTGCATCAATCCTGGTAGCGCCAAGCTACGAGATGGAACAAACGGCTGAAATACAGAGAAAGAAGACGAGCAATAGAAGATCATTAGCTCTAACTTAGGTCAGAGTAAAAGAGACTTTAAAGAAAATCAAATATTATTCAAAAAAGTCTGAGGCAAAACTAGGGTTTGTGAGCCTTTTCTAAAAGTACTTGAAACCCTAGCCCCAAAATACACCTTTTTTCTTATGCAATAAAATAAAGCTCAGCCCAATTTCAAAGCGATTGGAGCTGGTTAAGTATTTTAATAAAATCCAACAAAAATAGGAAAATGCTAAATATTTACTAAACAACAAAACGAGGGTTTAAACGATTAAATTTAGGGCCTGGAATTCATCACGTTGCGATGCTTTCAAAAATTGTTGGGCTTCTCGACGCGTTCGATTTGAGTGGTCGCATCGCCTAATTCTGATATATGGGCCCCAAATAAAGCCCATTTCCGTTTGTCCAAAATGGTCATATAGTCATGGACTTGTGAAACTACATTATCCTCTCATTCTTCTGAAGAATTTGCCCACGAATTCTCAGCTTCATCATCCTCAGCAGCAGCGGTAAATGGCATCAGGTGCTTCACATTGAAAATATTATGGGTCTTCATGTGGCTGGGTAGCTTCAACCTGTATACATTAGGATTAATCTTTTCATAAATTTCAAACAAACCCACCTTTCTTGCAGCCAACTTGTTGTACTTGTGTGCAAGATAGTGATCCTTGGTCAAAACAGCCCATACAAAGTCCCCCATTGCAAACTCCACCAGACGATGCTTCTTATCTGCGGCAATCTTGTACTTCTTTGTTATTTTCTTCAAGTTTCTGCGGGTGTTCTCATGGATCTCTCATAGATCAGCAATGGCGTTCTCGACCTTAGCTGGAACCTTATCAAGCGTTGGGAAATCTAAGTCTATAGGATCCTGTGAGTTATAACCATAGACTACCATAAAGAGACTATACCTAGTACTGCGCTTGTGGTGCCTGTTGTAGGCGAACTCAACATAATAAAGGCGGGAATCCCATGCTTTCAAGTTCCCAGAGACCTCTGTGCGTACTATGTTGCCTAACGTTCGATTAGTTACCTCAGTTTGGCTGTCTGTCTACGGGGGATACGCGCTGCTAAAACTCAGCTTCGTGTTTGTGAGGCACCATAAACTCCTCTAAAAATGCCCCACAAACCGCGCATCGCAATCAGAAATGACATTCAAGGGTAGACCATGTAAGCGGTAGACCTCACGAAAGTATAAATTAGCAACATTCACAACATATGTATTTTTCTTGCAGGCAATGAAGTGGGCCATCTTAGAAAACCTGTCAACCACTACAAAAATAGAATCGTTACCTCTCTGTGTTCTTGGAAGCCCAGAGATGAAATCCATGTTGACGCTTCGTCACGGTCCTTCTGGTATTGGGAGTGGTAGGTATAGACCTGCGTTGGAGGATGTACCTTTTGCCACCTGGCAAACCAGACAACCAGCTACAAAACGGATAACATCTCGCCTCAAATGCGGCCATAAGAACTGACTGGATACAGAGTGAAGGGTTTGATCTCTACCCCCATGCCCATCGTTATGTCTCTTCTATACAATCAGTAATCTCAAACTGCCCTCAAGAACACAAAGTAAATTACATTTGAAGAGGTAACCGTTGCTCACTGTAAAAAAAATTCTCATACCTACGCTGATGTCTTTTAGAATAGGACCAAAATATAGATCGATAGCCATTAGATCCTTCATCATCTCGAATCCCACAACTTCTATTTCCATACGAATCATCATGCTGCGCCGGCTTAGTGCGTCAGCTACGTGGTTCACCATCCCCGAAGTATGTTGAATGGAAAAGGTAAATTGTTGAGTAAATGCTGCCCAACGTGCATGACGGGAAGAGAGTTTCTCCTGACTTTGCAGATCCTTTAAGGCATCATGATCGGTGTACTAGACAAAGTCATTGTAGGCCAAGTAGGAACTCCAGTGCTTCAAAGCTCGTACAACTGCATAGAACTCCTTCTCATAGGTGCTGTAGTCAAGTTTAGATCCACTTAACTTTTTGCTGAAATATGCTACATGGTGGCCTCGTTGGCTAAGTACAACGCCAATGCCCAATCCGGACGCATCACAGTGCAGTTCAAATCCTGTAGGGAAGTCAGGTAAAACCAGAATCGGTGCAGTGGTCAGTCTTACCTTGATTTCATCAAACGCCTTAGCTGCTTCAGGGGTCCAACTGAAGTTCAACTGTTAATCAGATGCCTCAGTGCCCTTTCCCACTTTGTCTCAAGAGCGTCATACAAAATCCAACCCTTCTTTAAGATATTAAAAGGGGTCAAAATATTTGCATGAACAGAAGAATGTAATGTGGTTTTCCAAGCGCTAAAAGAGTATATGACCTTGCCAGAAGTGTATTATGCACTAGATGCCAGATAAACTCTCTACCTTTACTTATCTGTTTCAATTTATGCGGTTAGCGATGTACTGGTACAAGAGCCAATAGGGGCACAAAAACCGGTCTACTACTTCAACTAAGGCCTAGTGGATGCCGAGACCAGATATCTTAACTTGGAAAAGCTAGCGCTTGGCCTAGTAGTGGCAGAAAGGAAAATGCTCTCGTACTTCTAAAATCACAATATCATCCTACGCACGTCATTTTCGTTATGGAGCGTATTACAAAAACCGGATATATTAGGACGACTTACAAAGTGGCCAATCAAGCTATGAGCATACTAAATCATATGTGAGTCACATATAACGATAAAATGTTAGGTGATGGCTAAATTTATTAACAAATTCTTAGAAAATAGAGAACCACACGACAATATGATTTAAGAAGAAGAGGAAAATAAACATTGATGAACTGTTAACCCTGCCAACAGTT
This sequence comes from Limnanthes douglasii subsp. nivea, assembly GCA_036936605.1. Lineage (NCBI taxonomy): Eukaryota > Viridiplantae > Streptophyta > Magnoliopsida > Brassicales > Limnanthaceae > Limnanthes > Limnanthes douglasii. Next base: position 148,391,148 of record JAUPFV010000001.1, on the reverse strand, counting down.
CGCAAACAAATGGCATATATCAAGTGAACCAATGAGTGTCATGCCAGCACCATGCCATTTCGACAAATGAGGGATAAATTTAATTGGGCCTATTATTATAGCCACAGGTAAGCGATAGTTTTTAATTGTGACGGTGTACTATTTTACCAAGTGAGTTGATTTCAAGGCATGTAATTTGTTATAGAATAAGATCATTTCCAAATTTGGAATCCCATGAATCCTCATGATTGACAATGGGCCTTAGTTTCAAAACGCGGTCATAGAAACATTCTGCTATATGCATGGAATAAGGCAAAATTTCTCAACATTGTATTACATGCAGGCCAATAGACAGGTCGAGGTCATAAATCGAATCATCTTTCTTGGGATAAAAAAAAATCTAGAGAACTCAAAGGGAAAATGGCCAGACAAACTCCCTCAAATACAATTCGTATATCGAACTACACCCCGATCAACAACTGGAAATACACCCTTATCTTTAGTATATGGAATGAAGGTCGTCGTACTAGCAGAGATCGTAGTTCCAAGCCGTCAAATACCAGACTACTCATAAGATATGAATGACCAAGAGTGATATTCATTTGTCGACATGATTGAGGAAAGACGAGACCAGTCAATAGTTTGATCTGATCATTACAAAAATTTGATAAGAAGTAGGTTTGATTCAAAGTTGAAACCTCGAAGGTTCAAAATGAGTGACTTAGTCTTAAATAAAATCTTCCACCAAACTCAAGATAAAAAGGGACGATGTTAATCATTTGAAAATGTATCATCATGCCACTTAAAGCGGTTGTGCATTTTTTCCCTCTTTTGGTGGTGCTAAAGGGTTTTTAATGAGGCACATTGTAAGCCAAAGACATTAATGATATCTATGTATTCCAAATATTTCTTAGTTATCTATTGTGTTTAAATAATAATATTTTTTAAATAATATAAGAAATATAAATATACATAGGAAACATATCAACCAAAAAGGTAAAAAATGGAGGTCCGCCAAATATAAATAAGCGAATAGGCAGAAAAAATCCATGTCAATTCGGTTACGCAATGGGTTACACCGAGCGTTGACTAAAACAGTCAACAAGAAGTGAGCTCATTTTATAAACCAAGTTTATAACGCTATGCCAGGAGCCATTTTAAGCACGAATGATAACGTTCAATTAAGTGATCTGGCACAGTTGCAAAGTCTTTAATACCACATTATAGACCATACTAAGCCTCAGCTTATCAAGCCCAAAATGAGAAATAACTAATACATTAAGCCTATGTGGCTACACATCAAGCCAAACTAAGCTCAAATAAGGAACCAAGCATCCCCACGTACCATTCAAGTGCAAAATAATTACTACGTTAATACTTCGCTAAATAATTATTATGTATTATATTCCAAAACAGTAGTATAACATAATTTGTTCAAAATACATACATGCCCAAAAAACTAATTCATTGTTCAAAACATATCATAGAAAATACAACTACTCCAAGCAACCATGTTTTATGAAAGCTTTGTCACCATCATCCTTTAAAAGTTTAGTCTTATTTGAAATATGATCTTAGGGTTCCTCGACATCGACAGAATCCCTATATTTATCATTCGACTCATTTGCAACACCGAACACCCCCTCGCCAACGTTAAAAACCTTTTCAATAACCTTCTCCTCCTCTTTATTATCTGTCTCTTATGGTCGCTCATCATCGAGTATAACTTTTTCAGCTTTTCTAACTTCAAATCGGGGTTCATGTTCCACAACTCCATGATAAAATATTTTGAAACTATTTTCGGAAAACTTTGAGAAACTCTAATTGTATCCCTTTCTCGATCAGCGTATGCCTTAGCAGCTCGATCAGTCAATTCCTTTTTTACCTTGCTCATTTCTGATATGAACCGATAAACCTCCATCATAATAATAGAACTCTACAGTCGAAGGTTGCAACATCTGATAGTAGACTTCTCAACTTTCACTACCAGCCTAGAGTTTTGTGTAATCAACTCAATGGATTGTTTTACCATAATTTTATTTTTCTCTGTTAACTCTGCATCCTATTTTTTCAAAGAATCTTTGTCAGAAGTGAGAGCATCTAACACTATATTCATGTTTAACTTCTCATTCATAATCTTGTCACAATGCAGCTTGGAAGCAATGTATGGCCGCCTATATCACAATAACTCAGCATTGCCTGAAGTCTTCCATAACTTTGATGTCAATATGGGTCTTCTTACGGTAGGCTAGCACCATCAAATTTTGATGACTTTACATAATATAACAACATAAGAGTAGAAGAATGAGTAAAACCATGGTAATCTAAAGTTATCAGTAATTAAAGCGTCAATCAGAAAACTTACCTCTAATGCCAACTCCAATTGATGTTGAAGAATGTCTGTTATATGCATGTTGTTATAATAGGTTAACTTTTGGCATTGTTTCAACTAATGATACACGATAAAATAGGATTTTGATATGCTAATTAAAATAGATCGTTTGCCCAATCCAAATATGAGAGGTTGTTATATGGATGAGGGACCTAGTTGAGGGGTCGTGCCCGCATTTCCTGCATCGGACACCTCTCCAGAAGCATCTTATTTCTTACCACCATCATTCACGACATCAATAGAATTATGAGCCAATGAGTCAACAATTAGATCTTTAATTTGGAGGGTAGGGGTGGGGATAGGTCTAAAAAACGCACAGCTTTGATTAATAAAAATACGAGCAAGTGTGTGATCTCCAATAATGACAATATTGCTTGAACTGCTGCACACACAACCTTTTCCCAATGATTATTCTCCATCCACAACCAAGGGACCACACTTACTACCATGGCTAGCTTATCCTGACCAGTCTCTGGCTGATTGTCGACCCTCGCCCCCCCTCGTATTGCTCTCCGACTGGAACTTTATTCTTCTTCAATACCCTTCTCTTCATAATAAACCTACCAGTAATATAAGTACTCTGTCGTGCTCTATCATGATACTTCCTCAAAGGAGACACCATCACATAATCACTTGAACCCCTCTTATCAGACGTATTTATAGTACCTGTGGTATTAGAGGGGCATGTGTTTTGAACCACATGAACCACTATTTTCTTATTTTTTGGTTTAAACTGTACATAATCTACACCCCAATATGCCCTCGTCTTCGTAGCTGATAAGGGAAAAATCATAGGAGTGGAAAATGAGATAGGTAAAATAAAAGAGTAATTTGTTGTAAAGAAAACTTTATATGAAAAGTATGACAATTGTATAGTAATTAGGGATCTCTTTGTAATTAATTGTAATTTTGGGGAAATGACCACAATTAGTCATTTGTTAGACGTGTGGGACCTATTAAATATACTATAAAAATACACCTCCTCTCGTTGGGAAAGGTGATTCATTTTTATATGGTTAATACATTTTACCTATTTCTCTATCTCTAATTGTCTTGTGTTTCTATCTCTAGAATTTACTCCTCTAAACTTCGTTTTACCACAAAAAAATATTCTCTAAATAACACTTGGAACTATCATTGGCGCCATATATAGGAAGATATTGGTACCCATAATTATTTTCCAAAACTATTATTGCGATGTCAAATACTTTGAAGGAGTTGGACATTGAAGTCCGAGGGGAGCCAAATGTTGACAATAATCTTATAACTGAAAGTAGATCTAAGGGGCATCCCAATAGATAAAATATAGGAGAGGATCAACATCACGATGATTAATATGTTGGAGAGATATTGAAAGAGTCCATTTTGGTGGCTCAGAGAATATAACTCTCAGAAGAAATTAAAAAGTTAAATGTTGATAGGGATGCTGCATTAACCTTCAAAAAAATTAGATTTGAAGTTCAAAGGGAATATGTGATAGATAAAGATAAACTGGATGACGATCATCGAGTTGATGATAGAACAAATAAGTATCAAAGATGTAATCGTTATTCTTCGAGGAGGAAAGTGAAACCCATGCATCATTATGGGTCATATGAATCTAATGATTATTCACTTTATGACTCAAGTGAATTATCCTCCTAAAAAAGAGCTAGTCGACGAAAGAGATGTGATAAGAAAACATATTCGGGGAAATATAGAAAAAATCATCGAATGTCTTATCGGATTAAGGATTCGAGTAAAGATAAAACAATGTAAAGGTCCGAGGACCACGCTAAAAAAGAATATATTACAACATATTTCCAAATTCCTTCAGGGTGTCGAAAAAATTGAATATCGGGTGAGTAACCAGTTCACGGTTCAATCCGAAGAAGATCTTTATACAATGTCAAACAAAGGTTTGATGGGTAATATTTATGGGGTTGTCATAATTGGAGATCTTCTACTTTATCGTCGGAAATCCTCTCAGACAATCTACCAAAAACATTCAACATCTCAAAGCTATAAAAAATCGTTAGAACTTAGGATCCGGACAGTCACATCAAACATCTCAAATTTTGTATGATTAATTTAGATGATGCTGATAAATTTCTTTGTAGGGCTTTCTCCTAAACATTCAAAGGTTATACCTCAAAATGGTATAACCTGTTACCCTAGGGTTTTATTAAAAAATTTGACATGTTCTGGAATATGTATCGTCAATATTTAGTGGGAAGTAAAAAGTTCTAAGCTAATGACGATATTATAATTTACTGTATGCAAAACATTGGGGAAAGTTTGTAAGATTACACCAACCGTTTTATTAAGGTGAAAACTGACATGGAATATTGTGAGAACCTTATAACTGTGGTAACATAACTATTAAAGAACTGAGTATTGATTGCGAGTTATCAAACATCATTTAACACTATTTTACTTAACGAACCTTTTATTTCATTTTTAAGTTGGTTAAAATATTTTTAAATAATAAACTTAATTTTATTACCTCATACAACTTTACATATTTTGTTTCATTATTTTGTATTAGAATATAAGATCAAAATTATTTTTTTAGAAATTGACAAAAACTGAAGAAGTAAAAAAAATTGAAAGGATAAAAATATACATAAATAATTATAAAAGATATTATTTTATAAAAAATATTGAAACAGTGAAACTGAAAAAAAGGACATACATATATTTTTCAACCATATTTTTTATATAACAAATTTGATTTTATTTCTATATATTTTGAAAAAAAAAATATTAAATTTGATTTTCTTGTATCCTATTTTTAAAGCTATCTTTAAAAATAATATATCAAAAGTTATTATTAAAGATAATCATAATTATTCGTATTAATCAACACTAAAAATGAAAAAAAAACAAATTGAAAAAAAAACAAAATATACATACAAAATAAAGAATAAAATAAATAAATGAAACATGGTTTAGGTGGTTTCCTTAAATGGTTTTGGGTATTTAAAAAATCGTTTAATTTTTTTAAACTCTTTTTAACCTTTTTTAGTGTTAAATTGATGGGAATGAATACATAAATACTAACAAATTGAATATGAAGAAATCATACTTGCGGCTTCTCTTTCGGAATTTGTTTTGTAAGGTAGTGATAATGGAGAAGAACCTAGAATTTCTTTCTCCAAGCTTTTTCTATCTTCGAATCAGCTGTTGTAAGGTAGTGATAAGTGAAAAATGAGTTTTCTTCTTTGTAAGGTAGTTCTCTAGGGTGAAGAATGGGTTTTGTTGTACCGAATAGAATGGGTATGTTAGGTTAATGGTTTTTAAAGAAAAAATGGGTAAAAGGGCAATTTTGTAACTTCCTTTATGGAGGAAATAACATCATGGAGGATTTTTCAAAGGGCAACGCTAAACCGAGTTATAATGCGACCTTCTTCAGTTATAATGAGACCCCAAATTTTACTAAAATACCCTTAATATATAAACCTTTTTTCACCCGACTATTTTTTTTTTCATTTTTATCAAAATTCAAGTTGCAGCTCGCATCTCACCAATCAAAATCAGAAAATTATTTCTTTTCTTCCATTAATCTCTCTCTAGATAACTCATTTCCTAATCAAAATCCGCAATAGCACCCCAAGTAGAAAAGAAGCCGACTTAAAAAGAAGGTCGTCGAGAAATATCCTTTGGCCGTAGCAGCTGAGAAGAAACCAAAGGCCAAAAAGAAGTTACCAAAAGAAGCTGGCGCCAAAGCTGATAAAAAGAAAAAACAATCCAAGAAAAGCGTCGAGACCTACAAGATCTACATCTCCAAGATCTTGAAGCAGGTTCATCCCGATATCGGTATTTCCAGCAAAGCTATGGGAATAATGACAGTTTCATCAACGATATCTTCTAGAAATTGGCTGGTGATTCTGCGAAGCTTGCGAGGTACAACAAGATACCGACTATCACTTCAAAGGAAATCCAGACTGCGCTGAGGTTGGTGTTGTCTGGTGAATTGGCTAACATGTTGTATCTGAAGGAACGAAGGCTGTTACAAATTTTACAAGTTCTTAGGTTATGGAAATTGGGGATTTAGGGTTTCTGGTTGTAAATTTAATTCAAACTTATAAATCGATGTTTCTGGTTTTATTATCTGATTGTTGTTTCTGATTTCGCTATTAATCAAATATCTTGATTTCAAATATTGATTTCTTCAAAAAAAAATAAAAAAAATTACGGCTCCCGTTTTATCTTGCCATCAAGATGATCGAGTTTCGAACAAGATTGCCATTACCATCAGACTTGGAAATATTTTCACAGTTACTAGTTTATTTCTTAATAGAAAATTATACAAATTACTGGGTCCACAGATTACTTCATTGTAATATAATTCTGTGAAAAAAATTTGGCTCTTCGACTAGTGTGATTCATTCTTTTTACGCTAATGAAAAGTCGGAAAATTCGATATTAAAATATAATTAAAAAGTAGAGAGAAGTTTTGTTAAAGAAAAGGAAGAAAATAGTTAGATTTTAATGTAATTCATTCTTTGGGTATTAGATTAGTTTTAGAGAAAAGTTTGGTTGGAGAAGATGAGGAACATTGTTTAGAGTTTTGGTCGAAAACTTGGTCGAAAACTTGGTTTTATATGATGGGTAAAATGGTCATTTTATATAAAGTGAAATAAAAAGTTTGATTTAAGGTCTATTATAGCCAAATGGGGGTCTAGATATAGCCTTGCCAATTTTTAAATGATGGAGGAAATAAAAAATAACATGGAGGAAATAGCTTTGGCCAAGATTTTTTTTGCTTTATATGTTTCGAACTTTTTTTTTGGCTGACTCTTAAGTAATATGCGAATAGGCAATTGTTCTAATAAATAATCCAGCCCAAACCGTATAAGAGGATCCGACCCATTTTCTAACCAAAGGCAGGATGGGATTAGGGTTTTGCTTTCCCTTTGGTGTCTGTTTCTCAGACTCGGGGTTTTAGTTTTCTCTCTATCTTCTCTCCAACTCCAAACAAGTTCTTATCTGAGTTAATATGTCGAGTCGACCTGAGTTACAAGCTCCGCCGGAGATATTCTACGACGAGACCGAGGCTCGCAAATACACTTCCTCCTCTCGCATCATCGAAATCCAGGTTCGTAGTTTCAATCGAAACAAACAATATAAATTAAGTTTATCCCGTGTCACTAGGAACAAATTGGCAAAGTTCAATTCTTCGGGTCAGTAAATGTATCTGAGTAAAAATTGATCCTTTAGATAAATTGTTTTTGTCTCCGAAATTGTAATATGAAGCTTTGTACTTATAATCATGGGTATTGTACTATATATAGTCAAAACTATCGGAGAGAGCACTAGAGCTTCTTGCTTTGCCTGATGATGGTGTTCCCAGATTGCTTCTCGATATTGGTAACTTTCTTTCTCATAAAGCCAATGTATGCATCAAATTTGTATAATCTTCATTTTTCCAAGTTATATTACGTCCACACTAGTATTAGTTTACAAAGATTCTAAATTGATTGATATGTGCATAATTTCTTAGCTATATGCAAAACCCCAAAATCAGGCAGAATGAGCGAAATTATTATCTCTTTTCTTTGCCTTGGTTGTTAGGCTGTGGATCAGGACTCAGTGGGGAGACCCTCTCTGAAACCGGACATCAGTGGATTGGTTTAGACATTTCACCATCAATGCTCAGTAAGCCAGTTGAGTTTTTTCCTATATTCCATTTAACTTTGAGTATCCAACTGACGTCTTTCCTTAACCTTGAATCTCAGATATTGCGGTGGAGCGAGAAGTTGAGGGTGATTTATTACTTACTGATATGGGACAGGTATGTGGTATTATTTGCTTATACTCGTATATATTGCGCTTATAAAACTTGGCATCTTGCATTGCTATGATAGGCTCGTTGCTTATGCTTGATATTCTTTTTCTAGGCCGTGTTGTATTTGTTTCACGTGCTTTAGCAGAGTAGCAATTAAAGATGAAGTAAGGAAAATATAAAAAGACAATAAACCTTAAAAGTTCAAGTTAGAACTAGAACCCACGATCCAAGTGTATTTAGATGTATTGCTATCATAGGCTTGGTTGCTTATGTTTCATCTTCTTTTTTCTACGATGTATTGTCTTTGTTTCATGTGTTTTAACAGAGCATCAATAAAAGTAAGGAAAATACAGACAAACGTTAAATCCTAGAACTAGAATCCACCATCAAGGGATAATACTAGCGGTATGATCATGTTGGAGAATGAGATGGTTAACGATTAATTGGTTAAGTAGAAAGATATGCATCATGTAGATTTTCTGTTAAATTTTAAAATCAAAGACATTGAAATTACTAAAGTAAAGATATTTTTGAAGATTGGATCCAGAATTATTTCATGAAACTCCAATTACTCTGATACTAATAAAAAAATAAAGTAAGTATTATATAGGTAATCATTTATCTCATATTTCATTTCTGTGTTCGCGTCTGAGCTCTGTTACTGATGTATTTAATGTTTAGGGCTTAGGCCTTCGTTCTGGAGTGATTGATGGGGCCATTAGTATCTCGGCTGTTCAGGTTTGTCTTCAAGTTTGACACCTCCCTGTAAACAATCAGTTACACATTACTATGTATCTCATGGTATCTTAACCAGTTTCTAGATCATTGAACTAGATCATTGAACTTCTGAATTTAGGTATTGCAGCTAAATATGATATTTTTTAGAACCAGTAGCTCTGTACTCTAATTAAATATTCAGGAAGACTTCTTGGTTTCGTTACATTTGTGTGCAGAAAAAGGATGTATTGTAATGGGGATATGCAACTTCTTAGCCTATGTTTAAGGAAACAATAATAAAAATCATTTTGGGTACTCTTTATCCCCCCATTGCTTAATACCTTCAGTTAGTTCTCATTTTAACAGCCAAAATAGTTTTTTTTCTCTGTTTCTTCTAAAAACTTTGTAGACATCCAAACAAGAGAAGGCATTCATTTCCCATTTTATTTAACTTCTAATCACGGCCTCTCGATTTTTTCTTTAACCAACTGAAACATGAGTTATAGAGACTCTACAAATCATCAATCTTACTTATTTTCCTTTCGACTGTTGTACAGTGGTTATGCAATGCAGACAAGTCATCTCACGAACCTCGATTAAGGCTGAAGTAGGTTCAGTTTCACTATCCTATACTATTACTCTTGTGTTGGGAGTGTATTGTTATCAATTGACTGAATCAAATTTATTTCAGGGCCTTCTTTGGGTCGTTATATAGATGCTTAGCGAGGGGTGCCAGAGCAGTCTTCCAGGTGTATCCTGAGAACATAGCCCAACGGGAGCTGATTGTTAATCATGCCATGCGTGCTGGGTTCGCAGGTGGTATGGTTGTTGACTACCCACACAGGTATTTCTAATCAGCCAATTTTTTTAATAAACCTTTGTGACAAACTTAAGACATCACTTCGGTAATCGATCGAGTACCATTTTCTGATTACAGTTCCAAGAGCAGAAAGGAGTACCTTGTCCTCACCTGTGGTCCGCCGTCTATTAGCACGTCAGTCCCTAGGGGAAAAGGTGAAGATGGAGAGGGTTCCTCCGATGATGATAGCAGCGAGGAGGAAGAGAATGCAAGAGTAAGTTGTATCTTGTTACCGTAATAAAATTTTCTGATATTTAATTGAGCTTCAGATCATAAGGACACAATGGTAAAAAGAGGAGAATGATGACACTTAAAATTTATTTTCTCATGATTCTCTGTTCTTTGGGTGAATGTAGGTCTGTGTAGAAAGGAATCGGTCGAGGAAAAAGCAGAAAACAACAAATAAGGCCAAAGGCAGACAATGGGTATTGAAAAAGAAGGAACAAAGAAGAAGAAAAGGAGACGATATACCTCCCGACACTAAATACACTGCTAGAAAAAGAAAGGCTCGCTTTTAATCTCCGTGCCTGGGTTTCAAGCTGTTCTTCTTTCCTGGTAACCCGTTTCAAAGTAATTGGCCTTGTCCGTCATCAATGATAAAGTGGTCATTTGGTAAAAAACTTAATGCTATCAAAGCCTGCTGTCCCTGAAATGACTTACATGTTTAGATCATCAAGATATGATAAAACTTTTATTTCATTTTATCTATTTATTTGGATGTTGATTTGGAAAGAATTATACAAGAACAACTAGACATGAATTATACATTAACATGCTCTAACTTGAAAGTCCTATACACAAAAAGAAATACCTACTCAGAACTTGATATTGTTAAGAACAAGATAAACGGAACTCAAGTGAATAAGTTCTATCTTTTATTGAATAACAATAGCTATATATATATATATATATATATATATATATATATGTGCTACTAGTAACAGAATTGAATTAGTAGAAAATAGTCTTGAACATAGTTATTAATAGCGCATATAGCGCGCGCATAGCGAGATGCGCGCCTCGCAGCGCAATATGGCGGTCCCTTCAAATAGCCCACGCTAAGTGGGTTATTTGGGCAATAGCGTAGCGCAAAAGCGGTGCGCTATGGTTGGTCCATTGAAGAAAATTGGGCCTGGCCCATAAGTCTATTAAATTAGAAAGAAATTAGAGAAGTCGTGAATCTTAGAACCCTTGTCGTCTTCTATCTCTCTTCTATTGACATTGACTGAACTTCTCAATCTTCTCTTCAACAGGTATTTATTTTTCTTCTTCCTTCTTTAATTTTCTCTTTTCTTGATTCCTTCTCTCTTCTCTTCTCATTTAAAACTGTTTCTTTAATGTTTTCTCTTTAATTCTCAAAACAAATGTTTGAACTTCTAAAATATATACGTTAATAAATACAAACGTTTGAACTTTTCTAAAATATACCGGTCAGGGTTTTAAATAACTGTTGTTTTCGAAAACTGTTCTGTTCAATAACTGTTGTATACATGTTTTAAATATACAGGTTTTACAGAAGGTTTATATTGACTTTTTTTAATTAAAATTTGTATCATAACGGTTATATTTTATCCTCTACTTCTGTTTTCAAAAACTCTCTTTACAACTCGGTTTCTGTTTTTATTTCATCATCTTACTCCACCATTTAAAATTTCTGTTTTTATATTTTAATTTAGTAATCTCGAGTCAAGAAAGAGATATAGGGTGGAATCATGCGACTTTGGTCGATCCTAAAGATGCGAAGTTAGGTATAAGATCAACTATTGTACAAAAATTACCAAAGGTGGGATAACTAGACCTAAACAACATGTTTATGAATGATTTAAGTTATCTTTTTAGGACATGTCTATTTTGAAAGTTTATTTTGAATATTTAGAGTTTTAATATTTAACATATAATTTATATTTATATTATTTTATGTGTGTGCGCTATGTTTACGAATAGTGCGCGCATCGCGTCGCTATGCGCTATTGCCCCGGAGACCCTTTGCGCTACGCTGCTATTAATAACTATGGTCTTGAATAGTGTTTGGTAAAAATAATTTCGAAACAAAAGCCCTGAGGAATAGTCTTTATTCCTTCCTTTAAACTTATTACAAATTGGAGTCACTTTACCTCATACCTTTTTTTTCTAACACCCGACTTTTCTTTTCACTTCGAAGTAGGGTAATCTATCCGTGATAATCACTTGGTAATAGATAATCTAATAAACGAGTATTATAGTTAAACTTATCGATTAATGACAACAAAAAAAATTGACAAAGAATAAATGAGTATTTACCATTACCTATTTCATAGTTTTTTTAATGTCATATTTTTCAAATGATAGTTTCAAAAAAAATATATCTAGAAATTCTAAGTTATGTCTTTTAAGAAGATATTTTTTATATAAAAAAATTGGATTGTTTTCTGGATACAAAAATAAATGTAATTGGGATGCAAAATTAGAATGGAAAAATCAAATGTGTTCTAGTTGTCAGCTACATGTAATTTGGTCGAGAAAAAAAAATTGTGTTTCCATTGCGGAATTACGTGCAAATGTGTTGCGTAAATAAGAAGAAAATGGTAGCGAAAATTTGACTTTGGTTGCTAAATAAGTCTGATTGTGTGAAAAAACAAGATACAAACTGTTGTTAAAATAAGTGTTTTTTGGTGGAAACAACTAACTATTTTCTAGTTACGTAATGAATTTTTTTAAAAATTAGACCGTGTTTCAAATGTGAAAATACGTGTAATTGGGGTACGAAATTAGTATGGAAAAACAAATGTATTTCAGTTGTGGAATTATGTGTAATTTGGTTTAAAAAAACAATTGTGTTCCAATTGATTAATTACATGTAATTTGATTATGAAAAATGGGGAAAACTTATTCCGTCCAAAATAATACTTATGGATTTTGTTTTTTTGTTTTTTTAAAAGTAAAACATGTGTTTTTGGATTTTTCTGAGTTAGGGTTTAAAATATATGGAGTTTTGGAGGTTAAAAATAACTAATTCCTGATGTATATGCGTGTTTGTGTATTCTAAGGTATGTCTGGAAGAATTTATGGTGCAAAATCCATGTGGTTATCTTTAATTTAATTTCTAGCTATTTGGTTATCGGTACCTCTCCATTCGAAAAGTACCAAGCTTAAATGACATGGTCATCAAGTCATTCAAATTACCAAATGATCCTAGTTTTTACACGAAATCAAAATAATTGTATATTTTCAAAAGGTTTAAAAAAAAAAATATTTAACGTCAATGTGTTTGTTATGATTTTATATTATTAGATTTTTGGACAGTTTGAAAGTTGAGCTTTTGTCGTAATTTTTTTTCCAGAGGGAACCTGCAACTGCTACTTAACGAGTGCACACAGGGTAAACCCTTAGTCTCACGCAATAGTCTGCAAACCAATACCAAAAGGTAAACCAAACAAGGTGACATGCTTAGCCAAGAAAGCGTTTGTAGATGACTCGAACTCATGACCTTTGGTCACAAGCATGCCTTACTCCACCAACTTTGCTACCCCTTCGGGGCCTTTTGTCGTAATTAACACGAGTACATTTTGCATCAGAATACCATAATTCATATAAAATCTTTTTTATCGAGAGAACTTGACATGCACACATCACATCTACTATAAATTACGTCTTTATGGTTGATTGAGTCAATATTTGTGGATTTTTTGAACTCCATGAACAAAACTTAGTAAGAACACATGTCTATTTGTACTTTTTATGTCATCATTATCTCTAGCATACTTGTTATCCATATCCACGAATAAAAGCAATTTACTATTTATTTTGAACATATTCCAAAGTTTACGACCCTCCTAAATGTCGAAGTGTTTTTTTTCTATTTGTAAATAAAGCTATGTTTGTTTAGACATGTATCATAATAATGAGACAAATGATGAAAATCATATCTAGTTTTGTAACTGTGAGATATATTAATGTATCCACCATTTCTTTGTAGTATGTTCCATCTACATTAGTGTCATTTTCATCTTTGTTGATTCATGAACTATTATATTATTCACAAAGTTGTTTGTCATAATACCAAATCTCTTAAATACCTCAAACGTCTATTCATTTTGACATATGTAAAACCCATCCGATCTTTCTAATACTTCAACTAGAAAAAATAGTATATTCCCTAAGTATAACATGTCGAACTCTCTCATTATAATTAACATAAGTTCACCATCATCAGTAATTATCAAATCGTTAATATTTCTTTTTTTGTTTTATTAAGTTAATTTTTTTTGCTATTCCACGCTTTTGGAAACCTTTATGGACGAAATGTGTATCAATTCGACTAAACCAAGCCTGTGTAGGTTGGTTTGATCCATACAAACATTTATATAACTTATGAACCAAATATTGATTGTCCCTTTGTTCGTACATTTGTGGTTGTTCAATATAGACATCTTTGTGCAACTCACCATAAATAAATGTTGACTTGAGATCTAATATATATATTTCAGTCATTTGTGTCATTAACCTTACAACATCCAATGTGACATTGGTGCAAACATTTATGTGTAATCAATGTCATGCTTTTGCGAGTATAATTTTCTGACGAGCCTTGCCTCATATTTATCAACGTTGTCATGTTTATTGTACTTTGTTTTGTATGCCCATATGACCTTTTTTTCTATGAGTGACATCTCAATAAGTGATCATGTCTTATTTGTCTTTATAGAATTCATCACATAATCTATATTATGCCTTCAATTTCATTTTGGTCCGCTTCGTTGAAATTAATAGGATCATTTGGCCTAAGCAATGTCATATTTACTTTATTATAAGAGAATTCTTGCCAAGTAACATAATCTTGCATCCACATTGGAGGATGCCGCAATCTATTTTAGTTTTCACACTTTTATCCCTCACGAATCTCTGAAAAATTGCTTTGATCTTCACCATCATTAATATTTTCATTACCGTCGTCACTCTTTCTATCACTCATTTTTTTACCCAAATATAAGTTTAAAATAATTTCATTCTCATAAGATATATATCAATCCTATTGTTTTTCTTCTATAAAAGTTGCATCTCATCTGACGATAATTTTCTTATTGATAGGATCAAATATTTTATACATCTCGGAATCTTCACTAACTCCCAAAAAATCCCAATTTTTTTTTACTATAAAGTTTACCTTTTTTTCACATACGAAGTGTGACATGAGCCAAACAACCAAAGAAACACAAATTATCAATGAAAGGTTTTATTCATCTCTATGCTTGTTGTGGTATAATATCCTTAATTACAATTTGGGATGTCTATTTAGAATACAAAATGTCCAATATTGCATTATGTCAGAAATATTTTGGAATTTGTTTCTTAAAAAGTATCAATTAGAGCATGTTCATTATGGTTATGTTTTTTGTTCAACTACTTCATTGTGTTGTAGAGTATTTGTCGTGGTTAGCTGCCTCTTGAATCCCTGAAGTGTGCATAAATATTTGAACTCATTGGAAGTAAATTTTTCTCACATATTACTTTGCTTACATTTTACAAATATTTGTTTTTTTTCGACCATAATTTTAAATTTTTTAAAGTAATTTAGAGGTGCTGAATTTTTCACTAGTAATATCACCCATGATTTTGAATAAATTCATTAAAAGAACATGGTATATATATGTATTAAGTATTTATCAAAATAAAATAAAATACATTTCTTGAAGATTAATGCTTTAAATTACTTCTAAGTTGTAAATGATTGTAAAGAAACATGTATGTTGATCTTATACATCTATTTCGTTAAATTTGATGTAACATACGTGATTTTTCACTGTTGATTCAATATTTTAGGTTAATTGTTCTCCAATATTTTAATAAAAAAATAAGTGTTTATTTTTTTAAAATACAAATACGTACAACGCAACTTTCAAAAGGTTTTTGTATTTGGTCGGCATAGTTTTTATATATAAAAACCTGCAATTAACTTTCAAAAGGTTTTTGTACAAAAAAACTCTAATATCGACCAACTTGGTTGAATTCTGGTTTTTTCGATTTCCTAAGTTTGTAAGTTCTTCAAGTTTTTTGTTTTTAACTTATAGTATATGAAGTATAGTTTCGATTGCGAATCCTTAGATTATGTGTTCATTGTTGATTTTAGATTTTTCGGATTTGATGAATGTATGGCTCTTGTAGATTTTATTTCATTTTCTAAGTTTTTAAGTTTTTCAAGTTTTTTTCCATTTCTAGTATATATAGTATAGTATGGAGTTTGAAATCTTAGATCATGTGTTTGTTAGATTTATGAAGAATGATGTAAAATCTATTGTTGTTTCTTTCATCTTCCGGATTTGATGAATGTATGATTATTGTGAGTTTCGTTTGATTTTATAAGTTTATAATTTTTATAAGTTTTCTATTTTTATATTTATTATATAGAGTATTTTTAGGATTGTGAAGTTTTAGATTGTTTGTTTGTTGGATTGATGAAGAATGACATAAAACCTAATTCTTTAGGATAAATAAGAGTAACCAAATCATTTAAGATAACATCAGTAAACATAATTATCTAAATATCACACTCTGAAAACCACACTCAACATCCACTTATCATTACCTTGAACCGACCAACCTACCAACTTAAAATACTAACTTATTTTCCGTTAACTTTCGTTTTTATCTTTCTCTTCAAAATTGTTATAGAGTCAAATCTCTCATATTGGTAAACACGTTTGTGAGTTCTTCCTTTACAATTTGCATCGGTCAATCCAACTACAATTATTAAACCAATTTGATTGTTGACTTCATAACCCATGGAGTCTTCAAGTCTAGACTATCATAATCAAACATAAACAAATTATGTATGTATTTTTATTCTACGAGTAATCAACTCTTGCAATATGATATTACAAAACAACTTACCAAAATATTTATACAGCTTATAGAATTGGACTTCGCCAAACGTATGGTGAAATCAAAGTTTTTTCATTTACAATTTCTGTGTTTTGGGTTTTGGATTTTTAGTTTTGTAGATATTTTATGCAATTATAGTTAATAATCAATGACATGAAACGTAAATAAAAAATAAAAAAGAGTTTTGAGATATTTTCATTTAGTAACTTTTTTGTAAACATTAAAAAATTAAAACACAACTAAAAACAATCTATTTTATAGTCACTCCTTTAAATATATAAACATATCTATATGTGATATTATTTAATATTGTATGTATTTTGAAAATATAATTTAAGATCACGATAAATTAATTTATTTTTATTTAAGATCATGGTTTAGTTGAAAAATATTAGTTAAACTTGTACAAAGGTAGACAATATTATTTAAGACCATAGTTTGTAAAAGAATATTAATTAAAATGATACGTTAGTTTGAAAATATTATTTAATACTACGTGTTCGTAGGAAAATATTGCATAAAACCACGATCTTGTCTATAAAAACTGTTTAAGGTATCGTATTACCTGTAAATATTATTTAAGACCATTTTTTTTGTTTAAAAACATTATTTAAGACTACGGTTTGTTTATAAATTTTATGTAAGATATAGTTTATAAAAAATATAATTTAAGATTGTATATTGGCTTTGTTGAAAAATATTATTTTAAAATATGTTTTAGTTTATAAAATTTATTTGATATTTTTGTTAGTTAAAAATATTATTTATAACCTTATATTATTATAAAATATTAGTTAAGACGATAGTTTAGGGTATACAATTATTTAAAGTTATATGCTTGTTGGGAATATTATTTATCACCCTAGATTTGTTAGGAAATATTATTCAATTTTCGTATGATTAAAAAATAAGCAAACATTGTTTTAAAGTGTTTTATTGGATCATATTAGTTGAATTTCGGTCTATTTTGAAAAACAAAACATTGATAGTTAGCTTGCAATGTAACATTCACCTCTAAAAGAATATCTGGATAATATAATATTATTTTATTAAAGACATTGACAAATTTAACACACAAACATACCATCTCTCTATAATGGCAGTGTAAGCATTTTATTTTCTAACATTGTGTTATAACAATTTGTAGCTAAAACTTTGCAAAACAATTTATATGTTTTACAAATTTTATATATAACAATATTTTAATAGTTTTATGCACCTCACACTATTTATTTTTATTTGAAATATAACATAATTTTTTTATTAACCATGTTAGGTTAATGCAATCACTTTGACAATGACTGAATATCGTTTTTTTATATAAAAAATTAACCATTAATTTATAAAAAATACGAATCAGAGTTTGACTAAGAGAAAAAAGAAAGAATCATCGACCCACAACGAATGAAATCTGTGGATTTTTTTTATAAGTATGGTATAATAGAATCATTCTAAGTTTTGAAATAATTTGAACATTTGTAATTACTAATATTTTGTTGTTATAATAATTTAACACCATTTTTTACTTTATATAAAGTTACAAATTTGAGTCATACAATTACTTTATCTATTCAGATTAAATATCTCAATTACACATAAGTTATATACGATGTATCATTGGTTAATAATATTACAACCTAAGAAATAAAATTGTCAAATACATGAAACCATCTTTAATTTTTTTAGTACACGATAAATTTCATCGATTTTGTTTTATATATCTTATAGAAATTTATATATCTTCTAGAAAACACATAATAACCTTTTGATATTCTAGCGTATACTTTTGGATCTAAATAACTTGAATTAAAACTAAAAGATAATTCACTTAAAAGTGTTCATTAATTATAACCAATTTGTCTTACAAAATCTAATAACTCAAAAGGTTAGATGTCATAATTTTAAACTGAGTTTTTCTGTTACATTATAATAATCTTAATATTCTTGTAGAAAATGTAAATAAACCTAAACTGAATTTTTATGTTAAATAACAATAATTTTGATGTTATTGGTAATAAGATCATAGATAACAAAGTTTATAGAATTATCTTAATGTTAAAAAAAGTAACTATTAAACGCATTACTTTTAATATTCCTTTGATATGACTTTTTTATATTTACACCCGGTGGACATCTATAAACATACAAATGTTGTAAATGAGGCTTATGCCAAGTTCAAAGTTAATGTTCGATTTATTTATTTATTTTTTATTTTTCGGAGGGAACACGCAACTGCTAATCAGAGTGCAACGAGTGCACACAGGGTAAACCCTCAGTCTGACACAATAGCCTGCAAACCAACGCCAGAAGGTAAACCACATAAGGTGAGCTCAGCCGAGAAAGGGTATGTAGAGGGACTCGAACTCATGACCTTTGGTCACAAGCATGTCTTACTTAACCAACTCGGCTACCCCTTAGGAAACTAATGTTCGATTTTTGATAACTACCTTAGTGGGTATTATTTTATGATGGTAAATTTTGCGCACTTAGTTAGTCAATATAGATGATGACATGTCGTATTGTACCCTTATACCTCCCATAATGGCAAGTACCATGGTCAAATATGGAGCATTTAAATTCTCTTGTCCATGTGCTATTTAACTTTGACTTTAAAAAATTATATTTATTAGTGACTTTCCATCTATCATAAGATAAGTATACAATTGTTTAAAATATCTCTAATGAATAACATGTGAATTATCTTTGACCAACACATTATACTTAAGGTAAAGCATATAGCCGTATGTACATATTAATTTAAATAACTAGCTTGCTCTCTTTGCACTTAATTCCATTTAATTGGTTTGTTTCCATTGATATTGATATGTTCGAAAGATATCTGAAAGTCATAATAATCAAGTGTGCTAACAACTGGATTATCAATCTCATTATTAAAAATATGACCTGAATGTTTAGGCCAACTATACAGTTAATTATCATATGTTTAAATTTATTTTGTTACGATACATCACAAATTGTTATTAAAAATGATAATTATATGAATTTTATTCAAGTTATATTCATGTAAGTTTTGAAATATTTAATTTATATTTTATAAAAAATACTAACTTTAACGCTTACAATTGTATAAATTCCTATAATATTTTAAAACTACAAGTAAATTATATATAAACCATACAAAAAATATAAAAGTTTTTTTATTAGTCAACACTAGTCTTGAATTTCTTACAAACATTCTAAATTTATCACTGAGCTTCTCGGAATAAATATACCATTAATGTTAGATTTTGTTTATTTTTAAAATGTGAAACCTTCTATTAGCTTATATCCCATATTTATTAGTGTATTCTTTAAATATATTCACCATAAAAGACTTTCAATAGTCAAACTGAATATTTCTTCCTCTTATTTTGAAAGCTTTACTTTTACAATAAATAAAAAGTTTCAATCTAATTAAATTTAGACAAAAAACTGAAATAATAAGTTAATAACGACGTTCTTGAAAAATATCAATCATATTTTTTTATTTGACCCTATAATAGATTTTAAAATGATTATTTGATAAATTTTACCATTACTCAATTATTAATGAAGAATACTTTTAACTTTAGAATTTTTATCTCCATCGTTTTTCATTTGTAACAAAGCTTGAAAAAAAATTAAAGCTAAACAAATATATGAAAATTTGAATTTTGCATCGTAATTTATAAGAATTATCTCATTGGAAACTTTATCACAATATATTTAAATACCCCACAAAATTATCATTAGACTTATGCAGTTTGATCTTACCCGTATTGTTATAGTATTTTTGTCCTCTGCTTAAATTTCAAAGTAAGAATAATGTGTTTATCGACTATTATGGTATGAGAGATATAATGACATTAATAATAAACGAGTATATCATATTTAGTAGTCTTATATGAGTTGAAATTTGTCTACAAATTAAGTTTAAAAGTAATTAAAATAAGGAGACTTACAAATAACCACCAGAAACATTGGTATTACTTAGTATTACCAAGATAAATCATATTTATGAATAACTCCAATAAAAATTGAAAATACATTTTTCCATCTAAACATTCAAATTACCTAAATCCCTGTCCTGACAAAACATACACATAAAAGGTTAATTGGTAGTTTTAAGTAAATAACATATTTTTTTTTGCATTTTTATGTAATTATCATATATAATCACACTTTTATGTAAGTATCAATTGTTTTAGGTATTTATGGTACTAAAACTTTAAAAGTAACATAATATTAAACATATATCACTTCATTTATTCATCGAATATGTTTACGTAAAATCTTAATGTTTAAGTTTTAATTTTATTGTGGTGTTCAATTTCACAGACTTTATCAAAGACCTTTTGGATAATTTTATTGTTTTGTGACATATGAATAAAATCAATTAAACATTAAACATCAGTTTTATATGACTATGTAAGGTGTGAATGCTAAAACTTATATTACACGTTGTTAACATATATTCAAATGTAAGCATATTTTTCCATTGGACCAACTTATACAAACACCAATGATCATGTCTTGAACGTCCAAACCTATTTCATGAATAACAAACTAGTAGAGGCGACTTTGGATATTTTTCTAAGTTGTCAAGTCATTTATAAAGTTTAGATATATAAACTGTTTACATGTGACTTATGCATACCATAATATTTTGCGAATACAATTTTGTATTTACATCTCATCATATGATAAACATATGATAAATAGTGAGGATCAAATCTATAACAAAATTTTATGTAATAGATGTGTAAGTAACCTTTACATATTATTGAGGTTCGAAAAAATAATAAAAAGAGATAGACATAACATAACATATAATTTATAAACTCGAAACAACAAAACACTTTAATAATATATCACATAACCACATATATCTTAAAAATTAGATTTGATTGTATTAAAGTCACATACATAAATTATGTGGCATAAAAGATTTGTTTATTTTAAAATTATCTAAAAAATTAAAAACAATTTGAAAAACAAAATGTATTCCACGACAATAAAAATATCTTGCTGCAGCAACCTGATTTAAAATTTTATTTTGAAAAGTATAGAGGTTTTCATAATTTCGTGGCTCGACATCATGGCGAGCGACACCAAGTAGCCTATGCCGTGGTGTACATCGTTGCATCATGCTTACCTCTGTGCTACAATTGTGCAATTTTTGCATTATCGTATGTCATGATCGTCGTGACAATATGAAATTTTTCAGCGACGATACAGGGTTGGACATACCAAATTATTTTCAGTATTTTTATTTTTTAAATGTTATTTATCACAAGCCTGAGGTACCATAAAATACAGAAATATACACATAACACATAGATATTAAATCATACAAAAATGATAATTAACAGGGTCAAAGTAAAATAAATCACGATGTTAAATGTAATAACTAAACATACGCAATACATAAGTATACATAAGTTTAAGCCTTAATAATTTAGAAATATTAAAGGACTGAAAGGGTAATATATAATAAATTTGTCTTTATTTAGTTATATAATATGGTGAAAAGTATTATAAAGGGAGTATGTGTCTGTTATTTTACACTTCTATAAATAGGTATACTTTATCTTGAAAAGGGGATGAACGTGAAGACTTATACTTGACACTTGTCATTTTCTCTCTCTAGAAATCTATTCCTTTTCTTTCCCTATCTAGTAATTGAATCAATCATTCTAAGACTTGTTTTAGACTAAATTTAACTTTTTCACTTCTAATTATTTATAATGTGATCAGTGGCGATCATAGTGGGAGTACGCTTAGTATCTAGTTAACTGATCTAAAGCAAGGTCAAATCAATGGGCTATGCTTGAGTATTATGCTGTATTGACTAAAAATATGGCAACACTTTTTGAAAGTGTAAAAAATCATGTTCCATTCTGATAACCACCAATAACAAAACAAAAGAAAGAAATACAAAATTTTGTAAGTATCATAACGATGTTTGACATGACACTGCAGATTGTATATCGTTACGAAAATAAATCCAAAAGTTGATAGAAAATGAGAAATTAACCACTTTTGTTAAGAAGCAAGTTGTGTCAAAGCAAAGACTGAATGCAAACCAAGCATGACAAACTTTAAGCGGGTCTTCTAAGCTAAGAAAATACTATGATGATAACTGGGTTTTGGTGTGGATAATAATCGCCTGAGGGTAGGCTAGTAATTTCAAGTGGAGTTGTAAGGTGGTGTGTGGGTGTTTAACGATGGTGTGTGAGTGTTTAACGGTGGTGTGTGGGTGTTTAAACTATTTGAAGTAGGGAGTAGAGAGATAATTAAGCAGCTTGGTAGCAGTTAATTCTCATTATTCATAGTTAATGCGGGTGGTTGGGTATTTATAGTGTAATGTTTGGGCCCTTATGGGCTTTCGGGTCATGTTTAATGGACCCGGGTCATGTTCAAAGACCCATGAGCTCTAAGTAGGAGAGCAAGTAGCTTAGTCAAGAAGTGTTTAGGTTTTTTAGTACTTTTGTCATAGTTCGAACAGCCTTAAGTTCATAGTGTTCACAGAAATCTGTCCGGTCCAAGTGACCTGTTCGATCCCTGTCCATTTAACCTGTCCGGTATTCGGAGAGACTAGACCGATTTACCCTTGTTCGGGGAGCATGCTGAATTCGGACTCATCAGGAGCCCCTTTTTTAGGTGTTTGAGCAAGTATTCTTGTCAAAGAACTGAAAAACAGTCCGACGTCAAAGTGGTTTTCAACCCGGACAGATCTATGGGTATACCCGGACAGATTAAGCTTTCACGAATTCAAAATGGTTTTTGTCAGAGTTAGTGGGACACGTGTCGCTCTCTGATTGGTCACTCTAGCCGTTTTTTCACCTTGAATTTCGCACCACCTTCTTCGAAAAGCAACCTCTTTAATTACAAGTAGTGACATCAGCGCCATCTTTTAATCATTGCCAAACTTTTCGAATTCTCCTAGGAATCAACTCCTCTTCTCAGATTTACTATAAATTCAAACTCATTTTCCACTGTTTTACCATCTCTTTCACATTTACTCTGCAGATTTACTCAGAGCTTTCTCTCTCTAAAGCAAAGGTTTTCTGGGTAGTTTATGTTTGCAGCAAGAACAGCACTGATCAAAGGTGGGTGGCTCAATCTTTCGGAGTTGGAAAGAGCACAAAAAGTTGAGAAGGAGAGACGAATAGCAGCAGGGCTACCTTCATCACCCGTTGATAAACCAGTCGCCTCTGTTACTGAGTCAGATCGAGGCTCATCTTCCTCCAAAGGTACTAAGCCCAAAAAACTCTTTCAATCCACCCTTTCGCCCATAGTCTCTGGTTCCTCAGTTCAGGAGTCAGTACCTGCTGTTGAGCCAGGAGTCACAGTTACAAGTGTTAGGAAACCTTCGCCGTTTATTGCAATGGGGTCTGACACAGAGCACTCTCCGGAGAAGCTGGTGGTTAAAAGGACAAGCCGGCTAGTCAAAGGGCTAGCCTCCAAGAATACTCCCTCCAAATCGGGGGCAAAAAACAGTGGCTCTGGGTCTGGAGTGCCCATCAGAGCTCCTCGGGAAAAGCCATCTGGTCCGGAGGCCAGCAGTCCGGTACCTCCAAGAGAGACTTCTGCCTCTGAGCCCCAGCCTGAGATGAGAAGTCAAAGAAACACAGAAGGCCAGCAGTCCGGAAGCCAGGCTGAGCCAAGCTTTAACCCTCCCCTGACCACTACCACAGACATTCCCCCAACAATTATGGAGGAAAGAATGGAGGACTCTGCTGAAGAGGTCCCTTTTGAGTCTGAGTCCTCCGGCCAGACTGAAAATGCTGCTGCTGCCAAAAAAGGCAAGGAAAAACTGTACTTGAGGCATCCGGACCTGCCGGAGTGCCTTGAAGAGAAGGTGGGGCCGTGTTTCCACAGAGTTGAGCTCAAATATCTCTTGGCCTTACAGAAGACCAAGTATGCATTCATCCATACTTCTGACCTGGGTCGAATGCGCACAAAATGGGGGATCCCAGAAAATGTAAAGATAAGGATCCCCATAGATCCGGAGACCCCTATGGATTGCAAGAAAAACGAAATATTCTTTTTTACAGAGCTATTTAATTGGGGACTCAGGTTCCCATTGGACCCAGAGATCGTTCGATACTTCCACCTGGTGAAGCTCTGCCCGAGCCAGCTGAGCCCCAATGGCTGGTATACTCTGATGTCATGTATTATGGCATCTAGGCTGTCCGGGATCCATCTCCCTATGGAAGAGTTCGCAGCGGTGGCCAACCTTTGCAAGCATCACTAATTCCCCTTCTACCACTTCAATATGGGGAACGATCTCAAGACTGTTGATGATCTCTTGGAGTCAGAGAGCAAATGGAGGAGCCAATTTCTGTTTGTCAGTGGCGCTTGGGAGAACGGCAAAAAGATCAAGGCCGGAGAGAACCCAAGCCTCCTCAGGAGCAGGTGGAGGAGTGACCATAAGTTTCTTACTTTAACTCTTTGTCCATTTCTTCCTTCTTTAAGTTGGTTTAAATTAACTGATCTCTCTTTTGTTTTAATAGAACTGCCTAAGGAGTTCGGGGATTATTTAAAGGCCGGACAGGTTACCTGTGGCAAAATCAATGCCTGGGCCGCAGAGAACTAGGGGAATCAATTCCACAGGGCTTTCACTAGTGGCAATCTGGCAAGGTCTCATCTGTGGAACACCACAGGTCGGAGAGACCTAACTTGGGATGAGCTCACCACCGAACCTCTTGCAGACATTGTGCTCAAAAGGTCCCACGAACCAGATGGGACACTCTACCTGCCTGCCCGGGCCAAAGCCCCAAGCAAAATGAAAGGCAGGAGAAAAGGCAAAAAGGTGGCGAGCGATGCTGAGAAGGATGCCCCAACCGCCCCGGAGGAGCCGGGTCAGAGCCAAATCGATGCTGCTCTTTTGCAGGTAGTGGAGCACGAGACCGAAAGGCATGAAGCAGACCTTCCAAAACCTCCAAGGGCTCCCAAAAGGACTCGCAAGCAAGTAGGTGAAGGTGCTGACCGGGAAGCCAAGAAGAAAAAGACTTCTCAAGGAGATGAGCTTGCTCTCCGGGACCCAGAGCCCTCTTTCCCCACTGACCCCTCTGACCCAACGCAGGCCGAAGAGATCCCAAGGGACTTTCATACTGATGAGGTAGAGGGGGGAGATCTCAACCTCGATGGAGTGGACATCACTGGTCTAGCTGGGCTTGGTGAGTACTTCCTTGGCCTCCCCAGAGATGAATTCGTAGGGCCCTACATTCCTCCAAGAAGCTCCAATACGGTCAACTTCAATGGTAAGACTTTCATTGTTTCTAGTGAAAAGGACACCATAGCCCATTCCTTGCTTAGCAATGTGCAGCCAGTTCTTACACTGGAGAGACAAGTCCGGAGTCAAACAGACATTATTAAAGACCTCAAGTCTGAGAAGGAAAAGCTGTCCGAAGACCTCCGCACTGCTACTGCCAATGCCGATTTGCTTAAGGAAGACCGGAGAGAGCCCAGGTGAAGAGGAGAATAATCCCAAAGGGAAGAAGGTAGTCGAAGGGGGAGCGACTTTAAGGGCAAGAAAGCAGATGAAGGTGAGCCATCTTCAAAGGCTCAACCTTAATTTATGGTTTACTTTGTTTATCTTTTATTCAAACTAAAGTCCTTGGAAGGCCAAGGCACTCTTTTTGTAATGGTGTCCGGTATTTGTTCGGACAGGTTTTTTTTGTGCAATACCCTGACTTATTCACAAGTCCTTGGAAGGCCAAGGCAATTTTAAGTTGTTCAATGAATATTTCCGTTTTGCACAACCATCATCTTCTTTCATTGTTTGTTTTAGTTTAAATAGCTAGAATTTAAGTAGCTTTTAGTTGTTGCATTGTGAGAGTGTTTGAATTATCTGGCTAGAGTTTAAATAGCCCTTAGATATCCCAGTCCGGGTAGTATAACAAGAGATAGAACTTTGAAAATACTTAGAAAATTTTGAAGAAGGCATCAAATTTTATTCAACCATCCGGACACCTCATTAAAACCTTCCCGTGCCACCAGGGAGGAAAGAGTATGCCCCCAAATATTTACATGGATGTTCAAACAAGTAAATATTTACACAAGTGTTATTCCAAGTACATCCGAAGATGCTCAATATTCCAAGGATGAGTTAGAACCCTGCCATCTTTGTCTTCCAACCAATAAGTTCCAGGCTTGATTCTTTCAACCACAATATACGGACCCTCCCAGGTTGGGGCCAGCTTTCCGAAGAGCTTTTCTTTAGTGTGTAAGAAGACCTTCCTTAATACTTTGTCCCCTGGTTGGAAATCTCTTCTTTTAACTTTAGAAGCAAACCTGCTCCTCATCAAGCCCTGATAGTGTGCAACTCTAAGGCGAGCTTTAACCCGTCTTTCTTCTATCAAATCAAGTTGATTTCTGATTGCCATTTCATTAGCGTGTCCGGAGAAGTTGTGAACACGAAAGGAAGGGAGTGTCTTCTCTATGGGGGCTACTGCATCCATTCCATAGACCAAGGCGAAGGGTGATTCTTGTGTTGCAGCCCCAGGTGTTGTCCGGTAGGCCCACAAGACTTCTTGTAGATAACTAGGCCACTTCCCAGCAGCCACTTCCAGATTCTTCCTTAAACCGGACAGTATAGTCCTATTAGCCACTTCAACTTGCCCATTGGCTTGTGGGTGGAAAGGTGAAGAAAAACAATGCTGTATACCCCTTAAGGCACAGAAGCTTTCCATTTCTCTATTGTCAAACTGTGGCCCATTGTCTGTTGTTATTTTCTGTGGGACACCAAATCTGCAACATATGTTGGATAGAATGAATTTTATGACAGATTTTGATGTTGTCCCTGCCAGGGGAGCTGCTTCTATCCACTTTGAGAAGTAGTCAATGGCCAAAATTATAGTTTTACGCCCTCCGGACGCCACAGGGAGAGGCCCTACTAAGTCCAACCCCCATTGAGCAAAAGGGATGGGCTCAGAGATTGATTCCAAAGGAATGGCTGGCACATGAATTTCATTGTTGTACCTCTGGCATGGGTCACACCTCCTCACCAGTTCCTTAGCATCTGTCATAATTGATGGCCAATAGTATCCGGAGAGTAATACTCTTCTCGTTAAAGCTCTGAATCCACAATGGGTTGATCCCTCACCATCATGTAATTCGGAGAGGACTACTTGTGATTCGTCATCCCCCAAACAACGCAGGAGAGGTTTACTGTAGGATTTTTTATACAACACTTCTCTCAATATGATGAAAACACGAGCTTTGTGTTTCAATGTTCTGGCTTGTGACTTATCTGGAGGCACAACACCATCGGAGAGATATTGCAAGAGAGGAAACCTCCAGTCTTGAGGTTGTTTCACTTGTACTTCAAGAATTTCCTCTTCTTTACCCTTACCAAGTTGAATAGAAGGGATTTCAAGTACATGGATCCATGGGTATGACTCCGTATATGCTATAGTTACCAATGAGTCTGCTAGCTCATTTTCTGTCCGGGGAATGTGCTCATAGACAACAACTTTAAATTTCAATGCTTCATTTTTGAGGAGGAGTAAATACTTTACAAGCTGTTCCTTCCTAGCCTCAGATTGGCCTAAGGCATGGTGGACAAGCAATTGGGAGTCACTTAGCAGCTTGACCCTCTTAGCCCCACAGATGTAGGTTAACTTTAACCCAGCTATAGCTGCTTCATATTCGGACTCGTTATTAGACACCCTGAAAGCAAAACAAATAGCCTGGTACAGGCTGTCCCCATATGGGGAAGTTAAACATATTCCTGCACCACATCCCATAGTCCTAGATCCACCGTCTGTTCGGACAATCCACATTTTCTTATCTTTTATATCAGTAGCTTGCTCTGAATCCCTATCGGAGTGGAATTCAACCAGGAAATCAGCCACAGCTTGGGCTTTAACTGCTGTCCGGGGAGTAAAGTCTATGTCGAAGTCCCCCAACTCTACTGACCACTTAGTCATTCTGCTCGAAATGTCTGCCTTCTGAAGGACATTCTTTAAGGGAAAAGAGGTCCGGACGATGATAGGATGAGCCTGGAAATAAGGCCTCATCTTTCTTGCAGCTATCACCAGGGCTAATGCCAATTTTTCGAGTTTCAAATAACGCCTCTCTGCATCAATCAAACTTTTGCTGATGTAATATACTGGATGTGGATGTCCACCAACCTCTCTTACCAGCATAGCACTGATGGCACAACTTGAAACTTCCAAATAAACGAAGAGAGTCTCCCTGTCGATTGGTTTGAACAAATTTTTGGGAGAGGAAAGATGTTTCTTGATTTCATTGAAAGCCTCATCACACTGTGGGGTCCACTCGAACCCCTTCGCATCCTTCAAAGTTTGAAAGAAAGGAGCACACATGTCCGAAGACCTCGAGATGAATCTGTTTAAGGCAGCTAATCTCCCCGTTAATCGTTGTACTTCTTTAATGTTTCGAGGAGGCTCCATTTGGAATAGAGCATTGAGCTGGTCCGGATCGGGTTGTATTCTATGTTCACTTATGATGTACCCTAGAAACTTCCCAGACTGCACTCCGAAGACACACTTTTCAGGGTTTAATTTCAAATTTACTTTTACCAAGTTGGCAAAAGTTTCTTGGAGATCGGACAAGTGCAACTGCTCATCCACACTTTTCACCATCATATCGTCAATGTATACTTCCATATTTCTTCCAATTTGATCAGCAAATGCCTTGTTGACTAACCTTTGATAAGTAGCCCCAGCATTTTTTAAACCAAATGGCATCACCTTGTAGAAATGTAGACCCCTGTCAGTGACAAACGTGGTATGCTCTTGATCTTTTGGATCTACTTGAATCTGATTGTACCAGGAGAAGGCATCCATAAAGGAAAGCAGCTTGTTCCCAGAGGTAGAGTCTACTAACTGATCTATCCGGGGGACCGGATACAAATCTTTTGGGCAAGCTCTATTGAGATCTGTGAAGTCAATGCACATGCGCCACTTGCCATTTTTCTTTTTTACTAGGACATGATTGGCAGTCCACAAAGGGTATTGAGATTCTTTAATGTGCCCCATCTTTGTGAGTCTGTCAACCTCTTGTACAATGACATCAGACTGATATTTTGAGAAAGCTCTTCTCTTTTGAACCACTGGTGCTATATCTCTCCGGACTGATAGGTGATGGGATATCACTTCTGATGGAACTCCAGTAACATCAGCATTGCACCATGCGAAAACGTGCTGATGGTCTTTCAAAAATTTCAACATTTCTTTTTTTAACATTGGTGGCATCTTGGACCCTATCTTGACACTCTTACCTTCTTCCAAACAGTGCGTTTCAACCTTTTCAATTGGTATCAACACTCCAGGGGTCTTTCCGGGGTCATCAATTTCACCCTCACCCCCATAAAGGCCCTCAAACTGCTATTGATCATTAATACGGACTGCCCCCAGCGTTCGAGGAGCCAGGGCAGTGGCATAGCATTCTCTTGCAATCTTTTGGCTGCTCCGGACAACCCCAACCTGTCCCTGAACAGCATACTTTAAGCACTGATGGACTGTTGAAGCCACTGCATGCATCCTAGAGAGCCAAGACCTCCCTAGAATAGCATTATAGCAAGTGGGACAATCCACCACAATAAAGAGTATTCTAACAATTTTCTTGAAAGGGCCCTTGCCCAATAACACCTCTTCTTCGAACTCTCCGATCACATCGGCTGAGCTGCCTGTGAAGCCCACGATTGACCTGTCTGACTTTTGAATTACAGCTGGATTTTTCATTTTCTTGTAAGTGGTTAGAAAAAGGATATTGGCTGAGCTTCCAGTATCCACCAGGATTCGCCTTATTTCATTGCCCCCTATAGATGCTCCTATGACAACAACATCCTCATGAGGGCCAGCAATGTCTCTCAAATCATCTTCATCAAAGACAATGAAGGGGAATGAGTTCGGTGACTGATAAGATGTCATGCCTCCTTCTAGCTGGGAGGCTAAATTATGAACGTGCCTCTTTCTCGAAGAAGCAGTAGGAGCTGTCATAGTGTCCCCTCCGAAAATTGTAAGCGACTCAAAAAACCTAATGAGCCCGGAGACCGATCTAGAATATTCCTCAATAGCACCCACTCTGTTTCGAGTTAGATCAGGATCCAAGTATTCAGATTCCACATCAAACCTTTCAACTATAACCATAGCCCCCTCCGGGGCAACATTACTTGGACCAACCCGGTGAGTGTTGTCAGGCCTGTTGCCTCCTCTTCTTTTAACGTATGCACCCAACTTCCCCCTCTCAATCAAATTTTGAACTTCTTGTTTTAATGCTATGCAGTCATCGGTGGTATGGCCAATATCATTGTGATATTGGCAAAAGGAGTTGTTACGATGCTCTCTGGGAGACTGCAAGGTTGCCGGTCTCCGGTAATGCACCTCATCTTTTGTTTTATCGAAAATGGTGCCCACACTCTCTTTAAGCTCTGCGAACCACTCCGGTTGGACCCATAACTCTCTCTTATTTCTGGATTGTTGACTCTGAGCAGGAGCTGCTGGTTGAGACTGAGCTTTTGCCCTACCATGCCCCTGTCCGGTTTCTCTCGCTTTGTTCCCGGACTGATTTTGATTTGGAGTTGGTGCCACTGGGGTGGACTTCACCTGTCTGTGCACCCTGGTTTTCTTTGTTTCATCAACGTTTATTTGTTTGCCAACCTGATTTAGCAACCCTCCCCAGGTCATGGCCTTCTTTCTGGTCACTGAATCAGCCAGATTGCCTGGGTTCAAACCTTGCCTTAGGGATGC
The DNA here is from genome assembly GCA_036936605.1 of Limnanthes douglasii subsp. nivea. Lineage (NCBI taxonomy): Eukaryota > Viridiplantae > Streptophyta > Magnoliopsida > Brassicales > Limnanthaceae > Limnanthes > Limnanthes douglasii. Next base: position 148,359,868 of record JAUPFV010000001.1, on the reverse strand, counting down.
TATTGCCACCTGTTTGAAGCAATCAGCCAACCCATTCTTTGTGTTCACAAAACGGCTTATGTACTCTTTCAAGGACTCATTTGGCTCTTGGGCACAATGGATTATTGTGTCTCCATTGCCCTTCAGCTCCTTACTCCCTACGAACTGCCTTCGAAAGGCCACCCAAAACGTATCAAAATCTTTAATACAACCCTGAGGCAGGCTGTTATACCATTTCAGAGCACTCCCCGTGAATGATTGGGAGAATGCCCTACAGAGTATTTTATCATCGTCATCAAAGTTCATCATGAAGTTCTTGAATTGCTCCAGATGATTGTCCGGATCAGTACTGCCATCGTACTTCTCTATTTTAGTGCTATCAAACCTCTTGGGGAGGTTTCCGGACAGAATTTTAGAAGATAGTGGAGACTGCCTCCAATTCCTTCCACGACTAAACACAGTATCCTCATTGGGAGTTGCAAAGATACCTTGTTCATCATGGAAAGCAAAGGGATCCATCAGCATCTTGTCCGTATACCTCCGGTGGTGAGATGATCCCTTGCCAATATGCCTTTTCATTCTTCCATGTCTGTCTCTTTTTCTTAAATATTTCTTAACCTGCTTTTGCTTTTTTCTGGTTCGACCCTCGTCGCTGCTAGAGGACAATGATTTTTCATTTCCCTCACTGTCCGAAGAGCTATCTGAAGATTCTGAGCTCGAGTCAGAACTCTCCACAGGCTTGGACCGGTGAGACTTTTTAGAACTGGCATGTGTCTTTTTGGTGCTCACATGAGTTTTTGAAGCCTCAGGCTCTCTGGGGTTGTCGGTATGATGAGCAACTGATGCTTTGGATTTCTCTTTCACGCCCATCTTGGCCTTTTCTGCCCTCAGAGCTTCTATTTCACCCCTCAACCTATCACGCTCTTCGATAGTGTGTTCGTCATTCTTTCCCACCACTTCGAGCAAAGCTGGTGGCAGCTCAGGATTGCCCGGATTCATTCGGACAGATTTTCTTTGCTGGTTTTGAATGCTTGATTCAGGCACCGTCGCCTCCCACTGTGGTCGCCAATTTGGTGTGGATAATAATCGCCTGAGGGTAGGCTAGTAATTTCAAGTGGAGTTGTAAGGTGGTGTGTGGGTGTTTAATGGTGGTGTGTGAGTGTTTAACGGTGGTGTGTGGGTGTTTAAACTATTTGAAGTAGGGAGTAGAGAGATAATTAAGCAGCTTGGTAGCAGTTAATTCTCATTATTCATAGTTAATGCGGGTGGTTGGGTATTTATAGTGTAATGTTTGGGCCCTTATGGGCTTTCGGGTCATGTTTAATGGACCCGGGTCATGTTCAAAGACCCATAAGCTCTAAGTAGGAGAGCAAGTAGCTTAGTCAAGAAGTGTTTAGGTTTTTTAGTACTTTTGTCATAGTTCGAACAACCTTAAGTTCATAGTGTTCACAGAAATCTGTCCGGTCCAAGTGACCTGTTCGATCCCTGTCCATGTAACCAGTCCGGTATTCGGAGAGACTAGACCGATTTACCCTTGTTCGGGGAGCATGCTGAATTCGGACTCATCAGGTTTGATGATGAATTTGATATAGCCACTAAATACCTTGATCCTGATCCTGATTGAAGGGTTGTATAGGTGGTAAGTAAACCTAGAACTTTTCATAGGTTCCAAAGTGTATACAAATACTTTGAGTTTCTATCAATTTTTGGAGGTGATACCATGACTGCAAATACCCATAGTTCTTGAATGAGGCACATTGTAAGTTTGACCATATAGATGGTTTGTGGGATTTCAACTTACCTCTATGGAAAATTTTTGATACCTTTTATTCTTTTCGATGTGGATGACCGAAGGGGTGTTGTTGCACCCCTGAAGACACGGTTGTGATCGGAGCTAAAATAACAGGATGTGAGATTCGAAAGATACTTATTGAAACTGAAAATTTTACTAATGTATTGTTTTTGTCAACATATGAAAAAAATACAAAACCCTACGGTAGTCCTTCATTTTGAAAAAACCATAGTAGGGTTCGTTAGTGTAACGAAGAATATGATCGGAGAATTCGAAGATGAAGTATTTTTGGGGAAAAAGCCGTTTAAGAAGAAAAAAAGTATTATTCATGATAGTGGACAATCCGACAACATATAATGAATTTTTTCATAGATTCTGCAGTTCATCAGTGTTTGAAAAATGTGGTTGGAGATTGTGTCAGGATTGTTCGAAGCAGTCAACAAGTAGCTCGAAAATGTATGCAACAGCCTTGCACACCAAGCAAATTGTTGATTTTGAGAGATATAATAATAGCAGTTAAAGGGGTTTGCCTCAGATTCTGTAAGGGTAGATGATCTGATGGAGGTCCATGGATCGTTACTAACAAATGGACAGATAAAATTATATGTGTTCCCTGGGGAAAAAAGTTTGAGGATATGGACTATATTGTCACCGCGTGTGAGGAATCGTTTAATAGATTAATTGTCAAAAAAATTAAGTTATTTTGGTTGGAGTACTAAGGATGTGGTGGGAGTTCCATCTAGTATAATTTGTCATAATATGTCTGTAAATCCAAATGTAAGACCCATCATCCAAAAATAAAGAAACGTTTCTCTGGAAAAATCACAGGCAATTATGGTCGAGGTGGATCGAATTTTGAAAGTATGCCATATAAGGGAACCTCAGTATCCTTCATTTAAAAAAAACCATAGTAGGGTTTAGTAGTGTGACGAAGAATATGATCGGAGAATTCGAAGATGAATTATTTTTGGGGAAAAGGCCGTTTAAGAAGAAAAAAAGGTATTATTCATGATAGTGGACAATCTGACAACATATAATGAATTTTTTCATAGATTCTGCAGTTCATCAGTGTTTGAAAAATGTGGTTGGAGATCGTGTCGGGATTGTTCGAAGAAGTCAACAAGTAGCTCAAAAATGTATGCAACAGCCTTGCACACCAAGCAAATTGTTGATTTTGAGAGATATAATAATAGTAGTTAGAGGGGTTTGCCTCAGATTCTGTAAGGGTAGATGATCTGATGGAGGTCCATGGATCGTTACTAACAAATGAACAGATAAAAGTATATGTGTTCCCTGGAGAAAAACGTTTGAGGATATGAACTATATTGTCACCGCGTGTGAGGAATCGTTTAATAGATTAATTATCAAAAAAATTAACTTCTTTTGGTTGGAGTACTAAGGATGTGGTGGGAGTTCCATCTAGTATAATTTGTCATAACATGTCTGTAAATCCAAATGTAAGACCCATCATCCAAAAACAAAGAAACGTTTCTCTGGAAAAATCACAGGCAATTATGGTCGAGGTGGATTGAATTTTGAAAGTATGCCATATAAGGGAACCTCAGTATCCTTCATTTAAAAAAAACCATAGTAGGGTTTAGTAGTGTGACGAAGAATATGATTGGAGAATTCGAAGATGAATTATTTTTGGGGAAAAGGCCGTTTAAGAAGAAAAAAAGGTATTATTCATGATAGTGGACAATCCGACAACATATAATGATTTTTTTCATAGATTATGCAGTTCATCAGTGTTTGAAAAATATGGTTGGAGATCGTGTCGGGATTGTTCGAAGCAGTCAACAAGTAGCTCGAAAATGTATGCAACAGCCTTGCACACCAAGCAAATTGTTGATTTTGAGAGATATAATAATAGCAGTTAGAGGGGTTTGCCTCAGATTTTGTAAGGGTAGATGATCCGAGGGAGGTCCATGGATCGTTACTAACAAATGAACATATAAAAGTATATGTGTTCCCTAGGGAAAAACATTCGAGGATATGGACTATATTGCCACCGCATGTGAGGAATCGTTTAATAGATTAATTGTTAAAACAATTAAGTGCTTTTTCTTGGAGTACTAAAGATGTGGTGGGAGTTCCATCTAGCATAATTTGTCATAACATGTCTGTAAATCCAAATGTAAGACCCATCATTCAAAAATAAAGAAATTTTTCTTTGGAAAAATCATAGGCAATTATGGTCGAGGTGGATCGAATTTTGAAATTATCCCATATAAGGGAACCTCAGTATCCAGTATGAACGATGAATCCGGTGCTTGTAAAGAAAAAGAATGGAAAGTGAAGAATGCGTGTTGATTTTACAGATTTAAATCGAGCTTGTCTAAAAGACATGCTTCATGTTCGATGAATTGATAAGCTTGTTGATTCAATGTCAGGTAACAAAATTCTTTCATTTATGGATGCTTTTTTTTGGGTATAATCAGATCCAAATGAATTCGAGGGATCATGATAGTACTACGTTTATCACTGATAGAGGGCTGCACTGTTATAGAGTAATGCCTTTTGGTGTTAAAAAATGCGCGAGCTACTTATCAAAGGTTAGGGAACAAAGATTTTGCTACTCATCATTTTCTGATAAAAGTGCCTCATTATTTCAAGCCCATCAGATCATAGTAAGAAAATGTTTTGCCGGATATTTCAGGGAGGATAACGAAGTGGTCTGTAGAATTGGGAGATTATGATATTGATTTTACTCTAAGAACAACAATTAAAGCCCACCCTTGATGAATTCCACTCAGATAGGCCAGATTCTAAGGGGATAAGCACAAACATAAAATATTCTATGGAGGAATAGTTAGTTCAAATTGATGGAAGATCCAGTGTTTTGGGATCATTGACAAGAATCCAATTGGTAGCTCTAACAAGGTAAGTTATGTATCAGGCCACACGATTTAGATTTAAAGCATCAAATAACATAGCGGAGTATGAAACGTTTTAGTTGAATTAAGACTTACAAGAATTTGTGGGGTTAAAAGAGTTCATTTTTAAAAGTGATTTGCAATTATTGGTGAACCATGTCTCAGGATTTTCCGAAGCTAAGAAGTAGTAACTTATCAAATATTTGAGAGAGCTAAAGGGTATGGCTATGATGTTTGAAAGTGTTACGTTCGAGCACATCCATTGGGGTCAGAATTCCATTGATGATTCATTAGCAACAATTTTATATTCCGAAGAATATCCTTGAATTTTAGTACATGAGAGCCCATTAAACATGGAGAAATTCAAACATTGTCAACTTTTCAAAGAATTTTTCTTGGCTGAAGAAGACGAATTTTGAGATTGGAGGTTCAACTTAAAGGAATTTTTAGTCGAAGGTACATTACCAGTTGAAAAGAAGCCAACTCAAGCGTTAAGGTTTAATGTACATATCTATATAGTTTTTGGGGATATTTTATACAATAAATCGTTAACTCGACCATTACTGCGTTGTTTGGGGAGAGATGAATCTCAAATGATTTTGTTTGAGTTGAATGATAGGGAAGGTTATGCTCATTGTGGGTACAAAACTTTGACGAGGAGAATATTATTAGCAGGATATTATTGACATACAATAATATTCGAGGCCGAGAAGTTGGTCAAACGTTATGTTACTTGTCAAATATTTATCAACACAATACATATCCAAGCGATACCGTTAGATTAAATATCTGAAGCCCTACCATTTGACTAATGAGGGATAGATTTGGTAAGACCCTTACGAATGGCTACCGTCGATCGTGAGACAATCATCATTGTTGTTGATTATTTTTCAAAATGGGCAGAAGTTGAGCCTTTATCTGGTACAAGAGGGAAATATGTGATCAAGTTAATTTTGTCTAATATTTCATGTAGGTTCGAGATGATCACTACTGATAATGGATCATAATTTAACAACAAGGATATGAAACCTTTTTGTTCTTCGAGGGGCATCAAGCAGTGTTTCTTAACACCTTTTTATCCTCAAGCAAATTGGCAAGTGTAGGTTACTAATAGAAATATTTTGGTTGGATTAAAGAAAAAATTAGAAGGAGAAACTGTAAAATGACCTAGTTATCTACAAGAAGTATTATGGGCTTATCGAGCAACTCCTCGAACAACAACTCATGAATCACCTTTGGCTTTAGTATATGGAATAGATGCAATAATTCTAACGGAATATAGTCTTCTATCATATATATTTTTGAACTATTCTGAGGAAAATAATGATGAAAGAAAGAGGACAAAGCTTAATTTAATTGATGAAAGATGAACAATAGCGCATTTAAATTCACTTAATTATTAGAAGTTGATGAGGAGAAAATATGTATCTAAAGTCTAACGAAGAGAATTCAATATATGAGATAGAGTTCTCAGGAAAGTTTTCTTGCATACAAATGAGAAAAAACTTGGTAAGTTGGTTCCAAATTGGGAAGGCCCGTATTTTGCGGTCGAGTGAATAAAACCATCAACATATTATTTGTAAGATAGTGAAGGAAAACCATTGCAACATCCTTGAAACATAGAAAATTTTCGTCTTTATTGTGAATAATGTTGTGCTTCTTTGCAAATTATATTTTCTATTAATACAAGAAACAAATATATACTCGTTCAAGATGTAGAACAAATATTTTTTATTAATAAAAAATTGTCACAAAAATTTCCATAGTTAGCGGATTGTTTTATATAAAAACACTTTGGATATCAAATAAGGACTGATCACCTTTATTATTATAAATTTGAAGTCAATATTAATCTGATGTGATTTTTAACTCGAGGTGACTATTAATTCGAGGTGACTATTAATTCAAAGTATTTATTATTTCGAGGTGATTCTTCATTTGAGATGACTATGTGAAAATAGTATTGAACGAATGAAATTGAAGTGATACTGTAAAGATGTTAGAGTATATAAGTGGACATAATATCATATTTTAAATATATGATACATAATTTGGCATGTGATAGCCAATACATCAAAATGGAAAGGAAACACACAAAAAAGACACACAATACAACGAGGTGGATTTTATCTTTTCTTTTCAACTATATTCATCTTCTTTCAAGGAGTTGTTTGAACTACTACTTGAGGAATTTGTATATTTTGGGTCTTCGTATTTGAGATATTTTGAGCCGTCATTTGTAGAGTATTTTGAGGCTTCAGATCAGTCGAAGTAGCATCGTTCAAATTATTAGGGCGTTGATTTTCGTGAACCATATGTTGGGAATATTATTTAGAGATTTCTGGATAAACTCTGAAGTCTTGTTTTAACAATTTCAGATTGAAATTATTTTGGTGGTTCTCCAAAATTTTCAACCGGATAAAATCAGAGCGTATTCTTTTGAACAACGAGAATGAATTTTTGTTGTTATCATCTTTAGTTCCAGAACCATACCTATTTATTCAACCAAAATACTCCAACTGTAAAACAGTTTTATGTCCAAAAACGGTTAAAATTTCAAATGATAAACTAACTAAAAATTCAAATTCAAATTCAAATTATTTTTCCAAATTCAAATTTCCATGAATTTTCATAATAGCCTTATCATTCAAAATAAATCCAACCCGAACAAGAATTCGTCCATTGGACCCACTAATCATAATATATTCTAACAAGCGTGTACTCCACACTCTCCGACTTGCTCAATAATATATTATGACTACATTGGTCGACTAGTTAATCCAATTACACTAAAATATCAAACAATCTTCCCCCATTTTAGTGCAATTCATGATTAAGTAAAACAAAATCACAACAAATAACAAATTTATGCATAAATGAAATATCGTGACGATTGAATTTCATATTAGTATATTACACATTCAAAATATTCGAATATCAAGGTATCACTAAGGATTGAACCTTTACTATCCATAATGAATACTCGAAGATAATATACACATAAATTTACATTCTCAAATGTTCTTACTTGACACTATCTTTTGCTAGCCTTGTGTCCTTATCCTTCTTAAGCATATCAAAGCCAAGTCCTAGCTTCTTGAAGCGGCTAAACTTCATGCTTAAATAGGTAGATCTTTTACTCTTGCACATGCACATGCAATTTTTCAAAAGAGTTATTAAGAAGATAAACTTCAACCTCCACAACTTGCATGTCTGAACACATACTTCGGGATAATACTACTAATGTGTTCCAATCTCTAAATGTTAAGCTTTCCACATTGAATTCAGCACCTAATGTCATATTAGATGGGAATTGGGTATCTTAACATGAGAGATTTCAAATGGACTTTAATCACATCCCAATAACCGATTGTGCACAAGATCTTTACTCAACCCTTTGGTTAAAAAATCGGCTAAATTATATTGAGTTCTCACAAACTCTACTGAAATAACATCATGCATGATGCGCTCACGCGTCTTACTTTGTCTAACATCTAAGTGTCTAAACCGGCCTTTGTAAACTTGTCTATAGACATTGGCCAAGGCAGCTTCACTATCGCATCTGATAGATTTATGTGATCTCGGTTTGGGCCACAACGAAATTTCATACATTAAATTTCTTAGCCACTAAGCTTCTTCACTAGCTATTTCTAATGCTACAAACTTTGATTCCATTGTTGAATCACTAGTACAAGTTTGTTTCTTAGACACCCAAGAGATAACACGTCCCCCAAATAGAAATACCCATCCACTTGTGGAAGAGTGGTCTTCCATATTTGAATAATAACTCGCATTCGATTATCCTTCAAGTACCGAAGGAAATCCAGTATAAGTCAAAACTATAATCAATGGTTATGTGAACTATGATTACTAGTATACCTACTATGCTTTCCAACAGCAAAGGCAATATCCAACCTAGTGCTAGTCCTCATATACATATACCATGAAGCCTTTTAGCTTCCTCCAAATCTTTTATCTCAAAACTAGATGATACAATTTTATTGGTTTTATTAACTTGATTTGGTGAATACAAAAAAACAAAATATTATTCACATATAAACAGATAAGAATTTACCAAATTTGTAAATTATGTTATATCCGAATAACATCAAAGTTTACCAAATTCGTAAATTATGTTATATCTGAATAACAACAAAATTGATCAAATTTATAAATTGTAATATTATACGTACAACTTATACTCAATGCATGCTTAAACCATTATTGTACAATAAACTTTACATGCATAAAATTATTTAACAAGTAACATTTTTACATTTAATAAACAAAAACACTTTTCTATTACCAATGCTTTCAACACCGAGTAAAGAATTATAATTTTGCCAATTTTCTATGAGTGAGCATGTAAAGAGACTTTGCATGCTAAATTCGTTTAGACTGAAACATGAAAAATTCAGGATAGTTAATTCTTTCGATTTTGTGTTAAAGAAATACACTTTCAAATGCCGCAGTTACATGTCGACATGCAAAAATTACTTTGAAGTACAATATGCAAATTCATTTAGAATTATAAATATACAAATATTTCTAGTTACTTACTGCATGAATATATTACAAGTTCCATGTATGCTCATATTACAGTTGCATGCAAAGAAGCTATTATTATTTTTTATTTTAGATGTGCAGAATCCAACACTTGCATTGCATGTAAAATCCATGCGATTACATACCATTTTCCAATCCTAGAGTGATTTGAATAATTAAATTTCAACATTTCAATTATTATTTTCCCTAACACCTCCATGTGCATGCAGTTTCTTATTTTCTTTAACAACTGCATGTGCAATTTTCAGGTTAAAGACTTCTCTAGAATTTATGGATAAAGTTTATAAAAGTTAATATCTAAAAGAAAACTACATCAAATTAAACTTTGCAAGCAGTTATTAAATGCAGTTTTTCACTGTCTAATAAAACCGCGGGCAATATACATACAGACAAAACCCTCTAGCATCTGCCTCCATTGTAGGTTTTAAATTCAATTAAATAACTCTTAATATTACTAAAAATTAGAAATGTTAATAGAACAATTATTTGTAATTTATTTTTATTTATTTATCATTATATATCTGCCAAATGCAAATATATTTGTGGTATTAATGTTAATTTCCCAATAAAATTACAGAATACAACCTCTTCACATAATACTTTTTCTGTTTTTGCATTCAACCGCAAAGCAAAACAATTCGAGACAAAATATCTTTCATGTACTTTGAATTCTACCACAAAGCAAAACAATTCATGGATGATCTCACTATTAAAACTTGAGACTTTTATTTTACTTCTGAATCGATCATAGCCTCCATCACTTAATTGCGTACATTTTTAATCATGGATATACACTTCTAATGACCAATACAACAATTAATCCAACGTGTGTATTATTTAAAGAATTTGAAAGAATTTAGAGATTATCACCATTTTCATAATCTCAAAAACTTGACATCCATGAGTAAAAGTTAAGGGAGAAAAACTTACAACATGATGATGTCATAGTTCAAATGCTTTGATACTTGATTATGGATTCACTCAAAGATGATAAAAAATCTCTTCATTTCAATCTTCATGCAAATCTTTGCATAGAACAAGAAGATCTTCATACAAATCTCTTTATAAAACAAGAACATATAATTTCAATCTTTTGTTGGGAATATTGTTTAGAGATTTCTGGATAAACTCTGAAGTCTTGTTTTAACAATTTCAGATTGAAATTATTTTGGTGGTTCTCCAAAACTTTCAACCGGATAAAATCAGAGCGTACTCTTTTGAACAACGAGAATGAATTTTTGTTGTTATCATCTTTGGTTCCAGAACCATACCTATTTATTCAACCAAAATACTCCAACTGTAAAACAATTTTATGTCCAAAAACGGTTAAAATTTCAAATGATAAACTAACTAAAAATTCAAATTTAAATTCAAATTTGAATTATTTTTCCAAATTCAAATTTCCATGAATTTTCATAATAGCCTTATCATTCAAAATAAATCCAACCCGAACAAGAATCCGTCCATTGGACCCACTAATCATAATATATTCTAATTCAGCGTGTACTCCACACTCTCCAACTTGCGTAATAATATATTATGACTACATTGGTCGACTAGTTAATGCAATTACACTAAAATATCCAACACTATATACCAATAATCTTTTAAGTTAAGTTTTGGAAACACACTATACATATCGGGAATTAAATATACATTTTCTTATTTTTCACGACACTTCAAAGTTTTGGACAGTCATTGGTACATGCTTTCACAACAGAAGTTACAATAAAAGTTTTATCCTTTTCAGCTTCGACTTTAAAAAATTCCAAGAATTCCAGGGGATTTTTTACCTTCTTCACTCTCCTCGTATAAGGTGTTGAGTGCATCAAAGTTAATGTGCTATTGTTGCAATTTTACTTTATGTTTTGAAGGCACTCGGTGTCTTACTTGCATTATGACATTGTGACATTCAACCATATCGTCCTGAAAAACTTGGAATTGATTAACGAGATTCCTTTGAGCGGTTTCGGCCCACCTTTTGCTATCCATGGATTTTTTTTAGACATATAACTTCCTTGGCCATGGATTCAAACTACTCCCGAACAGATTTAGCATTCATTTCAAGATTTTTCACAGGTCGAACTATATTGTGAGTGGTAAGCGCTAACTCATTGGATGTATGCAGTCTAAAGGTTGACTTATCGAAGTTAGTAGAATTTTGGTTATTTTCAGAATGAACAGGTGAGTGAATTGCTTCAACAGGTTCTTTGACTATGTTGGCATCTTCTAAGGTATTTTATTGTTGATCATCAGTGTCAAAAAATGAAGAGTTTTGTTTTCTTCACCTTTTCTAACTAATTGTGGTGTAGAGTGAGAGGAGGTTACAATAACCACTTTGTTAGGAATGGTTTATTTAGAGCTCTTTGGGGCACATGTATTCCTTTTCCTTGAAGATAGTTTCTTTTTTCTCTTCAAAGCTTTAAGAAAAATCTCTTCGGTATGAAGAGTAGTTGTTTCGGCATCTCCAATGGTAGCCTCAATATCAATAATAACATTATCAACATTAGCATTCGTTGCTTCCTTAGCTTTTCTTTTGTTTTTTTTATTTGATTGGACTTCTTCTTATTTTCTTTACCCTTCAAAGGACCCCCAACTTTCTTCTTGACCTTGTGATTAAAAGCTCCGCTCCTAGCAGGGAGGAAACTTTAGTGTATGGGGCAGCTAATCTTTTGACAGCTTCCACAGGACTAGGAGGCTCTAGTAGTTGTTCGGAAGTAAGAGTTGCTTACGATGAGATTCTCCATAAGTAACTTTGAACAAGATCCAGTGCATCGAAGTACTACCAGAACTCGTTTGACTACTCATTTTTGGCCCATTCACTCAGCTTTAAAAACGTCTCGTTAGCAGCATCAGAATGCACTAAGAGCGCATTGGTATTTATGCACAAATTAAAGATCATTTTAAATAAAGATAATATTTCATAATAACTTTGATAGGAGGTACACTTACTTGTACTCTTCCACTTTAGCAAAACTATGCGGGGATTTTCAGCAAAGACTTCTTTTCCATTCTCCCAACACTCACTTATAAAAAAGAATTTTTGTTTCCATGTTTTGTCAGCTTCCAGGAGATCCTCTACGGTATCTGAATTATTCTATAACATAATATTGTAGAAGGGCATACACGGGTTTCTTGATACATTTGTCTTGGCCACGAATTGCTCTATGGGGAGTTTGATTTTTGAAAGTCTTGATGTCATGCAAGATAAAAGTGTGAACCATAAGTTAGGGCTGGCCTGACTTGGGGAGAGGTTGATCATTTCGAAGTACTCAATGATCACAGGATCCAGTGGAAACCGAAGCCTCCGACTTATAATTTCAGGGTACATAATCAGCTTTTATGCTCAACAAAATATGGGAGTTTCTCTGATGGTAGGAAGGCAAATTGTAACAGAGTCAAGAATAATTCCCTATTGTCTCTGAAGTGTAGGTGCATCAGATTTAGTGTAATATTTGTATTGCACCTTGCTTAGATAAATAAGGTACTATATAAACATATTTGTTAAGTTTTCGCTAAGGTTTACAGCCAGTTCGGATGGCAGAGTTACGATTTCTTTCGTTTTTATTTTCTTTTTCTGCGTTTCCTTTAAAGAAGCTTCCCCTTAGGAGTTTACACGAGGAGTGTATTCAATTATTTGCACCTTGGAGTCATCAATTGTTGCTGATTTTTTATTATTCACTTCCTTCGAAGATATGTCTCTTAATTATGGAAGAGCTTTTGTAGTATTTGATTTAGTTTTATTTTAACGCACCACCTGTGATTCTTCGATGATCACAGGTGATCCCATTGGGGGAAGATTAGTCTTACCTTCTTCGCCTTGATTTTGTTAACTTATTTTGGATTCGGCTGAGCTGTGGGGTTACCTCTAAGGGGTTAGTCTGAACCTCATAATCCTAGGAAGACATGTTCTATTGGCTTCTTCCATGACCACTAGGTCTTGTATATATCATTTGTTCATGCAGGGGTGGATTAGCGTGGTAAAGATTTGGTTGAACTCTGAGCGGTGGTATAGAAGCGTGATCATATCAAGTTTGAACCACCGGTGAAGCTTGTTGGAGCTTTGCATGCAATTTAGAGTATTAAAATTCATACTGATTGTTTGGTTGGAGCCAATGAGAAGATTGTTAAAGGTTCGATTGCATTCCAAGGAATAAAGGAACATATTGGCTGCTCGACTAGAACGCACGAGATGTTTATTATTGGAGATTCGAATGAAACACCAAAAAGTCTTTTTGGAGCTTTGGCCGAAATGTTTGAGGAGTCGTTGTTGAAGTCTCATTGGTACAAATGAAAGTTTATAGTCATTCGGTTGAAGCTAAATGTTTTATTGGTAATCCGGCGTGCCTTTCCCTAAACCCATGACTGAAGGGTCTCTCATTTTGTTCTTCTTTTTCTATTTCTTTATCTGCAGGGTTGGAAACATGGATTTACTCTTTTGCTTGCTTCTCTTTTTCCACCAACGTCTTCCATATTGCCTAGATTATCCTCAGCCTGATTAATCCTTGTTGTTTTTAGCTTTAGGTCCTGAGGATATGATATTATGTTCGTTGGTTATTGTTTTGTGACTCTTCCTTATCACGAAGCTTATAACATTATTTCATTTTTTATTCTTATGGCCCTTCAGATGTTGAATCTCTGATCTTAATCGCATAGCCTAACTGGAAACAATTTCATGCAACAGTTTAATTTTTTTAGCATTATTCTCGTGCATGTCTTGCACCAGCTACTGGAAGTTCAAGGTAGGCGTTGTTGGAACTACCAAAGCCTGTGGTATAGCACATAAGACCTCCACTCCTGCGTATTTATCGATGATCATATCGACATCTGCATTTGGGTTTATTATTAATTGTTTCCAGGTATATATTTTTTATTTTATTATCTCCTCTCCTCCTACATAATTGTTGATCTGGATGACATCCTTATGAAGAACTGTAATTCCCTGTAATTCCCCGCACGTCATCATCTTTGAAAATAATGAGTGGGTAAGAAGCCCGACTAAGTTTTAGTTCTAATCTTGAAACAGATCAATATACACCGTTTTGAGACAACATGGATAATGCTACATCTGAGATCTGATTTATTAGGTAATAGAGAGACTATTAAATAGTCCAAAGTTGAGTACACAAAAATACAGCACAAAGTGAAACGACAATGTGAAAAAGAAACGGACAAATTCAAAGGACACAATTAAAGTTTGAGATTAAATGCAACACTCTCCCTCCTAATCTCAACCTCGTTTACTCAAGTTTTTGACTCCCAATAGTTTCCTCATGTTTTCAAACTTGACAGTAGCTAGCCCTTTTGTCAAAATATCTGCTCTTTGATCGTTGCTGCAAACATGTTTCAAGACTACTTCTCCTCGCTCTACGCATTCCCTGATAAAGTGAAACCTTATGTCGATATGCTTGCTTCTACCATGGAACATAGGATTCTTAGCCAGGTCGATTGCAGATCGATTATCTATGCATAAGATCACTGGGCCAACAGCTTCATGTGTTATCTGCCTAAGAGTATTTCTAAGCCAAATACCTTGGCAAGTTGTTGCGGTAGCAGCCATGAATTCAGCTTCACACGATGATAGAGCAACACACTTCTGTTTTTGTGAGACCCACGTGATAATACTCTCATTCAAGTAATAAACTACTCCTCCTGTGCTCTTTCTATCTTCAATTTGTCCACCCAAGTCACTGTCTGAAAACCCAGTTAACACATTATTGCCACTATTCTTTGTATACACCAACCCGTGTTGTATAGTTCCCTTAACGTACCTGAGTATTCTTTTCACTGCATCCTGGTGCCTTTTTGTGGGTTTTTCCATATATCGGCTGACTATTCCCACTGAGTATGCGATATCTGGTCGCGTATGAACCAAGTATCGTAGACCCCCTACCATACTCTTGTAGTCTGTAGCATTGACCAATTTTCCTGTCTCGTCTCGATCAAGCTGTTCCTTTGGATCCATTGGATACTTCGTCGGATTACAATCTGCCATGCCTGCATATTCCAGAATTTTTCGTGCATAACTTGCTTGTTTTAATTCGATATATCCTTCTCCTTGTTCAACTTCCATTCCCAAGTAGTAGCTGAGCTTTCCTATGTCGCTCATCTCGAACTGAAGCTTCATCTGGTTCTTGAAATCCTTGATTGCTAAGACACTTGTGCCTGTTACTAGAATGTCATCTACGTATACTGCAATAACCAAACTGTTTTCTCCCTCCTTCCTTGTGTATACAGCATGCTCGTACAGACAACGAGTAAATCCAAGCTTTATAAGACATGAATTCAGTTTGGCGTACCAAGCACGAGGCGCCTGGCGAAGTCCATACAAAGCTTTAGACAATTTGTACACTAGGTGCTCTTGTCCCTTTCTTTCAAATCCCTCTGGTTGGGTAACGTATACATCTTCCACTATATCTCCATTCAAGAAGGCCGTCTTTACGTCGAGATGGTGCACTTCCCATTGATTTTTAGCTGCCAAAGCTAATAGCAACCTCACTGTCTCCAACCGAGTAACTGGTGCGTATACTTTGTCAAAATCAATGCCATGTTCTTGTACATAACCCTTTGCTACGAGGCGTGCCTTGTATTTTACCACCTTCCCGTTAGCATCCCTTTTTAATTTATAGATCCATTTCAGACCTATGATCTTCTGTCCATGTGGTAGACTCGTCAATTTCCATGTATCATTTGCCTCAATAGAATCCATCTCCTGCCTCATTGCTTGCCTCCAGTTGACATCTTTTGCTGCCTGAGTATAATTGACAGGTTCATCTACCCCCATGAGCCACAATTCTTCTTCATCAAGCTCAATTTCTTCTGTGACATTGTAAATTTCACTCAAAGGTCTGAATTTTTTTGGCTCTGTGCTATCATCGTAATTATCTCGATTGATTCTAGAAGCAGACGACTGAGAATGTGGAGTGGATACCTGAGTTTTACTGTAGTTGTCATATCCAACAGAGGACTGAGAAGACTCAGAAGCCCGCGACTGTGGTGTTGACGTCTGGGTGTTATTGCCACTATGGTTGTCATCACCATACTCCACGATTTCGGTCTCATCTTGACCTGTTTCATCAACCTCAGGCATACTTGCCACAATAAAACTCTCCTGTGTCTCCTCCCTATCTGCAATCATACTCCATGGCCATTGCTTCGTTTCTTCGAAAATGACGTCACGGCTTATATGTATACGATCTTCCTTGGGATCATATAAACAGTATCCTTTAGTTCCAGGCTCTCTCCCCAGATTAACTAACTTTTTACTGCGATCATCCAACTTTGTGTTGTGCACACTTGGAGTTTTCATGTGCGATAAGCACCCAAAGACCCGTACATGACTTATCTGCGGTTTCCTTGTTGTCCATGCTTCATACGGCGTCTTGCCTGTCAATGCTCGCGTGGGTAGTCTATTGAGGATGTATACCGAGTTTCTGACTGCTTCAGCCCACATTTTTTATGGCAATTGCATTTCCTTGAGACTGCTTCTAGTCATCTCCACAATAGTTCGGTTTCGACGCCCTACCACTCCGTTTTGTTGCGGAGTGTAGGGTGTCGTGAGGTGTCGCTCAATTCCTGCATTCTCACAGTATTCTTTAAACTTATTAGAATTGAATTCACCTCCTCTGTCAGTTCTCAGCACCTTGATTCTTTTCTCTGACCCGTTCTCAACCAATACACGAAACTTTTTGAATGCTTCGAATGCCTCATCCTTAGTTCTTAGAAAGTACACCCACATAAACCTGCTAAAGTCATCAACTAACAAAAAGAAATATCTGTATCCAGAGGCACTAGTTGGAGATATTGGACCGCACAGATCATCATGTATAAGTTCTAGTACCTTTTTTGCACTAAACTTGGATTTGGCTGGAAATACCTTCCTGGTTTGCTTTCCCATTAAGCACCCATCACACACGACATTTGGTTTTATTATCCTGGGCATTCCTTCTACCATCTGGTGCTTAGACATGAGAGCCATGGCCTGATAATTGACGTGCCCAAGACGGGCATGCCACAATCTCGTGATGTCATCCGTTTTAGTCATCAGACATTCCTGTTTGTTAGTCTCAATAATAATTTTGTAAAGTCGATTGGCAGATCGTTTTACCTTCATCAATAATCTGTCTTTGTTGTCGTAGATCCTCAGAAATTCTCCCTTGAGTTCCACATTATTGCCTTCTTCAGAAATCTGTCCCAATGATATGATGTTATTACGTATACTAGGTATATAATACACCTCTCGCAGCATCTTTTCTTCTCCATTTTTGCACAGTAATATCACAGTGCCCTTTCCTTTTATCTCGACTTTTGAACCATCTCCAAAACGCACTACACCAGATATACTCTCATCCAGTTCTGCAAACTTTTCTTTAAAACCTGTCATATGACTGCTTGCACCATTGTCCAGGTACCAGACATTTGATTCGCCTGCACATTCTCCACGCCTTGGAAATTGAGTAGATAGCAGTTTTCCCTCATTCAGGAGAAGCTTTGACGAGTCTTTATCATGTTTGGCCAAGAGTAGGGCCATTTCATCATCTTCCATCGTAGCCAAATTCGCCTCCGCTTCTTGTGTTTCCTTGTGTTTCCTTGGTTTCCTGCATTCTGAGGCGAAGTGACCATAGATATTACAGTTGAAGCATTTGATAACACTCTTGTCAAACCTTCCATGGCCTCTCTGCCTTGTGGATCTGTCACCATTGTTTTGCCTCAGCCATTCTTCACGCGTCAATAGAAGCTTTTTGTTGGCTCCTTCTCGTTTAGCCCATTCCTCTTCTGTCAACATGAGTTGAATCTCCTTCGTTTCTGTCCTTCCTTTTACTCGTTCTTCATGTGCCTTGAGTGAACCCACAGCTTCTTCGACAGTCATGCTCTCGATGTCTCCAAATTGCTCCAGTGTTGAAGTTATCTGTAGGAATCTGGCAGGGAGAGCACGCAGAAGTTTCTTTACGACGTATGATTCTTCCATCGTTTCCCCCAAAGCTCGAATATTTGTAACAAGGCTATTCATTCTCATGTGAAAATCTTCAAATTTTTCATTGTCACCCATATTTAGCATTTCGAATTCAGATTTTAGGGTTTGAATCCGTGCCTTCTTTGCTTTGTCTGTACCTTGGCATAAGGTTCTTATCATATCCCAGGCGTCCTTCGCTGTTCCCTTGTTCGCAATTGAGAGCAATACATCTTCGGGAATTGCCTGATACACCATTGCTAGCGCTATCTTATCTGTCTTCTCTTCGACAGCTACATTGGGATCTTTTGGCTCTACTGCATTCCAGACCCCTTGCGCTTGCATATAAACTTTCATTTTGATAGCCCAAGCCGTATAATTAATTCTATCCAGCATTGGGTAGCTTAGGCCGTACGAACCTCCTTTTCCTTTGTTCACCTCCATCGTTAGTGAAACAAATACGTCTGCTAAGACCTTCAGGCTCTGATACCAAATCTAATCTTGAAACAGATCAATATACACCGTTTTGAGACAACAGGGATAATGCTACATCTGAGATCTGATTTATTAGGTAATAGAGAGACTATTAAATAGTCCAAAGTTGAGTACACAAAAAGACAGCACAAAGTGAAACGACAATGTGAAAAAGAAACGGACAAATTCAAAGGACACAATTAAAGTTTGAGATTAAATGCAACATTAGTGAGGTTCTTTTATGGAACTGTGCTTCGAGGCTCCTGACGTGTTTAATCCTATAATATTTTTTTATTCCCGAAGTGGTATTATCCTAAAAAATGGTTATGATTCCCATGGAAGCACTCAAATCACTATCTCCCTCATTTGACACAATCGTAACCACATGACACACAGGATCTGAGTCAAGATACTCTCCTTCAAAAATAACTTGTACAACATGACGATTTGGGTCAGGGTCTAAATATTCATTGGTCACATTGAAATTAGCAGCCTATTGACTAACCCTTATTATACTATGGTTTTCATGCTTCAGAGCGACTATCTGAGTCTGTGATTCACCTGTCCTTGTAGACCACAATTCGTTCCTAGAACTTCTCTGAATCTAGCGATTGTCTCTTACATATTGAAATAACTTATCGTTATCAATCAAGATCTAGCTCTCTTTCATGAGTGCTATGAAATTATTTATCAAATAGGCAATCCATTTGTATCCTCTCGAGGCTTGGTTATTGGGAGAGGAGGCCTAAATTATACTTGGCGCTTAACATTTTGGTAAATATGTTCTACGGTTTCGGTTAGCTTGTTAAATTTATCACGTCTTACCTATTTATTCATCTGATCGGCATGGCCCCAGCCTATATATGCATACTATGCTACAACTATCTTGATGCTTGGACCTGAACTGGTTGCTTCTATACCAGATTTACGGAAGGCAAAGAGAAGAGATACTAACTATGTTGTTGCGGCTGAACCACATAGGGCGCATTGTATGTGGTCTAATTGATTATAGAGATGGAAGTCGAAGGCTGTTAATTTTTCCTAGGTGAATCTTTTAGAATCAGATGAAAACACATGGCCTCTTCAATACTTATATGAGATTTTACATGCACCATCAACTCCTCGAAAGTCAGAGATTTTTTCTTTATAACCTCTTATGCTAACTTAATCTACTAAACGTGTCCCTACCTATACGAAACAATGACCACATCTTCGTGATAATCGTCGAGGTTGTTCTTTGTATGCACACAGAATTAAGTGTAATCTCTCAAACTTTCTGCTTTCATCTGTTCATAGTGTATTTTGTGGTCTCTATGATATTTTGTCACTTTATTCCCTACAAACTGATGTCTGAAAAGAGTCTACAATGGTCAAAGTTTGTGATAGACCTTAGAGTTAATTAATTGAATCAGGTGAATGCATTAGTCATAAAAAAACCCTCAATACTACAAACGATCATCCGCAGGGACACTCATCATCACGTTTTTGAGCTGCTGAGTGTGGTGCTCGTGGTCATTGGTTCCCTCGTACTTCTTTATTTTATGAATGTCGAACTTTATTGGTAATTTAATTTTCATAATCTCTTAAATCAACAAAGATAATTTTCTCTTTTACCTTTGGGTATAAAAAGGTTTATTTAACTCGTTAGCCGGATCTTAACATGGGTTCACGCGATAAAGCAACTCGTATATATTTTCCTTTTAAAATTGCTGATCAAAAGAAATTATAGCCTCCAAGCTAAAAAAGATGATGAAATTTATGTTTTGAAAAGTCCATTGAAGATAATAACTAATTTACATGACAATATGGACTTACATTCCCTTGGAAAAACATTAGACCTACCTCTTTTAGATCCACAACACCCATGACACACTACCTATTCCACTTGCCAGACCACTTATTACACCAGTTAACCAAGAAATTCCATCTAACAACCAAGAAAATCAACATGAAAAACCATAGATTCCACCAGTCAGCCCACAACTAAAAGCGAAAAAAATAACTAACTGTCAAAGAATCATCTTCCTGTAATAACAAAAGAGAACCATCACCGTCTTTCGTACCTCATACACCACCTAAAAAGCAAGTATTTCGGAATATGAAGTAATATTTGAGGCAATGGAAAGTATTTAACAACAAGATGTCAAAATGGCACGAGTTACTCATGGAAAAATGAATGTTTTAATTAATTTATGATATTATTATTGTTGTGAAATATACTAATATTTGTGTGTAAAATGCTTCAGCTGCTGCATGACATGCTCCATCTATTGCACTTGATGCTCCACCTATAATGCCTGATCCTGCATGATACTTCAACAATAGTGGTAGAATTTCATTCAACCAATAAAGATGAATATGCAAGTTGATCTTAAGTAGAATAATATTCAATTTACATCTTTAAAATATTTTGTTTTACCTAGTTATATATTATTGGGTTTTAAAACACTAAATTTTAATCACACTTTTCCTGGTTTAGTATTCATTTTTCCATGTTTTGCATGTCTTTTTCACATCTGTTTTGTGTGTTCTTTTTTCCTTTACCTTTCATGTTATCTTTTCCTTTCTTTCATATTTATCTTTTAACTTAGTTCACATTTATATTTGTTGTCTCACATCTATGTTTCATATATTGTTGGTCTCACATCTATAATGGTCAGTAAGATGCGTCAATATCTCGAATTTATCTTTTATGTATAATTGGTCTCACATCTAATCACATATTACATGGTTTAACATATAATTGGTCTTAGAGTTTGAGAATCTTATGCAAGATATGGTAGAAACATATTGGGTAATGGTTATTGAAACAAAGTTCTTGATTGATGACAATGAATACCACAAACTGACTAAGATACGAAAAGGAGAAAATAATAAAAATCCAGTTATATGGTATAATCCAACATCATATTTAACAGTACTAATGAATATGTGTGTAAGTGATCTGATGGAGCTAGCAAACAAATACCAACTGGACTATAAGGTAACAATTATCTCTTAAGGCTTTGAACAGTAACTCGTCCCTGGACTATCGCACTTGGTGACAGATAGTCCCTGGACTTTCAAAAGTCCGTTCGTAGTCCCTCGACTATCCAGTTTGGATAAAGTTAATCCGCTTACAGGTGTTGACTATCAATTTTTGTGACAAATAGTCCTTTAACTATTCATTTTCAATAAATTTAGTCCTTTGACTTTCTATTTTTGATAAAGTTAGTCCCCTTAATAAACATGCGCATGGGACTAACTTTATCCAAACTGGATAGTCCAGGGACTACCAACGGACTTTTGAAAGTCCAGGGACTATATGTCACCAAACTGGATAGTCCAGGGACTACGAACGGACTTTTGAAAGTCCAGGGACTATCTGTCACCAAAGTCGATAGTCCAGGGATGAGTTACTGTTCAAAGCCTATCTCTTAATGTCATATTTAGCAGTATCTCGCGTGTCAAAATGAACATGTCTTGCATGTCAAAACCTATGTCGCGCATGTACCCTTGTGTCTGTGTCGCATATTTATATAATATGTCTTACATCTTGTACATCATATCTCGTACCTATATAATATGTCTCGTATTTATCAATTGGCATTGATAAATTCAGATATTTTGTAGTTATTAATCGTGCCAAAACTATGTTCGTATGAAAGTGTCTGTCAAAGAAATGTTCATATAAGTTATTTTTAGAAAGAGAAACGAAATGAGTAGAGAGAGAAATAGATAAAAAAAATAAATCTAGCAATCATTGATTAATCATTGAAATTTTTTCAAAAAGGGAATCTCCTTTATATAGTACATGAGGTGAGTTAAGAAATTACATGTTTACCACTGTTAAGTGGATCTCTCACCCCATTCTTTTACTATTCATAAACAAGTTTATTAGTATTACATTTGACCCCCTCAGTCCTTATGTTTGCCTTAGATTAGTCTTTGGAAATTAATTACACCAATTTGACCCTTGTATTTAATATACTAAAGCTTATTTATCACTATATTTCTCTTCCCTTATGAGTAGCCCCCCAATCCTTGTGGAGGTATTTGTGCAAGGACTGACTTTGGGAAAAAAAAATTCTTTTTCTTTGAGCCTCCTCAGATTTTTCTTCTTCTGGGCTTCGTTGCATGACCTCTTCGCAACATTCCCCGGATTACTTGCTTTACACTCCAGTTAGACAGCTTCTTCACTTATGTTTTCTAAGCGGACCTCTCCAAAAAATGTCCTTGAACCATAGTGTGGAGACTTATTCGGATCATGACTACACCCTTGGTAATGGTGACCTCATCCTATCCATCATTCCTTTTAACTCACGTGCGTCTTTCTATCCATTATTGTGTCAAATAGTTTAGGGTGGTGATATCACTTCTGACCACAAGTCTACTGTTTCCTAACACACGCCAGTGTGTGTTTTGGAACCGTTTGTGAGGAGGATGACGTGTCAAGGAGATCCTCAAACATGACTCTTCAGCTTTCACATGGAAAAAACCACTACTCCTCTATAAATACGTATCTTATTTTATAATTTGAAGTTTACACATTTTAACTCATCTCACCAAAGTTAAGAGAAAACCTGTTCTAGAGAGATAAATAACTTTCCAAACTCAGCTCTTCTTTTAACCTTTCATGCCTAAAGAGTTTGTGAATCTTGAAATATAAAAACTTTGTAGGTGGTTCAACATCTCAAACAGAATTGAAGAAATGAGAGATTCTGGTACCGGAAAGCACTCTACTTCTCTGGAAATTTTTCAAACAACGTTTTGTGATAACTAGTTAACTCTTCGAACGCGTTTTAACATAATAGGAACTTCAGGTAATCATTTATCATCTGTTTTGCTTATCATCCAGCCCTATGGTCAATCTTGTTTTAGACATAACAAGGGTGACCTTTCTCCTTCCGAAGACAACCGCAAATCTTCCCCATTCTTACCAATGGATGGTGATAAGGACAGACTCACTAAAACAAGCAAGAGATATCGGGCCAAAATGAAACAATCCCTAGAACCCGTTAAAAATTCAATTAAAATTAAACTTACCGCTTCTACTATGACCACTCAAGTGACTCCACAAGGAACCCCTTAGACTACACTTGAGGTTTGTCACCGGAAACCCTCCTCAAGGAATGTTTGACCTGGAAAAGTTTTGAAGTCCATCCCAGAAACGTAGGAGAAGAAACTAGTTGATGAGTCGGATAATAACCAAGTGGTGAACCCTATGAATACCACTAGAAATTTAGTCTATCCAAGCTATTCCAGCATTGATTCCCTCCCTCAGACCTCTTGCTCAAGGTCATGAATTCTATTATCCTCCCCTCCAATATTTCCACCACATCTTCTACACACCAAGGAGAAACTTCTGTGGTGAAAAAGAAAAAGAAGCAAAAAAAGAAGCGCACTTCAAACTTGTCTTCAAACATAGAGGATATCTTAAGCAATAACCTTCGCGAGATTGAAACCAAACATCTACTTGCACTCTACAAGGTCAAGTATAAATACTTCAACCCAACTGAAGAAGTGAAGATAACGGATCGGTGGGCAATCCCTGAAAATGTCACAATTCAGTTCCTGACTGCATTGTCCATTCGTGATCATGAGCTAGTTCTTTATACGAAACTCATGAAGTGGGGTCTTCATCTACCTCTTGATACTGCTTTGGTGGATTATTTTAACCTGATTGAACTTTGTCCATCTCAAACTGGCCCCAACATATAGTATACACTTGTGGCCTCAAAGATGGTTGAGATCGAATTCTCAATGTAGCATTTCATCGGAATTTTATGAGTGTAAAAAAATTCTCACTAGCCCTTTTACTCTTTGGGGGCTTGGAAGTCAATATAAGGTGGTGAAAGATTTCTTAGAGGCTGACAAGAAATGGAAACAATAATTCATCTTTATTTTGCGGGCTGTCGGAGACTGGTTTTTAGAGTTCCGAAGAGATACCCCATCGGTTGACTTTGAAATGGACCAGACGAGGTACTTGTTTCCATACTTATTCTGTTTTACTTGTTCGAATTAGTCAACCTAAAATATTTTCTTATGAACAACTATGAAGGGGATTGTAAAACCTTTAAGGACCATGCTAAATCCGTAAAAGAAGTCTTCGATAAGTTGAGCCTCTAGACGGGTGCCAATTGGAGCTACAAGTTCCATAAATGCTTCACACCATCGAATTTGGCTAGGATCCATATTTGGAGATGTGATACCCTCTAGAAGATTTTGTTCTCAAGCGTTTAGAATGCTTGGACAATATTGTCTACCTTCCCACCAGAAGCGGGGCACCCATTCAGCAAGAACTGAGAAATCCGATTATGAGGACAAATATACTAAGGATGACGATGGGTCAGAGGCTGACTTCCGTGAAGAACAAAGAACTAAAATCTAAGAAGGACAACAAATTCAGGTCCATGAAAAATAACACTTTGAGGTCCGAGAAGAACAACAAGTTGAGGTTCGAGGGGAAAATCGAGTTGATGTCCAGGAAGAACACCAAGTGTATATCAATTGCGAAGTTGTGGTCGAGGTGAGACCAACTGATATGGAAGGTGTTGTGAGGCCAAAGGGATTTTCTTCTCAAGAAAAACAGAAGAAAATAAATAATAGTGAAAAGTAAGATGATAATACAAATAGTCTGAGTTTAACCCCTAAAAAAGGATCGTCATTGTCGACCTGGATTCTAGCGGGGACTTCTTTAAAAAAAACAAGTTCCTGGTCAAAGGAATCAAGAAAAACTTCTTGGGGAAGGCGAAAATCTCTCCCCTGCCTCAGCTTATTTTGACGTTTATGAAAATGCATTTGTTGCAAATGAGCTTAATAAGTTGCTTTATGCTGGTGCTCTCCTCGAAAGAAAGACCAACCACAAAGATCGTTATAATAACAAAGTTATAAAATAAAGATGAGCCAAAGTGAAGAAATTAAACACCGAGGTGAAGAACTTAAAAGATGAGCTTGTCCGTGAAAAGAAGACATATGTTGATCAAAGGAAAACCAAACTGAAGAAGGTAGAAACTCAGCCCGCTCACGAGAAAGCGGTATCTACTGAGCGTTTGAACGAAATCACTTCTTTAGAAACCAAACCTTTTTAAGAGAAAAAGAAGTTCGATTATGAAAGGGAGCATTTTATCACTAAGGATATCGAACGGAACTCTCTTATCGACGATCTCTTTGATTCTTGTTAGATGACTCGAAAATATTTTGAGAATACTGTTAAGGACGTTGAATAACTTACCACAGAAAATGAGTCCTTGAAGAAAAACTTTACGGCTGAGAAGAAGAAATGACTTGATGCATATGTTGTCGACTGCATTTCTCGTCTCGAAAAAATAGATGTCGACTTAAAATCACTTTTGGTTTTAGATAATTTCATGAACACTTTCCTGACTTGAATCTAGGAAGCCTTTGGCAAAGTATCATCGGAAGACACCGCCCAGTAGGTGTTTCTTTGGAAGATTTAATGAGTCAGAAAGTTCTTCTTCTGACTCTGGCTCCTCAGAAGATAATGAGAAAGATGATGCTTCGAGATAGAATTAATTTTTATTATTTTTATGTTCGAACTTTTTCTTTTTGTGTAACCCTTGCTTATTAATCATCTTTTGGATCCCGTCGTCAGACTCACTCAAAAAAAATTTACTTTGTAAATTTTTTGTATTGAAAATTCTAAATGAAATATTTTTTTGGTTATATTTTATTCTTTATAACTGAATAATTTTACTTCCTTACACCGAACGTTTTCCTGTGAACATACTATATACTGATCTTTTATAATAGACTCATGATTTCAACCAAACTTTTTCATATGATTTTTTTTATCTAAAAAATACTCACGTTCCTTTTCCAAAGTTCTTTATATGAAAAAGTAAATTGTTGAGCATTACGATTTGATATTTATTGGGTTAATATTATTATCTAGCCTTCACCGGAAAGCTTTTCTAGTTCAAAATAATGAATATTACATTCCAACAATCGCTGGATGATCTTTTTAGTTCATAAGATGAACATTACCGTCCAACATTGTTTGAAAGGTCTTTTAAGTTCAAAAATATGACCACTATCATCAAATTTTTTGTGGAAAGTATTTTAAATTAAAAAAGATAAACATTGTCATCCAACATTATTTGGAAGGTCTTTTAGGTTCAAAAAGATGAAAAATGTCATCCAACATTCTTTGGAAGGTCTTTTAGGTTAAAAACGATAAACACTATCATCCAACATTATTTGGAAGGTCTTTTAGGTTGAAAAAGATGAACACTATACAAATTATTTTAAATGGAAAAGAAATGTTTTATATATAAGTCGGGTATTAAAAAACCTCATTAAAACCTTAATGTGCCACCATGGTAGGAAAAAGTATGTTGTCGATACTTACATAAGTTCACACATAAAATATTTATAAATTTTTGTGTGTGGAAATAAATGCATTTAATAAGGAACAAGTTGCTTACAAAGAAAAACCTGTGGTATACCCCATGGAAAATGCATAAACGCCAAGATAAAGAAGAGGAAAAGAGAAATAACATAAAAGGTCAAAATTAATGACCAAAGAGGAAGACTAAATTCTTAGAGTCATAAAAAATAACCTAATGAAAGAACTGATAAAAACGGGTGAGCGATCCAAGCCTAAACACCGGGACAACGACATAGCAGTCAGGAACTTGTAATAAAGTAAAAATAGGGCCAAAGAAAAAAAACAAAACTAAGTTAGTTGTGATGGGGAAGAGAGGGCCATTTAATCTTTGTTCCCTGGAATCAGTAACAAAGATCAGCAATCGATCAATTAGAAATAGTCGAAGCAAGGCTCGGATGTGAGCCAAAGATTATATTATTTCTTTCACCCTAAATATGGTAGATGGTGCTACAAAAGCAGGCACACCAAAGGTGGTGTTTAAAAGAAAGGATCCAGTTAGAGGCTTTGTGGAGCCAAATGGTCCAGTTCAAGTTACCAAGGGAAGGAATTCTGAGCTTAGCTTGAGCGTTTTCCCATATAATTTGAGAGAAGCTAAACTCATAGAGAATATGATTAATATCTTCATCAGCCGAATTGCAAAGAACGCAAGAGGGAGGCGTGTTGATTCCCCACGACAAAAGTTTGTCGCACGCAGTAAGATTGTCATGGATGTCTAACGAGAGGATGGAAGAGTGGCACATAATATTGTATTTATTTCAGACTAACCCCGCCTATCCGACATAGTGAAAGGCATTAGGATTGCATGGTAAGTTTCTTTGATCGCGAAGGACGAACACCCAACTTTAGAGTCCAGTAGTGGATGTCTTCTCTCAAGATGAAAAAGGGGAGGGAGGGATAGAATGTTGTTGCGGATTTCCATGAGGTTGAGTCTATTCCTTGAGCTAGCGGATCTCCTACTAAGAGATCAAATCCATCTACCATCATAGATAAAATATGAGACAAGAAGGTTCTTACCAATACAAGAGTCATGGATGATAGAGTGACCGTAATGGGAAGCCAGAGAGGTTGAGAAGAGCCAGGGGTCGAACCAAACGAGGTATTTCTACCGTTACCAATGGTTACCCGGAAACGATTACTGGCTAAAGGTCTAAGGGTAAATATTTTTCTCCAAGTCCAGGAGGGGGTGGAACCAAGGGTTATGTCCCAAGTTATTGTTTTTTATTTTCTCTTTTTTAATGCAGTCACTCCAGATGAAGTTAGAAGTGTTGTTGATGATAGACAAAAGATGCTTAAGGACAGCCGCCTGATTCCAGATCTTTAGGTTTAGAATCCTAAGGCCGCCCTCAGACAAGGGCACAGAGACGATGTTCCAGGAAATTTTAGAGCCATAAATTTTAATCTCATGACCATACCAAAGGTAACGATGAAGAATTTGGGAGAGATCTTTTAGGACACGAGAAAGGAGAATAAAGATGGAAGACCAGTAAACTTGACCAGGAAAAATGATCGATTTGATAAGCTGGAGGCGGCCGGCATAAGAGATATTTAAAAGTCCAAGAATTTATGCGGTTAGTAATTTTGAGCGAAAGGGGACGACACTCTGAATGCAAAAGATATCTAGTAATCAGGGGGACTCTCAGATATTTGATAAGAGGGTACCAACATTGAAGCCAAAAATATTTATGAGATCGTTCTTGAGCGAAGGATTGATACCAGAAAGGAAAATTTGGCTTTTCTCTGGCTAATTTGCAGCCCGGAGTGAAGGAAACAATTATCAAAACTATCCTTAATAGGGCGAATGGAGTTGGTATCGCCATGGAAAAAGATCACTAAATCGTCTGTGAAGCAGAGATTGACAATTTTAAGATCATGGTATGTCCAGCGGAATTGGAAATTGGAATTAGAGTTTTTTTCTTAACGATATCGAAAAAGACTTGCATGGAGAGAATGAAAAGAAAAGGAGAAAGCGGGTCACCATGTCTAAGACCTTTCCTAGCCTGAAAGAACTCGGTGAGGTCACCATTAACATTAATGTTGAAGGAAGGAGTTGCAATACATTCAATGATCCAAGTGATCATTTGCTCGGGAAAGTCCATGGAAAAGAACGTCATGAATGAGATGCTAATTGACAATGTCAAAAGCTTTCATCAAGTTATTTTTTTGAAGCAACTCTCTTGACTTTAGAATTAAGGTGGTACCCCTTGAGAAATTCTTGAGTAAGAAATATGTTATCAAAGATATTTCTCCTAGGATAGAAAGTTGATTGAGACTTATAGATCAGGTAAGGGAATGAGTATTTAATTCTATTGGCCAGGATTTTAGTGATGGTTTTGTAAAGAACATTGCAAAGGGCAATAGGATGATAGTCAGAGGAAAAAGTCAGGGTGTCAGATTTAGGAATGAGAGCGATAAAGGTAGTATTCCAGGAAGGTTCCATGGAACTGGAGGTAAAGAAATCAAGGACCTTATTACAAAAATCATCACCAACAATAAACCAAGAGTTTTTGTAAAAACTAGAATTGAGTCGATACGTCCCAGGCTTGACTTTCTTCGTTACCATGTACGGACCTTCCCAATTAGAAGCTAACTTGGCAAGCCGTTTTTCTTTCGTATGAAGGAACACATTCCTCAAGAATTTTTCCCCTGCTCTAAATTCTCATCCCCTAAACTTTGAAGCATATCTACTTCTGATTAAAATTTTATAGTGTAGAGAATTTAGTTGCACCCTTCTTCTTTTTTCCTCCAAGAAATCTAACTTTGTGCGTTTTCCTTTATTGTTTGTCTCCTCGGATGAGCCTAAATGAGGGGAATATTATTTCAGATGACACCACTACATCCATTCCATAAACCAGTGCGAACAATGACTCTTGTGTTGTGGTCCGATGAGTGGTTCTGTAAGCCCATAAAACTTTTTGTAAATAATCCAGCCATTTTCCAGCCTTACCTTCCAAGTTCTTTCTTAAGCCATCCAAAATTATCCGATTAGTCACCTCGACTTGGCCATTCGCTTCGGGGTGGAAGGGTGCCAATAAGCACTGTTGTATCCCCTAAAAAGCATAAAAAGCTTTGATTTCTTTGTTATCAAACTATGGTTCGTTGTCCAATGTTATTTTCCTCAACTCTAAAACGACAACAGATGTTAGAAACAACAAATCTAGTCACATTTTTAGCTTTTTACCTGCCAAAGGTTCAGTTTTCACCCACTTAGAGAAATAATCAACTGCGACAATGATCGTCTGTCGACCTCCAAATACCATTGGTAATGGTCCGACAAAGTCAATGCCCTATTGGTCAAATGGTGCATGAGAGTGTAGGCCAGTAGTACCCTGCAAGATTAACTCTTCGTATTATTTTTTTGTACCCATAGTGCACTGAACTATTCTCATTGTGGAGCTCTGAGAGTATTATCTGTGATTCATCTCTTGCTAATCATCAAAGTAGAGGTCGACTAAAAGATTTTTTATACAATATATCTCTGAGGACAACTGGTAACACATTGTTCACCAAATATTCTTTAATCTCACTCCTTCAATCTTTTTCCATACTTGTAGAATTTTGAAAAGCTTCAACAAACCCTTTAGCTGATTCGGATCCCCTTACTATAGAAGGAATTTATTGTGTGATAATCCAAGGGTACTCCTCTGAATAAGAAGTTTTAGCCAAAGAATCAGCCACTGAATTCCCAGTCCTATGAACATGTTCGTACTTGATGCCTTCAAGGCCAACGTTAAAGCCTTTAGGGCCCCCAAATACTTCACTAAATGATCATTTCTTTCCTCTGATTGGCTAGATGCATGGTTTATATGGAGTTGGGAATCACTCACCAGTCGTACTTTCTTAGCCCCATATCAAACCTGCAAAGGCGGCTTCATTATCATCTTCATTATTTTATGCTTTAAATCCAAAAAAAATGGCTTGATACATTGAAATTCCATTTGGAGAAACCAATTGCACCCCTGCTTCACATCCCGATGAGCTGGAACCCCCAGCGGTTCGGATTATCCATTTTGCTCCAAAGTTTTCAATATCGGTTTTCATATATGTTCGCTCGGAGTGAAATTCGACTAAAAAATCTGCTAATGTTTGTGCTTTAAAGGCGGTTCTTGGCTCAAACAATCCACCTCCGCCATAATAGCTTCAAATTTTTCTTGAGAAAAAATTCTCCCCTTCCGGATAATCGGATGAACGTTACTTTGCATTGGTAGGCTATGAAAATAACATCCGCTGGGACCTCTGTGACATCCTCTGTACATCATGCCAACAAATGTAATTTTGTTGATAAAAACTTGATTAACTTTTTTTTACTCCAAAAATAATTCTGTGTCGATTTTGAGGCTTTTACCCGGAGAAAATACATGGTCTTCGAAGCTGTCGTCTGGGACCATGAATCCAAGGGCTTCCCTTGGATCATTCACGAAATTGGATCCCAAGGGAACCCCACTGACTACTATTCTTTCTTTGATTCAACCCCCTTGATATGTTTACGGGCCAAAGCTACTTTTAGACAACCAGGACCTTCCGAAGATAGTATTATAACATGTAGGGCCATCTACCAAAACAAACAAAACTGTGACGACCTTCTTAAACGGTCCCCGACCCAGCTCAACTCTTCCATCAAATTATTCAAATACTTCAGTTGTAGTCCCGATAAATCCGACTATCGTTCGATCCGATCGTAGTATCGTCGCTGGAGTTTTTATCTGGCTATAAGTACTCATAAATATAATGTTGGCCGAACTGCCAGTATCAATAAAAAAAGTTTGTATCTCATTCCCAACTATCTCTGCCACGATAGCTACCACATCCTCATGTGGACCTGCTATATCTCTTATATCGTCATCTTCGAAACAAAGTGGAGACGGGCTTCTATACAAATGTGGTAAAGCGCATGCTTCCAGTGTTGCCAGACTAATAATGTGTCTTTTCCGAGAATAATTTGATACCCCTGCAACAATATCTCCTCCAAAAAAATTTAGTGATTCAAAGACGATACACAACTTACTAACCTTTCCTCTCGCTATCGGCTCTTCTACTACGTTTATGTTGTTTCTGCCCGGTTTTAGATCTAAGTACTTCGTGAAGATGTCAAACGCATCAATAGATTCTTCATCAATTTCTTCTGATATCATTAAAGTATCTTATTTCTTTGAGACAACTTCTTGTTTTGGAGCAACTGAGGAATTCTTCTTCACAAACGCGATTAACTTCCCATTTTCTATCAAGTATTATATCTCTTTTTTCAATGCCATACAATCATTCGTATCGTGACCGATGTTCTCGTGATATTGGCAGTATTTTTTTTATTCTCCCTCGGAGTCTGCATTGGAAATGGTTTACGTAAATATACATTCGAACGCGCTTTCTCAAAGATAGTTGCCACACACTTAGTTAACTCGGAAAAATAAGATGGTCGGATCCATTTGTTTGACATGGGTCGGACATACTATTGAGTGATGACTACTAGTGCATGATATTTTGCTCTTGGAGGTGCTTGACTTATAACTTGAACAGGTGCTCGAGGTCGGACCATATTTGCTGGTTGTGATATCTTCTATCGGACATTTGCTTGTGGTACACTGCTTCTTATCAATGTTGGATCTTGATATAACTGATTCGAATTAAACGGTCACATGGACTCTAATTCTAATGTGCTGGTTTTTTCCACCAAAATTTGTTTTTTTATCTGATCTAGTAATGCTTCAAACGTCATAACCTACATTTCTGTAGCATTATCCTTCATTACCCCAGGGAGCAAACCCATTCGGAAGGCAGTCAGAGCCACCATATCCTCACAGAATTCAATGTCTGTTTTGACTTGGATGAAGAGCTTCGTATATTATTTGAGACTTTCACCCACCTTTTGTGTGTAGTAAATTATAGTATCCTCATTTGCTCGTAACTTTTTTCTTCTTACAAAAAGCTACCTGAACATGATCTAAAACATGTCAACATTCTTGATACACCCTTGAGATAAAACGATTATACAATTTTGATGCAACATTCTTGAAAGTTTGAGAGAAATCCCTACTTAATAGTTTATTATCATCATCATCATCATAATTGGTCATGAAATTCTTGAATTGTTCGATGTGGCTATCCGGATCTTGTGTTCCTTCAAACTTTTCCAGCTTAGAGATATGAACCACTTCGGAAGATGACCGGACATAATTTTCGGGAAGAGTGAAGACGATCTCTAATTATATCCTATTTTATATGCACTTCCCCCGGACCTTCATTCGCGGCCGCATACAATCCTTCCTCAGATAGGAACGTAAATTGATTACTCACACGATAATCCTGGTTATAGATGCTAGACGAAATTTACCCATGAGGATTTATATGTTCTTGTCGAATTATATTCACCACTTTATCGGGATCTTTGGAATACAAATTTTTCTTTTCATGATCATGTTTTCCCTTCCTCAAACTCTTTTTTCTTTGGGCAGCTCGATGAGAACCTTTATGTCCCCTTAAATTTCTTTGTATATTACTTATTTTATGTCGAGTATCTGTGTTCGAAGACAAAGATTCATCTGAGCTAAAAGATAAATTTTCACAGCGTTGTACAGATATTGCTCGTCTTTTACAAGAACGATGACCTTTTCTCTAATGCCTCTCCTCAAACTGAGAAACTTATTGCACTGGGTCCGCTATTGTTCGTGATTGTCAGACTTTAGACTTAATTCTTCGCGAGCTGATTATCGCTTCCTTTTCAACATTCAGCCTCTCAATATCTTCTAGTTCTTTCCGTTGAGCTACCAAGACAGATTCTTCGAGTAGCTCTTCAGCATATTATTCATTACTGTTTCATTCGTTTCTTACTTATTCCTCGATCACGAGATCTCCAAATAAGTCTCTGATCGCATGGATTTTCGGATCAGCCTCTAGCTCTCCACAGAATTCAGTCTCCATTGCTTTTATGATGGTTTGAAGTTAATATTATGATTTTGGAACGATAATTCCAGGTACCAACCGTCTTCCCACAGACGGCGCCACTGATGAATTCAGATATTTCTTAGTTATTAATCATGCCAAAACTATGTTCGTATGAAAGTGTTTGTCAAAGAAATGTTCGTATAAGGTATTTTTAGAAAAAGAAACCATACGAGTAGAGAGAGAAAAAGACAGAAGGAATAAATGTAGTAATCATTGACCATTTTTCCAAAAAGAGAATGTTCTTTATATAGTATATAAGGTAAGTTAAGAAATTACATATTTACCACTATTAAGTGGATCTCTCACCCCATTCCTTTACTATTCATAAACAAATTTACTAGTTATTATATTTGAACCCCCCAGTCCTTATATTTGCCTTAGATTAATCATTGGCAATTAATTACACCAATTTGACTATTGTATTTACTATACTAAAGCTTATTTATCACCGTATTTTCCTTCCCTTATCAGGCATAACGAAATAAATATAACCTTAGAGCTGTAAAACCTTGATAAAAAACTTACTCAACACCTGTAATCGCATCAATCTAACTAATAGTAGCAACTTGTTTTTTTCTTATGACCATAATAACTTAAACCATAACTATTATCCCCACTAATTAATTTATTATTTTACACTTCAAATAAACTTAAGCTAGATTCTCTATTTTTTTATTCATCAACCACATATTATTCAATATCAAAACTAACACTTTTTAAACGTTAAACATCAAGAACTGCTAGCAAACCCACAAAAGAAGTAACATTCATAAATAAAAAATTCTTATTATCACCACAACAGTAGCTTATACTTAAATTACCTATAACCAACACATTTCATCTACTTTTAACATGCCTTTAAATACTTTCAAAGTCTTCAAACTCACTAAGGGGAACGACTGAAGTTTGACCATTATGTTTAAAAATATACACTTGAGGTCTAGACATTGCTTAGATGTATTTAACAGTTTTAAAAAATTAATAGCAAGTATAACATTTAAAAAGTAATATTGTCTTACATCTCCCAACAAAAAGTAAAATGGTCTCGCACTACACAAATTTACCATCCTGTCTGATCTCACATCTTCTTATTGTTAAATGGATGTGCATCTCAAATTAACTTACTACCAGTATCGTGTATCGCATATGATTCTTCATGGTCTCACATCTATCAACATTATACCAAACATTTCTCGCATCTCGAATTTAGTGGCATATGCAAGTATCACATCTATGATGTATGCACACGTCTCACGTCTCTCATATAATACATGTAATGTGTATCACGTATGATATGCCTAACGTTTGTCTCACATATCGCACGTATGGTAACTATACAGTCTTACGTCTAATATACCCAACGTATCACATCTTCCTACATAAATCTAAACATATGTCGCACATCCTAAAGCATCCCTGCAACTTGTAAAATCAACTTCCCAACGTTTTCACAACCTAATAATAACTCATAACTCAATAAAAACAGAAAATTATGACTGTATAATTAATTTACAAAAATAAGAAGTGAGAACTTACTATTAAAAAATCGCAATATTTAGAGCATGAGTAAATATAAGAAAAGTATACTTGATATCATGATCTTGATATTCGAAATGAAGATATGAAATACAGGTATTGTTTTAAGGTTTTGCAACTTCAATCTTAAAAAAAGCCTCTCTTAAAAAGCCGCGATATTAAAAATAGAGGGGGGGGGATATTTTTTAGGATTACTGAATTTTTCTCTTAAATTAAAGTTTTCTAGTTGGTATAAAGATACTTGTGATATTGTTAAAAACTTGGACATTAAATGAGAATTAATTAGTTGGTTTAAGGATATTTGAGATATTACTAAACCCTAGTAGTAGATACAAATGATAAATATTTACTTAGTTGTTATTGTTAGTTGGGTATTAAATGAGACTTAAGTTTGATTTTGGATATCTTAAAATTTTAGTTGATTTTTTTTATAAAATTAATATTTTTAATAAAATTAAAATGTAATTGATATTTTACCTTTGGATGTCTTATTCATACTAGAAATTAGAAATATTTTATTGGATGTTACACCGCTGGATCTTGTACTATTTTGCTAGATCTCTCATCAAATTTTGGTTTATTTTTTCCTTGAGAAAAACAAGGTATAAAAGCAGATTGATAAATATCTCACTCATTTTTTACCCATTTTCTCTCATACCCTCTCAAAAGCTCTCAGTCAATCGAAGATTAAAAGAAGTTATTTTTCGAATCCAGCCTCACAACAACATAATGGTATGTCATACAACCTTAGTAGTATATTTGTTTTTCGCTTTTGTTGTCTATATTGGTAGAAAATTAGGTTTGAAATTTTGTTTTAAAAAAATTGATTTTTCGCGTGACTAGAGTTGTTGTTATGTTGATAGGCTAGCATCGTGTAAGTTGTGGATCCGTGTTTTACTTTTAATTTTGAGCATAATAGTGTTAGAATTAGTGTTTTAGATTATCGATGTTTGGCTTCTCGATACAGGTTCATTCCATGACATGTGGGATCAGGCTTGTTTGATTTACATATGTTGTGCGACAAAGAAATGTGTTTGTCGCAAACATGCATGTAATAAATCAACCTAGATTTTTATGTTACTTGAATTTTTTTTTAAATTACTATTTTTATGCGAATTACATAATGTTAGGTATTTGTTTTATTACATGATTTTTTGATTTTTTGATGCTTTTGTCTACACTTCAATGTATAATATGTAGTTTAATTTTTTTTTCTTTACTTAGTGAATAAATGTCTTTCGTACTAGTGCCTTTAAGCACTTTTCCAAACCGATGCTTTATTTGTTTTTTTCAGGGATAGTGCGAGAAAAACCAACTTCTACGAAGCAGCATGGTCAGGATACAACCCATGATACACAGGTGCCTAGAAATATTATCCATACCGAGGAGGAGTCACCAAGATCCTGTACGAAACAACGATTGCGTCATGTTGGTGTAGCTGGTGATACCAACCACCACGCTGGTTGGGCTGCAGCTGACAACAGTGGTGTAGGGTCATCTTCACAGGTGGAACTTGAGAAAGAGTTCGAGCAAGCCATGCCCCACGTCCCTCTATGTTATCCTGATTAGACCCTCCACGAGTCGTATAACGTTTTCCACTAAGATGTAAGTTTCTTTACAACTTGAGTATTTTAACCCATATTTTTTAATTTAGTTTCAACTTAATTTTAATAAAAAACTTTATTATTTATTATTTTTGTGTTTATTACATATTTTATGCGAGAGTAAGCTTATGTTTCTTCTCGATGTACGAAAGTGGGACTTACATCATCAGATTAGGGTTCAGGCTAAGGTTATGAATACTATTTTTGGCCCCATAATCGACGCTCTTTCTCGTTGGTATACCAACTCCCATTTTCTAGAGGTCTTTCTCGAGCGTTGGCATGAGGAGACATCTTCATTTCACTTCTCATTCAGAGAGATGATCGTCACTCTTGACGACATCCACGTCATCATCGCCTTGCCAATTACAAGTATCGTTTTTTACGTTCTTACTTTTGATGATGAGATGAAGAAGTTGAGAACATACGGTAGTATGCTAGGTGTACGACCATATGAGCTCGTTAGCAGCCTTAGGAACACCAGTAGTTTAACATTAAATTAGTTGCCTAAGATATTTTATTACATAAACGATACGATGATAGTAGGGCTACCGATTGATCACGCTACCCGAGCATATATACAATATGTTGTATGAGCCACTATATGTACCAAAAAAACTGAAAATAATATCTCGCTTGATTTCCTAGAGTTTGTAAACTAGTATTAGCAAATAGGTACGTATAATTATAGTCAACTAGTTTTATCACAACTATACCACTCACTTGGCCAGGGTTCCATGCACAACACTAATGATATATGCGGGTTTACTGGGCTGCTAGAGACATGGATTTTTTTTTATCATTTTAGACCTTTTAGTGCGCTCTCGTACAGCTCGTTCGCTTTAGTATCACCACATATCCGCCGCTACGCACCACAAAAAATAAGTTCTTCGTAGTTTGTTCTCACAGAGTTGAGACACATCCTATCGATGTACATCATACTTGATGTAAGTTGTATTATGTTTTTATATGCTAACTTGCATTAACTTCTATGTGATGAGGTCAAATATTTTAGACACTGTAACTTGCTTTTATCCGAAGGGCTGTTCGGACATAACTACTACCATAAAAAACCGAACATGAAAAGTGTAATGGAGTGTGACTAAGCTAGGTGTTGGTGACCTCACATCTTGGGCTAATGGGTCCTTAATCTTGACCCGATTTTACAATCAGACCCGACATGCCCATGGGTCATTAATTAAGTATAAATACCCCAACCACTTTCATTAATGAGGGTAATCAAAATTTAATACAAGCACACAACTTAATTATCTCACTACTCTATACCTTAAACATTAAATATCCAAAACACTTTACAAAATTACCCTCAAACAGAAATAAACCACACCAAATTGGCGACCACAGTGGGAGCACGACGGTGCCTGAATTTCATAATTCAAAACCAACAAACAAACTAGTTTGGACAAATCCGAATGAGCAGAGTATTCTACTTACTGAGGTGGAAGTTGCAAAGGAAAACAATGAATATACTATCGAGGAGCGCAATAAGTTGAGAGCTGAGATAGAGGCACTGACAGCAATAAAACAAGTAGAGAAATGGGTTAAAGAGAAATTTGGTGCGTCGGTACTTCACCACACTGAAAATCCTGGGGATAATAAGCAGTCTCTAAAGACCCATCTCAGTTCCACGAAGACACACCGATCTAAACATGTGGAGAGTTCTGCATCTGAGTCCTCTAGCAGTTTATCTAATGAGGCGGATCTTGAAGAATCATTGTCTTCAGGCAGTGATAAAGGAAGGTCAAAAAAGAAAATGAGGCTGATAGAAAACATTCAAGAAAAAGGGATGCATGACAGGTTAAAGAAGCACCATGGAAAGGGTAAGAGGTCAGCCAACCAGCATATTGACCAGTTGCTGATTGATCCCTTTGATTTTCAGTCTAAACCAGGTATTTTGCTACCCCTAATGAAGATACAGTTTTTAGCTGTAGCAAGAATTGGAGAAAATCATCTTTGTCTATGAAAATACTCTCCGGACATCTTCCTAAGAGGTTTGACAGCTCCAAGATGGATAAATATGATGGGAGCCGAGATCCTGACAACCATCTCGAGCAGATTAAGAACTTCATGATGAATTTTGACGACAACGACAAACTATTGTGTAGGACCTTCTTCTAAACTTTCACAGGAAGCGCCCTCAACGTACAACAGTCTCCCTCAAGGGTGCATAAGAAATTTTGGGTTGCCTTCCGGAGGAAATTCGTTGGAAGCAACAAGCTTAAGGGTAACAGGGACATCATTATCCATTGTGCTTAGGAGCCAAATGAGTCTCTAAAGGAGTACATCAATCGGTTTGTGAATACAAAGAATAGACTAGCAGATTGCTTTGGACAAGTTGTAATTGCTTTCGTCAGACAAGTTTGAATCCATCTAATTTACCAATTCAGTAACTCAGAAGAAGGCTATGACCTGAGTAGTTTGTTGAATAAGGTGGGAAAACAAATTAACGTTGAGGAGACTAAGAAAACCAGAGTACACCGCCAGGTTAGGTCCACTACTACAACAACAACAACTCCTCCAGCTACTAATCAGTCCGGTTACATTGCAAAAGAGACTAGATATGGATCTAACAGGTCTAGGAAAAATCAGTCTAGCCAGACTCAGAGCCAATAGATCAGAAACAAGAGAGGGCGTTGGGTTCAACCTGAGTAGTTTGCTGAATTGGGGGAAAGTGTGGCTACAATCTATGAAAAAACTAAAAACAAAATGCACTTTAGAAAGCCAGCAGCATTGCAATCCCCCAGAGAAAACCGGAGCACCCGTTTTTGCC
The DNA here is from genome assembly GCA_036936605.1 of Limnanthes douglasii subsp. nivea. Lineage (NCBI taxonomy): Eukaryota > Viridiplantae > Streptophyta > Magnoliopsida > Brassicales > Limnanthaceae > Limnanthes > Limnanthes douglasii. The sequence continues at coordinate 148,319,978 of JAUPFV010000001.1, read as the reverse complement.
AATACCAAAATGACATAGGCCATGATACGGTGACTGCACCTTCTAGTTTATGAAGGAAGAGGCATGTCCATAGTTTGGCCACCCAATTGGTTGAAAGGATGTCCACCCACCTGCATAAATCCCCATCTTCCTTTACAGTTTTAAATAACGATGGCCTGAGAGACATTGCGAGGCCTCATGAAGATGTTTTGGTAATAGAGGCATCAATAGGAGGAAACGATATACGCCGAATTCTTATTGACACAGACAGTTCGATAAACATCCTGTTTTTAAGCTCTTACAAGCAGATGAGAAACCCTTTGGTTTATACAAGGTTCGAACATAACCATTGTAGGCTTCACAGGAAGTTCTGCAGATGTGATTGGGGTATTCGAAAAGGAGATGTTGCTGGGAAAAGGACCCTTTAAGAAAGTGGTAAGAGTACTGTTTGTTGTGGTGGATTGCACAACATCTTACAATGCAATATTTGGGAGGTATTGGCTCTCCATAATGCATGTTGTGGCCTCTATGGTCCACCAATGTTTGAAATATGTTGTCCAGGGAAAAGTAGGTGTTGTCCGGAGCAGCTAGGAGGTAGCCAGGGAATGTTATGCAACAGCCCTTGTCTCTAAGTCTTTAGAGGCAGTTAAGGTTAACAAAGATTAGCAGCTATTGGAGTCTTCCACTGATGAGAATGAAATTGATGATCCTAGGGAGGCTCCCAGATTTGAAACACTGGTTGTTGTCTTTTTTTATGAATAATCAACATGTCTTCGCATGGTGCAATAGTGATGTTACCAGAGTGCCAACTGATATTATTTCTAATAAGTTGTCTATACGAACTGACGTTGCACCAGTTGTACAAACGAGAAGGTCTTTCTCTAAGGAAAATACAGATGTGATTGTTCAGGAAGTTGATCATTTGACCAAGATGGGTCACATTAAAGAATCGCAGTACCCTTTGTGGACTACCAACCCTGTTCTGGTCAAGAAAAAGAATGGCAAATGGCGCATGTGCATTGATTTGACTGATCTAAATAGGGCATGCCCCAATGTCTTTATCCAGTTCCTCGGATAGATCAGTTGGTGGATAAGTTATTGACATCCATAGATGCATTTTCAGGGTCCAACCAGATACAAGTAGATCCGAAGGATCAAGACCACACTACTTTCATCACAGACAGAGGTCTTCATTGTTATAAGGTGATGCCATTCGGATTAAAAAATGTTGGGGCCACTTACCAAAGATTAGTGAATAAATCCTTTGCTAATCAGATTGGCAGAAACATGGAAGTTTAGATAGATGATATGATGGTTAAAACCTTGGACGAAGATGCATATATATCTGACCTTCAAGAAATATTCTCTAACTTAGAGGTTGTGAATATGAAATTAAACCCTGAAAATGTGTATTTATCTGATTTGAAAGTTTTTGGGTTACATAATAACTGAGAAAGGAATTCATCCTAATCTGGATCAACTTAATGCCTTACTAGCTATGGACCCTTATCGGAACATCAAAGAAGTCTAAAGGTTGACAGGGCGATCAGCTGCGTTGATCATGTTTATTTCAAGATCATCAGACAAGTGCACTCCATGCTTCCAAGTGTTGAGAAATGCCAAATACTTTAATTGGTCTCCACGTGTGATCGGGCTTTTATTGAAATCAAGAAACATTTTTCTTCACCTAAAACTCTCTTCAAACCTGTTTGGGGGGAAATCTCTACGTATATCTAATTGCATCAGAGTATGCAATAAATGTTGTGCTAGTAAGAGAAGTAGAAAATTACCCTCGTCCGGTGTATTACATTAGCAAAAGTCTGTTGGATGCTGAAAGAAGATATTTGAATTTGGAAAAACTGGCATTGGCCTTGGTAATTGCAGGAAGAAATATGAGACCATACTTCCAAGCTCATTCCATTGTTGTTTGAACATCTTTTCTCTTGAAAAGTGTTCTTCAGAAAGCTGATGTGTCAAGTAGAATGACCAAGTGGTTAGTGGAGGTGGGTGATTATGATATTAATTTTGTGCCCCGAACGGCGATAAAGCCCAGTCTGTGGCTGATTTCTTGGTAGAATTTCATGCTGATAGATCCTCCGAACAAATGTCAGAAAACCAGTTTAAGAAAGAATGGGTAGTTCGAATTGATGGTGTATCAAGTATTATGGGGTGTAGAGCTAAAATTTATTTAACTTCTCCCTATGGTGACAATATGTACCATGCCATATGTTTTGGTTTCAAAGCTTCTAACAATGAATCTAAATATGAAGCAGCAATAGCTGGTCTTAAGCTGGCTCTCATATGTGGGGCAAAGAGAGTCCTGTTAATGAGTGATTCCCAATTGCTGATTCACCATGCTCAAGGACAATTTGAAGCAAAGAAAGAACAGTTGATTAAATACTTGCTCGTGTTAAAAGAAGTTACCGCAAACTTCAAGAATATTTGCTTGAACACATCCCTAGATCAGATAATACTATGACAGACTCTTTCGCAACTATAACTTATTCTGAATCTTACCCATGGATTCTCGTGTAAGAATATCAATCCGTACAAACGGGCCAAGAAAAAGAGAGTGAAGAAAGTATGAGTATACTCGTTATTCAACATAAAGACTGGAGGCATGATCTTCTCTAGTTTATCTCCGACGGGATATTGCCTCTGGATAAAGTCATGGCTAAGAAAATCAAGTATAAGGCTCGTGGTTTCTTGATATTAAGGGAAGTTCTTTACAAGAAATCTTCCGGCAGACCTCTCTTGTGTTGCTTAGGATTTAAAGAATCCCAAGTTGTGTTATCTGAACTACATGATGAAGAAGGTTCTGCATACTGTGGCTATAGGGCCCTAACCATGAGAGTTTTATTAGTAGGGTACTACTGGCCAACCATAATGACAGATGCTAAAGAGATGGTAAAATAGTGTGATCCTTGCCAAAGATATAGAAATGAAATTCATCTGCCAGCAGTTCCTATGGAATCCATATCTGAACGGATACCCTTCCACAAATGAGGGTTGGATCTAAGTCGGCCTCTTCCCATGACATCCATTAGATGTAAAACAATCATAGTTGCTATTAACTACTTCTCTAAGTGGATAGAGGCAACTCCTTTAGCTGGAACCACTTCGAAGGCAATCATTAAATTTATTTTATCTAACATATGTTGCAGATTTCGGGGTTCCTAGAAAGATTACTACAGACAATGGGCCACAATTTAATAATAAAGACATGGAAATATTTTGCACCTCCAGAGGTATTCAACATTATTTTTATTCTCCTTTTCATCCTCAAGCAAATGGGAAAGTTGAAGTTACGAATCGGAAAATCTTGTTCAGATTGAAGAAGAATCTAAAAGGAGCTACATGAAAGTGGCTAAGCTATTTACAAGAAATACTGCACCCCAGGCTGCTACACAAGAATTTCCTTTTGCTCTTGTGTATGGGATGGATGCAATCACTCCCATGTAAGCTACTTTACCATCCCACAGAGTCCAAAACTAGTCCGAACAGGCTAATGATAAAGTAGTCATGAATCAGTTAGATTTGATTGAAGAAAGAAGAGTTAAAGCGCATTTGAGGGTGGCATTACCAGGGTTTGATGAGGAGCAGACTTGCCTCCAAAGTTAAAAGAAGATATTTTCAGTTGGGGGACAAAGTCTTAAGAAAAGTCTTTTTACACACCAAGGAAAAACAGTTCGGTAAGCTGGCTCCAAATTGAGAAGGCCTTATATGGTATGTGGGAAAGTTAAACCAGGAACATACAGGCTCCAAGATAAGGAAGGGAGAGCACTAAAACACCCATGGAATGTTAAACATCTCAGGTTATACTTAGAATAAAACTATTTTGTAAATATTTACTCTTTAAATGTCAATATAAATATTAGGGGCATACTATTTCCTACCCTGGTGGCACAGGGAGGTTTTAATGAGGTGTTTGAGTTTTTCAATAATATCTTACGCCTTCTTCAAAAGTCTTGTACAATTTTTTTTGATTTAGCCATAAGATGAAGTGGTCGGATATTAAATTCTTATTAAACATCCCGACTCTCAAATGTCTTTAAGTTGATTGGATATATTAAACACTTGGTCGCATTTATTAAACATATGTCCTTAAAGATGTTTAATACCCTTATTTAACACGTTTAAAATATTGAAAGTTATCTAAACATTGGCCATAAAGAAAGGGAAATATGATATTAGAGTCCGATCGGACTGAAATCGATCCATGATTCACAAAATGCCTTGACCATTCAAGGATTTTAAGTTTTACAGAACATAGATTAAACAAACAATACAACAAAATGCATTGTCCATCCAAGGACTTTAGTTTTTCAACAAAAGGTATACAACAATACAATACAATTGTAGGGCTTGTTCCCTTTGGTTTTTTCTTCACCACCATCTTTTTCGGACTTTTTTGAGTTCAATACTTGAACTCTTACCAATTTCTTCATCGTCTTCGGAATCTTCCCCACTTGAATAGTTATGCTTGTCACCATCAGCCATCGTATGGAAATGGAGGTTATCATAATCCATAAATTTCCACAAATGACCAAGAGTCCTCTTGGGAAAGGTCTCATGGAACAGTAAGACCATATCGAATTTAATTTCATCATCTCTCTTCTCCAAGGAATCCACTATCCCACTAGCATACTTCTTTTATCATGCAGCTATTTCTTGAGCTTGTTTACTTACTAATGAAGCATTCTCGTGGACAATTTTCTCCAACTTGACTTTGTCTTCAGATAAATTCTGGATAGTTTTATCCTTAGCTTTTAGTTGCTCCTTCAAAGCTTTGGTATCATTAGAATAAGAAGTCTCCAGTCCGGAATACTTGGTTTGGAGGTTTTTACTAGCCTCTTTTGACTTGAGCGGTTTGACAGCTAAATCCTCCTTCTCCTTTTTCAATGATTCTATGCTTTGCTGAGCAACAGAAAGACCGTTTGTCAAGCTTTGTATCTCTTTAGTCAGGGAGTTTACGGTAGCTGTTTGATCCCTCACTTGCCTCTCCAGATCAACTACCGGACGAACGTAACCTAAAAAGGCATGACTCAAGGTGTTGTGCTCGTTTGATGTCACATAAGTATCCCCATAATGGGTCACAATATTAGATGAGTTAACAGGAGGCTTTGAACAGTACATCGTCCCTCGACTATCGCGTTTGGTAGTAGATAGTCCTTTGACTTTCAAATGTCCGTTGACAATCCCTGGACTATCGCGTTTGGATAAATTTAGTCCACCAGATCCTCTGATCCATGAAAGGCTGCCACTTGTCACTATAGTCCCCAGATTTTTGTATCACCACTAGTCCTTTGAGTTTAGTTATTCGTAATATTCTATATTTTAGGTTTGACCTAAACTCAAGGGACTAATGGTGATACAAAAATATGGGGACTATGGTGACAGGTGGCTGCCTCTCATGGATCAAAGGATCTCGTGGACTAACTTTATCCAAACGCGATAGTCCAGTGACTGTCAACGGACATTTGAAAGTCAAGGGACTATCTGCCACCAAACGCGATAGTCGAGGGATGATGTCTAGTTCAATACCGTTAACAAGACGATAAGGCCCCGCAAAATCACCCTTGTCAAGATCATTTGAAATATATGTTGATATTCTGAAAGGCATCAAAATTTACCTCTCCATCAGCAGTGGCTTGTTAGGAGTAAACGTTGACTGTAATTTCTTCTTGCAAAGTAGGATAAGCAGGACCCGGAGGAGGGATTTCAGAAGTACGTAGAATTATCTCTGATCCCAGAGTCACTTTTTTCTTCTTTGCAGCTTTTTCATCACTACTTGCTTTGTGTTTCTTATCCTTCTTCGTAACCTTTGGTGGGTTTTCCGATCCACCAGACTCCTTAACAATAACTTCTACTGGCTCCAACCGAGCAGCATTAATCCCTCATTGGTTCTCCGAATCGGTTTCTTCGGTGGTTGTCTGAAGTGGGTCTGTTGTGGGTTTCTTCTTTCTTTTGTTCTTCATCTTGTTCAGATGACTAGAGGTTTTGGACCTAGAAAGAAAGTAAAGCTTAGCATCCTTAGTCTCAGTTCTCCTCAAAATAACATCTGCAGGAGAAGGCGTGGTCAGTTCTTTCCAAGAGAGGTCTCTTCTCCTTGTGGTATTCCACAGATGAGAACTCACAAAGTTCCCTGAGGTGAAACAGTTGTGGAAACCATTCTCCCATTTCTCAAAGGCCCAGTCATTTAGCTTGGTGCAAGTGTCTTGACCTGCCTCTACATAATCCGAGAATTCCTTCGGAAAAACTAAAAAGAGATACAAATCAGTTCGGAGTAACCACCTAGTAGTTGAAAGATTAAAGGAAACATGAATAAAACTTACATATGCTCTACCAGCGACGGGTCAGCTGGCTTGGGTAAAAATCAACCTTGATCTTCTTCCTGTTAGGTGCGACCAAAGTCCCACATCCCACATCGGTTAAACATGAGAAGAAAGATCTGTATATAAGTTAAGAATACATCTCTATTAGTATGAGGCCTTTTGGAAGTGGACCAAAAGCAAAGCTGTGCGGGCTAGTGGGCCCAAAGCGGACAATATCACACTAGTGTGGAGATCGAAGTATTGTTACTTATATACAAAGGCAGAATATGCAGGACCTCATATTCCTTACAAATGGTATTAGAGCACCAGCCCCAGACGGAACGCGATGTGTGGTGGGTGTGATGTGGGTGAAATTCTCAGATGCCGAATATGTTATCAGAAGCCAAGAGCCATACTCAATCAAGGTGAATGATCTTCTGGATAGATGAAGTGCCTGATAACTCATCAAGCAGGTGGTTTGATCAAGGAGCGGTGTAGTGTCATCTATAGATGGAGCGCCTGATGGCTCATCAAGCAGGTGGCTTGATCAATGAGTGGTGCAGTGTCATTCATAGATGTCGTGCCTATTAGGTCATCGATCATATGGCTTGATCAAGGAGCGACACAGTGTCATCTGATAGTGAGTAGATAGATCCGCCCTAAATCTCTAGAGTTCAGGCTTCTCTCCACCTAACTAGAGTAGGCGGATGAAAGTCAATTAAGAGGAGGCTAGGATGGTACTTTATTCGAGAAGAGGATTGTTAGGTGCGACCAAAGTCCCACATCTTACATCAGTTAAAAATGGGAAGAAAGATCAGTATATTAGTTAAGAATACATCTTTATTAGTGTGAGGCTTTTTAGAAGTGGACTAAAAGCAAAGTTGTTCGGCCTAGTGGGCCCAAAGCGGACAATATCACACTAGTGTGGAGATTGGAGTATTCTTACTTATATACAAAGACGGAATATGCAGGACCCCATATTCTTTACACTTCCTATTCTCCCAGGCTCCACTGATGAATAAGAACTGTGTCCTCCATGATTTGCCGACTCCAGAAGGTCATTCACTACCTTGTAATCATTCCCCATATTGTAATGGTAGAAGTGAATGTGATGATTCTTGCACAAATTTGCCATAACAGTAAATTGTTCCATTGGCAGTAGGATCTTGGATAGTTTGGAAGCCATGATGCCAACCATCAGAGTGTATCACGTATTTGGGCTCAGCTGACTCACACATAGCTTGATCAGGTGGAAGTACCTGACTATCTTCGGATCCAAAGAAAACTGGAGTCCCCAGTTCAGCACCTCTGACCACTAGCTCGTTGGGTTTGCACTCCATTGAAGTTTTTATGGTGACCGGGATTCTCACCTTGACAGACTCAAGGATCCCCAACTTTGTATAAATACGACCCAATTCAACGGTATGGGTGTATATGTAGGTTATATTCTGGAGGGATAGTAAGTAATTTACGCTGACCTTCTTGAAATTTGGCCCTATTCTCCCTTTCAAACTCTCCGGAAGCGCATCCGGATGAGTCAGACCCATATTAGTCTTGCCCTTTCGATCTGTAACGGTGTCCTCAATCTGTACGGACGCCTCAAAAGGGGTATCATCAATACTATACTCCATATTTTCTTCCATTACAATGGAAGGCTATTCGGATGGCTTGGCTTCTGCCATAGGCTGTTGTTTGGATGATTTAGTTTCTGACAAAGGTGTTATTATCTCCGAACTAGTGTGTTTCGAATATGTATGAGTGGACTTAGCCTTAGATTGACGAGTTATTCGGCTATGGGCATGCTTCTCAGGGGATTTCTCAGCGTCTGAACCCATGACAGTAAAGGGTAAAGGCAACACTGGAAATGGCTTTCTCTTTAGGGAGAGGGTTTTTAGACTCTTTGACAGAGAACCCTGATTGAAGTGGAGAAAGGGTTGAAACAAAGGGTAGTTTTCTAACCTTAGGTGCCTTTGAGGACGATAAACCTTGGTTTGTGTTTGCCTGTGATTGATTGATTCATTCACCAGGAGAAACAGGAAGACCAGCAGCGATTCTTTCATCTCTTGCAACTTTTCTCGCTCTCTCCAACTCAGAAAAATTTAACCAACCTCCTTTTACTAGTGCGTTTCAAGCTGTGAACATAAATGACGCGAACACAAATCAGAAAATGTACAAAGCTTTCTCTCACTAGAAATACTTATGTTTTTGAAGACAATAAAACAGTGGAATGGATTTATATAACAGTGAAAAGTGGAAGTTACCTAGGTTAAGATAGAACGATCAAAGAAGTGATTAAGGGCTAAAAAGTATGGAAGTTAAAACCTAGGTAACTTTCTAGCCTAGTAGGTACGAGAATCTAGGATAAAAATGGTTGGGAGGTCAAACCAGAGCTCAACACGTGTCCCATGTAAAAGACTCTTAAAATTCTAAACGATAAAATTAGTCCCACTAAATTTCGAACAGAGTAACTCTTGAAATTCTTAACAGAAGAAGATAAAGTCTGTAGTTCAGATACAAAAACAGATTGGAAAGAGTTGATTTTGATTCTTGTAAGACCTAAAGGGGTTACTGATGAGGTTAGATATTTTAGACACTGTAACTTGCTTTTATCCGGAGCGCTGTTCGGACATAACCACTACTATAAAAAAACCAAACAGGACAAGTGTAATGGAGTGTGACTAAGCTAGGTGTTGGTCACCTCACATCTTGGGCTAATGGGGCCTTAATCTTGACCCGACTTCACAATCCGACCGGACAGGGCCATGGGTCATTAATTAAGTATAAATACCCCAACCACTTTCATTAATGAGGGTAATCAGAATTTAATACAAGCACACAACTTAATTATCTTACTCTCTACCTTAAACATTAAATTCCCAAAATACTTTACAAAATTACCCTCAAACAGAATTAAACCACACTACTATGTATGCTAACTATATAATGTCTTTCATGTGAATTTTATTTCGTACACTTATAGATGGGTTGTGCGTACGTTCCAACCGGTCAATTGGATTGAAAATACGCTCAAGTCGTTTGACTTAGTCATGCCTTACTATCCTGACCACGTCACCCGCTAGATGGGCCACGTTCACCTGATATTGTGCAACATACGTCATACTACTGCTGTCAGAAAAGCAGCTAAAAAACTACTCAAACGTTTATATGGGATCTTTTGTCTTGAGATAATTAGCAACACCATCTTTACACCATTTTAGGTGCTCCTTTCGAGAGTAGACAAGATGGTACATACCCAATGTACCATTTTTGGGTTAGGAGTAACCTGTGGTATATAGTGCCCAACCCGGTTTTGGTAGACGATGATACATATATTGGTGGAGGGCCTCGAGTTCATACTCACATTGGTGCTAATCCCAAGGATATGATCAGATAGCTGCGTATCGGCCACGTTTAGCCACGATAACGCCGGAGGAATGTGTCGATGTTGTATAGGAGATTGTCAGTATTTCCAAGAGATTTAGACGTCATTGATTAGTTGCATTGACGTGTGTGTTTGTATTGATTATCGCGTGTCTGTCTTTCTATTTTGGTGACTTTTATCGCGATGTATTATGATGTACAATTTTCATACTTCAACAACCTCTTTTCTTAAATCTTAAGACATGTCGAACACATGGCGCATTGATTTTAATTTTACAAGATCGTACCTGGTTTTGACTTCAACACAACTGCGCGTAATTAAATTTGGAGCTCCCAATCAGTCGTAATTATAATACATCATACACAGCACTTGATCGAAAAAAAAACATCGGTTGTCTCATCAAACATTGTATGGTAATAAACTTCACGGCTTGAAGCAAGTGATAATCTTCGTCTACCATCTACTTCATACTTAAGAATATTTTTGTTTCTTTATGTTCAAGAATATTTGGTGGATTAACTATTTAGACATGATTCACGTGGCTTATAAAGAAAATTCTAACATTTTGTAGGAATCTTAATTTAGCGGGAATTATATTTTGGCAGAAATTAATAATTGGCGGAAAATTTATTTAATTGGAGTGAAACGGTAAATAAGCGGGAAACGTAAAGAGTACGGGTTAAAAAAATGAAAACTAATTAAAAAAATATGCAAAAATATAAAAAATACATAACCAAATATCATAAAAATAAAAATAAAATACTTAAGTTGGTATCATAAACAAAAAGTTTTACAAACCTAAAATAACATAAGATTAGATGTCATCTTTGGCGAGGTGGTAAAAATGGATCCTCGTTAAAATTCACTTTCCTAGCTGGCATAATTTGGGTAAATTTATTGAATCTACCGTATTACAGATGCGTCCATTGACTCGTTTCATTGGTAATGTGTGCACCCCCTACTGAGTATAATGATGACATTTAAATGTTATGTTGATGCATTAGGTAGAAAATAAAATCTTAAAACCACATAACTAATAAAATAACAGTATAAAATATTTTATGTACTTACATTAACGAAGTGGATACCATGTGCGAAGGGAATTCCGATCTATATAATCGTTGAAGAATTAACACGTGGACTTCTACGAATTAGTAGATAAGTTAAAGACCCTGGTTGAGATACATGGTATACTACATACTGATATCTTGTTGCTATGACTAAGCCAATATCAGTAAATTTCATCCAATAACGGCTAGAAGGTTGAGGTTTGAAGTAATCTAACCTACGTACCATATCATCCAAAATATCGGACAAAAAGTAAACCTCCAACCAAAAAGTATGATTTTCATTCAATTCCTTCAACAAATCGCGCCTAACATTTACCAATTATCCTCGGTGCGATATATTAAATACGATACAGACCGATATATGTATTGTCCATATGGGATAACATCCACCAAAGTAGTGATATAAAGATGTAAAAACACCGGGATGCACTCAGGGTATAAAGTTAACTTTCCTTCCTTAGTAATTTTCTTGGGCTGACCAACTTTATTTTTTGCGAGTGAAGGTTTGGGCACTGGAAACGAAGGAACTTTCAAGGCAGCTGTGCTCCCTAACGTGTTCATGGGTGTGCTACCTAACGAGTTCGTGGGAGTGCTAGCATTAACAATTTGTTCAATGAGGCATTCCCATGAACTAGGGTTCCGTTTAGTCAACTTGTCCACGCTGGCTTTTGGCCTACCTTTCGCTCTAACCGGTTCTTTAAGCTCTTAGACGTAACTAGTTTTGGGTTTTAAGAGTTTCATAACCATATTGATAATATGATCTTGTTTTTCATGGACAAAACTACGAACGAAACTATCTATGATGGATGGTTTTTTTGTAAGGAATCTTTATGAACAATTTCTAGTCGTCTCCAAAATATATCCACATCTTCTCTAGGAATGCATATACTTTCTCTTGCTATTGAAGTAATTGAACCCATGTGTTTTCCCAATGACGCATCTGCCACATGCTACCCGATCTACCATATATTTCTAGAATGTATAATAGCATAGGTCAATTATTTTAGGCCCGCATGGGATACATAATCGACTATGTGTTTGGTTAAAGTATCTTCAAAAGTGGGTTGAGTATAAAACTTACTTCTCTCCAAAGATTCGAGGATCCCTGCATGCTACTTCATTAGGAGTTTGTGAACGTTTTCCCAAAAATGTTCAAAATTGCATTAGTTGGTCCCAATGTATTTTTTGAGGCCCGAGTGAGCACTCTCGCACCTATAAAAATAGATAATTAAGAAATTTATTTTTAACAAAGAATGATAACGAAATAAATTTTACCTATTCGTTGTTCGATAATTGTAGTGTTTGATATTGTTCATTCAATGATTTTGAAATTTATCACCATATTTCGTTATCCATACAGACACAACATATTCAATAGATTTGGGGTAAGCGACTAACATTTCGTGCAATCTAGCTAGATTTTTATCGTAAGTTTCGACGATGTTCGCATCAGCGACTAAACCATAAAACTCGACAAATTAATTCGCAACCTCATCGAGCATCAACTTTCTAATCGTTCCAAGAATATTCTTGTTTGTATGAAACTTGCATAGCACGTAGTTTTGCCCAAAAATATTTCCTCGATAGCATGCATGAGAGCTAAATCTCAATTGATAACAATAACTCTTAGAAATGGACACACATTATCCATCATCAAACCACGAAGAACGCTCAAATTTCATTTATAGTTTTGTATCTTCTCCCCGCTTATAAATACATACGTATCGATATATGTAATTGAAGTCCAAATTACTTGACATCTTATATCTCGTCATTTTGTACGTAGAATCCATAATAAGCATATTCGGGAATGTACGTAACAAGTCTATACTTGTAGGATACGCGAAAAAAAATCGGTGATCGCTTTTAAATCATCGTGTAACCGCTCCCATGTGAAGTAACCATGCTCCTTCAATTTTTCCAACATATATTGCATTTGATTTTGTCCATCGTGCTCAATATCCGGATGTTTTTTGCGGTAATTGTAATTGTATGCATATTCAAAAGATTTTATAGGTCATTATGCTTCAAAATACTAAATATCTCCCTATGACGTGACCCAATGAAAGACAAATTACGAACTAGTATATCTTCATCAGACTTGAGTATACAAGCGCGAGAATGGTCATCTAAGCGAACATAAGATTCGTGAGTGTGTTTCTTATTTATAACTTCCAAATACCATTGCATGACAAGTATGTTAACCGGATGACCTTCTAATTCAAATGGACAATTACATTTTTTGGTTTTATACTTTCACTTTCTCGAAATATCCGGCTTCACTTTTGATACGAATGTACCTCTCGAATTGGTACTTAATCTAAGAGTTCTTCCCCATTTCCCACTATCATATAACACGATTATGGTGACAAATATAATCATTTTCGATTTTTATTCTACAAAAGCATCAATTTTCTCCCTAGTGAATAACCTATCGGTTGTGAAAATTCTTGTGTAATCAACAATCATATATGGTGGTTAGCCTGATTCCTCTTACAACAAATAACAATATGTTAACAAAACCTGATATTTAATAAATTGCACACTGGGAACTAAAATTTGGAATTGGTTGCATATGGCGTGCAACCAGATTGATATGGTCACATGCAGAATTGCGATGAGAAAAAACTGGACACATACATGCTACCGACCAGGTACATGCTGTTGCATGCTACATGTGAACATGTTGTTGTTAATCATATAGTTCGCACGATTTGTATGAAAACATAAACTAAAGTTGAAATAATTGCTTCCATTACATGCAAGTTCTCCGTGTCCGAATTCCTCACCTTCTATAATTAGATGGTGCTCGATAGATTTGTGATAAAATTTTAGTGTATGAATGACAAATTGTTAATATTGGGATATTGAAATTTTAAGTTTAAAAAAGGATTCGAGAGTTTTAGATTTATGTAATTTGTGTGCCATGACAATTTTGAAAATAGAAGATATGAAAAAGCTCTTGTGGGCTTACAAAATTTAGTTTAAATAATGATGGCGTACGGGGAGAGATCCGTAGGCTAAATATTTTAAATCAAAGAGAAATGTCACACTAAATACTTTCTCACCAAACTTATTATCATCTAGTACCCCAACTATTTTCTATGCCTACTAAATACCCATCTCACCAAACTAATTCCTTTTTAATACCCAACTAATATTTCCCTTCCTGAAATACCCTCAAATGTGTCAGATTATTTTCGAACCACAATTCAAATTTTGAACTTTCAATAGTACAACCTACTGTGCTATTTTGAAAAGTTGTAATGAACATATACCTTTTTCAAAAGAAACCATTTTCAATCAATCTCGTTGTTTAAACTGATTTCCGAAATCAGAAAAGACGTAAGCTTGTATCAACTTTTGTTATGCTTTTCACGAGTAGAAGCTGTGTTTTTTTTCCAACTTTTGTTAGTTCCTAGGTTTTGTTAGTTCCTTGGTTTTTTTAGTTTTCAAACATTTCAAGTTTACTCTGTTTACATTAAAGTCTTGTTTAGGTTTAGACCTTGTGGAAACCAGTTTTTTTAAGTTTTTTCATAGTCGAGATTTTGTACAGGTTCTTTAATGGCGTTTATATCTTACCTGTTGTGTAGGTGAAAACGATAGTTGTAGTTTACTTTTGCATGTAGCTTTATACTATATCTCGCGCGTTTTAGCTGTTAAAGTAGTGTACGCGAGTTGTAGCCTACAACACCCTACAACTCGCGCGATGTTATTTTTTAATTGAATTTAATAATGAAACGATATAGGTTTGCCACTGGAGGAGCTAATTTAATATTGCACGTTTTGCGCGATTCAAATCGGTAATTTACTACGCGAGTCATATAGAAGGTAAATAGAATCTATATCGCGTAAGTGCATAACGTATTATATTATTCCTTGTTATCTAACGCGATTCACATCTTGGTGTCTCGCAAGTTACAGTAGATACGACAACGCAAGTCACCCTAGCAGTTAACATCCCAAGTCACGCTTGGACTGACGCGATTTAGGGCAGCACCCTCGCCTAGCCTAATTCTGTTTATCATTTGCAGCCTACTAGATATCTAAGCAAAAAATTTGTATTTTTAAATATTTGAAGCAGATCCCAATCGTTCCTTTTAGCGCGTTTGAAAACATTGAATCTGTTGAAAAATATATTGAAGGTAGATAGGATGATCTGGTTAAGGGTTGCTACACTATTTCCTACTCCTGTGGCGGTGAAAATTACTGCTTGTTTACTAACGAGACTGATTTCATTGGTTTAACTGTTTATCTCGATGTGGAGCGTCTAAAAAGCGTTAGCTTCTGTATAGAACAACGAGTAGTTGAAACAGATGCACATGACATTGGTAAACAGCCTACCGTAAGCTTTGTAGAACCCTGTGATGATCAGTTATCAAGCGAGGAGAGTAGTAATGGTTTAATCGGTTCGCAACATAAAAAAAGACATCTTGCCACTATGGGTTGGGTTGATGCTATCACAGGAGTTGGTCAGACATTCGTTGATGGTGCCTACGGTTTAAGGTTATCTTTATGCCGATATGCTTTAGAGCTTGGTTTTGCTTTCAAGTATATGCATAATACATCCACTAAGATCACTGCTTACTATGTTAACAAAAAGTCAGGTTGTAAATGGCGACTGTATGCATCAATAGATTCTAGCACTGGTTTCATGATGATCAAGCGCTTTGCCAACACCCATTCATGTAGCCCCGTATTTTCGAAGAAAAAAAGTAGGCATTTGACGTCTGATTTAATCGCGGATGAAATACACGAATAGGACAAGTCATTCTTTAACAACAAAAACTATCCAGTTTTCTGTCAAACAAGACTATGGTTTAGATATTTCCTACCGTTTATCGTGGAATGCGTTAGAGAAGGCGATGCGGGAAGTTTTTGGAGACAGTAATACTTTGTTTGGGTTGCTGAATGCATATTTTAGAAGATTAAAAGTCGAGATATTACTACGGATTGTCATTTGGAGGTTGGTTTTGGGAATGTCTTCAGGAGGTGTTTTGTGGCTTTCAGATCATGCATTCAAGGCTTTCACTCATGTCGACCATTGTTGTACGTGGACGGTACCCATTTAAACGACAAGCATGGTGGTGTTTTGCTGTCTGCAGTGGCCAAGGACGGCAATAACGGTGAGTTTTAGACCTTCTTGTAAATGTAGATCTATATTCGTGCTAATTAGATAGAATAATGCGTATCTCATCATCTGATAAATAGCGTACATATGACGCGAGTTGGGCTCACCCCTTTTCTATGTTAACGATTCACGACATACCGACTTTACCATCCTAAACAATCGCGTGATTCGTAGTTTGATTATAGTTACCCACGCGCGATACGTTGTATATTATATGCACCGTATCGCGCGAGATGGAAGCTGCCTACTAACAATCGTGCCTTAATCAATATATATATCCTTATATTATAGACTCCCTAAACCTATTTTCATATTGCAGGCATTTTTCCAGTTGCTTTTGGTATTTTCGGTGGTGAAGATTCTGATAACTGGATGTGGTTCATGGAATGTCTTAAACCTCATTTGTTAAACCGTCAAATCACTTTTATTTCCGACAGACATTCTGGTATTATTAATGTTGTTTCCGTTGTTTATCCAAAATGCTTTCATGCTTACTGTATATATCATTTGGTTAATAATTTGAAGACAACTCTTGAAAACACCAACCGCGAGTTTAAGAAGAAAATATTGAAGCGATTCAAAATTTGTTCTTACGCTCCAACAGTTGAACTTTTTAATAAGAGAGTTTCCAAGTTTTTAAGTAGAGCTGGTAAAGATGTTAAGGCTTTCATCGAGAATTTACCTCCCGATAAGTACGCCCAGCCATTCGTCATTGACAAACGTTACGGGGCAATGGCATCATCTGCTGCCGAATCCTTTAACAATCAGATTAAAAAGTTTTGTAATCTACCGATTGTTGAAATGATAGACAAGATTAGAGTTATGCTAATGACTCAGATTTCTAGATATTATTCAGAAGGGCTAAGCTAGAACAGTTATTTGTGCCCCGAATATGAGAAGCAGTTTAAGGAGAATGTTCAAATGGGTCGAACCTGGGTGGTATCTAAGTCTTCTCCAGGTTCATTCGAAGTTTATTCTGAACCAGTTATGGTTGTCAACATACTTGATTTTAAGTGTTCGTGTGGTTCATGTCAGCAAGAGTGTTTTCCACGTGCTCACTCATTGGCTGCAATAACATCCGTGAATGAAGATCCTATGACGTTGGTAGAACCATTCTACACTGTAAGTAATTATGGATCCACCTATTCATTTAGCATACCTGCAATAACCGACTATGGTGAAAGTTCATCATCTAAAGAATCCGAAGGACCTGTTGTTCTACCTCCTAACGTAAAAAGGCGAGCTGGAAGGCCAAGGAAGAAGAGGATTCCACCTAGATGAGAAGTATCATCTACCCACTTGCGTTGTGGCTGTTGCTTTAAATTTGGACACAACCGAAGGACTTGTGATATCACATTATGGGCTCCCCGTCAAAATCTTATTTTGCTTTCATTTGTTTTATTTAGTATGTATAAACTTGATTCCACTTGTTCTGTATCTTTCTCCCTTCTTTCGCCCAAACTTTTTCAGTTGATACGCTTTAATAACATCGAAGGTTTCATCTGATATGCTAGATTAGTTGAACTTTACTTGAATCACGCTAGACGTTATTGACCTATGACGCTAGACGCTATGAACGTAGTACTTAACGCGAGTTGTTAGTATTATATCACGCTATATTAGTTGTGCCTGGCCATCCTCGCGCGAGATGCTTGCGTAATATGACGCTAGACACGCTAGAACTCATTATAAACCCAACATTAAAGAGCCAACAAACACAACGCACGATAGACCAAAAATATCGCGCGAGATACACGCCAAAGACCCATGCTCCAGGCAACACGACCAACTTTACAACGCGACATAGTCACTACATGTCGCGCGTGTTACCCTTAACTGATTTGTCTAATTACAACTCTCACCACCCCTCGCGCGATACAAGACAAAGACTCAAGCGCGATGCATAATTCCAAAATATATCCCAATCTAGCACACCCTATACGCGAGACACACACCCATACCCTTAACTGTTAGTATTATACGATGTTAGTTTAGTTGTGCTTGAATTGCATCACACGAGTTATTACTGAGATATGACGCTAGTCACGTTGCAGTTCAACAAGTTGCGCGAGTTAAACTGAGATATGACGCTAGATGCGTTGACATTTTGCAATTATAATAGAATTATGTGCATTACCGTAGACGCAACTATGATAATACGCGAGATGTGCATATGCTATGACGCTCCAAACTCTTTTAGTTCATACCCTTTCATGACATGGAAGTTTTCATCTGTTATCGTAGATTAGTTGGAGTTGACTTAAATCATGCTAGACGTTACTGAACCGTAACGCTAGACGCGTATAAGTTACGTCGCGCGCGATATAATTTTTATACGACGCTAGATTAGTTGTGCCTAGAATACATCACGCGATATGCTCCTGTATGTTGACGCTAGTCACGTGGCACTTTCACATATGCATCCCTTTGATTATGGATTGGGTGATTAACATTATGGTGCCAATGTTACGCGACTCATTGAGGATACTTGCTGCGTGACAAGTCACCTTATTCATCTCTACTGTTTTATGTGTTAATTAGTTTTACAAGTCCTAAGCGCGAATCATGTAGGGTTTACAACGCGTGACGAATGAATTTACTATGCATCTCTACTGTATTCTGTTTTTCAATCGTAGGATGTCACATACACTATCAAACTATCGAAACACACAATCAGATACATTGGTAATTTTGACATTGCAAAAGGAGTGAAGAAAGACAAACTTAATACATATGGATAACAGAGGGCCTACCCATGCCCAGATACTACACCCTAATAAAAAACAACCAAATCCAAAAGGGTTTACTAATTAAAATCACAAAAACAACTACAGTTTGAAACAACACAAGCATAATTCAATAATCTGAAGAGTTACCCTCCTCAGATGTGTCCTCCTCATCGTCAGACTCCTCGTCTGTCTCTTCATCCTCCTCCTCTTCATCCTCGTCGTCGGTTTCCTCCCCCCAGTATCAATCGTCCGATGAGTCCTCCGAAGACTTCCTAGGAGTTATCTTCCTCCTGGCCGTCTTCGTCTTCTTGTTCTTCAGTATCCTTCGTCATTTAGGATACCAGTCGATGTCAGAATCCTCGTCTGGCCACGACAGTGAGTACTCAGACGAATACTCAATCGTAGGTGAAAGCGAGAGAGAGAAAGGATTCGACTCAGTGTCGGAAGAGTACTCGGTGGTAGTCTCCCGCTTGTAGTCCGAGTAGCGAGAACTCACGTTGGAAAAAGTACCGTCAGAACCCTGATTGCCGTAGGAGTCGTCTGAACCGCTCATCGTCGAGTTTTGCTTTTCTATAGAATTTAAACGGTTGTTAGAATTTTAATAGTCTGATGTATAAGCATACAAGCAAACGCGAGACGCCTATTTATATAATTTCGAAAACAACGAGTACCCTAGTGAGCATTTAATGTACATGCAATGCGTGCTTTAGCTACCCAAGTCACATCGTTCATTAATAAACCCAATGCAATTAGTGAAAAGACATCCCATTGTCTTTTCACTAGCCATTAATTAGGACACGATTTAAATTTGAATCACGATAACCAACGCGTACTACTACCCAAGTATTTTATAGCTCTCCTCTTATTGATTAATTCTAATTATTGATTATTTTTAAGTTTATCATTATTCAATTTACGTTTGACTAAATAATATATACTTAAGTACATTATAAGCAAGTGAATATTTGAACTTGGTTAGCTCAATAATGTAACTTGGTCCAGGTTATTAGTTAAATTAAATATACATAAATGTGTCCATTACACCTCTGCTTGGGTTCTATAAGCTGCAAACCAAAAAATAACCCCCATGAAATAGCACGCGACATGTTCAGTTCGTGTGACGCTAGAGTGATGAAATGGAACACAACGCGAGACATTCGAGCGGTACAATGCTAGATGGTTTAATCTCACGCGGTGTGTGTAGTTCATTAGACGCTAGATGGATGATAATGGACACAATGCGATTCACCTAATATGATATAACGCTAGATGGATGAATCTGGCGAAGACTTAGCCGTTCATGTGACGCTAGATAGATGTTAATGGACACATCCACCATACGCGTGTTGTACAACGCGAGAAGGATGATTACATTCGCGCGAGCTGTTTGCTTCATAAGACGCTAGATAGATGATAATTGACACAACCCCTCATACTCGTGTTGTACGACGCTAGATGGATGGATGAAAATAGACACATCATATAATGCTAGATTAACATATCATATGTATCTAGATATCCACAGCTAATGACGCTAGACGTGTACGTATTATGACGTTAGATGTTACTGTTATATGACGCTAGACTTGCCCGTATTATGACGCTAGATGTAACCGTTATATGACGCTAGACGTGCACGTATTATGACGCTAGATGTAACTGTTATATGACGCTAGATGTGCGCTTCATAGGACGCGAGATTAACTTCTTCCCCTACCTTGCGCGCAACTGGCAACGTTCGTAATGGTGGAGAAACATTTAAGGAATCACGAAATGTAACCAATTGATGAAAATATACACTAACCAAAATCTCAAAAATTCTTATCATTACCAAATATATTCCATTACTTCCAATTTAAAGACTACATTGTTCTTCGAATAAAGTTACATTTTTGACGTCGTGAAAAATAAAGCCTTAAATCAACTAACCACGATTAAGATCTAACCGGTGAACAATTAACAATAGCATATTCTCTCTGTGCGATCGATTCCTTTAGGTACATAATCATATATCTTGATATCCAATCATTATCTTCCCACTCCCATAAGTTTCCTGCCTCTAAGTGCAAAGCTAGACAATGATAAAAAACACGTAGCAAGGGTTCGAATTTCAGTTCGTTGTACCTCGCAGAGACTTCTTCTCGTGTGCGAACCTGGGGGCCGACAAATCCAAGCCTCCCATAGTCAAAGTACATCCTGCATAACACTTGATCGAAAAAGCGTCTGTCGTTTCATCCGAGCTTGTTGTCTTCACGTACTTCACGGCTTGAAGCAAGTGTTGGTCTTCATCGACGCACCAACTCATACTTATTTCCTATTTGGAGTGTGTTAATTGTTTCAGTGTATACGATATGTAGTTTTGTGGAGGTATATATAAGGGCGAAATACTTGGTGGGTAACTAGGCGTGTAATATTTATTAGGTTAGTTTTTGGCAGGACAATATCAATGACTAAAGCATTTTTACCGGGAGTTGAATCTGTAGTGAATCACGCGTATTAGGTAATGAGATAACCTGCGTAACTCGCGTGTGATAATCCGACAAACATGCACATGGTATCACGTGTCATATGAGGCAAAAAAAAGAAACTATTGCGCGATGCACATATAACATACAGTGATAGTCAACTTGCAATTGTGGCGCGAGTCACAAACAACATACAGAGCTAGTTAACTCAACACGATGGCGCGAGTCACACCAAACTGACTGTACTAGTTAATTTTTGGATGTGGCGCGAGTCACATCAAACACACAACGCTAGTTAACTTACAAATATTGTGCGATTCACACATAACATACATTGGTAGTTACGTTACAACTGTGGCGCGAGTTACATACGACCTACAACGCGCTTTAACCTACATCTGTAGCGCGATTTACACAAAACATACCAGGCTAGTTAAGTTACAACTGTGGCGCAATTCATGTACAACATTCAGTGCTATCTAATATACTAATGTCGCGCTAGTCTCGTACAACACTAAGTGCTAGACATCCGCAACCCTAATATTAGTATTCTTATCATTCAAGAAGTGGTTAAAAATTTATGTGCTTGCTTGAGCTGGCATACACTTGCTATATTCCTTCCCTACGAACCCGTGTTGGATAATATCTTTGACATACTGACAGACGAACACTCCATTGTCAAGCGAATCTTTATCTTGCTGTGGAATCTCTTTAGCAGCTCTAACTTTGTATCCATTCTTCACACGTGGTATGTATCTCTTCTTCATACAATAGTTCAGATTGCCAAATAATAAAAATGTTAGTTTATATTTTCAAAGTAAAATGTGTGCACGTAATGTTGCGAATCACTTTACAGTAGGACGCGAGTTCCATCCTTTTTACACGTGATTCACACACAGACTGACGCGAGACGTATGCAATGCCCATTACGATGCGATTCACCATCACGCATAATGGCTAATTAGTCTGCAAACAACGAACATACATCGTCATCCAATAAGGTTTCATACTACTTACCAAGCCGTCGCCCATTTTCCTAGTGTCATCTGGAGTGAATTTGCTAAGAGGGGCCAAGGGATTGTAGTTTTTGGCCAAACCATTCTCCATGTCTATTACCAACAACGTCTAGTGGTTGGTACCTTTTTCCTTTATGGTGCATACCGGAATGAAGGCGATAAATGCGTCTTTCGCGTTTTCAAAAACTGCGTCAATAACGTTTGTAACATCTACTTTTTGGCTAGTAATGTCTGTAATAGAACCAGTGGACACCATAACAATATCAAACTTCTTGTTCACTTTAAATGGCTATTTATTAATTAGATGCTAACCGTTGCGACACCTGAAATCTGAATAGCTTTCAATCTACAGTTGTACTCGCCGTCGAGCCCTTTAAAAGGTACAATCCACTTTGATTCTTGAAGCAGCTTATATATCCAGGTATCGATGATCTACAGCACGTAAAAACATAGTTATACCTAGAGTAGTTGTCAATTATTTGTGTTATATCAATTTTATAAACTTTACCTTGAAATCTAGCTCCCATTCGTATGCTACGGCCATTAGCTCTGTCACACTAACACTTAGCCGGTATGTAAATTCGTGTTCTGGAAAATACCATACTTCAGAGTCTAGTTGATCTTCGTTTTCTTGTATTCGAACAATCTTGCGGTATTGACTAACGTCTATTAACTTCATAGTTGCTGTTTCCGTTTCCCAAGTTTGTTCAATAGCTCCCGCCTGTTGCGACTGTGTAAGTAAATCCCAATTTGGATTTATATTATCTACTAACTGTAAAACGACATAAATTGTGTTAAATAACCATCACCAAGTTACAACTCACCATACGACTGTTACCATAGTTTATAACTTACCATTGTAGGTGCATCTCGTAACACACTTTTCGACGCACTAATGCCACCCGACTTTCCTCCACTCGAGTGTATAACCGCCGCCTTATCAACTTCGTCAAAAAATGATTGTGTACACAAGAGGAATGCATCATCAAGGTTTGGAAGATCAAAACAATCTGCTTCCACCTCTACTGCTGGTCGTAGTTGTTCTCTTATCTCAGGCTGTGTTACTACTTCCACATTTGCTTTGCGTTGCACTTCCAACTTCGGTTGTAACTCATTTGTCGATTTTATAGCAGCTCCCAATTCCACTCCGGTTTCAGTTTTAGGTTTTTGATTAGTAGTTCGTTGTGCGCATGTAAGTATTCCTTTCTGTAACCTTCTTTTTTTCACATCACATACCTGCGAAAATGTAACCAACGGTGCGTGTTATATTATACAGGGGCGCGAGACATGGTTCATATGGCATACTTCGCGAGATACGATATATATAGTGGCTCACAACTCGCGTTACGCAATAAATATTTGGGTTGGTAGACTCTCCCTACGCGCGAGGTCCGCTTTGATATTAAGCCTTTTTAAACATTGCTATCACTCGATTCACGCATTCAATTATTGCTCTTACGCGACTTACACCACGCGATTTAGCCAGGTAATTATTATAGTGATTACGACGCTAGATATATTACAGTGAACTATTATTCTTTTGCTATTACAGCGCGAGTTAGCCAACAGACATTACACTTACGCGACTTAGAATACACTGGGGTTCCGTTAGATAGTAAATATTAATTTAACTGCTTGGTTTCAGCTGGGGTTTTGATCTTATAATACGAAGCGATATAAAAAGGAGATATGGTATAACATTCCGCTTGCTTATTGCGAGTTAGGAAGATGTCAAGTTTTGAAACTGCAAAACTAATCACATAATAGCTGTAACATAAGATTTGCGGTAATTGATAATTTATAAAAATTCCCTAATGTATTAAACAACCATTAATACCCCCTATTTAAATCCGAAGTTTCAAAAACAACAGCTTGGTCAAAATAAAAACAAATCAACTATAAGATAGCTATAATTTAAGATCCACTTACATCTTCATGTCCTTGCTATATGGGCTTGGGTACGCTACGAGGAGTTTCATGTTGCACAGTTGTATCCATTTCCGTCCCACTTGTTTCCTCACCAACATTTGCAATAGCCAAATCTGCCTCCGTGCTTTTTGAAGCAACATCGCCACAAACCGTATCAACTGCAGCCTCTGCGCGATTCTTTTCTCCCGCAATCTCATTCGTACTCCCTTTTTCTACCACATCTGCCTGTAACTCTTGTGCAGTTTCAGCTACGACCTCAAGAGGTTCTGCTTCTATTGATATTGGTTCAGGGGCTGCTTCCATAATAGCATTTTGCTCAGCTTGGTCTTGAAACTCTTGAGCAGTGTCGGCTACGACAACATTTGCTTCTGCTTCAATGGGTTTTGGCTCATGCTGCTCAACTAGGTCTTCAAACTCTTGTGCAGTTTCAGCTACGACAACATTTGGTTCTTCTTCTATGGGTACAATAGCAATTTGGACCTCAACATCCGCTCCTACTGCACCCCCACCAATATCTGCCTCATCCGTGGTCGCGACAAGCCTGCATTTGTCAACTCCCAAAATATACAAAGTTTTTTCATTTACCTGCCCCTCCCCCGATGTCTCAGTAACATCGTTTGGTCCATCAGCAGCTCCAGATTCATTATTATCCTCATCCATTTCACCTCCATCTTCTAACCCCTCGTGTGTGTCTTCTTCATTGTCGTCGGGTGTGGAACCCTCTACAACTTCTTCTTCTTTATCAAGTTTTTTCTGTCATTCTTCTAACTTTTTAAACCCATATTTTCTTGAGACATAAACTATGGTTTTAGGAACCTCATCCACTATTACTGATACATCTACTCTTATCACTGGTGACTCATCTTCTACCGAACAAAAAGGTAGTACACAAACCTTCTCTAGTGCTTCATTAACCCCAGCAACCTCTTCATCATCTTCGTTACCTTTATCAGCTTGTTCTTAAAGCTTCAAAGTCAACAAAACAACCTCCCTTTGGAGTTCTTCAATCTGTGGTGAAATTCAACAAGTATTAGCCAAAGTATTTAAAATGCATCATTAAAATTTACAACCTATTAAATGACTTACTTGTCGATTCTTTCGTGCAAGAGAAATCTTAAGCCTTTTATTTTCTACCGAGTATCTGTATTTTCCATTGGTTTTCTTCTTAACAGATTCCATCCTCTTAAATAATATATTACAATCGATTGCCTTGTAAACTTTCATCCTCTTCGTCCGAGTACTTAAGCTGCCCTCTTTCTCGGGTGTATTTTTATTCTGATCCATCCACCCCTGCAACTGTTGCCCGTAATCCTCATCTACTCTCCGGTAATCAGCTATTCCAGATCCCTCTCCAATCTCCATCTTATTTGTTTCCCCTCCACTACAAAACTTGCCTCCCTTCCCTCTTCTACTGATCATCGTCTTTTTTCCTTTTGCTTGTCAACTTCCTAACAGACCCTGTCCCAGTCTCCCCCGACCCGAAGGCCATTTCTTCAGCTTCTGTTAACTTGACCTCTCCTTCCAACACCTGCAACACGCAACAAGTATGTTCAAACAAACAACGCACACGCACGCTTAAGATGCGTATTATTTGAATGAAGTATCACTATGACACGAATCATGTTATTACTAAGTACAAATCTCGCGATGCGTGTTATACAACCGTCTTTTTTATGCGTGAGTCACTTTGTAGATGCAATGCGATTCGCTCAGCCACGAACAAGATCTGACGCGATGCATGCAGCCCAGACGTTGTTGTATGTTTTTTTAACCTGTTCCCACATACGGCGCGAGTCTCTCACAAGAATCGCTCACCCAACAAGCGATTGGTTGCTAATACATATCGCGCGATAGAGCGCTTTATAGTTAATACATATTGCGCTACGTCAATTATGCCTAGCGCGATTCAATGCAAATACACCATCAAACGACCATATATTACCTCATCATCTGCCAGCTTCCTCAGCCTCTTAACAAGCGCAATAGTTGACTCATTGCACTCAAGCCTCCACCATTTGTAGCACCTAGGTATCATGTTTGGCCTTACCAGATCTGCCCCTAGCGTGGTGTGCTCCATTATGAAGGGTTGGAAAAAAAAAGCACACTTGTATCACTTTTATAAGAGAATAAAATAATAAAATAATAGTTCAATACACACCAATAACACTGCTACGCAGCCGATGACGTGATCTGGGGTCCATTTCTCCAAACAATTAACCACAGACTTCGTCAGCTTCTCAACAATTGCTCCCGACCAATCATAGTCATCAATTTTGAGCATGTCTTCTACGTAGAATACCATTGTCCAGCCCATGATATCTCCAGATACAGAGTAGAACATGGTATAACAAATGAAGAGTATCAAAAGCTTCACAACGTCGGTTACCGATTCTTCACTTCCATCATTTGCTGTTATTTCTATTGCTTCCTGTAACAAAACCGATAGTAGTTATTTAATTGTATATGGTAAAACATCCCTACGTCTCATAATCTGTTATTTCTACCTTTATCATCGCATTTGAAACAGCCTTTTGGTTTGACGGCCCAGTTTTCCTCGCCTTTGGATGCAAGAAATATTTCTGCATCAGGCGAGACTCGTTCTCCGCACCATCAGTAAATCTCCCAGTGAAAACCCCTGTTTTGTTCATCGGCATTTCCTCTGTTCTGTGTTTAAGACCGAAGATGGCTTTAACATCGTTTGTTGTCAGCTTAACCCGCTTTGCACCTATTCTAAAACACTTATTCTTTACAGAATATCTCTTTATAATCTCCTCTATAACTTTGTTAAACCTCTTCTTTGGCAGATCTTCGTTCCTTAGTATGAAGGAAGTTTTAAGCAAAATATAGAATTGCATGTCCTTCGTAGCCTCGATATGCTCCTCAGCCACTATGTCTTTCTGCAACAAATTTAATATGCTTACCAAACCAGACCTGTAAAAAGTACATTTGCCCATAGCAGAACATGTGCACACAAAAGAAATCCCATGTCAGATTTTAGCAATGCATATCTCCTCGTATAACCATGAATGAGTCAACAAACACAACGCGTGATAAACAAAAAATGTTGCGCGAGATACGCGCCAACGACCCATGATCTACCCACAACGACCAACCATACGACGCGAAATATTCACTATATGTCGCGCGTGTTACCCTTACATGATTTGTCTAATTACAACTCTCACCACACCTCACGCGAGACACAACAAATACTCAAGCGCGATGCAAACTTCCAAAACAAATCCCAATCTAGCACCCCCCATACGCGAGACGCACATCCAAACTATTGCCACTATGATGCATCCATACACCAGACGCGATACACACACACACACACACACTACTGCAAACCACCTACAAACTACCAAGAGTTTATCACTAATCTAGCATGACTATCACGCTAGATGTACCCTACAACTACTACCCATACAATGCATTCAAATACCAGATGCGATACACACACAAACTACTGTCAACCGCCTAAAAACTACCCACACTTATGCCCTTCACACGAGTCACTTTAACAAACTGCTGGAAACGAACAAAACCAACCCCCTTCTCACTCTCTCTGACGCGATACATTATAACAAACTGCAGCAAACCCCCTACAAACTAGCCACAGTATAGTCTCTGATGCGAGACGCTAAAACAAACTACTGTAAAACACCTACAACTTCCCACAGTTCAAGCCCTGACGCGAGACACTTAAAGGCCTACAGTTAACCACCTAAGAACTACCCATGTCTCGTCTTCTTAAACAACTTAACGTACAATCACCGGCCGGAAAATCTAACCAAAGTACTGAACATATAAGCCACTTATCGAACTAAAACGGTTCATAGGGATATCATCCATAATGCAGTCTACTAAACACGATTAAGAAAAAATGTTTAATTCGAACGTTAACTGTAGTTCCGACAGTACGAACTTCACCGGCCGCAGTTGTTCTTGCTTCAGACGACGTAAAAAACAGACAGTCTACACGACGCTTATGGAGTTCGCCGATCACTTCGCACGTGCGGTCATGCTACACTCGCTGGAGTTTGTTTGCTCAAAACGAGACGGTGGACAGACTTATTTTAGGTTCAACTTCTTCTCTGCCTTTCTCCGTGTCTTTTCGGTTTCTAAAAGTTTTTGGGATTTGGGGGGAGAGTAAAAATTCTAATAATAATAATAACCTACTTTCTCTTTCTTCTAGTATTAGGGATAATTTGGTAAAAATATTGG
Organism: Limnanthes douglasii subsp. nivea; assembly: GCA_036936605.1. Lineage (NCBI taxonomy): Eukaryota > Viridiplantae > Streptophyta > Magnoliopsida > Brassicales > Limnanthaceae > Limnanthes > Limnanthes douglasii. The sequence continues at coordinate 148,291,736 of JAUPFV010000001.1, read as the reverse complement.
CTTCTATATACTAGTCTAGGGAAATGTCACACTAAATACCTTCTCGCCAAACTTATTATCATCTAGTACCCCAACTATTTTCTATGCCTACTAAATACCCATCTCACCAAACTAATTCTTTTTTAATACCCAGCTAATATTTCTCTTCCTGAAATACCCTCAAATGTGTCAGTCTCAAGAATGGACAAGAACTCTCTCCTCCATATCAATAAACCTTTTAATCCTCTCTCTCACATTCGAACCTACCTACACATTTAGAACTCCCGGACACATCGAATTCAACGAGAATTAATATCAGGGTTAGCTAAAAGAAGCACAAGATCAATATCAGGGTTATGTGCTGCGACATCTAATGCAGTGCAAGCTCCAAGATATTCTCCAACGATATATATTGGTTTATCTGGACAACGTAAATGCTCTAATCTCACCGGTTTTTTTATCACAATACCAAATAATGAACCAGGACCAAGAACAAGTGGATTAGACGTTAATAGAGCACCACCGTCTACGATGAAGCCACAAGAAAACAGAACGACGACTCTCTCATCTTCTCCGTCGAACAGTGCGGCGTCGTATGATATGTTAATCTAGCGTCATATGATGTGTCCATTTTCATCAATCTAGCGTCATAAGGACAACTCATCTAGCGTCATAGTACATGCATATCTAACGTTAGAGTACGGGCTAATCTAACGTCATATTACGGTTATATCTAGCGTTATAAGACGTGCACATCTAGCGTCATAAGACATGCACATCTAGCGTCATATGATATGTTAATCTAGCGTCATATGATGTGTCCATTTTCATCCATCTAGAGCCTTGTGAACATAACATCTCGCGTCACAGTCATCCATCTAGCGTTGTACTACTCGAATATGACAGGTTGTGCTTGACTTATCTTTGAAAATCTCAAACCTCTTTTCTTTCTCTCCTAAGGCGTTGTAAACCTTGCCGTGCTTCACGAGCCACGACTCGTACATCACCAAAGAACTCATTGTAACTTAAATCAAGGGTTTGTAACTGAGTCAATTTCTTGCGTTCAGGTCCTAACTTACCTGAAACACCATTGCTAGAGAGATTCAATGAGATAACACGGTGATAATCATCACACCTGGTCTCGATTTTCGAAACAATAAAAGAGATTTCGAAACACCATAAATCGAAGGAGAGAGAAAAAAAACACAGTAATAAATCGAAAGAGAAAGAAAGAGATGAGTATTAATAATAACTTACTTTCTCTTTCTTCTAGTATTAGGGCTAATTTAGTAAAAATATTAGCTTCTTACTAAGATACTTATTTAGGATACATACTTGGAAAAGTATTTAGTGGTATTTTTCCTACTAGTCTAAGGGTCTACTAGTCTAAGGGTCTCCGTGTTTGGATACTTATTTAGGATTATATTTAGGTACTTTTCCCTAAATCAAAACTTATTGAACTTTTCTTTAAGCCAGCCTGAATGCAGTGAAAGAAAGCTAAAGTCGTGACGCAGTCCCGGTAAAATGACTATCCAATTTGTTTTATAAAAGATATTCAATCATGTTTTCCTCTCCTTCTCTCAATTCAATTTCACCCTCTACCTTACTGGCAGAGCGATGCCCCCTGGTTGCAGAATACGAGCTCTATGGGTCCTCAACAACAACGATGCCGTCGTTTTCTCTAGGTATCCACTTCTCTAATGCATTTCCTTTGGATCACTCCTTCGATTTTCTTCGAAATCTCAATTCTCTCGAGTTTGAATTTAAAGTCACACGTTTATTGTTGAAGATTGCTATTCTCAAAGGGTTTCTGTATTAGATAATAATTGTAGTTGCTGTTTGACTATTTTTATTGAGGCAAATGGAGAAGAAGTACGGTGATATTCAATTTTGTTCCAATCGATTTATTCATGAAAATTTGCTACTTTTTCTTTTTGTTTTAAATTTTGTAACAGGAGGTTTTCGGTAGTGGAGAAGCAGTGGCGTGCTGCTTGCGAGGTTGAAAATGAGGCCGTGGTGGAGGATCATGTGAACTACACGGTGGTGTCATTACTTCCAACTGATTCGGACTTAGCTGCTGCTGTAGCAGAGAGGAAAGGAAGGTTAGTCCAATATTTGCTGGTAGTGGGAGGTGGAGGAGTTTTTGGTTGTCCTGCATTATATATCTTTGGAAAAATTGAATTTCGCTTCTAGTTTAATCCTTGTTGCAAGTATTGTGGTAATTTATTTTTCGTTGAGACCCTTTCGATGTGGATGATAATCAGTCTAGTTGTGTACTTGTAGGGAGGGATCTCTTTGTGGGTTTGGCATACGCGTGCCTCAATCCACTCGAGGGTCAGATTCTTGGGTTGATGATCCCATTACACGTCATATCTTTGGCCTTCACATTATCAAAGAGGAGAAAAAAGAAGATTATTTTTTATGGCCTCTAGTTTTTCACACAAAGGGTGCATTTTCCATTCTTGTTTTGCCTTTGGTGGAGCCAAGAGAACTGAAGGATTATGTTAAGCTCTGTAGAAGATCTGATTGTGGACCTGCTGTTGGTGAAGATAAAAGTATATCGTCTCTCATACTTGACCTTCCATCCATCACAGGGTATGGTAAGTTACTTATTATGATGCTAAAATAATATTACCGAAAAACTAATGGATCTTTTACAAATGATGGTAGTTTTAATTTTTAATTTTGATAATTTGTTTTACAAGTTTAAGAAAACATATACGTTATATATTCTGAAAAAATGTTTAGTCGAATCACAATATTTATCTCCTCCAATTGTTCTGATTTACGAAGTCCATGAGCGGGCAATTTGTAGTTTTGATGCAGTGATAGATGATGGAAATTGTTTTTCTTTTTGGAAATGCCCATATAGTTAGTGTTATCAAGATGTAATAGCAAATCTATTTTGTTGTTTTAATCTCTTGAAGCAATTTGACAGGAGTTTGTTGACTATTTTATTTTCACTAAAGGCTTCCAATGTTATTTTAAATGACATTAACAAGTGACTGAATACGTATGTCTCCCATCTTGAAGAGACTTGTTTAAATTATTGATGTTCGAATGTCTCTTCCATGAGTTCTTTTGATTCTCTTGTTGAGAAATATTGCTCCATTTAGCTGTTTCTCCTCTTCTAGTTATTGCAAGCTTTAAATGATATATAAGTTTCTTTATGTTCATGATTTACTTCACAACTCATATATCTAAGATTCTTGTTCAACTGTTGCAGGGCATTCACGGTGGCTCATGCAATTGGTGACTTAATTACCGGCGATGTTGTTGAACCTGAGGTGGTTGTGAGTGCATCAGCATCTGTTGGTGGATTATTTGACACTCTAACTGGTAGCATAGGTATGTCAAGTATCTCATCCAGGGCAAAACCTGTAGCTGCACCTGTTGGTTCTTCCATCCCTTCTGGTGCTGCTGCTATTGGAGCTGCTACATCTGATGCTCCTAAAGCAGGTTCAAGGACTTTCGATAAAGATGTGTTACGGAATTTCATTACTAATGCAATGCCCTTTGGTTGGTACTCTTTCATCGTGGAATTTTTGTCCCTGATATTTTTTTTCTTTCAATTGAGTGATGACTCATGTATTCTTACTGTCCTTTATACAGGTACACCTTTAGACCTAAGTGTTCTTAATATCTTTTCAATCAAGGCTAATGGTTTTTCTGCATCTGATCTACCTCCTCAAGACCTAAAGCAACCAGCATGGAAGCCTTATCTGTATAAAGGAAAACAAAGATTACTCTTCACTATTCAGGAGACTGTTCATGCTGTTATGTATGATCGCGAGGAGATTCCAGACAGTCTAACGGTCGCAGGACAAATAAACTGTCGAGCAGAGTTAGAAGGGTTGCCTGATGTCTCATTCCCCTTGTCAGGGTTAAACAAGGCTCACATTGAGGTTTTGTCAGTCCATCATTGTGCCCAGGTTCCTGAACATGGGGTAGATAAGCAGAATATGGTATTCTCACCGCCGCTAGGTAACTTTGTTTTAATACGTTATCAGGCACTCTGTAATCTTGGACCACCTATAAAAGGATTTTATCAATTATCAATGATCTCCGAAGACGAAGGTGCATTTTTATTCAAGTTACGTCTGATGGAAGGTTATAAAGCTCCTCTGACAATGGAATTCTGTACTGTGACTATGCCATTCTCTACAAGAAAGGTTGTTTCTATTGAAGGGAGTCCGTCAATTGGAACAGTTTCAACTACAGAACACTCTCTTGAATGGAAAATTATTCCTATTGGACGAAGTCTAGCAGGGAAAAGTGTTGAGGCAAATTTCTCTGGCACTGTTAGGTTTGCTCCTTTGCAAGCACAGAGAATGGTATCACAGTCATTTTTTGAAAACACAGCTGATGAAGAAAGTGACGATGAGACCGAGAACTCAAATAATATAGTGAACGTGGAGGAGTTCCTAATGGTGAAAATGAACAAGGACCTTCCTCCTGTTGATCTAGAGGAGCCGTTTTGCTGGCACGCATATAACTATGCTAAGGTATTACTCCTGATCAAATAAATGGTAGTAGAGGTGATTATAAGAGTAGGAAATCCTTTTACTTTCCGCTAACTGCAGGCTTATTGATACTCTAGTTTGCATGATGGTCTGTTAGTGCCAAACTCATTTTTAAATGTTACTGTTGTAACTTGCAAGTTGTAGGGACATGACACATAGTTTGATTGAAGTCAATCGAGTTCTGTTCTTGTTCTTTCTAGTAGAAAGTTTCTACAACCTTCTATATGAAAACGGAGCAATTAAGCTCCAAACTATTTGAGAATCTCCTTCTGTATGTTTACACTGATTAGTTACGTAATCATAGAGCTTACTGTCTCAAGCGAGGTAGATGGACTTATGTTCTTACTCCAAGTTTGTATTCAAAATGGAAAAGTTAAACAGAGTTTATACTAATATGACGTTGGAAAAGATGTTAGAAGGTTGCTCTAAATTGTTTTAGATCTTTTTTTGTATGTTAATACTGCGGTATGGGTAGTACCATATCAGACCTTCTGTTGCTATATTGATCAACTTGTAGGTTTTAAGCACTGTTTTCTCTTTATTTGACCTTGGCTTTTGTTTCTTCTTTTATTTTGCAAATTTTTTCTCTTGTAAATATTCTGTTTTGCTTTTTAAAATTTGCATTAACATTATATACCTCTAGTGTGCAAGTCTTTCATTAAGCTCTTATCTGTTCAAGTACAACTATGTGAACACTTAACAAAAAGATTAAAAGTCTTATTTCTTTATATGACTTGTTGCCGTTTTAGGTCCAATATTTATTTATATAACAATTACTATATTTAAGTAATGCTTGCCTTACATTATGCTCACTAGTCTTGTTCCTGGATGTTGTCTGGTATGCACGTCCAAATAAGCATCTTTAACATATCACCAGCCAAGAATGTAGCGGAAAAGAAACATGGTTCTGAGAATTTGCAAGTTTGATATTCCTTAATCATGCTTTTCTTGCTCATGTTGTACAGGTATCTTTCAAGATTGTTGGGGCGCCGGCCTCAGGAATGTCAATTGACACTAAATCTGTATGTCCAACTCCTGTCTAGCTCTTTAATTTCAGTCAGATTAGAAACGAGTTTTCTTTTAATAAGATAGAGAAGAACTTGGATTGTCATAAGGGGCAGGTGCCCCTCTAGTTCTGCATAATTCCAAGACTGAAATACGCGAGGCAGGTCTGAATCCGTTTGGTTTATAGTAACTATAAATACGTGAGGTGGTGTTTCAAATTTAGGGTATTTTATATGTTAAATTAATGTATTAAATATTAAACAATATATAAATATAATATAATATCTATCTTTATATCTTATAACATAACTAATTAAAAAACATAAATAATAATAGTGATAATAATAATAATTATAATAATAATAATAATAATAATAATAATAATAATAATAATAGTAATAATAATAATTGAACTTCTCATAGCAAAAAAATTGAATTTATCCGCCTTTACCTGCTTTTAAAAACTGAAAAAAAAAAACAAATGACAAAACCTAGTAACAAACCACTATTTTAGTAACAAAAGGTTTAATGAAATCAGTTATGAAACAGTCTGGGCATTTCCCACTATCTGTTCCAAATCAGTCCGGAGATTCCCCACTATCAGTTATAATCATTACTTGTGTTTGTTTTAAAAATAACCAGGGAATCAAGTTTGAGAAAAAACAACCAGCAGAGAGGTGTTTGTTGCAAAACTCAAGTTTTAAATCTTAATTTAACAAAAACATGCCCTTATTTCATACAATTCGTCCTGAGTAGCAAGCTTGATCATTCTCAAACCGCTTCAGACCGCTCAATACTATGAAACCTTATAATGAAACCTATGCATCAAAATCGGGAAGGTGTTGCACCTTCCCCTTGTAGGTGGCCACCTCAACCTGTCTTTAGAACATTGCACAATTCTACCTTGATGCGACTCAATTTCTTAAAATTATCTCTATCATTTTGTTAGTATTGTAATAGTCTGGCATGTATGTAAGCTTGTATGCTTATTGTTTTCTTTAGCTAGTCTAGCTAACTAGTTATGTTGTACAACCGGATGATGGATAGCTTGTCACTTTTCCAGATGGTAAATTGTTTAGCTGAAGTTTTGGGAACAAACTAGCTTTTTTAGCACAAAGTGGTGTTAACCACATGCAAGCAGGTGTTCAGTCAAAACTTCCCACAGTGCAAATACAGCAGAAGGAAGTCTTTAGATTTTATAGTATTGTATATAAAAGATATTTAATTCGAAAAGTATGACAGTATATATCATAATATTTTGAATGTAAGTATAGATTCTGGATTACGGGTCTCTTTGGGTCTAAGAAACAAACTCTTAGTTCTATATCTGCTTGGGAGCCGCGAACCTCCAAGTTCTTTTATTCAGGCAGCTTTTGACCAGGCTATATTGTCAACAAAAGTTGCCTAATTTAGTCTTTAAAAAATCCAAAAGTGAAACCATCAGCTATAAATATATTCTGATTTTGCAATGTTGCTAGTAGCTGTTTTCTGATCTCTTGAATGTTTGTACTATTCGTAGGTTAGCATCTATCCAGCAACTAAAGCTCCAGTTGAATATACATCTCAGGTATCTTTGCAAGCTTATATTCCTGAACTTTCATTTTGCGTTGTGCACACAGAATAATATTGCTACTCTCTGGTCAACACAAGTAACCCCTTAATTGGGTGGCTAACGTTGTCCAAACCGTGCTCAATAGTAACTTTACAGAAATTACTTAAGTCTCTCCTGATAGAACTAATGAGATTAACTTTTTTATTACTCTCTCTACAATATATACAGGAGCGCCTTAACTCTAAGGTTATTATTAGGTTGGCACTTTTTTTATTCCTTGATTTTTTCAATTGGTAACTTTCTCTTCAGCTCTGTTCAATATGCCATTCCATTATTCCCTCTCTTCTATGAAATATGGAACTATGAGATTCCCTATGTTTATCATTTATTCATTCCATGCTCGTGCATATGTGAGTAAATTATCTATATGTATACTGCAGCACCCATATCCTAGATTGTTTTATAACTATCAAGCTTCCAGGACCTGCATTTTTGCTTAAATTCATTCTGTTTAAGTATTGGTAATTTGGTATATTACCTTCCGAATATCAGTCTGGTGTAAAAGAAATCATTTTACTATTATGTTTATCTTGTTATAACTTATTTTCTAAATCGCGTTATAGAATGCTATGTTAACTTTTTTCGAAATTAACGACTTATAAATGTAACATTCTCTCAATATTCACTTTACATCTACTACGAAATGAACTATGAATTATACGGGATTGGCTAATAGACAGATGAATCGAAATTCTGTGAAAGTGTATGATACACTTGTAACATACATGCTAAAACCAGGGCAATAGACTGATGCTTTTGTAACATCTTGTCAAGATTACGTTTCTGTAATATATATTTTGGCAGGTTAATTCGGGGGACTATATACTATGGAATACGTTAGGCAAGTGCCCGTCTGCTGTCACCGCTTGAAGAAGGAAAAAAGACTATGACTGGATCATAAATTTGTACCTCTTGATCTCAGATTAATCTCAGTGCCAGCATGTTAGGCTGGTAACGATCTGCACTCTTTATGTTTGATCTAGTTGAGCGCAGTTGGTGAGAATTTTTTTCGAGATGATAAAGAGATTCATTTGAGTTGCATCTACACTTTTTATTTTTATTTTTGTAGTTTTCATATACAGATATTAAACTATGCAATAAATTAATTTAATCTTTGAATTTACTGGCTTGATATTAAACTTCTTATGTTGGTTTAGTGTTTGTACCCGCAGAGTTCACCAAACATAATAATTGAAATAAAGTAAGATGATTAGATAATCAGCATTTTCACTCCAAACTATCGGCATATATTTACATTTCTATTTACATCATTGAACTATGCCAGATTTTGGTACAATAACAAGGAAATGGTATTTTAGCTTGCATCTCAAGTTAGACAACTTCCCCTTGCTTTGTGCCAGTCTCAGGTTACTTGGAATCTATGAGAAGTCTTTTTTAATGTCAAAACCACCATTAGAACGGTTGATTAAACTCAAACATGGAAACGATGGTTCTGAAGATAGTATTGACACCAAAAGAACTTTCAAAGAATCCCCATCTTAATGATCAACACTATCTAGGGTTCATAAATGTTGAACCTTACACCCAAACCCTTATGTACCTCGTGGTTCTAATTCGCTTGGAGCCATTATTTTATTTTTCCTTCACAAATCTTCACTTCAATTGATTAAAATTGAATTGCATAACTCTCAAGTTTCTATCTCTAATTGTTATAGTTTCCTCCCCCCATAATTACTCTTCTAACCAGTGTCTTGACGAACGGTAGAGATCATAAGGCGCCCAAAGATGATCAACAACACAAGGCTTCCTAGAATCAAGTCTCAACCATGGCTTCCCTTTCCCACTCCAATGAAGAAGACTAATAGGACCAGGATGTAATGTCCTACATTTTCCTTCAAGGTTATCACCACCTAACCCGTGTTGATTCCACCTATGATCCACACTGGTTATGTCACCAGCAAAGATGAGCAAAAAAGGTGGCAAAGAACCTAAATGGTATATCCTTCTTTGTTTCTGCACCGCCATCCAGTCCTCTACACGCTGGGTATAGCGCCCATTTCGCCATTTATTCACGTCCACGACCATAACACCGGTGTTGAAATAACACGGATTTCTCCCGTCAAACGTTTTTACCAAGTTTCGATCCGACCAAAAATTGGGAGTAAAATATTGGGTGAAATCCGCATGGCAGTATTCGGGTGCAGCCACAACTTTGTCTCCCATTTCAACAAGCCAGAGTTTTGCAATGTCGTCGACCACGACGAGGTCTGAGTCGAGGTAGATGACTCGTTCCACGGTCACGGGCAATATATCAGCTAGGTAGATTCTTGCGTAATTCAAAGGTTGGTCCAAAGCTTGTCTTATCGATTTTGATATCTTTCCGCGTACACGGGTAGGGTCAAAACGGTAGATCGTGAAGTTTAGGTAAGGGAATGTTGATTTAATGCTGGTGTAAAGGTCGGGGGCGGTGTGCGGAAGAGAAAGAAAGTGGTAAGTTAGATATTCCGGGCATGTAGAGTGTTGTAGCATTGATAGGACAGCGGCCATTGTGCCTCGGAGATAGTTGGCGTCAAGTGTCATGGCAATGTGGATTCGACCTTCCTTGCTCCCACATTCATTTCCATTCCGGAAAATGGGGGCTTCCCGAAAAACAGGGAGGCTCGGTGGGGATGGCTTGTGGACAACGATGCCAACGCGTATGCCATCCACTGACGGTGGCTGGAGGAGGAGGAGAAGGGACAGGAGGCCAAGGAGTGGTGGGAGAAATGTGTGGAAAGATCTCCATAAGGCCATCCTGAACCTCTTTTAGCTAAGAGGGGGTTTTTTAATTGTTTTTGTTTTTAATTTTTTTTGGGTTTTTCTAATTTAGAGTTAAGAAGATTTTAAATGTTTTAGGAGGCATAGTTACAAAATGGGTGAGAGGTTTTTATGGTAAATCAGTTTGTGAGGGAGAGAAAGAAAATCGCATGTGTAGTTTGTTTAAACAGAAAAAATTTAGGAACAACCTTTTGGAAGTTGATCAAAAATAGTAAAATTTGGATATATAGATTTGTTGGAGAATCTTCTTAAGATTAGATTGATACTATTCGTTAAGTTTTTTATCTGAAAATAACTAATTAACTTCGTTTTCAGTTAAATTAGTTAACTAACTCAGTTGATCGATACTGTGCAATGTGCCTGCGTGGAGACAATCTGGTTTAGTTCACGCCAGATTTTAAATTTTGCACGGACAGATTGAAAAAACTACGTGGAGACAATCTGCCTTTTGTAACGGCCATATTTAATATTTTTTTGGTATTATTAACGTTAACTATTTCAACTTTGATTTGGTTTTAATAAATTCGGTTTTAACTATTTCAAATTTTGCATGGATGTTATGCTAGTCTTTGGTTTTATTTAGGAGAGTTTTTATATTTTGTGATTTTTAAAAAAATTGATGATAATTTAGATTATGATTTCTAGCTGTGTTAACTTATGTAAATATAATAAAGTTTAAATATATAATATTTTAATAAAACTGTAAATCTCGTGCAATTGTTTTTTTTGTTAAATATATATCCGGCGATACATTTTATTATATTGATAAATCTCCTATCTTGTATAGTTTAACAGTTTACTTGTTTATTTTATTTTATTTTGGAAAATGGTTTCTTGGAAAAACTCTGTTCTTGACCAAGAACAAAGCCAGATTTCTTGAATTTTTTGATTCTTTCCTTGAATTTTTCATCTGTTATCCTGTTGATTTTGCTTGTTTATGCGAATGTCCAATAGTCTTAAAATTGCTTCGATTGAGGATTTTTCCCATGCTTAGGAATACGGCTCTGTCTTAGGCAAGAAAACTGGAAATCAAGAAGGGTATGATGAATTCTGAGTTACCTGGTAATGATTGCAATATAATCTCTAATCCGGTCTTTGAGGAGAGAATTAAGGAGAAAGACAGTGATAAATCTCAGAAACGATCTTACGCAGATATGTTAAAAGCCAGAAGAACAGAGTTTGAGCATTCGAACGTCTCTGTTTCTTTGAAGAATGAATTTCCAGTAATCACATTTGATATTGGTGATAAGGAGCAGTTAATGAAGATTTCAAAACACACATTAATAGCCAAATTTTCAACTGGTAAACCTTCAATGGAGATCTTCAGGAATTTCTTATCTAAATTTAACTTTGCTGGTAGCTTTAGTGTTTCTGTCTGGGATTACATACATATCTTTGTCGAATTTAATGAGATAGAAGATTTCAAGAAGCTTTGGTCAAGAAATGTATGGGTTTTGGGTAGTAAAACAATGCGGTTGTTAAAATGGACTCTAGGTTTCGATCCAAATCTTGAATGTCCGTATACGCCGATCTGGGTCTCTCTTCCAAGTTTGCCTGAATTATTATTTAATAATTCTACGATTAGTGAAATAGCGAAGGTTTTAGGAACTCCATTGAAGGTCTGGGTGCCTTCTGTTAACAGGGATAGGCAAAACTGCTGTAGGTTTTGGGTTGAAGTAGATATTTCCAAGCCTTTAGTTCACAAGATTTAGATAAAGTTTGGTGAGGCTGAAAGTTACTGGATTAATCTAGTATATGATAACATACCTTTGTATTGTAGTAATTATGCTCATATTGGTCATTCAAATTATAAATGTAAGAAGCTTCTGTCTGATGAAAAGATCTCAAGGAATGATTAAGCACATTGGCCTGGTCAAGATGGTTCATGTGTGCCTGATCAAGTTTCTTGTTCTCAGATTCCCAATAAGATGAGTGAAAATAATAATCTTCAAGATATAAATAATCTCTGTGATCAATCGGTTCAATCTGCTTCTATTAAGAATCAAGAGCCTGGTCGTTTGTTAAAATTGATTGTGGTTGACAAAATTGTAGACAGTTCTTTGCAAGATGATTTGGAGTCTGATAGTCATTCTCTTCGAATGGTGAAAACTGTTGTTGATAACAGTGTTTCTTCTGGCCCTGTTAATGAAGGAGAAATGATAGATGCCTTGAAAACGTTAGAAAGAAGAAACATGTTTGAAACTCTAAGTGATAAAATTCATGGTTCTCCAAAGCATGATGGAAGTCTGGTTAGTTCTTTTGTGAAGGATAAGTTTGATGAAGGAAAGTTAAAAAGACAAGAGTCTAAGAAGACTAAGAAGGTGTCGAAAATATGGAATTCAAAGGGTCCTGTTTCTTCTAAAATTATGAAGCTCAAAAGAGCCCATAAATCTTCTTCTGAATAATGACTATTAGAATGTTAAATTGGAATGCAAGAGAGCTTGCTAATAAAGAAACGATTCAAAGGTTAAAGTCTATGGTCATTTCTGTAAAGGCTAGTTTTGTTGCTGTTCAAGAACCTTTTGTTAAGTCTGAAAAGATGTATTTGGTGGCTAAGAAATTGAAGTTGAGTAGGTGTAGCTGTAATGTGAATAATAGAATATGGGTTTTTTGGCATCATGATTACAAGATGGAGGTGGTTTTTGATAGTGAGCAGTTGTTTCATCTTAATGTGTGTCATCCTTCTATGAACAAAGAGTTTCAAGTGTCTGTTGTTTATGCAAAGTGTAAAAGAGATTAGAGAGTTTTGCTTTGGGATTCTATTAGGAATCTGGATGTTCTATCTCATGAGTGGATTATATTTGGAGACTTTAATGTAATTTCTAGCATTCAGGAGCAGCTTTCTTGTTCTACTATTAATCAAAGGGGAATGGATGAGTTTAATGGTCTTATTATGGACTTTGGTCTAATTGATGCTGGTTATACTGGTTGTCCCTATACTTGGTCAAATGGGCACAAATGGAGGAGGCTCGATCGAGTTTTGTATAACACTTCTTGGTTGGACTTCTTTGATTGTACTTCTGTTTCTCATCTTGCAAGAAATTGTTCTGATCACTGCCCCATTGCTATCAAAGTTTCCTCTAATCTTAAAAGAACTAAAGCCTCGTTTAAGTTTTCGAATATGTGGGTTTCTCACCCTGACTTTTTGAAGATGGTTAAAGAGAGTTGGTCTGGAAACATAAATGATGATGTGAGGAATCCCATTATAGCTTTCTGGATTAAGCAGCAAAGATTGAAGGTTGTGATGAAAGTTTGGAATAAGAGCACTTTTGGGAACATCTTTGATGCTATTAAGCAATCTGAAGAAATCATTAACATTAGAGAAACAATGCTTCAAAATGAGTTAAATGATGTTAATAGATCTTCTTTGGAGGATGCCAGGCAGAATCATTTGTTACTTCATGATAGGGAAAAGATGTTTTGGAGACAGAAGGCTCATGCTTCTTGGTTGAAAGACTCTGACAGAAATACGTCTGCCTATCATAGCTTTGTAAAGAAGAGGCTTAAGAGGAACATAATTGATAGAATTAAGGTTGATGAAAACTGGTTAACTACTAAGGATGACATAGGCACATCTGCTATTGAGTACTTTAAAACATTGCTTGTTCCTTCTAGTAGTGTTGAGTCTGATCCTGTTCTAATGAGAGTTATTCATTATTTGGTTACTGAGGAGGACAATAGCAGCATATCTTGTATTCCTGAGGTTGATGAGATTTATGAGGTTATTAAATCTTTAAACTCCGAGTCAGCTGCAGGCCCTGATGGCTTCAATGGAGAGTTTTATAAGAAGTGCTGGGCTATTGTTGGTAATGACTTTTGCGATGTTGTTAAGGGTTTCTTCAAAGGGTATGATCTACCTAAGGGTGTGAAAGCTACAATGATTTGTTTAATACCTAAGCTGGATAACCCTAACAAGTGGAGAGATTTTCGCCCGATCAGCCTAACCACAATGTTTTCAAAGATTTTGGGGAAAATAATCAACAACAGGCTATCAAAGATTCTGCCTAAATTAATTTATGAGGAGCAAGGTGGGTTTGTTAAAGGGAGATGTATTCAGGACTCTATTCTTCTAGCTCATGAGCTGTGTTTTGACATTAATAGCAACAGAAAGGGGGGCAATGTCATCATCAAGACTAACATGACTAAAGCTTTTGATAAGCTCAATCATAAGTTTCTTTTCAACATCCTCAAGTTATTTGGTTTTAATACTAATGTTATTGCTCTTATTAGTAATTGTATTAGCAAGGTTTTCTCTTCAATTCTGGTTAATTGTGAGCTGACAGGCTACTTTCCTAACTCTCAAGGCCTAAGACAAGGGGATCCTCTTTCCCCGAGTATTTTTATTCTTGCTGAGGAGTACCTGATAAGGAGCATAAATCTAACCTCTAATGGTAATCCCATGTTCAGATACAAAACTAGAAGTAATCAGAATATTGCTTGCTTAGCTTTTGCAGATGACTTCATGGTTTTTACAAATGGTGATGTTAATTCAATGCGTGCGATAAAGTTAGTCTTGGATCACTATCAGTGTGTTTCTGGTCAAGAAATTAATACTGCCAAGTCCAAGTTTATTGTTTCAAGCAAGATGGTTCCTCAACAAATTACTATCATTGAAAACATGTGGAATATCAAGCATTCATATTTGCCATTCAGTTATCTTGGTACTACAATTGCTATCAATTCTAGAATTGCAAACTTTGAAGGATTAATTTACAAAGTCAGGAACAAAATAATGGAATGGGACAAGTTGCACCTTTCGTTTGCTGGGCGTCTGCTGTTGATCCAGTCTGTTCTTGTTGCTTTTCCCAATTACTATCTGCAGCACACAATTTGGCCTGCTGGCATCATCAATAGGCTGAAGACCCTATTTAATAAATTCATGTGGGGGAGTAAAGATGACAAGAGAGCCATTAGTTGGGCTAGATGGGATAGGCTATGTAAGCCTTTTAATGAAGGAGGTCTCAATCTTCAAAAGTTAAAAGATGTGCAACATGTTTATTCAATGAAACTCTGGTTTAACTTTAGGATGTAGCATTCTCTTTGGGCTAAATTCATGTTATCTATATACTGCAGAGATAACATTCATCCTGCTTTAGCTATATCCCCTTACAAGAATTCTAAAACATGGAATCGTATAATTATTGCTAGAGAGAAGGCTGAGGATTATATCTTTTGGCTGCCTGGTCATGGAAACATGAGCTTTTGGTATGATACATGGTGTTCAGATAATCCTTTCATCAAAGTTACTGATAACAATGATAGAAGAATGCTGTGGGACAGTGCTAATGAATCTGTTAAGGACTTTTGGTTGGATGATTCTTGGGATTTAGACAGACTCAGCACAAGAGTTACCACTACGGAGATTAATAAAATCAAGGAGGTTAGTCTTTCTGATAATAAAGATGTTATGCTTTGGTCTCTATCAAAGGATGGGAAGTTTAATATCAAAGATACTTTGAATCAAATCAGAAGCAAAGGTAATGTTACAAGGGTTTATGCTAAGACATGGAATGTAGTTACCCCAAAAAAATGCTCGTTTTTATTGTGGAGAGTTCTGCACAATTGGTTACCAACTGATGAAGTTATGCAAACTAAAAACTTTCATCTTGCTTCTAAGTGTGTTCATTGCAACAATATTGAAACTACTAACCATCCTATGGTGCAATGTCATCAAGCCTGGTCTGTTTGGCTTCATTTCAGCGTCATCTTCAAAGTACAGATCCACCCCTATATGACAATTTCGCACATCATCATGAAGTGGTACTGGGCTGCTCAAAGGAACTGTGACATATTCACGATCTTGCCTGCAATAATAGCATGGTCGATCTGGTCAGGTCGAAATAAAAAGAAGATCAACAATGAAAGCATTAACTCTGCTACTATAATCAGGCATATTCTTTACATCTTAACCAGTCTAGATTATGCTAAAATTCTGAATAAGAAGCATTGGGGAAGATATGAAAGGGAAACTGCTAACATTGGTTGTGTAAATCACATTAAAGCTTGGATCAAGCCGCTGTTTCTGAAATGGAAAAATCCAAAGCAGGGCAGATATAAGGTAAACATTGATGGAGCATGTACCTTCAACTGTGAATCGGGAGGTGGTGCTTTAATCAGAGATAGCAATGGCAGTATCATCATGGGAATTGTGAGATTGTACGGTAAAAGTTCGCCTTTAATAGCTGAGTGTAAAGCCCTTTTCGGTGGATTGAGATTGTGTAACAGTCTTGGTCTGAACAAGGTCGATGTGGAGATTGATTCACTGATATTGGTTAACCTTTTGCTCTATGGAAACTTGGCTTGGTATCTGGACCCTATGTTAAGGTGTTGCAGGAAACTCATCAAGTTTGAAATGGTTATCAGACATGTCTGCCGTGAGTAAAACCTTGGGGCTGATTGGATTGCTAAAGAAACTTTGAGGATTCAATCGAATATGGATTTCAATGGAATTGATGCTCCTTCGAAGTTGAAGGCCATTGCTCTTTTGGAAAGTCTCAATTTGAGATATTTACGTTTATCAGATTAGGGTCTGTCTGGTTTAGGGAAGCTTGGTGAAGAAGAAAAAGAATTCTAACGACTATTTTTTCAAATTTTTGAAATATTGCCTAAAAGGCTTCTACTTTCCTATTAATTCAATTTAAGTCTTTATAAAAAAAACAGTTTACTTGTTTATTATAATTTAATTTAAATTTAATTTAAATTTAATTTGCGTATAAATCATACATAAATAATATCGGTAATAGAGCAATATTAGTATTTGGTGCAATAAATACTATGTATGATAGTTTTAACACTATTTTTATGGTTTGAAAAACACTTTTAGTTTATAGTTTGTCATATAGTATAGTTTTAACACTATTTTTATGGTTTGAAAAACACTTTTAGTTTATAGTTTCTCATATAGTATGCTAAAAAATTAAATAAATATCTATTAATATACCAAACCTAATAATAATAATAATAATAATAATAATAATAATAATAATAATAATAATAATAATAATAATAATAATAATAATAATAATAATAATAATAATAATAATTTTGAAGATATATAAATACAGAAAAAGAAAAGATAATATTCCAATAAAAATATAATGAACAAAAAGAAAAAGAAAGTCGATATAAATCGAAAAGAAGGGCACTTCGTTTTTACTCCCCACCACCACTAGTACCCAAACCAAACCCAAATACACCACATTAACCTCAAAATTCTTAGGCGTGATAAGCCTAAGTGGGGTGCATTATCATCATCTATCCAATTTCATGCTCCTTCCTTCTCTTACTGCCACGTCATCATTATCATCGTCAAGTCAACCTCCCAGATTTTATCATCTTTCAGTTTTAGTTCAACCACCACCTATTCAATTAATTATAGGAAAAAAAACACTATCAAACCCTAATCCTCTTCCCTCTACCACAATCATTTACTTCCGGCGAGAAGTGAACGTCTGAAACACAACGGTCCCGGCGGTGGGAAATTCGTCCATGACTCTGCTTCTACATTTAAATCCCAAGAATCCCATCCCTTGCTCCACGCGCTTCCACACCTCACTACTAGTAGTACTACTACTAAACGTGATCGAAACTGTTACCACAGCCGGCCGGAAAACATCGACGGCTCTTTTCAAAACTTCTGCCACATCGTCATCACCCTTTTCGTTGATTGACCCAACGCACTCGAAGCTTGCGTAGCTGAAACCGTCTTCGGGAGTGACGTGAATGGTGGAGTAACGATCGAGATCGATACTGTTCATAGAATACCCACATGGATCGAAAGCGAAGTCACAGATTATAGCTCTAGGGTTTATGTTATTAATCCCGCTAATCATTGTCATGTCCTTACCAGATTTATTAGGGTTTTTGTAGAACTTACGTGCAAGAACAGAGTCTAGCTCTGTCATGCAAACCTCCACGTTGTACATATCGTTAACCAAAACCCCCATCGTATTTTCCTCTGTACTCGCTCCGAAAACATGCCACGTGTGAGATGGAAGCTTGGATTGCATAATCAAGCTTTTTCTGTAGCAGAGAGAGATAGGGATGTTTTCTTCAATGTACAAAACTTCTTGTTCGAAGTTCGTGTATGGAAATGGTTGCGCTTCTGGGAAGATGAAGCTCCCTCTGGTGTACCTAGACAATAGAAAGAATAATCAATAAATGTAATGTTTTAGGAACTTTTCAGTAAAATTATTAAATTGTGTCTTGAAGTCGATGCTTTACCTACAGCCGCATAACGTAAGACCGAGATTTCTTGCATGGTGGATCATCGGACGGATAGATTTGAGTAGTTGGGTTGTCCCACATGTTTTGATAATGATCTTGGTAGGGTAAACAAAAAGGCTCGACTCCGATAAAACATAAGCATCGAAGAAGTGATTGGCAACAGCAGAGACGACGGTGCATTGTACAGAATCAAGTACTTGAACCAGCGAATCGAAATCAAGAACCCTAAGTCCCAACATGGCACAGTCAGTCACGGGATCTTCAATAGTGAAATGAAGCTCTAATCGTTTTTCAAAACCCTCAAAGCCGGAAACCGCCATTTTCGAGAAAACACAAGTGGGTTTGTTTTGAGTTTTTAATAGAAAAACAGAGTAAGTGAATCGAAACAGAGGAGAGAAAGGTTTAAGATTTGAGATTGTGTTGTGTCTACAGGTGAGAGAGAGAAGAGGAGGGTGGTTGGGATTTATAGGTGGGGTTTGTAGAGAGAGAAAGAAGAGAGAGATGGGGCATGCGGGTGAGGCAACCAAGAATAATAATTGCAGGCATAATCAAAGTGAATAAGAAGATGATGCATGATTTTTTCATGGAAACAGAATTACTATACATTATTATACTATTTTTTAAAAAAGAACATTTTTATGTGTTTGTCTGTAAGGAAATCTATTGTACTATCTCAGACAAGAACATGGAACCTAATTTATGCCCACGCGCATGCAAATCTCTGCTTCTCTTTTGTTTTGTTTTTCAGTGCTCTCTTTCTTTCTTCTTCAGGGTTGCAATCATCATGCCAAGTAAGACTGCAACTCCTCCTCTCTTTTTGGTTTTGGATAAACCCGGTGTATGGTTATTGATCCAAATTAAGAAATTTTTTAATGGTTCTCAACATTATATTTCATAATTTTGGTTTTGGGGTAACCTAATAGTATTTGTTTATCTGCAAAATTAATGTCAATCTATTTATTTATTTGATCCTCGTGAA
Organism: Limnanthes douglasii subsp. nivea; assembly: GCA_036936605.1. Classification (NCBI taxonomy): domain Eukaryota; kingdom Viridiplantae; phylum Streptophyta; class Magnoliopsida; order Brassicales; family Limnanthaceae; genus Limnanthes; species Limnanthes douglasii. The sequence goes on along the minus strand of JAUPFV010000001.1, from coordinate 148,272,634 downwards.
TACTATTATCAATTATCATTTAATACCAACAATTTTATATTAGGTCAAAGCTATTTCCTCCATGTTATTTTTTATTTCCTCCATCTTTCAAACTTTCAAAAACACTAGTGACTTGCTTTTACCCTTATTTTTATTTCAAATTTATCACTAGATGCCATTTATCTAATTAAAAGTCTTATATGAAAAAACACAGCATTAACCTAACTTTAATCCAAGATATATGATTCTACCTCTAAAATTAACCCTAAAACAAAGAACTTCAATTTTATTGAAGATTAATCATGGAAAATGAAGAAACCTAAACAAAGCCGGAGAACATCACTCAATCGACAAACAATGTAATTTAAACTTGTTTTTACGTTTTACAACTTCGTAGCTTTAAAATACCTATTTCAAAACTTATTTTTTTCAGCTAAACCCGTTTTTACAGTTCTGAAAAAAAAAACTATTTCCGAGCCGGGAATTAGGAATCAGGTGTAATTTTTTTAAAAAAATGTGCATCTGATTCCGAGAGGGCCACTCGGAATCAGTTGCAATTTAAAAAAAAAATGTGCAACTGATTCCGAGAGGGCCACTCGGAATGAGTTGCAAACCCTCTGTCTCGTTATATTATGTGATAATTTGTTCACTGGGACATTGCACTTGATTCCGAGTGGCCCTCTCGGAATCAAGTGTAAAACACCAGTGTAAGAAAAGCATGGTGCTCGCTATTAAATATAATCAACCTATTGCCGTCTTCAATTCTGTGATAAATAAGATACGAAAAAAGTAGGCAACATAATTTATTTGTATACATGTCTACACCTAAACATGTTTGCTACCAAGTGTTAACGATCTTTTAGCATTTACCGTATTCAATAGTTCAACCAAAGGTGCACTTACGGAGACGTAGTACAGACTTCTAATCCCTATTTTATAACCACCTAAAAGGTTCTTCTTTTTTCTACCATCCATCTACAATATCAATCACACACACTGTTCTGAATTTTTTTTTGCCCACTGAGCATGTGATTCCGAGTAGGGCACTCGGAATCACATGCTCAGTGGGCAAAAAAAAAATCAGAACAGTAGGATATCCCAAGGCGAACCCAAGATCAAACCCTAATCGATTCTAACAATGAAATCAAACCCCAAATGAAACCCTAATCGAATCTAACATAGAAATCTAACTTCAAACCCTAATCGAAATTGAACAACAAAATCTAACTACAAACCCTAAATTTGATAATGGGGAAGAACCTAAAATTTCTTTCTCCAAGTTTTCTCTATCTTCGAATCAGCTGTTGTAAGGTAGTGATAAGTGAAAAATGGGTTTTATTCTTTGTAAGGTAGTTCTCTATTGTACTAAATTGGATGGGTATGTTAGGGTAATAGTTTTGTTAAGAAAAAATGGGTAAAAGGGCAATTTTGTAACTTCCTTTATGGAGGAAATAACATCATGGAGGATTTTTCAAATGATGGAGGAAATAAAAAATAACATGGAGGAAATAGCTTTGGCCTTTATATTATTATTAGTTTCCATGTCGTCAAGAGATAAGTTTTTTCGAGGGCCGTGTTAGATTGTTTAAAATGAAATCTTTTTAGGTAGCGACATTTTATTTTAAAAAAAAGTCGGATTTCAATTTAGTTTAACTCATTTTTTGATATAATCTTATTTTTTATTTTTACATTATTTTCTAAAATTTTAGAAAGTTTCAATCATTTATTTTCTTGTACGTAGTTACGTATAAATTTGGGATGCATAAAAATATTTGATACATTAGATAGGTTGTTATCCAAAATGCAGATACATTTGAATGTTTGAGAAGTGTGTTTTTAAATAACTAATAATTTGATTTTATCCCTTATAAACTCAAAAGAATAATTGATTTTGTTTTTGAATTAGATGTTAACTTAAATTTAGTAAGGTTTTGTGAGTTATGTATTTTTAGAGAGTTCAATTTTTTTTTACTATTGCGGACACTGTCTATACAAGGCGTGAAATGCGAAAAAGACTAGGTATAGTATAAAAAAATATGAAACGTTGGTATAGTAAATGCGAAATGCGAAACATAGAGTAGTCTAAATGCAAAATGTGAAATATTAGGTTGTCTAAATGTGTAATTCTAAGTGTTGGATCGCCTAAATTCAGATTGTATTAATTAAAACCTAACAAAAGACATGTAAACATAAGTATACAGTCAAACACAAAAGTCTTCCGACCGCAATTCTTTGAACTAGTAGAAACATTCTCGTGGATGAATAATCCAAGCAGTTAACACTGCGACTCAAGCCATATACATAAGTGAATTATGAATACAATATCAAAATCATTGTCTGCATATAAAATATCATAGACTCATTAATTTGGATCACCATTATAGTCAGAATACTCATCACACCTTGAGTAATAGTCCTCGACATCTTTGATCTTTTTTCTAAACCTGATATTTGGAAGTTTGTATCACATATGCTGATGTGGGTGATGATAAGGTCATATTCCCTTATGTATCATAGGTCATTATTCAAGAGGTAAAGATCATTCATCAATACTAGGCTGCAATAAATAGAAAAGCACATACTAACGACAATAGTCCAAAAAAGGACTAAGTCCATATGTTAAAGGAGATAAGCCAAGTATGATTGAAGAAGGGTTTTCGCATAAGTATTATGACAAACCCAAGTATAATGAATGATGACCTTAGTATAGAGGATGAACGGGTAAAGATGGAAGAACAAAATAAGAAGCTCATTGAACGACTTGAATATGTATTTAAGCTGATCAAGTAAGAAACATGAAGACTCACGAGCACGAAATATCCCAAGTATTATGACGACCCCAAATATAAGGAATGGCGACCCTAATGTACAGAATGAGTCAATGAATATGGATAAGCGACATGAAGACAAATATATCATCTCAGTTTGGACAACGCAAATAGAAGCTGACGTGTTAAAAAAATACTCAAGAGTCATCCAAAGCTTTCCAAGATCTTCTAAGACACTGTTTAATATTACCAAAATACCCTAAGCAGTTAGAAAGTAGATTTGTAATGTTTATAACTAACTATTGTTTTTATGAATGCCACATGAACATAAAGATACGTGTACTTCATCCATAACTAACTAGATTTGATCATTTATATAAAACTTTACAATTAATAACTGAAATGATGGAAAAAATAGAAAATGAAATTCACAATGAGATAGTTTTTTATGAAAGTTTGAACGAAGAAAAGAAAAATGAGGAGAATAAAAATGACAAACATTCTAGTAATAAAGTAATTTATAGAAGGAAAAACAGTAAACGATAAATATAAAGAAACTATAAATGAGAAAGATTAGCTGCTTATCCTCTTGCATTGGCTCTCTCATCCCAACAAATACTTAAAGATGATCTACCAAAAAAGTTTGATCCATAAATGATGGATAAGTACGATGGATTTCCAGGATCTAGAGCATCACCTTGAAAAATTCAAAAATGTTATGCTTGTATTTAATCTTGATGACACCCTCTTGTGTAAAGAATTTTATATGGCACTTAAGGTAAATTCATTATTATAGTTTAATAATCTACCTTACATATCGATTAAAAGCTTTGAAAATTTATGGACTTTTTTAGAAGTTAATTCATTGAAAAAAGCAATCAAGAAAGACGAAGATTATATCATGATTTTGATAATTAAAAGTGAGGTGAATCTTTGAGGAACTATCTTTGAGTGGCTTTGGAAGACCGTTAGAAGAAGTCTTCCAGTAGATATCAAGTTACTTAAAGATTTGATCAAATAATAATGTACAACATGAGAAACTTGTTAAGAAAATTTGAGATGTTTATCATGGTAGAAGAAACTAGAAATGAGGATGTTTTGTTGATTAAGTCTTATGAACAAAGAGGTAGTCTATCTTAAAGAATACTTACTAATGACCTATGACCAAGAAAGGTTGTCAAAGTGGCATGCAATTTTAGGTATTCGTACTATAAAAATCTAACATAAGGTTTAATCCTTTAAATGTCTCAATAATGACTATATTTGATAAGACATGGGAAAATTGTAATTATCAAACTCCGTGAAATATGTTACAACAAACAATGAGAGCTCCCAAATATTTTATTATGCTTAAAATTGTAATCATGGTCATGCTACAAGATATTTTTTTTTTCAATTAAGAGATGAGATTCAAAGACTGATTAAGAGTGGGGACTTGATTGAGTTTTTCATGAAAATGGAAGAAATAAATAAAGAGGAGGTTAAGTAAAGTAGATATTTTAAAACACTACAATATGTAAAATAAGTGATATGTACCATAGCTGTAGGGATACTTTAGCGCAAATATTTAGTAAATTAAGGAAGAGATACTTGAAATATTGTGGGGTTTATCTTGTTGATGAATCATCAATGCATTAAAAAAAATATCAACCTTCATCTTTGAATTTTACTAACGACGACCTAAGAGTAATATATACCTTTCACATAGATACTTTGTTAGTAATGGTTGATATTGCTGATGTAATCATTAGAAAAGTAATGGTTGATACTGATAGCTCAAGTAATGTTGTTTTTCAGAGTGGGTATGATAAAATAATCTTGGTAACACTGTATAAGAAGAAACAAAAGAATATGGTTCGTTTTATTGGGCGATAAATTAATTACGTATGATAAGTGGAATTTTACAGTTTTGTGGGCAATTACAATACAAAAAAATGGTGAGAACTGTGTTATTGTAGTTGATATACCAGGTTCGTATAGTGTAAGTATAGGCCATCATTGGCTATATAAAATCAAACTAATAGCTTCATCTTACCATCAATGTTTGAAATATTTTGTTGGAAGAAATATTGAAATAGTTAGAGGAAGTCATATAGTTTTATGGGAATGTTATTCGATTTCGTTATCTCCTAATAACATTATTACATAACAGGCTTCAGATAGCCCTCTCCTCCTTAAATTAGAAAAGACTTTAGTAATATCAATGATAGATTCGACAAAGCACAAATAATCATTTTTCAATCCAAAATGAGACTTTCCAGTTACCCAACCACCCCTCTCCTCGTAAAGGACAAAGTTGAAGCCTTTAAGAACTATGTTTTCCTAAGTCGTGCTGATGAAGATTTTCTTTAAAAAAAATCCTGCGAGACCTAGATGAAGCTAGGGGATCATAACTCAAAAACATTTCATAACAACATTAAAGCATGTAGAGCCATAAATAAAATTACGGTCATTAATAATGCTGAGAACACGTGGACCAACCCTCCCACCTACCCGGGTCTCGAGAGGAATGAGAACCTTATCATGAACCAAGATTTCTCCTCAGTATGGGGATAACATGAATAGACTTGCCATCTAGCATGAAATAAAAAATGAATCATTTAGTATTGAAGAAATAAAGCCTTTGACTCTGATAGTTTAAATGCCATTTTTTAAAACTTATTGGAGTACAATTAGCTATGATCTTTGCAAAACAGTCCATTTTTTCTTCCAATATGGAAAAATTGACGCCCTTTAGAACAAAACTCTATTTGCCTTCATTCTAAAAAGTGGCTCACCAAACTCCATAACCAAATTTAGAATAATTGCAAGCTTTAATGTTAATTATAAGGTTATTTCTAAAGTTCTGGCTGCCATAATCAAAGACTCCCTCCTCACACTTATCGATTCTTCCCAGTCGGTATTTGTGTCATGGAGGAACATTTCAGATAATATTGTACTATTGTAGGAACTCCTTCATTGTTACCACACTAACATAAAGAGACCGATATACACCCTCAAGATTAACCTCGTGAAGGCTTTTGACAATGTATGTAGACGATTCCTATTAGATTTCTTTTACGTAATGGATTTCCATCCAAAGATAATTAGATGGATCCTTCAATGCATATATACTCCCCCTTACTCCACATGCATTAATTACAACCTCCATGAAAAGGGCCTCAGACAAGGGGACCCTCTTTCTCCATTTGTTTTTATTATTGTTATGAAGGTCCTCAGTTATATCCTCCGTGAAAAGAGGTAACACCCTTACTTCCGGTACCACTGAAAATGCCAGAAGTTAAATATCATCAATATCTACGTCGCGGATGATCTGATGATATTCCGTCGAGCCAAAATCTCATCCATCTTACTTGTCAAAGAGGGACTAAATGAATTTGCCAAGCTTTGTGACCTCTGTCTCAATCATGCCAAAAGCCATGTATTTTTATCAGGATCTCGAAGAATACAAGCGATGCTATTATCACTACTTTTGGTTTTGAAGAAGTCAGTATCCATGTTAAGTATTTTGGAGTTCTACTCATCATTTCTCGATTATCTTACAATGATTGTCGCCCCCCGTTCCACAAAGTGACCAGTCGAATCCACTCATGGAACTCCAAGCATCTCTCGTACGTTGGAATTCTTTAGTTTCTTAAAGTAAACTGTCCGCCAACCAAATCTATTGGTCATCGTTTTCATTATGCTAGTACTAATTATCAATAAATTTTCACAATTTTTTTGTAGATTCCTTTTGTCTGACCCTAAAATGAAAACTACAAGTACTAAGGTCGTATCGGAAACGTTACCTTGCCACCAGATGATGGTGGACTTGGAATTTTAAATCTTAAATATTGGAATCAGAAGGTCAACCTCAAATATTTTTGGTCCATCTTGACTAACAATCCCTCTTCAATCTAGAAAAATGGATTATCACAGAAAATATAAATGAGGAAAATATTTGGAGCCTTTATGTAGGCTCCTCCCCAAGTATGGGATGGAGGAACATACTCAATCTCAAACCTCTAGATGCAAAACGTAATAAAATTGATGTTGGCAATGGTACCTCCACCTTTTTATGGTATGACCTATGACTCTTTCCTACTTCTCTAGTTGATCGATATGACATTAGTATTATAAGGTATGCTCGACTGCATGACAATACCAAGGTTTCAAATTTCATCAGAAATGGCTTGTGGAACTGGCCCTCTCAGATCCACTCAGGAAGAAGGGCTAACAAACGCCATCTACTTGATATTAGTATTGTAAGCAATCTTCTGCCCAATCCTTCCATTTGGGATGATATTTTTATCTGTATCCCATACCATAATAGAAATATATTTACAATATGTAGCACTTATAACTTTATCAGACCGTCAGCCCCAAAAGTTCCCTAAGCTGCCTTAGTATGGAATAAATTCAAAATTCCAAGAAATTATTTTATCACGTGGCTGGCAGTTCAGGAGAAACTGGCCCCGTATGAAAAATGCATTACATAGGGCTACTGCACCATGCCTAATTGCATTCTCTGCGACATCTCTCATGAGACCATCAGCCACATCCTGGTGGATTGTTCCTTCTCAAGACATATCTGGGAAGCCATGTCAACAAACGCTAATCTGCCCCCCCCCCCTCCCAAATGCGGATTGGGCACAGTGGCTTAATTCTAATAGCACTTGGAAGCCTTCTATAAATGGTCAAGGCCACATTTGGCGTGCGATGTTTTGCGTTGTCATTTATCATATATGGAGAGGAAGGTACACTAGTATCTTCAAGGACAACTATTATCTGGGTTCTGATGTTGCTTAACATATCTTATCAGATATCCGTTAAAAGTTTTATGGAACTAGGATGACGTGTCCTGTTTAATACATTGTGATAATTTCTAGAGTTTCTCATGGTGTAGTGAATTAATTCCTTACGATTACTATTGTTAGTTTTTTTAGTTTTTATTAGTGAAATTTAGCGGTTTTAACCAACGCGTAATGTTGTTTATTTCAGTTTTATACTCACTTTATAGACATATAGTCCATTAATTAAAACTATCTGGTGATAGTCCCTTGACTATCCATTTTTGATATACTTAGTCCTTTGACTATCAATTATTTTTATAAAGGTAGTTTATTGACTATCCATTTTTGATAAAATTAGTCCCTTAAATAAAAATTAAGGGAGTAACACGAGACAAGTTTTAGTCGAGGAATAATATGTGTAGAAAGTGGATAGTCAAGGAACTATATATGATTCATAGTCGGAATACAAACTATTTTTAAAAAATTAATAAAGGACACGATTAAAACCAACCCATCTTTAAAATATGAATAAGAGGCCACGTAAGTGAACCTGGTTATAAGCCACGCCTTACGAGGTACGCAATTGCCCATAATATGGTATGGACATTGTGCCAAACACGAATCTAGTTACAAGTCATACTCTACATGGTACACAATTTTCCGTATTGTGGCCTTACCATTATGTCAATCATGAATATAGAATTAAGCCAAACCTCAAAGGCCACACACTTACACATATCGTGGCTTCACTATTAGAACAAATTTTATAATTATTGATAACTTAAATAAATAATTGCATATAAAAACAACATAGGGAATGATAAAAAAGAAGTCTGACATAATATAAATGGACAATATAAGTCGTTTGACGACCCAAGAAGTATCCATCATTAAATATGTAGAGTAATAATATGAATAATGATGTTAAATTAATAAATTAAAGTAATACGAGGTATTATCCAATTCAAAACATATTTTAACATTCAAAGAAACAATAAATAAATCCAAAGTTAAAGTATCGAGATACAACAACAATAAACCAAATGTTGTCCGACAAACATCCTCAACCATTCAAAAAAGTGAGAAAGTTTGTCAAATACATTATTAAGGTTCGCAAACCATCGAAGAAAGATTTAATTTACCTCATCAAGGGTAGTTTTCTTATTTATATCAGTAAAAGTTGTTTGTTATTATGGAACGATTTCATTAACAACTTATTTTGTTTCACCATCTACGACATCTTTAGTAGTCATATCCATGCCATCTTCTGCAATCACATCCTCGTCATATTCAGTAATCAGGTCATTATCTTGTTCATACTCAGTCAACTCATCATCTTCTTCAGCATCATATAAATGATTATCTTCCATTTCTTGATGATGTCATTTGTCTTTAGAAATAGACTTTAGCAAGGAGTCCAAATGAATACTAAGATTACGTTTCCACATACCAATTTTCTTTTATTGCAATACTTAATGCATACAATGCTGGTAAATTCAAATAATTTTATCTGGATTGAACTGTATACATTATCTCTTTGTTTTTCAAGGTTTTTCACATTTTTCTCCAAATTAATTATCTTGAAATTTAGAGTTTTCATGTTAGGAACACCCTCCACTAACTTGTTTTCTTTACAAGAAGGCTATCATAATTCGTCTTCAGCTCATCAATTTACCATTCACTATCTCAAGTTATTTTTTAAAAAATATTGTCTCCAAAAGTAAAAGAACAATTGATCCAAGTGTTTAGGGATTGAAGTTAGAAGACGAAAAACATTATTAGAAAAGAAGGATCAGTTTTAATAAAGATGAAATCATTATAAAAAATGTATTATTTAGGTTCGTCTAAAGAAAAGAAAATCACCTCTAAGTAAATTTATACTTGGCTTTGCAAGATATTCTCAAGAGAGACCGAGTAGTCGATGGGTTTAACAAGACATAAAGAAAGTTGATAATTAGGAAATATTATGTATCACAAGTAGAAGATAACCCTAAAACAAGTCCTCTGGATGACAAAGTGGTGCTAAAAATGGTTGGAGAGTTATTTTGAATAGTAAGCATGATAAGAGAACTGCTTTTAGACTTGAATTGTTTTATTTTTGGTAGATTATTCGTAAAGATCGTTGTGGTGGAAGACTTCTTTATGAGAAGAGATGTATCTTGTTGTTTGGGAGAATTATTAGGAATGGTTTTCTTTCTTTCTTTTTTGTATTTCTTTACTTTCTTTGACAAAGTAGTTTTGACATTATCGTTACTATACTTTTTTGTTTTGTTTCTTGTTAGGAACCACAAGAGTTAATTCAACAAGATCTCCACCATCCATATATTCAGACAAATATTTGATAAGATCATGTTAAGTGGCTTGAACCTTAGATTTCCCGATTTTAGTTTTTTCTTGGGGTAGACATTTCAAAAAAAATTATTAACCAAAGGACATATAAAGATAAATGTTTTATGATGAACAAAATTTGATTATCTTCATTCAAACACTCATTAAAAGGTTATTAAAATTATTTAAGTGCATGAAAGTTACAACCAAAAGTCTATAGTGTTTTAGTTAAACGAGAAATAATTGAAAATAAAATAAATAATAATAACATACTAAAAAAACAAACTACACGTTATGATAATGATTAAAATTTTACTACTCATCTTACATGTTTTAATACAACTTATTTTAGTTTAACTAATTTCCGTTATGATTCAAAAAGGTTAGTTATAAAAAATAAGTTTGACTTCTGGTTATGATTCTAAATTAGAAGCGTGATGGTCTAATAAAAAAACCTAGAACAAGTGAATAAAAGAAGTTCGCATTGATTTTTTTGAAGTTTACAATGGAACATAACATCTTTTATGGTTATTAGCATTATGATGAGATCGGAGGTTAATATGATGCTATTAAATTTCTCTAGTCATTTGGCTTGAGTTGAGTAGGAAAAATGCAGATGTACTTAAAAAACCATTGATCAATGGGTGTAGCAAAAACCTAAGACATATTGGGAGTCTTATGCAATAGAGGGAGAAAGATTATAAAAAAGCACTTAATCATGTTTTTTGTGCTGACTAAGTTCTCATTAGGATTCCTATGCAAATAGATTTAAGAATTTCCCGATTTTAGTGAAGCTCGTCTTTTTGAGTTCATTGAAAAATGTAATAGGATGAGGTAGTGAAGATAAAACGTTGTATAGAAAAGAGACATCTTCAATGATATTATCAAGATCAATTGTTGAAGAGCATCAATGATAGGATGGTTAGAAGACAAAGTAATGTTGGATTTTGAAGTTTACAAGAGGACAACATCTTCATATTATTTCTGAATCACCATTTTTGACGGGGTACAATACTAAGTTTCCTTCAATGTAATATTTTAGTATCACTAGATTTGCATTGATCCTTAATAGATCCATTCTTATTGTCAAGTGAACTGACATTACTAGAATTTAAACTTCCAACTGATCCACTATGTTGATCATTTTAGAAATCAGACTGGTCTGTACTTTCAAAAATAATATCTTCGCGACGCGATATAACTTCATGAATTTTCCTCTACCCATAAAATTAAAAAGACAACAAGTATAAATAATAAAGATTAAACCTTTGATATTATTTTTTCAATCTGAACAACATGACCATAATTTTATATGAACGATAAAGAGAGAGATGGGAGCTATTTTTGAGAAACTGTAGAAAAAGAAAGTTTAGAGAGATGATGCCTCAAAGAGAAGTTAAAGGAAAACCTATAGCCTTTATATAGACAATACTTGTGAATTAGAATCGTTCAATTATGATAAGAGTGAAAGGACATGATTTGGTGATCACAAAAAACGAGTTTGGAATACACATTTTTGGGTTTTGTTTACTGAAGAAAAATATAAGTTGAGTATCTACTAGACGAGTACCACATAAGTTGAAAAATAAAGAGGAGGAGAGTTAATAATTTCACAACAACAAGATAATTACCTCGTCCAGTAGTCTGAAAGTATACAATTATACTTGAAGACTAAGGGGGAGCCCTGATAAGGTCATATTCACCTACAACTCATATGTGCTTATTCAAGATGTAACAGTGTTTCATCAATACTAGATTTCAATAAATAGAATGACACATATTAATAATGACGAAAAAGGAAGTAAGTCCACATGTTAATAAAGATATGCCAAGTATGATTAAAGAATGGATTTTCACATAAATATACCTCAAGTATAAAGGATAACGACCCTAGTATAGGAGAGGACCTGATCAAGATGGAAGAACCAAAGAAGAAGCTCATTGGACGAATTCGATAGGGATTTAAGTTGATGAAGTAAGAAACATAATGATACAAGAGCATGAAGTCGCTTAATTATTATGAGGACTCTAAATATAAGGAATGTCAACCTAGGTGCGAGAATGAGTTGCTCAAGATGGATAAGCGACATGAGGATCCATATATCATTTTAGTTTGGACAAAGCAAATAGATACTGACGTGTTAAAGAATACTCAAATTATTTCTGATGTTTCCAGGATCTTCTAAGACACGTTTTAATACTACTAGAATACTCTAAGTCGTTAGAGGAAAAATTTGTAATGCTTTTAACTAACTCTTATTGGATGAATGCACTTATACACAAAGACACATGTCATTCATCAATAGATCTAAGACTAAGACTAGAATAGTATTATAAATAAAAGATTTGGCCTCATTGTAAATGATTTTTCAAATTATAATACTTGAGAGGAATCTAATAAAAAGTAAATATTCTTTGTTTTCTTGAATTCGTTTGGTCCTTAGCTATTGGAAATCTCTATTAAAGATGTCTTCCTATCAGATAACTCATGCTAAACCAATATTAAATATTTATAATATCGACTAAACAAAATATGTAATAAGAGATATGAGATTTTATTGAATGATTTGTGTTCAAGACACTGAAATGTTTTTCTATAAGAAATAGCTCTATGAATGGGGATGAAAAATAGTAATTTAATATGATCTAATTTTTTTTTATCTAAATAACGACACTTATTCAATTCGATAGTAAAATATGATCTTTCCTTTCTCGATTGTCAGTAAAATAACTAAATCTTTCATCCATTTCAAAAGTTTTTGAAATATAAATAATTGATCTCACTCTATTACAAATTCAGTTTTATTAGTATTATTAGCTAACTAGCACATAAATAATAAGTACCGTTGATTCGGTCAAAATTTGTGCAATCGATCTATTTTATTTTATTTTACTTTATTTTACAGTTGGTTAGCTCTCCACACGAAGGAAACAGGAGTATAATAACAATTGAGATGCGTAAATATTTTGTTAAAAACCTAGATTTTTTACTAGGGGACCTGGACACCCATAATTTCTCGAGTCTCTGTTGAGTGACTTCTTATTAAATATTTATAACAAGTGTTAAGTCAGTTCTAGAATATTATTACTCGTTGTAGGAAAGCTATAAGTCACATTATCTATAGTAGCAAATATGTTGGGATTAAATTAACTATTTAGAAGATTCAGAATTTTAACGTATGCAAGCATACTGGTTGGACGACCTTAACCCTCGAAAAAAATTGTGAGTTTTGAGTCTTCTCTAACACTTATATCCCATCTTATAAGATTTTAAAATTATTGTTATATTTTTCTGATCAACAAAATAATCTTTTGGATGAGCAAACTAATTATAGTCTAAGTATTTTTAGATATGATTCGTGGATTTGGTCCATGCAAATCTGTTTAGGTAGAAGGTTGCACCATTAACATCTACTTTACATTAGTAATGCTATCAATCATTATTCGTTTTTTTGAATGAGATGATATTTTTTTTTGGATCACAAACCAGAACCAAAACAGTTTCATGGTACGTAGTACATACAAGTTTATCCAACCATCGCCACCAAAAGTTCGATGAACCACCTTAGTCTAGAATAAATTTAACATATCTAAAAACTCATTTATATCTTGGTTAACAATCCAAAAAACTAACCACATGATATAAATTTTTAGTTTTGGGCTATTCCACAACTCCAAATTGTGTTCTTTGTGGAAATAATCCGTAATCAATGAACTATACTTTGATTGACTGCAATTACTTGAGATTATTTTGAGAAATCATTGCAAAAAAACTAAATATGTCCTCCCCAAGTATGGATTGGTCATGCTGGCTTGATACTACTAGTAACTTGACCCCCTCTTGAGGCAACCACGATCATCTTTAGCATACCATATTTCGTGCAGTAATATATCATATCTGGAGAGAAAGAAATCATAGGATCTTCAAGGACACACAATCTTCGGGCTCTATTATTGGACACATATCTCCGCTACAGGTTCCATACGCTTTTTATACCAACATGAATTTGATTAATAGGTGAAAAATCATTATAGAAATGTACGGCTCAAATTTAAGCATCAAGAAAAAACTGGGCCAAATATCTACATTTAAGACTGAACTAGAAACTTCAAGGATTAAATTGGTAGAAATCAATTCAGTCGTATGGTCTCTAATTAAAAGAGGAATAGAGGGGTATAATGGAATGAAGTTAATTCTAAATATAATTATATTGTGTACGTATAACTATTATAAAATATTTCTTCAATTTATCGTACTTTAGTTTGTCGTTTTTTGGTTAGACTGAACACCAAAATCATCCTTTCCACTTTTTTTCTCTAACTTTCTATTGCAGGTCTTTCAAGAACAAAAGAAAGAAGAACAAAATCAAAGAAACAAAATCAAAGAGAATATCTAGGAGATACAAGAAGCCAGGCTTTGATGTTATACTATAATCCAATGTTATTATATTGAATTACTTAAAAATTAAGTATTTCATAGTTTATTATTGTTGTAGAAACGATACACAAAGGGATGATTCATATTTTAACTGTAACAGAATTATTACGCGGTTCAATAAATTTTATCAATTAGTATAAGAGCCATACCTTTAATGGATTGTTATTAGGATTGTATGTTTATATATTTCAAATCAATAAAAATGCATATTTTTTACGAGGTATGAATTTATGGTTTTATACATGTTCGAACTGATTTGTTTATAAAAGAATGATTATGATGTTTTTATGAAGTGATGTATGGTGTGGTTTATTTCTGGCTGAGGGTAATCTCATAAAGTGTTTAAAAGGTGTTTTGGATATATTGTGGTGTTTTAAGTTTAGAGTGGTGAGTAGAGAGATAATTAAGTTGCCTACTAGTAATAAATTTTGATTACCCTCATTAATGAAAGTGGTTGGGGTATTTATACTTAATTACTGACCCATGAGCTTATTGGGTCAGATCGTGAAATCGGGTCATGTTTATGGACCCGTTAGTAATATGGTTTGAAGTGATTAGCAGCTAGCTTAGTCAATACTTAATACATTTTTCCTGTTTGGAATTTCATTATAGAGGTTTAGTTCGAATTTCCCTTCGGATTAAAGTCAAGGTTTAGTAGCTCAAATATCCAAACTCATCAGTAGCCCCTTTAGGTCTTGCAAAGGATCTTTGGAAGAGCTAAAACTCAGAAAACCAATACCAATATTTTCCGATCTGTTTGTGTTGTTCGAACTGCAAAATTTTTTCTTCAAGAGTGACTCTTTTCGTATTTTGGTGGAACTGACTTCTCAACTCAGAATTTTAAGAGTTTTTCTTGAATCGTGGGACACGTGTTAGTCTTTTGTTCGACCTCTCAACCGTTTTTCTCCTTGAATCTTGTACCCACTAAGCTAGAAAGTTACCTAGGCTTTAACTTACACGCCTTGCAACCTTTATTCACTGCTTAAAATTAGTTTACCTTCTCCTAGGTAACCGCCATTTTCCACTGTTACATATAAACCTTTCTACTGTTTCATTATCTTCAAAAATAAAAAACGTTCTTAGAGAGAGAAAGCTCAGTTCATTTTCAAATTTTTTCTTGAATTCTATATGCTCACAACCAGAAACACCTTAGTAAAAGGAGGTTGGTTGAACTTATCTGAATTAGAGAGAGCACAAAAAGTAGCAAGAAACAAACGCATTGCTGCTAGTCTTCTTGTTTTACCAACTGAAAGAATTAATCAGACACAGTTGAATACATATCAGGGCTCATCTTCTTCAAAACCTTCTAAGGTTAGGAAACTTTCATTTGTAGCAAACCTTTCACCTCTTCCATATGGGTCCTCAGTTTAGGATTCCTAAAATCCTTTACCTAAGGAAAAAACTATTTCTAGTGTAAGAAACCCCTCACCTTTCATCGCGATGTGATTAGACACATAAAAGTCTTCATACAAATTAACTCCTCGCCGGGTCACGGGTCAGTCTAAGCCAAAATCCACTCCCACATCTTCAAAGCCCTCCAGTTGGAGAAAATAAAATTTGTACCACAAGATAAACCATCCGGGCAACAATCCCTAACAGAAACCAGATTATCTGAATTTTCATCTGCACAACCCTCTGGACAACCATCTGCAAAGCCATCCAAACAGCCATCTTCAAAGCCATCCAAACAGCCTTTCACAATGATGGAAGAAACTATGGAAGACAGTATAGAAAAAAACTCTTTTAAGGCTGAGGCGTCCGGTCAAACATGAGATACAACTTCAAACCGGAAAGGCAAGACCAAGGTGGGTATGTCTCATCCGGATGCTCTTCCGGAGAGCTTGAAGGACAAAGTGGGTCCATGCTTCAAGAAGGTCAGCGTAAAATACTTGATGTCCCTTCAAAATATTGTCTATGTGTATACCCATACAGCTGAGCTAGGTTGGATCCGCACTAAGTGGGGAATCCCAGAGTCTGTAAAAGTGAGGATTCTGATGAGTCCGGAGACCCCAATGTATTGTAAGCTAAATGAAGTGGTGGTTTACACTGAAGTGTTGAACTGGGGACTCCGGTTCCCTTTGGACCCGGAGATAGTCAGATACTTCCATCTGATTAAGATGTGCCCCAGCTAACTGAGCCCCAATGCTTGGTATACCCTCCTGGCCTGCATTATGGCGTCCAGGATGTCCAAGATCCCACTACCGATGGAACAGTTTGCTGTTGTGGCAAGCTTGTGTAAAAACCATCAGATCATCTTCTATCATTACAACATAGGGAATAATTATAAGGTAGTGGATGATCTCTTAGAGTCCAAAAAACCCTGGATCATGCAGTTCATATTTATTAGTGAGGCGTGGGAGAATGCCAAGAAGATCAAGGCTGACTCAAACCCAAGCCTTTTGACCAACCGCTGGAAGAGCACTGTGAGTTTCTTATTTTTTTTTATCTTTCAAGTGTTAAGTTTTTAATTCGAACTGACTAATATTTCTTTTCAGTACTTCCGAAGGAGTTCTCGGATTACTTGGAGGCAGGACATAATACTTGTGCTAAGCTGAACGCTCGCGCTTCAGAGAATTGGGGCAATGCTTTTCACAATTGCTTCAAATTGGGTAAATTTGTGAGGTCTCACCTGTGGAACACTACAGGTAGAAGAGATCTCACATGGGAAGAGTTGACTACCCTTCTCCCCCACAGATGTGATCCTAAGTAGGACAGAGAACAAAGATGCCAAGTTATACTTTCCTTCTAGGGCCAAAGCCCCTAGTAAGATGAACAACAACAACAAGAAGGCCACAACAGACCCAGCCCAAAAATCTACTGAAGGAACCGGTTCGGTGAACCAGAGAGGTATTAATGCTGCTTTACTGAAAGCAGTGGAAGTGACTGTAAAGAAAGCTGGTGGGTCAAACAACCTACCGAAGCCTCCGAAGAAGGACAAAAAGCGTAAGGCCAACCGTGATGAAAAAATTGCCAAGAAAAAGAAAGTCACTGTGGGAGCGGAGATAATTATTCGCCCTCCGAAAGTCCTCCCCCCCAGCTCCTACAGATCCTACAGATCCTACTTTGCAGGAGGAAATTCCAACTGACCTTCATTCTAGACAGATTGCTGGTGATGGTAATGATGAGGTAGATCTTGAGGCCTTTCAAAACATCAATATATATTTCAATGACATAGAGAAAAATGAATTTTCGGGGGCCTTACCGTCCTCCCAACTCCTCCAACGTGGTGACTCATAACGGGGAGACCTATGCAATATCCGGGGAGAAAGATACTTTGAGCCATGCCTTCCTAGGCTATATTCGACTAGTACTTGATCTGGAGAGACATGTAAGGACTCAAACATGTACTATCAATTCTCTAACCACAGACAAGCAAAACTTGTCGAATGATCTTCTCAATGCTCAACAAAGCATAAAGTTATTGAAAAAGGAGAAAGAAGATCTAGTTTCCCAACTACTCAATTCATAAGCGGCCAACAAGGAGCTCCATACCAAAAACTTCAACCTGGAGACCTCTTATTCAAAAGACCTCACAAATTTGAAGGAGCAATTGAAAACTAAGGATGGTACTACCCAGACTTTGTCCGATGAGATGGCTAAGTTGGAGAATACTGTCGAAGAGAAGACCAAAGAGAAAGAGGCCCTGGAACGCCAACAAGCTCAAGCCATAGATGCAGGCATAGAGAAGTATGCTAATAGGATAATGGATTCTCTAGAGAAGAGGGATGATGGGATCAAGTTTAATATGGTCCTGTTGTTCCATGAGACCTTTCCTAAGAGGACCCTTGGTCCCCTATGGAAATATGTAGACTATGATGACATCCCATTCCAAACCTTAGCAGATGGTGACAAGCACAACTACTCTAGTGGAATTGACTCTACCGATGACGATGAAGGAACGAGTGAGAGTTCAAGTTCTGAACTCAAAAGTCTGGAAAAGATGATGTTGAAGAAAAATCCGAAAGGAACAAGCTCTAAGGTTTCATTATGTACTTTGTTTTATTTTGAAATACTAAAGTCCTTTGATTGTCAAGGCATTTTTTGTACGATTGATCGGTTTGAGTCTGATCAGGTTTTAATTATCACATTTCCCTTTAGTTTAATATTTTGTTTAAATCTTCTATGACCAATGTTTATATAGCCTATAATATTTCTAAAGTGTTGAACAAAAGTATCAAACATCTCTTATCACATGCATTTAATAATTGTGATCAAGTGTTAAGCATATCCGATCAGCTCAAGAAAACTTGAGAGCCATGGTGTTGAATAAGCGTTTATCATCCGAACTGAAACAAAATCACACCAGAATTTTGAAGAAGGCATCATATATTATTGAAAAACCTGGACACCTCAATAAAACCTCCCCGCACCACCAGGGTAGGAAAGAGTATGCCACCTAATATTTACATTGGTATTTAAAAAGTAAATATTTACAAAAGATTTATTTTCAAAATATAACCGGAGATGCTCAACATTCCATGGGTGCTTTAGAGCTCTCCCTTCTTTAACTTGGAGCCTGTATGTTCCTGGTTTAACCTTTTCACAAACCACACCAGGGCCTTCCCACTTCGGAGCCAGCATACCGAACTACTTCTCCTTAGTGTGTAAAAAGACTTTTCTTAAGACTTTGTCCCCTATTTGAAAATCCATTCTTTTAACTTTGGAAGCAAACCTGCTCCTCATCAAGCCTAGGTAGTGTGTTGTTCTCAGAACTGCTTTAACCCTTTTTTCTTCTATCAAGTCCAATTGATTCCTCATCATTAGCCTGTTCGGAATAGTTTTAGACTCAATGTGATGGTAGAGTAGCCTCTATGGGAGTAATTGTATATATCCCATACACCAAAGCAAAATGAGCCTCTTGTGTGGCAGCCCGTTGAGTAGTTTGATAGGCCCACAACACTTCTTGTAAATAACTTGGCCATTTTCCTGCAGCTCCCTTCAAATTCTTCTTTAATCCGGACAAGATAGTCTTATTTTCAACCTCAACCTCGCCATTTGTTTGAGGGTGGAAAGGAGAAGAAAAACAATGTTGAATTCCTCTAGATGTACAAAAGGCTTCCATGTCTTTGTTATCAAACTGTGGCCATTGTCTATAGTAATCTTCTAGGGAATCCCAAACCTACAACATATATTAGATAAGATAAATTTAATAACTGCCTTCAAAGTGGTTCCAACCAAATGAGCTGATTCTATTCACTTATAAAAATAGTCAATATCGACTATGATTGTCGTACATCCACCGGAGACCATAGGAAGAGGCCCCACTAGATCCATACCCCACATGTCAAAGGGTACTAGTTCAGATATGGACTCCGTAGATACTACTGGCACATGAATTTGATTTCTATATTTGTTACAAGGACCAATGTTTTCACCATTTATTTAGCATCTGCCATTATGGTTGGCAAGTAGTATTCTGCTAACAAGACTCTCCGGGTCAAAGTCCTATAGCTACAGTGTGAAAAACCTTCCCCATCATATCGTTCGGATAATACAACTTGGGATTCTTCAAACCCTAAAAAACGTAGTAGAGGCCTGCTGAAAGACTTTTTGTAAAGAACCTCTCTTAATATTAAAAAACCGCAAGCCTTGTATTTGGTCTTTTTTGCCACAACTTTCTCCGGAGGTAAAACTCTATCGGAGATGTATTGGAGAAGAGTATATCTCCAATATTTAGGTTGAATAACAAGTATGTTCATATTTTCTTCATCCTATTTCTTCTGATCAGTCTGTACAGATGAACATTCTTGTACAAGAATCCATGGGTAGGATTTATAATTGGCTATAGTTGCCAAGGAATTTGCCAAAGTGTCTTGATCTAGGAATGTGCTCATAACAAATATTTTTAAAGTTTGATTCCACTTCTTTCAACATAAGAAAATATTTAATCAGTTGTTCCTTCTTTGCTTCAGACTGCCCTTGAGCATGATGGATAAGAAATTGAAAATCACTCATTAATCGGACTCTCTTCGCCCCACATAGGAGAGCTAGCTTAAGACCAACTATAGCTGCTTCATATTCAGACTCATTGCTAGAAGATTTGAACCCAAAGCATATAGTATGGTACATTCTATCACCATATGGGGAGGTTAGGAAAATTCCAGCTCCACAGGCCATAGTACTTGATCCACCATCAGTTTGAACTACCCATTCCTTTTTTAAACAGTTTCCTGATTCCTATCCGGAGGATCTATCAGCATGAAACTCCACCAAGAAGTCAACTACTGATTGGGCTTTAATTGTTGTTCGAAGGGCAAATTCAATATCGTAATAACCCAATTCCACTAACCACTTGGTCATTCTGCTTGATACATCAACTTTTTGAAGGAAATTATTCAAAGAGAACGACGTTCAGACAACAATGAAATGAGCTTGGAAGTAGGGTCTCATTTTTCTTGCTGCAATTACTAAGTCCAATGCCATTTTTTCAAATCTCCAGTATCTTATTTCAGCAGCCAATAATCTCTTACTGATGTAATACACCGGACGAGGGTAATTTTCACCTCCCTTACTAGCACAACACTTACTGCATATTATGACACAACTAGATACACATAAAGTTTTTTTCCCCGAACATGTTTGAAAAGAGTTTTGGGTGAGGACATCTTTATTTCAATAAAATATTGGTCACACTATGGGGACCAATTGAAGTCTTTATCATATCTCAATACTTAGAATAATGGAGTACAATTTTCTGATGACCTTGAGATAAACCTATTCAATGCAACCAACCTTCCTGTGAGCCTTTGAAATTCTTTAACATTCCGAGGAGGGTCCATTGCTACCAAGGCATTAAGTTGATCCAGATCAGACTGGATTCCTTTTTCACTTATTATGTAGCCCAAGAATTTTCCAGATCGGACTCTGAATAACACACTTCTCAGGGTTCAACCTTAAATTTACAGTTTCTAAATTGAAAAATGTCTCTTGAAGGTCATATATATATATATATGTGTGTGTATCTTCCTCCAAGATTTTAACCATCATATCATCTATATAGACCTCAATGTTTCTCCCAATCTGACTAGCAAAATATTTTTTCTCTAGCCTCTAATAAGTAACCCCATCATTTTTCAACCAGAAGGGCACCACCTTATAACAATGAAGACCTCTGTCTATAATGAAAGTATTGTGATCTTAAACCATAATATCTACTTGTATCTGGTTGTACCCTGAGAAAGCATGCATAAAGGACACTAGTTTGTTTCCAGATGTAGAATCCACTAACTGATCTATCCGAGGAACGGGGTAAAGATCCTTAGGGCATGCCCTATTGAGGTCAGTGAAATCAATGCACATAAGCCCCTTGCCATTCTTTTTTTTGACTAACACAGGGTTGGCGTTCCACAAAGGGTACTGCGATTTTTTAATGTGACCCATCTTGCTTAACCGGTCAACTTCTTGGACAATCACATCTATTTTTTCCTTGGAGAAAGGCTTTCTTTTTTGTACAACTGGTGCAATATCACTCCGGATTGACAACTTGTGTGAAATAATATTTGCTGGTACTCCGGTACATCACTGTTGCACCATGAAAATACATGTTGATTATTCATCAAAAAAGATAACAACCAGTGCTAGCTTGTAACCAATCTTAACATTCTCGCCCTCTGCGAGGGAGTGAGTTTCAACCTATTCAATAGGTATTATAACACTAGAAGACTCCCTGGGATCATCAATTTTACTTTTCTCAGTAGAAGGCTCAAGTAGCTGCTAATCCTTGTTAATCATGACTGCCCCTAACGTTTTAGGGGCAAGAGCTGTTGCATATCACTCTCTAGCTATCTTTTGACTACTCTAGACAATGCCTACTTGTCTCTGAACCACATACTTCAAGCACTGATTGAATTTAGATGCTACAACATGCATTCTGGAAAGCCAAGACCTCCCAAATATTGCATTGTACGATGTGGGGCAATCTACCATAACAAATAATACTTTTACCATCTTTTTAAAGAGCCCATTTCCTAACAATACTTCCTCTTTGAATTCCCCAATCATATTTGCAGAACTTCCTGTGAAGCCTACAAATGGTTCTATTCGAAAGTTGAATAACCATTGGGTTTCTTCTTTTTTGTAGGAGTTAAGAACATGATATTTGCTGAACTTCCAGTGTTAATCAGAATTCGGCGTATATCATTTTCCCCTATTGAAGCCCCTATGACCACTGCATCCTCAAGAGGTCCTACAATGTCCCTTAGGTCATCGTCATCGAAAACTATGAATGAGGATAGGGATTGGCACTGGTGGGTAGAAATTTCACATTCTAACTGGGTGGCCAAATTATGGACATGCCTCTTCCTTGATGAAGTAGAAGGTGCAGTCACTGTATCTCCTCCAAAAATGGTTAACGATTCGAAGAAGCTGATCAGTCCGGAAATTGTCTTAGTTTTCTCTGTTAATATCCCCACCTAATTTCGATCTGGATCTGGATCCAGATACTCAGAGTCTATATCAAATATTTCAACAATCACCATTGCACCCTCTTCTGTAGATGTCCTAGGATTGTTTGAAGGGCCCGTCCGGGGAGCATTATTTTGCGTATTATCCGGTCTGTTTCCACTTTTCTTTTTTAACGTAGGCCCCAACTTGCCCCTCTCAATAAGGTTTTAGACCTCCTATTTCAATGCTATGCAATCCTGAGTATCATGGCCTATATCATTGTGATATTGACAAAAACGAGTGCTCCGGTTCTCTTTGGAAACTGCAGCGTTGCCGATTTTCTAAAATGCACCTCATTTTTAGTCTATTTGTAAATTGTAGCCACACTATCTCCCAACTCATCAAACCACTCAGGCTGAACCCAGGGCCCCCTCTTACTTCTTGTTTGTTGGCTCTGAGTTTGGTTGGATTGATTCTGTCTTGATCGATTCAAACCTTGTCCGGTCTCCTTTACCTTATAACCGGATTGGTTACTGGCTGGGGGAGTTGTTGTTGTAGTGGTAGACCTCACTTGACGGTGTACCCTTGTTTTCTTTGTCTCTTCTACATTAATTTGCTTTCCCACTTGATTCAATAAACCACCCAAGTCATCACCTTCTTTCGAGTCACAGAATCAACTAAATTCCCTGGATTTAGACCTTGCCTAAGGGAAGCAATTGCAACTTGTTCAAAGTAATCTGTTAACCCATTATTCGTATTCACAACACGATTTATGAACTCATTCAAGGACTCGTTTCATTCCTGAGTACAATGGATAATGGTGTCCCCATTACCCTTAAGTTCTTTACTTCCTACAAATTGCCTCCATAAGACAACTCAAAACGTATCAAAATTTCTTATACACCCATGAGAGAGACTATTATACCATTTAAGGGCACTCCCTGTGAAAGTTTGGGAGAAAGCCCTACACAAAATCTTGTCATCGTCGTCAAAATTCATCATAATATTTATAAACTGTTCCAAATGGTTGTCCGGATCTCGACTCCCATCGTATTTTTCCATCTTGGAGCTATCAAACCTTTTAGGAAGATGTCCGGATAGTATTTTTGCAGACAAAGGCGATTGCCTCCAATTCTTGCTGCGACTGAAAACGGTATCTTCATTAGGGGTTGCAAAAATACCTCGTTCGGACTGAAAGAAAAATAGATCAATTAGCACCTGATCAATATGCTTGTGAGCTGACCCCTTACCATGGTGCCTCTTGAGCTTGCCATGTCTGTCCCTCTTTCTTGAATGCTTTTTAGTTAACCTCATTTAAGTTTTAAATCTCCCTTCATCACTACTTGAAGATAGTAAATCTTCAAGTTTTTCCTCATTTGATGAACTGTTGGAGGACTCAAATGCATAACTCTCAACAGGCTTAGATCGGTGTGTCTTTTTTGAGTTGAGATGAGTCTTCAAATATTGCTCATTATCTCCAGGATTTTCAGTGTGGTGAAGTACTGACGCTCCAAATTTCTCCTTATCTCTTTATATCTGCTTGGTTTAATACTCTCAACGCCTCTATCTCAGTCCTCAATTGGTCTCGCTCCTCGATGGTATATTTCTTGTTTTCTCTTGCACTTTCCACTTATGAGGGTGGAACATTCTGCTCATTCGGATCCATGCGAACTACTTTACTTGCTGGTTTTGAATGTAAAATTCAGGCACCCTCGTGTTCCCACTATGGTCACCAATTTGGTGTAGTTTATTTATGGCTGATGGTAATCTCGTAAAGTATTTAAAAGGTTTTTTGGATTTATTGTGGTGTTTTATTTTTAGAGTGGTGAGTAGAGAGATAATTAAGCTGCGTACTAGTAATAAATTTCGATTACCCTCATTAATGAAAGTGGTTGGGGTATTTATACTTAATTACTGACCCATAGGCTTATTGGCTCGGGTCGTGAAATCGGGTCATGGTTATGAACCGGTTAGTAATATGGTTGGAAGTGATTAGCAGCTAGCTTAGTCAACACTTAATACATTTGTCATGTTCGGAATTTCATTATAGAGGTTTGGTCCAAATTTCCCTTCGGATTAAAGTCAAGGTTTAATAGCTCAAATATCCAAACTCAACAATGTATATAAATTGGAATGAAAATGAGATTTTCTTTATTTTAAGGGTGTATTCATTGTTGAAAAATAACTTATAATTTCATATCAAATAAACACTAGATTAAATAGATGAATCAGACCAAATTGGAAAATCGGATAATCGGCGAAGTAACCCCTGATGTTAATGTCGGTCGAGGAATGTTTAATGATGTTCATTGTGGTCAGAAACTTATTATCATTGCGCCCGAGTGTCGCAAATCGATATAACATAAAGTTAGTTACAACGAGCAAGCAAGTTATTGTCGCAAGGAAGTAGGTGATGGAACTGGCTGGGCTAATCAATATCAGTGACAGAACCATTGGCTAGGCCATTCAACGCAACGACATTGTGCTCAATGTTGCCAATTTGGCACTAGGGAAACTATCATAGGGTGGGTCGTTAGCCCATTGGCAGCTTTCAGCATAACGATAACTTGTTGTTTGTGGTTAGTTTTGTTCTAGCAACAACACTGCTGGTTGGGACGTTTTGACACAATGACACTAGTTTCTTGCTGGAATGAATGTGACCATGGTGAGTAGTATCCCTCTATAGTAAAAATCCCATCATTTCAACTATGCACGTTGAGTATTTTTTTATTAGTTCCTTAAATATTAAAATTTTACATTTTGGGGTCTTCCTTTAATTTTGTAACCTTGATCACATGATATGTGTTTGAGCTCACCGAAATTTATATGCTTATGTGGTTGAAGTAAGTTATGAGTTTAAATGTTTATGTGGATATGAATTAGTGCGATTTTCAGGTTCTGATAGGTGAATCTTGAAATTAATTAATCGGTCCAAATGAAGGTT
This sequence comes from Limnanthes douglasii subsp. nivea, assembly GCA_036936605.1. Classification (NCBI taxonomy): domain Eukaryota; kingdom Viridiplantae; phylum Streptophyta; class Magnoliopsida; order Brassicales; family Limnanthaceae; genus Limnanthes; species Limnanthes douglasii. Next base: position 148,247,023 of record JAUPFV010000001.1, on the reverse strand, counting down.
AATTGGTGGATTAAGGATCAAAGATCCGAAAGGTTCATACATTAATTTATTAAAGTATTGTTGGCCCAAAGAGAGGTAAATACTTGGCATGATTAATCATGAACTCGATAAACTGAACTGCAGATTAATCATTAAGTTTTTAATTAAAGTAGGTAGAATCTACCAAAATGAGGGTTGCATCAACACTTAATCAATCAAAATATTAGATTAATAGGGATTGTTTCAAACTTATAAATATATATTATTATGTTTTCCCAAAAGTATCTTATTATCATTGTATTTTATGTTTTATATGTATATGTCGCGTTTAAGCATGTTTCAATGTAAGTGTTGTATATCAAAGAAATGTGTATGTGATATTTGTTATATGTAAAGTTACAGTTGAAATACCTATAACCCATAAGGCAATAAAACTTTAGTTTTGATATTTACAATGAATAAAGAAGAAATAGTCTGAGGCGTGGGACAAGTCACATAGGTCGAGCTTGGCTATCATTAAACATTGAATACCTTTGGAATTCTATGGGACTGTCCCGACTCATATTACATATGTAATTGAGTCTCTCAAACCAATTGAGAAATGTTTTGCTAATGATTAATAATGAAGATATTAATAGGTTTTTATTGCAACTATCCATCATTAATTTTAATCGAAAATTTAATAAACATGTTTTGAGATGCCAATAATCGCCTCAGAGTTAAATTCACTTAATATTGAAATTCCTATAAAAGTTGTAATAGGACTTTAATTTCAATTTTCCTCAGCATGAGAAGTGGATAGTTAGTAAAATGGCTAGCTCTAAAAAAATAAAACATAAAAGATAAAGTATGATAAAACATTTAATAAAGGTTTCGGTTCATGAGCAAAAAAACATAAAGAATCTCATGCTGCACGTTGATATTTCTTTTAGAAAATGATAGGGCATCTCAAAATGGAATGTGAAAAGTACCAAGCTTAAATAAAAGAGAACATTAATCGCACAACTCTGGTACGTTCATAAATCAATTTAGGTTTAGTTGTAGGGAACATATGGTAGGCTGGTATGGCTATGACCACCCAATGTTTGTATTTCTCTTAAGGATATGATAAGAAGCCAAAGCCTCATTGATGGCGAAAGATCCACCCATCAAGTAAAGATAAATCCATATTTAGTGTATGTAATTTATGATTTTTAGTTATTTCTTTCTAGTGAACATTTGTTGTATATGAAAGATGTCCATAAGAATTTTATTTTTCCCTATAAGAGACAAATTAAAATATGTATGAAAATAGTCAAATGCATCTTTCTTTAATGATAATGTGATAGATGGTGTGGTTTATTTCTGTCTTAGGATAATCTAGTAAAGTGTTTTTAAAATGTTTTGGTAATTTTGTGGTGTTTTATGTTTAGTGTGTAGGGTAAAGAGATAATTAAGCTGCCTACTAGTTATAAATTCTGATCACCCTCATTAGTGAAAGTAATTGTGGTATTTATACTTAATTACTGACCCATGGGCTTATTTGGTTGGGTTGTGAAACCGGGTCGAGTTTAAGGACCCACTAATAATATAGTTTTAAGTTGATTAACAACTAGCTTAGTCAATAATTAGTACATTTGTCCTCTTCGAATATTTAGTGTGGTTGTGTAGTCCGAATTAACCTTCGGATTTAATTATGGTACAGTGGCTAAAATCTCCGAATTTATAACTAGCCCCTTTAGGTCTTGTAAAAGATATTTGGAAGAGCTAAAACTTACACAAATCAATACAAACCTTTTCTGATCTGTTTGTGTCGTTCGAACTGCAAGAGTTATCCTTCAATATTTTACCATGTTCGAACTTTGTCAGAACTGATTTCTCATCTCAGAATTCTAAGAGTTTTTCTTGAATCGTGAGACATGTGTCAAGCTCTAGTTCGACCTCCTAGCTATTATTTCTCCTAGTATGTCGTACCCACTAGGCTAGAAAGTTACATAGGGTTTAATTTTCACACTTTGCAGCTTTTAGTCATTGCTAAAAATCGATCCATCTTCCCCTAGGTAACTACTCCTTTTTACTGTTATGCATAAACTTTTCTACCATTTCATTGTCTTCAACACTCATAAATATTCTTAGAGAGAGAGCTCAGTTTACCTTCAATTTGTTGTTGAGACATATATGTTCACAGCTAGAAAAACCTTAGTTAAATGAGGTTGGTTGAACTTGTCTGAATTAGAAAAAGCACAAAACGTAGCAAGGGACAAGCACATTGTTATTGGTCTTCCTGCTTCTCCAAGAGAGAAATGTAACCAGTCACACCAGAACACTGATCAAGGTCATCTTCTTCAAAAAACCCTAGAGTTAAGAAACTCCCATTTATAACAGATCTTTCACCTCTCCTATCTGGTTCCTCAGTCCAAGAATCCCAAAACCCTTTACCCAAGGAGAAATCCGTTTCCAGTGTCATGAAACCCTCATCATTTATTGCGATGGGATCGGACATAGAAAAGTCACCAAACAAATTAACTCCTCACAGGGTTACGCATCAGTCCAAAACCAAATGCACACCCACATCTTTAAAACCCTATAGTTTGGAGGTAGCAAAGGTTGTACCACAAGCTAAAACATCCGGGCATCAGCCTCTACCAGATACTAGAATATCAGAAGCGTCATCTGCACGACCTTCTGAACAAATGTTTACAAAACCACCCGAACAACCACCCTCAAGGGTGTCAAAGCAACCTTCCACAGTGATGGAAGAAAATATGGAGGATAACATAGAGGAAGCCGCTTTCGAGGCTCAGGCGTCCGGTCAAACAGGGGATATAAATTCAGACCGAAAATACAAAACTAAAGTGGGTATGACTCATCGGGACGCTCTTCCGGAGAGTTTGAAGGGAAACGTGGGTCTCTATTTCAAGAGGGTAAATGTAAAATACCTGGTGGCCCTTCAAAACATCAACTACGTGTATACCCAAAAAGCTGAGTTGGGTCAGATCCGTACTAAATGGGGATCCCAGAGTCAGTAAAAGTGAGGACCCCGATTACTCCGGAGACCCCAATGGACTGCAAACTAAATGAGGTGGTAGTCTATATTGAAGTATTGAACTGGGAACAAGAAAAACTTTCCAGATAAGCTTCTCAGTGCTCAACAAATCATAAAGGTGTTGATGAAGGATAAAGAAGAGTTAGTTGCCAAACTGCTCGCATCAGAGGCGGCCAACAAGGAACTTCAAACCAAATACTCCAACCTGGAGACCTCTTCTTCACAAAACCTCACAACCTAAAAGAAGAAACTAAAAACTAAGGATGGTGCTATCCAAACTTTACCCGATGAGAAGACCAAGTTGGAGAGCACCGTCAAAGAAAATATTAAAGAGAATGAGGCCTTGAACGCCAATAAAAACAAGTCGTCACTGCAGGTATAGAGAACACATCATAAATTATTGAAAAATATGGACACCTTATTAAAACCTCCCTACGCCACCAGGGTAGGAATGAGTATGCCCATCTAATATTTACATTGATATTTGACAAGTAAATATTTACAAAAGAGTTTTATTCTAAATATAACCTGGGATGCTCAACATTCCATGGATGCTTTAGAGCTCTCCCTTCTTTGTCTTGAAGCCTATATGTCCCTGGCTTGACCTTCTCACAGACCATATAAGGGCCTTCCTAGTTTGGAGCCAACTTACCGAACTTCTTCTCCTCGGTATGTAAAAATACTTTTCTTAAAACTTTGTCCCCTACTTGAAAATATAAATTTTTAACTTTGGAAGAAAATCTGCTTCTCATCAAGCCTTGGTAGTGTGTTGTTCTCAAGTGTGCTTTAACCCTTTTTTTCTTTTATTAAGTTCAGCTGATTCCTAACTGCTACATCATTAGCTTATTTGCAATAGTGTTGGACTCTGTGTGACGGTAAAGTAGCTTCTATGTGAGTAATTGCATCCATCCCATATACCAAAGCAAAATGAGACTCTTGCGTGGCATCCCGAGGAGTAGTTTGGTAGGCCCACAAAACTTCTTGTAAATAACTTGGCCACTTTCCTGCAGATCATTCCAAATTATTCTTTAGTCCGAAAAAGATGGTTCTATTTGCAACCTCAACTTGTCCATTTGCTTGGGGTGGAAAGGAGAAGAAAAACAATATTGAATCCCTCTAGAGGTACATAAGGCTTCCATGTCTTTATTATCAAACTGTGACCCATTGTCCGTAGTAATCTTCTGAGGAACCCCAAACCTACAACATATATTGGATAGAATAAATTTAATGACAATCTTCAAAGTGGTTCCAACCAAAAGAGCTGCCTCTATGCACTTAAAGAAGTAGTCAATGGTGACTATAATAGTTCTACACCCACCGGATTCCATAGGAAGAGGCCCAACTAAATCCATCCCCCATTCTGGCAAAGGGTACCGGTTCAGAAACAGATTCCATAGGTAGTGTTGGTACATGAATTTCATTCCCATATTTTTGACATGGATCACATTTCTTCACCATTTCTTTAGTATATACAATTATGGTTGGCAAGTAGTATCTGGCTAACAAAACTCTTCGGGTCAGTGCCTTATAGCCATAGTGTGCTGAGCCTTCCAGATCGTGTAAATCAGATAATACAACCTCGGATTCTTCAAACCCCAGACAACGCAAAAGAGGCCTGCTGAAAGATGTTTTGTAAAGAACCTCTCTTATTATCAAGAAACCACGAGCCTTGTACTTAATCTTTTTTTCCCCAACTTTATCCGAAGGCAATATACCATCAGAAATGTATTAGAGAAGAGCGTATCTCCAATCTTTCAGTATGTTCATGTTTTATTCATCCTCTTTCTTTTGATCTATCTGTATAGATGGACATTCTTGTACAAGAATCCAGGGGTAAGATTCAGAATAGGCTATAGTTGCCAATGAGTCTGCCAAAGTGTTTTTCGATCTGGGAATATGCTCATAACAAATATTTTTAAAGTTGGCTCTCACTTCTTTTAACATGAGTAAATACTTGAACATCCATTCTTTCTTAGGTTCAGATTTCCCTTGAGTATGGTGGATAAGTAATTGAGAATCACTCATTAATCGGACTCTCTTAGCCCCACATAGGAGAGCTAGTTTAAGACTGGCAATGGCTGCTTCATATTCAGACTCATTGTTGGAAGCTCTGAATCCAAATCATATAGCTTGATACATTTTATAACCATATGGGGAGGTTAAGCAAATTCCAGCTCCACAGCCCATGGTACTTGATCCACCATTGGTTCGAACTACCCATTCTTTCTTAAAATAATTTCCTGACTCCTGTCCGGAGGATCTGTCAACATGAAACTCTACCAAGAAGTCAGCCACTGATTGGGATTTAATTGCTTTTCGAGGGGCAAATTCAATATCGTAATCACCCAATTCCACTGACACTTGTTCATTCTGCTTGATACATCAGCTTTTTGAAGAACATTTTTCAAAAGGAAAGACATTCAGACAACAGTAGAATGAGCTTGGAAGTAAGATCTCATTTTTCTTGCTGCAATCACTAAGGCCAATGCCATCTTTTCCAACATCAAGTATCTTCTTTCAGCATCTAGTAGACTCTTACTAGCACAACAGTTATAGCATATTCTGATACTGCTAGATACACATAAAGCTTTTCTCCCCGAACAGGTTTGAAAAGAGTTTTGGGCGAAGACAAATGTTTCTTTATTTCAATAAAAGTGTGGTCGAACTGTGGGGACCAGTTGAAGTCTTTAGCGTTCCTCAATACTTGGAAAATGGAGCGCACTTGTCCGGTGACCTTGAAATAAATCTATTCAATGCAGGAAACATTCCTTTGAGCATTTGAACTTCTTTAACATTCCGAGAAGGGTCCATTGCTAATAAAGCATTAAACTGATCCATATCAGGATGGATTCCCTTCTCACTTATTATGTAGCCCAAGAATTTTCCAGATCGAACCCTAAACACACACTTCTCAGGGTTTAACTTTAAATTTACAGCTTCTAAATTGGAAAATGTATCTTGAAGGCCAACTATGTGTAAATCCTCCTCCAAGCTTTTAACCATCATATCATCTATGATAATGGAGGATTACCCCAAATAAGTACAAGCACGAGCAAGAGGATTGCAAATTTGGATAAGGGCAAGCAATAAAGAAAAGGACATGCGCTATAGCGTTGACGAGCTCAAATGCGGAGCGAGCTCGAAGACAAATACAATGTTGACAAGCTCAAAGGTAGAGTGAGCTCAAAGGAAGATCGAGCTCATCAACGACAGATCGAGCTCGAAGATAAGTGCAGCATTAATGAGCTCAAAGGTAGAAGTGAGCTCAAAGACATTAGGGGAAGAGTCAATCGACCACATAAAGGACGCGATGAACAGATGATCAAGGTTGAGTGCGGACTTAAAGAGGATAAGCTGATCATGTGATCATTATGCTCGAGCTCTGCATCACGCCCAGCTCGGCCTAAAGTGTGGATTGGACTGAGCGATTTTTTAACCAATGTAATGTAACACACATTTTGACTCTTAAGTCAAACCGTTTTACTTATTTTTTCCACAATTATAGGGATAGTAAGGTTAGTGGGTTAGTGGCACTTAAAGCGCGAACATATGTAACGGCCCACTAATCTGTACATTATAAATAGGGAGGACCTATCTATGAATAAATAGATCTTTTTTCGGCTAATCTCTTTTTTGACTAAAATATTAAAGACTTTACTGTGGTAGAAATTTTTATTCCCGTAACAAATTTGGCACCGTCTGTGGGAAGTTCTTAACCAATTACCATGGTAGTCACAAGGTCAGGAATCGAGAGAGACAACTCAAAAAATAGCGAAACAACAACACACCGGAGGAGAACTGTAAGTCAACCAGCAGGGCGAGGCATCCAACATTCCGGTCCCATAGCTCCTCAAGAGGGAAATCCCATGATACACCAAGCAGCAGTGGTGACAGAGAGACCACCGATTTGGCCTACGGTCGTTTCCAGGGAAGAGGTACATCTCCACTAGCCGGTGAATACATTGGGGGCTCGCAGAACTACGGAAGCCATATCAGCAGATGACTCGGTGGTTCTCCAACTATAACAAAGAATATAAAACCTTAAGGAGGAACAATGTAAAATAGTGTTTGAACGAGACGCAAGGGAACAAGCCATGCATGCCACGATGGCAGGAATGAACGATGTTATTCATGCTCTGACCACTAAGATCAAGGGAGCAAGCAAAACCCGTCAAGCGTCTGGACCAGGGGCAAGCAAAGTTAACATAATGGATCATTTGTCCAAACGAGATGACAAACATGAAGGTGAAGGCGAAAGCGGGGGTAAGAATTGTAGCAGAGAACTATGCGACGCGGTGAAGCAGACGTCAATTAAGCGAGCTCGGGAGAATGAGGACCTCCGTTAGAATCAGATCCACCCGAATTTTTTGGCATACATACTGAAGCAAGCACCATTCTCTGAGAAAATTCTGGAAGCTCAGCTCCCGAGTAAGTTCGACCCATTCAGGATGGAAGCATATGATGGAACGGGGGATCCAGAGAGGTATTTGGAGCAGTTTAGAAACATGATGATGGCTTTCAACCCCGATGATGCGATGTTTTGATGAGAACTATGTATGACCCTCAAAGGTAACGCCATAGACTGGTTCAATATCTTGCTAAAAGGATCCATTTGTGATTTTATAGGACTGTGGAAAACATTCAGGGAAATCTTTGTTGGCAACAAGGAGCTTAAGGGCGAGCGAGATTCGATTATGGACCTTTATCAACGCCGATGTGAGTCTTTTAATAGTTATGTTAGAATATTTGTTCATGTTATGAATGCTTTGCCAGATTTGACCGGAAACAGGGTCATGACCTTATTGAAACGGGGGCTCGACCGAAAAGGGGAGCTGTATGCAGATGTCATCAAGTTCCCAACTGAGAACATTGGGGACCTACTCGGCACAACATATACCTTTATCAGGGTCGATGACACCAAAAGAGGAGGGTCACCTGAGTGGCGCGAGTCGGATTTCAAAGAGGGTGGAACAGAACAAAAAAATATTGAGGAGCAACCAAAAAAGAATTATAACCGAAGACCCCAGCAGCTCGATCAACCAAATAGGCGTTTCACCCATTTGACTGAGGCCATTTCAGTGATTTATGATCGAACAAAGGAGCGTACGAGGTACCAAGCTCCGCACATAATGAGCACTCCAGGGTTTAAACTATCCAATCAGTATTACTGCGCATATCATCATGATTATGGACATTCAACGGAGGAGTGCTGACATTTAAGGAAAAAGATTCAGCGCCTGATAAACAATGGCGAGCTGATCCAGTATATCAAACGATCTCAACCGGATCGACGCGAGGAAGTTCGTTCTCCAAACACTGACAAACCAGCAAATTGAGAAGAACCAGAAGCAAACAAGCAACAATGGCTACTGACCATATCAGGGGGGGGGGGGAATTCAGTTGTAGGTCAAGGGTCTACTCAAAAGAAATGAGCTAAAAATAATTTCGACGTGTATGAAATAGATGCAAATTCTTATCGAAACTATAGGGACCCAATAGTCGACCTCACATTCAATGATGATGACCTCAGAGGTGTCAGTTTACCACATGAAGATGCTTTGACTATTCACGTAGAATTCAGCTACTACAGATAGTACAACAGTGGATACGATCATAGTTGACAGTAGAATGCTTCGATTGGGAAAGGAGCTGTCCCAGAACTCAAAGGTACATTTCATAGCTTTATTAGAAAAAAATTTAGATGTGTTTTCTTGGGATGCAGCTAATGTTTCGGGTGTAAGCCCTTTTATCATGAGCCATGAATTAGCTATCAACCCTTGTGCCAAACCGGTGCGGCAGAAATACATGGCATTTTCAGCTGAAAGAAGGCTGTTATATTGGCTGAGGTAAACAAGCTAAGCCGGTTGGGGAATATCCGAAAAGTAAGGTACCCGGTCTGGATAGCCAACCCGGTTCTGGTAAAAAAGAAGAGTGGACAGTGGAGAATGTGCGTGGATTTTACTGCTTTAAACCAAACATGCCTCAAGGATGCTTTCCCATTACCAAGGATAGAGCAGATGGTCGATTCAGCCACGGGTTGCGAATTTCTATCCTTTATGGATGCATACTCCGGGTATAATCAGATCCGCATGCACCCATCCGATTAGGAACACACAGCCTTTCAAACAGAGCAGGGTCTCTATTGTTATACAGTTATGCCCTTTGGGTTGAAGAATGAAGGATCGACATATCAACGACTAATAAATCACATCTTCCAAGATCATTTGGGAAAAAATTTGTAGGCATACATTGACGATCATTAAAACCCATGAATCAGCGCAGCACCTCAATACTTTACAGGTCATTTTCGATTTATTACGCAAATTTAATCTTAAGTTCAACTCGGATAAGTGTTCGTTTGGTGTTTCTAGAGGCAAGTTTTTGGGCTATGTGGTAAGTCAGCATGGTATTGAGGCAGATCTCGTACAACTAAACGCGATCTTACAGATGGAACCACCAAAGAATGTTAGATAAGTGCAGTGTCTTACAGGAAGGTTAGTAGACCTTTCGAGGTTTATCTCCCGCGCATCAGACAAGAGTCATCACTTTTTTGAAGTATTGCGGGGTGCTAAAAAGTTTTTCTGGGCAAAAGAGTGTGACAAATCTTTCGTCGAGCTCAAGCAGTACCTCACCTCTCCTGAGATTTTGTCTGCTCCTACTCCTGAAGAGCCCCTATTTATTTATCCGTCAGTATCATCCTTTGCTGTTAGCTCGGTTATCGTGCGCGACCAGAAAGGGAAAGAACGCCGCATATATTACACGAGTAAAACGCTAACATATGCGGAGACGAGATATCTAAACCTTGAAATACTCTCTTTGAGTTTGGTGTTGCAGCTCGTCGAATGAGGCCATATTTCCAAAGGAATCTAATTACGTGCGAACAACATTTCCTCTACGAGCAGTATTGCAGAAGCCCGATGTTTCTGGCAGGTTAACCAAATAGAGCATCGAGCTCGGCGAGTATGAAATCCATTTCGAGCCGTGTTTAGCTATAAAGAGGCAAGCAGTTGCAGATTTCTTAGCAGAGTTCAGATCATCAAGAGAAGAACAGATTGAGATAAACGACAGACAAGCGATTGAGCTCGACCAATGGATCATTAAGGTCGATGGTGCATTTTCTACGTCAGGCGGGGGTGCATGCATTATACTCCGAACTCCAAATGGGGAGGAGGTCAAACACGCTGTGCACTTTAATTTTCGGGTAACAAATAACGCCGCAGAATATGAGGCTGCCCTTTGTGGCATGAAGCTGGCTTTGATATGTGGAGCTCGAAGCATCAAAATCAGATCTGACTCTCAGTTTGTGGTTAATCAGGCCCAATGTATTTATGATGTCAGGCAAGATGGGATCAAGGAGTATCTTGTAATAATAAAGGAGTATGAGTCTAAGTTCACTAGCGTGCTTTATGAGCAGATCCCACGAAGAGATAATTCGGCAGCCGATACTTTAGCTAAGGCCGCAGCTTCAGGAGAGTATCCCACAATTTTACTCCAGAAACTCCCCACGATAGAGCTCATATCAGCAGTTGCAACCGTCAATTCAATCACTAATGACGACGACTAGAGGACTCCATAATTTCAGTACTTGAACCAAGGAACATTGCCCACAAGTAAAAGTGAAGCTCACGCGTTGCAGATCAGAGCAGCCAAATATTGTGTCCTACACAATACCCTGTATAGAAAACGTTCAACCCGACCTCTGCTCCACTACCTTGAACGTGTTGAAGCCAGTTCGGTGATTTGCATATAGGTGAAGCAGGGGCTCATTACGGACACTGAACACTGACTCGCCGTTTTTTCCTTGCTGGGTACTATTGGCCTGAGCTAGCGAGTGATGCTAAGAATCTTGTATTTCAATGTCACAAGTGTCAAGAGTATTCGAACATGCAGTATAGACCCAACGAACCCATGTAGAACATCCCCGTCTCATGTCCGTTTGATAAATGAGGAATAGAACTGGTGGGTCATTTGCCAATCGCCACAAGCAAATTAAAGTTCCTTATCGTCGCAGTGGATTACTTTTCAAAATGGGTTGAGGCTAAAGCCCCATTCAAAAAACACGGTCAAGAGGTATGTGATTTACTCCATAATCAAATTCTAACTCGATATGGAATTCCACAGATTATAATGACAGATAACGGCCCGCAATTCCAAAATTCAATCGTTACCAAGTTCTGCAAACGATATGGGATTCTCCAACACTTTTCCACCCCCTACTATCCTCAAGCAAATAGACATGTCGAATTAACTAACAGAACACTACTAGATGGGCTTATGAAAAAGTTTGAGGGAGCTAAAGGTAAATGGCCAGACAAATTGGCAGAGGTCCTATGAGCGTACAGAACAACCCCTTGTTCCACAACAGGCGATACACCATTTGCTTTGGTATACGGTGCAGAGGTAGTTAGTCCAGCAGAGGTCATATTACCAAACCATAGAATTGAGCACTACGAAGAGGAGGCAAATCTTGTAGCTAGATCAACATCCCTGGTTCTATTAGACGAGCGACAAGATCAGGCAAGAGTCCGAGCAGAACACTATCAAAGCCGCACTCTTTTAAAGTGGGAGATTTAGTCTTGAAGAAGGTGTTCCAGGGCTCCGGTATAGGAACAGATGGTAAACTAGGACCAAATTGGGAGCGCCCATACTCAGTTATTTCAACAGGGAACCATGGCGCGTACAGATTAGCAGATTAAGATGGTCGAGCACTCAAGCATCCTTGGAATTCTAATCACCTAAACTTGTATTGCCATAATATTTAAGATGTAATGATGCACTCTTTTTCCTCCCAAATGGTGCGGGGAGGTTTTTTAATGAGGCATCTAAGAACAGCTCTTTGATTTTTTCCAATATAAGTTATGCTTTCGCCAATGTGTGTTTGTGCAAGTTTTATCCTTATAATCATCGAATGGGTCAATGACCACGCCATCTTTGGCTACCCAACAGACCATACTGAGTCCAGACTAAGTGTCTATAAACACGAATGGGCTGATTGGCCACGCATATGGGTTACGTAACGGCCATACTGTGCCTATACTTTGTACCGGGTATATTAGCAAACTAGTCAAAGAACAAGTCTGAACAGATTATACAATAGGGTCCATGAGACCTTGCCACGAAAATGCTATTATGGAACAAGTTGTCTAAGCTACGCAATGAGCCCTACTGAGCTCGGGGTTGTAAGGATCTCCAGAAAGCTCAGCAAATACATATTCTACAATTGACAACGAACGTTTATAGCAACAACTAATTCATAGAAGGTAAATCATACATCAATTCAAACACATTCTTTAAATAAATAAACCCAAATGTTGCAAGAAGTACGAGGTGATTTAACTTTAAACAATAACAATAAGGAAATTGGTCCAATAAAACAACAAAAGCAAATATTAATTACTTAGCACTACTGGGAGGCAATAACTTGGAAGGATCAACATAAGGATTAGCTTCTGTGTTCGCCTGAGGGGCTAAGTAAAAGCTCGGTGCAGAATATTCGACTAGATGTTCAAAGGATCATAGGTCCTTAAGATAGTAGTCTCATTTGGTTTTGAGATGAACTCGGTTGAGAACTATGCGAATCAAAGGTTCAGTGAGAGTAAATTCATAAGTTTAGTTTTCCCTTGAATACCTCTATTGAAAAAGGAAACAAATTAAGTATAAGTCAATGTCCAAAGATATAATTTGAGATTGAGGAATTACATAAGGTTCCATATGCATTGGCAGTCAGGAGAATGATGTATGATTAAATTTGTGCAAGGTCAAACATGACATGTGTTGTCGAGTTGTTGGAAATGTATGTAAATAGTCTAAAAATTGACCATTAGAAAGAGGTAGAAAAAATCTATGATATAAGAAACAAACAAAAAGACACATGTTGGTATATAGGAAGTGAGACGACGCCAATGAAAGTTCTAGGAATATCCAGACCCCGATCTAACTTACGAGATAAAATCAAAACTGAGTGCAGAGAGAGAAACACGATATTCTAGAGAGGTAGTAAAGTAGTTATTAAAAATAAATGTTCATCACCCCATAAAGGGAATATTCCTTTATATAGTAGTGGGAGTGAGCCCTTACCCACATCGGTGACCCATTTTATCCTCTTTCTACCCCACTTTACCCTCCAATTCTACTCATACAATTATTATTTACAAGATGAGTTCGTTTTCTTTCTTAATCTATTATTCTTATTACAAACTATTATTACAATATTAAAACATCCTTGTTCTCTGCCGACCCAATTTGGTCTGAACAATTTACATCCTTATCAGTTCAATGATAGTTCTAGAAATATTTGTACCCTGATCTAACTTACTAGATAAAGTCGTAACAGAGTGTAAAGAGATAAACACGAAATTCTAGAGAGGGAAAGTACTAAAAAGTAGTTATTAATAATAAATGTTCACTATCCCCATGAAGGGAATCTTCCTTTATATAGTACTAGGAGTGATCCCTTACCCACATGGTTGCACTTAATCTTTTTTCTACCCCACTTTATTCTAGTTCTACTCATACAATTATTATTTACAAGATAAGTCATCCATCTTTCTTAATCTATTTTTATTATTACAAACTATTATTAAAACATTAAAACACTTATGTGCTCTGTCGACCCGATTTGCTCCAGAAAATTTACGCTCTTATGAGTAGTCCTCCAGTCCTTATGAGAGATAACATACAAGGACTATACCGCCAGTGCCAGGGTTGAGCCGCCACTGCTCCGAGTAGCCCCCTAGTCATTGGGAGAGATAACGTGGAAGGACTATACCGCCTGTGCTAGGGTCAGGCCATCGCGGATCCGATGTCTGAATAACAAGGATCGGTATATCATGGTTCCGATTTATCCAACCATGTTAGGGAGGAATTTTTTAAATGCTAACAACTTGATGACCAAGGATCAGGTGTCTCCGACTCCAACTTAATGGCACATTTCGACCCATCTGCATTGATAAGGTCAGATAATTTTGACACTACCCCTTACACCTATCCGAAGTGCAGTTCAGACCCAACCAATTCCATGAGCAACCGAACAGAATAAAATTAGTGGAACAAGACTCAACTAGGTGTTGGTCATTTCATCTCTTGGGCTATTGGGTTCTTAAACTTAATCCAAGCCTGTAATCCGACCCGAAAGGCCCATGGGTCATTAATTAAGTATAAATACCCCAATTATTTTCATTAATAGGGGTGATCAGAATTTATTGCTACCACACACCTTAATTATCTCTCTACATCTCACCTTAAACATTAAATTCCCAAAAAACTTTACAAAATTACCCTAGATCAGAAATACACTAAATTGGCAACCCTAGTGGGAGCACGATGGTGCCTGAATTTCATATTCAAAACCAGCAAATAAGGTAATTCGGATGGATTCGAATGCACAAAATATTCCACCTCTTGAAGTGGAAGTAGCAAAAGAAAAAAATAAATACATTGTTTAGGAGCGCGATCAGTTGAGGGCTGAGATAGAGGCATTGAGAGCGCTAAAACAAGAAGAGCAAAGGGGTTAAAGAAAAATCTGGTGCATCGGTGCTTCACCATACTAATAATCACGGAGAGAACGAACAGTCCCTAAAGACTCATCTCGGCTCCAATAAAATGCATCGATTTAAACACGTGGAGAGCTCCACTTCGGAATCCTCGGGCAGCTCATCTAATGATGCAGAGCTTGAAGAATCAATTTCCTCCAGCAGCGATAAAGGACGATCGAAACAGAAAATAAGGCTTACTAAAAGCATTCAAGAAAAAGGGATAGGTATGACAGGCTCAAGAAACATCATGGGAAGATAAAAGGATCAGCTGATCAGCTTATTGACCGTTTGTTGATGGATCCCTTTGCTTTTCAGTCCGAACCAGGTATTTTTGCTACTCCAAATAAGAATACTGTGTTTAACCGTAACAAGAAATGGAGGCAATCGCCTTTATCTACAAAAATATTATCCGGACATCTTCTTAAAAGTTTTGACAGCTCTAAGATGGAAAAGTAAGACGGGAGCAAAGATCCCGACAACCATCTTGAGAAGTTTAAGAACGGTTGGTTTATGAATACTAATAATGGGTTAGCAGACTGCTTTTTACAAGTTGCGATTGCTTCACTCAGACAGGGTTTGAATCTGGATAACTTAGCTAATTCAGTGACTCGGAAGAAGGCTATGACCTGGGGGGAGGGGGTTGTTGAATCATGTTGGAAAACAAATTAATGTTGAGGAAACAAACAAATATAGAGTGGCTCGTCAGATTAGATCCACCTGTACAGCAGCAACACCTCAAGCTACTAATAAGCCTGGTTACAGATCAAAGAAGAGTGGACATGGATCCAACCAATCAAGGCAGAACTAGTCCAACCAAAACGAAAACCAACAAGTCAGAAATAAAAGGGAACCATGGGTTCAACCTGAGTGATTTGCTGAATTGGGAGAAAGCGTGGCTACAATATATAACAAAACTAAAAACAAAGTACATTTTACAAAACCAGCAGCGTTGCAGTCTCTCAGAGAAAACCAGAGTACCCATTTCTACAATAATGATTGCATAACTTTGAAGCAAAAGGTCCAGAACCTCATTGAAAGGGGTAGTTGGGAGGCTATGTCAAAAAACAAGAGGGAGCAAACCGGATAATAAACAATCCAATGTCAACATTCCCCGAACTACTCCTTCAAGCAATCCTGGAACATCTAGACAGGAAAATGCTATGGTGATTACTGAAAGATTTGATGTGGACTCTAAGTACCTTGATCCAAATCCGAGTCGGAATCGGGTGGGGGTAATAACAGACAAAACTACTACTGTCTCTAGTTTGGTAAATTATTTTGAATCTTTGAGTATTTTTGGGGGAGACACTGTGACTGCACCTTCTAGTTCTTCAAGGAAGAGGCATGTCAACAGTTTGACCACCCAGTGGGATGGAAGAATGTCCACACACCTGTACCAAACTTCATCTCCTTTCATAGTTTTTTTATGAGGATGACCTAAGAGACATTGAAGGGCCTCATGAAGATGTTGTGGTAATAGGGGCATCGATAAGGGGGAAATGATATACGTTGAATCCTCTGATTGACACAAGAAGTTCGACAAACATCTTATTTTTAAGCTCATACAACCAGATGAGAAACCCTTCAATTATACAACATCTGAACTGAACCATTGTGGGCTTTACAGGGAGTTCGACATATGTGATTGGAGAATTTGAAGAAGAAGTATTGTTGGGCAAATGACCTTTTAAAAAAATGTTAAGGGTATTGTTTGTTGCGGTGGATTTCCCAACATCTTATAATGTAATATTTGGGAGGTCTTGGCTCTCCAAAATGCATGTTGTGGCATCTACCGTCCATCAATGTTTAAAAATGCTATCCACGAACAAGTAGGTGTTGTCCGGAGCAGTCAGAAGGTAGTCGCAGGAAATGTTATACAACGGATTTTGCCTCTAAGTCTGTAGAGGCAGTCAAAATTAACAAAGATTAGCAGCTATTGGAGCCTTCCACCAATGAGAATGAAATTGATGATCCAGGGAGGCTCCCATTGTCATAATACCTGTAGAGGAGGTTAAAATTCATTCCCTAGCTGAGGGCAAAAGTATTAAAATTGGTACCAAGTTGGCACCAGGTTTGAAACACAGGCTGTTATCTTTTTTAATGAATAACCTATATGTATTTGCATGGTGCAATGATGATGTAACCAGAGTGCCAGCTGATATAATTTGTCATAAGTTATCCGTACGAGCTGATGTTGGACCGGTTGTACAAAGAAGAAGGTATTAATCTAAAAAAAAGCAGATGTGATGTTCAAGAAGTTGATCGCCTGACAAAAATCGGACACATCAAAGAGTCTCAGTACCCATTATGGACTACCAACCCTGTTTTGGTCAAGAAAAAGAATGGAAAATGGCGCATGTGCATCCATTTCACCGATCTTAATAGGGCATGTCCTAAAGATCCTTATCTTGTTCTTCAGATAGACCGGTTGGTGGACTCTACTTATGGGAACAAATTGTTGTCTTTCATGAATGCATTTTCAGGGTACAACCAAATACAAGTAGATCTGAAGGATCAAGATCACACCACTTTTATTACAGAGAAAGGTCTTCACTGTTATAAAGTGATGCCGTTCGGATTAAAAAATGTTGGGGCCACATATCAAAGGTTAGTAAATAAAGCCTTTGCTAGTCAGATTGGCAGGAATATAGAATTTTAGATAGATGATATGATGGTGAAGATCTTTGAAGAAGATGCACACATATCTGACCTTCAAGAAACGTTTTCCAACTTAGAGGCTGTGAACTTAAAGTTAAACCCCAAAAAGTGTGTTTTTGGGGTTCGGTCTGGAAACTTCTTGGCTTATGTAATAAGTGAAAAAAGGAATTCAACATGATCCGGATTAGCTCAATGCTCTATTAGCTATGGATCCTCGTCGGAACACCAACGAAGTTCAAATATTAACCGGACGATTGGCTGCGTTGAGCAGGTTTATTTCAAGATCATCACACAAATATGCAAATTTTTATATGTGTTAAGGAATGCCAAAGACTTTAATTGGTCTCCACAGTATGATCAAGCATTTCTTGAAATCAAGAAATATCAGTCTTCACCCAAGAGTTTCTTTAAACCTGTTCAGGGGAAAATCTCTACATATACTTAGCTGTATCAAAATATGCAATAAGTATTATACTATTAAGAGAAGTGGATAATTATTGTCGTCCGGTTTATTATATTACCAAAAGTCTGTTGGATGCTGAAAGAAGATATTTGAAGTGAGAAAAGTTGGCCTTGGCGTTGGTCATTGCGGCAAGAAAAACTAGACAATACTTACAAGCTAATTCTATGGTCGTTCGAACATCTTTTCCCTTGAAGAATATTCTTTAGTAAACTAATGTATCAAACAGAATGACCAAGTGGTCCGTTGAGATGGGTGATTATGATATTGATTTTGCGCCCCGAGCGACGATAAAGCCCAGTCAGCGGCCGATACTTGGTAGAATTCCATGTTTATAGGCCCCCCGGACAAATGCAAAAAAAACCAATTTAAGAAATAATAGGTCGTCCGAACCGATGGCGGATCTAGTAATATGGGATGTGGGGCTAGAATTTGTTAAACTTATCCATATAGTGATACTATGTACCAGTCTATATGTTTTGGTTTCAGGGCCTCTAACAATAAATCTAAATACGAAGCAGCTAGAGCTGGTCTTAAGCTAGCGTTTATATGTGGGGCCAAAAGAGTCTGACTGATGAGTGACTCCCAACTACTTATTCACCATGCTCAGGTGAGATCTGAAGTAAAAAAAGAACAATTGATAAAATACTTGCTTATGTTGAGAGAAGTTGCTGCAAGCTTCAAGAGTATCCACTATGAACACATCCCTAGATCAGAGAATAATGTGGCAGACTCTTTGGCAACCATAACTTATTCTGAATTTTATCCTTGGATTCTGATGTTTGAATGTCCATCAATACAAGCGGGCCAAGAAAAAGGTAAAGAGAATGATAAAAGTATGAGCATACTTGTCATTCAACCCAAGGACTGGAGGTCTGATATTTTTTAGTTTATTTGCGATAGGATTTTGCCTCCGGATAAATCCATGGCTAAGAATATTATATATAAGGCTCATGGTTCCCTAGTATTAAGAGAAATTATTTACAAGAAATCTTTCAACAGACCCCTCTCGCGTTGCTTAGGATTTGAAGAATCCCAAAATGTGTTATCTAAACTTTATGACGGGGAAGGTTTTGCACATTGTGGCTACAAAGCCGTAACCAGAAGAGTCTTATTAACAGGGTACTATTGGCCAACAATAATGGCAGATGCAAGAGACATGGTAAAAAAGTGTGATCCTTGCCAGAAATATTTGAATAAAATCCATGTGCCAGCAGTTCCTATGGAATCCATATCTGAACCAGTACCTTTTGATAGATGAGGTTTGGATCTGGTTAGGCCATCTCTCATGGCATCCGGTGGATGTCGAATGATCATAGTTGCTATTGACTATTTCTCTAAGTAGATAGAGGCAGCTCACCTAGCCGGAACCCCTCATAAGGCAATTATTAAATTCAATTTATCCAACATATGTTGCAGATATGGGGTTCCCCAGAAAATCACCACAGATAATTGGCCAGAATGTGATAATAAAGATATGGAAATGTTTTACACCTCCACAGGAAGTCAACACTGTTTCTCTTTTCCTTTCCACCCTCAAGCCAATGGGCAAGTTGAAGTTGCTAATCGGAAAATCTTGTCTGGACTGAAGAAAAATACGAAGGGAGTTGCAAGAAAGTGGCTAAGTTATCTTCAAGAAGTACTGTGAGCTTACTGAACTACTCCTCGGATTGCTACACAAGAATCTCATTCTCCCTCGATTATGGGATGGATGTAATCACACCCATAAAAGCTATTTTACCATCTTGCGGGATCCAAATCTATTCCGAACAGGAAAATGATATGGCAGTTAGGAATCAGTTGGATTTGATTGAAGAAAGACGTGTTAAAGCGCATTTAAGAATATCACAATGCCATGGTTTGATGAAGAGCAGATTTGCCTCTAAAATTAAAATAAGAGATTTTCAATTGGGGGACAAAGTCTTAAGAAAAGTCTTTTTGCACACCAGCGAGAAACAGTATGGCAAGTTGGTTCCAAACTGAGAAGGTCCTTATCTGGTATGTGAAAAATTCAAACTAGGGGGGATACTCTTTCCTACCCTGGTGGCACGAGGAGGTTTTAACGAGGTGTCCGAGTTTTTCAATAATATCTTATTCCTTCTTTAAAAGTCTAGTGCAAAGTTCATCTTGACTTAACCTTGGTTAGTGTGGGGTGGTTGGATATTAAATACTCATTGAATAGCCCGACTCTCAAATGAAATATCTTTGATTTGATCGGATTTGTTAAACACTTTATCACATTCATTTAACATTTGTGATCAGAATTATCTAATGGTTATTAAACACTTATTAAACAAATGAGAAGTATTGAAAGCTATTTAAACACTGGATAAAAAGAGACAAACTAGATTCGTACAAAGAAAAAATTGGTATTAAAAGCCTGATCGGAATAGACCCGATCCACGGTTCACAAAATTCCTTGACCCTTCAAGAACTTTGGTTCACAAGATAGAAACTCAAAAAATGCAACAAATTCCTTGGCCGTCCAAGGAATTTAGTTTTAAAACACAAAATAACAACAAAACCTTAGGGCCTTTTCCCTTCGGTATCTTCATTACCTTTATATATCTTGGGACTTTTGAGTTTAACATTTGAACTCTCACCAATTCCTTAATTATCTTCGGAGTCTTCTCCACTTGCGTAATTATGCTTGTCCCCATCCACCATTATATTAAAATGAAGATCTTCATATTCCACAAATTTCCACAAAGGACCAAGGGTCCTCTTCAAAAAAGTCTCGTGAAATAGCAAGATCATGACATACTTAATCCCATCATCACTTTTCTCCAAAGAGTCCACCACTTCAGAAGCATACTTCTCTATTCCTGCAACTATCGTTTCGGCTTGCTTGTTTACTAAAGATGTATTCTCCTCTGTCTTCTTATTAGGAAGATTCTACAAGTTGACTTTGTCTTCGGATAAAGTCTTGATAGTACCATCTCTAGCATCTAGTTGCTTCTTCAAAGTTTTGATCTCATTAGAAAAATAAGCTTCCAGTCCGGAATACTTGGTCTGGAGATCTTCCTGAGCATTGTGACTTGCGCAGTTCAGTTGTTAAATCCACTTTTTTCTTCTTTAAGGATTTTATGCTTTGCTGAGCGGTAGAGAGACTATTCATCAAACCTTGGTTCTCTGTACTCAGGGAGCTTATGGTAGTTTTTTTGTTCCCTAACTTGCCTTTCCAGGTCAACTACCGGACGGATATAACCTAAGAGGGTATGACTTAGAGTGTTTTGTTCGTTCGATATGATATATATCTCACCATTATGAGTTACAACATTGGCCGAATCGACAGGAGGATAAGGCCCCGTAAAATCATCCTCATCTAGATCACTAAACTACATATTAATGTTCTGAAACACATCTAGATTGACATCTCCTTCAGCAGCTGCCTGTTCGAAGAATGAGAGGAGGGTGTTCAGAAGGACACATAATTATCTCTGATCCTAGGGTAAATTTCTTTTTCTTTATAGCTTTTTCATCATTGTTTGCCTTGCGTCTCTTATCCTTCCTTGTGATCTGAGGTGGATCATCTGATCCACCAGCCTTTTTGACTGTAACTTGAACTACCTTCAGCAAAGCAGCATTGATTCCTCTTTGGGTTTCCGAACTAACCCCTTTAGTGACTTGATGAGATGGGTCCGCTGTGGTTTTCTTCTTCTTCTTATTCTTGATCTTGTCTAGGTGGCTAGGGGATTTGACCCTGGAAGGCAAGTAAAGTTTGGCATCCTTTGCCTCAATTATTTTCAAGATGACATCTACAGGGGGAGGAATGGTCAGTTCTCCCCAAGTGAGGTCTTTATTCCCTGAAGTGTTCCATAAATGAGTACTTATAAAGTTCCCTGAAGTAAAGCAATTGTGGAAACCGTTCCCCCATTTCTCCGATGCCCATGCATTTAGCTTAGCACAAGTGTTTTGGCATGCCTCTAAATGCTCTGAAAACTTCTTCAAAAAAACTAAAAGAAAACACAAGTCAGTTCGGAATAACTACACAATATTTAATAACTAAGGAAAACATAAATAAAGGTTACCTATACTCTTCCAGCGACTGGTCAGCTGACTCAGATTAATGTCAGCTTTTATCTTCTTCTCGTTCTCCCATGCTTCACTGATAAACAAGAATTTGGTCCTCGATGGTTTTTTAGACTCCAAAAAGTCATTTACCATTTTATAATCATTCCCCATGTTATAGTGGTAAAAATGGATGCGGTGTTTCTTGCACAGACTCGTCACAGCAACGAATTGCTCCATAGGTAGTATGCTTTTTTACAACCTTGATCCCATTATACCGACCAACAAAGTGTGCCGTACATTCAGACTCAGCTGGCTCGGACATAATTTTATCAGGTGAAAGGACCTGACTATCTCTGGATCCAAAGGGAACTGGAGTCCCCAATTCAAAACTTGGTTATATACTACTAGCTCATGAGACTTGCAGTCCACCAGAGTGACTGAGATTCTTAGTTTAACAGAATCAGGGAAGCCCCACTTTGTTTGGATACGACCCAAATCAATAGTATGGGTGTACACATAAGCAATGTTTTGGAGGGCTATCTAGTAATTCAGGCTGACTTTCTGAAAGTTTGGCCCCATTTTCCCTTCCAGACACTTCGGAAGTGACTCAGTGTTGGGAAGACCCACTTTGACTTTTCCCTTTCGATCTGGTGCAGTGTCCTATGTTTGTCTGAATGTCTCAAAATGAGTATCTTCTATACTGTACTTCATGGCCGTTAGCTTGATTGCTGTTCGGATGGCTTAGTTTCTGTTAGGGGCTTTATCGTCTCCGAACTAGTAGGTTTCGAAGAAGTAGGAGTAGTTTTGGCTTTAGACTGACGAGTTATTCTGCGAGGGGTGGTTTTCTCATTAGCTTTCTCAGCATCCGAACCCATTTCCAGGAGAGGTGAAGGTTTCGTAACACTATAGACTGCCTTTTTTTTCGGTAGGGGGTTTTAGGACTATTAAACCGAAGATCCTGACTGCAGAGGAGATAAGGTTGGGACAAAAGGTAATTTTCTAACATTTGATGTCTTCCATGATGATGAGCCTTGGTCTGTGTTTGTTATTGGTCGATCAATTTCTTCGCCAGGAGAGGAAGGGAGACCAGCTGCAACTCTTGTGTCTCTTGCAACTTTTCTTGCTTTCTCCAAATCAGATAAATTCAGCCAACCTCCTTTTACCAATGCGTTTCTGGCTATGAACATAAATATACCCAGACACAATTTAAAAAGATTACCAAGCTTTCTCTCTCTTGAAATATTTGTGTTCTTGGAGACAATTAAACGGTGAAACCAATTTATATAAAGATGAAAATGTGGGAGTTTTCCTAGGGGAAGACAAACCAATCAAAGTAATTATTATAGGCTATGAGGTATGGGGGTTATACCCTAAGTAACGTTTTAGCCAACTGTCCCACATCTGGAAAAAACGGCTGAGAGGTCGAACCAAAACTCGACACGTGTCCCACGTCGAAAAATGGCTTTTGGAATTCTTAACGGTAAAGTTAGTCTATTCGAAATCCGATCAGAATTACTCTTGGAATTCTTAACAGTAAGGTTAATCTCTTCAGGTCGGATACAAAAGACAGATCGGAGGATCACTTCGAATATACATTGAGTTTTTTTCCGAGTTAGCTCTTCCAAATATTCTTTGCAAGACCTAAAGGGGCTACTGATAAGGTCGTATAATTTTGACACTACCCCTTACACCTATCCGAAGGGTAGTTTGGACCTAACCAGTACCATGAGCAGCCGAACTGAATAAAATTAGTGGAGCATGACTCAGCTAGGTGCTGGTCATTTCATCTCTTGGGCTAATGGGTTCTTAAACTTAACCCAAGCCCATAATCAGACTCCAAAGGCCCATGGGTCATTAATTAAGTAAAATAGCTCAACTACTTTCATTAGTAGGGGTGATCATAATTTATTGCTAGCAGACACCTTAATTATCTCTCTACATTTCACCTTAAACATTAAATTCCCAAAACACTTTACAAAATTACCCTCAATCAGAAATAACCTACATTGTGCCTGACCTTGAGTCACTTGTTTTCCAAAATGATCAGTCTGTTTAGAGGTACTAAAACCGTTATTTTGTGATTGTGCTTACTGGGCCTTCTTAACTTCCTATATTATACCGGGCCCATTGGCATTTTTATCACATGGATCATATCATAATCTCACACATGTTTTCTTTCTACTAGATATTTTGTTGCTTGTGATTCTCAAAGGACCAAATCTTAAACTGCCTGAGTCCCAAATGATGATTCTAGTTTTCTAGCCCTGCAAGAATATCAGACCATCACACATGTTTGCCAACCATTCGAAGCGTGTCAACTCATACTTTCAAAGCACAACTCTTCGGTTTCTCGAAGCTCCATTCAATTGCGCTTCTCCATGAAAGTACCCGTTTGAAGGAGAGGTTTCTCTATAAATACCTCTCGCAACTTCGTTATTCATCTTCAGAGAGTTTATTGAGAGAGAATTGAATCTTTTGATCTCGGTTTTTTAGAAAGATAAAGTATATAGCCACCTTTGTTTATGAAAAAACCCGCACCAAGTAAGAAACCCAAATCCACAAAAAAATTATTTTTGGTATATAAAATTATTATAATATCTCTAAAAGAAATACCGAATACAAAGTTGCGGGTGTAATCGATAACTCCCCAAAGCTATCTTCTCACACCACTTTATACGGTTCTTTCAACTCAAACCCACACCACACTTCTGGAAAAACAAAAGCTCCCTTGTATCCCTCTTTTGCATCTCCAAAAACTTCAAATGTCAAACATTCCAGCTCTCAATTTTTAGCTATGGGAGATTTGAGTGCCTCATCGTCATCCGACGCTCTTGAGATGGTTCAACTAACTCCAACAATTATGTGCGTTCAAACTAGTCATAAAATTGCTGCCACGGTTAAGGTGTAGCGCAAAGTGATTGGTTACGGATAACCGAGGAGAAACTTAGGATCGCTGCTGAAACCCAACACAATAATGAGTCATTCATGATAAAAACCGTCTCGAACCAACCTCCAGCCAGACCATCCCTAATCTCTCCCCCAAAGAATTGACCAGGTTCGCTAACAACAATAAAAATGAGACAAAACAACCCAAACTGTCGCAACACAACCTCCCAAGAAAACCGATGCCATTTCAAAGAAACAAAAAAGTGTAGAAGAGGCCTTGCTTGCCAAAAATATTTGAGAGGAAGTCGACGAGGCTATTGAAAATCGTGTTGTTGATAAATCAGTTTTCCTCACCGATCCAACCGTCACAAAGAAAAACTTGTGAACCAAATTAAAATTGAAAGCAGTGATGAACGATGGTGACCGTGATCATATTCAAGTAGCCAACCTTGCTCGAATTACTAACGATATTGGTCAATATAGTGCTGACCTTGTTGTTGTGGTCCACAGAGATGGGAAACAACCTGTTGCGGAGGGGACCGGTGCTGCTGTTCTCATGGGGGAAGGAGATCCTTTGCCTCCTAACATCATCAACGTACTAACACTTACCACAGTTTTATACCGAGGGCGCACATTATTACTTTATACATCCACAAGTATATGTATTATACCACCAAAGAAATATCAGAACTGAAAGTTACCTGGGTATTCTCGAATTTTGTAAACATCAGCTTCGCAGCTTTGAGAGGCACGCCCTTGTCTACGAAAAAGAGGGAATTAGCAATGTTTTCTGATGTCCTGGACTGGGCATTAGGTTTCCACTTGATCCCGACGTGATGAGATACTTTGAGATTATTGAACTATGCTCGTCCCAACTCACGCCTACTGTTTGGTTTACGATGATCGCGTGCATAATGGTCTCGCGTTAATATGGGATACCGATTCCCATGGCGGAATTCATAGTGATGAATTGCAAAAATCGAAAGCCAGATATCAACAAATCATCAATACTTTGCACTCTACCAAACTAGTTGTTGAAGAAGATCGGGATTGGCGACTCAAAAATTTCAAACTAGTTTCCGCCTCTTTCAAACAGTCAAGGCTATTCATGAAATCCGAATTAAAATGGAAAAAATGAGTAAGGAAGAAAACCGTAAGTTTGCTAACAAGTGTGTTAAGACCATGTATCGGCACGTCGCCGCCACTAAAACTGCTTTAGTTATGGATGACCACTACCAATTTCCAAATCTACCTCTTGGGTCGATGTGACTGGATGTTCCTGTATAAGACCGCCCCAAAGTGGTTATTTACGAGGATAACAATGACAAAAGGGAAGATGACTAGAATTCAGCAGAAGAGTCCTTCGACGTTTGATATTTCGAGAAGGAAGATTAAGTTCATCTCCATTTTATTTTATCTCATTATGTACCAGCGACAACTATTGCTGCATTTTTTGTATCCTGATATTGTGGTCCTGTAGTTCTAGCCTTTTGATGAATGTACCTTGCGTTAGTGTTAATATTTGCATTCTTTTAGTCAAAAGTGATCAGTTTATGACGCCAATGATAAAATTGTTAAACAAACTTACAAGTCCAAGACATGAAAATAGTGTAGATCAACTTATGTTCAAAGACCCCGAGGTTCAAATATAGAGAGAATGTAGATCAAACGATGTTAAAAAACCTTTAAGGTTATAAAAAATAAAATAATATTTAACAAACGATGTTGAAAAACCCTTAAGGTTCGAATAAATAAAATAATGTTGATCAACCGATGTTGAAAAAGCCTTAAGGTTCAAATAGATAAAACAATATTGATAAACCGATGTTAAAAAAACCTTAAGGTTCGAATAATCCTGCAAGCATTAATAAAGGCATTATTTTATATTAACATATCGGTTTATGTAAACACCTCATTAAAACCTTCATGCGCCACCAAAGTATGAAAGAGTGTATTCTTGATCAATATTGTTTACAATAACATATATAAAATGCAAATATTGAAAATTACTATGAGTACAACTTGGGTTGTGTGATATTCCAAGGACGTCGTAAGGTTCGGTTATATTTATTATTTAACCTAATAGGTGCCCGACTTTATCCTTTCTACCACATGATAAGGACCTTTACAGTTGGGAGAAAATTTCTTGAGGCTCTTCTCTTTAGTATGTACGAATACCTTACTCAAAACCTTGTCGCCGACCTTAAACTCCGTCCTCCAAACTTTCGACGTGTATCTGCTTTGCATAAGGGTGTGGTAACGTATTGAATTCAAATGGGTACGACTGCGCTTTTCCTCAATCAAATCAAAGGCAAGATATCGGTCTTCATCGTTTCCGATTGCACAATAATGTTCAAACTTATATGATGGGAACATAGTTTATGAGGGAGTCAACGCGTCCATTCCATATACCAAAGTGTAAGGAGACTCTTGAGTAGTGATTCGGGAGGCGGTTTGATATGCCTATAACACCTCCTGTAAGTAATCTGTCCATTTCCTCTCCAAATTATTCTTGAGACCATCGATAATCGTTATGATCATTACTTCAACCTAGTCGTTTGCATGCGGGTGAAGAGGTGCTAAAAAACATTGTTGGATTTCTCGAGATGAATAGAAATATCTCAATTCACTAATATCAAAATGTTGACCATTGTCCATAGTTAGCTTCAACAGGACACCAAAGCGACAACAAATGTTCGACCGTAATAAATTGATTACATATTTATCCATTAAGCCGGATAGAGGTTCAGCCTCAACCCATTTAGAGAAATAATCCACAGCGATCACTATTGTCTGCCTTCCTCCTGTTTCCATCGGAAGTGGCCGTACCAAATCGATCCCCTACCGATCAAATGGTAACCCTTCAGAAATGGACTCAAGTGGCATGGTCGGGATGCGAATTGAGTTTGCAAACCTCTCAAAAGTAACACACATCTTGACCAACTCTCTAACATCGACCGCTATTGTGGGCCACGGAAAGCCCGATAACAAAACTCTTCTAATCAAGTCCTTGAAATCATAGTCAGCCGAACCTTCTCCATCATGAAGTGCAGATAAAACTATCTGCAACTCGTTATGCCGAAGCAATCTTAACAAAGGTGTACTCAAATATGTTTTGTAAAGTACGCCCCTTAAAAGTACAAAACGTGGGCCTTAAACCGTACCTTTTTTTGTCAATGCTTTATCCGTGGGTAAAACATCATTCATAAAATAAAATAAAAAATCGGACGTCATATCTCCAGTCTACATTAGTAATCGTTGAAATTTGACAAGCTATCTCTGCTCTATTATCTAGCTCGATCCTTCTAATTTTTTATTGGTCTTCTTGCGTTAGAACCCACGAGTAATCCCCGACCTACACCATTGTTGCCAACGAATCTGTGATTATATTTTCTGCTATTTGGACATGTTCATACGTAATGTTTTCAAAAGCCGCAGCCAAAACCCTTAGTGCTGCCAAATATTGGACCATATGTTCCTTTATTGACTTGGAGTGTCTAGTAGGATGATTAACCAGTAGTTGGGAATCAATTATTAACCAAACGTGCTTGGCCCTGTAAATCTGTGCGAGTCTCAATCCTGGTAACGTTGCCTCATACTCAGCCTCATTATTCGAAACTACAAAACCAAACCATATGGTTTGGTGCATAGCTAATCCTATAGGCGTGGTTACATGGACTCTCGCTCCACATCCATTAATGCTTGATCCCCCATATATCCGGACAATCAACTCGGTGGGCTCTTTTTTATGATCCTCCTCTTTCTCTTTTGGTCGCTCATAATGAAATTCAAGTTGAATCCTGGCCTATAATGGCTGTAATGATAGCCTCAACTTTCTCTTGATGAAAATATCACCGTTCTTGAATGAATGGTCAGATATTTCATTATATGACCAAACTATAACAAATTACGCTACCGGGAACCCCTGTCACATCCTCCGAACACCAGGCGAATAAATGCAATCTTTTCTCAAGGAAAGAAATAACTTTTCTTGAACTGCAAAGGGAAAGTTCATTCCAATTTTCAACACTTTCCCTTCGGGAAACAGATAATTCTCGCAGTTCTCGTCCGTGAGTAATAATCTAGGGGGTCTCCCTAGGACCGTTTACAGGATCCAAACCTAAAGTTGACCTAACCGCCAATCTTTCACTTGTTTCATTTACGTGTCGGTTTTTTATGTATGAGTCGACCGGTAGCATTCCATAGCCGTTTTCTGGCTGAATCGAAATGTTCCTACGTTATTACTGATCACATACTTTAGACACTAGTGCCCTGTGGACGCCACCGCATGCATTTTAGACAACATGATCTACCAAATATGGCATTATTAGAGTTTAGCGCATCCAGCACTACACAAAGTACCGTTACCTTTCTGATGAAAGGTCCCCAACCTAACAGCATGGCTCCTTTAAATTCTCCAAACACTTCGGTAGTAGCTCATATAAAACCCACTATGGTCTATCTTGATCTTAAAATGACCAAGGGTCTTTTGAACTTTGTGTATGTTGTCATGAAAATAATGTTTGATGATCTTCCTGTATCAATCAACACTCTCTGTACCTCATCACCAGCAATTGCAGCCACAATTACCACTGCATCTTCATGTGGTCCAGTGATACCTCTCATATCATTGTCATCAAAACATAGTATGGGAGACAGATTCCTATATAGGTTTGGAAACGCTCCCACTTCTAACTGTGTAGTTAGGCTCACGATGTGTCTCTTTTGGTAGAAATTGGTGATTTCTGCCACAGAGTAGCCTCCAAAGATAGTTAGCGATTCAAAAAATCTACACAAGTCACTAACCTTTTTTTTAATCTCGAGATTTATTTCTTCCACAACATTTATTATATTCTAATTATCATCGAGGTCTAAATATTTTATAGAAACATCAAATAGATTGGTAATCTTATAAATAACCATTGCAGTTCATTGCTTCGAAATCGTCACAATCTCTTTAACCTTGATATCTTCTGAGCTTCATTCTTCATAAATACCGTCAACTTTTATCCTCAATTAAAGTTTGAATTTCTTTATTTAACGCGATAGAGTCCCTCATATCATGCCCCACATCTTCATGATATTTTCAGTATCAGTTATTACGATTTTAACGAGAGATTTGGATACAGAAAGGTTTCTAAAAATTAACAAGCTTGTTGGCATTTTCGAAGATGATCGATACACACTCAGTTAATTCAACATAATGAACATGTCGGACTCACTTGTTTAAAATAGGTCGGGTTTTGGCTTGAGCACATACTATCTGATTGTTAACTGTTGCTCGTGGAGGATGTGACCCTCATGCTCTTGGCTGAAATTACCCTACCTTCGGGTAGATGTTGATTGGTTGGGTCTGTGGGATTGGAGTTGGATTTTGCTGGTGTAGCACGATGGCTCACTGCGGGATTTGCTGTAACTGAGCCACCACCTCAAACGCTTGGTTTTCCTCAATCAAAATTCTCTTTTCGACCTCAGCTAGCAAAGCCGCAATAGTAGCAGCTTGTTTCTTCGTGACAACCTCCTTTATAGGACCAAGGAAATGACTCTAATTAAAACCCGTCAAACGATACTTTTTTTACAATGGTCCAAATTAGTTTTGACGTTCATCAGTCTCACTGCCCGATGGGAACTGGACATGAGGTGTGGTGGTTTGATCTCTTTTATGGACCATGATTGCCCTATCTTTATCCACGGAGGCATGGGTTCTTTTATCAATGTTGTTCCCATTGTGTTTCAATATTCTTGACCGATGAGACATATGGCGTCGAATTTCTTGTTTCTTCAAAATCCTACTTTCTTTCTTATGGCGTCAATATTCATGGTCTGGGGATGAGGATTCATTTGAATCATGATCAGAGGAATCACTATGCTCTTGCATATACCGACGCTTGATCTTTATATCCTTCCTTAACAACCCATTATTCTATCATCGCAGTCGGGCTTGACCTTAACTGTGATTTTCTTCTCTATCGTTATCAAGTGATCGCTCTATGTGAACTCCTCACTTGTTTCTTTTATCAGATTTCTCAATATTAAGCTTAGATATCTCGTCTAACAATTGTTGCCTAATCATAATAAGGATCAACCGCTTACTTCGCCTCTGTCCATATTGATCATGATCATGATGTTGCTCTTCAGAATCCTATCTTTCAAGTAGACGATCTTTAGAATAAGAGATAATTATGCGGTATCTGTGTTCATCTCTCTTTATATTCGTGATTTTGGAGAACCTGACATTATGTATCACTTTCTTTCCCACAAACGATGATAATGATAGTTCTAGAAATATATGGACCCTCATCTAACTTACCAGATAAAATCATAACATAATGTAGAGAGAGAAACACGAGATTCCAGAGAGAGAAAGTGGTAAAAAATATTTATTAATAATAAGTATTCACTCTCCATAAAGGGAATTTTCTATCATATAATAGTGGGAGTGGGCCCTTACCCATATGGGTGACCCATTTTATCTTCTTTCTACTCCATTTTACTCTAATTCTACTCATACAATTATTATTTACAAGATAAGACCTTCCTCTTTCTTAATCTATTATTCTTATTACAAACAATTATTATAACATTAAAACACCCATGTATTATGTCGATTCAATTTTTTTCCGGACAATATACGCCATTATCAGATATAATTTAAAAATTAATGAGTATTCTCATTCATAGTTTAGTAGGTTTGTGGACATATTTGGTAGAAAATTATGAAACATATTCCTATTAATTAGAGATGGAACATAGAGAAAACATATTTGGCAGTAGAATTTGTTGAATGGTTTAATACGTCGAACCAGTCAATATGGTTAGATAATTAAGTCATTATAGATGAGATATAAAGTATTATAAGGTTATGATGTGACAATAATTCTATAGTTAAGTAATATGAGCTTATCCAAGTTAAAAGATATAGATATCTAGTTCATGTCTTTTAAAGAAGTTAAGAATTATAAAATCATTATGGAGCACCTAAAAGCACACCCTATAAAAGTATATCCTCTAACTAAAATAGTATTACCTACAAATTTCAATGGAACACACACTTTAGATGATTGTTGTTTGTTTAAAGGATCATTGATTTTTGTTAGATTTTTTTAATGTGAACCGATATATATATATATATATATATATATATATATATATGCATTTTAATAGTATAAACTTTTGGTTTATTGCAATATATGGATCAATTAAAGTTCATTGACTTCTTTAACTCATTCAGTGGGTCTCTATTTGAGTATAACCAGTTAAGAATAAACATGTATAATTATATTTCATATTATTATTATTATGCTACACACCATATTTGATACATGTAATGTACCAATAATGTGATTATTATTGCGTTCAATCGCTCACATTACGAGGAAGATGTCTTTAGTTCTTTATCATTCATGGTAATGTATGAGTTTGTTCAACTAACTTATTGACAATTGAATCTTGATATCCATTAAGTAAATATATCATTGACTAGCATATGTCGATTCAAGTGGAAGATTGTCGGAAATTTATGGATATGTATTAAGTCATTGTCATAATACAATCCAATTAGTAAATAATCAGATTAAATATATACAAATATAATTAAACATAAATTAGACTGTAAGGTGAAAACCTATTATGAATATGTTATGTAGAAACTAAGTTAAATTTGAGCGTGGTGAATGATTGAACCCAAATATCAACACTTAAAAGTGAACTAAAAAATTTATAGATTAAATTGATTGAAATCAATTTTGTGTGATATGGTCCATGATCAAAAGAGGAATATAGGTAATGTAATTAGGTTAAATTCTAAACCTAACTAAATTATAATATAGAAGTGTGGTTATAGTAATATATTCTTTGAGTCTATCATATTTTAGTATGATACCTTTTGTTTTGACTAACCATAAAAAATTTTATTTTTTTTAATTTTTATTACCATTCTTTTAAAAACACGAGAATGGAAAACAAAATTGAGAAAACAGAAAATAAAAAAATAGATATAAAAAGTATGAAAATATTATTCTACTACAATTCATTGCATACGTGAATGAATAATCACGTAACAAACAAATATTTTACAATTTATTCTATTAATTAAAAGAATACACATATTAATGAACCTAAACTTAAAATTAATTCTATTATATACTCCCGTATTTTTATTTAAATAAAAATTTATACTTCACAATTTATTGATCACATAAGTCATTTCAAAAGTATTTTAAAATGCTCTAATAATTGACTAAAATGTAAATATTTTTATATATCTGTAATAATTGAGTTAAAAAATTAATAAAACCTGAAATTATATATTATAATATTAAAAAGTGATAAAATTTGAACTTATACATAATTATAATCGGTAACGGCTAGATACCATACAAGGGGTTTCCCTATTATTGTATTCCAACATTTGTTAGTTATATGTAGATATCAAATAATATTCTTCATGACCAATTTTCTCTAACATCTCCAACCCCAGAATTAGACCAAAGATTCATCTCGTCTGGTTCTACTTTTCTGTACCAAACCAGCTTTTAGTGTCATAAGAACGTATTAGTAATAAAAAAAATACAGTACTTAACAATAGAGTATTTGAAAATGGATGTAAGTGCAAGATTTTAATGGTGGTAATTCGAGGATGATTTGGTTGGAGAGGAGACCAAATATCACTTTAATCATACGTCTAAGTAAATGCCACATTCTACGTGACATCTAGCTCTTGTCCTCATCATTTTAATCAAACCAATGCTTCTAAGTTAAATAACTATTATTTACAACTCCAATCTTAGAACCCAATTTAACCCTAGTTAGACGACTCTTCCATAGTTATCATGGCTACGAAACAGTAATAATTATATGTATACCCGAAATAACAAAACAATTACAAACACAACTTTTTGAGTTTATTTTCTTTTAAAATAAATGTGAATGCAGTCATTGAAAAAACTTCAATCGAATATCTAAATAAAGTATATAATGGATCTATTCAATTTGAGTGCAATATCCATTAAAACCATATTCGATAACGATATTAAAAAAAAATGTTACGAATCAATGATACTGTTATATATGATTTATTCAGAATAAACTGTATTTAAAAATCGATTGCATTTTTTATAATAATTTAAAAATATATTGGAAGAATACAACGATTAAAAAAACTACAATAAAAAGGTTCGAATATATATAGATAATATATTAAATTTAAATCTATGGACTCATCCATTCATCCATTAAATTAAATTTTTCAATTGTTATTTTTATTTTGCAACACATCACTAATTGGATCAGTTAGGTGCAAACTGAGTTGTACACTACAATATTCAACACAAACATAACAATATTCCATTTGGACATTATTCACGTTACAAATGTACCATAATTCCACTCTAAATAAAACTTCAAAACACACTAATAACCGCAACAACTCTCTTGACCAATCATTAAACTCGTGGATTCACTCAAACTTCACACAACTTCGGTTTCCAAAGGTTATAAATATTGTCAACATGTTTGGTGAATTATCCATCAATCTTCTCAAATTTTAACTGGCCATATTTTATGAAAGATCGAATGAAATACAATTTTGTATTCACATTTTTTGTTTTGGAATGATATGCCAGATTATTCACTAAAAAGTAACATTTTAACTATCGTTATGCAAAAAACATTAGCCTTTTTCACACGATATTTATCCAATAGAAAATGTAACCATATTCTCTCATTTCTGGCATTAGAAGGAGTGACATATTGAGAATCAGTAGTAGACTTAGTTAATATCTTTTACAAATTGGAATCGCAACTCACAACATGACCATCTAAAGTAAACACATATTCGGTGGTTCTCTTTCTAACATTAATATCTCAATTTAAGTCGACATCAACATAGTCCTACAATTTTATAATATAAACTATAACAAAAAGTTATATATATGTTGTACCTTCAAATACCAAAGTTATTACTTTGGTGCCTTCTAATGTTGTTTTCCTGGATAACTCATGTACTTGCTCACAACTCCTACTACATCTATAATATATTATATGATACATACCATGGAATATATAAGACTTTCAATCGCCAACACATAAGGAATATTATTTACATAAACCTCATCTTCTATTGTCTTAGGTGAATGATTTCACTTGACTCAGAGTAGTTGTCTAAATACGTGTCGACTGTTTTGGCACTCTAGATGCTAAACCTTGTAAGAAAGTAAAGTGGTATTATATGTCACAAAAAATAGATCTATTATACTTACAATTTTATAAAAAAAATATTTCCTCATAGAACAAATTTTTTATAAAGCTAATACAAAAATAAAATCTATATATAATTATCTACTTTAACAATTATGTTTTTTTTAATCTATGTTTCCTTTAACATTCTCCCTCAGCATTGTGTGAGATTACTTGAATTTAGACAATAATACCACTCTAAAACTTAAACATAAGTAGTTTGAGTGCAAGATTGATCTAAAGACTGAAAAAAAATTACACCCCCCAATAAAGAATAACATTTTTAAAGGACTTCCAATGAGATTAAATACTAAATAACTAAAAAAAATATAAAAATCTCAAATATATTAATTCTATTTTTAGCCAAAATATTGTTCCCCTCACAAATTAAATGATATTATCATATTTATACTAGAAATAATTGTTAGACTCATGGATGATTGATACACGTTTTATCATTATTTTGCATTCATTTATTACAGAGGTTGTTATAAACATTACAAAATTACTCACTAAGTATTTAAGGTATTTGAGTAATATCAAATAATTAATTAAACGTGTCTTATATAATATCTTTGTATGTAAACTTCTCACTCTTCACTATCCTTTTTGCCTTGTCTCGTCGAGTTTGATCATTGTATCGAAGTCTTATATTGCCTTGTAACTTACTTGATATCAATATATCGATTCGTCCTCATTTTTTTCAGCTTACTTCGTTTTTTTATGGATTGTCAATATTACTTTCATAAGTCACTATCATAGTACATTTACATGTTGTTATTCAGCTTAACCAACCTACCTATCTTTCTTGTTTCCTTAGGAGCCACATCGTCTTCATAGTTCATCATCAACTACGTTGTTTATAACCTATTTATCTTATCATCGTCCATTTTATAAATCATTCTTATAAAATTTACCTCTTAAATAAGGGTATATAACCCTTTGGGGGAATATAACCATATTAGGATTCCCTCATAGTTCTTGAAGTAAAAAAGTATTATTTGTTTAAGGACTACTTGATGAGGTAAAATTCATTCAAAGTATAATTTAAATTAATTCATTGAACATCATTAACTGATATATTCATATACATAAGGTTCGTCAAACAATATATTTATTTTATAAATGTAAAATAACTACTATTGTTTTTACCATTAGATTAGCTTACAAATCAAATTGCTTAAAACAACTTCAATTATTGATTTGAGTTTGTGTCTTCTCAAAGTCTCACCTATAACAAATTCAGTTAATAAATTACACATTGTTGATATTTTTTTAATTAAATGGATGAGATTGAGAATAATAATCTATGTAAAGGAAAATTTATTAGGATAATTATTAGCCAATATGTTTTCTCTAAAAATTTCTCTCTAAAGTCTTACGTATCTACTCATGTTTTTAAAGTAAGTTATATATTAATTATCGGTATTTTTTATTTATTTTTATATTGTATCTATTTGTCAAACCGCTATTCTAAGAAAGGTACAATCCCTGTATTCTTTCACTTAAATGTATTAGTTCTAGTGTATGGTTGGTGGTAAAAATGGTAAATCACTAGAAATAAGTCTTGAGTCGTATATAATGTCTGAGAGTATCTTCCAACCAAACTTCCAAAATTACCATCAAAATGGTTCATTTGGTGATTATAATTCTAAACTTTATACTTTGCCTAGGTATTCTAAAACCACCCCCGTAAACAAAATTCTCTTCTAGGCATAAACAATAAATGTTAATTAGAAATCTTCCAATAGTTTTGAGACTCTATTAAAACTGAAAAATAAATTTTATCATGTCCTTACAAGTTACACTCTAAAAACAAATACCACATCATCTTCCAATCAAACTTAAATAATCCTCGGAACATATAGATCTTGGCGATATAATAAAAGAAGTTGATTTTTTAAATACTTTATTTTATTAAATTAATAAACCTATTTTATATCTTGACGAATCTGAAGAAGACAAACTTTGTTATAATGATCGAATTCCTGATTATTATTTTTCATTCGGCTATTAAAACATGGAGAACTTCCACCTGAAGTGAAAGAAGATGAAGTGTCTTCTTTCACAATCATATGAACCAACGTCTTAGATTTCCTCTCCATCCTCTAATAAACGATTTTTTAAATATATTGGAATATTGCCT
Source organism: Limnanthes douglasii subsp. nivea (assembly GCA_036936605.1). Classification (NCBI taxonomy): domain Eukaryota; kingdom Viridiplantae; phylum Streptophyta; class Magnoliopsida; order Brassicales; family Limnanthaceae; genus Limnanthes; species Limnanthes douglasii. The sequence continues at coordinate 148,210,085 of JAUPFV010000001.1, read as the reverse complement.
TCACAACTTACACCAAATTGGTGAAGAAATTTGATCAACATCATATTAGTCTCGGATATTGTGAATATCCTATCCATGGTTTTTTCCTTAGCTATTAAAAATTTAAAAATTTAATAAGAAGTTTTATTATTCTCTTATCTTTTCGTGAGTTTGGATGTATAGTCAAACTTCCACACTCTAATCATGGTTGAAAGATAAACCTTTTTTATTAAAAAATCCTAATCAGGACATTTATTATGTCAAATTGAATGACATTGGATGTACACATGTAAGATGATGCAATAATATTTTAACCAAATAATATTAACCTACTTCATCATTTACCTTGTTTAAAAATTATATATTATTTTTCTTTTTGTGCAACTACTGCCATAATTTCAAAGAATTTTGCATTTTTTAATTGTAATGAACTTCATCTTAAGAGATTACAACGAGCTTCTTATGACTAGCGGAGAGACGAATAATATCTTATTTTCACTAAATTTAATTTTATTTTGTCTATGTTTTTGTCATTCAAAGGGATTTTCATGTCTAATGAGAAAAAGTATTTGTTGGTGAAACGTGAGTTGCTGCCACCGAAGATGTTAGTGATGCGTTATTCGCTCAAATTGGCGGGAGAGACTTTAATAGAATGAGATTTCAAATCCCACATAAAAATAAATCTTAAAAAAGGTACCATGCAGATCATAATATCTAGTCATTAAAAATTGAAAACATCACCGCTGAAGAAAACCAAAGCAATGCTGATTATCCTTAAAGAAATGAATCTGATGATCTTCTTGTGACAAATATTGTTTTTACCGTTTCATTTTCAAAAAATAAATTTTATTAAAAATAAATCATCTATCATGTTGAAAAATATATTTCTTTCACAACTACTTAAAGAATAAAATTCTCCTAATATTTTTGGAACAGCTCACTCCTCAAAATCTTTTTATAGGTTCATCATATACCTTAGATCCTAATCTTCTGCTAGCTCGTCAACTTACTTTATGCCCTTCTTAGCCTTATAGGCGTCTCATTAAAAAACCTCTGGATGCCCATATAAGAGGAAACGTATAACCGCCAATAGGATAGCCGATTTGGTGGAGTAAGGAATGCTTGTGACCAAAGGTTATGAGTTCGAGTCCCTCTATAAACGCTTTCTTGGCTGAGTCTGCCACCTTGTGTGGTTTATCTTCTGGCGTTGGTTTGCAGGCTACTGCGCCAGACTGAGGGTTTATCCTGTGCGCCCTCGTTGAGTAGCGGCTGCGGGTTCCCTCCAACAAAAAAAAGGAAAAAGTATTAGTCTACAAATGAGAATTGTATAATTTCAGACGTTGAACACTCGACAAATGCTTTAAAGAATTTATTTCAAAATAAGTTAATTTATATGCTCCAGGATATCCTTAGGGAGACACTTCAAATGGTTAAACCAATTGTGGGGCCACTTTTCATGTATTCTTATCATTTGTTCATTGAAATACTTTTCTCAAAACTAAATCTTCTTCTTAAAAACCTTTTGCTTAAAGTTTTTCATTATATATGTTTTTCATTAGTCTGCGATAATTCTCAGCTGGTGCTTGGGTTTGTTCTTTGTGTCCTTCAATAAAATTAATAGCCAACTGTTTCTTTTCCTTTGAAGAATAATATTGGATTCTATGAACTGAAATCAAAGTTTCAGTAGGAACCAGTGCCCCCATCTCATAAACTAAAGCAAACAAGTTTCATTTGTAATCGTTGTTAGAGTCATCATGTATGTACATAACGCTTCTTGTAACAAAACCAAACTATTTCCCTTAGTTAGCTCACGTTTTCTTATACCGCTCAGTATAGTTCTATTTGTCACTTTTATATGTCTAGTAGCGTGTGGATAATACAAGGTATAAAATATTTCTCAATTCCATATCTTCAACAAAAACTTATAACCATGTCATTATGAAATTGTGCTCCATTATTAATCATCCAAATGTATGAATCCTGAATTGATTGATAGATTCCCTTGCAAAAAATCATAAACTTCTTTAAACTAAGTTCTCATCAATGGCTTTGCTTCTAGCAACTTAGTAACTACAATTAAAAATCTCCTCCATAATATTTTCATTTGTAATGGTCCTACCAAATATGTTTCCCACCTATAAAAATGAAAAGGCAAAGGGTTAGATCTCGTCTGATCAATTAGAAGGTGACTCATATAAGTATACCCCTTCATGGAAATATTTTCAAACAAATAATACCTCGTATTTCCAGAAACATTTTAAAAGCGGTCGCATTAAAATCTTTATATATAATACCTTGTCAAGTACTAAATACTTTGTCGCTCTCGTTCTTACAGCTCTTGCATCAACTTTACTTTGAGTGAAAACTTGATCTTTAAGAAATAATATATACTCATAACATCAATCATCAACAAACAACACTTCCATATCATTTCCTTTTGTGTTACTTGACCATACTGAATTACTCTTTCATATTGTCTTATTTTTCCTTGTACATTTCATATAGTTGACTAAGTATCTAACACAATTCTAATCACTTTGGCTTCACAAATACAAACATAAAATTTTCCCTTCTACAGGTGTTGATAGAATTTATGTGGATGTCAAATATTCTTTTAGTTCTTCAAATTTCTTAGCATATTCATCATTCCATTTAGACCGCATTTCCCCTTTCTAGATATTAAAAAACACATGAGTCTTATCTGAAGCTTTAGATATAAATCTTGAAAAAGATGCAAGACAACCTATCAGTTTTTATAGCTATTTAATAAATCTTTTGGAGTCATTGTTGCCAAAGCTGTTAATTGTACAAGATCAACTTCAATTTTTATTTTTTATCAATCACAAATTCCAAAACGTTTCCAGCTTGTATACCAAACAATTATTTTAATAAGTTCAATTTTAAACTACATTCGAAGATTACTAAAATTTTCTGATAGTTCCATCATATATGTTGCCTCATCATGCATTTAATAATATTAACCCTTTTTTTCATAAACACTATAATTTCCTCGCCATTTGGGTGCCTTTTTATGCACTTGTATCCTAAAGAAGCATCCATAAATAAACGTATTTCATGATTTGTTGTTGCATCCACTAACCGATCGATATGTCCTAAAGGAAAATCATATTTTGGAGAAGCTCAATTAATACTAGTAAAATCAACACACATTTTATATTGTTCATTTTTCGTTTTTTTTTCTTTTGACCAACACCCAATTAGCCACCCATGTTGGAATATATTGATTCTCTATTATGCACTACCTTTAGCCATTTTCCACTAATTTTACAATTGTTTTGACATTATCTGGTAGAAAATAATCGTATTTTTTATTGTATCGGTTTTAATCTATTATCGATAGTTAGCTCATTATAGATAACTAAGTTTCTAGCACTTGTAACATCATTTATACTTTAACAAAACAAATTCGTCTTCATTTTCAGACATTTCACCAACTCATCTTGAAATTCCTAACTTAACCAAATTTCTACCATCCAATTTTTCTATGACCAATTTATATATTCATCATTTGCTCTAAATGTTTAGTTAATTGTATCATTTGGGTCGTTAGCTTATTCCTTACAGATCATTGAATGACTTTTATATTATATTAACTCCTCATACTTTAATGGTTTTTATGATTGCTAAGTCACAATGTTATTTGGACAAAGAGACAGTAAATAATAATCTCTTGATACTCTTTGGATTCCTTTAATATCTTCAACTTAACTTCTTGCAAAATGTTTCACATGTAGTGATAAGACAAGGTCTTTGATTCCATTTTATGTAACTATGGACACCTAAAAATTTATTACATGAACTTGATACATCATCGACCATCACTTACAAGTTTAATTTTAATTTTTGAATTTACTACTTTTATTGTTACAACATGCATGACAATCAATTACAACTTTACCTCACCCACACAATCAGTCGACCATCTATAAAAAAAATAACCGAATGTAATTCTATCATTTTATATAGAGTTACTTCAACCAACATATTATATTCTTTTTTGATACAACACATTTCTAGAGCTACCAATATCAATCATCATTAATAACCACTCAAACATTTTCTACTGTAATTATTAAAGCATCATCACGAGGAGTAACTAACTCTCATATATCATCACCGATAGAATTCAGTGATAAAGCATGAACTATATTAACATGCAATGATTATTTGGCTGCAAGATGCACTTTTAAATATTTCATATACTTAATTTTTGACGAAAATGATGTTCTTGCTAAAATATCTCCTCAAAAAATAGTTTTATCACATAATTATCCATCTTTGGATTTTTTGGATTATTATTTCTTTTAACCTATTCTCTTTCCCTATTTTTGATGAATTTGATAAATTCGCCATTATTAATAAAACTTTCGGTTTTCATCCTCAGGTGAAATCAATTCTTCATTGTACGGTCATGATCACGATGATAATCACACTAATACCTCATTGATGTTCATTATTTGGTGCAAACATAGCCAACAGAGGTCAATAACTAACTTTATGATTTTTTTCTATTTATATATTGTTGTAATACTCGTTGTAGGAAGAAGTTTTTTTTCGAGTTATCATAATAAAAACAAATCCTAGGTCGACCTTGCATCTTGACAACCTGCCTTGTCCCTTGTTCGTCACTACCATTTCCATCCAACAACCTTAACCTTTACTCATGTATTTTAATTTTTTAAATTATTTCTCGTTTAGTTTCATCAATTGTAATAGACATCTTGGACCTCCTCAAAAAATCTCATATATTATCTACCATAAACTTAAATAGATCTTTAAGTAATTTGCTAATGGGTGATCTTTTTATAAATGCAATCAATATTACACCTTTTATGGATCCATCTAAACTTTACATTTCCAATACAATTTTTTGCACATAACTTCCAGAAGATTCAGCTTGCTTTTGGAGAAATATTATAATATTATATCCATGTATTTATTTTTATCTTTTTACCAATCAAGTGAATTCTAAAGAAGACCATAACTGTTAAAAATATGAATTGATATGTAATGAAGATTATTTAACCAAGTTAACGAATTTCCTCTAATGTCATAGAAAAGTTCTAAGAAAGAGAGTGTCGTCGAAATTAAACCCAAGCATCCTATCTGATTCATTTCCATCATACTTATCCATTCTATAAGGATTCAATTTCCTTAATAACTCTACTTCCAAAATTTGTTTTAGATAAAAAAAATGAGATAACGTATATGCTGATAACTTCGACCTTTAAACTCCCCCTGATATACATCGATATCTTTAATTTCCCCTTGAATTCACTTCATTACTAAATCACTCAGCATTTTGATTATGTTTTTTTTTAAATTTTTATATGATAACTATTCTAGTCTTGTTTTTTTGTATTCTTCTTAAGTAATTATTTTCATTAGCAACTATAAACTTTTAAAAAGTTATACAGATCTAACGTCTCCTTCTTCTTAAATCATCTATAATTTTACAATATTAAAAAATATAAATATTTAAAGCATCACCTTCGATTGTCGCATGTTTTATACATGATGAACTTAAGCCGAACGTATTTTTTATAACAACAATAGATATTTATGTTGAATATTGGAAACGTTAACATGAATAATTTTAGTTTACTCACCTCATCAAACATGTAAAGTAACATTAGATGAACCAACATAATTTTTCGACGGCTTCATTCAAACAAACCGAAGAAATGACCCATTGAATACGTCTTAGTTACTACTACCACGCACTTCTCAAAACAATATTTTGAGCACCTTGTCCACAATGAATCACCTCATTTTCATAATATTAAAAAAACCTCCGTTAAAGTTTGGAGATCTAGAAATAAAAAATCTTGTGAAAAAATCCTTTCAATTCCAAAGGAAGTCATCACCATCGATTCATGTCGATTCTTTACAAAATGATTCTCACAAACGTTGCTAAATTTCATAAAGAATAACCTCATCAAAATACTTCCAATGAGACCTTACATATTAAATAATTGGGAAATAAAGGTGCATCCCCAACAATAGACCTTACATAATTGATTAGAAGATTAACCAAACGATCGATCTACAGCCAAAAGTTGATAATATTTTATATATTTAAGAGCTCACATTTAGCTTGTCTCAAGAACTAACTATAATATTAACTTCATACTCTTACGAAAATTAGAAAACTATTTAACTTAAAGCATGTGATTTTTTCAATATTTACACTTATCTGGAAAAAAAGATATCAAACTCACACACGTCTAACACTTCCAAACATACGCCTTAAAAGAAGAGTATTGAAAGTTATCCCATGTGTTTTGGGTAATCATCTTCTCTTAAGGTATCTTTTGGGAAATGTTTGGAATGTTTGCTTAAACATGGTATTAGAACTTGGTTTTCAAGATTGTTCGCTTGATCCAAACCTGACTATGTGTTTTAACATGGTATTAGAATTTGGTTTTCAAGATTGTTCGCTTGATCTAATCCTTACGTGTAGAAGAGGACAACTTAGTGTGTACATCTGACGGTGTGAATGGTAAATATTAAAGGTTATCCTATTAGTTGGGTAATATAAAGTTTTACTTTATAAGAGACATAAGGAATCTTTTTATTGTAAGACGTTTTTTGAAATTATTAGACTTATTATCTCTAACAACACTCACGTTAAACATTGACACACAAATTTGTTTAAATTTTCTTTTAATATACCAAAGAAAGTTTAAATATCTGTAGATCAACATAAACAATGTTCATAAAAAGCACTCTAGTAAATCTTGTATTCATCATTGGACATTGAAAAAAGTCAAGATTTTATATTTTTTGTATATTATTAAGATACTCTCTTCTTTCCAAAATAGTCATCGTTAACGATCAAGTCCTAATTTGACTCATATTTATAGTATTTTAAAGAAGATGCAACGATAATATTTTTGTCAGAAATGATACAACTAACACCTAATATAAAACTATATTAACTTATAACATTTATCATTATTGTTACACAAAAAACTAAGTTCATACAACCACCGATTACATCAAATCATTATCGATATCACATTGTTCCGTCCAACATATTGTACGAATCATACTATCATTTTAAATATCCTCTTACATGTGTTTTAAAAATATTTATATTCATTTACCAAAATATTTTAACCGTCATCAACTCAATGTTATAATGTATTTTCTTTTGTCACCCTTAATTACGTTGTCATGCCTACAATAATAAACACAAAAATAATTATATATATTAAAATAGTAATATATGCGATTCTAAATATAGTTTTAAATATACAAAATAGTAAAATTAAAATATGTCTTGATGATCTGGTTTTTATATACAACCTGCATATTTGAGCACGTATTCAATCTCTCATCGTAATATCAAATATCACAATTATAAAATAAAATTTTGTTTGGTTATTTCATTCTTTCTTTTTCATGGACACATACCATGTTGCTTAGTGGGGTTATAGCTGATGTAGCCCAGAAATTCGCCTTGTTTATTTTATTTTATTTTATTCAAATATCTTATGTATTTAAATAAAATCTAATTATATTAAGATTTGATTTGATTTTATTTTATTTTATCTTAAAATATTTATTTTATTTCCGTGTATTATAATTTAGGGTTTTGAGAAGCTATTATATAAAGCCTCATATGCCTTAAGTTATTTTAAGTTATTGGAATAACATATTTTTATCTCTGAAAATTTCAATCTTTGTTACTCTTCGATTAGGGTTTCATCTATCGTTGATTCTTCTTCTATTTCCGCCGCGTCATTAGCTTGGTATCAGAGCCATAGTTCCTGCTATGGGGAAGCATGTTTCTAAAGCCTGACTATTCTGATTCAAGGTTTAAAGAAGAGAACAACACACATGGTCATGAAGATCGGGAAGATCGTTTGAGTATGAGGGGGCATACCAACCGTTTCAATGACGATCGTATTGACCGGTTACTGAAGGAGTTTAAATTGGCTACCAATCGTCGAATCACGGTAAAAATTGCTTATCGAGATGATGTCTCATGCTATGAAAAAAAATTCAAAACCATCTTTTTTTCATCAACTGGACATGGGGGTGTTGTCTTCAGGCTATGAAAAGGTTTTCGAAATTATTTTTTTCATCAACCGGATGGCTTCAATATGACTTCGAATAAGGAACACTCGAGAAGAATTTATCTTATTCCGATAAGGTCAACAATCATAATTCCTAATGTAGCGATTGAATAAAATAAAATAAATAATTTGGGTTCTTGATGGTGATGGTGGTGTGAATTCGAGGACGAATTCTGGTCAACCATGAGAGGATGATGTAGCCCAGAAAGTTGCCTTGTTTATTTTATTTTATTTTATTCAAATATCTTATGTATTTAAATCAAATCTAATTATATTAAAATTTTATTTTATTTTATTTTATTTTATCTTAAAATATTTATTTTATTTTCTCATATGCCTTAAGTTATTTTCAGTTTTTGGAATAACATATTTTTATCTCTAAAAATTTCAATCTTTGTTACCCTTCGATTAGGGTTTCATCATGTTACCCTTGAATTATGGTTTCATCTATCGTTGATTCTTCTTCTATTTCCGCCGCGTCATCAATAGCCCTACTATAATTTTGAAAAAACAAGGTAATGTATTTTTAAACTTCAAAATTAGATAGAGTCCACGTGAATAAATCAAAGATAAACCGGTTTTATCTCAACTCTAACTCTCTATTTCTATTACATTTAGTATTATTTATAAAATAAAACATGTAAAATATAGGTTATAAAAAATATTTTTTTAATTGAAATTATATATATATATATATATATATCAATCAATGTAACATATTTATTTAAATTCTTGCAAATATAGCTTGTAATGTTTTAAAAAAACTTACAAAAGCTAGTGATAAAGTTATTATAGCTTATTTTCAAAAAACAATGGTAATAAATATTTTTTGTAAATTTTAATAAAAAGAATATTTGTTTACTTAATATAATTTATTTTCCATTTTTTGTTTACCATGTTTGCATTTAATGTACTTCCTTCTTGCCAAAGTTTAACATTTAAATTCATAATTTTTCCATTAATTTAATTACAAATTTAACTTCAAAAAAAAATCATACAATTTTTAATGTCGATTTGTACATCACATTTAACTTCTATACATTTGTAAAAGATAATATAGGACAAACTTTTTTTTATTTTCTTGGGGCGTTTATTAAATCTTGAGAAAAAGGTCCAAATGACCCAAAATTTAATACAAGTTATATTGGCGGTAAAATTTAAATTTGACAAAAAACAAAGGCGGTAAAATTTATTCCCTTCCCAAATTGCTTCAATTCATATCTAAGCTTCTGATTTCAGCTCTATCTTCTAATTCATCTCCAAGAAGACAAATAAATAACTCGAATGATTGACATGAACTCAGAGAAACCAAACTTATGAAGAATAATTTGAAAAGCTTGGGAACAGATTGCATCAAGTTCTAAATTTTATCAACAATATTTGAGCAGAGAGACATATCATAGGACCGCTCTAACGATTCAGCTTGTAATTCTTTTTCGATTTCAAACTTCAATAGTGACTAATCGCTTTCAACCCTTATGTAATCTGTCTCAAGGCTCTCGAGCAGAAATATTGCTCTTAGTTCATTAGGAATTTACCCGGGAATGTATTCAACATTCTCACCATTTATCAGAGTATGCTTTGAAATCCAGTCTTCCGTGAAGTTTTGTTCACGAAGTTTTTAGATAATTTAACCTTCTACAACACCTTTTTAATGGTTTGAGATTCCATGGAGTCTTACCTTTAAGAACCATTTTTGTTAATGATGGAGTGAGTTTCGATTTCAAGCGAGTTGATGCCTTTAATCTTACACATTATCAGCCCATCTAGTAGAAATCTACTTTCTGACAAAATAGGAGATTAATACCCATAAACTCTTCCAAAACCAGCAATCATGTCTCTATTTTGGTCTCTGATAAGTCCTCCTCCACTGGTTTCACCCTTGTAATTGCAAGCCCCACCTATGTTGAGTTTATATTTTATTTTCTTTGGCAGATTCAACTTAAGCGAAAGAGCGATTCTAGGCTTATCCATATGATAAACACAACCCAGATGAATCGCGGAGTTAGTGTCTTTGCACCCCAGTGACTTCTTTTTAGTAATTTTCCTTGATCAAGACTATATAAGATTATGATGACATAGTCTATCATTGCTTTAGAGCTGATAGATATGTCATTGTACTTCTTCTTGTTTCTTGTAGACCATGTGATTATTACCGGAAGAATTGTTATGATGCGGATGTCCTTGCTAGTAGACCAAAGCCACGACATCAGAAAATGTGTGAAAGACATGTTTCTGTTTATGAAAATCCTACAAAAGAAGCAAAATATGACCAATTTTCCCATGCCTTAGAATATTAAATAAAAACATGAGATGTAGTTTTAGAGTCGTCGCAGTGTTTGCACTTTGATGCCAGTTGAAATCCTTTCTTTTGAAGAGTGGAGTCTATAGGAACACTTCTCGGGTGTGATTAAACTCTATATACTTTTAAACATGTAAGACTTGTTGTTTTTCATTCTTATGTAATTCCACGTATCTCTTGTGTTGAAATCCCCTCACTTAGACAGAGCCTATTTTATTGAACCATTTTTCTTAGTCAAGGTTGATGAGTCCAGATTTTCTCACCACTCACTGTAGAGACCGGACAGGGGCAATTCAGAAAAAAAAATCACCCACTGAACCATCCGAACAAGACTAATGTATTAAAAACTAAATCACTTCATGACTAAGCTAATTACTTACTTTCTTAATAACTAATAGGTCTTTGAACTCGACCCGAATTCATAAGTATGACCTGAAAGCCCATGTGGCCCATAATTAAGGGTATAAATACCCAACCACTTTCATTAATGAGGGTAATGAACATTTAATACAACCAGGCAGCTCAAATCTCTCACTACAAACCACTTAGACATTAAATACCTTTGAAACTCCACAAAAATTCAGACAAAATTACCCTCAGTTGAAAATAATCCTCACGAAATCGGCGACCACATTGGGAGAAGAAGGTGCCTGAATCTAGCATTCGAAACCATCAACAAAAACTAGTTCGGATGAATCCGGACAAGCAAGAAGTGCCACCAGCTTTGGCAGAAGTGATGGGAGAAAATGATGAATATACGATTGAGGAGCAAAACAGGTTAAAATTTGAAATTGAAGCTTTGAGGGCTGCCAAAATGGCAGAGATGGGCACCAAAGAGAAGTCTAAGGTGTCGGCAGCTCATCATACTGACAATCCAAGAGAGCATGAGCCATCAAAGACTCATGTGAGTGCTAAAAAGACTATGCTAGCTCAAAGAAATCTCACCGGTCTAAATTGGTGGAGAGTTCAAATTCAGACTCAGAATCTTCTATTAACTCCTCAAATGAAGATGGAGTTGAAGAATCATTGTCATCCAGCAGCGATGAAGGCCATTCTAAAAAGAAACAAAAGTTGGTTAAAAAGAACTCAAGAAAGAGGGACAGGCATGGAAGGTTGAAGAGGCATCTGGGTAAAGGATCGTCTCACAGTCATATTCATAGCCGGAGACACGTAGACCGCTTGTTAATGGATCCTTTTGCTTTCCATGATGAGCCAGGTATCTTTGCAACTCCCAACAAAGATATTGTATTTAGTCGTGGCCGGAATTGGAGACAATCTGCATTGTCCTCCAAGATACTGTCCGGGAACCTTCCTAAGAGGTTTGACAGTACAAAAATGGAAAAATATGATGGCAATAAAGATCCAGATAACCACTTGGAACAATTCAAAAAATTTATGATGAATTTTGATGATGATGATAAGTTACTCTGTCGAGCATTCTCCCAATCTTTTACGGGGAGTGCTTTGAAGTGGTACAATAGTCTGCCGCAGTGCTGCATCAGAAATTTCGACACTTTTTGGGTGGCCTTTCGGAGGCAGTTTGTTGGAAGTAAAGAAGTAAAGGGCAATGGAGATACAATTATCCATTGTGCCCAAAAATGGATTGACTGATTGCTTTGAACAAGTAGCAATAGCTTCTCTAAGGCAGGGCTTAAACCCTGGAAACTTGGCTGATTCAGTAACCACGAAAAAGACCATGACATGGGGAGGTCTGCTGAATAAGGTTGGTAAACAGATTAATGTGGATGAAACAAAGAAAAATAGGGTGCACAGGCAGGTGAGGTCTGCTCCAGCTGCACCAAATCAAAACCAGAACCAGTCCGGGAACAAGGCCAAGGAAGCCGGGCAGGTTCATAACAGAGCCAAGGCTCAATCCCATCCGGCTGCACCAGCCTAGAGCCAGCAATCTAGAAACAAGCGAGGGCCTTGGGTTCAACCGGAGTGGTTTGCTGAGTTGAAAGAAAACGTAGCCACCATTTATGATAAAACAAAAGACGAAGTACATTTCAGAAGGCCGGCTGCATTACAATCTCCCATGAAGAGCCATAATAATTGTTTCTGTCAATATCACCATGATATTGGCCATAACACTGAAGATTGTATTGTGCTGAAGCAAGAAGTGCAGAATTTGATTGAAAGAGGAAAGTTGGGAGCTTATGTTAAAAGAAGAAGTGGAAATAGGCCTGATAACGCTCATCGGACTGGTCGAAATAATGCAGGCACATTGGCTCCGGATGGGCTATGGTAATAATCGAAAGGTTTAATGTAGAGTCATAATATTTAGACCCTGATCCCACCCGGAATAAAGTAGGTGTTATTACAGAGCGTTGCAAGACGGTGTCCGGACTTATCAGCTTTTTCGAGTCGCTTACAATATTCGGGGGAGACACCATGACTGCACCAACTGCTTCTTCGAGAAAGAGGCACGTTCATACTTTAGCTACCCAACTGGAAGGAGGCATGACTTCTTATCAATCACAAATTCCATTTCCTTTCATTGTTTTCGATGAGGATGACTTGAGGGACATTGCTGGTCCCCATGAAGATGTTGTTGTCATAGGAGCATCCATTGGGGGCAATGACATAAGACAAATTTTGGTGGACACCAGAAGTTCAGCCAATATTCTCTTTCTGACTTCCTACATAAAAATGAAAAATCCAACAGTAATTCAACGTTCGAACAGGTCAATTGTGGGTTTCACTGGAAGCTCAGCAGATGTGATCGAGGAGTTCGAATAAGAGGTTTTGTTAGGCAAGGGCCCTTTTAAAAAGATGGTTAGAATACTTTTTATTGTGGTGGATTGTCCCACTTGTTATAATGCCATTTTGGGGAGATCTTGGCTCTCCAGGATGCATGCTGTGGCTTCAACAATCCACCAATGTTTGAAATGTGTTGTACAAGGACAAGTGGGGGTTGTTCGAAGCAGTCAAAAGGTGGCAAGAGAGTTTTATGCAACAACACTAGCCCCTCGAACGTTGGGGGCAGTCCGGATCAGTAAGGAATAACAGTTTGAGGGGCCCTCTGAGGGAGAGGGTGAAATTGATGACCCTAGAGAGACCCTTGGTGTTTTAATACCAATTGAAGAAGCCGAAACTCACTCTCTGGCTGAAGGAAAAAGTGTCAAGATAGGGTCCAAGATGACATCAGGATTGAAAGAGAAAATGTTAGATTTTTTGAAAGACCATTTGCATGTCTTTGCTTGGTGCAATGCTGATGTAACCGGAGTGCCAACAGATATTATATCACACCAACTATCCATCCGGAGGGATGCAGCACCTGTTGTACAAAAGAGGAGAGCTTTTTCTAAGAGGTTGACCAGCTTACTAAAGTGGGGCACATAAAGGAATCTCAATACCCTTTATGGACAGCCAATATCGTGTTGGTAAAGAACAAAAATGGTAAGTGGCGTATGTGCACCGATTTCACTGATCTCAACAGAGCTTGCCCAAAAGATTTATATCCGGTCCCCCAAATTGATCAGTTGGTGGACTCCACATCTTGAAACAAGTTGTTGTCCTTTATAGATGCCTTCTCCGGGTATAATCATATTCAAGTAGATTCAAAGGATCAAGAACATACTACATTTGTCATTGATATGGGCCTCCATTGTTATAAGGTGATGCCTTTTGGGTTAAAAAATGCTGGGGCTACTTATCAGAGGTTGGTAATAAGGCTTTTGCTGATCAGATTGGAAGAAACATGGAAGTCTACATCGATGACATGATGGTAAAAAGTATGGACGGAGAGCTACACTTGGTAGATCTCCAGGAAACTTTTGCCAACTTGGTGAAAGTAAATTTAAAATTAAATCCAGAAAAATGTATCTTCGGAGTATGGTTCGGAAAATTCTTGGGGTATGTGATAAGTGAGAAAGGGATACAACCTGATCCAAACCAACTTAATGCTTTACTACAAATGGAGCCTCCTCAGAATATTAAAGAAGTACAGAGATTGACATGGAGGTTGGATGCGTTAAACCATTTTATTTCAATGTCTTCGGGCAGGTGCGCCCCATTTTTTCAAACTTTGAAAGGTGCAAAAGATTTCAACTGGTCTCGACAGTATGACAAGGCTTTCGATGAAATTAAGAAGCACTTATCTTCCCCTAAAACCTTGTTTAAACCTTTTGAGGGAGAGACCATCTTCGTGTACTTAGCAGTTTTTGATTGTGCTATAAGTGTAGTATTGGTAAGGGAGGTGGATAATTATCCTCGTCCGGTGTACTATATCAGCAAAATCTTGATAGATGCAGAAAAATGGTATTTAAAGCTTGAAAAATTAGCACTAGCCCTAGTAATTGTTGCAAGGAAAATGAGGCCCTACTTTCAGGCTCATTCTATCATTGTCCGGACGTCTTTTCCCTTGAAAAACGTTCTTCAAAAGGCAGACATTTCAAGTAGAATGACCAAGTGGTCAGTAGAGCTAGGAGACTACGATATTGATTTTTTCCCTCGAATAGCAGTCAAAGCTCAAACTATGGCTGACTTCTTAGTTGAATTTCATTCAGACAGGGATACTAAGCAAGCAACCGGTGTAAAAGATAAAAAAGTATGGGTTATGCGGACTGATGGTGGATCAAGTACCATAGGTTGTGGTGCTGAGATATGTTTAACCTCTCAGTATGGTGACAGGATGTACCAAGCTATATGTTTTGCTTTCAGGGCTTCCAACAACGAATCTGAATATGAAGCTGCTATAGCTGGTTTGAAATTAGCACTTATTTGTGGATCCAAAAGGGTCAGGCTAATGAGTGATTCTCAACTTCTTATCCATCATGCACAAGGTCAATCTGAAGCCAAAAAGGAACAACTGATTAAATACTTATTTGTTCTCAAAGAAGTGGCACTTAATTTCAAAAGCATCACCTATGAGCACATACCCCGAACAGAAAATACACTAGCACACTCCTTGGTAACCATAGCCTATTCTGAGTCCTACTCTTGGATTCATGTGCAAGAGTGCCCATCCATTCAAACCGGTGCAGATAAGGAAGAAGAAAGTTTGAATATACAAGTAAAACAGCCCCAAGACTGGAGATTTCCTCTCCTCCAATATCTCTCAGATGGCATTCTGCCTCCGAAAAAAGCAGTAGCAAGGAAAGTAAAATACAAGGCTCGTGGTTTTGTCATCTTGAGAGATGTTATTTATAAAAAGTACTTTAGTAAACCTCTCTTACGATGTTTGGGGATCGAAGAGTCCCAAATAGTGCTCTCCGAATTACACGATGGTGAGGGATCAGCACACTGTGGATACAGGGCTCTAACTAGAAGAGTTTTGTTAGCTGGGTATTACTGGCCCTCCATAATGCAAGATGCCAAGGAGTTGGTGAAAAAGTATGATCCATGCCAAAGATACAGCAATGAAATTCATACCCCAGCTGTCCCTTTGGAGTCAATTTCTGAGCCAATACCTTTTGCTCGGTGGGGGCTGGATTTAGTGGGACCTCTACCCATGGCATCCGGAGGGTCCATAACTATAATTGTTGCCATTGATTACTTTTTGAAGTGGATCGAAGCAGCCCCATTGGCAGGAACTACTTTGAAAGCTGTTATAAAATTCATCATGTATAACATTTGTTGCGGATTTGGGGTTCCACAGAAGATAACTACAGACAATGGGCCACAATTCGACAACAAGGAGATGGAGAATTTTTGTGCTTCTAGAGGCATCCAACACTGCTTCTCTTCTCATTTCCACCCATAGGAAAATGGTCAAGTTGAAGTGGCCAACAGAACCATCTTGTCCGGTCTTAAAAAAAATCTAGAGGAAGCTGCTGGAAAATGGCCAAGTTATCTACAAGAAGTATTATGGGCCTACCAGACCACTCATGGGGCTGCAACACAAGAGTCTCCCTTTGCTTTAGTGTATGGAATGTATGCCATAGCTCCCATAGAGGCTATTCTCCCTTCATTTCGAGTTCATAATTTTTCTGAACACGCTAACGAAGTGGCAGTCAGAAGTCAGCTTGATTTGATGGAAGAAAGAAGAGTTAAGGCTCACCTCAGAGCCACGCACTATCAGGGTTTGATGAGAAGCAGGTTTGCTTCTAAAAGCAAGAGGAAGGATTTTCAACCAGGGGATAAAGTATTGAGGAAAGTCTTCCTACATACCAAGGAGAGGCAGTTCGGCAAGTTAGCTCCAACTTGGGAAGGACCCTATGTGGTCAATGAAAAGCTTAAACCTGGGACATACCGACTCCAAGATAAACATGGAAGGGTTTTGAATCATCCCTGGAACATTGAACACCTCCGGTTATATTTAGAATGAAAACTATGTAAATAATTACTTGCTTAAAGTTCATGTAAATATTTGGGGGCATACTCTTTCCTACCCTGGTGGCGTAGGGAGGTTTTAATTAGGTGCTCGGGCTTTTTAATGAAATTCGATGCCTTCTTGAAAAATTCGGAGTGTTTTGATTGATAGTTTCTTTTAAATTTTTTTATCAATGGCAGACAGGATTGAATTGGTAGAGTGATGACTACTTCAACATTTGTCATCGGAGAATTTAAATACTCTCACTTTAAAATACTTGTAAAATAACTAAGGGCTATTTGAATATTAGCCATCGAAGTTAAGAAACTATAAAACAATGCAAGAGTTGTGTAAAATAAAACTATCCATTAAAATATGTGAAATTCCTTGGCCACCCAAGGACTTTAAACTTTCAAACAGAAAGGTTCTCCCGGACAAAGGTCGGACAAAATTACATAAAATTCCTTGGCCATCCAAGAACTTTGGTTCAGACAAAAAAAAATTAATTAAAAGATAATTGATACTTTAAGACTGAGCTTTCTTGAAGGACTCAGGCTCACTTGGCTTCTTCTTAGCATCATTGTTTTCTTCATTTGGACTCTCCCCGGCTCGTTCATCTTCATCGGTTTTATCATCCCAACCACTGGAATAGTTATGCCTGTCACCATCAGCCATCATCCTCATACTCTACAAACCTCTATAAGTCTCCCAGCGTCCTCTTCAGAAATTTCTCATGAAAAAGCAAGACCATATCTGACTTGACTTCGGCATACCTTTCCTCCTGGGAGTCAATCACCTCGTTGGTATAAGCATCAATCCTAGCTTGGATTGTTTTCTCTTGCTCTTTTAACAAGTCAGCTTTTTCTTGTTCAGCCTTGGACACAGTATCCTCGAGCGAAGTCTTGTCATTAGTTAGGGTCTGAATGACGTTGTCTTTGGCCTTCACTTCCTCTTTTGAAGAAGAGAGGTTTTTCTCCAGGTCAGATTGCTTCAATTGGATTTCTTTGACAACTCCCTCCGCAGTGGCCAGCTTGGTGGCCAAATCATCTTGACCTTTCTTCAACTCCTCAATTTCTCTCCTCGATGGCTCAACATTTTGATTGGCAGTGAGAAGGTCGTTAGACAATTTCTCTTTATCAGAGTTGAATGTGTTGATGATGGCAGACTGGTTTCACACTTGCTTCTCCAAGGTAAGAACCGGCTGGATATTACTCAATAAAGAGTGGGTGACAATGTCTCTCTCTCTCTCTCTCACCTGAAACAGAAAAAGATTTACCATTGAAAGTGACGATATTCGAAGAGCTTGGGGGGAGGTAGGGGCCAGCAAAATCATCGTTGTCAAGGTCTTGAAAGTAAAGAACAATCCCTTGAAGCCCACTAATGTCGACTCCATCAATGTTGATGTCCCCTCCAGTACCCTCTCCAGTGTGGAAGTCACTTGGGATTTCTTCTGCTTGATTGGGGTCAGTTGGGTCAGTTGGAGGAAGAGACTCCGGAGGCCGGAGAGAAACTTCATCTCCCTTGGAGGTTTTCTTCTTCTTGGCCTCCCTCTCTTCACCTTCTGCTCCCCGCTTTCTGTCTTTTTTGGGAGCCTTTGGGGGTTTTGGAGATCCAACTACTTCATTGGTGCTTTCATGTTCTACTACTTGTAATAAAGCAACATCGATCTGTCATTGGTCTTGCCCCTCCTGGTTTGCTGGGGCAGCCTCCTCCACCTCATTTGGGTTGACCTCAACCACACCTTGCTTGGCCTTGCCCTTCTTGCCCTTAATTTTGCTTGGGGCTTTAGCTCTGCTTGGAAAGGATAGCTTTCCATCCTTTGAATCTGTTTTCTTGAGAATTACCTCCGGAGGAGGTGGAGTGGTTAACTCCTCCCAAGACAGGTCCCTCCGGCCGGTGGTATTCCAGAGGTGTGATCTGACCAGGTTGCCTCCGGTGAAACCGTTGTGGAAGCGATTTCCCCATTTCTGAGTAGCCCAAGCATTTAGCTTGGCGCAAGTAGTCAGCCCCTCCTCTAGGTAGTCATTGAACTCCTTCGGCAGCACTACCAAAAAAGAAAGGAAGAGAAGTTAAACAAACAAACTTGTTATAAGTAAAGGTAAAAGAATGTGATTAGATTTTTACCAGCGCTTTGCCAGCTGCTGGTAAGCATGCTTGGGTTGACACCTGCCTTAATCTTCCTCCCGTTCTCCCAGGCGCCACTGATGAACAGGAATTGAGTCTTCAACTTTTTCTCCGACTCAAGCAGGTCATCCACCGCTTTATAATTATCGCCCATGTTAAAATGATAGAAGGGGATGATGTTGTTCCTGCAAAGGCTGGCCACAGCAACAAACTGCTCCATCGGAAGAGGGATTCTGGAGAGCCTGGAGGCCATGATACAGGCCATGAGCGTATACCAAACATTGGGGCTCAATTGGCTTGGGAAGAGCTTTATAAGATGAAAGTATCTGACAATTTCCGGGTCTAAGGGAAACCTAAGACCCCAGTTGAATAGCTCAGTGAAGAAAACTATCTCACTAAGTTTGCAGTCCATCGGTGTCTCCGGATTCACCGGTATCCTCACTTTAACGTTCTCAGGGATCCCCCACTCCGTCCGGATCCGGCCTAGTTCAACTGTGTGAATAAAATCATAATTGATCTTCTGCATAGCTAGCAGATATTTTACACTTACTTTGTAGAAGCAAGGTCCCACTTTTCTTACAAGGCACTCCGGCAGATCCGGGTGTTTTAAACATAGCTTCTCATTGTCTTTGTTTTTCTTAACAGTAGCAGCCTAACTTGTTTTCCCGGAGACATCGGTCTCAAAAGGGGCTTCTTCGATACTATCCTCCATTACCTCTTCCATTGCCATGGAAGGATTATCAGTTATTTTTTGGAGAGAAGAGTTAATGGTTGGCTCGGTAGGCCCTCCGGATGGTTGGGCATTACTTTCCTCTTGTGGTCTGGAGTTCGGCTGGGGCTCAGATCCGGAGGTTTCTTTTCGAAGGCATGAACTGGTTGCCTCCGGACCGGACAACTTGTCCTTGGGGACTTTTATAAGTTCTTTTGACCCTGTATTATTATCTTTGGCCCCAGACTTAGAAGGCGTGGATTTTGTAGATTTAGACTGTGGAGCAACATCATGTCCTTTCACAAGACGACCTTTTCGTCGATTTACCAGCTTTTCTGGGGAGATGTCAACATCTGATCCCATGGCGATGAATGGGGAAGTTTTCTTAGTGCTTGTAACTGCCTGCTCTGGCTCAACAACAGGCTCTGATTCCTGAACCGATGAGCCTGAAACGATTGGTGAAAGATTGGGCTGAAATAACCTTCTGGGTTTAGAACTTCTGGCAGAAGACGAACCCCGATCAGGCTCTGAATTTGGTGTTTCAGATTTGTCGATAGGAGAAACAGGGAGGCCAGCAGCAATGCGCCTTTCTCGTTCGACTTTTTGAGCTTTCTCTAACTCCGACAAGTTGAGCCACCCACCTTTTACAAGACTGTTTCTTGCTGTGAACATAAACTTACACCAAGAAAAGGGTTTTTTGAGAGATAAAAGCTTTGAAGATTAAAAGTGTGGAGATAATGAAGATGGTAAAACAATAAAAATGGTTTAATTTATACTAAAGAGACAAAAGATGCTTTGAAACCTAGGAGAATACGAAAAGATGGGAGTAATGATTAAAGACGACGCTGACGTCACGAGCATTAATTGAAGAGGTTACTTTATGAAATGAGTGGAAGCGCCGTTCTAGGAGAAAAACGGCCGGTGAGGCGAATCAGAGAAGGACACGTGTCCCGTGATCTATGGCAAAACCTTTGAGTTTCTGAGAGTTTCACCAATCCGGATAAAGCCGTTACGGAAGTTCGAAATCTGTGTGGATATTGTTACGAGTACTCATGAGCTATATGTTTTAGGTCTTGCCAAAGGCCTTCGAACATAACCTAAAAAAGGGGCTACTGATGAGTCCGGATTTTCTCACCACTCACTGTAGAGACCGGACAGGGGCAATTCGGACAAAAACCACCCACTGAACCATCCGAATAGGACTAATGTATTAAAAACTAAATCACTTCATAACTAAGCTAATTACTTACTTGCTTAATAACTAATGGGTCTTTGAACTCGACCCGAATTCATAAGTATGACCCGAAAGCCCATGTGGCCCATAATTAAGCGTATAAATACCCAACCACTTTCATTAATGAGGGTAATGAACATTTAATACAACCAGGAAGCTCAAAGCTCTCACTACAAACCACTTAGACATTAAATACCTTTGAAACTCCACAAAACTTCAGAGAAAATTACCCTCAGTTGAAAATAATCCTCACCAAAGGTGATCTTAATTATTTTCTATATAGTTATAGTAGAGTAACAAGATCTTAATCTCTCCATGTTCCAATCATCATTTTCCGAGTAGGATATGGCTTCTTTAGGTTGAAACCATGTTCTGTCATTTCAGAGTCCAAAATGATAAAATGATTTGAAGAGCATCATCTTTCAATCCAAAAATCAATTATACCTTCACCCACCTTCTAGTATATCAGTCTTTCAGCCTTATCTCTAACTTTAACGAGTCTATCTCATAAATTTGATCGTTTATTTGGAATTAGAGCTATTAAAAGGTGATAGTTATAGCTGTATATAGAGTTCATGATTCTAGACCAAAGAGAATTTTTTTCTCTGAAATTCATCCAAAGCTTATAAGAGAAAGACTTTTGAATATCCTCCAAATTTCTGATATTAAACCCCCTTCATCATAGGGCTTGCAAATCTTTGGCCATGATGACCAGGTTATTACATTGTTGCTCTCTTTAGATCCCTATAAGAATTTATTGCAAAAAGACTTTAATTCTCTGGATGATGGTCTTTGGGATTAATGAAGATTGCATAACATTGATATGGATAGTGTTGAGAACATTTTTCACAAGAAGAAGCCTTCCTCCAAAGGAAAGGAAAATACTATCCCATTAGAGGATCTTAGACCTGACCTTATAGACCAAATTTTCATAGTTAGCAAGCTTGTTATTAGTACTCATAGTAACTCTCGAGTACTTCATTAACAATCTACAGCATTTGAACCCTAAAATTTGTTTCAAACAAAGAATCTTTGTGCGAGCCATTTTAGAGAGAACAAAGAATTTTGATTTTTCTTTATTAATTTCATGCCCTAATCTTTCCTTGTAATGGTCCGGGAACATGTGAATCTTGCTAACAGAAGCGGATGATCCATTGCAGAACATAATAAAGTTATCAGGGAAGGCAAGACAAGGTAAATGTCAGCCACCTCTACTTTTGTATCTGGTTGAAATGGGTTCAGTAGTAATTTGTTTCATTTCTCTAATCAAATACTCTTCTGCAATTATAAAAAGGCTTTGAGACAAGAGATCTCCCTGCCTTAAACCTTTGCTGGTTTTGAAATAGCCCTTTAGCTCCCCATTTAAAATAATTGAAAAGAAGGTGTTGCTGATATTCTTGTTGATTAAGTCCAGAAAAGATTCATCAAACCCAAAGGCAGCCAGGATTCTTAGAATAAATTTATGTGATAGTTTATCAAAGGCTTTCTAAATATCCACCTTCACCATTAGATTACCTCCTCTGGTCTTGTAGTTTAAATCACAACTGAGTTCTTTTGTGATTAAGATATTCTCGTGAATGTTCCTTTTCTTGAAAAATGCATCCTGCTCTTCATAAATTATGTTAGATATAATAGATGCTAGTCTATGATTTATTACTTTTGAGACATTTCTGCTGAACATTGTTTTTAGGCTTATAGGCTTGTAGTCCTTCCACGTTTTTTTATTCAATCTTTGGGATTAAGAAAGTTGAGGTGGCATAAAACCAAGTAGGAATAAAATGGCCTTTGAATATGTCCCTTACTGCTTCACAAAGATCACCACCTATAATATTCCAACAGGATTTAAAAAACATCCCATTGTAGGCATCAGGACCTGCATCACCATTTGAATTAAGAGATTTAATTGCATTTAAAATCTCATCATCATTAGGACTAGCCATTAACATTTTGTTGTCTTCATTAGTAACATATTTAGGAATCTGGTTTAACATCACTCCATCTCCATTAGGATTGATCCTTTTAACCCTACTAATTTTAAAGTATCCCTCAGTAGAGTTTCCAATCAGTTTATGGTCATCAATCTAATTAGCACCATCCCATATTCTATGAATCTTGTTCCCCTTTCCTTTTTTTTAACAAAGTTATAGAAGGAAACTGTATTTTTATCACCGTCCTTTAGCTAATTTGAATGTGCTTTTTGGCTCTAGTAGCTCTCTTTTCTATTCAGCAGGTCCATATGAGTAGATTTAGCTTTATCAATGAGGAATTCATCCTCAGGAGAGTTAGAGTTCTGGTAATTGATATCTCTGAATAACAGCTCATCTTTAACTTGTTTCAAAGAGCTACACATATTTCCAAATATGTTTTTGTTCCAACTTTTCAAATCAAATTTTAATCCTTTAAGTTTCCCCCATAATGGATAAATAGAACTACCATTTATTTCGTCATACCAAATTTTATCAAACATATCCATAAAACCTTGATGTCTAATCCACATATTTAGAAAGTTAAAAGATGGCTTGATCGGACCTTGATTTTCATACAGGAAGATGATGATTGGATAGTGATCAGAACAGGTCCTTACAAGGTGCTTGATTGATGTGTTCTCAAAGTAATTAGACCAGTCAGTGTTGTATAAAACCCGGTCGAGCCTTTTCCACTTCCTTCCATTTGTCAAGGTAAACTTTGATCCAGAAAACCCTGCATCATTCAAATGGAAATCTAGGATTAAATTATTAAAATCCTCCATGCTTCTAATATATTTTGGGGAACAAAATTTCAACTTGAAAGTCCAAAGTTCGCATCACCCAGATCTTGGTATTGATGTTGTCAACACATCCATCAAACCTCAGCTTGTTAGAGATAGTAGTCAAGTTAGTATTATATATTAATGGCTCTTGCAAAGCCATGAAAGAGACTTTATTAGACTTTTTAATAGATTTCAGTGTACTGAGAGTCATCTTGTTTCCAAGACCTCTCATATTCCGGTTTAGAATGAAGATTGTCATTTGGATTGAGAAGGGAAACGTTTAATAAACCCTTTCAACTTCATTATTTTTGTAGAAAATAATCTTTTAGATTTCCAGCTCTTTGCTTTTTTGGGCTTTTTCTTTTCCACCATTTTGATGTCCTTTCTCATCTCTATCAGCTTTAGTCGTGGAGAATTAGCCAAACTACCAGTATTGCATTTCATAGGAGAGTTACCAGGATTTTGAGAAGATCCTGTTTCTCTAATAGAACCACATAAAGTTTTGTTCTCAATGGTTTGTAGTGCTTTAATTATCTGAATCTCTTTAATACCATTAATTGAATTTCTCCTTGAGACCCCTACAAATGGAGATAAGATTTTGTTGTTGTTGGTTTCTTCAAGCTTGTTATTACTGTCAGTTTCTTTACTTATCTTTGTTTATCTTATTTCTACAGGGCTGTTTGGTTTCTTACTTGAAACATGGCTAAGTTTATATGACAATTTGTCATTTCCAAGGGTTTTAATCACTATAGATTTAATTTTAGGAGGCATGGTAGTTTTACATAGATTCCTAGCTTGAGTTGTTGAGTTATTTGTTGCAGAGTTCGCATAAGGTTTCAATTCTTTGTTTTATGGAAGTTTTTTACAATCTTGTGTTTCATGCCGTAGATGTGAACATCTCTTGCAATAGAATGGTAGGCCAATGTATCTAACTTATTTCCAGAATCCTTCCATATCTTCGAAATTTATCCAAATTATTTTAGCAGGTTCTTGCGAAACATCCATTTCAAACCATAGTTTACAACAGTTATGTCTAGCCTGATTCTTGTCAGGAACTCAAACAGATAAAGGTGAGCAAATTCTTATTCCTATAACCTTCATAGTATCCTCATTGAATATATACTTAGGCAGATTATGGAGACTAAGCCAGACCAGAGTAATATGACACTCACCATTAGGATTAAACTGAGGTGTACATTTTATCAGCCTCGTTATTTTGAAACCTACATTACATACATTACGCTTCCAGATCCTCTTAATATAATCTTTAATATTGAATTCAATAACCATGCGACGATAATCCCAATGAGAGAGATTATAACTACCTGGGAATTTGAAACTGTTAAGAATAGTTTAATTGCTTCAAATGATGGTTTTCCTATCGTAAATTTCCCTATCAGAGTTTGCTTTGCTTTTCTTTCTAACTTCTCTTTGTTTTTATAGTCGAAAGTTATCCAAATTTGGTATCCAGTCTTTGTGATTGTTGTTTCGATTTGAATAAATCAGCAAAGATTTTTTTTTATGATGATTTAGATTATCTTTTATGTTATTTTTTCTAGATTCCTCAAAGGTAGGATTGTTTTTCATAGTTGTTAGGTTGTTTGGGACCAAAGAGTATTGATCTTGCCTAATTCTTGATTGATTTGTCACGAAATGAAACTCTGTTTTTCTGGATATAGAGAAAGAAACGCAGTACTTAGACCAGGACCAACGATTGAAATCGTATCCAAGTTTAGGAAAGATTTTGTTGAATTTGGTGAAACAAAATTCACCCCTTCCATAAAAGAACCAGCACTAACGCTAATTAAGCATAAAAGTAATGTATTCCACCATTCACGAAATTAAAAAACTATTCACCATCCCATATCACATATTGCCGAAAATGGTCAACCTTAATAATATATATACAAAAACCTCAACCAAAACTTTAAAATAAGATTCTATTTTTAACATAAAAAAAGAACCAATAATATATTATAGGCCCCAAATGGAAAAAATTTTAGACAAATTTTATTTTAAAAAAAGAATTTTAAAAAAAGGGGGCTAGTTCAGGAGTCCACTTTTTGTGGTCATCTTTGGGACACGAGCATGACGCTACCTTGTTTTTCTTTTCAACTTTTTTATTTTCTTATCCTATCTCATTACTACGAACGCAAAATCATATTTTGAGCTTCCTATGTGGGACCGCACCCGACAAATTGGGGGCATGGACCCTTAAGGTATACCAACACATAATATAATGTGTGCCCTAAAATTGTAACACAGGAACACCCATATGTTCAAACATCTTGTCCCTACCAAGTAAATTTAGGTGACATTTGCATATTGTTGCCTTCGGCCGCCATACTTGCCTGCACACGCTTATTTGCACGTGGTACTTTTTTTATGGTTTAATAAAAAATATACGAGTCATAATTTTAATTCCTTTTACCATTTATCAGGGTTTTTATAGATAGATCAAGGTAAGAGATCGATATGTTAGGAAGGAAACGTAAGTATTATTTTATATAATAATTGAAATATAAAATTGGATATACCTATTGTTTTGAACTCGCAAAGATCAGAATATGATTTAATTGAAAAGGTGAGATAAATCTGGACAAAAGTAGATATATCCGGATAAAATTGGGTGAATGTAGAAAAAGGAGTCCAACCCTAATCTTTATTGACATCTACTATTTGATATTTCACTATTAAATATCTAATATTTAATTTTTTATTTGATTTAGTTTTAATATTTAGTTTTTTTATTGTTTTATTTGGTTTGAAGACAAACGTGATGTTATTTTTAGATTTTTTTTTCGGACTACGGTTTAAAAGATACGTATTTTAAAAAAGGGTTTTTTGTAATTTTTTCTTTGGTCTAGGTATTTATTGGTAGTTTATCATTTTGAATATTATGTGATAAACAAAAACTTGGCTATGTATTTATGGTTAGTTTACCCTAACATCAAAATAGTGGAATGAAAAATATGATGCTATATTGTGATAATTTAAAATAAAGGCTTATAAATATGGATATTATCGGTGATAGGTGTAATCACAAAAAAAATTGGGGTCGCTCGACCATGAGCTGAGGTCTGGTCTGAATAAGAATTGTTTTGGTTATAATTTGACGAGTTGATTCGTTCTCATCTGACCGAGAGCGCTAGTATAAAAAGGAGGATCAAAGACATATATCACACACCTATAACGTTGAGATCAGAGGTTAGGTAAATGAACATTAAAGTATAAGGTTTTGAAAGATATAATGAGATTTCAGAGTCGTTTGACCACTTTCATGCAATTATGGTTAATGTAAAATTCAAGAAGGATCATTGAACTCGACACGAACACTTGTCGCCTTTTGTAATAAAGTCATTAAACTTAACATGGATGTTATTCGACCCTGCTTGACAGGAAAAAAATGGACGTAATAGGTCTCACACTAGACAAAACACTGATCTAGAAGTTGGTATTATCGTCGAAACTCTTGTCCATCTTTGAGATATTATCTATGAAGTAGTATTTCAACAGCCTCTCCAACCATTGACCCAATTTTCGAACACGTAACCGAACCATCGAAGGAAGCTTATTCAAAGCGTAGGCCTCGCGGTCTGACACTACCTACCAAACACTTATAGTCCAAAATATTTTGCTTCCTATGGTTCAAACCTCTACCTGAACTCTGACCAAAACCCCGACTAGTAAAACTCAAAGTTGTTTCAAGATTCCAATCACTACCCCAGATGGAACGATGTTTTCGAAGGTTTTTTTATAATAATCAATGGTACAACCTGGAAAACTTGCCTCTTACCCTCGAAATATTAGCTAAAGACTTGTTATCTCATTTCAAGTAATTTAATATGAACAAGTATGATGTTTCAAGAGACCCAAAGCACCACATACAACATTTCTGAAATAAAATACTAGGTTTTGAGGGTGATGATCGACTTATATTTTGGCTATTCTCAATGACCTTTATAGGGAGTGCACTAACTAGGTTCAATCAATTTTCTTTAGTGTCTGTTTAAATTTTTGAAGCACTGTAAGCCTTGTTTAGAGATTATTTTATTGATAATAGACAACCGTATATAATGATGATTATACATGTCACCGCAAATAAGATCCAAATAAGAGAATGAGGGATCACACTTGGCATTTTATTAACACCAAAAATAGTTTGGAGGACTACCATGAAGTTATTTCATGTGTTGTTTGATGCATTACAAACAAAATTGGCCGAATTGGATCATTTTCCAAACAAGATATGTAGGGTTTGAAGCTACTACCTTGCAGGAAATAGTATGAATAAAGAGCGGACCAAAAAATATATGATATAGAATTATAAGAGTGTTATCCTGAACTTCTAGGTTGTGATTCTTATTTATAATTAGGTTATCATTGTAACAATTCAATTTTTCGTTTTACGTCATCTGAATTTACCGACCTCGGTAGGTGTGGGCTGAAAGTTCAATTGAATAACCAGGCTTCAGATTTTATAGTTTATTGAGACCTTATAGCTTGGCTAAGAAGTTGATCTATTGAGTTTACATCTTTGAATCGACTGATCAGTCTAGAGAGCCTCTGATTTAGCAGATGTTTTTGATGTATTGCTCTCGCCTTATTTGTGACTAGTTTTGTCTATCCAATTCATTTTGTATTTAAAGAGTTTTAATTTGTTATTGGCCATGTTTGTGTCTCGTTAAAAACTCTTTTCAGGCCAAAAACTTTCTTGAGGATAAATATCCGATTTTATGAATGAAAAAAAAAGTACAAAATTAGGTAGTATGCTTCTAGAGTTCATAGTTCATGGTAAATTTTATTGTTAATTTTACCTAACTAGGTGTCCCCCTAGTACTTCAAGTTAGATATATAACGAGTACTATTATCCAAAAATGAATTTTACAAGTAAGAAAAAGGTCATACCAACATATTAGAAGTTCCCAAACCGTGAATCGAAGGTCGAGAGAGAGGCGAGGCTCTGCAGTTACCCAAAACCCGTAGGTAAATGCTATGAGGGAATCAAAACTGTTTAATTACATGAGCATGTACATCAAGAGGGAATTCAGGCCCTTTAGTTTTCCGCCCCATATGCATTAATCAAGATGAAATTAAGGTCATTTATTTGTCCGAGATGTAAGTAAAATCAAGAGAGAATCAAGACCATGTAATTTCTTAATCATCTAGACAAGATCAAAAAGGAATTTATACATTTTATTTGAAGAAAACATATATGAGGCCTCAGTGGGTAATTTTTATAGTTGGGGATGGAGAGGCGTTGTAACCATAACTAATTTTAGGATAGGACGAGTGTGACTATTAATGACCTTTTTAGGCTAATATATAATGCGTGGATATTTTAATAGTAGTGACTATTTAGTTGCCACAAATACCGCGAAGATCGTGTGCTACTTGTACGATTGTGATAAAAGTAAATTTAATATTTTTAAAGCCACGTTTAGTTTCGAGTTACCCTTTTCACACTAGTTAAATATTCAAATCTTTTTCATTTCAACAGCCATGTTATTTTTCGACATTCTCCGAGTAAACCAACCATGGTTTGAAGCCAGATCATCAACTTAGATTTTGAGATATCAGACGATGAGAGAATGACTCCCATCATATTTGTTATGCAAAGATCTCCATGAAAGTGGGATGAGATATCAAATGTTTTAGTACATGAAGTAATTATTCTTTTAAAGAAAATTGTTATAGACCATCGAGATTCGTTGAGATTGAGGATTATAGATCGCTAGTATGAAATTGAGGCACATAATAGAGTAAATTACATGCGAGAGATGTGGTGGTTACCATGGGGTGGGGTAACTAGACTTCCAATCGAGAGACAGATTTTGATTAACTTTTACGACAATGAGACGGTGTTGATATGCATTCTCTTTGAAGCGAGAGTTCTTCAGTGGCTACCTCCGTCATTTTTGGACTATTTCCATTTGAACATTATGTTCCTTAACCATTTTGATCTTTTATGTTGATACCATGATGATGGCTTAATATGACACATAGACTATTTTGATAAAAAATATTCTTATAATGATTTGACTCAAGATGATCATGGGCAACCCATTATACAAGATATGACTTCCTCTTACTTGACGGGTGACAACCGATCTCCCTGAGACTAGGTGTTGTTGGACGTAAAATTTTATTTTTATAAGTGACAGTTAGAAATAAAATAAGAGTGATCTTCCGAGTTTCACGATAATAAATTGGTCAATGGGTAGTAAGCATTTCTATGTTGAGTGAAAATTATTATGTCTCATATTTCAACTTAATTTTAATTTATTTAGTTAATTAATTGTATATTGTTGTTGTCGTAGGTTTTTTCTAGGTATTTTCTAAGCTTGTGAAAGACGGTGGGTAAAATTTTGTATTTCTAGGAACGTTTTCCAAAGGTACATGCAATAAATTATACCGACGAATGTTAGTTCAAAAGAGATATCACATCACTGGATTTTGACCCTTATCTCATATGACGATCCTCAAAATACCTCATAGGTTAGATCATCTAGCATATAGAAGCATTTATGGTCATTCGAGAGGAAATAAATGCGCTTGTAAGTTAAATAATGGATGTGCCCCATATTGCATGAGTTTATAATCGAGAATGGGATCTTTGATAGACTAGCAATAGATGGAAAAATGAAAAATGTATATGTTTTAGATGATCAGGTTCTCGATGAAAATTATGAGTTCAGAGAGTTACCGTGTGTGAATGGTGTATATGATGAGCTAGAGGTAAAGTCTGGTCATCTTTGGCATTGGTGGTTAATAAGCAGATTAGTAAGGGATCCAACATTATCTCGTAGAACAAACAACTTATAGTTGAAGAGTGTCACAAGAGTTTGCACCCATTGGCTGCCATAAATGTGCATGTGAAGAAAATAAACTAAAAGGTTGTGCCAATTTTAGATGTACTATCTTAGATGATGAAGCCATATGAAATTTGAACCACACAGACAAACTGACATGTGACAAATTTAAGAACTTGTCATGTTGAACTAGGTATCGAGGTTCGTAGTTGCGTAACATTTGTAATAACCTTTTTGATATAATTTACTTATGAGACGGTTATCTACTTGTATGTATATGTAAATTATTTTCAACATTTTTGATGTAATGGCTGGGTCCAATTGAAAAAGTGGTCGTGTGATGCTCAATGTCTAACCGTTGCTGGCTATTATAGGTGGACATGTAAATTTTTAATATGAGAAATTTATAATATGCGATCCGATTTCTATGGTATACAAACTTAAGAAATCTATTCATGGGCTCAAACAAGCTTCTCGATAATGGTACCATAAGTTCCTCAAAATCATAGTCTCTTTTGGATTTAATATTAATTTGGTTAAAGATTGGGTGTACCAAAAGTTCAATGAGAGTAATTTCATATTTTTAGTCTTGTATGTTGATGACATACTGCTAGCCAAGAATGATAAAGAATTTTGATATATTACAAATACATTTATTTTGGATAAATCCAATGAGAAAGATCTTTTTGATGCACTTTTAGTATTAGAAATCTAGATTCACCGGGATCAATCTTGTAGAATCCTAAAGTTATCAAAAAAATTATATATAAAGTATATTAAAACATTTTGGAAGGAAAAATAGTAAATCATTGAAAACATTTATGGTAAAACAAAACAAAATATGGTTTAGTCAATGTCAAAAAAAACTTAAGATTAATGAAATGCAAATGATCCTCTATGTTTCAACGATTGGGAGTTGGATATATGCTCAAGTTTTTAGAATACCGAACATTGTATTTGTTGTTGATTTATTGTATATGTGCAAGAAACTCAAAAATAGACTATTTAAGAGTAGTTAAAAGGGTCTCATGGTGTCTATAACGAACACAAAGACACATGTTGGCATATAGGAAGTCAGATAATATGGAGATAATTTGGTATTCGCACTCAGATTTTGGTGGATTTAATGACACACTAAAGAATACTTCGGAAAATATTTTCTTATTATTTGATGTGTAATATCATTGAAAAGTGTTAAGAAAATAGTAATTACATCTTTCAAAATAATGATAAAATTTATTACATGCTTTGAAGCATACAACTAGGCATTATGGCTACATAATTTAGCCATCAGACAATGTATTGTAGAAGGTTAAAAAAACCCATAAATTTAATTTTTGTAACAATTATATAGTTCACTATTTTAAAAGTAGTACGAGCTTGTCTAAGTCCAAAGATATAGATATCATGTTCCTATATGTTAAAGAGAAAGTATATAGTCATCAAATTAGTATAAATCACATCGGTACAAAATCCTTGGTAACATATCCTCTTACTAATGTAATACTAACTTTACTTTTTCAGAACTACACAATTAGGATGTATGTTATTGATTTAAAATATTATTAATTTCAGTTGGTTTATTGAAAATATAATTTTCATTTACGTTTCATTGACTTCTCTAACTCTTCAAGTAGATATCCAATTAAGTATGACCAATTAATAATAAATATGCATGATTACAATGTCATATTATTCTCATACGACGAACTATAATAGATCCATTTAATTGATTGATGGTGCTAATATGAGTATTGTTCCGTCTAATTGCTCTTATTGCAATGAAGACGTTTTAGTCTTTTATCGTTTATTGTCATGTATAGGATTTTACAGGTCATTTCTCGGTAATAATTAAATACATTCTTAGTATCATATGACGATTCAAGTGAAATATTGTTTGAAATATATGAATTAGTGTATGTTTAATGATGTATTTGACTGTTATCAATATAAAGTTCAACTAAATAATTGATCGAATAAATAAATAATAGATTATTTGATAAATCGATAAAAACTCACTACAAATGAAATTGTGTGAATACCGTGTCTCATGTAATTTCTGTGAAGGACTGAGCCTAAGTGTTTACAATGAGACTAAACGTACTAGTTTAGAGACTAAACAGAGTAATAGTCTATGACCATAGTGCGAAGATAAAGATATAAGTGAAACTAGAATAAATTAATAACCTAATTACATTCTTAAACAAAAGCCACATGTACGATTATTCCTTCATTTGTTGCAATCTAAGAGTTTATCACACTGTCGGTAAGAATAAAATCATTTTCGTCTGCTTTCTCCTTGTTTCTTTTTTTCTCTTTTCAGATTACCAACATAAAACAAAAATACTGAGAAATAAAAATAAGAGAACACAGTCAACAAAGATCACTATATAAATAATTGGTAGAAAAAGTAACTCCTAAGATGTTTAACTTACCAAGTACCATCATGTGATTCCAATAGTTAATTGATTATTTTAAAAGGATTAGTTTCCATAAAGTTATATATTTTTAAGGGACTCAAATATTATTTCAAAATATTTATTTATTAAGGTATTACTATTTACAGTCATAAGTGAAAAAGATGTCTTTGTAAATACTTGTTTTTACTTAAAATTCAAAATACAAGTAATCAAATAATACATTTTTAATAAGGACTTGTTCCCTGACACGTTTATTTTTGTTGAATATTGTTATATAAATTCCATGAATAAACTCAATAATATCATATATCACTAATTCAAGCGATTTACATCGGGATATAAGATCAAGCATGTATATATATATTAAAGTTCATTTTTAGGAGTAAATATTAGAACATGCTAAATAAATTGGGTATCAATGCCCACGATTTCAAACCTCGAATTCTAATTCTTTATATAGTAGGCATAATAAGAACATAAGATAGAATACTTACGTTTGACCATGGTGTTCCTTTATATTATATTTAGATATTTACGTGGAAACCTTTGATTCATATTGAAAGAACTATATGGACTTGTGGTTCTAATACTAGCTTGAAAATAATGGATTGTTCTTGAAATAGTAGAACAAGTACCTACTAAATAACTTTATGGAAAATATTTTAGACATAAAAGAGAAAAAATATTAAAATTTGAGAACCAACAAGATTTGATGTGTTAGTGAAAAAGGATTGGGGTTTCCTCTATATTGTAATTGAAATGTATGAGTTACTAGCATAAAACTCACAATAAAATCCACTTATTTGTAGGCTTTCTTTTTACCAGAAAATGCTCACTTTCCTCACCCACTTAATTATACGTTTCTCTTTTATATAATTAGTATATATTTCAAACAATCCACAATTATCTATGATAGACTCTTCGTCAATAGGAAACATAACCCTTATTGGGCTTTTAGAACCCAATACTTAATTATTAGACTAAATGACCCTTTCTCTAGATACACTTTAGTTCATTCAGTTTCCATACATTATTTATAACATCATAAAACTAAATAATAATATATTAATGTATAATAATAATAATATTTGTTTGTCTAATATTCCAATTGATTGCTTTAATTAGAGTTACCACAACATGCATGAATAACCTAAATTACACATGAAGAGACATTCCAATTTAATATTTCCTTATAATCTCACACTTGGATAATTCATATATTCTTAATTGTATCAATCTAAATATGCATTTATATAACTATATTGCTTACAAATATAAGTGAACGCATATCCATGTTTGGAAACATCTAACAATGAACGAACGAGTTGCACCACGGCTCATTTTGTGTAATTATTTTAAGATAAATCACATTGTTAACTGCCACCTTAATGGACCATATCTTCTCATGGAGTGCAACATGAAAGTAAGATACGACATGTAATATTTTTTGTACCTCATAAATTTCTAAATTTCTCTTGATAAGTTTGACTGAAAAAACTTATTTCAAATCAACTCAAGTAAACTATAAGTTCTTAATTTCCATACCATAACGCTTTTTCATGCTTTTAATATGTGTGTCCAATGATAAACTCGCAGAATTTTCAAGACTAATCCTGAATATTCTTGGTTCTTTAATACATAAGACACTTCACCTATAAATTTTGAGACTTGATATCATTAACATAAATTTCCTTATGGCATGCAAAAAAACACTGTAACTTATGATAATTAATACAACAAGTAACTCCAAATATGAATTCACTCCCATTGAGCTAATAAAATTCCCAATACTCTAATACGTTAATCTCAAAACCAAAAGAGATTGTCACTTTGATAGATTATAATATACTAATGAGACACTTAAACTTAATATTATAAATGAGAGATTGTTTACATTATTAGATATGAATATGATTGTCACAAACCTATAAATATTTATTTGGACTAATTAACTTTTGAAAATCTTTATGTGGATTATATCGAATTTTTCGAGTGTCACCATTCAGAAATACTTAATCTTAAAATTAATTTAATGAATCTTAATTTTTTAAACTGTGTGAGTCATAGAACTATTATCTAAAAATATCATTTGGAATATATGAAATAAAAGTTCTCTTAAAATTTTGATCTCTTCACATTGAATGAACTTGTTTGGTGTAAGACCTTCTGAATATATTAACTAAATGATCTTATATCCATTTTTGTTTCCGTTATAATAGCTTGCAATAAAACATTAAAAATCTGAATGTGATAATATAGAATTCTTAAACTAATTATCTATTTAGACCATTATATTTGTAACGTGCTTATGGCACTCTTTATAGTGTTTCGAGAAGTTAAAACTTGCATTATTTTGTTTCACCAGAAAAATTATTAATGTTCATATAAAACTCTTTATGACATTAGAAATCCAGAACGAGATTCTACTATTGATAATAAAGAATGCTAATATTCTTATGAGACTTTTTTATGACATTACAACTAAACTCCTTTATAAGCTACTATAATAACTTAATTTTGCACAATTTCTTGAAAATGATGAGTTTGTGCTTTATGAACAGCTACAAATTAGTAATCTCAAGTGAGAATTTGAACGTTAATTTATAAAGAGCAATAAAGAGATGATCTGAACATAATGATCAATTTTATATCACTTGAATTTAAACAAAACGTTTTTTTATTCTTCCTCAATATCAAGGTTGTTTGCTGAATATTTTCCACAAACTAAATATTCTCAAAATAATTGAATTGTCTCATATCTTAAATTTAGTATTGAGAATAGAATTAATTCCAAATGAGGATAATAATTACGGTGTCAAACTTTAGTTCCCAATGCTAGGCATGTAAGGATTTTCTTGTAATAGACGTCCCTAAATGTACACATTTTTAAAACAACAATATCTCAATGTTAAAGCTTAATGTGCTAATTTTACTAGTTATCTCTCTATGAACTTTGGTTAATAAGAAACTATTGTATATTTGAATTATTTAGACCCAAAAATTGAGTCAAGACATTATTCACTGAGCTACCATACCTATTGTGAATGATAACCATCTATGAAAAATATGATAAACTATTAGAACTTGTTAATAAAATCATCCATGAACAAAGTATATCATGTATAGTTATCTCTAATTGAAAATATCTTTTTAATAATCGAAAAAATTATTGAAAGAGTTCCAATGTGCCATATAGATCTAATTTTCTTCATTTAGTATGTTCCCATGTGTCCATCATACATGAATAGTGAGAATACTCAAAGGATTCTGAAAACTTTATCAACTAGATTGTTTACCTCCTTTTGAGAGATGTGACCTGAGTTCTTAATAAAAATTTATTTATTGTCCTGGTATTTCAATTTATTTTGCTGAATGATACATAAAATCGGATAACACAATTATAAAATTTATTAAATGTAATCATAAACAAAGATGACGGGCATACTCATGCTATAAAGTTCATTTATTTTGTAACCATCTATAAATATCTTTTATCATCATTTAATTTTGTTGATTCAATGTATCGACTAAATAAAGATAATATATCTTTAAATACTATAAAACAAAAATCAATCACCACTATATGTAAAGATGTTTTACCATCACTTAATTTTGGTGAGTTAATGTATTTACTCGAATAAGGATCAAAGATCCTTAAGAGTTGGATATAAATTGAAATATAAACTATACAAAATTAAGTGATGGTAAAATATCTTTACATATAATGGTGATTTATTGTTGTCATATATTTTTTAAATATATTTTATCTTTATTTAGTCGATACATTGAATCACCGAAATTAAGTGATGTTAAAAGACATTTACAAATAGTAATGATTAAAGTATAAAGCAGTTACAAAATAAATTAACTGTATAGCATGTTGATGCCCACCATCCTCGTTTAGGATTACATTTAACAAATTTTGTATTGGTGATATCTGATTTTATATATCATTCAGCAAAATGAATTGAAATATATTTTTTTCTAAAATAAATAACTAAGTATAAATTCCCATCTACTTCTTAGACATTTGAAGGGAGATAGATGTCAATCAAACTTCATGTAATTGAAACAAAACAATCCAATGATATAGGTAATTACTTCGTACATACTAGATTCCAAGTGCTAACAACAATGTGTAATTCCTTCCCACCGTGTGATCATATATTCACAACACTAGATGTTTCTGAATACGCACATAAGAGGGTCACATAACCGTGAAACCTTAAACACATATCACATCATCCAAACATGGCAAACATTTTGAATAAAAGTGAGCTTAACCATACAAACGATCTAAATAACGCAATAGAGTCATAATTGCAAACCTACATAAATATGATATCACAAATATCTTAATTGGTTGGTTATGCTTTTTTATAATGTACGTACAACAACCTCACTCGTTAGCATCACAAAACATGAAACTAAAAGTACTGGATTTCTTGGCATTAAGCATTTGGTTATTCAAAAATGTAAATGAATGATCATGTATATATCTGAATATTAAGTGAAATTAAAAAAAATCACCTCAATCGGATAACCGAGCACTAAATTATGGTTTTCTGAAGTCATGAGCCGAAAACTAAAATTGCACTACGAGTTCACAACCGACCACACCGGGGGTGATCATGACGAACTAAAATTAGACACATGGACGATGATGTTTGTCGTACATAACTGAACGTGTACTGAGTTCACCATGGCGACCACCTTTTCCGCCGAACTTGTCAATTTCAAGAAAAAAAATCCAAACCCCCAACTTTCATGAAATATGGTTTTCTTGATTACAATTTGAAGTTAGTCATGCACGTAAACATAAAATAAGAATCAAATCCTCAATCTCATCAATTAACCCCTAAACGTGTAATTCTATATTCACCTAACACATACTCATGCATATGCATCTAAATAGAAATTATAATCACAAAAGAAAAGCCAAGAAGGATTTTCTCCCAATTGAATCAATTAAAAATAATAATTTAATTGCGAAAAACTTAATTAACAGTTCTTATTCTTACACAAATAGGAATCATCTCTCATACCATATGTTAGAACGTGCTAAATAAATCAGGGTATTCATACCCACGATTTCAAATTAGGAAGTCTAATTCCTCGTATAATATAAATAATAAGAACATAAAATATAACACTTATGATTAGTCATGGTGTTCCCCTCTAGTATTTTTAGATCTTAAATACTTAAATTTAGTCATGATGTTCTCCTTTATTCTTTGATTCCTGATGAGAGAACGATATGGGCTTGTGATTCTTCTACAGGGTTGAGATAGGATAGTAGATTGTTCATGAATGAGTAGAACAGATATCTACTTAAGAACTATGTGGAAAATATGTTAGAGATACAAGAGAGAAAATATATTATAAATTTGAGAAGCGATAGATTTTATGTGTTACTGAAAAATTTGAGAAGAATAGATTTTATTGGTATTTAAAATTATTACTTCATATTTTCAAAATAATTTGAATTTTAAAATTTATTATATTTTAAATCCAAATCTATAAAATATTCTAATATATATTTTTGGATTAAAATATTTTATGAGATAAAATAATTTTCAAGATATATTTTTATATAATATAATATATATTTAAAGTAAAAATTATGATCTCAAAATTATTTGATTGATGTAAATGAATAATAATGTTGAAATAATAAATAAAAATTTATGTAATGGATACATAGAAAATACATCAGGTTATTATCATTCAAATAACGAAAAATGTAAATATATGAATAGGGAAAGATAAAGCTCTAAGAAAAAGAGCCGTTCTTGAATCTCCAATTCAGTCTTCTCAATTTGAATCTCTCGATTGAACTTATCCGAAGAGGTGCTGCTCACCCATGTTAAAGCCTTATTGCCTTCCATCTTCTGTTTTGAACAAATTTAGGGAATAATATCTCCAATTATTTGTTTTTTTTCTCGAAGATCCAAAAACAGAGCCAACTTAAATCCCTCGATTCAAGTGTCTACTTCTCAAGTTGTTCTTTGGCTCTCTAATCCTTCTCTACAGATTATTCCCTGGATTACTTTCTCTTTATCTGCAATTTCAAGCAAATCCAGGGCGGTTTTTCAGATTATCTCTGTTTTTTATCATTAACAGAGTTCAGACTAAAACATTTCAGGCCATTTAATGCCTTGGAAATTTATTTGCAATTCTCTCTAACAAAGAAGATCAAGAATCTGAGATGTTCAAGAACCAAATGCAGAATTCTAGCAAGAAAACAAACCTTGAAGTTGCTTCCAAAACTGCAAACAAGGAAAAGTTCAAACGAGAATATATAAAGTATAAAGAGGACCACACTGACTTACAGTTTGATGATAAATTATTGGATGGCCTCCAATTTTCTAAAACATATACGTTAATTTGAAAATTTGAAAATGGTTTTCCTAAGAAACATATATTGGACAAATTCTTTGAAGAAAGAAGATTCGACAAAGATTTCTAATATACTAACTGGGACTCGAGACACCTATTTCTTGAGTTCTCACTACGAGAAGACATTTGCAAAATCTGGAGTCGAGGGATTTGGACATTAAGTCAATACTCAATAAGAATTCTATAATGGCAACCAACTTTCAATCCAAAAAGAAAGAAAGTCTGATAGTGCCAACCTGGGTTAGAATAGAAAGCCGCCTGAAAACTTATACAATGACGATATTGTTCACTCAATTGCATCTGCAATAGGTGAAACAATTAAATCCTGGATCCCGCCTAAAAATAAAGCATTATACAATGTTTGTTATGTTTGCGTAAAGATTGATATTTCAAGGTAATTACATTGTAATATGTGGCTTGGTTTTGGAGAACACAAAGGAGCATGAATTCATCTAAATTACAAGAATATTCATAAGTACTATGACCAATGTTCCCATATAGGCCATGATAAATCATCTTGCAAAAAACTGAGGCCTGATCAGAAAGAACAAACCCTGCAATTAACACTGCTAATTATCAGAATACATCGAATGAAAAAAAAACACTAGTGCTGAACAATCTCAATGCAACTATAGCAATTTCAAAAGAAAATAGAAAAAGATCAGAAGAACTAGAAATTGGATCTAATAACAATTCACCCAATCACAATGAATCATGTTTACCTGTTGAACAAAAAAAGAACAAAGATGAAGTGGAAGAAGAGGAAATAGCTGAAGCAATTAAGTCATTGGAAATTGAACACAACTCTTCTCAATCTGATGATTATATCTCCCTTGGCTACATCACACCAAATAAAGAGAACGCTGGTAGTCTCTCGATTACTCCAACCTTCAGAAAAAAGAAAATAGACCCAAGTTTCCAAAAATTGTTAGACAAGAAGTTGAAGGTTGCTAGCGCAAACAAGAAGAACAAACCTTTAGTTATCCAATCTCTTCA
Source organism: Limnanthes douglasii subsp. nivea (assembly GCA_036936605.1). Classification (NCBI taxonomy): domain Eukaryota; kingdom Viridiplantae; phylum Streptophyta; class Magnoliopsida; order Brassicales; family Limnanthaceae; genus Limnanthes; species Limnanthes douglasii. The sequence goes on along the minus strand of JAUPFV010000001.1, from coordinate 148,170,003 downwards.
GTTTAAAGAGACAAGGAAACTTGCACAAATCAATCCTAAATGATCAAGGTCTTATGTTGGAACATAAGAGAAGCCGGAAACAATAATTCAATCAGAAGATTAAAATCAATTATTAAAAAAGAGAAGATCTCTATACAATGTATCCAGGAACCTATGATAGACAACAATCAAATAGAATTTTTATCAACAAAGCTAAGTCTTCCAAATTTCTTTGCTAATGTATCTAAATTTTTTTGGTTGTTTTGGAATGCAGATTTACAGAAAAACATTCTTAGAGACTGTGAACAATATATATACACCAACATTAAGCATTTTCTACTTAACAAAACCTTCTCGATCACCCGTGACATGCATAATGTCAGAGAGAAACAAGACTGGAGTTATGGAACACAATCAGAAGCTTTCAAATTCCAAAAATGAGTGGCTACTTATGGGAGATTTTAATACTACAACATATTCTAGTGAACAAATTGGCGGTACTGATTATTATTATCAGAGTTCTACAAATTTTAATGATTTTATTAAGGAGTGTTTTTTCGAAGATGCATGATTTTTAAGAACCATTTTATATGGACTAACAAGATACGGTGGAAGTGCTTAGATCATGTTCTTATCAATCAAGAATGGGTTGAATACTTTGCATAAACAAAGGTGGTTCATATGGCTCAGTCATGTTCTAATCATACTCCATTCTGTGTGTCCATCATTAAAGACATAGACAAGCACATAAAGAGCTTCAAATTTATTAATGCTTGGACTCTAGACAAAGACTTCCTGGACATTGTAGAATCAAACTGGAAAGAACCAATAAATTGATACCCTCTATTTATATTATAGAAAAACCTAAAGAGATTGAAAAAAGTTTTGAAAAATTGGAACAAAGACTATTTTGGAAATATCTTGGACAAAGTTACTCAAACAGAAGAGAACGTTAAAGCTAGTGAAATGAGTTTTATAAACTCTAATTATCAAGAGAACAAGATATCTTTGGCCAAAGCAACTGCTGAACATCTTCTGGCCCTTTCTATGGAAGAAGAGTATTGGAAACAAAAATGTTACTCAAACTGGATCCAAGTGGAGATAGAAACACGAAGACATATCATAATTATATAAAAAGAAGAAGAATGTAATCAAGAATTGCTGGAATAAAGCATAATAACAAATAGCTTACTGAGGATAAAAACATAAAATCAACAGCAACAGAATGCTTCAAGAACATTTTATTTACACCTTCATATCCTAATAAGAAGCTACAAGATGTTTACATGAATAATGAAATATTTAATGTTATCCCAAAATTAATTGACTATTCTCATAATTGTTTTATGTTAGCAGAGCCTTCAGATCAAGAAATATTGAGCATAATTTAAAGCATTTAACTCAGAAGGGGCTATTGGGGTTGATGGATACAACATATACTTTTTCACAACATGTTGGAGTATCATAAATCAGGACCTATGCAAATGAGATCCTTTATCAAAGGCCAAGACATTCCAAAGGGCATCTTAGCCACTGAAATATGCTAAATCCCCAAAGTAGAAAATCCTCAATACTGGAATCAGTATAGGCCAATAAGTCTATGTTCAATGTTAAACATAATTATGTTTAAACTTCTAAATGATAGACTATCCGCCCTATTTCCTAAAACTATTTTTGAAGTGCAGGGAGCATATGTTAAGGGTAGATCTATTCACGAAAATATACTAATTGCAAAGGAACTAGTGCATGACATTGGCAGAAAGACAAAGGCTGGGAATATAATCATTAAGGTGGATATGTCAAAGGCATTTGACAACTTCTCCCACAGTTTTATCTTGAAAGTTTTGCAGTGCTATGGCTTCAACAACAGAGTAATCTCAATAGTGGGTAACATTATAAAATTTGTTCATGTATCTATCCTTATAAATGGGGAATCAATAGGCTTTTTCAAAGTTAAAAGGGGTGTTAGACAAGGGGATCTACTGTCCCATAATCTCTTTATATTAATTGAAGAGATATTGCTAAGAGGTTTAAATGTTATGTTTACAAAAGACAAATCCTTAAGATTTTCTAATATAAGCAAACCGATAATCCATAGTCTATCATTTGTTGATGACTTGCTCATTTTTACTAACGGACTGTCATCTTCAATGGATAAAATTGGAGAATTTTTGCAGGTATACCAGAATATTTCAGTCCAATCTCTAAATAAAGATAAAAAAAACATCATAACAGCTTCCAGCCTCTCTCAGAACAGAAGAAATTCTCTAGCTATTCAGACTAACTTCAGCTTAAGCAACCTCCCAACAAATTATCTAGGCATAACATTAAGTCATAAAAATAAATCATTTAATCAATGAAGGCTTACATTAATCATTTAAGTTCTTATGCATATCCCCATATACTAGTTACAGAGTTGTTGGCTCCCCGATTTAATCATCACCAAAATTAAAAGATCGCTGAATAAGTCCTTGTGGGGATCAATCAATGAAGACACTAATATCCATTTCTCCACCTGGCCAAAAATTTACAAAACATATGGTGATGGTGGATTGAATGTAAGAAGTTTAAATGATACTCATACAGTTTTATCTTGCAAACTATGGATAAGATTCAGAGAAAACAACACATTGTGGGATAACCTCATCCATAGTATCTACTGCAAAGTATAACATCATTTACAGATAAACTTCTCCAAAAAGGGCTCCCAAACGTGGAAGAGATTGTCCAATATAAAAGGTTTTGCGGAAGAGAAAATCAAATAAATACTAGGTGAAGGTAAAGTGGACCTGTGGTTGGACAATTGGTATGACAATCCTCCCTTAATCAACCTAGACAATAATACAAATAACAGCTGGTTCAAAGGTATTCCTGTAAACATGTTTTGGGAAAATGTTGAATAGAATGTACAAAAACTGAAACGATACTTACTAGACTCTAACATAAAACTAGTTTTAAAGACAAGTATTAAAGAGAATGTAAATGATACCATATACTAGAGAATATCTAAAGATGGTCAATTCCGAATTAAAGAAACTCTGAATGCTATTAGGCATATCCTCTTTAATTCTTCACACTTTGAAAATGTGTGGAACAATATATCTCCTAGGAAAATTTCTTTCATTGCTTGGAGACTCTTACAAAATAAACTACCAATAGATTCAATTATGAAATCTAGACATATACCTATAGTATCAAAAACCCAGTTTTGTAGAATTATAGAATCAAAAGACCATTTATTTGTGTCATTTGATTTTGCTTGGAGTATATGATCTTACTTTTCATGGATATTATAGGTTGAAACAAGGAGATATATGACCATAAGGCATTTATTCAGAACATGGTTTTGGTCATCCCCAACAAAGACACACATAAAAAATATCCTTTGTACACTAATCAGCTGGACAATTTGGCAACAAAGGAATAAGACAAAAATCAAAGGGGAAAGTTTCTCATCCAGGGCAACAATAAACTATATCTTTAATATGCTAATCCATCTCGATTATTCAGGACTTCTATTGAGAAACAAATGGAAGCATATTAAAAATAAAGCTTCAACTCTTGGATGCGTCAATCATATCAAGCCAAAACATAAATGTATTACCTTAAATGGGCACCTCTTATGTAAGAAAGATAGAAACTAAACTCTGATACCTGTTACCAATCATCTGGAGAGTCAAGTGGGGAAATAATTATTCGGGACAACAAAGGAAAAATCATCGGTGGCTATGGAAATAACTATGGAAAGCTTACACCTCTGAAAGCTGAAGCACGAGTATTGCAGGATGGTCTTCAAATATGCAGAATTATTGGAATCAGGGAAGTGGACATTGAATCAGATTCTGAAATTCTTATCTTTCTTATATCATCTGCAAAAGTCCCAAACTATTTAGATACAATAAACAATAGTATAAAATCGTTGACTACAAGGAATATGTCTATTCGTTTCATTTTTTGGGAACAAAATAGAGATTCCGATTAGCTAGCTTTCTAGACCCTAAAATATAAAATGAAGATTGATTACAAAGATTTTAAACCACCAAAAGACCTAGAAGCTATCATGTTCTTAGAAATCTTACAAATAGGCTATATTAGAACTGGAAAATAACTTACCTCTGTTTTGTAACCTCTATTTTGCAGAAACTCACGAGTAAGAACTAAAGAATGGAAAGGAACAAAAGAATAGGAAGAAAGGAGGTTGTAGTTGATTTTTGAAAGTACTTGGTTATATTCGAAAAGGAAAGAGTAAGAAACGTATAGGAAGTAGATTCCGCAGCAATCAAAGGATTTAAAAATTCAAAAGATATTGAGTTGGACTATATCTTCTAAGCAATCTACATGAAAAGTAATCTAATGGAGTTTCTGGACCTGAATAAAAACAAGAAGATTGAATTTGGTATCTGAAATCAGAAGAGGGAATATTTGGCACGATTCTATTTTTTCGAAATACTCTTAGGGTCTATACTTTGATGTAAATCTCAATTAAGTCATAAATTATGTAAAATTCCGAATTCCACCCAGATTAATAAAATTTTCTTTAGCTTAAAAAATAACGAAAAAATATTTTTCCTACCCAAAAATGAGAGGTTAAACTCTATATGGTTAGAATAATTTATTTTAATTATTTTTTGTATTTATTTTTATGCACCTATGAGTTTTTTAACATTTATAATTTTTTATAACTGAGATTGATACATAATATTATTGTAGTTTAAGTTTTAAATTTTTTAAAAACCTTTTTAGTGTAAATAATTGTTTTAGTTGTGTAGTTATGTTTTGACATGCTTATATCGAGTTTGAAGGATAATAATGACCATGGATAAAACGTTGTAGGTATATTTTTTATTTTTATAGTCAAGTTTGTTATTGTTTGAAAGGCTTAAATCGCTGTCTAGTCCCTCGACTATCACGTTTTCTGTCATTTAGTCCCTTGACTAAAAAATCACTGGTGAGGGTCCTTCGACTATCCCATTTTCTTTCATTTAGTCTTTCGACTTTAAAATCACCGGTGAGGGTCCCTGGACTTTGAAAAATCTATAAATTTAGTCCCTGAATCTAAGAAAAAAACCCAAAATCAGGGACTGAATTTATAGATTTTTGCAAAGTCCAGGGACCCTCACCGGTGATTTTAAAGTTGAAGGACTAAATAAAAGAAAATGGGATAGTCGAGGGACCCTCACCGGTGATTTTTTAGTCGAGGGACTAAATGAAAGAAAATGTGATAGTCGAGGGACTATTTTCTGATTTAAGCCTTGTTTAAAATTGTTAGTGACAACTTTTTGTTGATTTTAATTTTGGGCGATTATCGATTTTGTTTTTTAAATTTTAGAAGTCTTTTCGAGTTTTATCTACAATAGAAAAAAAATCTATAATGAGTACTGCTTATTAAATTTTATTTACAATTACCATCTAAATATGTGCGTACGTGCGTGTGTTCAGTATAGGTTTAAAGTGATGGTGGCAAGATCACTGTCGAGGGCTTAACTTGGTGTTAAATGCTACAACTTGGTGTTGTATGCTGTAATTTAGAGTTGAAATTGGAATTAAATTCTAACAAAGGAGCTAGGAGACGATGGTTAGAACTAAGTGTTCTAGCTAGAGAGATGTGATTATAGAAATTTAGGTGTAATTGTTAACTCTGTTTGTGATTGGAGGCACAATCAGACTTAAGTGTAGAAGAAGTATACCTAAACCTAGAGGTTGAGCATAGACAAAGCAAGATGAAGGAAAGCATATATGTTGGACATGTGCAAGTTGGACCGACGAAGGTTGATCCAAAACAGATTGGCCCAAAACAAATTGGTCCAATACAGACTAATTTGAAGCAGAGTGATCGGAAATAGAGCAAGTCTGAAGTGAGCTAGTCCAAAGCAATTTGTTGATGCCCTTGACATGTTGTGTTTGATCTCATGGAGTTGGGCTTAAGTTATTGATCGAATTATGCTTCTTTTATTTGTAAGAAGTTTTTTATTTAATTATGTCTACTATTTTAGTCTTCCTATATTAATTAAATTTCCTATTAATTAGATTTCATATTAACTGAGTTTTCTATATTTATTATGTTTCCTCTTAATTTGGATTTCTTATTTATTACTTTTTTTATGGTTATGACATATTTAACAGTACTTGATTAATGAGCTTTAATCTAGAGTGTTTGTTGGAGAATTAGGGTTTTATCCTCAGTTTATAAATAGATGAAGCATAATGTGTGGTAAAAGTTTGGCGAGATGAGACAAACAAAAATCGACAACACAAAAAATATCAGTGAATGTGTCTTTTAAAAAGTTAGTGAGTTAGAAGATAAACACTTGAATATGTATTCTGATACTTACAAATTCTTTATAAACCCAGAATAGAGTTTTGTAACATAGAAGTGAGTGAATGTTTAGTGTGTGAGAGTCTTCTTGTAACATCCTCTATATAAGTTGTATTTGTTACCCGTGGATGTATGATTTCTTTACAATATGAACCATGTTAAATATCTTGTTGTACGATTGATTTAATTTGTGTTCTTTCTTGTGAAATTCATTCTTGAAAAAGTTAAGAGTCTCTCAGGTAAATGTTTGCCAACTATCGGTCACTGTTTCAGCTGAAGTGACTAATATTTGACCTGGAAAACCTTGTTCGCATTGTGCGGGATATCGTTAGTTTTTTAATTAAGTATCTAATTTCATACCCAAACTTAGTCATTTAGGTATTGGCGATTTTGAACTGATTGTTGTTTGGTGGACTATTATTCCATAGTTTGGGTATATGATACCTCATATGATGGATTTAAAAAAAACTTTTGGCATCAAGAGAGCTTTCAATACTTCAAAATATGATGACATGAAAAAAGACTATTTTGGATAATAAAATTTTAGGTTTTAGAGTTTGTCTATATCCTTTTAGAGATTTGTTATGTGCTGACAAGATATAGAGGAGGGACTTTGGAAATTTTCTATGTACCAACATGATGACATAACCATTTTATCACGATGGTATCTAATTAATTAATGGTGAGTAGTCGGGACATCAAATAATTTAAAATAAAAATATAATATATTTCACCAGATTAAGAAAACCTTTATAGAAGATGAAATAGGTAATCGCCCGAAAATGTGTCCCATAAGAAAGATTTGATAAAATAAATGGTTGTTGAATATGATAAGGGCGAAAAATACCCAGGTCCCTTTGGGTCGACATAATTAAATCATGTCACTATATGTTTATAATTATATATGTAACCATAGTGATAGATCTAGAAATAATAAGGATTGATTTGATAATAGGAGAAGTAAAGGTGTAAAATGATTTTTTTTAGTTAAGCAGGATCACTTATGTAAAATGGACCCCACTAGTGTCACTATATAAGGAAAATACCCATTTTTGGGGATAAGTACGATTATAAGATATAATATTACTCTAACACCTTTCTCTCTATAGAGTCTCATATTTCTCTCTCTTACTTATTTTTAATCTTTTTCTGGTAGTGAATCCAACAAAATCAAGCTCTAGATAATTTAGAACTATCATTGGCGCCGTCTGTGGGAATCTGAAGTGATACACGGGAACCCACTTCTCCCAAATCACAACACTAAGAGAGATGAATGCTGAAACGGTTGAGGGAAGGGCGTTAAATAAAGATACTGATAGAGTTGTCTCAAATTCCGAGGACCAACATTCTGAAGAGCGATATGACGCTCACGACCAAAATGATCGAGGACGAAGTAAACGATCGACCCTCATCATGACAATGCAACAATTGTTGGACGATATAGCAATGTTAAATGCCGAAAATGAGACAGCTTTGGCTGAAATAAGGAATAGGTTAGTAGACCGAAGAGAGAAATTGGTTGATGATGATAAAGAAGAAGATAAATGTAGGAGTCGATCCCGTGTGTGGATACAGAACAATGGACTCGAAAGAAAAACCGAACGCCGGTCTACACGAGAGTATAACGACTTTACTGATTATGATTCAGACAAGTCATCATCCCAGAGCAAGAAATCCGACGCTTTAGAAAGGACAAAAGGATCATGAGAGAGTGAGAGGTCCGACACTACAAGTCTCGTCGGGCTAAAGTATCAAAACATCATAGAAATAATATCGATAAGAGAACTCCAATTTTTGCCGAGAAAGAATGGGCTATCACAATCAACAAAAGAGAACAAGCTAATGTTCCTCAGTTACAATTTCCATCAGACAGCCAGACTTATGGATATAAGATCGGGAGTCAGTTCACCTACCCAAATGAAGAATGATTATATGCAACCCATATAGAGATTTTAGGGTGCAGGGCCTTTGGATTGGGGCAACACTGAAGATCGTCCCCGCTTTTGGATGAAATTCTTTCGGGGAACCTTCCGAAAGGTTTTGACATTTTTAAACTGGAGATATATGACAGAAAGAAAGATCCAGCCACTTATTTGGAAGCTTTTAAGAATTCCATACTAAGCTTCGACAAAGATGACAAGCTAATTTGTCGAGTTTTTTCAATGACTTTTAGAGATCCGGCCTCGAAATGGTATAATCGGTTACTCCAAGGATGTATAAAGAATTTCAACATGTTCTGGGTAATGTTCAGGAAGAAATTCGGAGGAAGCAAAAGTTTCTGGGCCAATAGGGACACAATCGTTAACTGTCGGCAAAAGGTAGGCGAGAGTTTGAGGGATTTTACTCGGTGCTTTGTGGATGCTAAAATCGACCTCGACCATTGCGAGGAAAGTATGATTTTATCAGGTTATAGGTTGGCATTGATACACGGTCCGATGAAACAAGCGGTCACAAATAAATAAGCCTTTATGTTTTCTCTGTTGCTAGCCCAGGTAAAGAAAAAACGTTTGATTGAAGAAACTGAAGCATTTGAGTTAGCAATGCAAATTCAGCAAATTTAGCAAGTTGTGGTAATGTCATACCAGCAAAATTTTCAGAAATCTGTCCTTATTTTGCAGCCCTGACCGATAAGTGTTTTGCCATCGGTAGTCCAGCAGGTACAAGGAAAGGCATCGGGTTCGCAACCACACTAAGCTAGGTATAGCCTTCAGACAGGTAACCGGCCTTTCTTGAATAAATAGATCTGACCCACACGCTTTGTTGACTTAATTGATTATGTGTCGACTATTTTTTAGAAGTCAAAGAAGAGTGTCTTGTTTCGAAAACCTTTCCCAATCTAAACTCCTCGAGAAAGCCAAAATAATCGGTATTGCAAGTATCATAAAGTTACGGGGCATAATAAAAAATATTGTATTACATTACAAAAAGAGATACAGCTTTAATCAATAATGGGAAATTGAAGACCCATGTAAAAAAAACATGCTCAACAAAATGTGGCTTTTAAAGAAATTGTGGCAGTACCAAAGCAAGAGACAGCGTTGATTATTTTTGAGGTTGCTGACCTGTTTGAAGTATCTATTAAATATTGAGATCCTGATAAGGGTCAAAACATAATTGGGATGATTGAAGAAATATTTCCCGAAAGAAATGGAAAGGTTAGTAAACTATGTAATTTTTTGAGTCATTAATTACTTTTGGAGGTGATTAAATGGCATGAATCACTAATTCTTCTCGAAAAAGGCATGTGGTAAGTCTAGCAACTCAGTTGGAGGAAAATGCGTCACCTTACTTATACCAAATCGTGTCCCCTATACTCTGCTTTGATGATGATGACATGAGAGATATCGTCGGACCACATGAGGATGCAATAGTAATCGTAGCTGCAATTGTCATCGAAGAAGTACGAAAAGTGTTGATTGACACCGGAAGTTCAGCAAATATTCCTTTTTTTCAACTTATGCAAAAGTTCAAAAGTCCACCAGTTATTTTAAAGTTAGAGCGGACAATGGTGGGGTTCACATGAGATACAGCTGAGGTGGTCAGAGAATTCGAAGGCTTAGTACAATTAGGTCGGGGCCTTTTAAAAAAAGAATTGACAATACTTTTTGTGCTTATGGGTTCAACGACCTCTCATAATGCAACTTTTTGATGATCGTGGCTATCCAGGATGCATGCAGTAATGTCTGCGGTGCATTAATGTGTGAAATATGTGATTAGTAACAACCTTGGCGTTGTCCGAGGTAGCTAGAAAGCGGAAAATAGTGATATAGAGCGTCATTGGCAACAAAAGCCGATAAGAAAATGATTTAAGTAAAAGATTAGCAGTTATCGGGGTAGACCTCGGGGTTGGAACCAGTAGATGATCCTAGGGAGACCCCTAGGACAAATTTGTCTTCTAGTTTTCAGAAGATATTAATCTCTTTCCTCAAGGATAAGCTGCATTTGTTTGCATGGTTTTCAAAATACGTAACAGGAGTCCCTAATAGTGTAATGTTTGTGCACCAAAACGTCTGACCTATAACTCAAAGGCGACGAGCCTATTCCCAAGAAATGACATAGGCTATTATTACAGAGGTCAAAAGGTTGACAAAGGTAGGACATATTCTAGAATCCCAGTATCTGCAGTAGACAGCCAACCCGGACTTATTTAAGAAGAAAAACGGTAGTTGGACAATGTGCGTGGATTTACGGATCTTAACCTGAGCGTGTCCTAAAGACCCTTTCCCTATGCGAAAAATCGACCAGCTAGTAGATTCAATGTTGGGAAACAAACTACTTTCTTTTATGGATGCTTACGTAGGATATAATCAGATAAATTTAAATTCAAAAGATCAAGAAAGCACAACATTCATAACCGGAAGAGGCCTTTGTTGCTACAAGGTTATGCCTTTTGGTTTGAAAAATCTCGGAGCCACCTATCAGAGGTTGGTGAACAAGACTTTTAAAGGTCAGATCGGATGAAATGTTGAGGTGTAGATAGATGATATGTTGGTTAAGAGTGTCTATGACAAAGACCATTTCGCCGACCTTGAAGAGACAATTGATAACTTAAGGAAAATAAATCTCAAATTGACCTAGAAAAATGTTAATTTGGGGTCCGATCCGGAAAGTTATTAGGATTTATAATCGGTGAAAAAAGAATGGAAGAAGATCTGATACAATTGAATGCTTTGAGTAGCATGACACCACCAAGGAATGTTAAAGAAGTACAAAATTTGACAGGGCGTCTGGCAGCTTTGAACAAGTTTATATTTTGGTTTTCTGACAAATGCGCACCATTTTTTCAGGTTTTGAGGAACGTCAAGACATTGAATTGGACACTCGCTTTTACCGAGGCTTTCCTTAGTATAAAGAATTATCTTTCGTCTCCGATATTGTTAACAAAACCTTTGCTTGGAGAAACTTTATTTTTATATATTGCAGTGTCGGACTATGCGGTTAGTGCAACACTAGTACGCAAGGTGGATCGAATTCCTAAACTAGTCTACTATGAAAGAAAAATCTTGTTGGATGTTGAAAGAAGTACATGAAACTGGATAAGTTAGCTCTAGCGTTGGTGACTGTGGCCAGAAAATTAAGACCCTACTTCCAGGGCCATTCAATCACAGTTCAAACTGCTTCCCCCTTGAAAAATGTGCTACAATGACATAATATTTTGGAATGTATGTCCAAGTGGTCTGTTGAATTGGGAGATTTCGGCATCTAATTTAAGCCAAGAACAACTATTAAAGGTCAGGTCATGGCATATTTTCTAGTAGAATTCCACTCTAGCCGGCCGGAAGAAATGGAGGTCGAACAAGATAAAGAGCCAGATGAGTGGATAGTCCAAATCGATGGGGGATCGAGTATTAGTGGATGTAGAGCATGTGTCCAAATTACTACACCCTCGGGAATAGTGATGCATCAAGCAATACATTTTAGTTTTAGGTACAAGGCACCATTGGCAGGATTAAGGCTGGCTCAAGTATGTAAAGCGAAGAATGTCCGGTTAATAAGTGACTCCCAATTTCTCATTAATCATGCCACCGGAAAATCCGAAGCAAGGAAAGAACAATTGATCCAGTACTTAGCCGCCTAAAGAGTTTTGGAGGCTGTTTTTGAAAAAACTTACCTATGAGCACGTACACAGAGCGAATAATACAGTTTCCGATTCATTGGCAACTATGGCATATGCCAGTGAGTACCCATGGGTTTTAACGCAACAATGCTCATCGATCATTAAACAGACATAACTAGAAAACCGGCCAGAAATGGCTTGCCAAATTTTAACAGTCACTACCATGGATTGGAGGAATGACATTCAAGGTTTTTTAGCAAATGGTGTACAACCCGAGGATTAAGCGTTAGCAAAAATATTGCGGAATAAGGCTTGAGGATTCGCGTTATTAGGAGATTTACATTACAAGGAATCTTTGAGTAGACCATTATTACGATTTTTGCGGAATTTCAAGTCACAACTGATTTTATCTGAGATTCACGATGGCGAAAGATCGTCACACCGTGGTTTTAAGGTATTAATTAGAAGAGTGTTATTATCGAGTTATTACTAGGCGTACGATAGCAGCTGATGCAAAGGAACTATTCAAGAAATGTGATCTGCTAGAGATTTGCAAATTCAATCCACGTTTCAGCCACCCTACTAGAATTAATTTATGAAAGATTACCATTTGACAGGCGGAGAATAGATTTGGTAGGCCCACTTCCGTTGGCAACCGGGGGTACACAAACAATAGTTGTCGTAGTGGATTACTTCTCATAGTGGGACGAGGTTGAGCCATTATGCGGAACAAAGGCCAAAGATGTAGTTAAATTTACTTGTTCAAACATCTATTGTCGGTAAGAGGTCCCACCAAGGCTAACCATGGATAATGGACCTTGATTCGATAGCAATGAAATGAGAGAATTTTGTTCATTTCACAGAATATAAAAATATTTCTCGACACCTTTTCACCCACTGTCTAATAATCCGGTCGAGGTTACGAATATGAAACTTATCGACGTTCTTAAGAAAATTTTAGAAGGGAAAGCCGGGAAATGGCCGGATTATATACAATAAAGTATTGTGGGCATATCAGACTACACCCCAAACTACTACTCAAGATTTGGTGTACGCCTTGGTGTACGGTATGGATGCAATAACCCCTGCAGAAATAATGTTCCCATCATTCAACGTTTAGCCCTCGATTTGATTGAAAATAAACAAAACCGTGCTTATTTAAATTCATTACACTATCAAACCTTGATGAGAAGCAAGTATGCTTCAAAAGTCCAGAAGAGAGAATTTAAAATCGGTGAAAAGGTTTTACGGAAAGTTTTCTTGTATACGAAAGACAAAATCCTTGGGAAGTTGGCTCCCAATTGAGAAGGACCTACCAAGTAGTGGAAAAAATAAAGTTGGGGACATACATATTGAACGAAAAGTATGACCGAACTTTACGACTTCCTTGAAATATCGAACATTTAAAGTTGTACTTGGAATAGTTTTAAACGTTTATGTTTTTCTTTTTCATCTTGTAAAACAATTTTGGTCGGGGGAACCCTCTTTCCTATCCTGGTGGCACGGGGAGGTTTTAATGAGGTGTTTGTGGAAACAGATTTGTTTATGGAATTTAAAGTCTTTTATCGATATATTGGTAGGATATATTCGCACCTAAAGGGTTTTTAAACTATCAAGTTGATCTAAATATTAGAACCTAAAGGTTTTTTCAACTATTAAGTTGATCTACATATTCGAACCTAAAGGGTTTTTCAACTATTAAGTTGATTTACATATTTGAACCTAAAGGGTTTTTCAGCTATTAAGTTGATCTACATATTCGAATCTAAAGGGTTTTTCAACTATTAAGTTTATCTACATTTTGAACCTAATAGGTTTTTCAACTGTTAAGTTGATCTACATATTCAAACCAAAAGGGTTTTTCAACTGATAAGTTGATCTACAAATTCAAACCAAATTTCAAAGATTTATTTAGCTTCGTTAGTCTATAATTGTTGTTTTATTTTGCACAACATAATGTTGTTTGATTGTTCCATTTCTTAGTATCATAAATTGATCACTTTCGGTTTCTAAGAATGGAACAAACGTTAGGTACTTTAACTGAATGCTGCAATTTCTAAAATGAAAAGGATCGGGATACAACAAAAATAAATGTACTTAAGTAGGGACGGATTACAAGCAACATAAGATTAGAAGTTTAATGAGCCTTCGGACGAATCTTCACCATCAACCTCATCTTCACTAACAACCCCTTCGGGGTGATCTTCCTCTGGAACGTCTTTCCATAACGATCCTAATCGCAATTGGGGATACTGGCTATGAAGAAATAGAATATAAGAGGCTTTGGCGTCAACAAGCTTTTGTTCTATAAATTTCTTGCATTTAGCGGCTAACATATTTTTCTCTTCTTTATTTTTCTTCTCCATAGTATACTAGAGTTCAGAGAGATCTTTGGTCGCTTTAGATATTTTCTGACGAAGAAACTGGTTCTGAATTGTTTGAGCAGCCAAACCCCGCACCGCGTTATCCCGATCTTCTTTAGCTTTTGATAAGGAGTCACGAAGAGATTGGATAACTTGGTTTTGTTGGGATTGAGCCATCTACTACTCTGATTCTTTTCCTTGAAGAGTTTGAAGGGAAGTTTCAGCAGATGTAGCCCGAGTACTAGCACACACGATCGCCTCCTCAGACTCTTTTACTAATTTTTGACAATTTGACAATTTCACCCCCATATCAGACACGCTTTTTAATCTCCGACAGTTCACGGCTGAGTTGTGCTACTTCTCTTTCTTTTAATGCCAATGTAGCTTTTATATTGTATAGAGTTGTGGCCATGGTATCTGACTTCTGGAGAAGGAATTTTCCTGACCCTTGTGAGATGGCAGTTGTGGGCAGTGGCTCATAGCATGATGTATTCCCAGACACCGGGGTCACATCCCTCGAAGGATTTTGGCAAGCACGTTGTGGGGATGAAGTAGCAGTAGAAAGCACTGACCCACCTATAACAACGACAAGATTATCATACGCTTTGCTGATTGGATTTTCCAGGTGTTCCAACACCATCGCATCACTAGTAGAACCTCCTCCCTCTTTTACATTCTCCACTTTCTCAGAATTCCCAGAGGTATATTTACCTAAATAATTCCATATTGTTCAAACAATACCGGGATAGTTGTTTGCTCTACCACCAGTATTTTGTTGGTTTCCTCTATCATAGTTGGGTCTTTTTTCTTCTTGACTACTAGGGTTTTTTTATTCTCATCCTCGGTTACAACAGCTTTCTTCCTTTTTTTTCCCGCAATTTTTGTTCTTATCTTCCCCGTTACTGGGGGATTTTCCTTCGCTTGTTGTCGGGTCATTAAGGAAGACGATGTGCTCATCGGACGAGTACTCTGATGTTGTAGTTCTCTTGTAAGACTTGTTGTCTATGTAGTAGTCAATAGACCATCCGTCGTCGCTGGAGTTCATTGGCGAGAATGGTGAGGAAGGTGCCATTATCGATGGTGGTTTGGTTTCAACTTCGGTTAGAGTGGCTGGTGGTTTGCAGGTTGGTTTTTTGCTTTGCAGAGAAATGTGAGATGAATAGGTTCAACTACCAGCCTCTATTTATAGCAAAACACAATGCCCAAGGCTAAGTCCCATCTAGCAACCATAATTACTTTCACAAATTCAATGGCACACGTCTATTTAATGCATGTAATGATTCAAGTCCATCTACCTTTGTCTTTTTAACTTTCAAGCTAACCAATAGGATTAAAACATGTACTTCTAATCAGTGATAGGTGTAGTTAACAGTCATTTCGAAAAAATTAATTTACTCGTCTACCAATAAACCAATCCTCCAGTCAAATAATATAGTTGGTCCATCATTAATATGGTATTCACGATTTATGACTGATACACACTGCTAGATATACAATATTTGAAATTAAAACACACAACTATATATCATTGCTAGATACTTTATGCTGATATTGCTAGATAAAGCATGTAAAAAGGCTGTTATACTAGGCTTATGAATTTTTGCTACATGATGCATATAATCATCGATAGATACAGTATCTTAACATTGATAGATGCAGCACTTTTTAGTGACCAAATACAACATATTGACTTTGATAGGCACTACAGTTTAAGTCTGATAGATAGGAATTTGTTACATTGCTAGATAAAACACTTCTTGGTTGCTAGATAACACATATACATATTAATAGATTCTTTAGTAGGATTCTGATAGATTTGAATCATAGACAGTACTAGTTAACTAATTATAAGTATGATAGATTCGACTTACAAATATTGCTAGATCCGTCAAAACTAGTCTGATATATACGACATATATACATTGCTATATGTGGCACTTTATAATTGCTAGATGTAGCACTATATAGTTTCTAGATACGACACATATACACCACTAGATACGTGTGTATAAGTCTGATACATTTGACATACAACCATTGCTACATTTGTGAATAGTAGTATGCTAGACACGAAATTGCGATTTATTCGTATATTTCTCTGATAGATACGACTTATAGAAATTAATATGAGAAGCGTTGGAGGATGTAACAGTGATATGA
The DNA here is from genome assembly GCA_036936605.1 of Limnanthes douglasii subsp. nivea. Classification (NCBI taxonomy): domain Eukaryota; kingdom Viridiplantae; phylum Streptophyta; class Magnoliopsida; order Brassicales; family Limnanthaceae; genus Limnanthes; species Limnanthes douglasii. The sequence continues at coordinate 148,153,628 of JAUPFV010000001.1, read as the reverse complement.
AAATTATTCATACAACAAAATGATGATCTTCTAAGGTAGTTTATAAAAATATTTCCATTGGTTCAAATACTATTAAGTTATTAACATTGCTGGTCACACCAAAGTTTATTAATAAGTTCAGATTAATTGTCTAATACACCCATCCTTTTCTAACTGAATCATACATCCTGCTCCAAAAAAATGAATTACATACTACCAACGTTTGTTTGTGTTTATATCATTCATGAAATGCTTAAATATTTCAGCTCTTGTTTCGGCGGGCATTTCCTTTCCATATTACCGCGGAACATACCCTCTCTGAATGATGTCTTTTGCGTACTTACAAACAAAAACACCGCAGTCGAGACTATCCTTCTCCTGTTATGGGATATTTCTCATTGTCTTTATTTTGTATCCACCTTTTACATAAGGTATGTATTTTTTCTTCATGCAATAGGCCAGCTGCAAAATCAAGTAATCCATTGTTACATTGCGATTTACGACTCCATGTCATTGTTATGTACTACTATAGTCATTGATAGATACAATATGCAACATTGATAGATAGGCGAACCAAGACCTTAGGAGCAAATCTGATAAGACGTTGCTAGATATGTTACTATGGGGTTGCTAGATATGGCCAGATACACTTTCAATATATTATTAGCATTAAATTTTATACCAGAGCATCGACTGTTTTTATCGTCTTATCTGGAATGTGTTTGCTCCACGGCAATAGTGGGTTGTAGCTACTGGCAGTCCCATTGTTCATATCTATAACCAGGAGCGTCTAGTGGTTCACACCAGACGTGTTAACGGTGCAAAGAGAAACAAGGGCAACGTATGTGTCTGGTTTCATTGTTTCAAAAACCTTATCCACAATGACAGAAAAATCTTCCTTGATAGCCAGTGTTCCCTGCAAGTTTGTTTCATTACTATAGGAACTAGATGTTTCCAATATTACACAAACAATTCCTCGTGAACTTACAGTTGTGATTCCAGTTATTTGAATGACGCTGAACATATATGAATACTCATCATCAAACCCTTTCACAGGTACTTTCCAATCTAAATCCTTTAACAGCTTATATATCCAAGCATCTATTATCTATCAAAACACAATTAGAAGCTCAAATCAGTTAAATGACAATTACTGAAAAGAAGAACAAATTTATAGGTTGACAACTAAGACTGTAACTTCAATAAGTTACCCTATACTAAGACATTGCTAGATGCTGCATATTAATATTGCTAGACTTATAGAGACACATTGCTAGACTTACAAATCTGCTCTGATAGATACAACCAGAAACTTATTACCTTGAAGTCAACTTGAGTTTCATTAGGCAGTTCTATTATCTCGGTCACACTAATGGAAACCCTATACGAGAACTCCGTTGTTGGAAAGTACCATACTTCTGGATCTTCTTGTTCTTCTTCCTTGGCAAGTTTCATCACCTTCTCGTACTCACTGACATTGATTAGTTTCGTTGTCTCTGTCGGGAAAGGCCAATCTACGACCGCAATCTGTTGTTGTTTAACCTGCGTCGGAGTAAGTAAGTTCCACGTAGGTATGTCATCAACGGGCACCTATAATAAAGCATCAAATTAAACTGTTAACATTACTTTTTGAAGGTTTATTGATTAATACAACAGATTTACTTACGTCAACGTCTGTTTGTTATTCCTCGATGGAGTCCAGTGTACGTATATTCTCGTTTGAATGTTCAGCATCCTTGTCCACTTCTGCGTAAAATGATTTAGTGCAGTCTATAAAGCTATCGTCAGCCAAAGGTGTAACCGATCTGTCAATCAGATCGTTAGATGCTGCTTTATCTTGTACTGGTGTTGCATACGAAGATGACTCGACGTGTGACACTTTTTCAATCTTCGCTGCGGATTGCTCTTCTCCGTTGATAATTGGAATTACCTTTAATGGAGAGACAACTTGCGATAGTTGTTCGCACTTTGCTGATTCTTCAATCCCAGTGTACGCCAGCGTCTTTACATTAGACTGTCGCGTGTCTTCAGGCGCCGCTATTTCCACTTACTGATAACAGAACACAACGGAACATAACAATATCATCAACCTACATTGCGGTTTTAGTACAATTCCCATCGATAGACTAGCTATCAGTCGAGCTACGCGCTTTACGCCTATTATACATTGAGATTTGTTTTATATGAAAACGGTGTTCTTAAAATTTTGTATCCATCAGACTACATACATATTGTGTTTGCGATTTGTTCAACATGCATCTACTAATTCTCATTGAGACAATCATGGAAATCAATTCTTAAACTACACAGATACTGTCAAACCAACATTTTCATACAAAAAACAACCCATCTTAAATATTATCCAACCTAGAGTTTGAACATTTCAAAACCAGCTAAAACATAATTACTAAATATTTATGAATCTTAACGATTTTAAGATCCACTTACATCTTCAGCCACATTCTCCACCATATTATCAGAGACAGGTTCTGGGCCCAGGAGTTCTGTGGCTGCGTTCTCCACCCCAATAGGTGCTTCTTCAGTCTCTTTGGTTGTATCTGCCTGCTTGTCAGCTTCTTCCTTCTCCTGATTTGTCTCCGCATTGTGTCCTTCCCCTACGGATTTTTCAGTGTTCTTCAACTGTTGTTTCGGTGTTTTCGTTCCTTCGTTGCACCATTTGTCCAACGAATCTATTCTGTCCACCATCAGCTCCTGTCCTTCAACCTTGTTGTTTCCAAATTTGTGTCCTTGTTCAGCTACAAAAACTTCATTTTGCGCACCGGCAGCATGAGTTAAGGGTAATAAGTATGCTCCCACATCCCATTTCTCATTACCAGTGTCACAACCAAGTAAAGTAGTCCATTTCTGCTTCCCAGCGACATCAACACCAATAGCTTCCGGCGTAGTAGTTTCTCGCATTGGTTCAACAAGTGTTTCGGATTGAACATACTCTCCATCTCCTTCTAACTTCTCCTCCTCAGATACTTCACTTTCTTTTGCCTCAGCTGTCTCAAGCTTCTTATCTTCTTCTGCTGTGGACTCCGCCCCAACATCCTCTTCTTCTATTGTTTTTTCGGTATCAGAAACTTGTTGGTTCCTCTTGGGAAAAAATCCATGTCTCCGAGATTTGTAAACCAATGTTTCCTTAACCACATTCTCAATAATATTTGCATCCATGGTTTCAACATCGTCCTCATCTTCACGGAAAAATGGCATTGATAAGGTGTTCAGCAGATCCTCATCCTCACCATCCACTCTTTCCTCTTCCACCTCGAGCTTATGTTTCAGCTCATTCAAGTCTTTCTTCAATTTTTCAACCTGAATCAAACGAGCATACGAAATAGTTTAGACAGCTTCCATTGCGAGATACATCATATTTACATTGCTAGATGCATTATTTTTACATTGCTAGATTCAGAAAATTAACGTTGATAGACAACTTATAATTACGTTTGCTAAATCCCTTATAATGATGCTGCTAGCAAACAACATCTAAACATTTCCTATATACAGTGTAACCAACTTATATAAAAACAGCCTATAAAGCTTATTAGTCCTTAAAAAATATGGGAATACTCACTTGTTCATTTTTCTCCTCAAGCGACGTTTTCGGCCTTTTGTTTTCAGCTTTCAACCGGTGCAACCGGCTTCGTTTTTTCAGCTTCTTGTTGTCACGCAGCACAGACTGTGACAGCCCTCCAAAACTTGGAATACTAGACCTACGGTTGTTTTTATTTTTCAACATCTCCCATTTTGTTGTACCAACTCTCGACTTCTTCTCCCCAATGAATTCCCCCAATGTAACATCGTCATCTACCTCAGTGTTGTCTTCAACCTCAGTGTTCGAACTCTTTCTATTCCTTGTTCCAGCTCTGTCATCTACCTGTTTCAGCTTCCTTCTTATACTTCTGTTCGCAACAGATTTCTTTCTTTTCCTACTCCTCCGTTCACTTGTTTCCCCAGCAGCTTCGTACTTCCTCCGTGAATCAATTTCTCTATAAGCAAAACATTCAGCCGCTGTCAACAGTAAATCATCGGCCATAACCTAAGAAATACAGTATAATATACATTCAGCAACACAATATAAGAATCATTACTGTGAATTACAAACAATTGTGATTCATAGACATGTTAATGTTATGATGTTAAGCAGCATTGGATGCGATTTGTTTGATTTTTTTATTGATATATATGTTGATTTTTTTAACTCTAATATTGATGGCTGCGATTTCAGTGTTGGTTTCATGGGTATGAGATTTGTTTGATTTTACAATTTGGACATTGATAGATGCGTTAAATACCTGGTCGTCCCTGAGCTGACTTACCATCTGGATCATTTCGAATGTCGACTCCTTGTCCTCTAGTCCCCACCACTTGTAACATCTAGGGATTATGTTTGGCCTTGGTATTTCGACGTTTATCAAAATATTCTCCATCAGAAATGGCTGCACAGAACATAACTCAACTTTATAAAAACGAGTTCGAAACAAACTTGCTGATCATAACCCATTGTACTTACAAATAGCAGAGCAGCGCATCTGATGACTCTTGCAGGCTTCCCAGCCTTAATACATTTGTCCAGTGATTTATGCAGCTTCTCCAAGATGGCTCCAGACCAGTCATAGTCGTTTATTTTTTCAAGATTCTCCACGTAGAATATTGTTGTCCACCCGACGACATCGCCTGACACTGAAAAGAACAGCGTCGAGCATATGAAAAGTATCAGCAGTCGAGCAACATCATTCGCTTCATTCTCCGCTCCTTCCCTTATTGCTTTCTCGATCGCTTCCTACAAAATGAACAACATCATACCAAGAATACAGCAATAACAATTTAAGGCAGTTACCCCTACTACGACATTGATAGATATGAACCAAGACATTGCTAGATGTATATTCCCAAACACCAACATACTATTATACTGCTACCACACTGCTAGATATAGTATACTACATTGCTAGATACCTGCATACACATGCCGATTTTGGTATCATCCTCATATGCCTGCTACATAAACTAAAAACAAATACATTTTAACAGACTAGATTTACCTTTATCAACGCATTAGACACTGATTTGTCGTTTGTTGGCCCGCTCCTCCTCGTCCGTGGGCTCAAAATATATTTCTGCATTAGAATGGAATCTAACTCAGCTCCATCAGCGTACCGAGTGATAAATGCGCCTGATTTGCTCATCGGCATCTCTTCGTTACCGTGTTTCAGCCTAGATATTGCCTTCACATCTTTCCTCGTCAGCCTTACATGCTTACGTCCTATCTGAAAAGACTTCCATCTCACATCGTAAAAACCACAAATCGCCTCGATCAAGTAATGGAACTTTTTAAGCTTCAGAACCTCGTTCCTTACGTCGAACGATGTTTTCAAGAAGGTATAAAACGGTGTTCCTCTAGCAGCCTCTATGTGTTCGGATTTAATTATATCCCGTCTTAGTAGGTTGATTATGCTTACCAACCCGGACCTGTAGAATACTCATGTTTTAGTCATGTTTTCCTTTTAACATTCCCATTTCAAACTAGTTAGTAATTCCATAGTAACTAAAACAATAAAACAATAAAACAATAAAACCAAGCAGCCATTATATACATTAACTCTTGAAGACAACATTGGTCCAACTTACTCCACAACATCGTGTAACTCACTGCATTGCAACAGTGCTAGACGTGACCAAATTTATCTACTACTTTGCTAGACGTGCAGTGCTTACAATAAACTAGTCGCATACACTACTAGATACGGCCAAACTACATTGCTAGATCATTAACACATCTAGGTATACTAACAAAGATCAACCTCAACTCTGTATGTCTGATAGACGACGCTACACATTGCGACTTCAACCAGGACAGGTTCTAAACAGTTTGTTGTCGATATCGTCGGACGGCACTATCAACACAACTAACAACTAACATCGACCCATGTCTAACTACCAGTGGATGAACAGTACGAACTACACGTACTGTGTTAACACCATCGACTATCATTGTAAAAGAAAGGAGTAAATCTCGCCGGACTAAGGAGACGTTTATACATTCTAACTACCGGTGGATTAACAGTACTCCGGCGATGCTTATACATCGAACCATATAGCTCACAGACAGACAGTGTTCGACAGCCAGAGGGAGAAAAAAAACGTACATGTTCGACTGTGTTCGACAGAGTAGGAGGCAGTAGAGGGAAGACGGTGTTCGACGGTTAGATGGATTGATCGGAATCGACTCGACAGTTACGGTCGACGGTTGAGTCGTTCTCGTTTCGGTTCAAAATCATCTTATGGGTTCGCGCTCGTTGTACGTGTTTCTCTCGCCTCAAATTTAGAAATGTGAAAGTGGAGGGAATTGGAACCCAAAAGTCAGATTAAAAGGTGAAAAAAGTGGGTTTCAACCAAAAAAACCCCGTTTATACCCTAGAGGGTATTTTTGTCTAAAATATGGCTTTAGGTATTTTATGAAACTAGTCTAAAAGCGGGTACCATTTTGGTATTTGATAGTTGACTAGGTATTTATGGGTACTTTCCTCTTTTAATAACTTAGTAATAATAAGAATTATCCATTCTTTGTTATATGTGAATACTATGTTAGCTCAATATGTATCATAGTAGAAGATTCGTATTTCAACCCTTCACATATTGGGCTTTATGTATTCATATTTTCTAAAAGAAAAAATGTGATTATTTTCTTTTCATAATTTTTTGATCTCATCTCACATCTAGTTCATTTAAAAAAATAAATTGTAAGCAAAGATACCCAACACTAATATTATTGTCATATAGTACTCAAGTTTCATTATTATTTATCTAACACCCACTTTATGTACTTAAACCAATCAAGATGTCCAATTTTTTAATAATATCTCAAATACTCATGCTTCATCACCAACCATGTAACCAATTCTAATTATTTGAACCAAAGCTTCTATTGCATACATTTTTTTTATTTTACTTTTAAAATGTCTGTATTTTTCAAATCAAAGCTCTAACTAAAAATTGGAAGTACCATTGGTTTTGTTTTTTTTAAGACAAACAAAAATAGATTCAATAATGACATTATTTGATTTTGTTTTTGAATTTTTTCCCATCAGAAATCATGTGAGACCGTATATAATAAATCACGCGAGACTAGACATAATAAATCATGTGAGACCCGAAATTATTAAATCACTCGAGATCATACATTATTAAATCATGAGAGATAAAACATTATTAAATCATGCAGGATTAGACATTATTAAATCATGCGAGACGAGACCTAATAAATTATGCAAGACCAGTCATTATTAAATTATGCGAGACCATGCATAATAAAGTTGAAAGACCAAGCATTAATAAATCATGTGATATCACGTACAATAAAGTTGAGAGACCATGCATTATTAATTCATGCGAGACCAAGCATGATAAAATTGTGAGATCGGACATTACTAAAGCACGTGAGACCATACATGATAAAGTTGAGAGACCAGACATGATAAAGTTGAGAGACCAGACATGATAAAGTTGAGAGACCATACATGATTAAATCATGGGGAGCGGATAGATGCGAGACCAACCATAATGAAGCGGGTCGATGCGAGACCAAACATAATGAAGCGAAGAGATGCGAGACATGTACTACTTGAAGATAAAGATGTGAGACGAGGGTTACATGGTGTGGCAAAAAATAATAAATTTAATGGATCTAGTTTTGTTCGCCTTGGCAAAACCGATGGTACTTTTAAATTTTTCTTTGGAACTACGATTCGAAAGATATGTTTTTTAAAAAAAATAAAAAAAAATGTCTAATTCAAATAAAAAAAAATTATTTGTAATTTTTCAGTTTGATTCAGATATCTATAGGTAGTTTACTAATTTAGAATTTAGATGGTAACGAAAAAACTGTGACTATGTAATTATAAGCCGTTCATCTTCTAAAAAAAACTAGACAAATTTTTATTTTATCATTTCTTCGTAATAAAAACTCGAAACAACTATATTCTAATGTTTAAAAAAAAAATAGAAACTATTTAACAAATTTTAAAATACTGCTTGTATCTATGTTAACCCTCATTTTCTGAATATCGATTTCTTTTATAGTAAAATTCATAAACTGTGCCTCTGATCAGAGTCGGTTGAGCTTCTTAAAAACCTTAGTTACAGAAGTTATAAATTAAGCTCAAGCTTAGAAAATCTAAGCTACGAATTATACCGTTTAAGTAGTCCATATTATATGGATGCATATCCATGCTCAATATAGGAGGATTAAATGCTTACGATAAATACAAACTCTAAAATTAGTAAATTATATATTTGAAGTTTGTCTTTGAAAGTGGTTAACAATTGTACCCTAATGATGTATTTTTATAAAACAGAATAGATTCATTGTATTTGCCACCGTTTAATAGCCGAACATGGTATTTTTAGGTCCGGATCTCATCTTAAATTGATTCAGTTTGGAAATAGCCTAAAATCTTGTCATATTAGGATATATATATAAAAAGCAACTATGATATAGATTTCTAATAAAATAGAAAGAATGTGTAGTTTTTTTTTTCTTTTGGTATTAGGGGAAGCATGCATTAATGAGCGCACACCCTTTGAGTGCTAGTTCACCATGCGCAGAAATTTGGCTGAGGATTTTAACCAACAAGGCCCACATGAGCATTTGTATGTCCTTATTACAAGTTAGTGCCTTAAATGAAAGCTTTGTAGTGAGCTTTTGTGGCTTCAATCTACCTCTAATATATAGATTATTAACCGAACAACTTGGTTGATAAGGACCAAAGGCCTTAAGAAAGATTAAAAGTTAGTTGCATTCGAGTATAGATCATCTTGCTTTATTGTTTGGAAGTTTGGTCGAAACACATAAGCATGATTCGGTTTAATAAAAATTACGCGATTATTTATTTTTTGGTTCATTAATTTTATCCGGTTGAATTTTAAAAACCCATCAAAATAATTCAATCGGAAATTTTTTATACACAAAAAATAAAAAATTATCTCATATGTCATAAACAACAAATTTACACGTATATATTTTGTTATTTTATTGTATTAGGAAACACTTTGGTTAGTTGTGGGTAATTTTCAAGAAGTGGCAAACACCAATGTTTCTTTCACGATAATTGCATCTATATAGATCGGTTGTGTAAAGTGGCCACTATATCGATAGTGAGATATGGGTGGGTTGGTTTCGTTGTTGATAAGATAACTTGAACCTAAAATCACTTACCAAAGCCATTCACGATACTTAAAAAAGATAAAAAGTACTATTCATCACAAACTATAATCTTCTTCCAAGTATACATCCGTAGATAAATTAATTAGTGTATACAGTAATATTTAGAAAATAATAATGATTCTTCTCTATAGTGCTTAGGGTTCTTGAAGGGATGTCATAATGGAAGCCTTTTTGTGAAGTGCCCATAATCTCACACTTTGTTGCCTCAAAAGGTCGCTAAAAAACAAACACCAAGGAGTATCAAATAAAATACGTAGTCTACCTGGCTTTACTTTTTTCTCAAACTTAATAAAATAATAATAATAATAATGATAAATACAGCTGAAAGAATATACTACTCCTATCATTTTGTGGAGTAGTAAAATTGTGTCCATCACTTTCGTTGGCTTTTGATGGGAGTGTGAGGAAAATGAGTAGAAAAGGCCTCCTCGAGCCCAAGCATTTGAACAAAATCTTTCTTGAAACTCAGCACGCAACATCATTCCCCGTGCTCTCTCTCTATAAGTGGAGTGTTTCTCTGCTCTTATTTTAAAGTGTTGAGCTGTTCCTCCTCATATATTATTGGTTGCTAAATATTTTCCACATATTTGTCGCCATAGTATATTTTACAAAAACATTTTACTTTTACTTTTTTAAAGTTTATAAGTTTTTCAATATATTTGGTTTTGATACATATTTTAGGTAAATGGTAATAAGTTAATAATGGCTCTTATGAATCATAATTGCATAAAACAAAACAACCAATTCGGTGTAAGAAATTTGTAATTAGATAAAAAAGAACAAACTATAGTATAAAAGAAAGTGAAACATGACACTCGACAATAAGCGCCCTATACATATAATCTAAACTATCCATCCCAGTAACGGCTATCGTCTAACAGAAAAATTTAATTATAAAAAAAAAATGAGGATTTATCTGATCATAAAAGTTGAATTTCAAAAAAATTTAATCGGAGGTCGGAGAGCATGTGGTACGATATTACAGAGTCAAATGAGGTAACGGAGTTGAATATTTTATTCTCTCTCCCTTCGTATGTGATAAATATTATAGTACTATGGTAAGTACATCAAAAATCACAAAGACGAGAGGTGACCAGTTTATGCACTCTATGAGCTAACTCGGTTAATCATGGTAATTCCATATGAGTTCAAATTTGGTGTTGGTAACGTCTCAAGTACAAAAAATGAAAGCACAACCTTCAATGATATGATTGATGAATTCAACAAAAAAATTACAAATAACATAGTCGGAGATGGAGCTGGCCTCCAGCTTATAAGCTTGTCCCGAGTAGACAACTTGTCAAGTATAGCGAATCAGAGAATGAAAAGTGACGCTAAACATTATATTTGTCTCATACCAACCCATGCCACTCAACACATGTAGTAGACTAATCAATAGTATGGTATGTATCCTTAATAATAAAGGTGAAATTTCAAACTGTGACACACCAACATTGGACATCGTCCATATTAACACATGGAAAAATGAACAATATAATTAGGCCTTAAATCTTAAAGAGTTTATGATGGTTTCTTACGCTACCCGACCGGATTCGAGAGGGCTAACACCAGCTAACCTCCAAAAATATATCAAAAACCTTGAAATTTCTACAAAGCATTGGATTGTGAATAATAATTTTCCCATAATGGGATACTAGAGATGTGAAGAGAAGTCATGCATCACGCTAGAATGATGTAGATTTTCCATTATCGATCTTGTACACTTTCATCACGAGATACTTTAGACTAAGATTTTCCTCCAAGTCCATGAGAGAGAATAATCAAGGTTTACATTCCAAAAGTTTTTACTTTTACTTTCTTTAGTTCATTCCAATCACACTAAAATAGAAGAGCTATTTTTCGCTTAAAATATACAAGAAACGTTTGATGACTACTGCTTGATATCAGAATTTTTGATCTAGGATCCCAATGTCACCTTCTATGATGGTCAAAGTAATAGTATGACATGAAACTTTAGATCTAGAGAGTTTCATTTTGTGATCCGACCAAAAAAGTGACAAAAGGTTTGGTACAGGTCCTTCAAGATCCTAGCAGTTAAGATGAAAATAAAGGATCAATAAAGTTTGTAAGCAAAGGAAAACGACTTAATGAGTTGGAGACTACAAACATAAGATATATGTTTGGAGGTTTAAAAACTAATTTTAGAATTGACCTTATCAAGAAGGATACGACACTCATTAAATGATAGTTGACCCGTGATAAGAGTCACATCAAGGTACTTAATTGACAAATACGAATATAATAACCAATAGTGTTGATCAATTCATTTTAGAGGATGAACTCAATTCCTAAGAGGAAGATATGGCTCTTTTGGGGATTGACTTAGAGGAGGGTGAAAAATATGCCTAACACATCTCATCCTATTTAAACTGGTCATGTCACGTCACGTTACGTCCCGTCTTGTTTAAAGCAGTTTTACCGTGACCGAAATCCCGTCGTGACCTAATCTCGATGTGACTAATTTAATTTATTCTATATATTTTAGTCACATTGTGGCTGATTTAATTTATTTGATATTTTTCTAAATTATATATATATATATATATATATATAATAGTTTATTAGATTTTTGAAAATGTTTTTTTAATTAACTATATATATAATAGTTTATTAGATTTTTGAAAATGTTTTTTTAATTAACTTTTATGAATAAATTTAGTCAAACAAGAGAAAACTAACATACTTATCATAAACGAAATAATTGAAATATGAAAGAAAATATAAAAACAACCGAATGCATAAATAAAATTTTTTGTGCTGCAATTAAAGGTTTCTTTAATGGATATAATCTTCCTAAGGGTGTGAAAGCAACTACAATCTGCCTTATACCAAAGCTTGACAATCCTAGTAAGTGGACTGATTTTCGTCCTATAAGTCTAACTACCTTGTTTTCTAGGATTGTTGGAAAGATTGTTAATAACAGGTTGGCTAGAATTCTTCCAAAGCTAATTTCAAAGGAACAAGGTGGGTTTGTTAAAGGTAGAAGTATCCAGGATTCTATTTTGCTGGCTCAGGAAATGTGCTTTGATATCAATGGTAATAGAAGTGTTGGTAATGTGATTGTCAAGACAGATATGACCAAGGCTTTTGATAAGCTTAGTCATGCCTTCTTGTTTGATATTTTGAAGCTCTTTGGATTTAGTTCTGCTGTTTCTGCTTTGATTAAAAGTTGTATCTCCAATGTCCATTCTTCTGTCTTAGTTAATGGTGAGTTAAATGGCTATTTTGCAAATACTCAAGGGCTTAGACAAGGGGATCCGTTATCCCCTAGTCTGTTTATTCTTGCTGAAGAATATTTGATTAGGAGTATCAAAAGTCTATCTGATGGAAATCCTTTATTTAGATATAAAACCAGAAGCAGATTGAATGTGGCCTGTTTAGCCTTCGCTGATGATTTTATGGTTTTTGCAAATGGAAGTGCTGATACAATGAAGGCTATTAAGGATGTTATTGATCACTATCAGAGGGTATCTGGCCAGCAAATCAATACTTCAAAGTCAAAGCTGATTGTTTCTAGTAATATGAACCACCATCAGATTTCTTTAATTGAAGACATTTGGAATGTTAAACATACATTTTTACCTTTTAAGTATCTGGGCTCTATCATCTATATTAAATCTAAAGTTTCTTACTTTGAGGATTTGATTTACAAGGTCAGGAAAAGAATAATGGACTGGGATAAGCTCCATTTGTCCTTTGCTGGCCGGCTTCTTTTGATCCAGGTTATTCTTCTTGCTTTTCCAACTTATTATCTGCAACACATCATGCTGCCTGTCAGTATTATAAACAGATTAGAGGTTCTTTTCAACAAATTTCTGTGGGGATCAAAAGAGGATAAAAGAAGTATAAACTGGACTAGTTGGAGGAAGCTCTGCAAGCCCTATATTGAAGGGGGTCTCAACTTAAATACTCTTAATGATATGCAGCAAATGTTTTCAATGAAACTGTGGTATGTTTTTAGAATGCAAGATTCATTATGGGCTACTTACATGTTGTCTGTCTACTGTCATAATGGGAGTCATCCAGTCTTGGCTATCTCTCCTAGTAAGAAGTCAAGAGCATGGAATAGAATCATCAATGCTAGAGAAACTGCTGAAGGTTTTATATTTTGGCTTCCTGGTCAGGGGAATATAAACTTTTGGTACGATAGATGGTGTTCTGAGGATGCTTTTATTAAAGTGGTTACAGATGATGAAAGAAGATTGCTTTGGAGTTCTGGCAATAGCATGGTTAAAGACTACTGGTCTAATGGAAATTGGGATTTTGAGAAACTCAGAACTACGATTACTTCTACTGAGATCTCTAATATAGTAAAGATTAAACTTTCTAATACAAATGATGCTATCAAGTGGTCTCTTTCCAAAGATGGGAACTTTAATGCTAAAGAAACTTTAAGGCATATAAGAGCTAAAGGTAGTGTTTCTGCTATTTACGCTAAGACTTGGAATGGGATCTCTCCTAAAAAATGCTCTTTTCTATTATGGAGAGCCCTGCATGGTTGGCTCCCTACAGATGAAGCTATGCAAAAGAAAAGAATTCATCTGGCTTCAAGATGCATTCAATGTAATAATAATGTTGAAAGCACTAACCACATTATGGTGAATTGTGTGGAATCCTGGGCTGTCTGGTCTCATTTCAGTCAGATCTTCAAGGTGAATGTTCAGTCTCACATGACCTTGGCTCACGTAGTGATGAAGTGGTACTGGTCTTCCAAGAAAGCTTGTGATATATTTGCTATTTTACCTGCAATAATAAGTTGGTGTGTGTGGTCAGGCAGAAATAAGAAGAAGCATAATGGGGTTTCTTCAAACTCAAGAATGGTTATCAATCATGTTATCTATATTCTAAATGGTCTTGACCAGGCAAATATCTTAACTAAGAAGCATTGGGGTCTTAACAGTAAAGAGGCTTCGATTCTAGGCTGTGTAAATCAGTTTAAAACTCCTATCAAGCCTCTGTTCTTAAGATGGAAAAGTCCTAAACACGGTAGATATAAACTGAATGTCGACGGATCCTGTACCTCAAATCATGAATCTTCTGGTGGTGCTGTAATCAGAGATAGCATGGGTCGGATTGTTGGTGGTACTGGTAAGCTTTATGGTAAAGGATCACCTTTGATTGCTGAATGCCGAGCTCTACTTGATGGTTTGGTGCTTTGTAGTAAGCTGGGTCTGCTTCATGTTGATATAGAGATGGACTCGACGATTTTGTTGAATCTTCTTACTTATGGTTCTTCGACTTGGTATCTAGCTCCATTACTGAATTGTTGTAGAAGATTGATTAGGTCGCAAATGGTCTTCAAGCACATTTTTCGTGAACAGAATCTTGCTGCTGACTGGGTTGCTAAGGAAACGTTGAAGAATTGTGCTGATTTTGAGTTTACTGGTGAGAATGTGCCTTCAAAATTGAAGGCTATTGCTCTGTTAGAAAGTATTAGTCTAGGTTATTTGAGATTGGGGATTTAGGGTTTTTGCCCTGATTCTTTGGAGAAGATGAAGTTCATCTCCCGCCTTCTTTAAATTCTTGTAATATTGCTGTCAAGGGTCTGTAATTTCTTATCATTTCAATAAAAGTCCTTCATTAAAAAAAAAAGAATGCATAAATAAAATTTAATACTATAAGGTTTGATATCCATACAATAAAATATAAAAATACTAAATCTTTAAGTCATCATTGTTCATCATCATCTTTGTACGCTTGTTTATGATGATAACTGTGTCAGTTGGGTCATTTTTTTCCAGTTTCACGATTGTTATCTAATAATATTTCATCATCATCATCATTTTCGAATATATCATTAATGTCATATCTAGCGAAACCCCTAAAGCTACCTATGGCCGATAAAGAGATACATACACGTGAAGGAATACGTGTACGCGTGTGTGAAGAGGTAAGTTCTTATGGAGGTAGAACATTCGGATATTCACCAAAGTGTTGATCATAAACCTTGGGCTGATTTAACCGCACATTAAAATCTTGGACGAAATTAAGAGAACGTTATAGGTAATCATTAAAATCAGTTCAGAACTCTTAAAAGTCGTTTCGAATCTCTTGAATGTTGTATTTCATTCGATCTTTCCTTGCATACAAATCCTCATGCATCTTACGTTCGATATCCTCCTTCTACTTCTAGTATCATTACTAGGTGCTTGTGGTGGCTTCAACTGTTTTGATGGATATCTATTTTACCGAAATGATTTCCACCCTCGAGGTTGATGAAGAGGTCATGCACAACAATTGGCCTCATATGTATTATCTAGAGCTCTCTAAAATATTCATTCACCTTACTTTGACTAAAGTTGTTGATTATAGAAATACATCCATTGATTTACCATATTCTACCTTTATATGAAATTGAGTTGTCAACGTATCCACTAAAACGTATCCATTTTTATAATAAAAAATAAGATATGAACATCCCACACGGTAGATATTCTTTTTACGATTGTTATGCATATATCTAATTTTCAAACTAGATAAATTTATAGGTTCCCGTTGTAATAGTGCAAAAGGCTACAAATATTTGAATATAAGCCACGGAATAAATTTTGTTATTAACCGTAAATAAACATTATTAACTAACTTCAGTGCTAATATTTTAGTTATTTTAAAGTTCAGTTTAGTAGCAACCATCATCTCCTTAATATTAACAATCAGATGATATTTACCATTATTCAATAAATCTACTGAACGTCTAATACCAAAGACCATTTTATATCTCACTTACGAAGAAGGTATTATAATCTCACATATTCATCGCCTGAATTTCACATAGGTATACTAATTCTTTTCATATATCACTTGCATAAATTATACCCAAAACACCTTTAATTTTAAAATCTATGCAAAAACTATTTTTAGTCATTAAATATAACACATAACTATTATAAAATGGTCTAAGTATACCATTAAGAAAATCACAACCAACCTAGTATGTCTAGACTTTCAATAATTTTGTACCTTGAATTCCTCTAATTTCGGTGGTGTCCAAGAAAATTATGGGGAATATTACTTTATCACTTATGGTCTGAATGGTGAATATTTACTCCACATCATAATACATAATTGCATTTTCCTCTAGATGAATACACCATTTCTTCACAATGTTATGGTACCGCGGGGGTTCAGTTTTTTTTAACCTTTTTAAAGATATTTTAGAAAATGATTGACTAGAGAATCAGTACCCAAATCCAGTAATCAACAACAAATTGTATCGTCGAATCAACACAAAAACCCCACCGCTCTGTTCCAAGAAACAGAGCATTATCTAAACAAAGTCAAGTAAATCTCTCTACCAAAGTTAACCAGATTGAAGATGTTCCTCATCTGCATCATCTGACAGAAAATATTATTCAAAGAAATGAAAACTCGTGCTTTATCTCTACCTTTGATCAAGCCACAACCCAGGCTCATCTGTAAAAAAAATATATTCCTTGTCATATAAAAAGATAAATAAACCTAAACCAAAGTTACTAGGACAATTGTAAAATTCAACAAAAAAATGATCACATGGATATCCATTTTTTACCCGATGTTAAAGGTAACCTGCTTTAAAACTCCAAAAACACACTAGTAGGTAAATGTTCTTCAGGAAAACCTCAATCGGCTACTATTCAAAAATATTTAAACTTATTTGGTTTTCATGGGGAATTTAGTGTATCTTATTGAGACATAAAGCATATTCTCGTTGAATATTACATAGAATAATAATTTTAAAAATTTTGGAAGAGAAACGTCTGGTTAATAGAAGATAAACAATTATACTACTAAAATCACAGTCATACTTCAACATTAATAGAGAGAGTCCTATAACTCTAGTTTGGATCACATTTCCAAACCTTATGGAGTTCATGTTTAATGAAGAAATTATAAGATCAGTTGCAAAATCTCTAGGGAATCTTTTCACTATATGGGTACCAACTAAGAATCAGGTCAAACTTAACTATTATAAAGTATGGCTGAAACTAGATATTTTTCATGAGCTTTTCACCAAAGTCTGGACATGATTTGAAGAAAATGATGGATTTTTGCAGGATAAAATCTATGGGAAATTACCTCCATATTTCCCAAAGTTCTTTTACCTAGGGCACAAATAAAATGACGGCAAGAAACATCAAAGTTTTATAGATGCTCACAAGGGAAAGACAGATCAATCTCAATCTTTGGCTTATGTTAAATCACTATCTTAAGAAGTGAATTGAATACCTAAATTAAAGTCCATTATTGTTAAAGAATGACAAATAAAAGATCAAACAAGAATAAATAAGGTCCCAACTAGTTTAAGGCCTGAAGATGAAAAAGACATCAAAACAAGCAACGTCAAAATTCAACAGATTCCAACTATTGTTCACATGACGAAAATTCAGCAGTTCAAACTGATAAAAACAGAAGACCTAAGGTAAAAACTACAATAGCAATAAAGGTTCAAATACGGATTCTATTCAGATGAAGGATTCTGAATACAATAAAAATAAGTACTATATTCTCTAACAATAAAGATCTAGATGCTTTAGCTATTGAGACAGATTTTCTTAATCAATTAAACCTAGGCAACCTACCTTCATCACCGGTGCTAAACAAGTTAGAAGTTAGTAAAAATTTCAAAAAAATATTGAGTAAAAGAATGAAAAAGTCTAAGGTCAAGAACTTTAAAGGTCCTCTTTCTACCAAAACTCTACTTACTAAAGGGTCTGGCAGGACTTTATTTGATTCATTTAAATGAACATTAAGTTGGAAAGTGAGAGGTATATGTAATAAAGCTACAATGAGAAGGTTAAGATAAATCAAAAGAACTGAAAACGTTGACTATTTGGCTACCTAGGAGCCTATGGTTTCTGTAGACAAACTAAGCTTTATTGCTAGGAAACTTGGCTTTAAAGCTTGCACTGCTAATATCAGTAGCAAAATTTGGGTGATATGGAATGAAGAGTACTCAGTGGAAGTCATTGCAAATCAAGATCAAGTAATTCACCTTAAGATTAGACATATGACTATGGATAAAAAAAATTGAGTCACAATAGTTTATGAAAATTGTCTTAGAACTCTTAGGCTAGATCTTTGGGACAACTAAAGGAATCTATCCATAGATGCTAAAGAATAGATGGTTTTGGGGGATTTTAATATTATTTGTAACATCACCAGCAACTCTTCAACTCTACCCTTAGTACAATAAGCATGGCTTATTTCAGTCATGATATTATGGATTGCCCCTTAAATGATGATGTCTTCTCTGGTTCTAAGTTCACTTGGTCCAATAGTAGGAAATGAAAGTGTTTAGATATGGTGCTCTGGTTATTTTTCTAACACAAGAGTGAAATACCCCTCAAGGATATGGTCTGATTCCTTTTGAGTATTACAACGTTCTCATATCAAAACCAAATCAAAGGTGTCAAAGGAAATTCTAACATGTAATCCAAAATAGTTATTTTATTGATTCGAGAAGATAAGTCCTTCTAAACATAATGTTTAACCCTATTTATACTATTACATAGTAGTTTCAAACTATCACTTATTATGTTACTCCACCAGTCTCGCATATAGACTGGCATTAATGATAATGACCCTAAAATTGTGGCCATTACTCTAGTCCTAGTACGTTACATGGTTTGACCAGTCAACCAACATTAACTCCATTATAATATTTTCCTTAGACTTTTATCTCGATAACCGAGCCCAACTGGTTTTGTTGTTATGCGTCTGCATGTGGCTATCTCTGCTCGGTAATGACCTCTGCTCGACTTAGCCCATACCCGATAAAGTCATAACTGTATTCACTTTTGATGACGACTCTTGCCCAGTTTTCTTTTCAGTTATGCTCGGTAACGCCTTGATCAAGCTTGTGTTAAGCGATGCCATGTGCTCAGTCTACTTATTCGTGGAGCGAGCCTCTGTCAGGCTTTCTTAGTCTCTTTGTTCATCTCTTTCTCGACTAATCTTTATAAAATGATCGTAAATGTTGTTGTAAGGGCCTCAGCATGATCACCAGTAATGGTTTTGTTGACCCATCTGCATATTATCTTATCACGAAGTCGACGCCCCTCGGCTTGAACTTGGTCTTTTGTCTTTAGTTATTCGTTGTATTCATATCTTGCCCATTGATCTTAATGATGATATTAGTGACCTCATCAAAGCCTTTTTAAATTTTAAAATACGTGGACCTCACATCCAGGTTTCTTAAATATTGTGGAGGTATATTGGAAGAAAAATATGAATGGTCCTCCAATTCAGGCATTTTGGAACAAATTGAAGAGATTGAAGCAAGGAATAAGATGTTAGAATTGGGAGGTGTTAGTATTATTTTTGAAGCCATAATACAAGCTGAAGAAAAAGTGAAAATTAGAGAAAATTGTTTTGAGAGAAGCTCAAGCTGGACTGGTCCAACTTTTGATAAGAGAAGAAGAGTATTAGGTTCTCAAGAGTAACATAAGTTGGCTCATAGATGGAGATATAAACCATGCTTGCACCATAACTATATTAAGATAAAGAGAAGAAAAAAATAAAATTAAGTGGTGGCAAATGGATCAGGGATCAAGCAGATTTAGACAAAGATGTTGAGAAATATTTTAAAATACTATTAACTGGGCAGCTAAATCCAACAGAATTTGAAGAGTTAGACAATTATATTCCTAGAATAATTAATTAAGATGATGTTATCTAGGGTCTTTGTCCTACTAGCACAACTTGTGTAGATGGCTTCAATTCCACATTCTATCGACATTTTCGGTCCATAATTGCTTATAATCTGTGCAAAGCTATTACTATTTTTTTCTTGGGCTATGATGTTGCTCAGTGGATCGATACTAAGGATTTTTGGCCTATAAGCTTATCATGCTCAATAAGATGATATCAAAAAATACTAAACAACAAGTTATCTTACATCCTTCATAAAATGATTTTTGTTGAGCAACAAGGATTTCTCAAATGAAGAAACATCCATGAAAATATTCTCCTTGCCCAAGAATTAACTCATGACCTAAACAGCAAAATAAGAGGAAACAACATATTGATTAAGATACACATGGTCAAAGCCTTTGATAGGTTATCATTTAATTTCTTATCAGAATCTTAAAAAATGTTTTGGCTTCAATAAAAGATTTTTAACCTTAATTCTAAAGAGTATAAATTCAGCCATCTTTTCAATCATAGTAAATAACGAGCTTCATTGATTTTTTAAGGCTACAAAGAGGATGAGACAAAGGGATCCCTTATCCCATAGTATTTTTGTTATTGCGAAAGAATACTTAGTCAGGGGTATGAGGAATCTATTTGATAAGAATCAGGCTATTTGATATAAGTCAAAGAGTGAATCAATTATACATAGTTTGGCGTTTGGACATGATTTTATCATCTTTGCAAATGGTTCTTTCTCAAACCTCAATCTTTTCAACAACTTTATGCAAAACTATAAATTTCGTTATGGGTGACATTATAAACAAAGACGAAACCAAATTTATTACATCAACAAGGATGTTAGCAATAAAATCAAGATGATGGAAACAACTATTGGGTTTACTCATGGTCTACTCCCAATTAAGTACATGAAAATCTCAATTCATACAAATAACAAACTGTGTAATTTTGATTACTTGATTACCAAAGTAAGGAATAAATGTTTTTGAGTGGGATGGTAAGCTACTTTCCTTTGGGGGAAAGCTTACCTTAATTCAGTATTGTCCTCCTTACTATTCTCTCCTACTAAATTTAAAGTTTCATCTTCCCAAAAGGCATCATTAACATAATGGAAGGTTTGTGTAATAAGTTCATTTGTGGTTTAACTGGTACAAAAATCACTATCAATTGGTCTAAATGGATGCACTTAGGAAAGCTCTATAAAGAAAGGGGCCTCAACATAGGAAGATTAGAGGAACTTCAAACAACCTATTCTTGTAGGTTGTGGTTCAAGTTAAAGGAGCAGGAGATACTTTAGTCTAAATATATAATATATGTTTACTGTTATAACTTTTACCCTATCCTACCTAATGCAAATAATAGGAGTTCCAAAACCTAGAAAATGCTGATGAATATCAGGGAACTAGATGAAAGTTATATGTTCTGGTCCATTGGTCATGGTGACATCAAATTCTGGATTAACAAATCGTGTCAGGCTAATTCTCTAATCTGTCTATCCAATAAATGGTACATTGCAGATAATGTTAGGAACTATTGACTCAATGATCTGGAACTTAGAGCTCCTCCAGAATAATGTATTGGTTTCTAATATTGGAAAAATAATTAAATTCTCTATTAAAGAGCAAGATGAGGACTCTCTTAAGTGGTCTATGTCTGAATCAGGGATCTTAAGCACAAAGGAAACTTGGAATTTAATAAGATACAAGGGAAATATGTCTAATCTTTCTGAAATAATTTGGAACTCTACAACACCGAGGAATTACTCTTTTCTGCTATGGAGGTTACTTAATAAACTACTCAATGAAATGAGAGTGCCAATTCTGTAAAGATACTAAAATAATCCTGATAGTTCCAAAGATTTCTTAGAGGGATTATTTATCTAAGCTATATTTAGAGAAGATTTTTTAGAGAGAGAAACACATGAAAACTCTAGAGAGAAGTTGACAAAATAGTAATAAAATAATAAATGTTCATCATTTTCTAAAAATGGAGTGTTGCTTCATATAATACAAGTGGTGGGCCCAAAACTCACATGATTAGCCTATTTTTAGGAATTCCTCTCTACTATTTTACTAATCTTAACCATAATTATTATTTATTACACAAAGAACCATCAATATTATATATTTATTGGGTTTATTATACAATATTTTATATAGCCAAATTACCATCTTATTTAATTGACCAACTATTAATCCAAATAATTTTCCCCCTTATCTGTAGCCCCTCAGTCCTTGCGAAGATATTCGAGTGAGGATTAAATTTGGGATACGTCTCAAAGACACATGACCTTCTCTTTCATACGCTCTTCATCGGATTTATGATGTCATTAATCATATTTACCGACTTAATATTTATACGATGCGTGCTTCGTTTCAAGTTCATGTGTCAATCACTTGATAATATGACGCATGCTTTGCTTCAAGTCCACGTGTCAATCGCTTTCTATCAATATGAATCGTGGTTTACTTCAAGTCCATGTGTCAATCGGTCTCTGGCATAGATGTGCATGCCTTTTGAGAGTGATTTATTAGTGATTATGTGTGTAATAAAACTCTTGTACTTCCCAATATATGTGCATTTTAAATAATAGGTGGAACGACTACAAAACTCTTCGTATTTCATAAGTATTCGTCACCTAAGAAATACTTTTCATCTACTTAGGCCCTCGTGACCGTTGGAAGCATAAACCTTAACCTATAAATATTCAGGCGTTTCACAATTTAGAATTATTCATTTACATAATTTTAGAGTGAGAAATGCATCTTATGGAGAGAGAAAGAGAATTGATACCCCTCTAAGCATTTTCTTCCACTGTTCATACCTGAAAAATTTACCATCCTAAATTGGTTTTTCATATATTAGAGATTCGAAGAGAGAAAAATAACTGGTTTAGAATAGAAGCCCATACCACTGTAGATTGTTAAGACCACATATTACGGTTCGTGGCCTCCAGTCAAGAAGCAGTTCAAAACTGTAGAAAATGCAATGACAAGTAACCTGTTCATCCTTACTACCACTTATCCCCCTTCTCAAACTTGTCTGATACATGACAAGAGTGGCCTTGGCCTTCCAAAGGAATCAGTACCTAAATCATCATTCATTATGATGGTGACAAACATGAAGGCGTCAAAAAAGTAAAAGGGTGACGGTTTGAAGAAAAAATGATCCCCCAAACCTATACTGAAGTGGTATGTAAAAGTTAAGAATACATCGAATACCCCCACTTATCAAAACACTCCTCAAAATACTTCTAAAAAAACCCCGCAAAATACTCCACAAGCAACCCCTCGGTCGGTGGTTGTAGAAGATGTAGCGCGTAATCTAAACCTCACAGATAAGCGGCCTATCAAACCAACTAGGAAAATAAAGTCTGAATAACTGATCAATGAGCCCAAAGGAAGGCAAGACCAAGCTGTTCTTGAAGCTAACAAGAACATAAATCCAACTGTTGCTTTGTCTTCCGATCGGAACTTCTGCATAAACCGAGCTGCCAGCCTCTCAAGATAGAGTTAATATGGGTTCTCCTACACAGAATAAAAAACCTAAGTCATACAAAAAAAGAAAAATGACTTTCAATTTCTGCGAACATCGAGGCTATCCTCAAAAATAATTTGTGAAAGGTTAAAAATAAAAATATGGTGGCTTTGAACAAAATGAAGTACCGGTACTACCAAGCCTCCGAGGAAGTAAGTCTTTGAGATCGATGAGGTTCCCTAACTCAATAAAAATATGATTTCCTAAAGTTGGAGAGACTCGTCTATCTGCTCGAGACAATGAGATGATCATCTATTCGGAAAATTCTGAATTGGGGTCTTCAGTTCCCTCTAGATCCCACCTTGATGAAATATTTTAAATTGATAAACATATGCCCCACTCAAGCAGGTCTGAACATGCGGTTTACTCTGAAGGCCTACATAATGGTGACCATGATATCTGGGATTGGATGTTCGATTAGAAATTTGTCAGATTAACCGGCGTTTCTAAGAATCCCCACTTTCCTTTCTACTCCCTCACGGTGGGGAACAAATTCAAGATAGTGGATGACCTCCTCGAAGCCGACAAAAAATGGAAATAAAGGTTTTTCTTCATCTTCGGGCTATTGGAAACTGGATTCAGGGAGTCCATTGAGAGAACACATTGAATTTTCTTAAAATGGACTAGTAGAGGTATATCTTTACTCAATTATTTTCACTTCGTTTATTTAATTCATTGTTACAAGTTTTTTTTGTTCGAGGAAAATGATGAAAGGGGTATCCAGGGAGTTTTAGGAAAACCTAGAGGAAATAGGTCGAATATTTGCTCGGTTGAGTAGTTAGGCTAAGACTTCCTGGTCTAATAACTTCGATCGCTCTTTCACTCCATCTAAACTTGCTAAAATACATCTCTAAATGGTTAACTGGATAAAAGATATAACATTGGATGAGCTCATGGTGCCTCCCACAAAATCCGACGTACTTGAATGGTTGGAGGCCACAAACGTTCTTGTTTACTTGCCTGCAAGAGCTAGGGCTCCAAGCCATCGGATCCCTAAAAAATATGGTTTAGAAGACAACTTTAGAGAAAGTGGAGGAATAAAATGTCAAGGCTGATGCCAAAGAGATTGATCCCACATAGGAAAAATGCTCTAAGGGCCATCGAAATAGCTTCCTCCTAAGAAGAAACGTAAGCATTAAGTTGTTGAAGAAAGTGACAAAAAAGTAGAGGAAAATATCACATCCTCGGGTAATGAAACAATTGACCCTAATCTATCTTCTACTGAGAAGGTTGTTCTTATCAAATCGGACTCTCCTCAGGTATCAAACAAAGAAACTGCCACCCAAGAAGACAAGACAACTGACACCTAAGAAGGTCATGGAGATGATACCCAAGTTCCTGAAATTCGAGGTTGAATCTCCATCCGAGTAGTTTAATATCTATAGCGATGACTATTTATCCCTTCAACTTGATGGACTACTTCAATATGTGGCAGTTTTTTAAAGTAAGGCCAAAACATTAAATGTTCGAAATAATCGTTATAAAGACAAGGCTTTCAGGAGGAGGTTCGAGATGAAATTTTTTGAAGATGAAGCCACCCATTTAAAAGAGGTTGTTGTCGAGCATCTTAAACAACTTGAGGTGGTGGAGGAGCGGTTAAAATTGAAGGAGGACACATTCGATCGTGATCCAATGCATTTTGTTGAGGTGAATATTCAGAAGGATACACTCATTGAAACCCTCGCTGAAAGGTATCACAATACCAAAGAATATTTCCAACGGGCAGTTAAGGATTTGGAAAAGGCTGAAGCCAACAAAAAAGCTCTTAAGGACCAGACTGAAGCATACAACGATGCTTCTCTCGAAGCATACACTGGTGAATGTGTTTCTAAAGTGGAGGACATAAATGTTAAAGTTAAATCCGTTATGGTACTGGATTTTTATGAGAGATCACCAGATTTAAAGTTAGGCAGCTTCTGAGAGCTCATGCTTGATAAATATAGCCCATAGGGATTTTTTTCAAAGATGAGGAGTCAACTGAAAGTTCTCATGAGTCAGAAAGTTCTTCATATGCCTCGTCGGAAAAAGGGTATAAGAATACCCCTTTCGGCGTAAGTACGATTTAGCTAATTTCTTGTTTCGTGGTTATGTGTTTTTGTAACCCTGTTGTGCATTTGACGTTTTTGTGAAGTCCTCACATCATCGGGGCATTTTGGATTTCCCATGTTTTATTATTAGAATTTCTTTGCTTCAGACAAATTTTCCTTAACCAATCATTTTCAATATAAGATAGGAAATAAATTATTTTATTTACTAACTTTCATTGAAAGACCCTTCCGGTTGATAGATAAATTATTGTTGACCAACATTCGTTGGAAGACCCTTATGATCCAAAAATATATTATTGTTGACGAATAGTAGTTGGAAGACCCTTTGGGTCAAAAAATAAATTTTTTGTTGACTAACATTCATTGGAAGACCCTTTCAGTCCAAAAAATAAATGATTATTGACCAACTTTAGTTGGAAGATCCTTCCAGTCTAAAATTAAATGATTTTTGACCAATATTCGTTGGAAGACCGTTTTGATACAAAAATAAACGGTTGTAAAAATTGTTTTAAAATGAAAACAAAAAATTATATAAAATAGGCTATAAGGGCACCTCGTTAAAACCTTCACGCACCACCAGGGTAGGAAAAAATATACCACCTATCTTTACACAAGTTTAAACATATATACACGCTTTTACAATAATTCCAAATACAACTTAAGGTATTTGATGTTCCACGGGTGACGAAGATCCCATTCTTATTTATCTTTCAGTCGATACGTCCCCGGTTTCAACTTCTCATTTACCATGTACAGGCCCTCCCAGTTAAGTCCCAATTTAAAAAGCCTATTTTCTTTCTTATGCAAAAAACTTTACTCAGGACCCTGTCCTCTATCTTGAATACTCGACGTCTAACTTTATACGCGTATCCATTTTTCATTAAAGTTTGGTAATGCAAAGAATTCAATTGCACTCGCCTTCTTTTTTGTTCGATTAAGTCTAACTTAGCACGCTTTCCCTCATCGTTACCATCCTCGGAATATTCACTAACCCGATACGAGGGGAAAACAACTTCGGATGTTAGTACATTATCCATCTCATAGACTAATACAAATGGAGATTCTTGATTTGTTGTTTGAGGGATGGTTCGATATGCCTATATGACTTATTGCAAGTAATCTTTCCATTTTCCAGTCGTACCTTCCGATTATTTTTTTAGAACGTCAAGAATTGTCTGAGTAGTCACCTCAACTGGCTATTTTCTTGCGGATACAAAGGTTTCAAAAAACATTGTCTTATTCCTCGAGAAGAATAAAAAGGCCTAATATATTTATTATCGAATTGTGGATCTTCTCGAAACATCGAAACGAGAACAAATATTAGATACAATAAACTTAATCACATCTTTGGATTTTGTTTCTGCAAATAGTTCAACCTTTACCCACTTAGAAAAATAATCTACTATAACTAATATTGTCTGTCGTTCCCCAGATGCCATCGGTAACGGTCCGACCAGGTCAATACCCCACCAATCTAAATTTAGTGCCTCGGCGATCGATGTAAGAGGTACTCGTGGTATGTGAGTTAGATTAGCAAATATTTGACAAGTATCACATTTAACCAACTGTTTGGCATCGAAAGCAATTTTGGCCAAGTATTATTCTGTCAAAATAACTCTTCGTATCAAAGTCTTGTACTCATAATGTGTAAAAACTTCTCCATTGTGTAGCTCAGATAATATCATATGTGATTCATTTCCCCAAATTCATCAAAGCAAAAGCTTGCTAAAATATTTTTTGTACAAGATGTCTCCAAGTACCTCATAACCGTGCACCTTGAAATTTATTTTCTTTTCCATTTCTTTATCTATTGGCAAAATATCATTTGACTAAAAATTCCTTGATGTCATATCTCTAGTATTTTTTAGTACTTGTAGAAATTTGGAAGGCTTCAATTGACCCGTCTACCCGTTCAGACCCCTTTGTAATCAAAGGATTTTCTTGGTAAGAATCCAAGGATGCTCTTTGGAAGATACCGCAGTGGCCAGAGAATCAGCCACACAATTATTAGCCCTATAAACATGTTTGTACTTTGCGCTTTCAAAAAAAAATACCAAGGCTTTCAATGCTCTCAAATACTTCACAAAATGGTCTTTTGTAGCCTCAGATTGGTCAGACGTGTGATTTAAAAGAAGTTGTGAATTGCTCACTAGCCTAACCTTTTGGGCTCCACAATATGGGTAAGTCTTAACCCTGCCAAAGCAGCTTCGCATTCTGACTCATTATTCGATGCTCGAAACCCGAATCGTATAACTTGATACATTGCGAGCCCATCCAAAGAAACCAAGTAGACCGTAGCCCCACATCCCGAAGCGCTAGAACCTCCATCTATTCGGACTGTCCCATCCACCTCTGATATTTCTTTATCTATTTCCATCTCTGGCCGATTCGAATGAAATTCGACTAAAACATAAGCTAAGGCTTGAGCTGATTGCAATTTGGGACTCAAAATCAATGTCAATATCACATAATTCCATGGATAATTTAGTCATTCTACCCGACACATCAGGTCTTTGGAACATACGCTTCAACAGAAAAGATGTTCGAACAATGATAGAGTGAGCCTGCAAGTAAGGTCTCATCTTCCGAGTTGCGATAACCAAAGCAAGCTCTAGATTTTTTAACTTTAAGTTTCTATTTTTTACGTCTAAAAGGATTTTACTAACATAGTACACTAGTGATAGGGAATTATCGACCTGTCGGATTAATACAACTCTCACAACATAATCTGATACAACTATGTAAACAAACAATTTGTCTCTCAGACTAGGCTTTGATAAGATTTTTGTGGAGGACAAATACTCTTTAATTCGTATAAAAGCTTCAGAACAATCTTGGGTCCAATTGAAGCAATTCGTTTGTCTTAACACTTGGAAAAACAGGGTGCATTGATCTGAGGACCTAGATATAAATCTATTCAAGGTTGCCAGCCTCTCTGTTAAAATTTCCACCTTCTTGATTGTCTGAGGCGGATCTATTGTACTCAAAGTGTTTAGTTGTACCGAGTCAGCTTATATCCATCCATCACTAACTATTTATGCAACAAATTTTCCACACCATACCATGAATATATACTTCATCGGCTTTACCTTCAAATTTATCTTCTTTAAGTTGACAAAGGTTTCTTCGATATCTATAAAATGGTATTCGTCTTTAACACTTTTTACTAGCATGTCAATGATATATATTTTGACATTTCGTCCGATTTGTGCCTCGAAATCCTTATTCACCAAGGATTTGTAAGTGGCCCCAACATTTTTCAACCCAAAAGGCACAACCTTATAATAATGCAAACTCCTTCCATTGATGAACGAAGTACTTTTTTTATCTTTTGGATCCATTTTGATCTGATTGTACCCCGCGTATGCATCCATAAAAGATATTCCACGATTCCCCGACGTGGAGTCTACTAATTGATCGATTCGAGGAACTGGAAAAGGATCCTTTGGGCATGTTCTGTTCAAATCAGTGAAATCTACACACATTCACCACTTTCTATTTTTCTTTTTTACTAAAACCATATTGGTCGTCCACAATGGATACTGTGATTCTCATATGTGCCTAACTTTACATAAACAATCTACCTCAACCATAATTGCCTTTGATTTCTATTAAGAAAAATCTCTTCTTTTTTGAATGATCGGATGCACATTGCTTCGGATTGCCAATCTGTGACAAATAATTTCAGCAGGTACCCTTATAACATCTTTGGTAGACCACGCAAACATGTGTAACCATGTTAATGGAAACTGAATTAATCTCTTCTTTATTTCTGGAGACAACATTGTACCAATTTTTAAACTCTTTCTAATCAGAAAAAATGTGGTCATCAAAATTCTCATCATGGACCAGAGCTGATATACTTACTTTGACTCGCCCCATTTAATCTGCTTTGGGGATAAAGTTGTTCAGTAAAATTCTCTAGCCCTTTTCTGGTTACTTCTTATTGTTCTCATATTGTTTCCCATAACATATTTCAGGCATTAGTGAACAGTCAAAACCACCGCATGCATTCTAGACAGCCAAGATTTTATGAATATTGCATTGTATGATGTTGGCATATCCATCATAATGAATAACACTGTCACCACTTTCCTAAACGGTCTGCGACACAAATCCACTATACGTTCAAATTCCCCAAATAGTATGGCAGTCACCCTAGTAAAACTCACAACCATCTAATCCAAATGAAGAATATCATGGGGCTTTCCATTTTTCATAGGTCATCATTAATAATATAATGGCAAAGCTACTAGTGCCTATCAAAATTCTTCGCATCTCATCTCCAACAATTCCTGTTACGATTACCACAAGGTCCTCATGTGGGCCAATCACTTCTCTCATATTATCATCCTCAAAACTGAGTAGCGGATATGGACTCCTATATAAGTGTGGTTAAGCAAACGCTTCCAATTAAGTTGTTAGGGTCACAGTATGCCTTTTCCGGGAGTAGTTTGATATCCCTGAAATGGTATCACCCCCCTAAAATTGCCAATGACTCAAAGAAAGCACACAATTCATTAACCCTTCATTTCACAGTTGGCTCATCTACCAACATAACATTATCCTTCATAGTTTCAGATCCAAATACTCAGACGAAATATCAAAATAGTCGATATGTTCTAAAATCATCAAAGCATTTCTTGCTTCAGAGTTGCAAAATAGTATTTCTTAACAAATGTTATCAATTTCCTATTTTCGGAATTATACAGTCCTTCGTATTATGCCCGACATCATCATTATACTTGTAATAATTCTTGCTTCTGCTTTCCCTAGAGATCTGTATCGGGATAGGTTTGTAGAATTGTATATGATACCAAGCCTTGCCGAAAATTGTTGCTACACACTATATCAATTCAACGAAACAAGATGGTCAGACCCACTTGTTTGACATCGGGCTGACACTTTGTTGTACGCTTGCAACTTGTGAATTCACCATTGGTTTTGGAGGTAATTGGGTCAGTATTCTTGGTCGGAAAATTATTGTACGAATTGGATTATTGTATGTTATCATCGAAGATTATTGGAACTCATTCTGCTCAATTGTTTCCAACAAAATTCTCTTCTCCACCTGATCCAATAACGCGGAAAATATTATGGCCTATTTCTCTACGATGTCATCTTTCAGAATATCGTGGAGAGGTCTCATTCGGAAAGCTGTTAAGGCTTCTTGGTTTTTGCAACTCTCCATTTCAGTTTTAATCATAATGAAAAAACTAGTGTAGCCCTTTAGGATTTCCCCAAATTTCTGTCTGTAGTAAATTATCGCATCACCATTTGCACAAAATGTTTTACTTACAAAAAAGTGTTGGCAGATGATTTTTTAAAATATGTCAAAAAATTTATACAACCCTGCGCGGGTGGTTATTTTAATTCGAGGTAGCATTCTTAAATGTTTGGGAGAAAGCCCTACATATAAATTTATCATCATCGTCTTAATTAATCATAATATTCTTGAACTTCTCAATGTGGCTATATGAATTTCGAGTCTCATCAAAATTTTCTAACTTTGAGATGTCAACGGTAAGTTCCCTAATAGAATTTCTGGGGAAAGAGAAGACAACCTCCAATTATGCTCGATCTTATACATACTTCTTGGGGGCCTTCGTTTGCAATGGTATAATAAAACATCTTCCAATGGGTATGTGAAATGGTTATTTATGCGATACTCAAAACTTTGACTCCCCAACAGGATTTGTACATGAGGCGCAACTTTCTCACTTTCAGCAACGATTACCACCTTAACCCTCTTCTCGGACCCAAACACCCTCTTTTCTTGATCATTTCTTTCTCTTCTCGAATCCTTGGTTCGACGAGATGTCCAGTGGCCATCCCTACGTCACTTCGAATCATTTCTCTTATTAATTTTCCTTCGTTCGGGTTTTATAAATGTAATACTCATATATTTAGTGGAATCGTATCGACGTATGGGTTTCATCTTTCTTCTTGAACCTCTGATCTGAGAATGATGCGGTTTTAAATTCTAAAAAGCTCAGATCAGAGGTTCGAAAGAAGGTAACTAAAAAAGATGAATTAGAGGATAATCATCGGACCAACAACAGGTATGAAATATAGGTTAGACAGCTTCATCTCCGACGTATTTCATACCTATTGTTGGTCCGATGATTATCCTCTAATTCATCTTTTTTAGTTACCTTCTTTCGAACCTCTGATCTGAGCTTTTTAGAATTCAAAACCGCATCATTCTCTGCGTTTAATTTTGATGTATCTTCTAAACTTTATTTCCTCCGAGTTACTAAGGTAAACTCCTCGAGTAGCTCGTTAACATATCGATCATCATCGTGTTGTTCCTCTATTATCCGCTCTTTGATGGGATGATCTCCAGATGATTCAGATCACAAGACCATCAGTGCCAACATTAGGCTCTCATATCACTTCCATATCCATTTCTTTTAATGTATTTGACAATACAATAAGGGTTGTGGAAAAACGATTTCGGATACCAATCGCTCCATATAGACACCAATGATAGTTCCAACAATCTCTTAGAGGGATTATCTGTCTAACCTATATTTGGAGGATATTGTTTAGAGAGAGAAGTTAACAAAATTAGTAAAAAATAATAAATATTCACCTTTTCCCAAAAAGGGGGTATTACTTTATAAATTACAAGTGATGGGTCCAAAACCCACATGATTAGCCCCTTTGAGGTCATTTCATTACACTATTTTACTAATCTTAACCATAATTATTATTCATTACACAAAGCACCCTCAATATTACATATTTTTTGGGTTTCTTATACAATATTTTATAGAGCCACATTACCCTCTAATTTAACTGACCCAACTATTAGCCCAAATAATTCTTCCCCTTATCAAATTAAGCATCTCGTTATTTAATATAACACTACTTGAGAAGTAGAAGTTGAAACTACAAAGTGCATGGCTTTACTTTAAAATCTTATCATATGTAAAGAGAAATGATTAAATTCAGTAGAAGTTGAAACTGATTCAAGGCTTATTATTGATATACTAGCTAAAGAAAAGCTTTTCGGTATTTGGCTTCTTTATTATCTTGCTGCATAAAGCTTATTACATATGTGGCATAACAATATGCCACATATTTAGAAAATAAAATAGTGTTATTGACTCGATTGTAAAATCGACTCTCAAATCCAAAAGAAACTTAGATTATAATCTCAATCAAGTGCCTGCATCCTTAAGAGCTATAAAATTCCTAGAAATTCTGGAAATTGGCTACCTTATAATTGAATACTACTAGTAATAAGAAATTGGTCATTGAGTTAAATCAACTCTTAAATCAAGTTTACTAAACTGGGTCATGGTTTCTGGCTCAACTCTATAGTTAGCTCAAAATTCTACTTCAAAATTATATTATTATGACAATTCTAACTTCCCGAAAAGCAGGTATTACCTGACTAGTGTGTTTGGTGATATCCTTCTTTACAAGTCTTTATTACATCGTAAGCTCTCTAAAAGCAAGTTCAACTCTAAACTAAAAAAAGGGTGAGAGAAAGTTACAAGCAAATAAATTGATGAAATTGGAGTCGAGAGTAGTACATTAATCAATTCTTGAGCTCCCGATTTATAGTGTTTCTATAACTCTAAGTTTCCAAAATATTTGTCATCGAGAAGATATCTGGTGGTTTCCAAAGCTTGGTAATCACTGTCCTTTCATATGGGAGGTCTATCTAAAAAAAACTTAAATTGAGTATTATCAAGACTAGGTGGTAAACTTAAATTCAATGAAGCCATTATTGACTTTAAATGAACTTAAAGACTAAGGAAGTTATGAGAAGAAGACTAAAATGACGACTTCATAGTAATCAACTAACCTGAATATGATAAGTAGAAAAATATAGCTTTTCCATGAGTTGTAACATGCTGGTCTGTGGTTGTCATCAATTGAATCCCAAAATTTCATCATCTGCGTGTTATGGCAGGATTTCGAAAATTAAAAAATGACGGATCTTCAATATACATTCAACTGTTGTGTTTGAATTAGGGTCAACTCAAGGATCATATGTTGAGGTTGGTCCTTGGATTATTTACTGATGTTAAAGGGACCTTTTTTAAATGTTGCCTCACTCGTTGCATATTGTAAGTGTACTTGTTTTTATTAATAGAATTTCTTTAGTTAAAAAAATAATTAATTTTATTTATTTATTTTATAATTAAAAACAAACATATATTGTTTGTAATTTGCCTAAATAAGTATACTTATTGAAAAGATACATATTGAGCTATTTAGTGGCAAATAGATTACATGTTAGGATGCTCGTATTATTTTAAGGGTGAAGCTATTTCCTCCATCATATTTTTTATTTCCTCTATATTTGAAAATCAAAATAAGATTTATCACTTGATTTTACCATCTTACCCTCACTTTACTTTCTAATTTATAATTTGATGCCATTATCCACTATGAAACCCTTATATTAATAAACACATCATTAAGCCAACATATATGATTTAGCTTCTAAAATTAAACAATAAAAACAAAAAAAACCCAAATTTCTTACTCATGAAAGAGGAAGACACCCAAACCAAATTCTAACACCGGAGAACTATTACCCAATCAACCAACAAAGTAATTTAATTTTGTATTTTAGTTTCACATTTATCTAACATGACAATCACTTTTTAAAAAACTCATTTCAAAAATCCCGATTTTGCTGGTTAAATTCCAGAACACCTAATTCCGAGCTATCATCTCTAAATTAGGTGTTTTGTTTTTTTAAACGTATCTAATTCTGAGCCATCATCTCGAAATTAGTTTTTTTTAAAACAACACATCTAATTCCTAGCTAGCATCTCGGAATTAGGCGTTTTTTTATAAAACAAATGCATCTAATTCTTAGCTAGCATCTCAGAATTAGGTGCTTTAAACAAATGCATCTAATTCCAAGCCAACATCTCGAAATTAGATATGTTTTTTATTATTATAAAAAAACACTTAATTTCGAGATGATGGCTCTAAATTAGATGTATTTGTCCTGTAACTCGATTTAAAACAAAACCGAGTTTCCAGAACTCGATATCCAAACCCATATGATTTAAAAATAAGATTAATTTCAGATTTTTATCTTTGTAATACGAGAGACTGCTTCAAGTGGTGGCTAAGATTTGTTTTTTGTTTAAAAGAGAAGAGATGAGTGAGTTTTAGTTTGAAGGTTGTCTACTTATATTGGATTTAGGTAGATATGATGTTTGGATGGTTGTTGGAAAAAGAAGATAAAAAAGATAGATATGGTGTTTGGTGTAAAATTAAATTAAAAATTAAAAAATAATTAAATACTTCATTTATGAAAGAAATAACAAAATGGGATACTTTTTGACCTATGAAGAAAATGATAGATCTTGTCTGGGAAATATCTTCACCTTCATTTTAACAATCTAACTATAACACATCTACATAAAAATTCACTAAAAACCAACAGAATATGTTCAAATGTTTGAATGTAAGTTCTGTACGAATAGTTTCACAAAAGTTTCATTTCACAAAACTTTCATTTAAATACATGCCTGTTTTAAGAAATAGATAGTTAACTTAAAGAACCTACCTAGTTTATAAAAAAATAAAAAATAAAATCATTCATTGAAATTCTTGTTTGGTTACTAGGAACTAGCGGTGGTAATTTGGGTGGTGTCTGGCCCGACCCGATCCGGTCCGGTCAGGTTTTGTTCGGCCCGAATTTAGAACGGGTCGAGTTCGGGTTCAGAAAATATAACCCGCAACCGGGCCGGGCCGGGTTCGGTTTTCAAATTTGTCCAGCTCGTTCCGGCCCGAAAATCATAAAATATATATAAAAATAATATTTTTATATATAATATAAGTAATATTTTTAAAAAATAAATTAATATATTTAAAATAAATTAAAAAATATTAAAATTAATGTCCGCGGCTCGGGCCGGGTTGACCGGCGAACATTAGCGGGCAGGTTCGGGTTTGGAAATATGAACCCGAGAACGAGTCGGGTCGGATTCGGGCTCAAATGCAAAAAAGCGGGCTCAAGCAGGCCGATCCGGACCCGACCCGCAGACGGCCCATTGTCACCCCTACTAGGAACGGAAAACTTATTGTACAGTACGCAAAGAAAACCAAAACTTTTATATCTAAACTTTTACCGGAGAGGATCCAACTTCTATCATTCAAATATCTGAAAATATTGTTTCCTCTCAGTTTTCTTTTAAAGAATGACAAGTTTTTTTGAAT
This sequence comes from Limnanthes douglasii subsp. nivea, assembly GCA_036936605.1. NCBI lineage: Eukaryota > Viridiplantae > Streptophyta > Magnoliopsida > Brassicales > Limnanthaceae > Limnanthes > Limnanthes douglasii. Next base: position 148,117,982 of record JAUPFV010000001.1, on the reverse strand, counting down.
CCGCGGGTATCCGATTTGATCGGATGGGTTATGGATTTTAAAAAAAATTTCACATATGGGTTGTGGGTTTTAAAAATTACTACCCGTTGGGTATAGGATGGATTATGAGTTTAAAAAAAAATCACGGATACCCGTTAAATTAATATTATATAAAATATTATATTATTTAATATTATATATCAAGTTTTAAAATAAAGTTATTAATATTAGTATATGTATTCAGTAATACCAACACCATATATTATTTGCTAATATATACTGTATATTTTTGAAAAATATTATTTTACATTTAAATATTAAATTTAGTTTTTCAATTTTTTTCTTTTAATATTTTTTATTTTTCTCAACAAAACCCGATACAATCAATATTCGTCTAATATGAATGTTATTAATTAAATTAAGAAAATACTAATATATATCAAAAACATATATTAATTATTAATAACATTACAAAAATACAAAATATTTGCTAACTATCGTTCGACACCGTATATTTTCAAAAATATTTCTCCACATTTAAACATTAAATTTGATTTTTCAATTTCTTCTTTTTTAAATATTCTTTTTTCTTTTTTTCTATTAATATTATTATTTATTAGATAAAAACATTACTAACATTTACCAAAATCATATACCAATTACTAATAGATAATAAAATAGTACTCCACATTTAAATATTAAGTTTGATGATTTATAATTTTTTTAATATTTTTTTCTTTCTTTTTGCAATTAGCATCAAACTACCTAATATATAATTAATTAAATTAAAAAAATATATTTTGCAACATATATCTAGGGGTGGCAATTCCGGTGTTGTCCGGCCCGACCCGACCCAGCACGGCCGGGTTTTGTCAGGCCCGAACTTAGAACGGGCCGGGTTCTGGTCCAAAAATTGTAACCCGCAACCGGGCCGGGTTCGGGTTTCAAATTTGTCCGGTCCGTTCCGGCCCGAAAATCATAAAATATATATATAAATATATTTTTATATATAATAAAAATAATATATTTAAAAAATAAATTAATATATGTAAAATAAATTAAAAAATATTAAAATTAATGTCCGCGTATCGGGCCGGGTTGACCGGGGACATTAGCGGACGGACTCGGGTTTGAAAATATGAGCCTGGAGCGGGGAGGGCCGGGTTCGGGCTCAAGTATAAAAAAAGCGGGCTTCCGCGGACCGGCCCAAACCCGGCCCGCGGATGACACCAAAACTATGTATTAATTATTAATAGATAACAAATGGTATTAGATTGATTTTTTTTTTTTTATAGAATTGGTTTAAATCTAGGAACCACTGGGTAGTTTTTAAAAAAAACTATAATTTCAATCGGTACTCGTGGATCGGTACCCGAATCCGACGGGTTCGGATGTGGAGAAAAAATATTAATATCGGTACGGGTTAGGGTATGGATTTTGAAAAATATAGACGGATGGGTTACGGGTTTAGCTATACCCACACCCATCCCGACCAATTACCATCCCGGTAACCAGGAAGGGAAAACTTATTTTGCAGTACACAGAGAAAACCAAAACTTTTACCTAATCGGATCCAACTTCTATAATTCAAATATCCGACAATATTGTTTCCTCTCAGATTTCTTCCAAATCAACTCTCTGGAAATAAGCTGAGCTTAGTGAAAGCCGCCAAGTTGATAGCTTAGCAGCATCTTCTAACTTCTCTGTCATGCAATAGCAGGATGAATATGTCTAAAAGACAATCATCCTGCTACCAATACCACACATCAACTCCAGCGGCCACTGGAGATGGATTAATCAAATTGCACAATACTGCATTATTTTCCAGTCGAAAATCGGTCTGCAGCTACAATGTTTAGATCATAACTCCCAAATCCACTAAAACCGAGTACCCTCCTACAACAACAATGCATATAGGATTCACAACATCCAATTCCAATGCCAAAATATAGAGTTATACAGCTTGTTGATTTCTGCACCATAAATATTATAGGAGAAATGGGTTTTCCACAATACTATAACTGGAATTAAGACAAATTACCAGTTTTATTCGCGAGAATTTTCACTCTCTTGGCGCATATCAAATATCACATAGAGTGGAAGATGATTAAAATAAGATCAAGCAATGATATTTTTTCCCATGTACAAGAACTATAGAAAAAAGCTACCTAAATTAGCAGTTAAAAGAAATCATATATCATGCACATATCAAGAGAAATCTTTAATTTGTACAACGATGATTGTTATATCATCTGTTCGGTTTTCACTCTCCAACCATAATTTATAGGACTCTCCTGCAACAGAAGCACAAGCATCTCTGGGATCTGAAAATTTGGCCACCTGCAGAGATGATAAAACGAGAAAACTTTCATAACTCCTTTGTTATAGATCCATTACGATGAGCAGTGAGTTATGATTCAAATATATTCGTCATAGGTAAGGGTCTTAGTTAATTTATAAGTCGGGGTGGGCTTGAGCCCAGCCGAATTTCTATAGGCTCACGGATCAAACAGAAAATGTGAGGCTTGAAACTCAACTCAATATTTTTTCCTATAACTCGGGATCAGTTATATCAAAAGATTATTTATTTATCACTATTAAACACCCAAAAAGATCATTTAATACAATCTCCGGCTTGGTCCGGGCCTGGGTTGAGCTCAGCTCTGATTAAATACTTAATAGTATATCTTTTAGCTGGCTCGCCAGCCGTTGTATGAGCTAGCATATTTGGCTCGAGCTCAGCTCGAAATGGGTTTTGTGCCGTAAGTCTAGGCTCAGGCTAGACCTCAAGCTCGAACTTTCAATTTTGATCCGAGCTTGAGCAGCTTGCTAGCCCTAAGCAAAATATCTATAAACACTTTGACAATCATGATGAGGCAGAATTTGAAGCATACCATATCCACAACAGCTTGGCTTGGGAGGAACTCAAATACTCCATCACTCGCGACAACAAAAGATAAACTTTTAGGCGAGAGATGAACCTCTGAAACCTCAGGAAGAGCAATGACGCCGATTGTCTCAGCTACACTATCTCCAACACTGCGTGTGAATGCGGTACCTGGATACATCCCGTGCTCAACCCACAATCTTGGCGGGTCGCCACCTTCATTAATTTCGTCCCCCCATGACTGAATACTCCGATCCTTCTTCCCTTCAACTTGCTCAACACTGAGAACCCTTGCTCCGCAACTCTTCACTCTTTCACACTCATCTTTCCTAAACGGCGTTTGATCATAAGACAAGTCCTCTGCGACAACTTCATTTCCATCCAAAACAGATAGAACTGCCCTCGAATCGCCCACATTTGCTACATACAACTTATCCCCGATTACAAGAACAGTAATCGCAGTGGTACCACTCATTGAATCATCAATCTCACTTTTATGCAACTCTTCACTCGTCTGCGAAAACGCAGTGTTATAAGCTTGCACCGGAGAGTCATACAAAGTAGGGTCATCCGACAATATCTGGATAAGCCTTTCCTTTACGAAATTCGAACACTGAGTTCCAAACGAACCATGGCCATCAAAAACTCCGAAGAAATGGATATCAGGGTTACCTTGAACGTGGGTTTTTATGCAGTAACTATCTTGGTTTTGCTTATGAGGCGAATCTGGGTAGTAACCTCGTTGCGTTAGAACAGAGAACTGCAAATTGAATCCATATGAAGGAACAGAAACAGTCTCAAGCTTTATTTGGGTGACTAGTTGCCTGTCTTTTGCCTTACTGCTCTTATCTTCTTCATCTCTGTCATCCCCAGAATCATTACCGGACGATGACGAAATATAAATACTACAACACTTTCCATTAACGCAGCCCATATTACAAACAAATAAAAATCCAGACAGTGTTCGAATAACAACTACAAGCAAATAGCTTGATGAATTGTTGAAATCAATATCGTGGCTTAGATTTTGTATCGAACCATATTTAAGAAAGCAAAGGAATAAACCAAATTGCAGAAGGGAAAGAACTTAATACTAAGTTTTTTGCAGAGAATTTAGGTTCTAGATTGTTTAAACGATAATTCAAACAAAAACTAGAATAACCCCCGAAGGAAGAAACTACAAACGCTAAATACAACGTGAGAATCAAAGGGTCTAAAATCGCCTGATCATGGGATTGGATTGTACCATTAATAAATAAAATTTATAAATGAGATTCTTTGTGTAGTGAAATGGGTATTCTCAAAACGCAGAATCGTACCTTCGGAGAGGAAGAAACCCAGGTAACGGAGAGAAATTAGGGGTATCGTATTTTAGCTTGATTGAGAGAAAGAGAGATTCGATGTGTGCACGGGTGGGTTTCGGCTCTGCTTCGCTTGTCCGCACAAAAAAGAAATGATTTTTCCCAAGAAAACACGTACACAGGAAAAGTGCATGCGTACGTATGGACTCGCTCTTCTACTTCAAACCTTATAATCTTTACTCCCCCAATTCCCAAGTCCTAACATAAACTTCCCAAAATCCCATAAAATCCTAAGCAAAAAACAAATGAGGCAGGTTGATAACTTGATAGTTTCTGTTTTCAGAAGGGAAAAAATGAACTTTTCAAATTTATATAATGTCTTAGAAAATTTGAAATTTAAAAAGTTGTTTAGAAACTTTGATAATTTTCCAAAGAGTTCAAGTAAAAACAATATGAGTGCTTAGATAGAAAGATTCAAAGTCATGATCTTTGATCACAAACATGCATTGCTCAACCAACTCCGTTATTCCATTAGAAAAATAAATTCTTTTTATTTGGTTGGGAAAATGTTTGACACTATTTGTTTGCTAAATGTTTTGAAATTTTATAAGATATGTTAAATTTTAGAGAGAAAAAAAAAACCTTTGTCGAACAAAAGTGAAAACTAATAAGATTGTCTTTAAGTCTTTAAGTTAAGAGTTATAGTTAGGAATATATATATATATATATATATATATATATATATATATATATATTATAAAAGTGTCATTTTAAGTAATCGGTGATAAGCGGTCGCATGATATCATGCGACCGTTCATACATTTTTGTGTGATCCAAAATATATTTTGGATTGTTTAATATATTTTTTGTCATTCAAGTGCAGCTAATATAACTCTATTAGCTCTTTTAATAATAAATAGGTGATTCTTGTATAAATATCAAAATTAGTTCAAAATAAGTATTTGGTATCAAATAAGATGGCTATCTATATTTAAGTATCAAGCATTTAACAAAATATCCTAATATTTATTTTTTAACAAAAAAAGCTTTTAACAAAAAAAAGTTTTTTAAAAAAAAATCATATTTTTTATTTATAATTTCAACAATAAAATCGAAACTATCGTTGTGTTTATATTTACGAGACAAGTCAAACAAATGGTCTTTTAGATATGTTTCGGAAAAAAAAAATTGTTAAATATAAGAACGGCATAACTCAAATTCGTAATGTTTTCTAATGTTAATGGAATATATTTTTTCTACTTCGCCATAAATGTTTGTAAAACCATTTTAAAATCATTTTTTTTGTATATTTGAGATATTTGTAAGAAATTATATATGATTTGTAATAAATTAGTAACAAAGTTTTATAGCTGGAATTAGGTTTCGTAACTAGGGTTCACAATAATGTGTACATCAGCAAAATACAAAACTTAAAAATTTAATGGAGGATCTAGCTACGTTGTGGAAGATTAAATTGAAATATTATTTACTACAACAAGGGTTGTGGAGAATAAGATGAAAGAAAAGGGAAAACAAGATTATGAAGAAAAGGATTTATGTTGGTATCTAATGACTGTAAAAGAAAACATTACTTGAAGGAACACTTGTACGATTTCAGATTGATAAAATGTATGTCCATAACTCAAAAGCTAGATAATTTTTAATCAATTATTATGGACTTGGAAAATATTGATATCATCATTAAGGATGATCAAGCTTTGTTTGTCTTAAGATCATTAAAAAATTTCTATGAGAATTTTGTGGATAGCATTATGTATAGTAAGAACAAGTTATCTCTATCAGATGTCAAAAGAGCGCTAAAAAAAAGTTAAGACAGTTACATCCAGACAATCAGGCGGAAAGGAAGCGTCTTATAACCAGAGGATGATCTAGTAACAATGAGTGTTCTTCAAAGAAAAAAACTTGGAGGTCCATAACAACAATAGATGACTTAAACTGTTATGAATACGGTAATCAAGATCATTATAAGAGAGGTTGTCTAAAACTGAAAGATAAGAAGAAAATCCAAAGGAAAATGTTACAAACCTAACGGACAATGTGAACGTTTTTTACGATAGTGAAATAGTGGTACACGAGATGTTTTTCTTGTATTTTTATATTATGGGAAAAACTCTTGAGTAATTATTACTCACGCAATGTGTCACATGTGTTAGTTCAAACAGTGATTTAATACTTCCAAGCTAGCACATGAAACTGTTTATTTAGGGAACAATCATCTAATATTTGTTGGAGGATCGATAACGTCATAATTAGAATTTTTGACGGTGTTGTTAGAATCGTGATGTGATGGCATGTTATTAGGTGAAAAAATACATGATATCTCTTAGAATATAAATCCCTATAAATTAAAATTGCCGTGGATATGATAGTGCACTAAAAGTAATAGAAGTCCCATCGATATGTATAAAAGACAGTTCGAAGGGGCTTAACATTCTCTGAGAGATTGTTATTGCAGGTGATGTTGGTGAATGGACTTGACACAATCGCGCATATAATAGTGTACTAAAGGGGGAAAAACCAGTAATCTCTTAGGATTGATTACTGTACTCATTCTTAGTGTTCTTTAATGCATATAATAAGTAGAATTTGACATGTCACTCCGAATAAAACCGGTTGATCGTTATTTTGAAACGTGTCCCTAAAACACTCTCTGATCATCAGAGAGTTCATGCAAGCCCATAATAGTCCGAAAAAACAAGTGATCACCGGCTAGCATGCAAATTACAACTTGTTGCCAAGAAACAAAAATATGGGTTCTCTTAAATAAAATTTAATTAATAATACTTTAATCTAATAATATATGTATATAGACAATTAAATATGTAGTTTGATATCTTTTTTCTATTAATAGTTGCTGTTTTTCCAGCAAATAGAAATTTTATTACTTAAATGAGAAAAGTAACAACATTACAAAGATTGGGATATAATTGAAAGAAGATATAAATTTGAGGATTTAAATTGAAAACCAAAAATTTTCATGAAAACAAGAACTTTGGATGGCGCCTAAAAATCCCTCCAGAATAGCCAATTGGGACCAAAATTAGGGTTTCCTCCTGAGACCCCCTTCACAAAATCACCAGCCCCTTTCACAAAATCAGCCTCAAAAATCAAAACCAAACAAATCAATCCCTTCTCAGAGCTAAGAAACGTAGCCCAATCCCAAGCTTTCAAGAAGAGATAGCGACCTGAGATGATTAGGAGCTGTAGCTATGGTGAACTGCATGTTAGCTTTGGAAGAGAGAGAATGCTTCGCGATCCAATCCGAGCAGTGGTTTTGGGTTCGAGAAATGAAGCGGATCGACATTCTAGAGTGAATCAGAGCTCTACAAGTGTTTAGCGACGCATGCAGGTACCAAGCTTCTCTTCGATTTGCTAAAAGATTTATTAGCACCTCACTGTCAGATTCGACATCAACTTCTGACCATCCCTTCTGTTTGCAGATGATCAACCCTTCAAGGAGCGCACCAATTTCAGCAAAGAGAGGGTTAAACTTTCCCAGCAGCCTACCAGAACCAAGAACAATATCTCCCTCCGAGTCTCTAATCAGCACACCACTGCTAGCTTCACCAAAAGCATTACAAGCACCGTCAACGTTGAGCTTCAACCTACCAGGTTTAGGAGCAACCCACTTAAGGTACATTGGAGTTTTCCTCTTTACATCAATAGACTTACACCCTAGAACAGAAGCAATATAATGAGCATTAGTCCATAGCTTGTTGTTAGTCATTTCAGAAGCATCAATACTATTAATGATATAGATAACTCTATCAATAGCTGACTTAACAGACTCAATAGAACCCTTGTACTTAGATTTGTTACGTTTTCTCCAAATGACCCAACATATTATTTGAGGGACAAGGTGAGATATATGTCTGGTTTTTTTAGTAAGCCAAAACCAAGATCTAATAATATGAGATAACACCATATATCTGTCAATTTTGACATTAAAGACACAGTTAAAATAGTTCCAGATTTGCCAAGCGTAATGGCATTGCACGAAAAGATGATTCTTATCCTCAATGCTATTACAAAACTGACATTTTGAAACAATTTGGATGTGCCTTCGCATAAGAATACTGTCAATCGAAATGAATCCTTTGAGAAGCTTCCAACATAGAAATGAAAAAAATTTAGGCACAAATGAGCCCCAAATCTTTTGATATATACCAGATTTAGATGAATGATTTCTAATACTGTCCCATGTAACATTAGAATTAAAATCCTGACTATTAGAAAGCTTCCAAAAAATTTTATCAGAACATGTAGGATTAACACTATACTTAGCAATGTGATCCATTCTATCAGGGGAAAGAGTTGTAATAAGAGAACTGAAGTCCCAATTATTAGATTTCCAAAACGTTTTTACAGTAGCTTTAAGAAACCAGGAGCAAGGGTTAAAATCACTTATCAGGGGATGGAGATCATGCCATTCCTCCAGCCAAAAATCCATACCACCCTCACCAAGCTTCCATTTAACATGCTTCTCAGCCTTATGCATGATAGATGTAATTCTTTTCCAAACTGTAGAATCAGAGCCTTTACAATTAGCTTTAATAACATGAGCATCAGAACAATAGGTGTTATGAATCAGCTCAGACCAAAGACAACTGTTTTTCCTAAGAATGAACCAAAGTTTATAAGAAAAAACAAGCTGCATGTCATTGAGATTTTTAAAGTTTAAACCCCCTTCAGAGTAAGGATTACAGAGCTTGTTCCAGGTAGACCAGTGAATAGTCTTCTCATTGTAACTAGATCTCCATAGAAACCTGTTGAAACAAGTCTCCGATTTCTTGATGATAGAATTAGGGATTAAAGAGTTGTGCATCCAATAGTATAGAATAGGCATAAGCACACTACTTATCAAAGTCATTCTGCCAGCAAAAGAAAGGTTAATAGTGTCCCAATCAGAAATTCTATCATGAATCTTTCTAATTAGAGAACAATAGTTAACCCCTTTGTTATTCTTAGAGATAGTGATACCAAGATAACTAAAAGATAAGGCCTCAGGACTATGATCAGAAAGAACATTGAGTCTGCTAGTTGTAGAGAGAGTAGCTTTACTAGACACAATGAGCTTAGTCTTTCCTTTATTGATAGACTGACCAGATAATTGTTGATACTTGTCCAAGAAACTACTTAAGGCAATGATGGAGGAAGGCTTGCAATTGGTAAAGACCAATATGTCATCAGCAAATGCCAAACAAGGCACCAGGTAAGAAGATCTAGATGCATACTGAAATTGCTTGTTATCATTGAATAACTTGTAAAGACCACGTAGAAGGACCTCTTCAGCTAGGATAAACAGGCTAGGAGACAAAGGGTCTCCTTGCCTTAAACCCTGCTTTTGATGAAAATAACCTGTGACCAAACCATTAATCAGAACAGAAATGTGGACATTAGATATCATACTTTTAATAATAGAAACACAGGTGTCATTAAATCCAAAACAGGATAGCACTTTAAGAATGAAACCATGAGAAAGCCTATCAAAGGCCTTGGACATGTCTAACTGAATCAAGACATTTCCAGAACTAGGCTTTCTATTTATGTCATGCATCATCTCCTTAGCAATAAGAACGTTCTCGTGAATGAGCCTCCCCTTAACAAAAGCCCCCTGCATCTTAGAAACAATCTTAGGCAAGATATAAGCAATCCTAGAGTTTATAACATTAGATAGAATTCTGTTAAACATAGAGCATAAACTTATAGGCCTAAAGCTGTTCCAAGATATAGGGTTAGGGCACTTAGGAATCAAACAGATTCCAGTAGCATAGACACCCTCATGTAATACCATACCACTAAGAAAAGAATTAATAGCCCTACAAAGGTCTTCACAAATAATAGACCAACAAGATTTAAAGAAATCTATGTTAAAGCAATCCAAACCAGGAGCACTATCATTGCTCATCCTGCAAATGACATTCCAAATTTCATCCTTGGTAGTTAACTTAGAGATTGAGTCATTGTCCTCATTAGAGACCAGCCTAGGAATGTTATTAAAAATGGCCTCCTGGTGCATATCATAAACCATGTTAGCATTAGAGATAGGAGCTAAAATATTTTTGAAGTAATTTTGAGCAGAAATAACAATGTCATCAGGATTATAAATCCAAACACCCTCATCTTTAATGCCTTTAATCACATTACGACTTCTTTTCTTCTTGACAAAAGCATGATAGATCTTAGTGTTCCCATCCCCATTCTTAATCCAACTATTATAACACTTTTGATGCCAATAACTCTCTTCATTCCTAAGAGATTTAATGTACATGTTGTTAGCTTTAGAAAGATCAGCCTTCGAGATCTGAGAATTATTCAACAAATATATATTCTCCATCTCCCTAACTAAATCAACAGCCTCCTTGACCTTGCTGAAAATATTGCCAAACACCTTAACATTCCAAACCTTAAGACAAGCTTTGAGCCTTCTAAGCTTGTACCAGAAGACCTGACTAGGGTTCCCATTACACCTTAAGCTCCAATTCTGACTAACAGTATCCAAAAAGCTATCCTCACTAATATAGGCATTAAGAAATTTAAAACTACCCTTTTTGATGGTATGCAAAGTATTAGAGTGAGCCTGAATTAACAAAGGAGCATGGTCAGAACAAGTTCTGACCATGTGGATAACCTGAGTAGAGTTGAAACTATCATTCCACTTAGTATTAACCAGAGACCTGTCCAACCTTTTCCACTTAGTACCCATGTTCCAAGTATACCTAGAGCCAACAAAACCAGCATCCTGAAGATTGAATTGTCTAACAGCCTCATTAAACTCCTCAGTGCTAGCATAGTCATAAGTAACACACCCAACTTGATCATCAGAACAAGAAACAACATCAAAATCTCCCGCAATCAGCCAAGGAACCTCATGAGAAGCAATAGAAACCAATTGAGCCCAAAGATCCCTTCGAAGAAGCCTTTGACTCTTAGCATAAACAGAAGAAAAATTGAAACTATCATAACCAGGATAGACCACCTTCATGTGTAGCATATGGTCATGATCAACCAGCACATTCAACTCAACATCATCACGCCAGAGAATCCAGATTTTGTTGGAGAAATTTCCAACAAAATTCTTGAAACCCAACTTAGAAGAAACCATACTAATCTTACCAAAATCAGCCATAGGCTCTTGAATCGAAAGAATTTTAATCTTATGATCTTTAATAATAGTGAGCAGCCTTCTCAAGGTTGATTTGTTACTGACCCCTCTAGCATTCCAACTAGATATCTTGATCATTATCATAAAGGGATTTAGACTTTTGTTGTTCTCTAATGCGATTCAGAGAATTAACTGTAAACTTCTTTGATTTCTTTCTTTTAAATGCAGATTTCCCCTTGCTGGAGAGGATTGTCTCGAAGTTACTGGGAGAAGTAGGCTTACTGCCCAGATTATCACCGGGAAGAGAATCCATACTTCTCTCACTCTGCAACTTACTTTGAGCAAAGTCCTGATCCAAGCCTTTAATAGCTTCAATAATTTCCATGTTGTTATTAGAACTGATGTTCCTTTCTTTAGTGTTAACAGAAGTATTAACATATATCGGATCCTTAATAACAATGGATCTTAAATTTCTTCTGTATTCTTTACTAAAAGATTGAATGTTACTAGAAACACTTTTATCATTTCTTGCAACCTGTTCAGTACCCTTTTCAATATGATCTTGAGTACTTTGAGACACAACTTTAACAAAACTAACATTATCTTGAACACTAGCAGAGTGATCTTGAATATTTTCAGTAGGTTCAACCTTTCTTTCTTGATTGACAACCCTTTCTTTCTTCAAACACTCTTCACCTTTATGACCAATGTGATAACAGACATCACAATAGGCTGGAAGGTTCTTATAACTAACATTGATCCAGCATCCATCGTTGGACCCGAAACCAACCCAAAGCTTGTAGATCATCTTCCTAGAGATATCCACTTCAATCTGCGCATAACAGGCATTCAAAACTGCCTTATTTCCATTAGGAACGATGATATTGTAAGGAACCCCAATAGATGATGCCAAATATTTGATAATGCTTTGATTAAACATGAACTCAGGGACTCTCTCAAAGCGAACCCACACCATAGTATTAGGATTTTCAAAATGTTTGTTAAACTCAGGACTTCATCGCAAGATCCTCATAGTTTTCCCTTCAACGTTCCATACACTTTTAGCCCAAAAAGTACTGACATCTTCAGGCAGTTGAAACTCAATAAAGACATGGCGAGAATCGAAACTGTTAAACATGAAGGAGCCTTTAAATTTAAAGCTTTGCAAGGATGAATCAAGAACTCTTCTCTTAGGTAAGCCATCACTAAACTTCCCTATTAACGTGACTGGAGATTGATTGAGCAAAGCCTCTTTCGTTTCCTTTTAGAACTGAATAGAACAATGATCAGAACAATATTTGATGCATTCTGGTTTGAAGATAGGTGATCTATCAGTTGTCGACTTTTTAACAGCATCAGCGAACGATTTTTGATTGCTGTTCTTGTTAATGGCTTGAAGAAGAGTTGGAAACTCTTCAATATCTTGAGGAGAATTCAATGAAGAATTCATTACCACATTCATGGTAAGCAACGAGGAAGATGAAGAATCAAGAAGAGGTTTTAGCGTTTTTTGGAGAGAAAGTTAGCGCCATTCCTTATAAATATTTTTTATTTTAGTCCAAATTACATTTGCATTATTGTAAGTTTGTCTCCTTATAAAACAGCCAGAGAATGACTCTGAGGGGTTGTGCATGTCTGCCTAACTTTGAAGGGCAGATGGAAACCTTAATTTGTAATGAAAGTTCAAGGGAACAACTTAGACATTAGACATTGCTTTTCTAAGAATCATCAATATCATCTGATTTCTACTTTTTATCCACATCAGCATATTCCGAATTAAGAATATCTAACAACTAACTATTCTCTGTGTTATTGGTTATCAAGTGTTTGATCAAGAACCAAACATATTTCTCCTGAATCTAATAGTTGAGTGTCTGATAATTTAATAAGTTCCAATAAAGTTTGTAAACAAATTTATAGTATAGTCTTGTTGAAACTAATTTTGTCTACTTGAACAAGTAGACTTATATGGTAGCCTTATTAATTAGTAAAGAAATATAATACACTGTTATGTAAACGAAATTGATGATTGGCTGATATAGTAGAGAATAAACATATGGTATATAGTATATTGAGTTGATATATTAGCATTTGCTGCAAATTTTTATGCTTCATTTCAAATTAAAAGGATTTGTGTGACATTCCAAGAAACCAAGTCTCAGTGCAGTTGTTTTAGTCCTCTTTCTGTTGTTATGATCGTAACATTTTGGGGGGTTGGACTTTATCATCTTGGTTTCCCTTTGGTGGCAACATGTGTGGAAATCGGATTTCCAGAAATACATTTTATGCAGCAGAAAGATACGGAAGTGCTACACCAATTCCACCTTCTGTCATTACCCGTGGTACCGGTTGGCTGGGAGTAGGTTGTTTGCTTAGTGCCATAGCACCACAGCTTCGGTAAAAGATTCAGCACCTAAAGCCCAAGTCATTTAGATAAACCTATACTAGTAAATGAAATATTATAATCCATGTAATAAGTAGTTAAATTTGTTACAACTTGTTAATGGATGAAAAGTTACTGAAAATGTACTATGTAATATAACACAGCATGCTAGTAATCTTTAGAGAATAAAATACAATATTAACTATTGGAGATTTTTATTTTAACAAGAAGATCTTCATCTTCCTTCTTGTTTCTCGTTTCTCTTTCAAATTTTAACTTCCAATTCTCCATCATTAAGCAATAACAACTACGGCGGCTTAAAGCTCGACAGAACCAGTTTCATGCTATGGAAAACCAAGATTCTCCCAATAATCTCAGATTTCAGGTCAAATCCCCTACCATCACAAACTTGTATCTGAAAATTCTTGTGCGAAGGATTGGTACTCTAAAGACCTACTCTTTCCTATTTTGGTAACAAAAGACCCTATTTATATTAAAGATGTATTTTTTCTAGTTTAATGATCAATGAATGTATCTATTGGCAATTTTAGATATTTATGGATAATTCAGTCTTCAATTCAATTTCAAAATAGGGTTGATATAAAATAGCTTTTTTTATAGTGTAAATTGTAAGTTAAATTTCTGGATCTCAGGCACAGTCGGTTAAGTCAGTTACCGTACATTTCAAACTATAATCCCGTTTCCGTATAAATACTTTATTAATTCGTTATGTACAAAGTTACCAAAATACCTCTATCAAAGCAATAGTTTTTGTTTCTTCTTATCTTTAGGGTTCATCTTCAAAACATCATTTTTACGTAAGAAATAAATATGAGACAGAGACAGGTCATTTTAATGGCAGATCATAAGAAGAACTCTAACGAAGTAAAATGATAATATTTTAATTATTTTGGCCTTTGATTTCACTAACTCTAATTTCTTTAATGTTATATATATTTTCCAGCATTTGTTTTCTTTGGTAATTAATGTATCTTCCATCATTTTACACACTCTTTTTGTTTTCTTTCTATCCTTAGTTACGACACGTTGAATACAAAATCTCCATGCACTGCAAAGGATGCGAAAGAGACATTGCCAAAACAATCTCGAAGATCAAAGGTTATATATTTTCTACGCTTTCTATTATCATCATGCAAGAATACTAGATCTTACATGCATGAAACATATTTTAAATGTTTTCGTAAAGAGAAAAAATCCATAAACTCTTGAATCTTTTGTATAGGGGTGGAGATGTTTACCACAGAGATGAAGAATCATAGGGTTACGGTGACGGGCAGAATTGATGAGATGAAAGTATTGAAGAAACTAAAGAAGAAAACCGGAAAGAAAGTGGAGATTGTCGTTAAAAAGGAAGAAGAAGAAGAAGATGAAAGTACTAATAATCATGATGATGAACCTATTGAGATACTTGGAGGCAATTCTGAAAATGATCAGGCTTTTATGTTATTTAGTGATGAGAACCCTAATGCCATCTGTTTAATTATGTAGAAAAACAAACAGCAATGGTTCCATTATACTCGAACAGCGAAATTGCAATTATTTCTGTACAAAATTTAATCGATATTTTTTCAGAGGGTTTTCGTCATTCATATATAATTATAGTTTTGAAGCATTTACAATTTGACAATAAATGTCCTACTCTCACATATATAAGTTTGTATCTAAAAATTATAAAAATGCACTTGGTATACTATTAATTAATAATATCAAAGAATAAAAAGAGGCCAAGTTTAGATTAGATCAGTTGATACCTAATGTAAGAAGTTAGCACAATTCCAAAATTTTGATTAGGACACTTTTTAAATTAGATTTTTTTTTGTAGCAAACAGGAATGATAGTATAAACTTACCAGGTAGACAGGTGGATTTCTGATATGCATGGTATGCTTGGAGTCTGGTCATTTGGGAGTGTAAACAAGACCAACGAATTATTTTGGACCATTTTGGGCCTCTTCTGCTTCAATGCATGCTGCGCAGGAAATTTTTTTATTTTCGAATTATTTTCTAAGTTACAGCCAGCAAACTCTAATGATTAAATGGCAGGAAAGAGATGGCAATCGTAGAAATGGGTGTTTCATCAATATTTGGCTGCATTCCGACAGATGTTGTATCAGCCTTCTCATGTTATGATTATCCTCTGGATGGAAACTATCTAAATCAGTAAGTGATATGGCATATCTGCTTCTAAAGTCTCCGATAGATATGCTAAAACAGGGTCAGTCCCATCTCTGCGGAACGAAACGCTAACCGGGACTGATAATCAAAACACTAATTTCGTTCCCGTCCTGTTAATAAACGGGTAGTTTAGTATGCCGATGTGTACCCGTCTATAAAGACGCTGTATCTAGGGCTGTTGACGGTTCCGGAGAACCGAAAACCGGACCGGGACCGAACCGATAAGGACCGGACCGAGAACCGGACCGAACCAAGGAACCGGAAAAAAAACAGGTTAGGAACCGAACCGACAGAACCGATAAACCGATAGAACCGATAAACCGATAAGGAACCGAACCGATAAAATCGATAGGACCGAAGGAACCGATACGGAATCGAACCGATGAAACCGATAAACCGGTAGAACCGATAAGAAATTGGACCAATAAAACCGTTAAAACCGATTATTTATTATTATTATATATTTTTTTATAAATTATAGTACCAAAATTAATAGTTAATTACCAATTTTTTAAGAAAATGAAAGATCAACTTATACACTTTAGTTTTTATATAATTTATTTTAATAAAAAAATAATTAAAAATCAATTTTTAATTGATTTTACTTTTTTAAGTGGACTAAACCGGACCGAAACGGGACCGGACCGAACTCGGACCGAACCGAAACCGGAACCGAACCGGACCGGACCGAACCAAACCGAACCGAAAGCTTAGCAGTTCGGTCCGGTTCTAAAAATTAGAACCGAAAGCTTAGCGGTCCGGTCCGGTCCAAACCGATAAGCTTAGCGGTCCGGTCCGATTCCTTCAAAACCCGAACCGGACCGTTAACAGCCCTAATCGTATCCGTTGGTTATTTTTTTAACAACACCAAACGAACATCCTTTTAGACATCTATTACAATCTTAAGGGAGGCTCTGTACATAAAATTCACGTCCGTCTAGGGGTGTTTGGTCCGGGTTTCGTCGGACAGGACCGCTAAGCTTATCGGTTCGGACCGGATGGGATCGCTAAATTTTCGGTTCTATATATTGGAACCGAACCGGACAGCGAAGTTTTCGATTGGGTTCGGTCTTCGGTCTGTGTTTGGTCCAGTCTTGTTTCGGTTTTTTTTGTTCGGTCCCATTTCAATCGATTTAAAAAAATTAAATTAAATTAAAATTTAATTTTTAACTTTTTTTTTAATAGAGATATAAATAAAAATCAAAGTTTGGAGGTTAATTTTTTATTTTTATTAAAAATAGATAATTAACTATTAATTTTGATAATATATACAAAAATTAATAATAATAATAAATCAATGAAGTTTAAGGGTTCATTAGTTTGATTCCATATCGGATCTACTCGTTTATCAATTTTATGGGTTCGTTTCTGTATGGGTTTAATTTCTAACTGGTTCTATATCTATTAATGGTTCAGTTCCGAACCAGTTTTATTGTTCCGATTTCTTATCGGTTTTGGATTTTTAAGATGAAATCGCGAACTGAACCGTTAAAATTCGATGTCATTCTCAATCCGATTCGTACGGCTCTCCGAACCGTTAACATCCTGCGTCAGTCTAATTCTAATGTTTAATTTTTGCAAAGACATGTGGGCTTCCGTTTGACCTAAACAAACAAATTTCCGTTAAAAGACTATTATGTGGTGGCAAACGATGACAGTCTGGTTCGTCCCACGGGCCACGACAAATTTAATT
This sequence comes from Limnanthes douglasii subsp. nivea, assembly GCA_036936605.1. NCBI lineage: Eukaryota > Viridiplantae > Streptophyta > Magnoliopsida > Brassicales > Limnanthaceae > Limnanthes > Limnanthes douglasii. The sequence goes on along the minus strand of JAUPFV010000001.1, from coordinate 148,100,418 downwards.
GTTTTTGGCGTTTGCATTGCATGGCGTTACATGTTTCATATCGTACAATAACTTCGCTGCTGAGCGTGATCTAACAGATTCACGCGCTATGCTGTTACACGTTACACCGTCATTTGCGACAAATGCGCGACAAATACAATCGACAATCGTTAGCGAATCACATTTTCACATTAAAATGATTGTTTACTCTATTTTTATATGTTTATTAAAAAGTGATATGTGTTAATTTATTCGATTTTTAATTAATTAATATTTTTTTAATATTTTTTAATTATATTTACGTACTATCATTAGTTTATTAAATTTTCCAAAACATTATTTATTATATCTAACTTTCAGATATTTAGATTTTTAAACTATATTTTTAAAAGTTGTTAGAAATTTTTAAAATTTTAAATTATTATATATTTTTAATAGTTTTTTAGATCTTTCAAGTGCCTATGTTTAAATGTTATAGATAGTTTATTAGATATTGGAACGATTAAATATTTCAACTATATATTTCAAAAAAAATAGAAATGTATACACATATTACTTGTACAATCGTAAATAACAAAATAAAATTTAAAAGATATTTGGTTAATAATGAATAAAAAAATATAATATTAATATAAATAAAACAAAATAATTGATCAATTGGACCATAAAATAAAATTTAACAACATAAAAAATGTTAATACAATGAGATATAAAGAAAAACTAAAGAACTTCATCTTTAAAGTGGAAAGGTGGTTATAGGGTTTGGAGAAGGAAAAAGAGAAAGATCAACACCCATATGTTCAAGAACCACAACCAAATCTATTTTCTCCATCATCCGTCGTACTAATTCTCTTTGTTTCAGTTTGGTGGTCTGTACTTCACTATATATCTTGACGTGTTCACCATGCACCCATTCCATATATTGGTGATAAAAAAATTGTTATTGTTGAGAAGAACTACCCGTGGCTTGTTGAGGGAAACCCAGAGGTGGAACAAGTGGTTTGACAATGTCGTTATATTGCCATAAATCTGGCATAACTTCGTAAAACTGATACCTGCCATTTCGATAAGGACTCTCCTTGCCAAGAATATATCATTTGGTTTCTTAAAGAATGCTTATATATACCACAATTTTCCTAACTTTACCCGGAATCCGCATACTCACATTTATCCCTTGATTAATAGTAAACGACTTATTATCATCCCATAAGGTAATCTTACGCCACAAACTTTCGAATTCATATGCCCAATGATCAAACTAGCCAAATTAATTCTATCATGCATTCTTACTATAGTAGAAATTATAAATGTTTGAATAAAGGACAATTGTGAATCATTTCCTATTAGTATGAATAAAATAACTATTAACTAATTTCAAATCTAATTTACTTATACCATCGAGATTAGCTCTAATAGCTTACGTTTACCATCAATTATTAGTTACTCATTACCACCACTCAGTATTTTCACTACCTAATCTAAGGTTATAGGCCAATGAGTAACTCATCTCATATGAGGATAAGTAAGGGTTGGTGAATTACGACCACCATATAATGGGTGAGTTGGTAGGATTAATTATTCAACTAAGTCACTTTCAAAAAAACTAAAATCGAAATTATTAATTGTGCATCTCATTCCTAAAACTCGGAGATCATTATAAATTATACTTTGAGTTGTATAAAATTGTTGAGTTGATTCGATATACCAATCACATTTAAACATATCAAGAACTAACCAATCCAACCTTCTCTCACTATCAACCTAATTTTAAAAAAATACATATGAGGCACTTGGATAAGTCCATCGTATTACAAACACATAGCTGATAAATTATGGATTCCCTCCTGTGGTGCCAGATTGTTTTGAACAAGAACCTTTCCTTCGACTCTATCTTCAATACTCTCGGATTGTAGTCTTTCTTGGAACCATGAACCTTTATCAAATCTCATTCTTCTTCTTGATGATGATGATTTATCGTCACCTCTTCAGATGTTCTTTGATTTCCGTAAATCCATTGAACATTTGATAGAGTTTTTATATAAGAGATATATGAATAGTATTTATGAGAAATGTAAGAAAAGTGTTGTGAAACAATTCTACAATAAACCATCTATTGTAAAGAATTTTTTTGTTTAGAATCGGATATATGATTCGTATCCAATCAGATATCTGATTGACTACGACTATTTTTTTAAAATGTGATTAAATTGGATATCCTATTTGATCTATTTTTTAAAATACAGTTTGGCCAATCGGATATCTGATTAGCTACTGAATTGTTTTTATTTTATTTTTAATTTCTCCTTTATAAATAGAGTATAAGCTAACAATATTCTCACTCACCTCTCAAAAAAATCTCAAAATACACTTCGTAAACTAAAATCTCTTTAAAACAAGTTATATTAGTATTGCATTTATCTGTACAATATCTCATTTGACATTCTTTTTTTTATCTTTTGATCAAAATTTGAAATCAATTAAATCAATCAAATTTGGTTAAGGTAAGATTATAATTTCTGATTTAATAGCTTTTATAATATTTTTCGTTTATTTGTTTGAGATATAATTCGATACTTGTTTTAGTAACTAGTTTTTTCATATTTGAAAAAAAAATACAAAATCCTATATTTATTTGTGACATTGTTTGATATTAGTAATTATTTTATTTTTAGTTATTTGTGATATTTGCAATTTGTATTAGTTTCAATTACTATCCTTTTTATATTTTTTTGACAATAAAAAATTAACTTATTTTTTCATTCTTTTTAAATGGCTTCTAACCGATAAAATGCCTAAATTATCCATGATCGTAGGTCTAATATCCAAGCTCACCCTCTCTATAATCCCGACCTAAATTATTATCATGTTAATATGCATGTTCCTGTAGATGGTCTATAATCCCCAAACTTCAAAACACATTCTTCTCATGGTAGTGTTGGTGGTCGTACTAGTGGTGGTTCAAAATCTAGGAAACAAATATCTTAGACATGGGAAATGTTTTATTGAAAATTATGATAGTAAATCACCTAAGTGTAACAATTTTTTAAGATCATATTCCTATAAGGTTGGAACTAGAAATTGAGGCACCAGGGGTATGCCGAGACATTTATCATCTCATAATATTTTTTACCTTTTTATACTCTATTGAGAGAGGAATACATCCATAGATCCTCAAACCGCTCATACTTTTGAGTTTAATCAAAACACATATAAGGACGAAACCGTGATATATGATATTGGTACTTTACAACCTTTTTGTTTTGGTGATAATTAGAGATCTGTTAATTAGATACGTAATGAGGTAAATCTAAAAGCCACAGGCATCCCACGTAGCTCTGTGTGATTGGAAACTTTTAACTATTATTTAAAGCAAAAACAAATTATTCTTGATACTATGTTAGCTTTACCAAGGAATATTTCTCTTGCTAGTGATATAGCTACACATATTGATTTTTATATTTTGTGTATTAGTGTTGATTGGATAGTTCCTCAATGGATACTCCAAAAAAGAATTGTGTGGTTTGAATATATTGGCAAACAAAACTTTACTAAAATTAGAGAGAGTATTGTTGAGTGTACAAATGCTTTTCAAATTAAAAATATAATTATATATATATATTTATTTAGTTCGATAATGCATTGAGAGTTATTTAGCATCTTACAAAGGATTGTCCTTTTATTTCTTAAAATGTTTGACACTAGATATTTATATCATATACTTTAATTGTTTCAAAATAAGTATGATAGCAGATGACTTTATCAATCCTATTAAAACATGGGTAGAGACAGAAATCGTCCTACCTATGTAGAAATGAAAATGCTAGATATGGGGGAATATAAGAGAAACCATTCAAGCTGATAATAAAGTGGTTAGATATTTGAACACTCGATTTGATTTATCTTAGTATGACTCCGAAAACCTTTTTGATATCTTAAGATGGTGGAGTACCAAATATGAACAATTTCCTATTCTTTGCAGTTTACCCAAAGAGATTTTTCCAATACCTATGTCTACAGTTGCAAATGAATGTGCTTTTAGTCAGGACATGTTACAATACACGATTAAACAAACAAGATTGATGAACAAAGCACTTAAAGTACTTGTTGCAATCAAGGATTTGACTATGGTGGATCAAATGGTTCAAGATAAAAAGTTTGAAGATGAAGAGGATCCAAAGGTTGTTTTCGATGACTTTCCAGAAAATATTGAAGATGCACTTGAACAAAATATTATGGATGAAGCTAAAGATGAAGCTATGAAAAGTGAGTATGAAGATCTTCAATCAAAAGACTAAACGACGCATAATCAAGATGAATGACTTTTGTAATAAAGTTTTTAATATATGTAGTTAAATTTACAAACATTTGTACAACTCTTAGCCCGCAAGAGTATGAACTGTGAATGACTTAATTCAATAAAATTTATTTTTTAACTTTCAATCTCATAACAACATTTGTAATAGTAAATAATATCAAAATATAACAACACTTGTAGTATTTATAATCAAATAATAATAATAATCTAAGTCTAATAATAAAATTATAATAACCTTATACTACTTTTTTAAATTATAATATACAAATTATATAACAATTTGTTTATCAAACAATAACAACACTTGTACTACTAAGTAATATCAAAATACAACTAATATTGTAATATTTATAATCAAATCATTATAATAATCAAAGTCTTATAATAAATTATAATTATCTTATACTGATATTTAATTATAATATACAAATTATATAACAATTTGATTATCAAACAATAACAACACTATACTACTAAACAATATCAAAAAATAACAACACTTGTCGTATATATAATCAAACCAGGATAATAATCGAAGTCTAATTATAAAATTATAATAAACTTATACTACTTTTATAGTTTAATATATAATTTATATAGTTTATCAAACAATAAAAACACTTGTGCTGGTAAATAATATCAAAATATAACAATGTTTGTAGTATTTATTATCAAACCATAATAATAATAATAACATTATATTAACCTTATGCTACTTTTAAATTATAATATATAATTCAGATAAAAAAATTATCAAATAATATTGTTTATTATAAACATAATACAAAATTAGTTAGCGTTACTGTTGTTATATTAATTTTGGCGTGTGCATGACTTTAGCATAACAAACACGTGTGTAAGGTTATCGTGTGCATAACATATGTGTTCATGATGTTTTCGTGTTCTTGCATGTTCTGTTTTCATGATGTATGATTTAAGGTATCCAGATTTGAAGTCGTAAGTCCAACTATTATTATTATCATTATTGTGATATTAGACCAAATAATAATAATAATAATATTAATAACATATGTTAATATTATTATTTAGTCATATGTTGTTGTAATAATATATGGATACTGGTTAGACTAAAGTGTATATAGAGTGAGGGTCTTTTAGTCTAAAAATTAAGTATTAGGCTCTAAGAACCCAATAAGTTTTGTGATTTGTATTGACGGAGATTCCATCACGTACAATTGTAGATTGGATAATTAGAGATTTAATTATGGAGAATAAAATAAACTGATGGAGATAAAAAAAGAAACCAGAATGACACGAACTACTTTATATTTAAACTCGAGGGATATTTTACAAAGTTCGTACCCTACGTAGTCTTTACAAGTTTATGTCATTTATAACAAAATTATATATGAATGTGTTGTGTAAGATTTATGCAAAACATGAGTTAAGGCGATACAAAATAAAGTGTGAAATTTTTTGAACAACATGTGAAACTAGTTGTGAAATGCAAAATAATCAAAGATAATCTACCACTAAAACAACAAAAAACAGAAATTATGCACTACAAAACATAATATTATGCATTTTGAATTGACAAAGGCATGCGTAATTAAACATTAAGAATTTAATTAAGTGTATTGATTGTTTGAGTTGATAGAGTAGTTAGCAAATACACTACTAATGTTAACCATTTATGAGTTAACTAAAAAAACATCCAAAATTAAGCACAAAAGGAACTTTTCGCGTCATATTTTTAAATATAATCACCCCAAGCCCATAGATAAACTAAAAGTATAAATAAATTCCTCGACGTCAGAGAAAGTACCATTTGAGGTCCAGAAGAGTATGAATCTGGTGGACAACCATCAAGCAAAGATTCACCATTTGATTCACCTTTAGTGAATGTGACGATAAAATTGAATGTGAAGATGCACCACGTGATGAATCATCATATTCACCTAACATATACGCCTATCGCATTAAGATGTTCCACCCATCGGACTTTGAACCCTCGAAAGACGAGCTCGTGAGAAGCAAATTTCCAGCAATAAAGGATTATGGTGGTCGATCTTTGCAAAGTATCAATGTGAAAATGATGATATAATCAAGCTTTGGAAATGACATATGAATTAACGATAAAGTGGATAACGAATATTCTTGAATAAGTACTTAGGTTGTTTGTAGTATCTAAACTCAGTATGCTTGCGCAGTGTAAAACAATTCTAATTTTAAAACGTTAACATATTGATCACATGCGAAATTGATATATTACTAATTTTACTCGCATATCCATGCAAAATCTTACATTACTTTGTTACAAAATAAGAAGTATTTGTACATGATTGCAAAATATTACATAAGTCGGATGCAAAATAAGAAATTTTATTGCAAAATATTATACTAGTCTGATACATTCTCCGATGTTAGCCTCATATCTAGCTTGATGAGTTCAGATTATCCAGTCACAACTCACTGTGTTATCCGCACAAGGGGAATTCGGACAAAAACGTACCACTAAACTATCCGGACAGGACAAAAGCAAAAATACCTAAACATCTTTTTGACTAAGCTATGTGCCAATCAACTTAAAAGATTAATGGGTCCTTAAACTTGACCCGTAAGCCCACAAGTCCTTAATTAAGGGTATAAATACCTCAACCACTTTCATTAATGAAGGGAATGAACATTTAATACAAATAGGCTACTCAAATCTCTCACTAATTTATACCAAACATTTAATAGTCAAGATACTTTGCAAAACACTTTACAAAATTATCCCCAGCACAAAATAAACCAAACCAAATTGGCAACCACAGTGGGAGGCGACAGTGCCTGAATCTTGCGTTCAAAACTAGTAGAAAAGACATGTGCGGATGGATCCAAACGAGTAAGCCAATCCACCACATGTGATGGAGGTAGTTGGGGAAAACAAGGAGTACACCATCGAAGAGCGAGACAAGTTGAGAGCAGAAATAGAGGCGTTGAGGGCCATAAAACAAGCATAAATGGGAATAAAGGAAAATTCAAGGGCGTCAGCCATCTATCATACTGATAATTCTAGGGAGAATGATCCATCGTCAAAGACTCATTTGAGTTCATAAAAGACCCATGTCCGTTCTAAGAAGACTCATCGGTCCAAGCCGGTTGAAAGTTCAGATTCTGAATCCTCCAGCAGCTCTTCGAACGAGGCTGAGCTTGAGGAGTCTTTGTCATCAAGAAGGGATGAAGGGAGGTTCAGGAAGAAACAAAAACTAGTTAATAAATATTTAAGAAAGAGAGATAGGAATGGGAGACTTAAAAGGCATCTGGGCAAAGGGTCATCTCACAGCCATAATCATAGGCATGTAGATCAGTTGTTTATTAATAATTTTGCTTTTTAGACCGAACCAGGTATTTTTGCAATAGCTAATGCAGACACAGTCTTCAGTTTTAATAGGAATTAGAGACAATCGTTATTGTCTGCCAAGATACTGTCCGGAAACCTACCCAAAAGGTTTGAAAGTTCCAAAATGGAGAAGTATGATGGGAGTAAGGATCCAGAAAATCATCTGGAGCAGTTTAAAAACTTCATGATGAATTTTGATAATGATGACAAACTTCTGTGTAGAGCCTTCTCCCAATCCTCTACGGGAAGTGTTCTTAAGTAGTACAACAGTTTACCCCAGTGGTGTATCAGAAACTTTGATACGTTATGGGTTAGCTTCCAAAGGAAATTTTTGGGAAGTAAGGAGGTGAAGGGAAATGGAGATACTATCATTCATTATTCCCAAGAGCCAAATGAGTCCTTAAAGGACTACATAAGTCGGTTCGTAAATACCAAGAACGGGTTAGCAGATTTCTTTGAACATGTGACAATTGCTTCTTTGAGACAAGGGTTGAACCTTGGGAATCTGGCTGATTTATTGACCAAGAAGAAGGCCATGACTTGGGGAGGCTTGTTAAATCATGTGGGAAAGAAGATTAACGTGGATGAAACCAAGAAAACCAGGGTGCACTGTCAGGTAAGGTCCACCCCAACAACTCAAAACCAAAACCAGTCCAAGTATAAGGCTAAGGAGACCGGACAAGGGTCCAATAGGGCTAAGCAGGCTCAATCCAACCAAAATCAATCTCAAAGTCAGCAGTCTAGGAGTAAAGGAGGTCCTTGGGTTCAACCGGAGTGGTTTGCAGAATTAAAAGAGAATGTGGCCACAATTTATGGCAAGACCAAGGATGAGGTTTATTTCCGGAAACCAGCAGCACTTCAATCTCCCAGAGACATTCGAAATACTTGTTTTTTCCAATATCACAATGATATTAGCCATAACACTCAGGACTGCATTGCTCTGAAGCATGAAGTACAGAATCTCATTGAAATAGGTAAGTTGGGGGCTTATGTCAAAAGAAGAGGTGGAAACAGGCCTGATAATGCTTCTCAAACTAGGCATACGCACAATGCGGGAACATCTGCTCCAGAGGGGGCAATGGTGATCCTTGAAAGATTTGATGTTGATTCGGAGTACCTGGATCTTGATCCAACCTAAAATAAAATAAGGGTCATAACAAAACAAACTAAGACGGTATCCGGACTCATTAGTTTCTTTGAGTCACTCATTGTATTTGGAGGGGATACCATGACAGCGCCCACTCTTTCATGAAGGAAGAGGCATATTCACTCTCTGGCCACTCAGTTGGAAGGAGGCATGTATTCTTATCACTCCCAAACCCAATTTCCTTTTATAGTCTTTGATGAGGATGGTTTAAGAAATATCGCTGGGCCTCATGAGGATGCTCTGGTGATAGGAGCATCTATTAGGGCAATGATATCAGAGAAATTCTGATAGACACGGGCAGTTCGGCATACATCCTCTTTTTAAGTTCTTACAAGCAGTTGAAAAATCTGGCCGTTATTCAACGGTCAAACAAAACCATTGTGGGCTTCACAAGGAGCTCTGCGGATGTAATTGGAGAGTTTGAGAAAGAGGTTATATTGGGCAAGGGGCCTTTTAAAAAACTGGTTAGAGTGTTATTCAATGTGGTAGACTGCCCCACATGTTACAATGCAATCTTTGGGAGGTCATGGCTCTCTAGAATGCATGTTGTGGCCTCAACATTCCATCAGTGTTTGAAGTATGCAGTTCAAGGACAGGTGGGTGTTGTCCTAAGTAGTTAAAAGAGAACAAGTGAGTGCTATGCAACTGCACTTGCTCCTAAAAATTTGGGAGCAGTTCGAATCAATGAGGATTAGCAGTTACTGGGGCCTTCAGAGGGGGAGGGTGAGATTGATGACCCCAGAGAATCCCCTAGTGTTATAATATCGTTGGAAGAAGGTGAAACCCACCCCTTGGAAGAGGGTAGAAGTATTAAGGTTGGCTCCAAGATGGCACCAGAATTAAAAAAGAAATTATTGTCCTTTTTGTCAGACAATCAACATGTTTTTGCTTGGTGCAATGGTGATGTAACCAGAGTGCCTTCAAGTGTTATCTCTCACAAACTACCAATTCAGAGTGATGTTTCACTTTTCGTGCAGAAAAAAAGGGCCTTCTCTAAGGAGAAATCTGATTTAATAGTCCAATAAATTGTCTGGCTTACCAAGATGGGGCATATAAAGGAGCCTCAGTATCCTTTATGGACTACCAATCCAGTGTTGGTCAAGAAAAAGAACGGGAAATGGCGTATGTGTATTGATTTTACTGACCTCAACAGAGCTTGCCCAAAAGATCTTTATCCGGTCCCCCGGATAGATCAGTTGGTGGACTCAACGTCTGACAACAAGTTGTTGTCCTTCATGGATGACTTCTCCGGGTACAACCAGATTCAGCTAGATCCGAAGGACCACGATCATACAACATTTTTTACAGACAGGGTTCTTTATTGTTATAAGGTGGTGCCTTTTGGGTTGAGGACTGTTGGGACTACTTACCAGAGGTTAGTAAATAAAACATTTGCTAATCATATTGGTAGGAATATGGAGGTGTACATAATGCCATGATGGTTAAAAGTTTAGAGGAGTATGTGCATATAATTGACCTTCGAGAAACTTTTGCCAATCTGACAATAGTGAATTTGAAACTGAATCCAAAAAAATATGTCTTTGGGGTTCGATCCAGATATTTTTAGGGTATGTAATAAGTGAGAAGTAGATTCAGCCCAATCCGGATCAGTTGAATGCCCTATTAGAAATGGATCATCCCCGGAATGTTAAAGAATTCCAGAGGCTTACTGGAAGGTTGGCTGCCTTGAATCGTTTTATTTCAAGATCTTCAGATAAGTGTGCTCCGTTTTTCCAAACCTTGAAGAGTGCTAAAGACTTTAATTGGTCTCCAAAATTCAACCAAGCTTTTGATGAAATAAAGAAACACTTGTCCTCACTAAAGACCCTTTTCAAACCCATAAAAGGAGAAACACTGTATGTATACTTGGCTATGTCAGAATGCGCTATAAGTGCAGTATTGGTAAGAGAGGTGGACAATTACCCTCGTCCGGTGTACTACATCAGCAAAAGCCTAATAGATGTTGAGAAGATGTACTTGAAGCTTGAAAAGCTGGCACTAGCGTTAGTGATTGCTGCAAGAAAAATGAGGTCGTATTTTCAGTCTCTATCTATCATTGTCCGAAGAAATTTTCCATTGAAGAATCTTCTTCATAAAGCAGACATATCAAGCAGGATAACCAAGTAGTCAGTAGAGTTGGGTGATTATGACATTGATTTCGCCCCACGAACTACTATCAAGGCTCAATCTGTTGCTGATTTCCTAGTAGAATTCCACCCGGATAGGATTTCTAAACAAGTTTCAGAAGGGAAAACCAAAAAATAATGGATAGTCTTGACTGATGGTGGATCAAGCACAATGGGTTGTGGAGTTGGGATTTTCCTAACCTCTCCGTATGGGGATAAAATGTACCAGACTATATGCTTTGGGTTCAGGGCCTCTAACAATAAGTCTGAATATGAAGCAGTTATAACTGGTCTTAAATTAGCTTTCCTATGTGTGGCTAAAAGATTTAGGTTGATGAGTGATTCCCATCTTCTTATCCACCATGTTCAAGGTCAATCTGAGGCCAAGAAGGAGCAGCTGATCAAATACTTACTCATCCTTAAAGAAGTGGCAGCCAATTTCAAAAGTGTTTGTTATGAGCATATTCCCTGATCAGAAAATACGCTGGCAGATTCCTTGGCAACCATAGCATATTCTGAGTCCTACCCTTGGATTTATGTACAAGAATGCCCATCCATACAGTCAAGGCAGAACAAGGAATAAGAGGAAAGCTTGAGTATACAAGTATTCCAACCTAGAGATTGGAGATTTCCCCTTATTCAATACATTTCTGATGGGGTTTTGCCTCTGGATAAAGCTATAGTAAGAAAAATTAAACACAGGGCTCGTGGATTTTTTATCATAAGGGAAGTGCTCTATAAAAAATCATAGAGCACAACTTTCCTACATTGTTTGGGGTTTGAAGAATCTCAAGTTCTTCTATCTGAACTACACGATGGTGAAGGGTCAGCTCATTGTGGCTACAGGGCACTAACCCGGAGAGTATTGTTGACTGGGTACTATTGGCCATCCATAATGGCAGATGCTAAAGAAATGGTGAAGAAGTGTGATCCATGTCAAAGGTACGACAACGAAATCCATGTGTCAGTAGTACCTATGGAGTCAGTTTTTGAGCCAGTACCTTTTGCTCGTTGGGGATCAGATCTAGTTGGGCCTCTGCCAATGGCGTCCGGAGGGTACAAGACTATTATAGTTGTTATTGATTATTTCTCAAAATGGATAGATGCAAATCCTTTGTCATGAACCACTTCAAAAGCTTTCATAAAATTCATCTTATCCATTATATGTTGCAGATTTAGGATTTCTCAGATGATAACCACAGATAATGGGCCCTAGTTTGATAACAAATATATGAAGAGTTTTTGTGCCTATAGAGGCATTCAACACTACTTCTCCTCTCCCTTCCATACACAAGCGAACGAACAGGTTGAAGTTGCCAACATGACCATTTTGTCCAGATTAAAAAAGAACCTAGAGGGGGCAGTAGGGAAGTGGCCAAGCTATTTGCAAGAAGTGTTGTGGGCATACTAAACTACTCATCGGGCTGCTACACAAGAATCTCCTTTTTCTTTGGTGTTTAGGATGGATTCCATTACCCTCATTGAAGCTACCCTACCATCATATAGGGTCCATAACTATTCCGAACGGGCTAATGAGATGGAAATTAGGAATCAGTTGGACTTAATAGAAGAAAGAAGGGTTAAAGCTCATTTGAGAACCGCCCACTACCAAGGCTTAATGAAGAGCAGGTTTGCTTCCAAGGTCAAGAGAAGAGATTTTCAATTGGGAGATAAAGTTTTGAGAAACGTTTTCCTACACACCAAGGAGAAGAAGTTCGGTAAGCTGGCTCCGAACTGAGAAGGCCCATATGAGGTCTCCGAAAATCTTAAGCCTGGGACATATAGGCTTCTGGACAAAGAAGGGATGGTTTTGAAGCACCCATGGAATATTGAACATCTCAGGTTATATCTAGAATAAAAGTTGTGTAAATATTTACTTGTTAGATATCAATGTAAATATTATGGGGCATAATATTTCCTACCCTGGTGGCACTGGGAGGTTTTAATGAGGTGTCCGGTTTTTTCATTCAATAAAATGTGATTCTTTCTTAAAACATCCGGTGTGGTTTAACTACAATTCAATTTAAGTATAAGTCTTTGGTTTAACACTTTGGATCTTTGATAGATCAGATTAACTTGGTTGAGTGATGACCATTAAATACATGTCATCGGAGATATTAAACACTCTCACTTTAATACTTCTGAAATAACAGGGGCTACTTAAGCATTAGCCATGGAATTTTAAAGAAAAGAGAATGTTAAATAAAAAAGGGTTTGATAAATAAACCTATTCGGACTTTAACCGAATAGAAAGAACAAAACATGCCTTGGCCATCCAAGGACTTTAAGTATTTCCAGGACTTATCCAGACTCTGGCCGGATAACATTACAAAATATGCCTTGGCCATCCAATGACTTAAATTGTTCAGAAAAGATAAACAAATGATTAAACCTTAGGGCTTGTTCCATTCGGATGTCTCACCGCCACCGTCTTTCTTGGGACTTTTGAGCTCAACACTTGAACTATCACGAGTTCCCTCTTTATCATCTATAGTGGAATCAATTATACTGGAGAAGTTGTACTTGTCACCAGTTTCCATGGTATGATGAGGAAGGTCTTCGTATTCAACATATTTCCATAGGGGACCAAGGGTCCTCTTTGGAAAGATTTCATGGAAGAGCAGCACCATGTCAGACCTGGCCTCATTGTATCTTTTATCAAGAGAATCTATCACTTCGTTGCTATATTTATCAATGCTTGCCTAAATAGTTTATTCATGCTGCTTCACCAAGTCTTTTTTCTCCTTGTCCATCTTAGACACAGTACCTTCTAAGGAAGTCTTCTCACCGGACATGGTTTGAATGACACCATCTTTGGTCTTCAAGTCCTCCCTTAATGTTGTGAGATCCTTTTCTAAACTGGAGCACTTAGTTTGAAGCTCAGTACTGGCAGTCTCCGAAGTGGCCAGCTTGGTTGATAGATCTTCTTTGTCCTTCCTCAGTGCTTCTATCTCTTTCTTCAGTTCTTCTATGCTCTGATTGGCATTGAGAAGATTGGTTGACAGAGACTCTTTGTCAGAAGTGAGGGTATTGATGAGTGTGGTCTGACTTTTCACTTGTCCCTCCAAGTCAAACAATGGTTGAATGTGACCAAAACGATAGTGGCTTAGGACATCTTGCTCTCTGGAAACGGAGAAGGACTTACCATTAAAGGTCACCATGTTAGGAGAGCTCGAAGGGCAGAAGGGACCTGAAAAATCATCCTTCTCAGAATCATTGAAGTATAAATCAATGTCTTGAAGGGCACTAATGTCCACTCCTTCAATCCCTCCCCGAGTACCCTCTCCGGACTGCAGACCTGTTGGAATCTTCTCTTGTAGAGTGGGATCAACATGAACTGGTGGAGGTAGAAGCTCCGAAGGACAAAGAATTATTTCTTCTCCTAAGGTGACCTTCTTCTTTTTGGCAGCCTTTTCATCACTGCTTGCTCTTCTTTTCTGGTCCTTTTTGGGAGGCTTTGGTGGGTTTTGTGACTCTCCTACCTCCCTAACAGTATCAGACTCTACTACTTTGAGCAAGGCAGCGTCGATTCCTCTTTGGTTCCCCGAACCAGTCCCCTCTGTAGCAGTTTGGACCGACTCTGTTGCATCTTTCTTCTTCTTTCCTTTCATCTTGCTGGGAGCTTTGGACCTGGAAGGTAAGTCCAATTTACCATATTTGGCCTCCGTTCGCTTGAGAATCACACCAGGTGAAGGCGGGGTAGTTAGATTTTCCCATATGAGGTCCCTCCGACCTGTGGTGTTCCACAGATGGGACCTCACAAGATTGTCTGAGGTTAAGCAATTGTGGAAGGAATTCCCCCAACGCTCTAGAGCCCATGCATTAAGTTTGGCACAGGTTGTTTGCTCCTCCTCCAAGTGTCCGGTGAACTTATTCGGCAGCATTGAAAAATGAGTAACAAATAAATTAGGAGAGGAATACGTATGAGTTAAAAAGAAGAACATTAAAAACAAAGATAAAAAACTTACCAGTATTCTTCCATCTCTTAGTTAACATACTGGGATTGGTGTTGGGGTTGATCTTTCTACCATTCTCCCATGACCCATTGATAAACATGAATTGTGTGCTCTAGTTATTCTCAGACTCCAGTAAGTCATCTACCACCTTGAAATCGTTCCCCATATTATGACGGTAGAATCAGATGTGGTGATTCTTGCATAGACTTGCCACAACGACAAATTGCTTTATTGGGAGAGAGATTTTGGACAACCTTGATGCCATTATGAAAGCAATGAGAGAATACCAGGCGTTTGGGCTTAGATGGAAATACCTGAAAATTTCTGGGTCCAATGGAAACCGGAGTCCCCAGTTTAATACCTCAGTGAAGATGACCACCTCATTGAGTTTACAGTCCATCGGAGTCTCCGGAATGACAAGTATCCTTACCTTCACTGACTCAGGGATCCTCAATTTTGTCCAGATCCGGCCCAACTCAGCAGCGTGAGTGTAGACATAGTTGATGTTTTGAAGAGCTAGCAGATATTTAACAGTGACATTTTTGAAGCAAGGGCATACCTTGCCCTCTAGGAACTCCGGAAGCTCCAGATGACTCAAGCAGACCTTGACTTTTCCTTTTCCCATCCTATGAGAAGTAGCATCCCCAGTTTGACCTGATGTTTCAGTTTCAAAAAGAGCCTCTTCGATACTGTCTTCCATTACTTCTTTCATGACTGTGGAAGGTTTATCAGTTGCCTTGGATAGTGGAGGATTCCTTCAAGCACTAAAGGTTGCTCGGATGAATGAGCGTTTGTTGTTTCTAAAGGCCTGGTGTCCGGTTGAGGCTGGCATCCGGAAGACTTAGCCTTTGGGGCTGCTTTAGATACCTCTGATCCGGAGGGCTTGTCTTTTGAGGCTGCTTTAGATGCCTCCGATGCGGAGGGCTTTGGCAGTGAAGTAGAAGTTTAGGATTTGGTTAGACGAGTCGTCCGACGTGGGGTTGACTTCTCCGGGGATTTCTCAGTATCTAAACCCATATCTAAAAAAGGAGAAGGTTTTCTGACACTCGAAACCACTTTTTATTTAACAACAGAAGGTTGAGACTCCTGAACAGAAGAGCCTGAGGGGAGAGGAGAGACGCTTGGTTTGAATAATTGTCTGGGCTTGAGATTTCTGGAAGAGGATGATCCATGGTCAGCTTCTTGGGTCGGTTCACCAGACTTCTCACTTGGGGAAACTAAGAGACTGGCAGCAATACGATTCTCCCTTTCAACTTTTCTCGCCTTTTCTAGCTCTGATAAGTTTAACCAGCCGCCTTTAACAAGTGCGTTTCTGGCTGTGAACATAAAACTCTTCAAGAAAAAGTTTGAAGATAAGTGTGAGAATCTCTCTCTATAAAGTTTTTGAGTGATGAATACAATGAAATAGAGAAAAAATGATTTAGATAATAGTAGAAAAAAGTGATTGCTACCTAGGAGGAGTTGAAGAGGTTTGGAAATGATTAAAGACGGTGCAAACGTGTGAAGGGTTAAATGCCTAGATAACTTTCTAGAATTAGTGGGTGCGCCGATCGAGGAAGAAAAACGGATGGTAGGTCAAACCAGACTGTGACACGTGTCCCACGATCCAAGAAGAAAACTCTTAGAATTCTGGAAAGAGAAGTTAGTTCCGATAGACTTCGAACTGAGTTAACAATGAGAATAAACCTCCTAGTATGAAGTGCACAGGAAGATCAGACAAATTCACTAGTGGTTAAGTAGATTTTTAGTCCTACCAAAGATATTTGACAAGGCCTAAAAAAAAAGCTACTCATGAGTTCGGATTATCCAGTCACAGCTCACTGTGTTATCTGCACAAGGGTAATTCAGACAAAAACGTACCACTAAACTATCGGGACAAGACAAAATCAAAAACACCTAAACACATTTTGACTAAGCTATGTGCTAATCAGCTTAAAGATTAATGGGTCCTTAAACTTGACCAGATTTCATAACTTGACCCGTAAGCCCATGGGTCCTTCATTAAGGGTATAAATATCCCAACCACTTTCATTAATGAGGGTAATGAACATTTAATACAACCAGGCTGCTCAAATCTCTCACTACTTTATACCAAACACTTAAAACTCAAAATACTTTGCAAAACACTTTACAAAATTACCCTAAGCCCAAAATAAACCAAACCATAGTTCAAAGAGTTGCTAGAAGATTTTGAATCTGAATCTGAGCTCTCCACCCGTTTAGACCGGTGAGACTTCTTTGAGCTACCATGAGTCTTTTTAGTACTTACATGGATATTTGCTGATGGGTCATGCTCCCTTGGATCGTCAGTGTGGTGAACGGCTGACACTTTTGATTTTTTCTTTCAAGCCCATCTCTACCCTTTTAGCAGCCCTCAAGGCCTCTATCTCAGCTTTCAACCTGTCTCGTTCTTCGATCGTATATTCATCGTTTTCTCCACCACTTCTGCCAAAGTTGATGGCACTTCCTGCTCGTCCGGATTCATCCAAACTGGTTTTTACTGCTGGTTTTGAATGCTAGATTCAGGCACCTTCTCCTCCCACTATGGTGGCCAACTTGGTGTGGATTATTTTTTACTGAGGGTAATTTGGTCAGGTTTTTTGTGGTGTTTCAAATGTATTAAATGTTTGGATGTTTTGTAGTGAGAGATTTAAGCTGCCTGGTTGTATTAAATGTTCATTACCCTCATTAATGAAAGTGGTTGGGTATTTATACTTTTAATTATGGGCCATATGGGCTTTCGGGTTAAACTTATGTCGTTAGGTCGAGTTCAATAGCCCATTAGTTTATTAAGCAGATTAGTAACTAGCTTAGTCAAAAGGTGTTTAGTGTTTTAATACTTTTGTCTTGTCCGGATGGTTCAATGGGTGGTTCTTGTCCGAATTTCCCCTGTCTGGTTTCTACAGTGAGTGGTGAATATTTCCGGACTCATCACACATTATTTAAAATTTTGGTAAAACTGATGTTTCCCATAAGATAAGAATATCCATATAAGTCTAAAAGTGGAAGGAAATCTAAATCATCAAATGACATAAGCATAAACGATAAAACATTAAACTGCATTCAAATTATAACAACCATTAGAAACAAATACAAATGATTCATTTCATGTTGGTCATATTCGAGAGGTTTAATATCCGATGTGAACAGCGATAACAAAACTGATTTATGGGAGACCAGTGATAGATGCGAGACATCATAAAAAAAGTAAATAGATATAGGACCAGTGATAGATGTCAAACATGATATATGCGAGACTAGTGATAGATGCGGGATTAGTGATAGATACGCAATATCCTAAAATATTTTTTAGATAGATGCGGGACTAGTGAAAAATATGCGACATTCTTAAATATTTTTTAGATAGATGCGAGACCAATAATAAGTAATAAATACAAACAATCATAAAAAATAAAAAAATATATGCATGGCTAATCTAAAATCGAATTATTTAAATAATAGTTGAGAGATAAAAAAACTAAATGCAAGATCAATAATAAATGAGCTCACAAAAAAGAGTAATTATAAACATCTAGTTTTGTTTTCATAATAGAACCAATAATATTTTTATACTTTAATTTTTGAATTACAAATGACCCTTCAAAAGTTCAAAAAAAAAGTATACATATCTAATGAAGTTATATAAAAAAAACATTATAGTTAAAATATATGTTAAGCTTTTTGTTCTTAATCAATAACAAATTAGTTGATCTGGTGATAATAGCTCACCTTTTTTTATGCAAATAACACTTTTATTACTGAATTAGAAGAATACAAAAGTTCAAGGAGCCGATGGAAACAAAAGAACTAATACAAAGGCTTAATGCAATATTACTAAAATTAAATAGGCTAAAACAAGACTTCGACATCAACGCTCATTCAAGCTCCATTAACAGAAAACCAAGCTTTCTCCATCAAGCACCAATCATGGAGCAAACCAGCAGCTTCCATCGACCCAACTTAGAATAATTAGCCTCATAAATAGAATATCAACCCTCAGATTAGGAAAGCCCCAATTCTATAAACCCTAACACTTCATCAGCTTCAAAGACAGATCAAAACAGCTACCACCCAAACAGAATCCAATCTCACACCCTTAATCAGTAGAAATATAGCCCAGGCTAAGACTTTCGAGAAAGACAACCGAAAGCAATTTGCTAGGAGCAGAAAAATGAGTGAATTCCTGATTTACCTTACAGGAAAGCATTCATTTTGCGATCCAATCAGATGCCTAATTCTGGATGCGAGAGATATGTCTGAGAGACATATTCAGGTGAAGAATATTTCTATAGATAGCTATAAACGTTTCAGTGAACCAGTGATCAGCGCCTTTCACAATCATGTTGACAAGGAGGAAATTGTTCGTCTCGACGTCAACATTCAACCAGTCTTTACGCCTACAAACCAGAAGACCTTCAATTAGGGCCCTTGCTTCAGCAAGCAAGGGATTCAGCTTCTTAAAATTAAATCCAGACCCAGCTACGATGTTGCCTTTCAAATTTCTAACAATAATGCCTCCAGTAGCTTCACCAGTGTGAGAACAAGCCCCGTCGACATTCAGCTTGAGTTGATCTTTCTCAGGAGGCCTCCATTTGAAGTAAGTAATTCTTTTACTTCTAGACTCAACCAATTGACATCTAAAGTTGATTCCTGCATTAAAAGAATTAGACCAGTGTTTACTGGTAAGGAAATTAGAGAAGTCAATGTCTTTAATAACTATAATAATGATTTCAATAGTTTTATTGACCGAATCATGGGTGGCTTTAAAATTGGAAGAGTTTCTATTCTTCCAAATGTACCAACAGATAATTTGGGGAACAATATGAGTGCTATGGAACTTATTATTAGAGTGCCACAACCGCATTCTAATAATATGAGTAGTTGACATATAATGACCAATTCTGACATTAAATAAGGAACTAAAGTAGTTCCAGATTTTCCAAGCAAAACAATAGCTAACAAATAGGTGTTTTTTCTCTTCATAGTTGTTGCAAAATTGACACTTAGACACAATGACTAAGTGTCTGTTCCTTAAGACATCATCAGTAGAAATAAAATTAGATATAAGCTTCTAACTGTTTTCAGTAGCTAAAGGAGGTCCATTATGCCAGTCATCGAGCCAGAAGTCCACGTTGCCCTTTCCCAGAAGCCAATTGATGTTGCACTCAGCAAGGTCTCTAACATCAGTAAGTCGTTTCCAAATAAGAGAATTTGTTCCTTTACATTTAGCTTTAAGAGGGTGACTATTAGTACAATAAATATTGTGTAAAATATTAAACCAGAGACAAGTATTCTGTCTGAAAATAAACCAGAGCTTTTGAGAGAAGGCAGTTTGAATATCTTTCAGAGCTTTGATATTCAAACCACCTTCCTCAAACGGCTTACAAACATAGCTCAAATTAGACCAATGTATGGTCCTATCATTGAAATTGGATCTCCATAAGAACCTGTTAAAAATAATCTCCAAGCTGTTGATAATAGAATTAGGAATCCTACTATTTTGCATCCAATAATATGTTATAGGAAGTAAAACAGAGGAGATTAAGGTCAACCTCCCACCAAAGGAGAGGTGCTTGGAATACCAAATATTTATTTTGTTACTGATTTTATCAAGAATAGGACTAAATTTTTCCTTTCTATTGTTATTGAAGAGAGTGATCCCCAAGTAACTAGAATGGATATTATCAATAAAAACACCAGTCTTGAGCTTCAAGCTATTTACCCTAGTAGACTTCATTATGTGAGAGGTAATAAGCTTATTTTTTTCTTTATTTATAACTTGACCAGAAACTAATTGATAGTTCTCCAAATGCTTGCTTAACAGGTCAATTGAGGAGCTCTGGCTGTTCGAAAATACAAGAATATCATCTGCAAAAACTAAGCAGGGAACAATCAGGTTAGTTCTAGTAGCATATTGCATTTTATTGTTTTCATTGAGTAGATTGTATGGCCCTCTAATTAACACTTCCTCAGCAAGGATGAAGAGGCTAAGAGATAAAGGATCTCCTTGCCTCAAACCCTTCTTCTGATGGAAATAACCCATAGCAGTCCCATTAATTAGAATGGAGATGTTCACACCAGATATTAGCTTGTTGATGAGATTTATGAAATCAACAGAAAACCCAAGTTTGGACAGAACATTAAGGATAAATTAGTGAGCCATTCTATCGAATGCTTTGGACATATCCAGTTAGATAATGACATTTCCACGCTTGGGTATTCTATTGATGTCATGGATCATCTCTTTAGCTATCAAAATGTTTATGTGAATAAGTCTACCCTTCACAAAAGGTCCTTGATAGCTAGAGATGATCTTAGGCAAAATCATAGCCAATATGGTGTTAATAAGATTAGAAAAAGTTATGTTTGGTGAGGATAATTATCGCTTGAGGGTAGGCTTGTAATTTGTTTGATGTTTTAAGGAAGTATGTGGGTGTTTTGTGTTTAGAGTAGAGAGTAGAGGGAGAATTAAGCTGGCTGGTTGCAGTTAATTTTTATTTTTCCTATTTAATGCTGGTGGTTGGGTATTTATACCCTTACACTTGGGCCCTTATGGGCTTTCGGGTCATGTTTAATGGATCCGGGTCATGTTTAAAGACCCATGAGCTCTAAGTAGGAGAGCAAGTAGCTTAGTCGAGAAGTGTTTAGGTTTTTTAGTACTTTTGTCATACTTCGAATAGTCCTATTGGCTAAGTGTTCAAAGTGCTCTGTCCGGTCAGGAGGGCTAGGTCTGATTTGTCCCTGTCCGGGGAGCAAGCAGAATTCGGACTCATCAGGAGCCCCTTTTTCAGGTGTTTGTCCAAATTCCTTTGTCAAAAACCTGAAAAACAGTCCGGCGTCAGGGGTGGTTTGAATCCGGACAGGTCTGTCAATTTGGGCTATGGGATTATCCGGACTGATAAAGCTTCATGAATCCAAAACGGTTTTTGCCAGAGTTCGTGGGACACGTGTCGCTTTCTGGTTGGTTACTTCAGCCGTTTTTTCACCTTGAATTTCGAACCCACCTTCTTCGAAAAGCAACCTCTTAGTTAAAGGTGGTGACATCAGCGTCGTCTTTAATCATTACTAATCTTTTCGAATTCTTCTAGGAATCAAACTCCTTTTTTCAGATTTACTATAAATTCAAACACACTTTCTACTGTTTTACCATCTCTCTCATATTTACTCTGCACTATTTTCTTAAAGCTTTCTCTCTTTAAAGCAAAAAACTTACCCAGATAGTTTATGTTTACAGCGAGGAACGCACTGATCAAAGGCGGGTGGCTCAACCTTTCTGAATTAGAGAAGGCACAAAAAGTCGAAAGGGAAAGACGAATAGCAGCAGGGTTACCCACTTCGCCTGTTGATAGACCAATTACTTCTGCCACAGAGTCAGATCAAGGCTCTTCTTCTTCTAAAGGCATCAAGCCAAGAAAGTTATTCCACACTAATCTCTCTCCCATCGTCTCTGGTTCTTCGGTTCAAGAATCAGAACCCACTGTCGAGCCAGGGGTAACTGTCACCAGTTTTAAAAAAACCCTCACCCTTTATAGCAATGGGGTCAGATACGGAGCATTCCCCTCTAAAGCTAGTTGACCGGAGAAAGGGCCGGTTGGTCAAGGGGCAAGCCTCTAAGAACACTCCCTCAAAGTCGGGGGCAATAGACAGCAGCACTGGGTCAGAGGTGCCTATTAGAGCTCCTAGGGACAGGCTGCCCGGTCCGGAGGGCACTAGTCCAAGTCTTCGAAGAGAAACATCTAAATCAGAACCCCAATCGGAGGCCAGAAATCAAGGGGACACTGAAACCCACCAGTCCGGAGTTCAGGCTGAGCCGGAGCTGAACCCTCCCTCAACTACTGCTACCGAAAACCCTTCAACAATTATGGAGGATGTAATGGAGGACTTTCGAAGAGGCCCCATTTGAGTCTGAGCCCTCCGGTTAGACCAGTAGTGCTGCTGTTGCCAAAAAAGACAAAGGCAAGGAGAAGCTATGTTTGAAGCATCCGGATCTGCCGGAGAGTCTTGAAGGAAAGGTGAGGCCTTGTTTTCACAAGGTCAATGTCAAGTACCTCCTTGCCCTGCATAAAATTAACTACGCATTCATCCATACAGCTGAGCTGGGCCGGATGCGTACGGAGTGGGGAATACCGGAGAATGTGAAGATCAGGATCCCCATACACCCGGAGACTCCTATGGACTGCAAACTGAGTGAAGTTGTCATCTTCACTGAGCTATTCAATTGGGGACTTAGACTCCCCCTGGACCCTGAAATTGTCAGATACTTCCATCTGATAAAGCTTTGCCCGAGCCAACTAAGCCCTAACGCCTGGTACACCCTCATGGCCTGCATCATGGCTTCAAGGCTCTCTGGGATTCCTCTGCCAATGGAGGAGTTTGCTGTTGTGGCTAGTCTTTGTTGAAACCACCACATCCCCTTTTACCATTTCAATATGGGGGATGATTTCAAGGCTGTGGATGATCTGTTAGAGGCGGAGAGGAATTGGAGGACCCAGTTCCTGTTTGTTAGTCGTGCTTGGGAGAACGGGAAGAAGATCAAGTCCGGAGTGAACCCAAGCCTCCTCAGAAGCAGGTGGAGAAGTGACCGTAAGTCTCATGCTTTATATTTTTGTCTCTTTCTCCTTTTTTTTAAAGTTTGTTTAAACTAATTGGTTTTATCTTTGCCTTAGCAGTACTGCCCAAGGAATTCAGTGATTATCTGAAAACCGGGCAGGCTACTTGCACCAAGATCAATGCTTGGGCTGCTGAGAGATGGGGGAACCGGTTCCATGCTGCTTTTACCGGAGGCAACCTGGCAAGGTCTCACTTGTGGAACACCACAGGTCGGAGAGACTTGATTTGGGAGGAGCTCACCACTCAGCCTCCTTCGGATGTTGTGCTTAAAAGAACCCATGAACCATATGGGACACTCTACTTGCCAGGCCGGGCCAAAGCCCCGAGCAAGATGAAAGGCAAGAAGAAGGGCAAGAAAGTGGCAGGTGGTGTTAACCCTGCTGATGCAGAGGAGGATGCTCCAATAAACCCGGAGGGGCCAGTCCACAGCCAAATTGATGCTGCTCTCCTGGAAGTAGTAGAGCAGGAGACTGAGAGGCAAGAGGTGCACCCCCCAAAACCTCCAAGGGCTTCCAAGAGAAACCGTAAACAGGGAAGTGAAAGCAAAGACCGGGAGGCCAAGAAGAAGAAGATTTCTAAGGGTGACGAGCTTTCTCTCCGAGCTCCGGAGCCTCCTTCCCAAGCTGATCCTACTGACCCAACACTAGCGGAGGAGATACCGGGCGACTTCCATACCGATGAGGTCGAAGGGTGAGATCTCAACATTGATGGGGTAGATATCTCCGGTCTTGGTGGGCTTGGTGAGTACTTCATCAATCTTCCCAGAGATGACTTTGCTGGGCCTTATCTCCCTCTGAGCACCTCGAATACAGTCACTTTCAATGGTAAGACCTTTATCGTTTCAAGTGAAAGGGACGTCATAGCCCACTCTTTATTGAGCAATGTTCAGCCTGTACTTGCGTTGGAGAAACAAGTTCGGAGTCAGGCAGACATTATCAAGGATCTTAAGTCTGACAAAGAGAGGTTGTCCGACGACTTTCGCACTGCCACTTCAAATGCTGCCATTCTAAAGGAAGAAAACGGGGAGTTGAAGAGAAACCAAGAGGCAAGTACCACAAAAATGACCACATTAGATGACACCATTACAGAGCTCCGGGGGAAGCTGTCCGAACTGGAGAAAAATCTTGCCACCTCAAAGGGGGAATCTAAAGCCAAAGACCAAATTATCACCAACTTGACCAATGACAAAATTTCTCTTGAGAATACAGTGTCTAAGGCTGCCGAGGAGAAAGCTACTTTGCTAAGGGAGCAGGAGGCCAAGATCCAAGCCAAGATCGACGCTTATGCCAACAATGTGATCGACACTCAGGAGGAAATGTATGCCAAGGTGAAGTCCGACATGGTTCTACTCTTCCATGAGAAGTTTCCGACGAGGAACCTAGGGGATTTATGGCTTTATGTTGAACCTGAGGACCTCCCGTATCATACAATGGCTGAAGGCGACAGGTATGGTTACTCTAGTGCTTCCTCAGATGACGAAGAACACATCGGGGAGAAACCTGGCGAAGAGAAAAGTGATCTCAAAGGGAAGGAAAAGATAAATGAAGGTAAGCCATCTTCAAAGGTTCAACCTTAACCCATGATTTAGTTTTTACTTGTTTACCCAAACTAAAGTCCTTGGATGGCCAAGACACTCTTTTCTGTAATTGTGTCCGGTATCAGACCGGATAGGTTTTTTGTTCTTCCTTTTCTTGACAATTCAAAAGTCCTTGGAGAGCCAAGGCATTTTAAGTTTTTTCAATGAATACCTTCATTTTATGCAATTCTCATTCTCTTACATAGTCTGTTTTAACTTTGATGGCTAGAGTTTAAATAGCCCTTGGTTATTTCATAGTGAGAGTGTTTAGGTTCTCCGGCTAGAGTTTAAATAACCCTTCTTTGATGACGAATGTTTAAGTGGTCACCATTCTTTTATTTCAATCCAGATGGTATGATAAAGCACATAATTTTTTTTAAGAAGGCATCAAATTCTATTTAAGAGGCCGGATACCTCATTAAAACCTCCCCGAGCCACCAGGGAGGAAAGAGTATGGCCCCAAATATTTACATGGATGTTTAAACAAGTAAATATTTACACAAATACTACTCCAAGTACATCCGTAGATGTTCAATATTCCAAGGGTGAGTCAAAACTCTTCCATCCTTGTCTTCTAGCCAATATGTTCCAGGTTTAAGCCTTTCAAAAACCATATAAGGTCCTTCCTAAGTTGGGGCCAATTTTCCGAACAGCTTTTCTTTAGTGTGTAAAAACACTTTCCTCAATATTTTGTCCCCTGGCTGGAAATCTCTTCTTTTAACTCTGGAAGCAAATCTGCTTCTCATCAACCCATGATAGTGTGCAACTCTAAGGTGAGCTTTAACTCGTCTTTCTTCTACTAAATCGAGCTGGCCTCTGATTGCCACCTCGTTAGCGCGTTCGGAGAAGTTATGAACACGAAATGATGGGAGAGTTGCCTCTATGGGGGCTACTGCATCCATCCCATAGACCAGAGCAAAAGGTGACTCTTGTGTTGCAGCCCCAGGTGTTGTCCGGTAGGCCCACAAGACCTCTTGTAAATAACTAGGCCACTTCCCAGCAGCCCCTTCCAAATTCTTCTTTAAACCGGACAGTATAGTTCTATTAGCCACTTCGACTTGTCCATTTGCTTGTAGGTGGAAAGGTGAAGAAAAACA
Organism: Limnanthes douglasii subsp. nivea; assembly: GCA_036936605.1. Taxonomy (NCBI): domain Eukaryota; kingdom Viridiplantae; phylum Streptophyta; class Magnoliopsida; order Brassicales; family Limnanthaceae; genus Limnanthes; species Limnanthes douglasii. The sequence continues at coordinate 148,074,266 of JAUPFV010000001.1, read as the reverse complement.
ATGTTGTATACCCCTTGAGGCACATAAACTCTCCATTTCCCTATTGTTGAATTGTGGCCCATTGTCTGTTGTTATCTTCTGTGGGACACCAAATCTGCAACATATGTTGGACATAATGAATTTTATTACAGCTTTTGATGTTGTTCCTGCTAGAGGGGCTGCTTCAATCCACTTTGAAAAGTAATCTATAGCAACGATTATAGTTTTGCGTCCTCCGGAGGCTATAGGTAGAGGCCCTACTAAATCCAATCCCCATCGAGCAAAAGGAATAGGCTCAGAAATTGACTCTAAAGGAATGGCTGGGACATGAATTCCATTGCTGTACCTCTGGCATGGGTCACACCTTCTTACCAATTCCTTAGCATCTTTCATGATAGATGGCCAATAATAACCGGCCAGTAGAACTTTTCTTATTAAAGCCCTGAATCCACAATGGGCTGATCCCTCACCATCGTGCAATTCGGAGAGGACTACTTAAGACTCTTCATCCCCCAAACAGCGCAAGAGAGGTTTACTGTAAGACTTTTTATACAAAACGTCTCTCAATATGGCGAAACCACGAGCCTTGTGTTTCAATGTTCTGGCTAGTGATTTGTCCGGAGGCACAATACCACCGGAGAGGTATTGTAGGAGAGGAAACCTCCAATCCTGAGGATGTTTCACCTGTACTTCAAAAATTTCCTCTTCTTTGCCCATATTTAGTTGAATGGAGGGACTTTCTAGTACATGGATCCATGGATATGACTCCGTGTATGTTATGGTTGCCAATGAGTCTGCTAACTCATTTTCTATCCGGGGTATATGTTCATAAGCAACACTTTTAAACTTGAGTGCTTCATTTTTAAGGAGGAGTAAATATTTCACAAGCTGCTCCTTTTTAGCCTCAGACTGACCTTGGGCATGGTGGATAAGAAGCTGAGAGTCACTTAGTATCCTAACCCTCTTAGCCCCACAGATGTAGGCCAACTTTAAACCAGCTATAGCCGCTTCGTACTCGGACTCATTATTGGATGCCCTGAAAGCAAAACATATAGCTTGGTACATTTTGTCACCATATGGAGAAGTTAAACACACCCCGGCACCACATCCCATAGTGCTAGATCCACCATCTGTTCGGATGACCCATACCTTCTTATCTTTTATGTCAGTAGCCTGCTCCAAATCTCTGTCGGAGTGAAATTCAACCAGAAAATCAGCCACAGCTTGGGCCTTGACTGCTATTCGAGGAGCAAAGTCTATGTCGAAATCCCCCAGCTCTACTGAACATTTAGTCATCCTGCTTGAAATGTCTGACTTTTGGAGGACGTTCTTCAGGGGAAAGGAAGTCGGAACGACGATGGGATGAGCCTGGAAATAAGGCCTCATCTTTCTGGCAGCTATCACCAAAGCTAGCTAACTTTTCGAGTTTCAAGTAACGCCTTTCCGCATCTATCAGACTTTTGCTAATGTAGTACACCGGATGGGGATAACTATCCACTTCTCTTACCAACGCAGCACTAATGGCACAACTTGAAACTGCCAAATACACGAAGAGTGTCTCCCCTTCAACTGGTTTAAACAGAGTTTTGGGGGAGGACAAGTGCGTCTTGATCTCATTGAAAGCCTCATCACACTGTGGGGTCCAATCGAATCCCTTTGCACCTTTCAAGGTTTGAAAGAAAGGGGCGCACCTGTCCGAAGACGTTGAGATAAATCTGTTTAAGGCAGCTAATCTCCCCGTTAGTCGCTGTACTTCTTTAATATTTCGTGGTGGCTCCATTTGAAATAGAGCATTAAGCTGGTCCGGATCGGGCTGTATCCCATGCTCACTTATAACATAGCCTAGAAACTTTCCAGACTGCACTCTGAACACACATTTTTCTGGGTTTAATTTCAAATTCACTTTTACCAAGCTGGCAAAAGTTTCTTGGAGGTCAGTCAAATGTAATTGCTCATCCACACTTTTCACCATCATGTCATCAATATATACTTCCATATTTCTCCCAATCTGATCAGCAAAGGCTTTGTTTACTAATCTCTGATAAGTAGCCCCAGCATTTTTCAACCCAAACGGCATTACCTTATAGCAATGGAGACCCCTGTCAGTGACAAATGTGGTATGCTCCTGATCCTTCGGATCTACTTGGATCTGATTGTATCCGGAGAAGGCATCCATAAAGGATAGCAACTTGTTCCCAGAAGTGGAATCTACTAGTTGATCAATCCGGGGAACTGGATACAAATCTTTTGGGCAAGCTCTATTGAGATCTGTGAAGTCAATGCACATGCGCCACTTGCCATTCTTCTTTTTCACCAGAACCGGATTGGCAGTCCACAAAGGATACTGAGACTCTTTGATGTGCCCCATCTTTGTCAGCCTGTCAACCTCTTGCACAATGACATCAGCCTTTTCCTTGGAGAAAACCCTTTTGTTTTGAACCACTGGTGCTACATCTTTCCGGACGGATAGGCGATGTGATATCACATCTGCTGGAACCCCAGTAACATCAGTACTGCACCAAGCAAAAACGTGCTGATGATTCTTCAAAAACTTTAACATTTCATTTTTTAAAACGGGTGGCATATTAGACCCTATCTTGACATTTTTCCCTTTTTCTAAACAATGCGTCTCTACCTCCTCGACCGGTATCAACACTCCAGGGGTCTCTCTAGGGTCATCAATTTCGCCCTCACCCCTAGAAAGCCCCTCAAACTGCTATTGTTCGTTGATACGAACTGCCCCCAGGGTTCGGGGAGCCAGAGCTGTAGCATAACATTCTCTTGTAACCTTTTGACTGCTCCGGACGACTCCCACCTGTCCTGAACAACATATTTCAAGCACTGGTGGACTGTTGAAGCCACTGCATGCATCCTAGAGAGCCAAGACCTCCCTAGAATGGCATTATAGCAAGTGGGACAATCCAACACGATAAAAAGTATTCTGACCATTTTCTTGAAAGGGCCCTTGCCCAATAGAACTTCCTCTTCGAACTCTCCGATCACATCTGCTGAGCTGCCAGTAAAGCCCACAATTGATCTGTCCGAACTCTGAATTACAGCTGGATTTTTCATTCTCTTGTACGTAGTTAAGAAAAGGATATTGGCTGAGCTTCCAGTATCCACCAGAATTCGTCTCATGTCATTTCCCCCAATAGATGCTCCTATGACAACAACATCCTCATGAGGGCCAGCTATATCTCTTAAATCATCTTCATCAAAAACAATGAAGAGGAATGGATTCGGAGATTGATAGGAAGTCATGCCTCCTTCTAGCTGGGTGGCTAAAGCATGAACGTACCTCTTCCTCGAAGAAGCAGTAGGAGGTGTCATAGTATCCCCTCTGAAAATTGTAAGTGACTCAAAAAATTTAATGAGTCCGGAGACCGTCCTAGAACATTCCTTAATTGCACCCACTCTGTTTCGAGTTGGATCAGGATCCAAGTACTCAGATTCCACATCAAACCTTTTAATTATAACCATGGCTCCCTCCGGAGCAGCATTACTTGGACCAACCCGGTGAGTATTGTCAGGCCTGTTGCCTCCTCTTCTTTTGACAAAGGCCCCCAGTTTTCCTCTTTCGATCAAGTTCTGAACCTCTTGCTTCAAAGCTATGCAATCATCAGTGGTATGGCCAGTATCATTGCGATACTGGCAGAAAGAGTTATTGCGATGCTCCCTAGGAGATTGTAGTGTGGCTGGCCTTCTATAGTGCACCTCTTCCTTCGTTTTATCATAAACGGTGGCCACACTTTCTCTTAATTCTGCGAACCACTCCGGTTGGACCCATGGCCCTCTCTTGTTTTTGGATTCCTGACTCTGAGCAGGAGCAGCTGGCTGAGACTGAGCTTTGGCCCTACCATGCCCCTGTCCGGTCTCCTTTGCCTTGTTTCCAGACTGATTCTGATTGGGATTCGGTGTCACCGGGGTAGACCTCACCTGCCTGTGCACCCTGGTTTTCTTCGTTTCATCGACATTGATCTGTTTTCCAACCTGATTCAGCAACCCTCCCCATGTCATGGCCTTCTTTCTGGTCACTGAATCAGCCAAATTGCCAAGGTTCAAGCCCTGTCTTAGGGATGCTATTGCTACCTGTTCGAAGCAATCAGCCAGCCCGTTCTTGGTATTCACAAAATAACTTATATATTCTTTTAAGGACTCATGTGGTTCCTGGGCACAATGGATTATTGTATCTCCATTGCCTTTTAGCTCTTTACTCCCTACGAACTGTCTTCGAAAGGCCACCCAAAAAGTATCGAAATTCTTAATACAACCCTGAGGCAGGCTGTTGTACCATTTTAGAGCACTCCCCGTAAATGATTGGGAGAAGGCTCTGCAAAATAGCTTATCATCGTCGTCAAAGTTCATCATGAAGTTTTTAAACTGTTCCAAATGGTTATCCGGATCAGTACTGCCATCGTACTTTTCCATTTTAGTGCTGTCAAACCTCTTGGGGAGGTTTCCGGACAGAATTTTGGAAGACAATGGAGATTGCCTCCAATTTCTACCACGACTGAACAAAGTATCCTCATTGGGAGTTGCAAAGATACCTGGTTCATCGTGAAAAGCGAAAGGATCCATCAGCATCCGGTCCACATGCCTCCGGCTATGAGATGATCCTTTACTAATATTCCTCTTCATCTTTCCATGTCTATCCCTTTTTCTTGAATATTTTTTGGTCTGTTTTTGCTTCTTTTTAGTTCGACCCTCATCGCTGCTAGAGGATAAGGATTCTTCAACTCCCTCATCATCCGAAGAGCTGTCAGAAGATTCTGAGCTTGAGTCAGAACTCTCCACTATCTTAGAGTGGTGAGACTTCTTGGAGCTGGGATGAGTCTTTTTGGTACTCATATGAGTCTTTGAAGGCTCATGCTCCATGGGGTTATCGGTGTGATGAGCAACTGATGCTTTGGATTTTTCTTTCAAGCCCAACTTAGCCTTTTCTGCCCTTAGAGCTTCTATTTCACCCTTTAGCCTCTTACGCTCTTCGATAGTGTACTCATCGTTCTCACCCACCACTTCGAGCAGAGCTGGTGGTACTTGCGGATCGTCCGGATTCATTCGGACAGACTTTCTTTGCTGGTTTTGAACGCTTGATTCAGGCACCCTCTTCTCCCACTGTGGTCGCCAATTTGGTGAGGATAATTATCGCATGAGGGTAGGCTTGTAATTTGTTTGATGTTTTAAGGAAGTATGTGGGTATTTTGTGTTTAAAGTAGATAGTAGATGGAGAATTAAGCTGGCTGGTTGCAGTTAATTTTTATTTTTCCTATTTAATGCTGGTGGTTGGGTATTTATACCCTTACACTTGGGCCCTTATGGGCTTTCGGGTCATGTTTAATGGATCCGGGTCATGTTTAAAGACCCATGAGCTCTAAGTAGGAGAGCAAGTAGCTTAGTCGAGAAGTGTTTAGGTTTTTTAGTACTTTTGTCATAGTTCGAACAGTCCTATTGGCTAAGTGTTCAAAGTTCTCTGTCCGGTCCGGAAGGCTAGATCCGATCTGTCCCTGTCCGGGGAGCAAGCAGAATTCGGACTCATCAATGTTAAATAAAGAGCAAAAACTAATAGGCCTGTAGTTAGACCAACGAGTAAGATTAGAAATTTTTGGGACCAGGCATATCCAGTAGCAAAAATGCCAGAGGGAATGTTGTTTCCCTTGAGATAAGAGCTAAAATTATTGCATAAATCATCATTAATGATATCCCAACAAATTTTAAAGAAGTGTAGATTAAAACCATCAATGCCAGCAGAGCTGTCATTGTTCGTATTGTTAATGATGCTCCAAATTTCCTCTTTATTAGTGGGAATCATCAGAGCATCATTGCCATTTTTAGAAATTAACATGGGGATGTTACTAAAAATAGGATCATTCATACAATTACTTTCATCCTCTTTACTCATAAAAGAATCTGAATTAAGGATATTTTTGAAAAACCTTTCTGCAAATTTACCAATGTCTTTAGGATTATATAACCAGGTATGATCATCCTTTATGCTAGTAATAGAATTTCTTCTTTTCTTCTTATTAGAATAAGCATGGAATAGATTAGTATTCCCATCCCCATTTTTGAGCCAGCAATTATAAGTTTTTTTCTTCCAGTAGGCCTCCTCATCCCTAAGAGCTTTGAGGTGTAAACTGTTAGCTTTAGAAAGAGCCTTTCTAAGAGATGTGATTGTTATCCCTAGAATGAATATCTTCCATCTTAACAACCTCATCTGCAGTAGCTTTAACCTTGTTAAATATATTTCCAAAGTGGCTTTTGTTCCAACCCTAAGACAAACTTTAAGTCTTCTCAGCTTGTACCAGAAGATAACATTACTATCCCCATTAGTTTTCAAATTCCAGTTAAGCTGCACAATACTTAAGAAAGAACTGTCATTAGTCCAAGCATTAATGAACTTAAAACTTTTCTTACCATATTTAATAGATTTTATAGAAGAGGTGATACGAAGAGGGGCATGGTCAGAACAAGTTCTGACCATGTGCTTAACCTAAACCCCAAGATCAGTGAACCATTTCTCATTCACCATAGCTCTGTCAAGCCTTTTCCAACGAGAACCTCTACACCAAGTATATCTAGAACCCAAGAACCCGACATCTTCAAAGCCATAACATTTAATCATGTCATTGAAATTGTCTTTACTGATAGGGTCATTAGTAGTGCATCCTATTTGATCATCAGAAATAGAGATATCATTATAGTCCCCCGCAGTAATCCAGGCCTTGCGATAGGTAGAAATAGCTTTCATCCTATCCCAAAGAGCATTTCTTTTTTGTCTCTGATTGTTAGCATAGACATAAGTAAATAGAAAGCTATCTTTGACCCGAAGATACTAAACTTTCATGTGAATAAACTGATCAAAGTCATCATAATCTCAATAGAAACATCAGTAGACCAGAAGACCCAAATTTTATTAGACACATTGAAAGGAAAATTTTGAAACCCCAAACTATTAGCAATGTTAGAAATGTCTACAGAATTGGACATAGGCTCTTGAATAGCCAAAATCTTGATTTTCATTATATGGATCATAAATTTAGGTTTCTCAAATAGGGTTTATTATTAATACCTCTTATGTTCCAACTTATGATTCTAATCATTCAGATAAAGATCTTTGATGTTGCTTGTTCCCACTTCTCTTTAGGTATTTAATGACCAATTTGTTGTGTCTTCTGCTTTCTTGGCAAATTTGATTTTCTTGCGAATTATAGTGTTAAAATCTTGATTATGCTGGGCTCTTCCTTCTGTAGGAGTGACATTACTGCTGCCGATATTTTCACAAATAAGAGATGTCACATCTTCCTTATTAAGGCTTAAGTGAGTGTACTTATCCAGTTTTTTCAATGCATCTAATATCTCCAAATTGTCTCTCTCTCCTTGCTTCTTTGATTATCAGTCATATCTTGATGAGACTGACTAAATTGGTCACCATTGGAGTCAGCTCTATTGTTATTTCCTACAACAATTGACTTGATCTTTATCTATAAACTTTACTGAAACTTTGTATTTGTTGACTAGTACTTCTTTCATTCTGGATTTCGCATTCTTTTTGGCTTCCCCCAGCTTGGTTATTGTTGTTGTGACTAACATCATTAGGTAACTCAACCACTTTAACATTTTCTTCTTTATTATTGCTATCATCCTTTCTTTCTTCAACTCTTTCGCGATCTCTTAGGATCTTTTTGCAAACAAAGTCACTGTGCCCAATATGGAAGCAAGTGTTGCAGGCAGGTACGTTTTTGTAACTAACTGAGATCCAACATCCATCATTGGATCCAAATCCCATCCAGATTTTGTGCTTTAATTTCATAGAAATGTCATTCTCTATTTGGGCATAACAAGTATTCTTGAATGCTCTGTTTGTTTCAGGAATAATGACCTTGAAGGAAGTACCTAAAGTAGCAGCCATATCTATTATGATAGAGCGATTGAATATGACCTCTGGGATTCTTTCGAAACGAGTCCAGATCAAAACATTAGGATTCCCATACTTCTTGCTAAACCCTGGACTCCATCGAAGAAGCCTCATAGTCTCTCCATTGACATTCCAAACGTTCTTGGACCAAAGAAGACATACATTCTCTTTCGCACAGAATTCCATGAGAAGATGGTGAGCATCCATCATCTCAAAACTGTAAGTACCCTTAAACTTAAACTTATCCAAGAAATCCATCATAATAGATCTTTTAGGGATTCCTTTACTGAACTTGCCTACCAGAGTGATTTTTTACTAATGAACTAATAAATCCTTGATTTCTTTACAATATTCGACAGTATTATGATCGTTATTTTCCTTGCAGAACTCAGATTTGATCACCACCTCCAATTCTTTGTTTCTTGGTTCAACCACATCAACAAAGGATTTGTGAAGTCCATGATAATGAATTACAGGTTGATCAAAGGAGTAAAGATTACTCAGAGATTTCTTGGAAAAGAAGCGAGTCTTGAGCCATATACTCAACTTTTGCTAAACTTTTCAGTTTCATGCAGACGCATTTTTTCGGATACTTACCTTAAAAAAAACATGGTATTTACCTCTATTTTATTTGAAATTCGAACGTTACACTTTTCCAGAACACAAATGTTACCGCAAAATACGAGGATTAAAATCTTGAAATTTCCAAACACGAGAATCACATATGTTTTTACCCCTCTGAGAGACTAACCTTGAGAGTTGAGACGAAGTTTGCAATCGTAATTACATGAACAGCCGATCTTATTACGAAACCCAGGCTAACGTTGTCGTACAATTTAACTTCCCAAATTAGTTTGCCGTACAATTTAATTTCTCGACGGATGTGGATATCATCTCCACTCATGAACTGCAGGCACCTTACGATTCCAACGGTCGCATTTCCATCTATAAACCCTACTTACAAAACCCTAACCTCCATTTACTCGACGCCATACATCACGAACCCTAAACCTCTTCTTTCACTCGACAGGACGAAGAAAAAGCTGCTTCCACCGAGAGCTTCACTTGAAAACAATAGTGAAACCGAAAACTGGGCGAGCCGGTTGCCTAGAGGAGGTCTTGCCGCCGAGAAAGTACTGAGATTAATTTCCGGTGCGACCGCTAGTCCGATCGGCCAGTTCATATCATCACCCACTACGTTTTTACATTCGGTCGACCCTAAGATCAAATTGGTAATTCAAAGGTTACCGCTTCTTTTAGTTCTGTTTAGGGCCTTTTGTTGATTGTGCTTAAGCCGATTTGACCTGTTTCATTCTTTTGATTATACAGTGATCGTTCATTTTTCAAAGAATATGTTCTGCTTCTGGATTGATTTTTTCATACTTCATCTTTGTAGCTATTAATGTGGAAAGTCATACTTCAGTTCAATTTTCTTTGTTTATATAGGTATGGCTCTTAACTCTAGTTGTCGTACCAGCAAGATCGCACTTTGTGATGCGTATTGGCCTGGTTGGATGCATAGCTCTTTTGTCAATATGGATTCTTCCCAGGCATGTTTGGACGGTCAGTACTCCCTAACTTTCTAGACTTCATCATTAAAGTAGAAAATGTAGAATAAAAAGTAAATAAATTTGAATTGGACTAAGGAAGTTATGCATTTGGTAAGTAAATCAGCAGTTAAACAATAAAGTATATTAATTAAGTTATAATTCAACCATAGATAGACAATGGTTGCACAGGGCCTGTGCAACAGGCACCATGCTTGAGACCATGTCATATTTTCTGTGCTTACTTCAATTTATATGTTTTATGCTTGTAGGATCAATTGGGAAGAGTATCACTACTTTGTGTGATTCTCTTCCTTACGTTGGGTCTAGGTTCAGATGGCGTACCCCCAACAGTCCAACCAAGAACTCCACCATCTTCAATCACCGGATTGCCTAACCTTCCCGTGTCGTTAGGAGGTTATTCATATTTGGTAATGAAGTTGGGGCCTTTACAGTTGACAAGGAAGGGCTTATCCGTCGCAAGCACAGCTGCATGCTTAACATTTACTGTAAGTTGGTTTCCTATTACCTAATTCTGCTGTTTATTTTTGTAAAGGAAAATTCACAATAAACTTTTGCTATGAGCTTGTGTTTCTGCGTCAATTGGTGAAGCCGTTTTGAGTTAAGCTTATGTTAGCATATGCTGTATATGGGATTATCTGAAGAAACTGTAAAATGGTACATACATACGTGTGCCTTATGTTGCCTAGCAATAATTTGGTTCCTCAAAGTCCTTCAATTAAAAAGCCTTTTGTTTAAAAAATGTTATCCGGTTTCGTGTCAGATCTTCCAAAGTGCCAGTCTTTGCCTGGCAACCACAACGCCAGAACAGCTGGCACATGCTCTACGGTGGTTTCTGTTCCCGCTTACATATATCGGTGCTCCAGTTTCTGAGATTATTCTTACTCTCTTGCTCTCTTTGAGGTTCATTAGTCTGGTGTTTGATGAGGTGAGAGATTTTAAAGAAAACCTAGTTGTGTGTTGCTTTAATATCTTTCAGCGATAAACTGTTTATACTGAAACAGAATATTACACTGACAGGTTAGAAATGTTGCACTGGGGATTGTGTCTCGGAGAATAAATTGGTGTGAGCTGACATTGCTGGAGACAATTGATAGTAAGATATAAATCAAGCTTATAGTGAACTTTCATCTTTGCTCTTCTTAGTTCGGGATTGCAATATTATTGCTGTCAAGCCATCCTAAAAGGAAGTCCTGTTATTGGAAGATGGCTAGATGCTAGATCTAGAATCTGGACCTTGTTGCTTTCTATCTGAAGGTGTTATCAGTTTGAGTTTGTGAACACCCATATATATATTTAAAATTTTGTCTGCTCATAATTCCTTTTATATTCACTTTGTAGTTTTTGCTGCTTACATTAGGCGGATCTTCAAAAACATTTTCTGCCATGCAAAGCAGATATCGCAGGTATATTCTTTAAGAATTCATGATTATAACATTCTTACTGTATCGTGCTCATTTTAACTTTGTTTAGTTCCATGTCTGTAATTTCAACGTTGCTTGTGGTAGTCCTTTGGTGAAGAATCCTATCATAGACCTTTTGTCTTTTATAAAATGACTGGCCAAACATTCTGGAAAACTGGGTGCATCTCGTGTATATTAAATTTGGGATAAAATGTTGCAAAGAATATTTTGCTAACATAGCTGTCTATCGCACGACGCCTTTATAGTAACAATTGACAGGACATATCCGTTTTGTGGTATGATGCGAAATGTAAGCTACTGGACGGCTAGATAATAATTTTCTATGTCTATATAATTGGTCTAATTGGTAGAAGCAGTGCTCAGAATAGCGTTGTGGCCAGAGATGGAAACAAAAGGTTGCAATGTATGCTTCTTTTAACTACTTCTGTCTAACAACATATGTTTATATTGTTGAAAAGGTGTATTTTTTTTGCAGGCAATGATTGTTAGAGGGTTTAGAGGAGACAGCAACACCCACAAAATCTACTACTTGTCAGACTCATCACTTAAGGTGGCTGACATAATATCAGTTTTGAGCTTGGTTGGTGTTATAGGCGCTGCTGTTTTGTCCGAATACTACCTTGTTTGACACCGGCTTGCTTTTGTAAGTGTCTCAGTAACTCAGATACCTTTTAACAGTCTCAAATAGAACTGCAACCAACTGATGGGCTACTAGTGATTAGAATTTAAAATATATATAGCAGCCTTATTTATTTGAGATACAACTTAATTTGTCGATCCCAATTCTTTTCTCCTTTTTTTTATAGATCCATTTGCTTCTTTAACTCCACAATTTTTATTACAAGGATTCATTCTTTTGCATGTAGAAACCTTGTAGAGTATCAAAGGTAATGCACTTATACAGTTTATTTGAGCCTTCAACAGTTTTGGTATCACTTTTGGTTTTCTATTATGCAGTTTGACGAAGTGGTGACTAGGTTTTACCTCCTGTTAAACTCAGAATATAAGCTGTGCGGTTGAATATAAATCACGTAGCAGTGAATATACAATTATACCAGTGTGATGGCCACATTGGTATGAATTTGGATGAGATATTCACAAGTTGTAAAGAAAGAATATGCTCATTTATCTACTTGTTAATTTTATAACTTAGTCCTGTTAGTTTCATTACCTCACCTTTTCATTGCTTGCATCTTTTGGCCCACTAATTTTATTGTTCGGCAAACTTTGCCTGAATATTTCAGAACTGTCCCTGTGGATTAATTCTCAGTCGCATATGCAACTATAACCATGACTTTGATATAAAAGATTGGTACAATTCCAGAAACAAAATCATACTAGTCCATATGATGTTCGTTTGCATAGCCGTATACATCTTAACATGATATTGTGTGTGAAGAGAAGAAAACATTAGAATATTGTTGTGTTAGGATTTACGCAAGTTGTGATTATGGCTGCAAAGCGAAACACTAGGGGGTAGATATTGTTTTTGGTGATGATATGGGACGAAATATTTTGTGGATTATAAGTTTGGCCACTATTGCTAAAAGTGGTTTCCGATTACTTAGTTGTTGTGAGCCAATCTGTGAGGATATTGCATCAAACTAAATCCAGCAGGGAAACGGAATGTTAGTAAGATTAATTTTATACTACTTATAGTATCTCAATGCCGAAGCCATCAGTGAACATGACTGAAACGAAATCACACTTCCCCTTAACCTGGAGCATATATATTAATCATGCCTAACTTGTTACAAATATAAGTAATTTGTTATCCATTAAGCGGTTTTGTAAATATATCTCATAATAGTTCTCCCGTTTTGACATATCTTGTATGAATGAGTTTTGTTGAATCTTTTCGTGAATAAAATGACAAACAATTTCAATATGCTTTGTTCTTTCGTGAAAGACAAGATTAGACGCAATGTGCAGCGCCGCTTGATTATCACCATAACTTTCCAAGCATGGTAGTCTTGATGTCGATATCATTTAACAACTGGAAAATCCAGATTATCTCACAAGTAGATTGAGCCATGACTCTGTATTCAGCTTCAGCACTCGATCTTGATACAATATTTTGTTTCTTACTTTTTCAATATACTAAATTACCCCATACAAAAACGCATTAACCAATGGTCGATCTTCTATCAGCTTTAGATCCAGCCCAATCTGCATCTGCAAAACACTCTATATTAGCATGACCAATACTGCCATACCATAATCCTAGTCCATGAGTTGATTTGAAATAACACAAGATATGTTCTAGTGCTGCATAGTGATTAATTGTTGGAGAAGACATAAATTGACTTACAACACTGACTGGATATTCAATATTTGGTCGAGTTACCGTAAGAAAATTGAGTTTTTTTACTAATGGACGATACTTTTCTGGATCACTAAACAATTCTCCGTCATCTTTCAGTAATTGCAAATTAGGAACCATTGGTTTATTACATAGTTTTTCTTTAACTTTCATGTTTCCATCTACAAATTTAGAACATACTTTCTATGTGATAAAATAATACATTTGTTGCTTCTTGTTATTTCAACCACCAAAGATTACTTCAATGATCCTAAATCTTTTGTTTGAAATTATGAATGTAAAAATGTTTTAAGCAATGAAATGCCTTTAGTATCAATCCCAGTAATAATGATGTCATCCACATATACAACACCGAGTATAATTTCATTTGCACAACGTTTATAAAAAACAGAATGATCATAACTGCTCTTCTTCAACCTAAATTCATTTAGTATATCTCTAAACTTGTCGAACCAAACACAGGGATTTTGTTTTAATCTGTACAATGTTTATACAAGCGATATTCATTTCCTCTCTCCCACTGAGCAACAAATCCTGGTGGTTGCTCTATATAGACTTATTCTTTGAGGCCTTCATATAAAATGCATGTTTAATATTTAACTGATGTAATGGCCAATCATTTGATGCTGCTAAAGAAAAAAATAAACGAATAAAAGTAAACTTAGCTACCGAAGAAGAGGTTTAAGAGTAATAACACTATAAGTTTAAGCATATCCTTTTGCGACAAGTTGTACTTTGAGACGAGCTAGCGTATAATATGGATTCATTTTTTACATTAAACACCCATCTACAACCAATAACTTTCTTTCCATTAGGTAAACCAACCAACTTCTAAGTACGAGTGTTTTCTAATGCTCTTATCTCTTCATATATTGCAGTTTGCCAATCAGAATGACATAATGCTTCGCGAACAGTTTTTGGAATAAAAATAGAATAAAGAGATGTAATAAAAGCTCGGGTAGAAAAAAGGTAATTGATCATATTTTGTGAAAGAATAAATTGGATAAGTACATTATATTTTACCTTTTCGAAGAGCAGTTGGATGATCATGAGTGGACTCATTATCGTTTGTGGCATGATCTGAGGACGAAATAATTGGTAGTGAACATGTTGAAAGAGGTTCTTTACGTCGAGAATAGACATATTTAATGGGAGGTCGATATAGTGGAGGCAGTACATAAGATATTTGAAGGGTGGTGTACATGAGTAAATCATCATCACACTAATTGTTTCTGGATCGACATTAGACAAACTAGGAAAAAATGAAACATGTTCTAAAAAATAACATCCTTAGATACTCTGTATCGATGAAGAGATGGGAAAAAACATATATAACCTTCTTGAACGCTAGAATATCTATGAAAAACATATTTTATGGATTTAGGATCTCATTTTGTACGAGTAGGACTTACATCCCTAACAAAGAAAGTACAACAAAAAGTGTTTATTCAACAGAAAATAGAGGTTTAGATGTAAAAAGCACTAAATATGAAATCTTATTTGAAAGGACATGAAGTGGAAACAACATCTGCCCAAAACATTTTCGGTAGTTTCATTTGAAAACGAAGTGCACGAAAAGTTGTCTATTTTTTCTTTCAGCAACACCATTTTGAGATGGTGTGTCCACACATGAAGTTTGGTGAAGCATTCTTTTTTGTTCCATAAATAACTGAAATGTATTTGAGCAATATTCTTTACCATTATCACTTCTTAAAATACGAATAGGACAATTAAATTGGGTATTAATTTCTGTAGTAAATGTGCAAAATATTAAAAATAACTCAGAGCGATTTTTCATTAAATAAATCCATGTAACATGAGAATAATCATCAACAAAACTAACAAATATTTAAAACCAGTTTTAGAAACAACGGGACAAGGACACCAAACATAAACTATTTCAAAAGGAGACGCAGCCCATTTAAAAAGATCAAATATGGATGACCCATAAGACAATGTGCTTCAAATGGAGATGTAGTAGATGTATGATTGTCTTTATCAAGATAGTAGAGAGCTCCAATCTCATGCCCTCTACCAATTATTGTATTTGTCGTAAGACCCTGAAACAAATAATAATCAGAATAAGAGGTGACAAAACAACTTATTATTTTAGTGAGTTGGCTAGTAGAAATAAGGTTAAATGAAAACTGAGAGAGATCTAAAACATATGTCAAATAGATATTTTTGGTGGGATTGACAATCCCTGAACCTAAAACACAAGATGATGATCCATCTGCCAATGTTACATTAGAATGATGTGTATTTGAAAAATAAGTAAAAACTTGTTTATTACATGTCATATGTTATGTGGCAGCAGAATCAATGACCTAATCAGACGAAGAAGGAAGAAGACATGTAGTTGAGTTACCTGACACACATGCTGCAAGGTTTGTAAGATCATGTGACTTTAGGGACTCTTGGTACTTGGAAAATTGAGTATATTCCTCAGCAGAAAGCACATAAGGTTCCTCTTTACTTGACATATTAGCAAATTATTGAGGTAGTTGAGGACGATTCCACTTTGTATGACCATGTTCATGACAGTAAAAGCATTCTACATTGTTTAGATCTCGTAAACCACATCATGAATAACTATTAGTATCACCATGATTACCATAACTTTTATGTCTATTGTATCCATATTGACTATTGTATCCACCACAACTACCGTGATTGTTGTATCCACCACGACTACCACGATTGCTGGATCCATCACGACCACCGCGATGGTTATATCCACCACGACCACCATGAACACCAAATCTACCATGATTATTGTAACCATAAGGACCACGACCACCACGACCATTATGACCATCCTTATTATCAGTAAAAAAACAGTTTTATTGTTGTTGATTATGCACTAGTGGCAGGTTGCACTATCTGTGAGTTTTTGGTTCGAAGAAGTCAGGAAAAAAATTCATATAGAGATGATATCTCAGATCCAGTGAGGATTTGAGGTTTTGCACTTTCAAACTCTAAAGGAAGACCAGCAAGAAAAATCATTACATATATTTGTTCTCGTTGCAATTGTTGAATTTTAATGTCAGTATTAAAGGGTACAAAACATTAAGTTCTTTGTAGATGCGTCTAAACTCCATAAAATATGTTTTAAGAGACTTATCTTGTTTTTTAGTACGATAAAAATATTTGCAGACATCATAAATATGCAAAATATTACCTTTACCCGCATATAGAAATTTAAAGATACTCCATTAGCTCTTTAACATATTCACAATGAGTAACAAGACTAAGTACCTCAATAGTGATTGTATATCGTATTTGAAGAAAAATGCAAGTATCATCAACTACCCAACTTTTGGTTGTGTCATCCGTAGGAAGATCTTGTGTCAAGTGATCATCTTTTTCTATATTTCGTAAGTATATACGAATTGTTTTACTCCAATCTAAATAATTGAATTCGTTCAATTTTTGTTCTGTGATTTTTGTCATCACAGGAACCAAATCATACATACTTTTTCTTTTTTCCATCTAGATTTTTGTTCTTTTTTTATAGAAATCCTAATGGCTCTAATACCATGTTGAAACTAGAAAAAGATTTATAAACTAATAAGTTTCGTACAAGTTAAAACCATATATATATATATGCTTTGAATATATCGTAACATTATTCTAGTCTACTGTACTAATATCTAGTCTACTATATATATATATATATATATATATATATAATAAATTATGTTTGAATATCACCTATAATAAACTATTTAGTCAATATATATTATCATTTGGTTAACACGTATAAAGCAATTATATATCAGTATGAAATAAAAATGAACAAAAAGAAAATTTTAAAATAAATGTTGGGTTGGATATAAAGAAATTATGAGTTTATAGGAAAAAACATAAAAACATAATAAATTTAAAGTTAAATAAATGTTAAAAAAAACAAAAATATGTGTTAAATATAATTTTTTTACAGAAAGTATAAATAAAGAGAAAAGTATTAGTAAATACTCACTCAACTACCTAATTACCAACTAGTATAGGGTCAATTGGTACCTCCATCTAAACATTGAACAAAAATACCCTCGACTATATATACCCGTATTTTTCTTCAAACCCATTTTTTCTTCCATTCTCAGACCCCATAAACCTACAAAACAAGGCTTATATTTTCAGTAATCAGAAGAAAAAAAACTGTTCGACTCCTCTTCACACCCGAAACCCTCCTCTACCAATATTTTACGTTGTTTCCCAATTCTCGACCGTCGACCGACTACTTATCCCTAAAACAAGTAAGAAGTATTCGCTCGACTATCGGCGTTTAGTTTACGTCGGCAGGTGAAGAAATAACGAGCCATAATAAGCATGTACGTCTCGATTTAGCGAAATGTATTATTTTTTTGCGTTTTTTGTGATTTCCAAGTGCTTATTGGTGTTCTTTGATGATTGAAGTTGCTTATTTCTAATGCAATCATGTAGTTAGGATAGTGTGCAAGTATTTTAGTTTCTGGATTTATCGTTCTACACAGTAGCTTTAGAGGTTGCATGTACAGTTAATCGTTTTGTGCATTTGTGATGTAGTGTAGATGATTTACATTCGATTATGTGTTGGTTTTGGTGTTATTTCAAAATTTCACAGATCATAGCAACGTGCATGTGAAAAATAAAACAATTTTCATATCGCTACATGTGTATAATAACACAATTCGCAACATATTATTTTGATGTTGTTTGAAAACAACTCTCAGCGTAACCTGAGAGTTGTTTGAAAATAACTCTCAGCATAACTTGAGAGTTGTTTTGATTATATTTCCTGAAATTTGTTACAATGTTGAATCCTGCGAGTTGTTTTAAAATATCTGAGTACTATTTGCAAACAACTCGCAACATATCCTGGGAGTTGTTTGTGCTTATATACCCGAGAGTTGTGTTGGAACTATACTAGCTGAGCGTTGTTTGATGGTTTTATGTTTTTTTGTTGGTTTTATGTTTTTTGCAAGAACAAGACCACAAAACCAAGCTTCTAAAGATCGCGATTGTTGAGCCTTCTGAAAATGCTGAGAGGGAACAACATTACAGCTGCCCACATCGAAGCTACGAGAAACACACCCTTCTACACACTTTTGAAGGAAACATTCGAATTCTGGGAGAGGCAGTTGCCGAAGAAGAAGTTTTATGCGAACATTCACCTTTATGCTTCTTGGAAGGATGCCTTTGCTGTAAGATGATGAGGTGTGAAATATATATGTATACAAAACAAATCTCAGGTTATATATACATACAACTCTCTACTTAATACAAAACAACTCTCAGCTTAATACAAAACAACTCTCATGCTATATTTATACACCAACTCTCAGGTTATAATTTGGGATTAAACAACTCGCATTCATGTAATAACTTTGATGTTTTTTCATGTGTAGGTTGTAGAGGATCCCCTTTGTTGGACAGAGGCTGAAATATAAGCATATGGGGTAGTAGCAGGTAATGGAGATACAAATGCTACACCTGTTTTACAGGAAGAAAGTCGAGTAAAAAGAAGAAGAAAAAAACAGCCCCCAAAATAAGGAAAAGGGCGAGACACCCACGACAAGACTCTACTCAGGACATCCCAACCATAAACCAACGAGAAGCAGTCACCAGACAACCCAACCGGAGGCCGAGGAAGTATCCGATGATAGTATGAGTGAAAAGTTGGGTTGTTTTATGCTCAAACGCAGAAATGCTACTCCAAAGAAGACTGGAGCAGAAGCAAAATCAAAACGTTTGAAGACCTAACCGAAAAGAATAAGTACAAACGCAAGATCGACCAACAGGCGAAAGAAGTAATTATATGCCTTGATATATATATATATATATATATATATATATATATATATATATATATATATATATATATAATATGTTTAACCGACACTGAACAAATTATAATACTTCTAGCTTTCTCGTCGCAGTTTGAAGAGTTAAGGTTAAAGGTAGCAAGACTTGAAGAAGAACGACAACTTCACAATGCTCGCTTTTTGCCCTTTTTCTCTCCTGGAAGGCCTGAAAAGAAGAAGCAAGTAGGACTACCAGCACTACTAGCAGAAGCCGCGTCCACTGATCAAATGGCACTTGTGCCATCTGAACTTCAGGAAAATGTTTCAGAATCCAGACGGGAAAATGCAGGAAGCCTGAGATAGAGAGCATGATGGAGTACTACCGGAGGAGAAGGAAAATGTTAGGAACCATTCACCGGTACAGCATAAAAAAAGACCGGGAGAGTTATCTGTCACCACAGAGACAGACACAGTGGAGAGACAGACAGATAAGTCTCCACCTACAAAGTAGGTAACGACAATTCTGAGCCGTCCAAATGAGAAAGACATATGACTCTTTTTTGAATGACCAACAGCTCGTACCTCCCATACCGGAGGAAGTAGGTTGCAAAGAAGATAGAGCTAAGAAGGTAGAAGCTCGTGAGAAGGAAGTTGCAGCCAAAGAGTCTGGACTTGCCGATGCAGAAGGTCCTGAAGATGATATGCGGAAATGTTGGGCTCTTAAGTTGTTTTTTTTTCAAAATCTAATAGATCTAGTGTTTTTAAAGAACCAACATGTATGTATTTAACCACAACTCGCATCTTAATCTGCGTTGTGGATTTCAAACAATTCGTGTGGTATATATAAAAATAATTCGCAAAATAGTGGGTTCAAGAAAATGGCGATGTTTAGCTACACAAAACTCTCAGGTAGCGTTCATAGTGTAGTAGTATGAGTTGTTTGCAAACAACTCTCACCATAACCTGAGAGTTGTTAGTGACTCTACATCCTGAGAGTTTTATGTTACTCTATAACCTGAGAGTTGTGTGTATAAATATCATGAGAGTTGTTTCCTCAAATTCACAGCTCTCATGATAACCTGAGAGTTGTTCGTAAAAAATGTATGAGTGTTGTTTTCACTCTATAGCCTGTGAGTTGTTTGTTAGACCTCTCAGGTTTGCTTTGCCACTAGTGTAAATAACTTTCAAGTTTGATATGAAACAACATGTCGACCGACAACATCCACAACAACAAGAGAAACAACCGAACCAAAGAGAACAACCACCACAACAATAACAATAATAGCCACAATAAAAAATTCAAGGTGAACAACAACAACAGATTCAAGGAGAACAACAAGAACAACACCCAAACTTGGCAAAAAGTGAAAGGCTAACAAATATTGAAGATACACAACCTGTTGCAGGGGAAGATTCAGAGTCATCCCATCCATGTAACAAGTCAGAACTTCTCAGCGAGGAAGAAGCACCGTTACAAGTCCAACTGCAAGAAGAAGACATAGCTGAAGTCCAAAAAATTGTCAACGCAAAGTCAAAACCACTGAGCCAAGCAGCAGTTGTGGGACCAGTACCGAATCAACCAGAAAAGTGAGAATCCGGAGTTCCAGAGTCTTCTGATACGCACGATAAGATAGTACGTTTACCAAATGTAATTTTTGATGGTTATTACTTACAAGTTTCACAGTCAGTTTTAGATGAAATTGATGATCTTAAAATTGATGATGTGATACGACGAGACAAAACCGCCAAAATGAAACAAAAACGGGTTGCATGTGTGGGTTTAAGAAGTCTGATTGCGTCGAATAACAGTACCGCTATACCGTTATTCCCGGTTAAACTAATTACGGTGACGTTTCCGAACGTGCCAGACTCAAGATATTCGAAACACATACTTAAATTGATGTGTCCTTTTATAAGCCGCATTATAAACGTGATACTCGACGGTAATTGTGGTTTTAAAGTCATCACACATGGTATGGTCGGCTACGAAAGTGGATGGAAAATGGTTAGAGAAGCCATGGTTCATGAGCTAAAGACGCATCAAGAGTTTTATAAGTGTGTCGCATATTACGATGATGATAGTGAAGTCCACAAGAAAATACACCAGTTGAGTTATAATAAAGAGAATGCACCGATCAAAAATTGGATATCGTTACCTAGTTGCGGCAAACTAGTCGCAATCACATTCAATTGTATTTTCTATTGCCTAGCTCCTGGTGGATATATGACTTACGTACCGGTGAAAAATGCGCCACGAAATTATGGTTTTATAAAGGAGATCGATGTCACATTCGTCAATTTTTAATCTTATATGCATTTTGTTATTTTTTTTATTTAAATGCACATTTACTTTCAATATCAAGTTGTAGGTCGATTTCGTTAAAGGTTCACCTTTACCGACTATAGATCCAATGTGGATACGCACGGCTTGAGACGACACTAGTTATTGGTTGATCCCCTTGTTAGATAGAGTCGACACTAGTTCTAATTGTATTTGTGTTTTAATTTTAGATTCTAATTGAGATAAGTTGTTGTTTTGTGTTTTACGTTATAAACTATTTAGTTGCATTAAAGAACTATTGGACTTGCAGTTGCATTGATTCGTGCATTAGGAAAGTGTAGTTAACGTCTTCTTTTTTACACCAAACAAAATTGAGCCAATCTTCCATGTATATAATGTACGCATCCCAGACCATGCCAACGGTTGGCGTGCTCATGGCCTCCCACACCCGGTATGGAATGAGGTAGTGTCACCACACCACCGCTTGACGTGGAGCCAATATTGGCAATTGAAAACAGTGGATGAGATAAACGTCTTGCTTATTTCCGCCACACTACATTTAAGCGAAAACGTAAACTAAAACAACGGTTTAGGGAAAACGTAAACTAAAAAAACAATAGAAGAAAGTGTAAACAAAAACAACTTAAGCATTTGCAATAACTCCAAATGAACGAAGTTTATTTATCCAGCCAGTTCAATTTCATCAACTTCCTTTCTTCTTTTGCGATCTGGTAGTCCATCGCAACAATACGCATTTTCTCTTCCTTGATGGTAAGAATGTCGGAATGGACATGATCCAAGTGATCCCTATGTGTGTCAGGATAGACCATGTGCGTTTGATATGAGTGTCAATACAACTTCATGGAGTGGTATTTGCGATTTTTCTAGCAATTCTCAATAAAGAGTGTAATAAACAACATTAATGAAAAAACCCTCGAAAAAACTATAAAGCAAAAATTGAACAACAACTACATATAACATAAAAACTCAAAGAACGACTTAGGAAATCAAATAACAGGTCGAACAATAATTGAGTAAAAAATAAGTACTGAAACAACAACTTAGGAAATCATAAATACTCAAACAACAATAGGGAGATCATAACAACTAAAACAACAAGTGGGAAATCGTAAATACTCAAACAACAACATAAAAAAACATAAAACTTAGAACTCGAAGTCGTTACTCGTGTTGTTTTCATCAACACCGTTCTCTCTTTCCGCAATCATATCCTCCAGATATGCTACCATGTCCCTAGTGATGTAATCTACAATAGTCATGTTCCACACGGCAGCTGCTTCTTGCTTAATTCTATAAGACATGAATAACTAACGGTCGAGTGGTTTCACACGATTGTACCTGGATATGACTTCGTCACGACTGCGCGTTGGATGATTTTTTAGTCCCAATCGGCCATACTCGAAATACATCCTACATAACACCCGATCTAAAAAAAACATCGCTCGTATCATCGGACATTGTTCGGCAGAAAAACTTCACCGAATAAAGCAACTGGTAGTCTTCATCAACATTAAACTTCATTCTTAAATGCCTTAATGTTTTTTTTAAAGTGTTTTGGGGATAAACTACCTGCCTACGTTCGAAGTCCCTTTTATAGGACATTCTAATTTGGCGGGTAATCAACATTGGGCGGGAAACAATGTTTGGCGGGAGTCATTGGTGGGCATGAGTCATTGTTTGGATGGGAATAATGTTTGGCAGGAGTTATTATTTCAAGGGAATCATTTTCTGGAGGGAATCCCTATTTATTACAGTATAAAGTGATTTGCTAAAAAACAACCATAACTACTTTCTGAAGTTTTATTTCAATTTTTAATATATTTATAAAGTTGTTATTTATTAAAACAAACTCTTAAATTGCGTTTTAATTTTATCTTATTTACAAACTATGTAATTAAGTTTAGTTTAATTATACCAATGATACATTAAATATAGTTAAATAACACTAGAAAATACTAGTAAGACATAATTTGTTTTTACAATAAGGATAAAGATAGACAATTTGTACAAATATAACAAACAATATATCATCAAAATATAGTAAAAGTGTCATACAACTTGAAAATAAAATGTAAAGTCGAAGCAAGTGTCTCAGCGATAGACAAAACCTCTGTGTACGCCCGCCCCTAAAGCACAAACATCATCGCCAAGCTCATCAACTCCGGGAAACAACGACATCATACGCATATCGGCGCACAAATTTTGTATGACATCTCTTTCTCGATCCTCGTGCACATTGTCATCGACCGAGTATATCACAATGTTGATAAATTTGAACCAGCTAATCTTCTAATGGAGCAGAAGATAATCAAAAGTACAAAAAGACTCAAAGTCTTCCATCATCTCTCCTTTGAAAACCTCCTTTAAACTGTATAATCGACAGTCCTCCCAACTATCATCGTTGAATGCATATGCCATCGTCATCAATTTTATTTTTTCCTTCGATTGTATCTTCAGCAATAGATGCGGGATAAGACTCTAGACACGATGAAAGTGCCTCAACACCCGTTCAAGATAATATGCATGCGAGTGCTCTACACCGACGATGACATCTCGAAACCATGTTATATCCTCGAACGGAAAATGATCGTGTATCGTTCTAGATAGTATGCATGCGAGTGCGCTACACCGACGATGACATCTCGAAACCATGTTATATCCTCGAACGGAAAATGATCGTGTATCGCACAATAAGGATCATACAATACATGCAATACAAACCAATACGTACACAAACACATATAAATGCCACTCAATCCAACCACGACAATTATAAAACTATAAAACATATCTTATTCTACTATCGCAATAGGTTAAACTATAAACATGTTTATCTTACTTAATAATAAAACTTACATCTATCTCCTCCAGGTTGTTCACGGTGATCCGAATGTTCAACTTCTTCCGAGATTTAGAATTAGTAGCACCTGTATCCATCTTGCAATAGTGGGCCGACGCTCGGTGTAAATGGAACAAGTAACAGGGCGGAGCATAACAAAATGATCCCGTATCCACGTGTCCAACATAAAAATAAATCCGGCCATATTCCTAGTCTTGTGAAGTGAAGCCTCACCGAGATAGTGATACAAGTAAGCAAGCACGATCGTACCCCATGCGTAACGTCCGACACCCTCCTCCGTCAAATCGTACAGTAGTAAGAAATACTTGAAATTAACGTATATGTTACTCTTGTCAGGTAATAGAACGGTGTCGAACATATGTAGTATATAGGCGTGCGCAACAGCATGTACCATACGGTCAGTGAGATCAAGCTGTCGTCGCAGAACTCTGGCCCACTAAACCTAGTTTGCAGCCATCCGTAACCCAAACCGACGCCCTTACATTTCTCAGACTCCTTTACAAACAATACCTCGCTCATCGAAAGAATATCAGCGCCCTCATGCATGGTCAACGGTTTGTCGGATATAACTGGTAAATTAGCAAATTCACCTCTACTACGAGTCCCAGAATGGTGTGCACGTCATCGAGCGTGATCGTCATCTCACCGAATGAAAAATGGGAACTGTTTGTTTCCATATGCCACCGCTCCAGAAATACCTCCGTCTTATTGGAGTGCGTGTGCATGCACGAGAACAGCTGGATAATTCTATCAAAATACGCGCCATTAAGTACGGCGCGCACCCTGTTCTGGGAGATCAAACTCCAGCCTCTATGGCTAGGATAATGGCGTATAGCCGCATCTCGCGCTCCTGAAAATATTCGTTCTTAATATTAGTATATATAAAAAATCTACCGAACTAAAATATCAACTACAAATATAAATATTACCTCTCCTTACCAAAGGTAGTAGGTAGCGTGGGAGGTGAACATCTCGCCGGATACCGATGGTAGTCTGGAAGGGGAGGAGCTCTAGACTGCCCTCTAGGTGAGGGAGGCTGGCGTCGCCTGCGGGAAACAGAAACAGAACTGGATCCAGAAGCATGCGGTGCAGAAACTATAGGTAGCTCCTCCACCGGAACTGCTGAATCGACTACTAAATTGTGCTAACTACCTGTCTGTACCTTTGTCCACTTCTTGACTCTCTTCGTCCAAAAGCCATCAACGGACCAGAAGCGTCAACGAGATCCATAGCCTAAATAAAAACATACGAAATGTCAAGTTGGTTCAAAATACCAAATGTCAATCGGGCAGCGTCCATTTAGTTTAGGTTTAAATTAATTTATTTTAGTTTAGGTTTAAATTTAATAATTTAGTATACAGTTTAAGTTAATTAAACTTTAATCTAGTTTTAATTCATAATTTTGTTTTTAATTTAGTTATAATTTTTGTTGTTTATTTAGTTTAAGATTTTTTAAAATTGGTTAGAGTTTTCGAACAGTGGTGAATTTTTTAGAGAAACTCCGCGAAATAACTTTAAGAAAAAAAAAAGACTGACTTCATAAATGAAAGACGGCTTTTCTTCAAGCAATTCTCTTTTCTATTTAAAAGAAAGTAACTAATTACAAACACCAGCTTGACATGTTTGTTTTTTTATTTATTTATTATCATTATAAAAAAACAACTGATTAAGAAATGATGGTTTAGAATCGTTATTTTTTTCGAGATGGTTTCAGTGTCCCGTCATCCCTTCTTTTTGAGTTTGTAAAAACAAACTACTCTCGAGAAATAAAATCAGGGACTATCTTAGGCTTATCACGATTTCGTATTTTACAATAACAATCAAATGTGTAAAACTTCTAGGCTATTGGCAGTGGAACTATAGCTGGATATGCCTAATCCATATATAGTGCCTGATCAAGAAAATATAGATCTGAAACCCGGATAGGAAATACTTCGTCGAATCACAACGGACATATTCTGATTAATTTAAATGAGATCTAATAAGAATCCCAATATTCCAAATAAGATCTAATAAGAATCCAAAGATTCCGACTCCGACTCCGAGACATAGCTATTCACACAGTGAAAACCAATTCATCATATCCATCGAAGAACATGAACATTGTTTGGTTTCAAATCCAGGCATACCCCAAAGTTTTTGAGAAAAAAAGCTATACAATATTTTCCTCAATGGCTCTACAAGTCGTCGTTATTGGAGGATCCAAGTATAGTTTCCATGTGGCGACGCATATCACTTAGATACTCTGACGAATTGTATTCTTCTTCTGGATCCTCTGAATATGTCAGTTGGACTGTAGCGTTTTGTTGTTCCTTCATCAGCTCAAAGCTACACTCATCACCTTTAACCATCTTTACAACCTGTTACATTTCAAAGTTGATTGTTTTGTTGCTTTTAACATTTTTGTCTAGAGTTTATTACTAGTTATTTACACGTACCTGCTTCATTTGGGGTCGATGCACCGCAGCTTGGCTTATACAATATGAAGCCGTCCAAGCCAAGTAGTTTAGCTGTTCCAGATCATAAGCATCGCCAAGCATTGGATCAACGAGTTCTTTTAACTTATTATTACTAATGAATGGTTTCGCCTGCAGCAAACAACTCAGCATTAGGAATACATAATCGTAAAATTAGTAAAATATTTAATAGATTGATAATCAATGACCTACCCACATAACAAGGCTAAGTTGTGAATCATCTACAGCTTGACGTCCAGTGATGAGCTCTAGTAGTAGTACCCCATAAGCATATACATCAGTTTTCTCGTCTACTATTCCGTGCATGAAAAATTCAGGAGGAAGGTAACTGCCCAATATAATGAAACATTAGCGAATTTCAACAACGAAATCTCAAGGCTGACAACGTTGGTTAAATAAAAGAATATCTAACCCGAATGTGCCTTCGATTTTTTCTACTGTGTGATGACTCCATTGATCCGGGAGCCACTTTGCAAGCCCAAAGTCAGAGATCTGGATTACATTAAATTCCTTCGTCAGAAAACTTAATTAAAGTAAAGTTGGTACCCTATCAGTTTAGGAAACTATGGGACATTAAAGTCACCAAACCAATTATTAGCTACATGCTGTTAGAATAAATATAATCAGTTTCTTTACCAAAGTAGAATTAGGTTTCAACCTCATTAATCAGCACCTAGTAAATCAACTTTCCACACATAAACGTTTCATCGATGTTAGACATTGAAATATGATAAATCAAATAGTTATGGAAAACTATAAAAATCAGAGTTAATGCCGTTTCAAGACAGTGTACCTGAGCGTCGAAATCCTCGGAAAGTAATATATTAGCAGACTTGATATCTTTATGAATAATTCTCCTTTGACAGCCTTCATGAAGGTAATAAAGTCCCTCAGCACTGCCTAAGGCAATCTTATATCTGATGGCCCAACTTAGTTTCTCCTTTTCTCCTGAAAAGGGTGCACCAAGTTCTTTAGTCTCATATATTAAGAGGTACTACTAAGAAAACATGTGGAAGAACTTATAACGTTCATGTTTTAGCAAAACCCTTAACAAAATTTGGAGAAACATGAGAGGAGTCAAAAAGAGAAGGATTGAGAAGTATGAACGAACCGTAGAGTAAAGAATGTAGGCTTCCATGAGGAGACAATTGAAGAACAAGGTGCATTCCTCCTTCAACTCCGTACCCAATAAGTTTAGCAATATTTGGATGGTCAACATGGACTATGATCCCGAGCTCAGATAAAAAGTCCATTGTCATCTCTTCTGGTGAACCTCTTGTAAGCCGCTTAATTGCAACTATCTGCCCATCTGCCAACACTCCCCTGTAAACTTCTGCATACCCTCCTTGTCCGATTAAATTTTCTATACAATATATATTGTGAAATTTAGAATCTTTCTTTTATAAAATATATATTTTTATCAATGGGTGAAAAGGTACTAACTGCGGGAGAAGTCATCAGTTGCAGCTTCAAGGTCGGCAAGAGAATAGTTCTTCCAAGTAGGCTTGAAGTAACACAAATCCTCTGTATTAAAAGCTGCGTATATTGATGGAACCACATAATCCTTAACTCTTCTGCTTTTCCGTCTAGTGAGTTTAGGCATGTTTTTCAACGGTGGTAAATTTTGAAATTTCGTTGGCGGTCTTTTTTTCAGAAGACGAACGAAACCACGCCGCCATTGGACAGCAGGATTTATGTGTGAATGGGAGTGGCCTTCTGAATCTGAATTACTACTACTCTTTGAGGAAGCTGAATCAGATTCTACTGAGCAGGCATCCTCAAGATCGTCTCCCGGGGAGCCCTCATTTTCCTCATCTGTATCTGAATGTCCCGAATCTGTATCACGAAAGACAATTAAATAACTACAAGGCCTTGAATGATAAACAGCTACAACTATATTTACAATATATAAACAGACTAGTTAGAAATTCAAATAAACCAGAATGGTGTACTGGTTTTGAAGTATCATAACAATACATGCATATATATACAAGAATTGCAAACCAAACATTTTCTGGTACTATTGAACATTTTGAGTCCGTTATCTTAGACTACTTACGTATTTGTATAGTACATGCCAATAATGGAAGGCTCGGTTATATATATGTATTATATGAAGAGAACAAATAAAGTTATCTACCTTCAGATGATACAGAATCTTGATCTCCCCTGGGGGAGCCAGGAGTAGCAGGTGTTCCTTGCTTTTCACCGGCAGAATTAGGAGACCCATTGCTGCACGATACCAATGAAAAACAGCTCAATTAAAAGAGAATTCTCCATAAACGATTCTAAAGAACAACAAACGTTGTTAGTTTCGGAAATGGCCAGGAAGAAAGCAAAACACAATGAAGTAACATTTTCATCTAAGATTATTCATGTTCCTGTTCTGTTTTCTCTGCGACATTACACCAAACACCTTAAAAACAAAATAATAATAATAATAATAATGATAATATAATCCTATAGGCAGGGCATGATCGTAAAGATGATGGGAATTATAATGACATACGACGAATTAGCAGAAGATCTTTTGCCATATTCCATGGGTTTGAAGATAGACGAAGAGGAGTTAGAGAAATTTAAGAAAGAGAAGGAGATAGGTGGGAGAGATGGAGGAGCGAAAGAGATAGATGGAGGAGCGGTGGGGATGAATTTTCTCCAATTCATATTTTGAGAAGTTTAATCACCGGAAAATTCTTGCTCCAACATCAGCGGCCTTAATTTTTCAATGTTCCTTATCAAATCTACCTAAATTCGAAATAAATTTCTAGAACTGACATTGTTTGTTGATGAATACAAACGTCGACTCCTTTTTTCTTGGGTGGAATGAGACAGCTCATGACTGACTGCAACCTCCTTCGGACATGGTAACCACTTCATTCATGTCTCTCCTATACTTAGTAATGTCAACCAGGTTTTCGTGTATGCCTAGCTTTAACCAATTTTTTCATCTCATCAAACTGCAATCAATTATAATACAACTTTCTTTCTCAATTTTTTCAACCAACTACAAAAATCCATATTTTTAAAAATAAATGTTTAAACTAGAAAACCTAAATATTTTAAAATATTTTAAACGAAAATATAATATTGAAATGAGTATTGAACAAATTAAATTTAATAAAAAATATAAACGAAAAAAAAAAACAGATAAAAATTTTTGGGACAAGGATTGACACTATAGTATTATTCTAAAATCTAATAGAGATTAATTAGGTAGCTTTTCGGTATATTATAGAATTGCACAATTATTATTACAACGTGAATTGGTTTTAGTAGTTTTTTTTCTAGAGGAAATCTGCCGCCGCTATTCAGAGCGCAATGAGTGCGCAGGGTAAACCCTCCGTCTGACGCGAGGGTAAACCACACAAAGTGACAGGCTCAACCGAGGAAGGACTCGAACTCATGACCTTTGGTCACAAGCATGTCATACTCTACCAACTCGGCTACCCCCTTGGACGCCTTTAGTAGCTTGTTGTACAAATATCTATGGGATTTTTTTCTCATAAGATGATTCTTAATCTTGGAGATATTGATTGTTCAAAAAAAAAATCAACTTAAATAATTGTTCAAATGTATTTTATTTACGCATCTTTTTAATTAAATTGTGGGTTGTTGTGACGATGGTATCATCATTTCAAGAGAATCGACAATTAACAACAGTAGCAGATCATTTGAGGTAATTAGTAGTTTTCCAA
This sequence comes from Limnanthes douglasii subsp. nivea, assembly GCA_036936605.1. Taxonomy (NCBI): domain Eukaryota; kingdom Viridiplantae; phylum Streptophyta; class Magnoliopsida; order Brassicales; family Limnanthaceae; genus Limnanthes; species Limnanthes douglasii. Next base: position 148,043,934 of record JAUPFV010000001.1, on the reverse strand, counting down.
AGATGAGTTTTTAAAGTGGCTCTCTAAATTTCTAGGCGTTTCGAGCAAACTATTTAAATGACTAGCTGAGCTAGCTTTAGGAATTGCCATGGTTTGAGATAATCTAATCTCTAATGTTTGGTGTTAAAATAAAATATTATTTTAATTATTATTATTATTATTATTATTTACTTGAGTTTAAATTGAGTTATTGAAATTTGAGGGCTATCTACTTTCTCCAAGATAATCAAGATCTTATTCTACCTTTTCTGGCAGCTCTATCCGACGGTATCCTTTTGGGCTCTCAACATTTTATGGCTTCTTGCCATAGGTGTTGACTCTCCATTGAAGAATCAAAATGATTCGGAATCAAAAGAATTATATCAAATCTTCACCAAGCAAGAAAACACTATCTTTTTTGTCAAATGATGATCAAAATATAGTCGTTCTTGATGAGAATTTCACATAGTTGCATCAAGCAATGAATACTTTGATCCACAACAAAACAGACTACACTTCAAGATTCAATCAAACAAAAGATAACTCTGATGGAATTGCCAATAATTGTTCTAAAAACTTTGCCCAGATTTTTAAGCCTGTCAAAACATTGGTACCCGTTGAAATTAAGGAAACATCCGATCATATATCTTTGCAATACACTACGCAAGATAAAGAGAAACTTATCTCAACAACAAAATACACCCTTATTGGAAAGTTCTCCTCAGGGATCCCTAAATTAAATGTTCTTAAACTATTCCTGAATAGTAGAAAGTTTGTAGGTTATTTTAATATATCAACATGGGACTTAAGGCACAATTTAATTAAATTCTCTACCAACGCTAATATGTGTACACTTTGGGCTCGTAATGTTAGGAATGTTGGAGGCATATCGATGAGAATATTCAAATGGACAACTCATTTTAATCCCAAATCTGTTTGTCATATCACTCCAGTTTGGACCATAAGCTCTAATGTTCCTGTATATCGGTTCGATGCGATCTATTTTTCCTCTATTGGAAATCCTCTCAAAATATGGGTTCCTGAGAAAAATAGGGCTATGCACAATGCATGTTATGTGTGGTTGGAATTAGACATGACCAAGGAACTTTATTACAATATATGAGTTGGATTTAGAATGAATGATGGTTGTTGGTTGTAACTAAGTTATAAAGATGTTCATAACTATTGTTCTCACTGCCTTCACATGGGTTATTCTAAAAAATCGTGCAAGAAAAATCAGAAAACACACTCTATTACTGAGATTATTGAAGCCATTCAAAACCTTGAATGAAACTGAGATTATTGAAACTGAGATGATTGAAGCCATTCGAAACCTTGAATTTGGCTTCAGTGTCTCTTCTTCTCTTTATTATGAATATCTTGCATCTGAATCCCACACTCAAAACTAGGAAAATATTGGCAGCCTCCCACCTAATCCATTACTAAAAAGAAGAGAAGTCACTAAAAAAATTCAAGACTTGTTTGAGAAAAAAAATGAAAAAAACAAATAGCAAAAAGAAAAGAGAAACCTGGTTATTAGGTCATTTTTTGGACCAACAAATCCCCCAACCATGTTCGTACCAATGATTAAGCTCATCAACTGGAATATTCATGGTATAGGCAACAAAGCTTTTATAAGAAAGTTGAAATCAATAATTAAGAAAGAAAATATCAACATGCCGGCTATTCAAGAACCTCTTATTAAGATTAAAAATTTGGAAGTCATTGGTATCAAATTAGGTCTTAAGAACCAGTTTGCTAATTCCACAAAAAAAATATGGTTGTTGCGGAATGATGATTTTGACTTTAAATATTATGCTGGATCGTCATCAATTAATTCATGCTGATATTAGGCATTAATCTACAAATAAAGTGTTTTATGTTACAACTGTTTATGCCAAATGCCAAAAAAAGAAAGAATTGATCAATGGGGTAATCTGGGAACTATAGCTACCTCTATAAAATAATGACTGGTTATGAGAGATTTTAACGCAATCACCTCATCTGATAAGCAACTTGGATGTTCTTCATTTTTCTCTAAAAGCACTGATGATTTTAATGAAGATATTGGGGATTATTCTTAGGAAGATATTGGTTATGTTGGTTCGAAGTTTACTTGGTCTAATAATTCCAAATGGAAACGTCTTGATCGAGTTCTTTTCAACTCTAATTGGGCTAATTGTTTTGGCTCTACTAAGGTTCTTCATATGACCAGAAAATCTTCGGACCATTCATATATATGCATCTCTCTCTGTCTGTGGAAAAGTCTCTTCCTAAGTATGGTTTCAAATTTCTTAATATGTGGTCTTTACACAAGAATTTTATGAAGATTATGGAACTCAATTGGAATCAAGATCTTAATGGCTACCATATGTTTGTATTATGGAACAAAATTAAAAGGCTTAAAGAGTGTCTTGAGACATGGAATAGACAATGCTTTGGTAATAATTTAAAAAAGTTTTGGAGTCTCAAGAGCTGGTTAAAAGGTTAGTAGATAAGCTGCATGATTCTAATAGTTTGGAAAACAAAATTGAGCTTTCTAAGGGTGATGCTCTTTATTTGCAAGCCTTGGCCTTTGAATAATCATATTGGCATAAAATTTTTTTATTCTAATTGGTTAAAGAATGGTGATAGGAACTCAAAGTTCTATCATATCTATGTGAAGAAAAAGATAAAAAAGAAACACTATTCAAGGTATCAAAAAAGGTCTGATTTGTATCACTGATTCTCAGCTATTGGGTAACTCTGTAGAAAATTATTGCAAAAGGATTCTAACTGACCTCCCTTATTTAAACAAAGATGAAGAGAATAAATTCCTTAATGACAATATTTTTAACATAATCCATAAATTGATCATTATTAAAGAGAACAACTTATTGTTGTTTCCCCCTACTGAAGAATAAAATTTCTTCATCATCAAGAATCTGAACACTACCACTTTTGCTGGTATGGATGGTTTTAACAGCCATTTTTATATCTCCTGCTAGCAAATTATTCAAAAACGATTTTTGTGCTGTTATGGTCTCATTTATTCAAAGCCAGAAGATTCCTCATGGTATCTTGCTACTAGAATATGCCTTATCCCTAAATTAATCAATCCTACAACATGGAAAAAATGCAGGCCTATTAGTTTATGCTCTCAGATAAACCGAATCATGTCCAAAATCATCAACATTAGATTATAGACATTCTTCCTAAAATCATTTCTAATATTCAAGGTGCTTATATAGCTGACAGGTTAGTTCAAGACAACATTCTTATTGCTAATATGTTAATATATAGCTTATATAGAAAGATTAGGCATGCAACATCCTAACCAAAGTAGACATGTCTAACACTTTTGACAGGATGTCCCATAGCTTTATATTATAGTCTTATAGGTATTTGGTTTTAGTCAAAAATTTATTAACACCATTGATAACGCGTATGTTTTTATCCTTATTAATGGCGAAGCCAAAGGATATTTTAAAACCACTAGAGTTGCTGAATATAAAGCAGCTGGTCTGATAGATAATACGCCGCTCGTTCCACTAAGCTCGACCTCACTCGATTTTCCAACAATTGTACGTAATTCGACATCTAAACAAATATTTGAGGCGATCTCTTCTCGTGCCAAAAACACACCCTCTAAAGAAGCTGTTCCTAGGTCTCCAACTGTCTGACCCTTACCTTCGGCATCCCCAACTCTTTTTGTTAAAAAAATCTAATCCAAAATTTCTGGTTATGGGGGACTATAGTGCTTCATCATCGTGGATTATAGATATGGTCATAATATTGCGCCTACAGTTAGGGCATAGTCCAAAGAGACGTTGAGCGACAAACCCCAATCGTGCTCATATTAGTAGTAGCTCCAACTTTGTTCGTCTTACAAATGCTTCAGAACCACTGCCTGCTCCCGAACCTATCTCTCCGAAAGACAAAAAAAAGAAAGGAAAAAGTTCTCGATGCCTTCCCTTCGAAAACGTTTTCCCAAAAGAAATCATCACAAAACCTCATAAATAGCCCATTATCCCTAATCCTTCCATAAAATCTTCTAAGGATATCGGTCACTAAAAATAAAATTTCACGGGATGGGCGTTCTTTTAAAAGAGCTCAGGAAAAACCTGTCGGTGCGACTAGGAAAAATACCGACATCAGTCTGCCTAAGAAATCGGCCGACCCTAACGTCGCTGAAAAATTTGTGAACCAGCAGCAAATCGATCCGACCTCTGTTGAACCCTCACATGCTCAAATTCCTTTCAGTAAGGCTGCTCAGTGCACATAATTTATTAAAGAGAACAATTATCAATGGGAAGGTAAAAGAATTGCCATCGTTGAAGCTGGCGTTGCTGCTCCTGTAATAACCAAAGAACCCCTTCCATTTGAAATTGACGCAATGACTACCGGTTATCATCTTTGCTTACCTCGAGATCACATTATCTCCCTCTATAATGTCAAATATTTGTATTATAGTCTAGATGAGCAACACATGCTCAAAGTTATATGGGAGATCCCTAATTGTATAAACATTCGTTTCCTGACACCTGGAGAAATGCCTCTATCGGTAAGACAAATGGAGGTAGTATTTTTTACCGACTTGTTTAATTGGGGTTTAAGGCTTCCTCTTGATCCCAACATTGTGAGGTACTTCGAGATCTTGGGAATTTTCCCGAACCAACTTACTCATAATTCCTGGTATACACTAATTTCGTGTATAATGACTTCTCGCCTAGCTGAAGTGTCGATGTCTATGGATGAGTACATAACTGTCACTGGGCTTTCAAAATCCCCCAAGTTACCATTTTTCTATACTTCCCTGGCGAATCAGAAAAGGATAGTAAATGACTTGCTGGAAGTTGATAAAGCGTAGAAACAACGATTCGTTTTTATTAGTGGAGCCTGGGAGAATGGTCAGCCTCATAACAAGGATAACTTGAGGTGTTTAACTTGTACATGTATCGCCAGTATTTCTTGGGAAAATGGTCTGACCTTATTTTCACCTTTTTTAAAGTTGTTTTTCTTATAGAACTTTCAAGTTGGAATTGCAAGCCCTCAAGAAGGCGCATTTGAAAGCAGCCGACACTATTTTCCTGAAGCTCAAAAACTATGCTAGGAAGAATTGGGGCCAAGCGTTCCATCGGTGCTTTAAAAACACCAATCTAGTCAACAGCAACCTCTGGTGTTGCTCCAACAAAATTCTTAGCGCTGATGAGCTAAGGGTTTCTCCCAATGTGGCCAACCAGGTTGAAATGATAGACGCTCCTGATGGAGATGACTTTTTACCCAAACGAAACTGGCCCCTTAGAAAGCGTGTTAAATCGGTTGGAGCAATCTAACCAAGAGAACGAGGATGATGTGAAGGAGAAAGTCGTTGACACTATGCTTCGGGAGCCCGTTGTTACCGAACCTGAAAACATCGTTATGCTTAGTGAGCCAGCAGCTAATGAATGAGAGTTTCCCCCTGAGGAAGGACACCAAAAACAATGCTGTAGGGAAAAAAGAAAAAAAAGTAGTTATCACCGAAGAAGTGAGCAGAAAGCCTCGAGTAGTGAAAAAGAGAAAATTATCGAGCCCCGACAGACATATACGACAAAAATATTCTTGTTGAGAAGACAATCATTCCCGTGTTATTTAAGAAATATGGGGAGCCAAGACGGATATTTTCGTTCGTAGATCGTAGAAGCTTATTGACCTCGAGGATGACAATCCTGTTTGTGCTGCAATGGAGTTATATCATTTGGATCTTTACCGCATTGATGGTCATGTTAACACCAATACACTTGTTAGTGAACCACTACCTCCCAAAACTAAATTATCCTCCCAGAAGGTTTGTCAAACTTGTGTAAAATATTCAACCATTGTTCCCGATGATACTTCCCGTCTTGACACCCTGCCTATGATTGTTTCTCCTCAAGGCCCAAGTAACTTCTCTCTTAGGGATTCAGACATCTTAGCTATAAATTTGTATGATATGATCATTCATTTGTCCTTAAAAGAAAGTAAAGTGACGGAATTAAATAATGAATTAGTCGAAGTCACCGGGCGTTTATCTGAAGTAGAAACTAGGTTATCTAGTTTTATCAACTTAGAAAAAACATCCAATGAGGGGATTGAGAAGGATAAAAGCTGGGCTATTTTGGCTAAGAATTTCCTCCGAACACTTCAAGGGAAAGAATCAGAATGGCAAGTGGATCAATCTAACCAAGAGCAGATTAACTGATCTCTGCGCGACTTTTTGTCAAAGGTTTAAAATGATCGGGATAACGCAATGCAGGTTTCCACCGCACGACTAATTCAAAATCAATTTCTTAAAAAAAGACTAGCTAAGGAATCTAAGGATTCTTCAGAGTTTTGTCCGGCTGTGGAAAAGAAAGCCAAATATGACAAGAACCTGTTTTCCACCAAATGTAAAAAACTTATGAAGAAAGAGTTTGTTGATGCCAACGCTGCTTACGTGTTGTTCTTCCATAGTCAGTTCCTCAACTACCCTTAAGAAGACAGCCCCGACAGGGTCATTAGCAGGAATGGCATCGTTGGTGAAGATTCATCCAGTAATTCATCGTATGTTTAAGCTCATCTTGTTTGTACTAATTGTTTTTGGCTAGCTTCCGACCTTGGTTGGAATTTTTTTTAACTCATCTTGAAGCGTGTTCGTATTTGTTTTTTCGAGGCGGGGGGGGGGGGGGGGGGGGGGGGCTTAAACCATTGTATTTCATAGATTACTATTGTGCCCCCTTGTCAAAATACTTGTTGTTCATCCCATTTTTGAAATATCGAAAGTGATCAATTTCCGACACAAAAAAATGCAACTTTCAATTATAATCACGTAGATCAACTTGTTAGTTGAATAACCTTTAAAGTTCGAATATGTAGATCAACTTATAAGTTAAAGAACCTCTTTAGGTTCGAATTTTTGGATCAACTTATTAGTTGAAAAACCCTTTTAGGTTCGAATCTGTACATCAACTTGTTAGTTGAAAAAACTATTTAGGTTCGAGTTTGTAGATCAACTTATTAGTTGAAATAACTTTTTAAGTTTGAATTTGTAGATCAATTTGTTAGTTATAAAACATTTTTAGGTTGGAATTTGCAATGTTAAAATACTGATTTAAGGCTTCGAACTTAATAACAAAGATCGGTTTCTATAGACATCTCATTAAAACCTCCCCGCGCCACCGGGGTAGGAAAGAGTATGTCCCCAATAAAAATTATTTTACACACATCATCAAGGGAAAAAACATACAATCAAGGCTATTCCAAATACAAATTTAAATGCTCGATGTTCCAACGAAATCATAAAGGTCGACCAAGCTTGTGCTTCAATCTGTATGTTCCCGGTTTCAGTTTTTCAACCACTTGATAAGGCCATTCCCAATTAGGGGCTCATTTCCCAAGGCTCATGTCTCTCGTGTGTAAAAATACTTTTCGCAAAACCTTTTCTCTGATCTTAAACTCTCTTTGTTTCATCTTTGAAGCATACATACTTCTCATCAACGTCTGGAAATGCAACGAGTTTATATGAGCACGACTTCGTTTTTCTTCGATCAAATCAAGATCTAGACAATGGTCCTACCTATTGCTATCCTTCTCGTAATTAATGATTCTAAAGGGTGGAAACTTTGTTTCTGCAGGTGTCACTGCATCTATACTGTATACTAAAGTGTAAGACAATTCTTGAGTAGCTGTTCGCGGTGTGGTTCGGTATGCCAAAAATACTTTTTAAAAATATTTTATCCATTTCTGAGCCTTTCCTTGTAGATTTTTCTTGAGACCGGCGATAATCGTTCTATTTGTCATTTCGATGTGACCATTAGCCTGCAGATGGAAAGGTACTGAAAAGCATTGTTGAATTCTATGAGCCAAACAGAACTCCTCATTTCCTTGTTGTCAAATTGGGGACCATTATCCATGGTCAACTTCCGTGGGGTTCCATATCAACAACATATATTTGATCAAATAAACTTTACTATATCTTTGGCCTTGGTCCTGGGCAGAGGTTCGGCTTCTACCCACTTGGAAAAATAGTCAACCGCAACTACTATAGTTTGCCTTCCTCATGTTGTCATTGGTAGCGGACCTACCAGGTCTATTCCCTATCTATCGAATGGTAACCCTTCTGAAATAGACTTTAGCGGCATGGCTGGGATGTGAATTGAATTTGAAAATATTTGGCAAGTACCACATCTCTTTACGAGTTTTCTGGCATCGACTGCTAACGTAGGCCAATAAAAACCTGACAATAAAACTCTTCAGATTAATTCTTTAAACCCACAATGAGCCGACCCTTCTCCATCGTGAAGTTCATATAAAATCATATGTGACTCAACCTGTCCCAAACATCTTAATAGTGGTATGCTCATTTGTTTAAAGCAAGTCCCCCATTATTACAAACCTTCGAGACTTATTTCTTACTTTCTTTGCTAGCATTTTTTCTTCAGGAAAAACTCTATCTGCCAAGTAATTTTGAATGTCATTCCTCCAATCTGTTACTTCTTAATAGTGTTCTGATCATTTGTTTAAATAAGTCCCCCATTATTACAAACCTTCGAGACTTATCTCTTACTTTCTTTGCTAGCATTTTTTCTTCAGGAAAAACTCTATTTGCCAAGTAATTTTGAATGTCATTCCTCCAATCTGTGCCACTAACTGTTGATATTTGACAAGCCATTTCAGGCAGTTTTCCAACTCTACTTGCTTAATGATCGATGAACATTTTTACGTTAAAACCCATGAATATTCCCCAACATAAGCCAGGGTTGCCAATGAATCGGCCACCGCGTTTTCCGTTCGTCGGACGTGCTCATAAGTAATATTTTTAAAGACGGATGCTAAAACTCTTAATGTCGTTAGATATTGAATTAATTGCTCCTTTCTTGCTTCGGACTTCCCGGTTGCATGATCAATAAGTAATTGAGAATCACTTATTAATCGGACATTTCTTGCGCCAAAAATGTGTGCCAATCTCAACCCTGCCAAAGCTGCTTCGTACTCAACTTCATTGTGCAATACTTTAAAACCAAAACGAATTGCCTGGTGCATTGCTATCCTGATGGTGTAATAATTTGAACTCCGGCTCCACACCCAGTAATTCTGGATCCACCATTGGTCCAGACCGTCCACTCATCTGGTTCCTTTCTTTTGTCGACCTTCATATCCTCTGGTCGGTTGGAATAGAATTCCACCAGAAAGTTTGCTAAAACTTGGCCTTTTATCGTTGTTTTTGGTTTGCAATCGATGTCAAAATTACCCAACTCGACCGACCATTTATATATGCGTCCTGAAATATCTGGCCTTTGTAATACGTTATGTAATGAGAAAGTCGTTCTGACCACAACATAATGACCCTGAAAGTACGGTCGCATTTTCCTAGTCGTTGTTACCAATGCCAAGGCCAGTTTCTCTAGTTTCACATACTTTTTTTTGGCATCCAATAAACTTTTACGCACATAGTAGAGTAGTCTGGGTGTTCGATCCGCTTCTCGTACAAATGCCACACTAGCCGCATGACCGAATAATGCAATATACAAAATAAAGTTTCACCAGGATTAGGTTTGGTCAACAATGTCGGAGAAGAAATGTAGTTTTTTATGTTGAGGAAGGCCTCAGTACAAGTAGGTGTCCAACTAAACGCTTTAGCGTTTCTCAAAACCTGAAAAACGGTGCGCACTTGTCAGAAGACCTAAATATAAACCTATTTAGTGTTGTGAGACAACCTGTCAAAATTTGGACTTCTTTCACATTCCTTGGTGGTGTTATACTACACAACGTATTTAACTGTAATGAATCTGCTTCGATCCCCTTTTCTCTTATCATGAAACCTAAAAATTTCCTAGATCGGACACCAAATGAGCATTTCTCTCGATTAAGTTTTAGATTTATTCTTTTCAAGTTGTCAGACGTCTCTTCAAGGCCTACAAAATGGTTTTAATTGGATACACGTTTTACTAACATGTCATCTATGTAAACCTCGACGTTTCACCCGATCTGTTCCTTGAACGTATTATTCACAACCTCTGGTAAGTAGCGCCGGTATTTTTCAAACCAAAGGGCATGGCCTTATAACAATAAAAACCTCTTCCAGTTATGAAAATTGTGCTTTCTTGATCATTTGGATTTAACTTTATCTGGTTATAACATGCATAAGCATCCATAAAAGACAACAACTTGTTTCCCGATGTTATCAACTAACTGGTCATTCCTTCACATCGAGAAAGGATCTTTAGGACACGCTCGATTAAGGTCTGTAAAATCCATGCACATCCTCCACTTTCCGTTTTTATTTTTTACTAAGACCGAGTTTACTGTCCACTGTGGATACTGGGATTCCCTAACGTGGCCCACCTTTGTCAACCTTTCCACCTCTGAAATGATGGCCTCTGTCTTTTCTTGAGAAAAGGCTCTCCTCCTTTGAGTTATAGGTCGGACATTCAAACGCAAGGACAAACTATGGTAAATTATGCTATCGGGGACTCCTGTCACATCTTCATAACACCAAGAAAATAGATGCAATCTACCTCTAAGGAAAGAAATCCATATTTCCCAAAAATTACGAGACAAAATAACCCCGATCTTTAAACCTTTTCCAACAGCAAATTTGAAATTTTCACAGTTTTCGTCAGTCAAAAGTAACCTGGGGGTCTCTCTAGGATCCTCTACTGGTTCCAATACTGAGGTCGATCCCATTAATTGCTAATCTTTATATTGAACCATTTTTTTATTAGTTTTGGTTACCAAGGCTGCTCGATAACACTCTCTTGCCGCTTTATGGTTGCTCTGCACGACGACGACGTTATGACCTATTACGTACTTCACACATTGATGAACCACGGACGTTACTACATGCATCCTTAACAACCAAGACCGATCAAGAATTGCATTATGAGAGGTCGATGAATAAACAACCACAAAAAATACCGTTACTTCTTTTTTGAAAGGGCCTCACCCTAGTTGGACCAAACCTTCGAATTCTCCTACCACCACGGCTAAAGCTCCTGTAAAACCTACTATTATATGTTCTGAATTTAAGATAACTGGTGGCCGTTTGAACTGTGAATAAGTTGACAAGAAAAGTATGTTTGCTGAACTCTCAGTGTCAATCAGTACTCTTCGTACTTCTTCACCAGTAATTTCTGCTACAATCACTACTGCATCCTCGTACGGACCGGCTATATCTCGCATATCATCGTCATCAATTCATAATAAGGGGGATGGGCTTCTGTAGATGTATGCTCTAGCTAGGTAGTAAGACTTACCACATGTCTTTTCCGAGAAGAACTAGTAATTCATACCATTGAATCTCCTCTGAAGATAGTCAATGGTTCGAAAAATCTACAAAGATTACCAAATTTTCCACTTCTTTCAAGAGCTATTTCTTTAATCATTCTGATTATATTCAAATCTTTATCAGGATCTAGATATTCAATTGATATATCTAACGGATCGACTAACTCGGAAATTACACACGTTGTTTCTGGTTTTGACACTATCACAATCTCCTTGGAAGTTGTGTTTTGCTTAATTTGCTTCTTTACATACGCCGCCAATTTCCCGTTGTCGATTAAGGCTTGTATTTCCTTTTTTAAATCTATACAATCTTTTGTATCATGACCCACATCTTCATGATACTTACAATACCGGTTGTTTCGATTTTTCCAAGGAGTCTGAATTGGTAATGGTTTATGGAAAATGACGATCTTTTTTTATTTCTCGAAAATGGTTGATACACATTCAGTCAGGTCTGCAAAATGTACTGGTCAGACCCACTTATTGGAAAAAGGTCGGCTTCCAGATTGGCCATTATACCTAACTCGCTGAGGTTGTGACATCAGTGAATTTACTTGTGTTTGTTGCACTACCGGTGGTACCACACTTATCGATTGTAGTTGCTGAATAAGGGTCGGCTTCTGAACACCCTACTGATATGTCATTACTGTTACTTGAGAACTTTGATGAATCTGCGCTGCTAGGTCAAAAAATTTGGTCTCTTCAATCAAAATTTGTTTCTCTACTTGAGCTAGTAGAGCAGAAAATGTGAATGTTTGTTTCTTAGTGACTGCTTGTTTTATAGGACCAAGTAATAACCCCAATCTATACCCTGTCAGAGCTACACTTTCCTCACAAGAATCAAGATCGGTTTTAGCATCTACAAAACATCGGGTATAATCCCTCAAACTTCCCCGACCTTCTGTCTACAGTTAATAATCATATCCCCATTAGCTCGGAAACTTTTACTTCTTACAAACTGTTGTCTGAAAATTACCCAAAACATATTGAAATTATTTATGCACCCTTGGGGTAATCGATTGTACCACTTTGATGCTCGATCTTTAAAATTCATTAAAAAAGCTCGACAAATTAGTTTGTCATCATTATCAAAACTTAACATAAAGTTCTTAAAGGCTTCTAAGTGACTATCAGGATCCTTCTTCCCATCATATTTCTCCAACTTAGAAATATCGAAATGATTCGGAAGGTGTCCCGACAAAATCTCATATAATAGCGGGGACGCTCTCCAGTCGTGTCATAACCCGAAAGCCCCACTCCTTAGACCTTATGTATGGGTCGCATATAACCTTTCACCACTCAATTTAGCAAAGTGGCTCTCGATCCTGTACCCATAAGTCTGTTGGTTACGAGCGTTGTACTGATCCTCAGAATCTGACACTATTATGTTAGCATCTTTATCCAACCCTTTTCCCTTTATTACCTCGGTATTCATGTTTCTGTATATTGTGATTTAGGAAAGAAAGTTTCCCAGGTATCACTTCGGTTTCCCACAGACGACGCCACTGATAGTTCTAGAAAAGTCTAGAGTCGTGAATTACTAGCATGATTGTAAATGTGACTAATAGTAAATTTTAAGAGAGAGAGAGAGAACGAGTAGGATTTGTAGAGATAGAAAAGCTGTCAGTGTACTATATTTTATTAAAAACGTACTTGCCCCAAAAAAGGGGACTTTCCTTATATAGTGACAGTAGTGAGACACATTTTACACAAATGGTCCCTATATATTACCTTTTTCCTATTAACATCCATATTTCTCATATTACACATTTAGTCCTTATTATCCCTGGTTTTATTAATACATATACAAATATTTATGTTACATAAGTCCAAAACAGCCTAGACATTTTCCGTCCTTATCAAAATTAAACATTAATAACAACAAAAGTAATTTTGATTCATTGTTATACAAAATTGGGAATAAAGTTAAATATTGGGAAGGCAAGAATTTATCTTTTGGAGGTAGGCTAACTTTAATTATTTATGTTCTTGTGGATATCCCTAACTACTAGATGCAGTCTTGTACCCTTCCTAAAAACATAATCTTTAGAATTGAAAAACAACTTTTAACAAGTTTTTATGGGTTCTTCTAATAAAATCCATAAGATCCATTGGGCTAGCTGATCTAGGGTTTGTAAACCTTTTAGTGAGGAGGGCTGAATATTAGATACCTAAATGATATTCATGATTCATACTCTTGTAAGGTTTGCCTTAGATCTAGAGAGCATAAATCTCTATGGGCTATTTTTTTGTATAAAATTTATTGTCAAAACATTCATAATCTTCAAGCTATGTTATATGTTAAATGTTATTAAATATGGCAAAGGTTAGCTAAAATAAAGACTATTACTGAGTCTAAAATCAGATAGAATATTGGTAAGGGTCATATGGACTTATGGCTGGATAACTGGTATAAAAAGAAACTTCTTATTGAGCTTGATGACAAGGATGCCAATGGATGGTACATGTCTGAGAAAGTTAAATAATTTTAGTCAAAAAAATTCCTAGAATTTAAAAAGATTATTTGGCACTTTATCTACTCAAGAAATTCTTAAAATGCAGCAGCATTCTATTAATAAAAAGAAGGAAGACTCAGTCATATGGATTCTTTCTAAGGATGGAACTTACAACTTTAAAGACATTTGAAACTCCCTCGGAATCAATCATAACTGCTCCAACCTATTCAACAAGTTATGGAACTCAATAACTCCTAAGAAATTTTCATTTTTACATTGAAGAAATCTCTACAACTGGCTTTCTATTGATTCCATAATTCAGAAAATGCACATGACTTTGGCCTTTAAATGCCAATTTTGTAAGAATATTACATCTCCTATTCATCTATTAATTTCATGCAAATATTCTTGGGATATCTGGTTACATTGTGCAGGTTTATTCAACGTTAATAAGGCTAAGTTCAAAGGTATCATATACTCATCTTCCTTTACTATTAAATATATTATTCACATTCTCACTAGTATTTATCAAGCTAATTTTATTTAAAAAAAATATGATGTAAATATGAATTAGTTGTTGATTCTCTAGGCTGCTATAACCATATTAAAGCTAAGCACAAGCTTGCCTTACATAAATGTTCTCCTCCTCCCCCAAATAGAATAAGTTGAACACTAATGTATCCAGTCTTGTAAACACCGAATCTAGTGGTGGTGCTATCCTTAGAAACAACAAATGGGACATTATCCAGGGTTATGATAATCTTTATGGCAAACTCACTCCTCTTATGGATGAAGACAAATCATTAATGGATGGTCTTCAATTTTGTAAGAATAGTAATTTTCTCTATATTGATATAGAGCTCGACCCGCTAATATTAGTATCTTCTAGCATCTACCCATCGCCTCTTAATAAAATCCTAACATGTTGTAGATATCTAATGCATTCATCTATGAAGATTACTCACATTAGCAGGAACCAAAATAAAGCAGCCGAATGGCTTGCTAAATAGACCATGAGATGTAAAATGAAAATTATGTTTAACAATAACCAAGCCCCAAATCCGTAGAGTGTTATCACTCTTCTTGAAAGTTTAAGGCTAGGTTATGTTCAAAATGACATTTAACTTTGGTGTGGTTAATACCAATTAAGCAAATGATACTTACCTCTTTCTGTTTTTAGGTTCTAACTTGTTTTGCATAAACAAAGTTGGTCATTTATCATCTTCTTGAATATCTCAATGTATGATTACATCTTACAAGTTGTTGTCTACCCATATCTTATATATATATGGTATCTTATGAAAATATCTCATAGATTATTTGTATTTTTGGAATCCATAGATACATTAATTTTAGCTTCAAATAATTGTTGTTTCCCTGTATCTTGTGTTTTCCTTAAGCTAGAATCAACGTTCTCATTTCATTGAACAGTTCGCACCCCTTACTTGATGTCTTTACCGGTGCTTTGATTCTCATCTATAATTGGCTATTCAACTCTTCTCAAACTGATGATGTTGCATGAATAATATCGTTTTCTTCTGAAAATTGGTTATTGTTTCTAATCTCAAAATCTAGAGCTCCTTGAGGAATTAGAACTATCAAAATTCTCTATTTGAAGCAGATTGGGTGACTGATGATACTCTGGTAGTATCAGTTGTTATGTCGCTTAATTTAATCTCTCTGTGTGTTTGATTGTTCAAGAGAAAGCAAGATTCGATTGATTATACATATTTTGTTCCTTTGTTAGTCCTTAGTTAAGAAGATGGTATCAAGTTTCAATCAAATTCTAAGTGAAACTTATGTTCATGCTTCTTCAATTTTGATTGGAATTGTCTTTTAAAGCTTAAAATTTGTTTTAGAGCCCTCGTAATTAAGAACTTCTTATTGGAAACTAAAATATATATTTTTATTATAAACTATGAATAAAATAAATTTAGAAAGAAAAATATAATACCAAACTATATTATAAAGTTGCAATGAACCTTATAATAAGATTTGCAGAGCTCGTTGATTGTTGTTTTTACGATGATCATTTGGTATCCTCACGCATACAAGTGGTTGTGTTATACTTATTCAGTCTCATAATATGTGTCGTTTAAGGTTTTTTCCACCAATATTAAGAAATGTAATAATGACTTAAAAAAAATAAAATAAGAAAAATTAGATAGGTGAAGTTAATAACTTCTAAAGTGAGTAAAGCATCTTATTAATTGGAAGTGGTCTATATGTAATTAATGTTGTGTTGGAATATAAAAGAAACACTTATTATGAAATAAAAAAATTCTTCTAAAGAGTCACGTATTATGAACCATAAGGAGTAATATTTTACTTTCGTGTGCAAGTTGAACCGATAGATAAGACATAATATGAAAAATCGAGTGTTACCTTGTTACCTTATTATAGGCTATCACTTTTGGCAATCACACAAATCACAAAATAGATTTTTTTCTTGGATAGTCGCTAATCACCATAAAAACCTTTCCAGTGAACCTCATACAAATCTTACTTCACTTCCGAGACTTCAGACAAAGAGTGTCGAGTTTGCCAACATACGCTGGAGTGTGAAATATCTCTACAACAGATTGGTTTTCCAGCTTTGCTACCAGAGCACTCCCCGAGCCCATTCTTTTGAGGTAAATTTCTATCCATTTCTAAAATTATAGTTATTCGTTAAGGGAAATATATAGACAAGATCTTGAATCTACAAGTGACACCGAAGGTAAAAAATATGATGAAGCCGACTATATTAACTTCTCTGATACGGATGGCGAGATGTGCTAAAAGTGAAACTCATTAAGATTGAAAAACCAAACAAAGTTGTAAGTAAAACGTAATTGAAAGATGTTTAAAAAAAGTCGGTTACATGGCTTCAAGAACTCTCCAAGAATTGGAGCCTAAGACTAAACATATCTTCTTCTCTTGATCTCTTTTCAATGGAGGAAGAGGAACTTTATTCTTCGCATCAGCTTCCTGCTGATTATCATGATAGCTTTCCAGCATTACATTCTATCCCAGAGAACCCACAGATCAGAGTCAACCCCGTCTTCAAGCTTGTCACAAGCAAAAATAGTGTATGACATCCAAAAAGTTCCTTCGCAAACTTATTCAAATATAAAGTTGTAAAGATACACAGAAAGGTAACAAGAATTGTGAATGAAAACAATGTTGAGATCCAATTCGATTATGAGGATTTGGGTATCTTAAAACAGAAATTTATGCATACTCTAGTTGGCAAGTTCGCTAGTGGTAAACCTAACTATGCTTATGTTAAGGCATTCTTGGAAAATTTTAGATTTCATGGTAAATTTAATGTGTCAAGCTGGGATTTTTGTCACATTTTTATTGAATTTGCGGTAAATGAAGATATATTGAAACTATGGAAACGGAATGTGTGGCAAGTCGGAAATAAGATCATGAGATTGCTGGAATGGTCTCCAAATTATAACCCTCACGTTGAAAATCCAGTAACCCCTGTTTATATTGATCTTCCCAATTTGCAAGAATTCATGTATTGTGAATAAACAATCACCGAGATTGCCAAATCTATAGGTAATCCTCTAAGTGTTTGGGTCCCATCTAAAAACAGGGCTAAGTTAAATTACTACAGAATATGGGTAGTTTTGGATGTTTCAAAAAAAGCTAGCAAATAAAATCAAAATTGTGTTTGGAGGTCATACGTTCTGGCAAGTTCTTGTGTATAACAAATATCTTTCTTATTGCAAAAATTTCTCTCATCTGGGCCATGATGAGGGTGTGTGCAAGAAATCTGTTAAAAGAAAGTCTGAATTGCAGACTGTCTCCACTAATCTTCAGTGTCAAGACTCGTTAATTCCTGCATTCAAAGTTCAAGACAAGGGCAATAAACTAAAACCGGTCATTATAAATGATTAGAATGATTTAAGTAAGGAAGAAGAGAACGAAAAGATGACAGAATGTTGTGAGCTCACATCTAAAGGATTAATAATAAAGAGGTAATTGGATCTCTCCATTTGTTTGAAATGGGATTTTCCTCTAATGAAGTTTGTGATTCTTTGAATATTGTTGGGTATTCCCTTTCTTCTACCAAGCTAACCACAAGGAGCCTTCCATCTTCTCCTGTAAACAAGCAAAAAAATAGTGGGAAGAAAACTGAATTAAAGAAGACCAAGAAAGCAAAAACTCTTAATTCAAAGGTGTTAATCACCTCCAAATGTTTGAAGTATAAACAAGCCGCAAAACTTCTTAAACAATCTAAATGATAATAAATTTACTAAGCTGGAATGTTCGAGGAATTGGTAACAAGAAAACTCAGGCCAGAATCAAAACTATTAAAAGATCGAAAACATTATCTTTCCTTGCTATACAAGAGCCTATGGTCAGTGGTACTTAGATGGAGATCATTGTAAAAACGTTAGGTTTTCAGGGTGTTGTTGGTAATGTTAGCAACAAGGTTTGGGTGATGTGGAACTATGATTATAAAGTGGATATTATTGGTAATGATGAGGAATTCTTACACTTATTGGTCAAACACAATAGTATTCCTAAATATTTCAGGGTCACTGTTATATACGCTAAGTGTTCAAGGAGTCTAAGAAGAGTGTTGTGGGATAAGCTTAGGCAGATTGAAGAAGATGATAAAGAGTGGATTTTGTTGGGGGATTTTAACACGATTGCTTCTTCTAGTGAACAACTTCACTGCATCTCTAACTTCTCTGGTAGTATGGAGGATTTTAATGAATTTATTATGGATTGAAATTTACTTGATGCTGGGTTTTCGGGTAATAAATTCTCCTGGACAAATGGCAAGCAGTAGAGGAGGCTTGATAGGGATCTACTGAGTTGTAAATGGGTTGAATATTTTAATAGCACCATTGTGACTCATTTACCTAAATCTTGTTCTGATCACTCTTCTTTGTTAATTAATATTTCTACTTCTATCATCAAAAGAGTTTCTAATTTCAAGTTTCTTAATATGTGGTACAAACACACATATTTCTTCAGGTTTGTGGAGAACTGCTGGGCTATTGACTACAATGGGACTCCTCTATTCAGGTTTTGGTTCAAGCTTAAACATCTAAAAGCTAACCTATAGATCTAGAATAAACAGGTGTTTGGTAATGTCTTTGAGGCTATTAATCAGTCTGTAGAGGATATTAGTAAACTGTAAGTTATGTTTGTTATTTCTAATGTTGACGGGGATGCTGAGAAGCTTAAGAAGGCTAAGGACAATCACTTGCTTCTTATTTACAGAGAAGAGGACTATTGGGCTAAAAAATCTCACACAAACTGGGTCAAAGAAGGTGAAAGAAACACTGTATTTTTTCACAATTATGTGAAAAGAAGATAGAAAAGATCTAAGATTTCTAGAATATGGAATGGCACTAAGTGGGAGGAGGAGGAAAGTGTCATTGAAGAATCCGCTGTTAACCATTTCAAAAGTCTAATTGCTGATATGCCTAACCCATGGTACCCTAATCTGTTGGAGGACT
Source organism: Limnanthes douglasii subsp. nivea (assembly GCA_036936605.1). Taxonomy (NCBI): domain Eukaryota; kingdom Viridiplantae; phylum Streptophyta; class Magnoliopsida; order Brassicales; family Limnanthaceae; genus Limnanthes; species Limnanthes douglasii. The sequence goes on along the minus strand of JAUPFV010000001.1, from coordinate 148,024,769 downwards.
ACATTCTTAAGCTTATAACAGATGAAGATAATGAAATGTTACTTAGGTAGCCTATGGATTCTGAAATCCTTGAAGCTATAAAGGATCTAAGCCCTAACTCTGTTGCAGGCCCTGATGGATTTAACGGGAAATTTTGTAAAGTTTGTTGGCCTATTATCAGATCCGATCTATGTGATGCAATTAGAACGTTCTTCAAAGAAGGCCCTTTTTTCTATAGGGCTCTATGCAACTACTCTATGACAGATTCCTAAAATTGAAGCTCCTAAATGTTGGAAAGATTTCAGACCTATAAGTCTGACTTCTTACTTAAGTGGAATTATATCCAAGATTATTAACAAGAGGTTATCTACTTTGCTTCCTAAACTAATCTCTCTAGAGCAGGGAACCTTCATTATGGAAGGAGTATTCACAAAAATATTATGATAGCCCAGGAGTTAATTGGTGACATTTCTACTAAGGTCAGTGGTGGAAATATCTTCATAAAAGTGGATATGGATAAAGCATTCGATAGGATGGATCATACATTTCTAGTGAGTGTGCTGAATGCCTATGGGTTTGAGGTTGGTTTTATTAGATTGGTGGAAAGAAATCTGACAAACTATCATTTTTCTGTTTTGGTTAATGGCTCTTAAAGGATATTTCAGATCTAACAAGGGGTTGAGACAGGGTGACCCACTGTCACCCAGTCTATTCATTTTTGGCTAAGAGTATCTTCTAAAAGGCCTAAAAATAATGACTAATAACTACATTTCTACAAGATATAAATGTAAAGGGAATTTAACATCACCTGGTCTTTGCTTCGCTGGCGATATATTAGTGTTTTGCAACTGTTCTCTGGCTTTTGTAAAAACAATAATGAAGGTTTTCAGTGAGTATGATGAAGTCTCCGGGCAGCTTGTAAACAAAAGACAAATCCATAGTTATAACATAAAAACATTTCTACTTAACATGCTAGTAAATTGGAGCAAATGATTGGCTTCAAGCACTACCAATCGCCAATCAAGTACCTGGGGGCTGTATTGAACAACAACAAAATAGTTAGTAACCAGGATGATCTAATAGCTAAAACTATTAGTAAAATCGCAAAATGGGACCGAAAAACTCTTTCTTTTGGGGGCAGACTCATGTTGACTCAAACTGTGCTAACTACATTCCCTTTATACACTCTTCAAAATTCAGAGATATTTAAAACTACAATAAAAAGGCATGAAGTTTTGTACAACAAATTCTTGTGGGGTAATAAAGCTAATGATAACACCATTAACTGGTGCAACTAGTCTTAGCTCTGTAAAGGTTATGATGAGGGTGGTATAAACTTGAGAAATTTGGAGGTTATGATGGAGGTGTTTGTTGCCAAACTCTGGTTTAACTTAAGAAAACAAGACTCACTATGGGTTGTTTTCATGAAATCTATCTACTTCAAAAATAATCATCCGCTCGTGGTTCCTTTGGTTCCTAAGAGTTCTCTGATATGGAAAAGGCTTCGGAGGTTTAGAGACAGAGTTGAGTCTTACATGAGATGGCATGCTAAAGATGGGAATGTTGATATCAAGTTGGACAGACGGTGCTCTCCTGTGGCTTTTGCAAAATTCTCTGCCAATGATGACAGATCATTGTACAATGGTTGTTTAGATAAAGACTATTGGCAGGATAGCAATTGGAATATTAACAAATTGGAGGAAGTATTGAATCCTGATCAGATCCAATACATTTTAAGGGTTTTTTTTGGATCTTTCTACTGATAATACTGTTAGCTGGACTCTTAGTGGAGACGGTCAATTCTCCACTAAAGTTACTTGGCAGGAATTCAAAAATAAGGGTGTAAAGTCTTACATTTACACCCAAATTTGGAACAAGGTCTTGCCTTATAAATTTTCGTTCACTCTGTGGAAGTCTCTTAAAGGATGGGTTCAAACTGACTCTGTGCTGCAAAAAAAGAAATTTCAGTTAGCATCTAAGTCTCAAAATTGTAAAAACATAGAAATGATTCAATATGTTTTGGTGGGATGTCAAATAGAATGGGGAATATTGTCTTACTTCTCTGCATACTTTAATATCTACATATTAAAGTCCATGTCTCTTCCTCACCTAATAAGGACTTGGTACTGGTCCACTAAAAAAGAGATTCATCTCCGCACTATTTTGCCTTCTATCATTGTTTGGACTCCGTGGAGAGCTAGGAACAAACGGAAAATGGAGGATGTTATGCTCAGTTCTAAAGACCAAATTGGGCATGTGAAATACATTTTGTCAAGTTTGGACAATGCTGGTCTGTTAAAGAAAAAATACTGGGACAAAGATAGTGAGATTGGCTTATTACTGGGTTGTACTAGCCAATTTAATAGGATTAGTCCTCCGGTCTCTTTCAGATGGAACTATCCTAAATTGGGCAGATATAAACTCAATACAGATGGGTATTGTACTGAGTCTAGTGAAATTTTTGGTGGAGGCCTATTAAGAGATCATACCGGTAAGGTTCTTCTAAGGTTTGGCAGAGTCTATGGTAAAGGCAGTCCGGTTATTGCTGAGGTAAGGGCTATGTTCGACGGTCTCCAGATTTTTTATGAAACAGGGTATTGCATGCTAGATATTGAGACTGATTCTCAAATTCTAGCCCAAATGTTACTTACTGGGAAAGCCCCTTGGTATATCATAGAGATAATCAACTACTGCTACAAGATGATCTCTTCAAACATGAATATCATTCACATTTTCAGAGAGTAGAATGTAGCAGCAGATTGCTTAGCTACTATGGCTCTGGAATTGAATCAGAATTTTGAGTTTGAGCAAGATGGAATTCCTCCTACACTTAATGCAATAGCTTTCCTTGAAAGCTTGGGTCTTGGTTATCTAAGAAGAAATCAGAATGATTAAATTGAAAATCATCTTACCTAGTTTCGATTGCATCTATTGGCTCTAGGTTAAGCGAACTGTTTCGTCAAGCTCTCACTGCGAATTGTTTGCAAGCTTCTGAGTTTGGCTAATTGGTTGTAGGGTTCTGGGATTTCGGTAAGGATTGCTGATCTGATGTTGGTGTGAGAAGCTGTTGAATCGAAGACAAGAAGAAGGTATGGTTTTGGTTTTAGGGTTTTGATCGATTTGGGGATTTTGTTGTATTATAACTGAGTTCTTCTCGGCGTGTATTTGACCCAATAAGTAATAAAAGGCCCAAAGTTAAAGGAAAAAAACGAAATTGTAAGTTCTAAGACTGGTCTTATAATCATAAATATAAAATATAAGAGTCGTACAATCCTCGTTGCTAGCTAGACATGTGAGCAAGCCTTAGGAAAATAACTTAGAATGGTTGCAGACAATACCTCTCACACCGAATCGTCAATTGGTGCCACTGAGCATCAAAAATTCTGAAAGGGTAAGTCGGTCTCGAGAGCCTAATCATCCACTACTAGTGCAATCTAGCCATATACCATCACCACTATAAGAAATGATATCGATTGAGTTCTACTAGACAATCTGATGGATATTCACTACATATCTTTTAACCCCTATTTCGAGACCGAGCTATGAATTAAGTATGATATACATGAAGATGTTGTATCCGACTTCCTATTCCCCAAAATATGCCAGCCTTGTGCTCTATACTAACATCTTTGATTAGGGGTTCGACTGCAATTCTATCCCAAACTTGTGTGAATATTTGAGCTTATAGTTCTATGCCCAAAGGCCCTAGACCAAGTTATTCCCAATATTTTATGAAAATTTTGAGATCTCAGATTCAATGGAAGAAACAGTTACAAAGTTTCGAGAAATGAAACCTAGTCTAAGCTATTCTCTTGCTGCTTCATCCTCTTCTTTTCTGAGAATCAGTCCTTGATTCATGGAGGATGCTGATGGTTCAAGCTTGCTTCATCGCCCTGATGAGCTTGATGAACATTTCTCATTGTTAGTTAAGCTTCCTGATAAATCCAAGATCAGAGATAACCCAGTCTTCGAACTTGCAACCAGTAATAACAAAGACGTAAATACTATACATAAATATCTCAAAATATCTTGGGACAGCGACCAGGTGGAAATTCAATTCAAGGAAGAAGATCTGGTTGTTCTTCGATTGAATTCCACTTTTACTCTAGTCAGTAAATTTGTAGGAGGAAAACCTAATTACTCGATTGTCAAAGAGTTCTTGGATGGTTTTAGATTCAAAGGTGAGTTCTATGTTTTGAGTTATGATGTCAGACACATCTTTATAGAATTGACCAAGTGGGAAGATGTTAAATCTCTTTGGAAAAGGAATGTTTGGAAACTAGGGAATAAAATCATGAGCCTGTTTCTCTGGTCTTCTAAGTTCAACCCTAAGATGGAGAATCCATCGACGTCGGTTCAAATTGATCTTCCTAATTTACCGGAATTTATGTATTGAAAAGACACTATACTAGAGATGGCTAAAACCCTGGGGACTCCTCTAAATGTTTGGGTGCCTAATAAAAACATAGTTAGGAAGAATTATTGCAGGATATGGGTCATTCTTGATGTTTCAAAAAGACTTCCTAAAAAAATCAGAGTAAGTTTTGGAACTTACAAGTACTGGCAAGATCTTGTGTATGGTAGAATTCTAGAGTACTGTCAGGTGTGTTCTCATCTTGGACACACTGAGAATAGCTGTAAGAAATCAGCCCAAAGGAAGACAACAAATTTAGTTGCTCCCTCCAACCCAAGTCAGATATATGAATCATTAATACCTACATTTCAGGTAAAAAATGATAATCATGCTGTTAAGTCTATAATTGTTAATGAACGGGACAATGAAAAGGTTGAAATAAACAAAGAATGCTCTGTAACCCCACCTGGTGTTGTTGATAGCAATGAGTTAATTAGTTCTCTTCACATGTTGGACATGGAAGTGAGCTCTAAACAGTAGAGCACTTCACAACTGCAGCTACTGTCAAGATCTTCTCCATCCAAGCATACCTCTGGAAGTCTTCCTTTGTCTCCCGTCTACAAGCAAAATAAAACAGAGTTTAAGAAAATCAAGAATGTTAAATCCTTAAACACCAAGGGGATATTATCCTCCAAGCTTTTGCAGCATAAGAATGCTGTAAAAAACACTAAACAGTCTAAATGACTATCAACATTCTAAATTGGAATGTTTGAGGTATCGGTAACAAGCTTACTCAAGCCAGAATTAAAGCTTTGAAAAGAGTTAAGAAGCTAAGTTTTTTTGTTCTTCAAGAGCCTATGGTCAGTGACTCAAAGATTGGTTCTATAGCTAAAAAGGTTGGTTTTCAGGGTTATGCAAGCAATGTGCGTAATAAGGTGTGGGTGTTGTGGTCTGGGGATTTTACAGTGGATGTTGTGATCAATAAAGACCAGTTCTTACATTTGAAAGTGAATCACAACTATTTTCCTAAGGAGTTCCTAGTTACGGTCATCTATGCTAAATGTACAAGAAGCATGCGTAAACTGTTATGGGACAATCTTAGACAGTTGGTGGAGGAGGACAAATAGTGGATTTTATGTGGGGATTTCAACACTGTTGCATATCCTAGTGAACAGATTCATTGTTCAACAAATTGCTCTGCTAGCATGGATGAATTATATGCTTTCCTTCTAGACTATAATCTAACTGACGATGGCTACTCGGGTAATAAGTTCACATGGACAAATGGGAGGCAATAGAGGCGTCTTGACAGGGTGCTTCTAAACAGTAAATGGCTATCTTACTACGATGATACTACTGTATTTCACTTAACTAAAACCTGTTCTGATCATTCTCCGCTTCTTATTAAAATCTCAACTACAAATATAAAAAAACTGTCTACTTTCAAATTTCTAAATATGTGGTGCAGACATGATGAATTCTATAGTTTTATTGAGAATTTCTGGTCTATGGACTACAATGGGGCTCCTATGTTCAAATTATGGGCTAAACTTAAGAATCTTAAGGCAAGACTCAAGGTGTGGAACAAATCAGTATTGGGAATATTTTTGACTCTATCAGTTAGTTTGAAGAGGAGATCAATATGTTAGAATCTAAGGCAACAACATCAGATGACTGTCAAGATAAATAAAAGCTTGATGAGTCCGGATTCTGTCACCATACCTTATGGGAGCCGGACAGGGTTAATTCGGACAATGTCCATTTCACTGGACAGGGGTAGTTCGGACAAACTTTCATTCACTGAACTATCCGAACAGAACCAAAGTACTTAAAACTTAATCACTTTTTGACTAAGCTGACTACTTACTTACTTAAAACTGATGGGTCTTTAAACTCGACCTGAATCCATTAAACACAACCCGAAAGCCCATATGGCCCAAGGATAAGGGTATAAATACCCAACCACCTACATTAAATGAGGGTAATGAAAATTAAATACAACTAGGCAGCTTAATTCTCCCTCTACATTCTACCCAAATATTAAATACTCTCAAAATTCCACAAAACTCTAGATCAAAATTACAAACTTACCCTCAAACAAAAATAAATCACATCAAATTGGCGACCATAGTGGGAGAACGACGGTGCCTGAATCTAGCATTCAAAACCATCAGAAAAACCAGTCTGAATGAATCCGGACGCACCAGAAGTACCACCAGCTTTGCTTGAAGTGGTGGGAGAAAATGATGAATATACCATCGAGGAGCGTGATAGATGAAAGGGCGAGATAGAAGCCCTGAGGGCAGAGAGGGCAAAGATGGGCATAAAAGAAAAGTCAAAGGCATCAGTTGCTCATCCTACTGACAACCCTAGAGAGCATGAGCCTTCGAAAACCCATGTAAGTACGAAGAAGACTCATGCAAGCTCTAAAAAGTCTCACCGGTCTAAGCCGGTGGAGAGCTCTGATTCAGACTCAGAATCTTCAAGTAGCTCCTCGGGCGAAGATGGAGTTGAAGAATCTTTGTCATCCAGCAGTGATGAGGGCCGATCTAAAAAGAAACAAAATTTGGTTAAGAAGTATTCAAGAAAAAGGGATAGGCATGGAAAGTTAAAGAGGCATATAGGCAAAGAGTCATCTCATAGCCGGAGACACATTGACCGGATGCTGGTGGATCCTTTTACCTTCCATGATGAACCAGGTATCTTTGCAACTAACGAGGATACCGTTTTCAGTCGTGGCCGGAATTGGAGACAATCTCCATTGTCATCCAAGATCCTGTTTGGGAACCTCCCCAAGAGGTTTGATAGTACGAAAATAGAAAAATACGATGGCAGTAAAGACCCGGACAATCACTTGGAACAATTCAAAAATTTCATGATGAATTTCGATGATGACGATAAGTTGCTTTGTAGAGCATTCTCCCAGTCTTTTACGGGGAGTTCTCTGAAGTGGTATCACAGCCTACCACAGGGGTGCATCAGAAATTTCGATACCTTTTGGGTGGCCTTCCGGAGGCAATTTGTTGGAATTAAGGAGGTGAAGGGCAATGGGGACACAATTATCCATTGTGCCCAAGAACCGAATGAATCTCTGAAGGAATATATAAGTCTCTTTGTAAACACCAAAAATGGGTTGGCTGATTGCTTCGAACAAGTAACAATAGCTTCTCTAAGGCAGGGCGTAAACCCTGGAAATTTGGCTGATTCAGTGACCAGAAAAAAGGCCATGTCATGGGGAGGTTTACTGAATCAGGTTGGAAAGCAAATTAAGGTGGATGAAACAAAGAAAAAAAGGGTGCACAGGCAGGTGAGGTCTGCCCTGGCTGCACCAAACTCCAACCAAACTCAGTCCGGGAACAAGGCAAGGGAGGCCGGGTAGGGTCAGAACAGAGCTAAAGCTCAGTCTCAGCCAGCTGCGCCTGCCCAGAGTCACCAATCTAGAAATAAGAGAGGGCCTTGGGTTCAACCAGAGTGGTTTGCTGAGTTAAAAGAAAATGTAGCCACCATTTATGACAAAACAAAGGAAGAAGTACACTATAGAAGGCCGGCTGCGCTACAATCTCCTAGGGAGCATCGTAACAATTACTTCTGTCAGTATCATAATGATACTGGCCATACCACTGAGGATTGTATTGCTTTAACTATACTTTATATACTCGTAACAAATATGTTGATATATGCTCATATTTTCCTTATGCTCTATCGCAAATGGTGGGTAATGTATTCGACATGATGTGAGGCTTGGCCGAATACCATATCATGCCCTCATTGAATTTCCAACCTAATGAATGTTTCTCTTTAAAAGGCCGGATATGTATAGGAGTTTGAAACGGAGCTCACCAAGAAAACGACCTCTAGCATCGGGCTAAAGATTCACTGGTAAATGAATGTCTCAACTTATCAGAAAGAGATTGAAAATGTCAAAAAAATTGTAAGAGTAATCATAACGTTAATATAAAAAGAATTTCAAGACCATGACACAAAAATTTCAGATTTGAGATAAATTTGAAGACAAAAAAAACTTCAAAAAAAAAGACTATCACGAAGACCATGGGGTGAACCCTACATGTAGCTAAGATAAAATGGGATTAAATATGAACTGAAATGGTTGTCGGCTTCCATAAGATATTTCATAACTTAAACTTGAGTATCTATAAATTTATGTAAACTTACAGAGGAAGAAGAGGAGGCAGAAAGCAACACCAATGCATATAGAAGCTGAGAAGATATAGGATCAACCAGAACAAAAAACTGAAACCATCAAAGATTCAAGATGAAACGGAAACAATAACAAAGAATGTAAACTTGTTATTGATGAGTCCGGACTCACAGCCGGAGGCATGTAGACCGGATGCTGATGGATCCTTTCGCCTTCCACGATGAACCAGGTATCTTTGCAACTCCCGATGAGGATACTGTGTTCAGTCGTGGCCGGAATTGGAGACAATCTCCATTGCCTTCCAAGATTTTGTCCGGAAACCTCCCTAAGAGGTTCGATAGCACTAAAATGGAAAAATACGATGGCAGTACTGATCCGGACAACCACTTGGAACAATTTAAAAACTTTATGATGAATTTCGATGATAAAGACAAGTTACTCTATAGAGCATTCTCCCAGTCCTTTACGGGGAGTGCTCTGAAGTGGTATAACAGCCTACCACAAGGCTGCATCAGAAACTTTGATACCTTTTGGTTGGCCTTTCGAAGGCAGTTTATTGGGAGTAAAGAATTGAAAGTCAATGGGGACATAATAATCCATTGTGCCCAAGAACCAAACGAGTCACTAAAAGAATACATAAGTCGTTTTGTGAACACCAAAAACGGACTGGCTGATTGCTTCGAGCAAGTAACAAAAGTATCCTTGAGACAGGGCTTAAACCCTGGAAATTTGGCTGATTCAGTGACCAGAAAGAAAGCAATGACTTGGGGAGGTCTATTGAATCAGGTCGGAAAGCAAATCAACGTTGATGAAACAAAGAAAACTAGGGTGCACAGACAAGTGAGGTCTGCCCCGGTTGCACCAAACCCCAACCAAAACCAGTCTGGGAACAAGGCCACGGAGACCGGACAAGGACAAAACAGGGCTAAAGCTCAATCTCAGCCAGCTGCGCCTGCCCAGAGTCAAAAATCTAGAAATATAAGGGGGCCTTGGGTTCAACCGGAGTGGTTTGCAGAGTTAAAAGAAAGTGTGGCCACCATTTATGACAAAACAAAGGAAGAAGTACACTATAGAAGGCCGGCCGCACTGCAATCTCCTAGGGAACATCGTAACAATTCTTTTTGTCGGTACCATAATAATGCTGGCCATACCACTGACGATTGTATAGCTTTGAAACTAGAAGTTCAGAACTTAATTGAAAGAGGAAAGTTGGGGGAATATGTCAAAAGAAGAGGAGGAAATAAGCCTGATAATGCTCATAGGGTTGGTCCGAGCAATGCTGCTCCGGAGGGAGTTATGGTTATAATCGAAAGATTTGATGTAGAGTTATAATATTTGGATCCTGATCCAACTCGAAATAGGGTGGGTGCCATTGAGGAACGTTGTAAAACAGTCTCCGGGCTCATTGAGTTTTTTGAGTCACTCACAATTTTTGGAGGGCATACTATGACGGCTCCTACTGCTTCTTCAAGGAAGAGGCACGTTCATACTTTAGCCACATAGCTGGAAGGAGACATGACCTCCTATCATTCACAAATTCCATTTCCCTTCATTGTTTTCGATGAAGATGACTTAAGGGATATAGCTGGACCTCATGAAGATGTTGTTGTCATAGGAGCATCCATTGGGGGCAATGACATAAGACGAATCTTGGTGGATACTGGGAGTTCAGCCAATATCTTCTTCTTAAACACTTACAAAAAGATGAAAAATCCAGCCGTAATTCAGCGTTCGGACAGATCAATTGTGGGCTTCACTGGGAGCTCAGCAGATGTGATCGGGGAGTTCGAAGAGGAAGTTTTATTGGGCAAGGGCCCTTTTAAGAAGATGGTCATAATACTTTTATTGTGGTGGATTGTCCCACTTGTTATAATGCTATTTTAGGGAGGTCTTGGCTCTCTAGGATGCATGCAGTGGCCTCGACAGTCCACCAATGTTTGAAATATGCTGTTCAAGGACAAGTGGGAGTTGTCCGGAGCAGTCAAAAGATTGCAAGAGAATGTTATGCTACAGCACTGGCTCCACGGACGTTGGGGGCAGTTCGTATCAACGAAGAATAGCAGTTTGAGGGGCTTTCTGGGGGTGAGGGTGAAATTGATGACCCCAGAGAGACCCCTGGAGTGTTGATACCGGTTGAAGAAGTTGAAACACATTATTTGGAAGAAGGAAAAAGTGTTAAGATAGGGTCCAAAATGCCATCCGAACTGAAGATTAAGATGTTAAAGTTTCTGAAAGACCATCAGCATGTTTTTGCTTGGTGTAACGCTGATGTTACAGGGGTTCCAGCAGATATTATATCACATCGCATATCCATTCGGAGAGACATAGCACCTGTGGTACAAAAGAGAAGGGCTTTTTCCAAGGAAAAGGCTGATGTTATTGTTCAAGAAGTTGACAGGCTCACAAAAATGGGGCATATAAAGGAGTCTCAATATCCTTTGTGGACTGCCAATCCGGTCTTGGTGAAAAAGAAAAATGGCAAGTGGCGTATGTGCATTGATTTCACAGATCTCAATAGGGCTTGCCCAAAAGATTTATATCCAGTCCCCCGGATTGATGAGCTGGTAGATTCCACTTCTGGAAATAAGCTACTATCCTTTATAGATGTTTTCTCCGGGTACAATCAGATTCAAGTAGATCCGAAGGATCAGGATCATACCACGTTTGTCACTGACAGGGGTCTTCATTGCTACAAAGTGATGCCATTTGGATTGAAAAATGATGGGGCTACTTATCAAAGATTAGTGAACAAAGCCTTTGTTGATCAAATTGGAAGAAATATCGAAGTATACATTGATGACATGATGGTGAAAAGTGTGGATGAACAACTACACTTGGCAGACCTCCAAGAAACTTTTGCTAACTTAGTAAAAGTGAATTTAAAGCTAAATCCAGAAAAATGTGTGTTCGGAGTGCAGTCCGGGAAATTCCTAGGTTATATAATAAGTGAGCAAGGGATACAGCCCGATCCGGACCAGCTTAATGCTTTGTTCCAAATGGAGCCTCCTCGGAATGTTAAAGAAGTACAACTTTTGACTGGGAGGTTGGCTGCTTTAAATCGATTCATCTCAAGGTCTTCGGACAGATGTGCCCTGTTTTTTCAAACTTTAAAGGGTGCAAAGGGATTTGACTGGACTTCACAATCTGATGAGGCCTTCAATGAGATTAAGAAACATCTGTCCTTCCCCAAGACTTTATTTAAACCTGTTGATGGAGAGACACTCTTCGTATACTTGGCTATTTCAAATTGTACCATCAGTGCTGTATTGGTAAGAGAGATGGATAATTACCCCCATCCGGTGTACTACATCAGCAAGAGCTTGATAGATACAGAAAAATGCTATTTAAAGCTCGAAAAATTAGCAGTAGCCTTGGTAATTATTGCAAGGAAGATGAGGCCTTATTTTCAGGCTCATCCTATTATCGTCCGGACATCTTTTCCCTTGAATAATATTCTTCAAAAGGCAGAAATTTCAAGTAGAATGACTAAATGGTCAGTGGAATTGGGAGACTTCGATATTGATTTTGCTCCTCGAACAGCAATCAAAGCCCAAGCTGTGGCTGATTTTTTAGTTGAATTCCACTCTGATAGGGATACGGAGCAGACTACTGAAATGAAAGACAAAAAGGTCTGGGTCATCCGGACAGATGGTGGATCCAGTACTATGGGATGTGGTGCAGGGGTGTGCTTGACTTCTCCATATGGTGACAAAATGTACCAGGCTATATGTTTTGCTTTTAGGGCTTCCAACAATGAGTCTGAATACGAAGCAACTATAGCTGGTTTAAAGTTAGCTTATATGTGTGGGGCCAAAATGGTCAAGCTGATGAGCGATTCCCAGCTTCTAATCCACCATGCGCAAGGTCAATCTGAGGCCAAAAAGGAGCAACTAGTGAAGTACTTACTTCTTCTTAAAAATGAGGCACTTAAGTTCAAAAGGATTGTTTATGAGCATATACCCCGGACAAAGAATAAACTAGCAGATTCCTTGGCAACCATAGCACACATTGAGTCATATCCTTGGATCCATGTGCTGGAGTGCCCTTCCATTGAACTCAATGTGAGCAGAGAGGAATAAATTTTCGATGTACAGATGAAACAGCCTCAAGATTGGAGATTCCCTCTCCTACAGTATCTCTCCGATGGCATCTTGCCTCCGGATAAATCACTAGCAAGAAAAATGAAGCACAAAGGTCGTGGTTTTATCATACTAAGGGACATTCTGTATAAAAAGTCCTACAGTAAACCTCTGTTGCGATGTTTGGGAGATCATGAGTCTCAAGTAGTCCTCTCCGAATTGCATGATGGCGAGGGATCAACTCACTGTGGATTCAGGGCTCTAATAAGGAGAGTTTTACTGGCTGACTATTATTGGCCCTCTATAATGCAAGATGCTAAGGAGCTGGTGAGAAGGTGTGATCCATGCCAGAGATATAGTAATGAAATTCATGTCCCAGCCATCCTTTTAGAGTCAATTTCTGAGCCTATACCTTTTGCTCGATGGGGATTGGATTTGGTGGGACCTCTTCCTATGGCGTCCGGAGGACGCAAAACTATAATTATTGCTATAGATTATTTTTCGAAGTGGATTGAAGCAGCCCCGCTGGCAGGAAGAACATCGAAAGCTGTCATAAAATTCATTTTATCCAACAGCTGTTGCAGATTTGGTGTTCCACAAAAGATAACGACAGACAATGGGCCACAGTTCGACAACAGGGAAATGGAGAGTTTATGTGCCTCAAGGGGTATACAACATTATTTCTCTTCACCTTTCCACCCACAAGAAAATGGTCAGGTTGAAGTGGCTAACATAACTATACTGTCAGGTTTAAAGAAAAATTTGGAAGGGGCTGCTGGGAAATGGCCTAGCTATTTACAAGAAGTTTTGTGGGCCTACTGGACTACTCCTGGGGTTGCAACACAAGAGTCACCCTTTGCCTTAGTCTATGGGATGGATGCCATAGCTCCCATAGAGGCAACTCTTCCTTCTTTTTGAGTTCACAATTTCTCCGAACAAGCTAACGAAGTGGCAATCAGGGGTCAGCTTGACCTAATAGAAGAAAGACGAGTTAAGGCTCATCTAGAGCTGCACACTATCAGGGTTTGATGAGAAGCAGGTTTGCTTCTAGAGTTAGAAGAAGAGATTTTTCAGCCGGGGGACAAGGTGTTAAGGAAGGTCTTCTTACACACCAAAGAGAAGCTGCTTGGAAAACTAGCCCCAACTTGGGAAGGACCTTATATGGTCATTGAAAGACTCAAACCTGGAACATACTGGCTAGAAGGTAAAGATGGAAGGGTTTTGAATCACCCTTGGAACATTGAACATCTCCGGATGTACTTAGAGTAGGAACAATGTAAATATTTACTTGTTTAAAAATCCATGTAAATATTTGGGGGCATACTATTTCCTACCCTGGTGGTGCGGGGAGGTTTTAATGAGGTGTCCGGGCTTTTTATAAAACTTGATGCCTTCTTAAAAAAATTCGAAGTGTTCTTACTTTGTTTTTTGTCACACCATCCGGATTGAATTGAAGATGACTACTTAAACATTTGTCATCAGAGAAGTTTAAACACTCTCGCTTTAGAATATTTATGGAATAACTAAGGGCTATTTAAACACTAGCCACCAAAATTGAAACAAACTATGGAAGAATGCAAGAGTTATGCAAAACAAAGATATTCATTAAAATAACCTAAGTGCCTTGGCCTTCCAAGGACTTTTAAATTGTCAAACAAAACAAAAGATCTATCCGGTTAAATGCCGGACACAATAACAAATATGCCTTGGCCTTCCAAGGACTTTAGTTCAGGTAACATAAAAAGTGAAAAGATAATTCATAGTTTAAGACTGAGCCTTTGAAGATGGGTCAGCCTCACTTGTCTTCTTCTTCTTCTTCTTGGGATCGTCTTTCTCTTCGTGAGGGCGCTCCCCAGTGTTTTCTTATTCGTCAGAGGAGGAAGCACTGGAATAATCATGAAAATCTCCATCAGCCATGGTATGGAAGGGAAGGTCTTCGTACTCTACATGAAGCCACAAATCTCCGAGGTTCCTCTTCGGGAACTTCTCATGAAAGAGCAAGACCATGTCCGACTTCACCTTGGCATACATTTGCTCTTGAGTATCTATTACATTGTTGGCATAAGCATCAATCTTAGCCTGAATTTTGGCCTCCTGCTCCCTTAGCAGATCAGCTTTCTCCTCTGCGGCCTTGGACACTATGTTCTCGAGCGCAATTTTGTCCCTTGTCAAGTTGTGAATGACTTGATCATTGGCCTTTGCCTCCTCTTTTGAAGAGGTGAGATCTTTCTCTAATCCGGATAACTTCTCCCGGAGCTCTTTGATAGTGTCTTCTAGAGTAGCAAACTTTGTGGTCCACCCCTCTTGGATCTTCTTTAGCTCCTCGTTTTCTCCCTTCAGAATGCCAGCATGTTGAGTGGCAGTAAGAAGATCAACGGACAATTTCTCCTTGTCAGATTTGAGATCTTTGATAATATCTGCATGACCTCGAACTTGTTTCTCCAAAACAAGCACTGACTGAACATTACTTAATATGGAGTGAGTTATAATATCCCTTTTACTTGAAACAGTAAAAGTCTTACCATTAAAAGTAACGGTGTTCGAAGTGCTTGGAGGGAGGTAAGGCCCAGCAAAATCGTCTATGAGAAGGTTTGCAAAATAGTCACCAAGTCCATCGAGCCCTGTGATGTCAACACCATCAATGCTAAGGTCTCCTCCTCCGACCTCTTCAGTGTGGAAGTCACCAGGGATCTCCTCTGCTCTTGTCGGATCAGTAGGGTCTACATGGGGAAGCGGCTCCGGAGTCCGGAGAGAGAGTTCGTCACCCCTAGAGGTCTTTTTCTTTTTGGCCTCCCTCTTCTTACTCTCTGCTCCACGTTTTCGGTCTCTCGTGCGAACCTTTGAAGGTTTGGGAGATCCTACCTCTTCCCTAACACTCTCCTGCTCCACCACTTTTAAAAGAGCAGCATCGATCTGGCTTGAGGCTAGCCCCTCTCGATTTGTTGGAGCAGCCTCCTCCACCTCGGCAGGGTTAGCCTCACCTACAACCTTCTTGCCCTTCTTTTTATTGCCTTTCATTTTACTCGGGGCCTTGGCCCGGCCTGGCAAGTAAAGTGACCCATCAGGTTCGTGTGTTCTCTTGAGGACTACATCCGGAGGGGGTGGAGTGGTGAGTTCTTCCCAGGTCAAGTCCCTCCGGCCAGTAGTATTCCAGAGGTGAGACCTTGCAAAGTTGCCTCCTGTGAAAGCATCGTGAAACCGGTTTCCCCATTTTTCAGCAGCCCAAGTGTTGATCTTGGTGCAAGTAGTCTGCCCGGCCTTTAAGTAGTCACTAAAGTCTTTGGGCAGCACTGCTAAGAAAAAAGATAAGACCAGTCCGTTTAAGCAAATTCAATAAAGTAGAAATAAGAATATAAAGTAGGAGCCTTACGATCACTCCTCCATCTGCGGGTGAGGATACTTGGATTGACTCCGGCTTTGATTTTCCTCCCGTTCTTCCAAGCACCACTTACGAACATGAATTGAGTCCTCCAATTTCTCTACGACTCAAGAAGATCATCCACTACTTTATAATTATCACCCATATTGAAGTGATAGAAGGGAATGTGGTGGTTTCTGCAGAGACTGGCCACAGGTGCAAACTCCTCCATTGGTAGAGGAATCCCGGAGAGCCTGGAGGCCATAATGCAGGCCATAAGTGTGTACCAGGCGTTGGGACTCAGTTGACTAGGGCAGAGTTTGATGAGGTGGAAATACCTAACTATCTCCGGATCTTAGGGGAACCTTAGACCCCAATTAAAAAGCTCAGTGAAGATGACTATTTCACTGAGTTTGCAGACCATTGGGGTTTGGGGTCTATGGGGATTCTTATTTTTACGTTCTCTGGAATCCCCCACTTCGTACGCATCCGGCCCAACTCAGCTGTATGGATGAAAGCATAACTGACCTTTTGTAAGGCAAGAAGATATTTAACATTGACCTTGTGGAAACAAGGTCCCACTTTTCCTTCAAGGCACTCTGACAGATCCGGATGCCTTAAGCATACCTTCTCCTTGCCTTTATCCTTCTGAGCAGCAACAGCACCACTAGTCTGTCCGGAAGGTTCGGACTCGAATGGAGCCTCTTCGATAGAGTCCTCCATTATTTCCTCCATTATTGAGGAAGGGTTTGCAGTTGTATTGATAAAGGGGGAGTTTGGAGTTGGTTCAGTCTGACCACCGGACTGATGAGCTTCAGCGCTCTCCTACACTCTAGCCTCCGGCTGGGGCTATGATGTGGAGGTTTCTCTTCGGGGGCTTGATCCAGTAGCCTCCGGACCGGACAGCCTGTCCTTGGGTGCTTTTATGGGTGCTTCTGACCCTGTACTGCTATCCTTGGCACCTGATTTCGAAGGGGTGCCTTTGGAAGCGTGCCCTTTGACCAACCGGCCTTTTCTTCAATCAACCAGTTTGTTGGGAGAAATATCAGCATCTGACCCCATGGCTAAGAATAGGGAAGGTTTTTTAAAACTAGTAACTATTAAGCCTGGTTCAACAGTGGGTTTTGACTCTTGAACCGATGAACCTGAGATAATAGGGGAAAGGCTGGTTTGAAACAATCTCTTCGGTCTGACACTTTTTGTAGAGGATGAACCCTGGTCAGGTTCTGTGGTTGAGGTTGCTGGTTTGTCGATGGGAGAAGTAGGTAAGCCTGCTGCGATGCGCTTTTCCCTTTCAACTTTTTGTGCTTTTTCTAGTTCAGATAGATTGAGCCACCCATCTCTGATTAAAGCGTTCCTAGCCGTGAACATAAACAACCAAAGTAAAGAACTTGTGTTTGAGAGAGAAAGCTCTGAAAATTAGCAAAGTGATAGTAAAACAGTGGAAAAGTGTTTTAATTTATAGTAAACCCCAAAAAGAAGTTTTGATTCCTAGGAGAATTCGAAAGGTTGCTTTTCAGAGAAGGTGGGTGCGAAATTCAAGGTGAAAAAACGGCTAAAGTAACGAACCAAAGAGAGACACGTGTCCCTTGAACTTTGGCAAAAAACCGTTTAGATTCAAAGAGCTTTTTTGAGTCCGGATAAATCCATAACACAATTCGAAAGACCTGTCCGGATGAAACTGTCACTGACAACGGACTGTTTTTCAGGTTTTAACAAAGGTTTTTGAACAAACACCTAAAAAAGGGGCTACTGATGAGTCTGGATTCTGTTACAACTACGGACAGGGACAGTTCGGATAAAGACTACCTAACCGGACAGGGCAGTTCGAACACCTCACCCATTGGACTGTTCGAACAAGAACTAAAGTACTTAAAACCTAAACACTTCTTGACTAAGCTGTCTGCTCTCCTATTAAGAGCTCATGGGTCCTTGAACTTGACCCGGGTCCATTAAACATGACCCGAAAGCCTATAAGGCCCAGATGTAAGGGTATAAATACCCAACCACCAACATTAAATAAGGTTAATGAAAATTAAATACAATCAGGCTGCTTAATTCTCCCTCTACTCACTACTTAAACATTAAATACTTACAAACTTCCACAAAACTCCAAACAAAAATTATAAATTTACCCTCAGACGAAAATAAACCTCACCAGTTATAAGATAAATATTTGGTAACATTCAGATGTAAAAATAGCATTTCAATAAATAAATTTATTGTTGGAAAAAAATATCTATAAATTTATGTCCCTGAGACAGAGTATCCTAAAAGTCAAGCTCGATTACTATAAAGAATAGGAAAATTAATAATAAAGACGAAACCCCAGATATGAAACCGCACACCCTATAAAAAGTTTATCCCACGCAATCCAGTATCAGCCTACCCCCTAAGAGGTGAATGTCCTGCTCACTTTATATTATCCCTCTTCTCATTTCAGACCAAAATATTTTGAATTTCAAAGCATTATGTCTAGCAGTAGAATTTGAGAGAGAAAGGATTTTTATTAAATTGAATCTCAATTGTTATATTTATCATAGGTCGTAATATTGTAATGTACAAAACATATTATGTGACAAGTTTAGGAATATTCTATAATTTGTTAGAACAATCTCTGCTAATTAGCATATGTGAATGTTTGGCTATATGAATAGTAGAAACTTGTTATAGATTTACTTAAGTAGGGTCTTAGTTTTTAGGTAGAAATCCAGCAACACCATGATCCAAGCCTTTTTTTCTTTTGATCTGAATTGATGGTTAGAATGCATTTTTTTTTCGTTTTGAGACAACCATAAATGAAGAGCTCAAGTCAGTGCCTTTGTCGACTAGTTCCTCACTCTCACAGTTATTATCTTCCATAGAAACTTCATTCAACCTAATACACTTGACAGCATTCCTCAAACGTAACGGCGAGTCTGAGAGCTCAAGTCTGTCTTGGAGATAGAGACATCGAGATGAAGACAACTTTGGTGAGGGAATCGACGATTTGGTCTTGGGAGGATACATACTGAATATGCACAAAACCCTTGATAACTTGATCTCGAATAAAGTGTACGCCCATTCAATATGCTCTGTGCAAGCATGGAACACCAGATTGGACGCTAGAGAGTTAGCCCCCGAATTGTCACACCACATTACAGACGATGGTATAAGTGGGATCTGGATCTCAATAAGTAAAGAACTCAACCAAATAAATTCAAATGACAAATTAGCCAATGCTCTATACTCATATTCGGTAGAAGAATGTGAAACCATAATTTGCTTTTTTGACGACCACGAAATTAGGGTTTCACCAAGAAAGACACAGTAGGCACCAACACTTCGACGATCATCAGACGAAGAGGCCCAATCTGCATCGGAGTAGCCTTTTATAAACCATGACATCGGTAGAAGAATGTGAAACCATAATTTGCTTTGTTGTAAAGGGGCAGGACACTGAGAAGTGTGCTACTCAGTTGGAGCACCAGAGTTAGAATCTACATAATTCACCCTTTTATAAGTCACAAAACCAGTAGGAAGACTAGGTAACCAAAGACTGACTGACTGCACACAAGACTGTTCACCTTGTAGATTATTAAGGAGCCCTCAAACAAAAGGAAACTCACCCTCATTGAAGATAACGTTTCTAGAGATATAGAGTTTTCCATTAGGACCGAGGCACTTGTAGCCTTTATGATTTGGACTACAACCCATAAATACACAATTTATAGAATGAAACTAAAACTTATGTGTCTGATAGGGCCTTAAGCAAGGATAACAAGAGAACTCAAAAGTATTTAGGACTAAATAATGAGGCACTTTATGAAAAAATATTTCAAAAGGATATTTGTTTTGTAGACTAGGAGTAAGAAGTCTGTTTATGAGGTAGAAACTAGTTTTAGAGGCCTCAACCCAGAACTTGTAGGGTATATGAGCTTCAGCCAAAAGAGTAAGCCCAATTTCAACCAAATGTTTGTGTTTTCTCTCAGTCCTACCATTCTGGTCTGAGGTATAAGGGCAAGATCTTTTTAATATGAAACCACTTTCCTTAGCTAAAGAATCAAAAGTCCAGAACTCACCCCAAATCATTTTGAACAGCCTTTATTCACCTCTCAAACTGTGTCTCAACTAGGACTTTAAAAGATTTAAATACCTCCAGTAGTTGACCATTATCCTTGATAGGTTACATCTAAGTATACCTAGAAAAATCATTAAGAAACAGAACATAATACTTAGACTCCCTCAGTAGATTGAATAGGTGCAGGACCCAAAGCATTAGTATGAATAAGATCAAGTACATTACTGGAATGTGAATCAGACATAGAGTAGGAAAGACTGTGAGACTTGCTTAACTAGAAAGCCTCACAAAAGTTGATATCATTTCTCAAAAATAGACTGTAGATTACATGACTTTAGGACGGTAGCTAAAACATTGTTGAGATTGATGTCCAAGCTCTCTATGTCATCTATCTTTGAGAGACCCAGACAAACTTCTAGTTAGAACATTAGGAAGACTCAAAATAGAACTGGAAACATTAACTTATGGACTGTGTATAGCTAAACTGGTGAACTGTGACTTAGAAAGAGTATCCATCTTGTAGAGACCATCTTCAGACCTTTATTTGAGCAGTATATTCCTTGTTATCTTGTCCTTCAGAAGGCATAATTACTTATGAAACTCAAAAAAGACATTGTTATAATTTATAACCTGAAAAACATAAAGCAAATTTTTATTGATTCTAGGAACATGCAGTATATGTTTGAGGCAAATAGGCTGTTTAATTAAAGATTTCAAAGTTGTATGGCCAATATGAGAGATTGGAAGTCTCTCACCACTACAAACTAGAGTGTGTTTGCTCAGTTTTCTGAGTTATTTGATTAGTTATGCTTCTGATACGATGGCTAGCACCACTATCAGCATACCAAACTCTTTCTCTTTATGTGTCTTGAGTATCAAGCAAAACATTATGTTCTCCTTCGGACCTAGGTTGCTCTGAGGATATAGAACCCATCACTGATGGATCATCCATGTAGTAATAAACTATTGCATAGTGTCCATACCTGCTGTATATGTGGCAGGTTGGTTTACTCTGATAAAACCTTCCACCTCTACCTCTGTAGAAATTACCTCTACCCTAGAAGTATAGTTGACATTAGGATTAGATCTCCCTCTGTAGTTTTTATTAGAGCCCATATTTTGACCAGAATATCCTCTCTGATTTGAATTAGTAAAATTTTCGTTTGGACTCATTTCCGTGTGTGAAATTAACACTAGAAAGGCTGATGTTAGACACTTAATTTTGCAGTCCAGTAAGCTGATCTAGCCTGCTTTCAAAAGTGAGAAGGCTAGTTTTCAGATCAAGAAAAGTCAACCCTTTTATATCAGTCAGGCGCACCATAATAGGAGTATATTCAGCATCAAGACCTGCAAGGACTTGAGTTATCAAGTCATCCATATAGGTTAGATATCGTGCGATAATAAGATTGTCAGATATCATTTTCATATTGTTTAGATACTCAATCATAGCAGTAGATGCTTTGTGAGTTCTTTGAAAATTTGTCTTATAATATGTGATGTTGGCTCTTGTTTGTGAGCCATACAGTTTTCCAACAGCTTCCCAAAGACTTTTAAAAGTCTCTTCTTCCATCAACTGAGCTGCTATCTCAGGGTTCATAATGGATTACAGCCAGCCAAGCAGAAGTTGGTCTTTGGCTATCCATTCTTCATATTCCGAGTTATCAGAAACATTACCCTCAGTATTATTAGTAAACCTAGGAGGACAAACCTTCTCCCCTGTGATGAAGTCTCCTAGTTTATTACCTTTAATCATAGATAACACCATTGTTTTCTACATAAGATAGTTACTTCTGTCAAGCCTGATATTATTAACATTGTTGATTGAATGCAGCTTCATGTTCTTTTGAGCAATTGAAGAGTTGTTTGAGAAGATAGATCTCATTGAGTCTGAGGTAAAAGATGGAGAATCACTGGATTTCACCATAGAAGGCTCATAATGGCCCTAATACCAAGTAGAATTTGAGAGAGAAAATATGTTAATTAAATTGTATCTCAATTGTTACTTTTGCAGTAGGTTGCAGTATTGTTATATACTATATGAATAGTAGAAGCCTATTGTAGATTTACTTAAGTAGGGCCATAGTCTTTAGGTACAAATCCAGCAACACCTTGACCCAAGCTTTTTTCCTATGACCCGACTTGATTGTTAAAATTCATATTCTCTTTACGTTTTGAGACAACCCTAAGTGAGAAGCTCGGTGTCTTTGTCGGCTAGCTCCTCACTCTCACAATTTTTTTCTTCTATGGCAACTTTATTCAACCTAATACACTTGAAACTTATTGTTTCATATGTTGAAGATTTTTCGGTTTGCCGGAGTATTATACTCTTCTCTTTAAATGTCAACCACGCTTTCTGCTATACTTTAGTTTATCAATCTTTATGATGTGTTGTTTCGTCTATAGGGTATTGACCATCCCAAAAGGTGACTCATCTACATTGCAAAGATTACGTCATCAACCTTCTTACGTCTTTAATTGTTTTTGTTATGAAGGGTTGGACGTGCCTACCCTCACATATTGGATGATTTGGGTCAGTTGGTGACAGTTTTCACATTTAGTTATTGGGGTCGGCGAGTCAACTTCTTTAAAACAATTATAGGATTTTGTTTCCTGATTTCTCAAGCTTAAAAGAGTGGAATTTGTTTTATTGACTCCTCAAGTTGATGATTATATTTTTTTTAGAGAGGGGACTCGCCGATCCTTTTTTACAATTCGAGAGTGACATTTCACCGAGTCTTCCATAAGTATTTCTCACCATCACACAATATTTTAATACGAAATATAAGATAAAAGTTCAGAAACCCAACTATTAAAGTGCCCCATTAAAACATCTATGTGCCACCAGGATATAAAATAGTATAACACAAGAAAGTATGGTTAAATTTAAATAGTTATACACAAATACAAACAATTCTAGTTCAATTATATTAGGATTAAGCAAAGTTTTGATTCTTGATGTTCCATGCGTATGGAAATGGTTTATTTTCATCGTCGGCTAGCCAGTAAATTCCAATTAACCTTTTAAACTATCGTATAAGGTTTCCTAATTTGGGCTGAGCTTGCCATAATTTCGATTTTTAGTATGTTGAAATATTTTCTTTAATATGTGATCACCAACTCGGAAGTTATGATGGTGTAGTTACGAGTCATGCGAACACATTGAAGTTTTATAGTGTTGTATACGAGGGTGTACCTTAGTACACTTTCCTTGTATGACGTACAACTCGACTCTCATTTTGTAGGTTTTACTCTCTTCTGAATAATTTAAAATATGAAAAAAGGAAACACTATTTTTGTTGGACGTCTATATGCATGCTAGAAACTTAGAGGTATTAATTTTGTTGTTGTCATCTGAGGGGTGGTTGGGTATGCCAAAAAGTCGTGTCATTTACTATATGACCCATCCAAAATATTATGATATCCCTCTGATTAAGATTTGGTTTCTGATCTTAACTTGCATGTTCGCTTGGAGGTGGAAATATAGTGAAAAGTAAAGTTAGATGTCTTTTGTTCAACAAAAAAAACATCAACTCCCGCAGTATGAAATTGCAAGTTGTTATCCATGATGATCACATTTTCCAGTTCTGAACATGCAACAAATATTTATAATGATAAATTAATTACCTTATTTTCTATAATCCTAATTAGTGTCTCTGCCACCACTCATTTAGAGAAGTAGTTTACCCTAACAAAAATATATTTTCAGCCTCCCGATATTTTAGAAATGGGCTCAAGTATATCCAGTCTTAAGCATTCAAAAGAAAGAGTTTCATATATTATTTCTAACAATATTGTTGGATGATGTACAAAATTTAAAAATCACTGAAAAGTATCACACTTTGTAATTATTTGTTGGGTGTCCCATCAAGGTTAGCCAAATAGTATTATACTATTAAGACCCTCAAAATAAATTCTTATACCCAAAGTGCACCAAGCCTACCCTCTAGTGAAGTTCTTCCACCATAAGTATGATTCTTTAGAACCTAAACATTGGATGAGGGGTCCGGAAAGAATTTGACGGTATATTATCCCTCTAGAATTACAGATCATGTAGCTTATACATTTAGTCTACGAACTTTAATCTTATTGGTTGGTAGAGTTCATTCGAAGAGGTTATCTCATACCAATGTATGTTAGTAAACCTCATCCTCGATAACCTGAATTTCAACTATATCATCATTCTAGGATTTATTGCCTTTTCTATCTACGACCGCCCTTGAACTTTTATCCATAGGTTGCATCCGAGCACGATAAACATGCCAAGGATTCGGCTAAAGATGTCTCAACTCTTGATACTTGTACAAAATGAACTGCTATAAACTCACTTGTATCTTTCTTCAATACCCTTATGTATTGTATATGCTTGTCTTTACGCACCTCTATTTTTTGAAATGCGTAGTTTATCAATATATGAGACTCGTTGAGTAAATCTGGAACTTATAACCTTATATATTATATGGACATCGTCTCCCCCACTATTGGAATGTTGAACACTTGCAACTGTATGTTTCATAACCTTATATATTATATGGTATGATTTTACCTACACTATTTATAGCATATTTATGGAGGTTTTATAATTTGTAATTTTGGATGTCTTTTTTTTAATATTGGTGCTCTCTATTACTTTGATGGCGTGAGTAATTTTTAATAAAGAAATATCTCATGATTAAATTAGATGAAATTTTATTATGCGTGATTTATATTACTATTTGTTAATGTTCAATAAATACTGGCTCCCAAGCCACGACATCAAATTGTGTATATCGGCCCAAATGTTAGTGGTTAATTGATTATTGCGTAGCGACTAAATCTAGGTGTGTCGCTTATATCACTTGATATAGATAAAAATAATAGAGGCTTTGGCTGTATAACATTTCGTTAGATCAATGGCTTACAATATGACTCGTTAAAAAACCCTTTTGCGCCACCATAAAGGAAAAAGATCGCATAACCGTTCTATATAGTATGGTGATAAAATTTCAAGTGATTGATGTTTCATGGATATTACACTGCGTTATCATCTATGTCTTCTATGATAGGACCAATAATATCCTTTGGAGATTTATTTATATGGTCCGTCCCAACAATGATCCAGCTTTCCAGTGTTCTTATCTTGGGCACATTGGAATATATTTTTCATGACCATTTCATTTATTTGGAAAGCTCCGATTTTTAGTTTGGAGTTGAAACGGTTTCTTATTAAGATTTTGTAATGCTAAAACAAAACCCTTTCCTGATCTCGTCACTCTTCGATTAAGTCATGTGATAATTATCATTCCTCTAAGTAATTCGTGACTCAACGAGTGAGAATGATAATCTCGACATGGACCAAATCTTCCACTCTATACAGTGATAAGAATTAGGTTTTGCATGTGTACAATCGAGGGGTCGTTTGATATGCCTATAGGACCTCCACTAATTTATCATACCATTTTCCCTTTGTCTCCTCTAATTTATTCTTTACCTCATCGAGAGTGGTTTGATTTTTTACCTCAATTTTACTGCTAGCTTGCGGATAGTATGGTGTCAAAAAGTGTTGATTTGTTCCATGTTTGATTTAGAAAGATGTTATGATTGCATTTTTTTTATTAGGGCCCATTGTTGGACATCAATATGTGTCGGATTTTTTATTGTGACATTTTGAATGAAATTATAAATCGCATGGGATCTAGTCCTAGATAGAGCCTTCGCTTCTACCCATTTTTTTGAAGTAGTCAACCGCTACAACCAAGTGTTTCCTTTTTCCTTTAGCCATACGGAGAGGTCCTACTAGGTCATTCCCCCGTTTATCGAAAGGACAAGGTGCGAGGACGACACTCATTGGCTTCCTCAGAAGATAACCCATATTGGCGAATAGTTGGCAAGAATGACATCTATGTACGGGGGCTTCTGCATCAGTTGTTAATTTAGGCCAATAAAATACTGCCAAAAAAAAATTCTTGATCAAGCTTCGATAACCATAATGAGCTCCAACAATCCCTTCATGCCTGTCGCTTAGTAGGAGAATAGTTCATGACTCGCATAGTGTAGTAGCGATCGCGTACCCGTAGGTCCCTTACCTCGACTTTATCTTTAGAGAGGTTATGGTCCCTCGAGTAGGAAATATACTCATGTTTCCCGTCAATGTTTTCTTTCTTAGCCAATTAATCGATATTTGAACTGTCAAATGGCGGTATTTGCTCATATTCTACTTGGAAATTTTTTTGTTCTCATTCTTTCAGTGCTTTGAGGTATCTGGGCATGCTCTCCTGCTTTGCTTCGTATTCATAGCATGGTTGATAACAAGTTGTGAGTCTGATTGCACGCGTAGAATCTTGGCTCCACAAATATGAGCAAGAAGTCGCCCATAACCACCTCATATTTTGTTGTATTGTTCGTTACCCTGAAAGGGATTGTTTGATTTCCTCTCCAAAATGAGATTTTAACACAATTCATACTCCCCCGCCTATGGTGTTTGATCCCCCATTGGTTTCCACTATCCACTTGATGTATTGATCTATGTCTGATTGATCATTATCATCATTTTCGTTTCTACTGCTTACACCTTCGTGCTTTATGTCTGATTAATATATATCATTATCTTCGTTTCTACTCCTCGCGAGTTCATTAATGAATTAGGTTATCTTTTGAACTTTCATCGTTGTTCAAGGCTCGTAGATAATTTTGTACTCTCCTAACTCAACGGACCACCTGGTAAGCCTTCTTGAGATAACAAGTTTTTGCAGCACATTTTTAGTAGAATTGACGTATGTAAGATAATAATGTGGCTTTGGAATTATGGTTGCATTTCCCTAGCAACCATTGATGAGTTCGGATATTACAGTCACACCCTACCCATTAATTCAAGCAAGGGTAATTCGAACCATATCACACCAATATAAATCCGAACAGGACAAATGTATATAACTTTTGACTAAGCTATTTGCTAATCTTCTTAAACAATAATGGATCTTTGAATTCGACCCAATTTCACTACCCGACCCGGTAAGCCCATGGGTCAATAATTAAGGTATAAATACCCTAACCACTCTCATTAATGAGGGTGATCATAATTTAATATTAGTAGGCTGCTTAATTATCTCAATACTCCTCACACTAAACACAAACACCTCAAACTTATTAAAACGTTTTACAAAACTACCCTCAACCCAAAAGTAAACCAAACCAAATTGGTGACCACAGTGGGAGCACGAAGGTGCCTGAATTTTATATTCAAAACCAGTAAGAAAAATAGTTCGGATAGATCCGAATTAGCAAGGTACTCCACCTCTTGTTGTAGAAAATCTGAAAGAAAATAAGGAATACACTATTGAGGAGCGAGATCAGTTGAGAGCAGAAATAGAGGCATTAAGGGCCATAAAACAAGCAGACAAAGGTATCAGGGAATAATCGGGAGCATCAGTTATTCACCATAATGAAAATCCTGGGGAGAATGAGTCATCGCTAAAGAATCATCTTAGTTTAAAAAAGACTCATCTCACCTCTAAGAAGACACATCGGTCCAAACATGTTGAAAGTTCAGGGTCTGAGTCCTCCAATAGCTCTTCGAATGAGGATGAGCTTGAAGAATCTTTGTCATCAAGAAGTGAAGAGGGAAGATCTAGAAAAATGATAAAGGTAACCAAAAAACACTCAAGAAAGAGGGATATGCATGGTAGTCTTAAAAGGCATCTCGGCAAAGGGTCCTCCCACAGGCATGCTGATCAGTTGCTCATAGATCATTTTGCTTTTCAAATCGAACTAGGTATTTTTGCAACACCTAATGAAGATACAGTATTTATTCGTAATAAAAACTGGAGGCAGTCACCTTTTTCTGCAAAACGGAAACCTACCCAAGAGGTTTGATAGCTCCAAAATCGAAAAGTATGATGGAAGTCGAGATCCGGACAATCATCTGGAGCAATTCAAGAACTTCATGATGAATTTTGATGACGATGAAAAACTTTTGTGCAGAGGCTTCTCCCAAAATTTTACAGGGAGTGCTCTTAAACGGTATAATAGCTCACCTCAGGGGTGTATTAGAAACTTTGATACATGCAGGCTTGTCTTCCGAAGGAAATTTGTATGAAGTAAAGAATTAAAGGGTAATGGGGAAACCATTATCCTTTGTACCCAAGAACCAAATGAGTCTTTGAAAGACTACATAAGCCATTTTGTGAATACAAAGAACATATTAATATATTGTTTTGAGCAGGTGGCAATTGCTTATCTAAGGCAGGGGTTGAATCCTGGGAACTTAGCTGATTCTGTAACCCGGAAGAAAGCTATGACCTGGGTGGCTTGTTAAATCAAGTGGGAAAGTAGATTAATATGGAGGAAACAAGAAAAACCAGGGTCCACCGTCAAGTGAGGACTCCTATAACAGCTCCTCCAGCCGTTAACCAATCCCGTTACAAGGCTAAGGAGACCGGACAAGGATATAACCGGTCTAAGCAAACTCAATCCAACCAGAACCAGACCCATAGCCAAAAATCAAGGGGAAAGAGGGCTCCTTGGGTTCAGCCTGAATGTTTTGTAGAGTTAAGGGAGAATGTAACCACAATCTATGATAAAACTACGGATGAACTACATTTTCGGAAGCCGACGACATTGCAGTCCCCCATAAAAAACCGAAATACTTGTTTTTTCCAGTATCACAATGATATACGCCATAACACTCAAGACTGCATAGCATTAAAACATAAAGTTTGGAACCTTATTGAGAGGGGAAAACTATGAGCATATGTTAAAAGAAGAAGTGGAAACAGACCTCATAATGCTCATCGGATAGTTCCTACTCAAGAAGGGGCAATGATAATCCTTGAGAGATTCGATTCGGACTCTGAATATCTGGATCCAGATCCAACTCGGAATAAGGTGGGAGTAATAACAGAAAAAACCAAGACAATATCCGGACTGATCAGTTTCTTTGAGTCATTAACCATCTTTGGAGGGGATATTATATCTGCACATACCTCTTTATCAAGGAACAGACATGCCCAAGGTTTGGCTACTCAATTGGGATGAGGAAAGTCTTCTCATCAATGCCAGTCCCTTTTTCCCTTCATAGTATTTGATGAAGATGATCTGAGGAATATTGCTGGACCCCATGAGGATCCGGTGGTTATAGGAGCATCTATAAGGGGAAACGATATACGCTGAATTTTGATCGATATAGGCAGTTCGGTAAACATCCTATTCTTAAGCACCTACAACCAGATAAGGAATCTAACTGTTATTCAACGTTCAAACAGGACTATAGTGGGTTTTACAGGTAGTACTGCGGATGTAATTGGAGAGTTTGAAGAAGAAGTGTTGTTGGGGGAAGGGACTTTTACAAATATGGTAATGGTGTTGTTTGTTGCGGTAGATTGTCCCATATCATACAATGCAATTTTTAGGAGGTCTTGGCTTTCCAAAATGCATGTTGTGGCCTCAACGGTCCATCAGTTTTTTAAAGTATGTTGTTCAGGGACAACTAGAGGTTGTCCGAAGTAGTAAAAAGATAGCCAGAGAGTGCTACGCAACAACTCTTGCTCCTAAGACCTTGGGGGAAATTCGAATTAATGATAATTAGCAGTTACTCGAGCCTTTTGCTGAGGAAAGTGATACTGATGATCCCATAGAGGCTCCTAGTGTCATAACACCCATTAAAGAAATTGAAACTCACTCCCTTACAGAGGGTAAGAATGTTAAAATTGGTTCCAACATGGCCCCAGATTTAAAGAAGAATTTGTTATCTTGTTTGTTAAAAAATCAGCACGTTTTTGCTTCGGGCAATAGTGGTGTAACCGGGGTACCAGCAAGTATTATTTCATACATGTTGTCCATCTAGAGCGATGTTGCACCTGTCGTACAGAAAAGAAGAGATTTTTATAAGGAAAAAGCATATGTGATAGTTCAAGAGGTTGATCGGCTGACCAAGATGGGGCATATTAAAGAATCCCAATATCCTTTATGGACTGCCAATCCAGTCTTAATCAAGAAAAATAACGGGAAATGGTGTATGTGAATTGATTTCACTGACCTTAACAGAGCTTGCCATAAGGATCTTTATCATATCCTTCGGATAGATCAGTTGGTAGACTATACGTTTGGAAACAAGTTGTTGTCCTTCATGGATGCCTTCTCAGGGTATAATCATATACAAGTGGATCCAAAGGATCAAAATCACACTACCTTTATTACAAATAGAGGTCTCCATTGCTACAAGGTGATGCCTTTGGGTTAAAGAATGTTGGGGCTACTTATCAGAGGTTGGTGAACAAAACATTTGCTAATCATATTGGCAGATATATGGAAGTGTACATAGATGACATGATGGTTAAAATCCTGGAGGAAGATTTGTACATAACTGATCTTCAAGAAACATTTGCTAATTTAGTTGCTGTGAATTTGAAATTAAATCCAGAGAAATGTGTGTCTGGGGTCTATTATGGAACGTTTCTGGGTTACATAATAAGTGAGAAAGGTATCTTGCCTGATCCGGATCAGCTTAATGCACTATTAGAAATGGATCATCCTCGAAATATTTAATAATTTCAAAGGCTCACCTGAAGGTTGGCTGCCTTAAATAGGTTCATTTCAAGGTCATCGGACAAGTGTAATCTGTTTTTTCAAACATTGAAAAATGCTAAAGACTTCAATTGGTCCCCACAGTGCAACCAGGCCTTCGTTCAGATAAAGAAACACTTATCATCACCAAAGACTCTTTTCAAGCCCAATCAAGGAGAAAAGCTTTATGTATACCTGGTTGTATCGGAATGTGTTATAAGTGTTGTCTTGGTAAGAGAAGTGGATAATTATCCTCGTACGGTGTACTACATCAGTAAGAGTTTGTTGGATGCTGAAATAAGATATTTGAAGTTGGAAAAACTGGCACTATCCTAGTAATTGCAGCAAGAAAGATGAGGCCATATTTCCAATCTCATTCTATTATTGTCCAAACGTCTTTCCCGTTAAAGAATGTTCTTCAAAAAGCAGATATATCAAGCAGGATGACCAAGTGGTCAGTAGAATTGGGCGATTACAACATTGATTTTGCCCCCCCCCACAGAACAATTA
Source organism: Limnanthes douglasii subsp. nivea (assembly GCA_036936605.1). NCBI lineage: Eukaryota > Viridiplantae > Streptophyta > Magnoliopsida > Brassicales > Limnanthaceae > Limnanthes > Limnanthes douglasii. The sequence continues at coordinate 147,993,734 of JAUPFV010000001.1, read as the reverse complement.
AAGCTCAATCAGTACCTGATTCTTTGGTGGAATTATATGCAGACAAAAGCTCTAAACAAACTTCAGAAGATAAATTCAATAAATAATAGGTTGTCTGAACTAATGGTGGATCAAGCACTATGGGTTGTGGAGCTGGAATTCACTTAACCTCTTCGTATGGCGATAAAATGTATCAAGCTATATGCTTTGGATTCATGACATCTAACAATGAGTCCGAATATGAAGCAGGTGTAGCTGGCCTTAAATTAGCTCTCCTATGTGGATCTAAGAGAGTTTAGTTAATGAGTGACTCTCAATTTCTCATCCACCATGCTCAAGGTCATTCTGAGGCCAAGAAAGAACAATTGGTCAAGTATTTACTCATTTTGAAAGAAGTGGCAGCAGGCTTCAAAAGTGTTTGCTATGAAGAAATTCCTAGATCGGAGAATACACTGGCAGACTCTCTAGAAACTATAGCATACTTTGAGTCGTACCCTTGGATTCACATACAAGAGTGCCCGTCCATACGGCTAGGTGAGAACAAAGAAGATGGGGAAAGTATGTGCATACATGTGATCCAACCTAAAGACTGGAGATATACCCTGCTTCAATATATTCTGATGGGATATTTCCTTCAGATAAAGCTGTGGCAAAAAATATTAAATACAAGGCACGTCGTTTTTTTTATAAGGGGAATTCTATATAAAGAAAATCTTTCAGTAGACCTCTCCTACGTTTTTTGGGGTTTGAAGAATCTCAAGTTGTTTTGTCCGAACTACATAATTGAGAGGGCTCAGAACACTGTGGGTATATGGCATTAATCCGGAGAGTCTTGTTGGATGGATACTATTGGCCAACCATAATGGCAGATGCTAAAGAAATGGTAAAGAAATTTGATACATGTCAAAAGTATGGGAATGAAACTCATGTGCAAGCGGTACCTATGGATTCTATTTTTAAGCCAATACATTTTCCTAGATGGGGGATGGATTTAGTTGGGCCTCTACCCATGGCATCCGGATGATGCAAAACTATTATAGTCGCCATTGACTATTTCTCAAAGTGGATAGAAGCAGCCCCCTTGGCAGGGACCACATCGAAGGTTGTCATTAAATTTATTTTATCAAATATATTCTGTAGATTTGGAGTCCCTCATAAGATTACTACAGACAATTGGCCACAATTTGACAACAAAGACATGTAAAATTTATGTTCTTTTAGGGGCATTCATCATTGTTTTTCTTCTCTTTTCCATCCGTAAGCGAATGGCCAAGTTGAAGTTGCAAACAGGACCATTCTGTCTGCATTAAAAAATAATTTAGAGGGGGCTGCGGGAAAATGGCCAAGCTATTTACAAGAAGTATTGTGGCCCTACCGAACCACTCGTCGGGCTGCTACACAAGAGTCTCCTTTTGCCTTGGTATATGGGATGGATGCAATTACTCCCATAGAAGCTACTTTACCATCATACAGAGTCCATAACTATTCCAAACAGCTAATAAGACAACGATCAGGAATCAGTTGGACTTAGTATAAGAGAGAAGAGTTAAAGCATACATAAGAACATCACACTATCAAGGTTTGATGAGGAGTAGATTTTTCACAAAGGACAAAAGAAGAGATTTTCAACCGGGGGATAATGTATTAAGGAAAGTTTTCTTACATACCAAGGAGAAGCAGTTCGGTAAGTTGGCTCTGAATTGGGAAGGCCCTTATGACGTCTGTGAGAAAGTAAAACTTGGACATATAGGCTTCAAGACAAATAAGGAAGAGCTTTGAAGCACACATGGAATGTTGATCTCAGGTTATATTTGATGAGTCCATATTTTCTCACCACATACTGAGGGAATTGGACAGGGGAAATTCGGACAAAAGCCACCCATTGAACCATCCGAACAGGACTAAATGTATTAAAACTTAAATCACTTCATGACTAAACTAATTACCTACTTGCTTAAAGATTAATGGGTCATTGAACTCGACCCGAATTCATAAGTTGACCCGAAAGCCCATGTGGCCCATAATTAAGGGTATAAATACCCAACCACTTTCATTAATGAGGGTAATAAACATTTAATACAACCAGGCAGCTCAAGTCTCTCACTACAATCTATCCAAACATTAAATACCCTTGAAACACCACAAAACTCTAGACAAAATTACCCTCCACCGAAAATAAACCACGCCAAATTGGCGACCACAGTGGGAGGAGAAGGTGCCTGAATCTAGCATTCAAAACCATCAAGAAAAATCAGTTCGGATGAATCCGGACGTGTAGGAAATACCACCAGCTTTGGCAGAAGTGGCGGGAGAAAATGATGAATATACTATCGAGGAGCAAGATAGGTTAAAAGTTGAAAACAAAATAAAAGTCTAAGGCGTCAGTAGGTCATCATACTGAGAACCCCAGAGAGCATGAGCCATCAAAAACCCATGTGAGTGCAAAAAAGACTCATGCTAGCTCAAAAAAGTCTCACCGGTCTAAACTGGTGGAGAGCTCTGATTCAGACTCAGAATCTTCCAATAGCTCCTCAAATGAAGATGGAGTTGAAGAATCCTTGTCATCCAGCAGTGATGAAGGTCGTTCTAAAAAGAAACAAAAATTGGTCAAAAAGTACTCAAGAAAAATGGATATGCATGGAAGGTTGAAGAGGCATTTGAGCAAAGGATCGTCTCACAGTCATGGCCGGAGACACATAGATCGATTGGTAATGGATCCTTTTGCCTTCCATGATGAGCCACGTATCTTCGCAATTCCTAATGAAGTTACCGTTTTCAGTCGTGGCCGGAATTGGAGACAATCTCTATTGTCCTCCAAGATACTGTCCGAAAACCTTCCTAAGAGGTTTGACAGTACAAAAATGGAAAAATATGATGGCAGTAAAGACCCGGATAACCACTTGGAACAATTCAAAAAATTTATGATGAATTTTGATGATGACGACAAGTTACTTTGTAGAGCATTCTCTCAATCTTTTACGGAGAGTGCTCTGAAGTCGTACAACAGTTTGCCACAGGGCTCCATCAGAAATTTTGACACTTTTTGGGTGGCTTTTCGGAGACAGTTTGTTGGAAGTAAGAAGGTAAAGGACAATGGAGACACAATTATCCATTGTGCCCAAGAACCAAACGAATCTTTAAAAGAATACATAAGTCGTTTTGTAAATACCAAGAATGGATTGGCTGATTGCTTTGAACAAGTAACAATAGTTTCTCTAAGGCAGGACTTGAACCCCGGAAACTTGGCTGATTCAGTAACCAGGAAGAAGGCCATGACATGGGGAAGTTTGCTAAATCAGGTCGGTAAACAGATTAATGTAGATGAAACAAAGAAAACTAGGATGCACAGGCAAGTGAGATCTGCTCCAGCTACACCAAATCAAAACCAAAACCAATCCGGGAACAAAGCCAAGGAAGCCGGACAGGGTCATAACAGGGCCAAAGCTCAGTCTCATCCAGCTGCGTCAGCTCAGAGCCAGCAGTCTAGGAATAAGCGAGGGCCTTGGGTTCAACCGGAGTGGTTTGCTGAGTTGAAAGAAAGCGTAGCCACTATTTATGACAAAACAAAAGACGAAGTACACTACAAAAGGTCGGCTGCATTACAATCTCCTAGGGAGAGCCGCAATAATTATTTCTGCCAGTATCACAATGATACTGGCCATACCACTGAGGATTGTATTGCGTTGAAACAAGAAGTCCAGAATTTGATTGAAAGAGGAAAGTTGGGGGCGTATGTTAAAAGAAGAGGTGGAAATATGCATGATAATGCTCATCGGGCTGGTCCAAACAATGTAGGTACGTCAGCTCCGGATGGGGCTATGGTTATAATCGAAAGGTTCGATGTTGAATCAGAATATTTAGATCCTGATCCAACCCGGAATAAAGTGGGTGTTATCATAGAGCATTGCAAGACGGTGTCCGGACTTATTAACTTTTGTGAGTCACTTACAATATTCAGAGGATATACCATGACAACACCAACTGCTTCTTCAAGAAAGAGGCACGTTCATACTTTAGCTACCCAACTGGAAGGAGGCATGACTTCCTATCAATCACATATTTCATTTCCCTTTATTGTTTTTGATAAGGATGATTTGAGGGATATTGCTGGTCCTCATGAAGATGTTGTTGTCATAGGAGCATCCATCGGGGGAAATGATATAAGACGAATTTTGGTGGACACTGAAAGTTCTGCCAATATTCTATTTTTAACTTCCTATAAAAAGATGAAAAATCCGGCAGTAATTCAACGTTCGAACAAGTCAATTGTGGGTTTCACAGGAAGCTCAGCAGATGTGATTGGGGAGTTCGAGGAGGAGGTTTTATTGGGCAAAGGCCCTTTTAAAAAGATGGTTAGAATATTATTTATCGTGGTGGATTGTCCTACTTGTTATAATGCTATTTTGGAGAGATCTTGACTCTCCAGGATGCATGTTGTGGCTTCAACAGTCCACCAATGCTTGAAGTATGATGTGCAAGGACAAGTGGGAGTTATTCGAAGCAGCCAAAAGGTAGCAAGAGAGTGTTATGCAACAGCACTGGCTCCTCGGACGTTGGGGGCAATTTGGATCAATGAGGAATAGTAGTTTGAGGGGCCCTCTGGGGAGAGGGTGAAATTGATGACCCTAGAGAGACCCTTGGTGTTTTAATACCGATTGAAGAAGTTGAAACTCACTCTCTGGCTGAAGGGAAAAGTGTCAAGATATGATCCAAGATGACACCGGAAGTAAAGGGTAAAATGTTAGAGTTCTTGAAAGACCATCAGCATGTCTTTGCTTGGTGCAATGCTGATGTTACCGGAGTACGAGAATATATTACATCGCATCAATTATCCATCATAAGGGACATAGCACCTGTTGTACAAAAGAGGAGGGACTTTTTCAAAGGAAAAGGCTGATGTAATAGTTCAAGAGGTTGACTGGCTTACTAAAATGGGGCACATAAAGGATCTCAATACCCTTTATGGACAGCCAACCCGGTATTGGTAAAAAAGAAAAATGGTAAATGGCGTATGTGCATCAATTTCACAGATCTCAACAGAGCTTGCCCAAAGGATTTATACCCGGTCCCCCGAATTGATCAGTTGGTGGACTCCACATCTGGAAACCAGCTGCTGTCCTTTATGGATTCCTTCTCCGGGTATAATCAGATTCAAGTGGATCCGAAGGATCAAGAACATACTACATTTGTTACTGATATGGGCCTCCATTGTTACAAGGTGATGCCATTTGGGTTAAAAAAATGTTGGGGCCACTTATCAGAGGTTGGTGAACAACGCTTTTGCTGATCAAATTGGAAGAAACATGGAAGTTTACACTTGGCAGATCTCCAAGAAACCTTTGCTAACTTAGTGAAAGTAAATTTAAAATTAAACCTAGAAAAGTGTGTCTTTGGAGTGCAGTCCGGGAAATTCTTGGGGTATGTGATAAGTGAGAAAGGGATACAGCCTGATCCGGACCAACTTAATGCTTTACTACAAATAGAGCCTCCTTGGAATATTAAAGAGGTACAACGATTGAGCGGGAGGCTGGCTGCACTAAACCGTTTTATTTCAGGATCTTCGGACAGGTGCGCCTCATTTTTTCAAATTCTGAAAGGTGCAAAAGATTTCAATTGGTCCCCACAGTGTGATGAGGCCTTCGATGAGATTAAAAAGCACTTGTCTTCCCCAAGACTTTGTTTAAACCCGTTGATGGAGAGACCCTTTTCGTATACTTGGCAGTCTCTGATTGTGCTATAAGTGCAGTGTTGGTAAGGGAAGTAGATAATTATCCTCGTCCGGTGTATTATTACAGCAAGAGCCTGATAGATGTAGAAAAACGCTATTTAAAACTTGAAAAATTAGCACTAGCCCTGGTGATTGCTGCGAGGAAGATGAGACCCTATTTTCATGCTCATTCTATCGTTGTCCGGACGTCTTTTACCTTGAAAAACATTCTCCAAAAGGCCGACATTTCAAGTAGAATGATCAAGTGGTCAGTAGAACTAGGAGACTACGATATTGATTTTTCCCCTCAAACAACAGTCAAAGCCCAAACTGTGGCTGATTTCTTAGTTGAATTTCACTCAGATAGGGATACTAAACAAGCAACCGAAGTAACAGATAAAAAAGTATGGGTCATCCGGACTGACGATGGATCAAGCACCATGGGTTGTGGTGCTGGGATATGTTTCACCTCTCCGTACGGTGAAATAATGTACCAGGCTATATGCTTTGCCTTCAGGGCTTCCAATAATGAGTCAGAATACAAAGCTGCTATAGTTGGTTTGAAGTTGGCTCTCATTTGTGGAGCCAAAAGGATCAGCTTAATGAGCGACTCTCAGTTTCTTATCCATCATGCACGAGGCCAATCTGAAGCTAAAAAAGAACAGTTGATTAAATATTTATTCATCCTCAAGGAAGTGGCCCTCAATTTCAAAAGCGTCACTTATGAGCATATACACCGAACGAAAAATACGCTAGCGGATTCCTTGGCGACCATAGCCTACTCTGAGTCCTACCCTTGGATACATGTGCAAGAATTCCCATACATTCAAATTCATCCGGATAAAGAAGAAGAAAGTTTGAATATACAGATAAAATAGCCTCAAGATTGGAGATTTCATCTCCTTCAATATCTCTTAGATGACATCTTGCCTCCGGAAAAAGCAGTAGCAAGGAAAGTAAAGTACAAGGCCCGTGGTTTTGTCATCCTAAGAGATATTCTTTATAAAAAAATCTTATAGTAAACTGTAAACCCCTCTTGCGATGTTTGGGGGTCGATGAGTCTCAAATAGTGCTCTCTGAATTACATGATGGTGAGGGATCAGCACACTCTGGATTCAGGGCTCTAACTAGAAGAGTTTTGTTAGTTGGGTACTATTGGCCCTCCATAATGCAAGATGCCAAGGAGTTAGTAAAAAAGTGTGATCCATGCCAACGATATGGTAATGAAATTCATACCCTAGTTGTCCTTTGGAGTCAATTTCTGAGCCAATACATTTTGCTCGATGGGGGCTGGATTTAGTGGGACCTCTAACCATGGCATTCGGGGGGTGCAGAACTATAATTGTTGTCATTGATTCCTTTTCGAAGTGGATCGAAGCAGCCCCATTGGCAGGAACTACCTCGAAAGCTGTTATCAAATTCATTATGTCTAACATTTGTTGCAGATTTGGAGTTCCACAGAAGATAAGAACAGACAATGGGCCACAATTCGACAACAAGGAAATGGAGGCTTTATGTGCCTCTAAAGGCATTCAACACTGCTTCTCTTCTCCTTTCCACCCACAGGAAAACGGTCAAGTTGAAGTGGCTAATAGGACAATATTGTCCAATCTAAAGAAGAATTTAGAGGGGGTTGCTGGAAAATGGCCAAGTTATTTATAAGAAGTCTTGTGGGCTTACCGGACCACTCTCCGGGCTGCAACACAAGAGTCTCCATTTTCCTTAGTATATGGGATGGATGCCATAGCTCCCATAGAAGCTACTCTCCATTCATTTCGAGTGCATAATTTTTCCGAACACGCTAACGAAGTGGCAGTCAGAGGCCAGCTTGACTTAATAGAAGAAAGAAGATTTAAGGCTCACCTTAGAGCCACACACTATCAAGGTTTGATGAGAAGCAGGTTTGCTTCTAAAGTTAAGAGAAGGGATTTTCAACCTGGGGATAAGGTATTGAGAAAAGTCTTCCTACATACTAAGGAAAAGCAGTTCGGTAAGTTAGCTCCAACTTGGGAAGGACCCTATGTGGTCAGTGAAAAGCTTAAGCCTGGGACATACAGGCTCCACGATAAAGATGGAAGCATTTTGAATCACCCCTGGAACATTGAGCACCTCCGTTTGTACTTGGAATAAAAACTATGTAAATATTTACTTGTTTAAAAGTTCATGTAAATATTTGGGGGCATACTCTTTCCTCCATGGTGGCTCAGGGAGGTTTTAATGAGGTGTCCAGTCTTTTTTATGAAATATGATGCCTTCTTAAAAGATTCGTAGTGTTTCAGTTAATAGTTTCCGTTGAAATTTTTTATTGACAGACCGGATTAAATTGGTGGAGTGATGACTACTTAAACATTTGTCATCGGAGAATTTAAACACTATCACTTTAAAATACTTGTAAAATAACAAAGGTTTGTTTAAACATTAGCCACCAAAGTTGAAAAACTATGAAACAATGCAAGAGTGGTGCAAAATGAAACTACCCATTAAGTTGTACGAAATGCCTTGGCCATCCAAGGACTTTGAATTCTCAAAACAGAAAGGTTTATCCAGACAAGGGACGGACATGGTTACAAAAAATGCCTTGGCCATCCAAGTACTTTGGTTCAATCACAGAAAATTAAAAAGATAGTTGATATTTTAAGACTGAGGTTTCTTAGATGGCTCAGCCTCACTTGGCTTCTTCTTCTTTGGGTCATCATCTTCTTCATCCGGACTCTCCCCAGTCTTTTCCTCCTCATCGGTTGTGTCATCCCAGCCACTAGAGTAGTTATGCTTGTCACCATCAGCCATGGTATGGTGGGGAAGGTCTTCGTATTCCATGAATCGCCATAAATCTCCTAGTGTCCTCTTCGGAAATTTTTCATGAAAGAGCAGGACCATTATGACTTGACTTCGGCATACCTTTCCTCCTAAGAATCTATCACCTCATTGGTATAAGCATCAATCCTAGCATTTTCTTGTTCAGACTTGGACACAATGTTTTCAAGAGAGATCTTGTCATTAGTTAAGGTCTGAATGGTGCTATCTTTGGCCTTTACCTCCTCTTTTGAAGAAAAGAGGTTTCTTTTAGATCAGATTACTTCAATTGGAGTTCTTTGACAACTCCCTCTGAAGTGGCCAACCTGTTGGCCAAGTCCTCTTAACGTTTCTTCAACTCCTCATTCTCTTTCTTCAATGCCTCAGCATTTTGGTTGGCACTAAGAAGGTCACTAGACAGTTTCTCTTTGTCAGAGTTGAGAGTATTGATGATGGCTGACTGATTGCGCACTTGCTTCTCCAAGGTAAGCATTGGCTGGATATTGCTTAGTAGGGAGTGGGTGACAGTGTCCCTCTCATTTGAAACAGAAAACGACCTACCATTGAAAGTGACAATGTTCGAAGAGCTTGGGGAAGGTAGGGGCCAGCAAAATCATCCTTGGCAAAGTCTTCAAAGTAAAGACCAATCCCTTGAAGCCCTGAGATGTCGACACCATCAATATTAATGTCCCCTTCGGCACCCTCTCCGGTGTGAAAATCGCTTGGGATTTCTTCTGCTTGAGTAGGGTCAATTGGGTCAACTGGAGGTAGTGGCTCCGGAGCCCGGAGAGAAACCTCATCTCCCTTGGAGGTTTTCTTTTTCTTCGCATCCCAGTCTCCACCTTCGGCTCCTCGTTTTCTATCCTTTTTGGGAGCCTTTTGAGGTTTTGGAGACCCAACTACTTCCTTGGTGCTTTCGTGTTCCACCACTTGTAGTAAGGCAACATTGATCTGCCCTTGATCTTGTCCCTCTGGGTTTGTTAGAACAGCTTCCTCCATCTCGGTAGGATTAGCCTCAACCACACCTTGTTTGGCCTTAACTTTTTTGCCCTTCATATTGCTTGGGGCTTTAGCTCTGCCCGACAAGACCAATTTCCCATCCTTTCCCTTTGTCTTCCGGAGAATCACTCCCAGAGGGGTGGAGTGGTTCATTCCTCCCAAGATAAATCCCTCCGGTCAGTTGTATTCCAAAGATAGGATCTTGTTAAATTGCCTCCGGTAAAACAGTTGTGGAAGCGATTTCCCCATTTCTCAGCAGCCCAAGCATTTAGCTTGGCACAAGTAGTCTGTCCAGCCTCTAAGTAATCATTGGAATCCTTCGGCAGCACTACCAAAAAACAAAAGAAGAGGAATTAGATAAAAAAATTGTGATAAGTAAAAGTAGAAGTATGTAGTGAGATTATTACCATCACTTCGCCATCTGCTGGTAAGCATACTTGGGTTGACACCAACTTTAATTTTCTTCCCATTCTCCGAGGCACTGCTGATGAACAGAAATTGAGTCTTCCAGCTTTTCTCCGACTCGAGTAAGTCATCCACCACCTTGTAATTGTCGCTCATGTTAAAGTGATAGAAAGGGATGACATGGTTTCTGCAAAGGCTTGCTACAGCAGCAAATTTCTCCATCGGAAGAGGAATTCCGGAGAGCTTGGAAGCCATGATACATGCCATAAGGGTGAACCAGGCATTAGGGCTTAGTTGACTTGGGAAAAGCTTTATCAGATGGAAATATCTGACTATTTATGGGTCCAAGGGAAACCTAAGTCCCCATTTTAATAACTCAGTGTAGAAGACTATCTCATTGAGTTTACAATCCATGGGCGTCTCCGGATCAATTGGTATCCTTACTTTAACATTTTCCGGAATCCCCCACTTCGTCCTCATCCGGCCAAGTTCAGTTGTGTGAATGAAAGCGTAATTGATCTTCTGCATGGCTAGCAGATATTTAACTCTTACTTTGTGGAAACAAGGCCCCACTTATCCCATAAGGCACTCCGCCAGGTCCTGATGCTTTAAACACACTTTTTCTTTGCCTTTGCTCTTTTTGGTGATGGCAGTCTCACTTGTTTGCTCGGAGACATCAGTTTCAAAAGGGGCTTCTTCGATGTTGTTCTCCATTACATCCTCTATTACCGTGGAGGGATTGTCAGCGGTTTTTGGGAGAGAATAGCTAGTGGTTGGCTCAGAAGGCCCTCCGGATTGTTGAGCATCCTTTCCCCCTTGTAGTCTAGAGTCCGGCTGGGGCTCGGATCCGGAGGTCTCTTTTCAAAGGCTAGAACTGGTTGCCTCCGGACCGGACAGCTTGTCCTTTGGAATTTTAATGGGTGCTTCTGACCCTGCAGTTTTACTTTTAGCCCCGGATTTCGAAGGCGTGGATTTTGGTTTAGGCTCTGCAGTAGCAGCCTGCCCTTTTACCAAACGACCCCTTCGTCTATCTACTAGCTTCTCCGGGGAAATATCAGCGTCTGATCCCATAGCAATGAATGGGGAAGGTTTCCTAAGGCTTGTAACCACCTATTCTGGTTCAACAACGGGCTCTGACTCTTGAACAGATGAGCCTGAAGCGATTGGAGAAAGAATGGGCTGGAATAACCTTCTGGGTGTAGAACTATTGGCAGAAGATGAACCCCGATCAGGCTTCGAGCTTGGTGTATCAGGCTTGTCAACAGGAGAAACAAGGAGGCCCGCAACAATGCGTTTTTCTCTCTCGACTTTTTGAGCTTTTTATAACTTTGATAAGTTGAGCCACCCACCTTTTACTAGGTCGTTTCTTGTTGTGAACATAAACTCACAACAAAAGAAGGGTTTTTTGAGAGGTAAAAGCTTTGAAGATTAACAGAGTAGAGATAGTGAAGATGATAAAACAGTGAAAAATGGACTAATTTATACTAAAATGACAAATGATGCTTTGATACCTAGGAGAATACGAAAAGATAGGTATAATGATTAAAGATGACGCTGATGTCACCAACATTAATTAAGAGGTTACTTTTCAAAACAAGTGGAAGCCCCTTTTTAGGAGGAAAATGGCCGGTGAGGCGAATCAGAGAAGGACACGTGTCCCACTATCTCTGGCAAAACCGTTCAGCTTCTAAGGGTTTCAGTCAGGCCGGATAAAGTCGTTACACATTTCGAAATTTCCGGACGAAGTTATGATTACACTTGAACTATGTTTTAGGTTTTGTAAGAGGCCTTCGAACATAACCTAAAAATGGGCTACTGATGAGTCCAGATTTTCTCACCACTCACTGAGGGAACCGGACAGGGTCAATTCGGACAAAAGCCACCCATTGAACCATCCGAACAGGACTAAATGTATTAAAACTTAAATCACTTCATGACTAAACTAATTACCTACTTGCTTAAAGATTAATGGGTTATTGAACTCGACCCGAATTCATAAGTTGACCCGAAAGCCCATGTGGCCCATAATTAAGGGTATAAATACCCAACCACTTTCATTAATGAGGGTAATGAACATTTAATACAACCAGGCAGCTCAAGTCTCTCACTACAATCTATCCAAACATTAAATACCCTTGAAACACCACAAAACTCTAGACAAAATTACCCTCAGCCGAAAATAAACCACACCAATATTTAGAGTAAAGTTTTTATGTAAATATTTACTTGTTAAATATCAATGCAAATATTAACATACTCTTTCCTACCCTGGTGGTGCGGGGAGGTTTTAATGAGGTGTCCAGATTTTTTTCAATAATATATACTACCTTCTTCAAAAATTCGGTGTGATTTTACTTCAATTCAATTCAAGTATAAATCACTTATTCAACACCCCGGATCTCTAGTAGATCGGATAAACTTGGTGGTTGGTCATGGCTATTAAATACATATCATTGAGGTATTAAACAATCTAAATTCAATACTTCTGAAATTCTAGGGGCTACTTAAACATTAGCTATGAAATTTTTTAAAGTATAGTATTAAACAAAATGAAAATTGGGCAAATTAAACCTGTTCGGACTTAAACCGAACAATAGTACAAAATGTACCTTGACCATTCAAGGACTTTGATTGTTCAAAGAATTGAGAAAAATACATGATAAAAACCTTAGGGCTTGTTCCCTTCGGATGTTTCTTTATCACCACCGTTTTTGGGACTTTTGAGTTCAGCACTTGAACTCTCACATGTACCTTCTTCAGCATCAGTGGAATCAACTCCACTAGCATAGTTGTGCTTGTCGCCATTGGCCAAGGTATGAAATTTGATGTCTTCGTACTCCACGTACTTCCATAAGGCACCAAGGGTTCTTTTTAGGAAATTCTCATAAACAACAGTACCATGTCGGATTTGATCCCATCATCTCTTTTTTCTGAGGAGTCTACTACTCCATTGGCATATTCTTCAATACCTACTTTGATGGCTTGCTCTTGTTGACGCTCCATGGCCTCTTTCTCCTTGGTCATCTCTGAAATGGTACCTTCCAACTTAGTCTTCTCATTGGTTAGGGTTTGGATAGTACTCTCCTTAGTCTTCAACTGCTCTTTCAAAGCTCTGAAGCTTTGTGAGGAAGAAGTCTTCAGGCCGGAGTACTTAGTTTGGAGCTCAGTATTGGCTGCTTCCGATGCGATTAGCTTGCCTTCCAAATTCTGCTTTTCCTTCTTCAGCACCTTTACGCTTTGTTGAGCACTTAGAAGACTATCTGACAGAGATTGTTTGTCAGAAGTGAGAGAGTTGATAACGTTTGTTTGACTTTTTACCTGCCTCTCTAGATCAAGTACTGGCCAGATGTAACCAAGAAGAGCGTGACTCAATGTATCTTGTTCTCCGAATATAGAAAATGACCTCCTATTGTAGGTCACCATGTTGAAGGAGCTGGAGGGATGATAAGGACCTGTAAAATCATCTTTATCAAAGCCATTAAAGTACAGACAGATGTCTTGAAGGGCAGAAAGGTCCACGTCGTCGTTTCCTCCACCAGTAATCTGTCCGAACTAGAGGTCTGCTGGGATTTCCTCTCGCAGAGTAGGGCCAGTAGGAGCTGTTGGTAGGTTTTCTGGGGGGCAAAGGATTATTTCTTCCCCTAGTGTAACCTTTTTCTTCTTGCCAGCTTTTTCATCATTGTTGTCCTTGCACTTTCTGTCCTTTTTAGGAGGCCTTGGTGGGTTCTTTGACCCTCCATCTTACCTTACAGTCTCGACCTCTACTGCCTTGAGAAAAGCCACATCGATACCACCTTGGTTCCCCGAACCAATCCCTTCTGTAGCTGTTTGAGTCAGGTCTGTTGTAGTCTTCATCTTCTTGTTCTTCATTTTACTAGGGCCTTAGCCCTGACAGGCAAGTACAGTTTAACGTCTTGGGCCTCTGTCCTTTTCAAAATCACGTCAGCAGGAGGATGGGTGGTTAGCTCTTGCCATGCAAGGTCTCTTCTGCATGTGGTGTTCCACAAGTGAGACCTCACAAAATTTCTCGACCTAAAGCAATATTGGAAGGCATTCCCCCAGTTTTCTGAATCTCATGCATTGAGTTTTGCACAAGTCTTTTGCCCTTCTTCCAAGTGGCTGGGGAACTCCTTCGGCAGAACTGAAGAGACATAACAAATTAGTCAGAACAAGAGAATTTATAGTTTAAGAAGTAAAAAAAAGGAGAAACTTACCAGTACTTTTCCACCTGCTAGTCAGCAAGCTAGGGTTTGTGTTGGCCTTTATCCTCCTGCCATTGTCCCATGTTCCACTAACAAAGAGGAATTGTGTCTTCCAAGTTTTTTCTGACTCTAGCAGGTCGTTCACAACCTTGAAATTATTCCCCATGTTGTAGTGGTAGAAGGGAATTTTATGATTCTTACACAGACTTGATACAGCAGCAAACTACTCCATTGGAAGAGGGATATTTGACAATCTAGATGCCATGATACAAGTGAGGAGTGTGTACCAGGCATTGGGGCTTAGCTGACTGGGAAAAAGTTTGACCAAATGGAAGTACTTAACGATCTATGGGTCTAAAGGGAACCGAAGCCCCCAATTCATCACTTCGGTGTATACTACCACCTCATTCAATTTACAATCCATGGGGGTCTCCGCAGTGATTGGTATCCTCACTTTTACAAACTCTGAAATCCCCCATTTGGTTCGAATTTGACCTAACTCGGTAGTGTGAGTGTAGACATAGTTGATATTTTGCAAAGCCAGCAAATACTTGACGTTGACATTTTTAAAACAAGAGCCTACTTTACCCTCTAAACTCTCCCGAAGAGAGTCTCAATGAGTCATGCAAATTTTTACTTTACTTTTACCTTTCTTGTCTGAGGCAGCATCCCCTGTCTGACCTGACACCTCGGTCTCAAAAGAGGCATCTTCAATGTTTTCCTCCATATTCTCTTCTATCATTGTGGAAGGTTTTTCAGTTGTCTTTGAAGAAGTTTTCTCAGTTTCCTTTATCGGAAGTTGTTCGGGCGGTTGTGCATTTGTTGCCTATGAGGGCCTAATATATGGTAGAGGTTGCGATCCGAAGGGCTTGGCCTGTGGAGCAGCTTTAGCTACCTCCGATCCGGAGGGTTTTGAAGATGGTGGTGTGGACTGAGTTTTGGTTTGGCGGGTTGTCCGGCGAGGAGTTATCCTCTCTGGTGACCTTTCTGTGTCAGAGCCCATCGCTATAAACGGTGAGGGTTTTCTGATGCTTGAAACAGCCTTTTCTTTGGAAACAGGGTGTTGAGATTCTTGTACGGAAGACCCATAAGGGAGGGGTGAGAGGTTTGGTCTGAATGGAAGTTTTCTGGGTCTAGGGTTTCTTGAGGAAAATGACCCCTGATCGGCATCCTGGTTTGGCTGACTGTTTTTCTCGCCTGGAGAAACGGGGAGACCGACGGCGATACAGTTTTCTCTTTTTACTTTCCTTGCTCTCTCTAACTCAGATAAGTTCAACCAACCTCCTTTAACTAAGACGTTTCTGGCTGTGAACATATATCTATCAAGAACAGTTTGAAGATGAAGATGATTTTCTCTCTAAGAAAGTTTTGAGTGCGGAAGAAAATGAAATAGTAAAAAGATATATATATATATATATATATATATATAATAGTAAAAAGCAACAGTTACCAAGGAGAAGTTGAACAAGGTTTTTTGCAATGATTAAAGGTTACGCAACGTGTGAAAAATCAAAACCTAGGTAACTTTCTAGACCTAGTGGGTTCGGCGATCTAGGAAAAATAACGGTTGGAGGTCAACCCAGATGTTGGCACGTGTCCTACGATCCATGAAAAAACTCTTAGAATTCTGGAAAGAAAAATCAGTCCTGATAAAATTTAAACTAGATTGTTTGTGAGAAAAAGACTTTTTAGTTCGGAAGACACAAGCAAATCGGGCGAAATTGATGTTGACTTAGTAAATTTTTTAACCCTTCCAAAGATACTTTGCAAGGCCTAAAAATAGGCTACTGATGAGTTCAGATATTACAGTCACAGCTTACCCATTAATCCGAACATGGGTAATTCGGGTCATATCACACCACTATAAATCCAAACAGGACAAATGTATATAACTTTTGACTAAGCTATTTGCTAATCTACTTAAACACTAATGAATCTTTAAATTCGAACTTCTTTCACTACCCGGCCCGGTAAGCCCATGGGTCAATAATTAAGGTATAAATACCCCAACCACTCTCATTAATGAGGGTGATCAGAATTTAATATTAGTAGACTGCTTAATTATCTCACTACTCCTCACACTAAACACAAAACACCTCAAACTTATTAAACCGGTTTACCAAACTACCCTCAACCCAAAAATAAACCAAACCAGCCATTACCAAACTCTTTCAAGTATATCATTTTGGCATCCAGTACGCTTCCTTAACTCGGACCTCGCTCACTATATAATTCGATATGGACAAGTAAAGATAGAGTGGCTCATAGAGTGTCGGTGTTGAGAGCATCTCGGGCGAGTTAGGTATTCTTTAAGTGCCTAAAACACATCGTTGCACTCGTCTGTCCAAACAAATATTTTAGCTCATTTTAACACTTTGAAGAAAGGATGGCTCTTGTGATATGCTCTGGAAATAAAACGAGAAGTTTGTTTACCTGTTTAAAAATTGCTTCCGATTTTTCAGAAGATAATGTTCACATTTTTTGACAGATTTGTTGCACATTTGTATCAATAGAGAGCTCGTGACTTATAACCTCATAACTGACCCCAGAGATCTCGTCCGCACTTCGGGAAAAACGTCAAAGTTTTGTTATAATAGAATTATGAGTTTGTTTTTTAAAATAAAAATAAGCTGGTTTCCAACGCGAAAAACTTTCCTTTCTGCTAACGTTACGTTGATTACCTCTTCAGTAGAGTTTTTATCCTGATGTTTCTCCCTTAGACCATCAACCTCTACCCTCTGGGTCTTAGTTTGTTATTATAGGTCCCCGCCCCGCGGGGTGGTTAATTGTTATTGACTTGGCTTTGTTAGATCCATGAATATCACATATCAATTTCTAGTTTTCTTAGACTACTCCGCACCATACCAACTAAGTTACCGACCATGTACTATAAGTATTGTCGAAATGATATGAGGGTTCCTTGAGCCTGTGCAGCCACGATCATCCAAAAATCGCATGGTAAGAGGTGAGAGTATCTACAATCATAAAAAACATGTATATTAATTTTTGGTTGTTCCCGTGACTGAGAGTTTTATCTCACCCACATATCAGGTTGACTTCCTCTCATAGTTGACTCGTTGATTGTCTGTGGGCTTGTATGGTGGTACTCTTATCATTTTTATGCAAATATCTTTAAAGATGATCTTGTTCGAGCTGTCATTATCTACCAAGACTCGTGTAACCATTAACCATGAGATACCTACATTAATGGCTATAGTGTCCTCATGAAGGTGACAACCCCCCTTACATCATCGACATTGAATGTTAAGTCAGTCATCTGGTCTTAATAATTATAATATAAAGATATATCTACTAAATGGACTTTCAAGTCCTTCTTGTCCTTTTTTGGGATGCAGTGTTAGTACCCGATAGGGTGTCTTCATCGAAGGTAGTGCACAACCACTGCTGATTTCCCTTTGCATTTTTCATTTTTTGCAAAACGGTCTATGTTAGCCTCTCTACTTTTGTCACGTCGCTCGCCCTCTGGTCTTCTAATATATTGGACGAGCTCCCTACTATCAATCAACCGTTAAATTTCCTTATATAACTGCCAGTGCTCATCAGTGGGGTGGTCGTGATCATTATGGTAAGGGAAGAAGTGCCAGCAAGACCTTACGTACTAGTATCTAACATAATTTGTTGCGTTCGGTACTTGGCTCGGACTTTGATTTTTTCACAGATTATGGCTATGTTTTCAGTAAAGGATGTGAATATTTTAGTGGTAATATTATAATAACAAGTTTGTAGCCTACTTACTTGGGCTCTTCCGATGTCACCTTGAGGTGTCTCGTCAGGATGCCTCCTATCTCTAACCGGAGCTTTGGATTCTTGAATTATTTTATGAGGTAGGTAGGAAGAATCCCCTTTCTCTGAATCATCAACCCTGATGAACTAATCGGATTTCGCTAGAATGTTCTATATCTTCCTAATCGGAAACTCAAATGAGGTCAGTGTATCATAGGCCATCACGGTCCAACTGTCATTTACACTGCAGCGAGCAGTTGTGCCCCTAATATTAATTTGGGCTCAGTCATTGTTTCCAACCGTGATACCTAGGCCTGCTAGGTTAGGGGCTGGAGCAGGCCTAGAGTTACCTCAACTGCTTGGAAAGCTCTTCATGTTCCCTAAAATGTTTAGCTGAACATTTATCTCCCTTAAATTACTAACCGCGACTTCACTCCAGTCACTAGCCCTGCCTTCGGCATCCCCCTCCTTGCGGTTAAGGTAACGATACCACCATTGGTAAATCCCTGAGTGTAACTACATAAAAAATAAAAAGGTTAATTTATATTCCAAGAGACTGCGCCAAACCTGATAAGGTGATTAATAACTATGTGATGATAACTTAACATCAAGAAAAAAAATATTTGTACTAATATGCTCTATAAAGCAGCTATTATTTATCATGATGTTAATGGGTAAATTTTGCTACCCAAATTCCCTTAGTGGAGAATATTGTGGCATTACAAGTCTTTTCCAAGTAATTACCGCTTATCATCTACCCTCAGTTAGCTATCACTTTCTTATAAATCCTTTTTTCCTTGAATCGTATTGTTTTGCTGATCAAATTCTTACTGAGGGCTTGCATGCTTGATTTTTATTTATCCACTCGTCCATATTTCTCTCTGCTGACCGAGCGTATTCTTTCTGAGGGCTTCCATGGCTGTTCATTCGACATTTGTCTGCTCGGTTGTTGTTTTGTTATTTCCCGAGCTTAATTTGTCGTTTATGAAAGATAAACATATCCAAAAGGTATAGCTTCATCAGTGTGATTTCATGAGTTGTACAAAAACGTAAGTGATTTTATATGCTAATAGAACAACATCCGTTAATTGTTGAAAGTAATTCTTATTTTTTGTTTAAGTTTCAAATGTAATTATACGAGTTTACAAATAAATAATTTTAGATCTATATATTTGCAACATATATGATTCATTTAAAATATAACACTCCATATATTGTGTATATTTCTTACATTATACATAATTAATTTCATTGAATCTAGCACACAACACAGTATACAATATCATTATTGATTGTGGATAAGTAAAGTACAACTGCAATATACAATATTATTGTGACATAAACTATTATGTAAGTCGCAGTAATACACCTTGTTGGATTGCATGTATCAGTTATGCCATTTAGTTACATATGCATCATAGAACAACATATAAAGATAGATAATCTTGGAAAATGATAAGTTTGGTTTAAATCTTAGTGTATTTTTATATTCGAGTGAAGTACATTATAGTTATGGATATATGTGTATATTTCTTACATTATACATAATTAATTTCATTGAATCTAGCACACAACACAGTATACAATATCATTATTGATTGTGGATAAGTAAAGTACAACTGCAATATACAATATTATTGTGACATAAACTATTATGCAAGTCACAGTAATACACCTTGTTGCATTGCATGTATCAGTTATGCTATTTAGTTACATATGCATCATAGAATAACATATAAAGATAGATAATCTTGGAAAATGATAAGTTTGGTTTAAATCTTAGTGTATTTTTATATTCGAGTGAAGTACATTATAGTTATGGATATAAGTACATTATATTCACATTTTATTGTGGTGTTTTAAAGTATAATTTTTGTGCATTTAGTGTTGAAAGTGTATTTAAGAAGTTAATGTTGCATAATGAAAGTTCAAGTGTACTATTTGAGGGACAAGTCATTTGGGCTATTCTTATTTTCGCTTAACTAAATAATTTAGTAATGGTTTAGATAATAGGGTCTATTGGTGCAATAATTCTTTGTATAAACTGTGAACATGGCTAGAACTTTGAGCTTTAAATTGCTTAAAAAATAAATTAGGTTTATTGAAGAGTAGAACGGGCTTCACAAACTGAGAAATAGCATGAATAATTGTAAAGAATACATTTGTACTATCACTATTCGATAATCATATTTTATAGCTACATAAAATGTTGAATTTGACACTAATTTGTTGCAATATGTATTTTACAACATGTGTGTAACAGGAACCTCCGATTGCATATGTGTCGCCGTTAATAGATATTATTTGTAAACGAAAGATAATTACAAACAAAATATGCCGCAAATGTGATCTAAATGAAAACGAATCATGTCATTGCAAAGTCCAATTTAAATTCGTTGTAAAACATCATACCAATATTTAGGTCACAAGACTTGAATGTCATTGCTAATAAATTGAATCGTGTTGTAAACCAGTTTCAAATTCGTTACTAAATTAAATAAAAATACAAAAAAACTGCAAATGTTAGATTATCCTACAAGCCAAATGTTCATACAAAGCGTTGAAAATCATCTAAATAGATATCCAACACTCCCAAAGAATCTATCTAGATGAGAAAACATAGGTACTTGGTATTCAAATGAAAATAACTAAATATAAACAAGTAGACTATATTTTCAAATGATTGGTAATCTATGGTAATACATCTCGTACGTAAAGTTCACTTGTTCTGCAAATCCAATGTCATCATTTCTTTTTGCAATTATTCATGCTAGACGCCCGCAAACAGCACGGTCTATGTTATATGTTTAAAGTTTTATGAATCACATTCCCCTATAAAATTACTTAAACTGCTAGAACTGTAGCTTCAAATATAAAAGAATCAATATCCTAAAAGAGAAAGTTTTATAAACAATGATTGTTTTACATATCTTTCGAGATAGATGTGTTTATATAAATAAATCTAATTTGCACAGGAATATATCATTAATATATTTTGAAAGTACCACGAAATAGTTGGTCGGATTTCATTCATTTAATTCACAACCATACCTCAAAATTATATATTTTTCAAAGACAATCAATTAAGAAACATAGCCAAATAAAGAAACAATATGATCCCAAAACAGATAAATTATTCTTAAGATAAATAATTAGAATAATAAGGACCGAAGGTGTATGCACTAGATGAACAATGGAATGTGTTAAGATATAAAGAAATTTGGATTTATCTTTCATGGTATATTATACATATTGTTTGGGATTACGAGTAAAATATATAGATCATATCCAACTGACTAGTTGCGTTATAAAATGAATTAGTTGCGTTATAAAATGACTGATTAAAGGAAGTTCGGTTTAAACAATATAAATATCAATTAAAAAATCAATGTATCAAGTTTATCAATGGTTCATGTGAGAATGTCATTGACGTATTATTGCCTCTAGATTTTGCAGCAAAGTATCATCCATAACAGGATCATTTGTATGTATATCATAAGCTCTAATTACAGGAACTACTCTATTTTGGCATTCTCACATGCTGAAATTAAATAAATTGCATCATAAGAATGCCAAAGAAACAAGTTTGCATATAAAAACAACAACCAGGTCACACGAAACATATATGTAAAAACTAATAGAGCATACCAGGATAAGACAAACCAGATCGTGATATTGAATTTTCACTAATGAAATATCCCTCAATTTAGGTAAACATGAACGTATAATTAAGTCATCAGCTTTTCATATCCCAGTTTTGCCAATCGAACTAGTAAAAAAACAAAACACAAAGCAAGATTAAGTTTGTACATTAATATAGAAAAATCAAAAAACCTTGAATGGTAAAATACAGTAGGTCAATAAAACATAGACATTATAGCAACAGATGTATATTAGTCAAACACAAAAGACATCATATACCTCATCAACAACGTATACAAATAATTTGACAAGATCGTCAGGCACGGGATCATGCATGTAATTCTTCTACTGGAAAATTAATAGTGTGGCAAATCCAAGCTATAACACATCTAGTTGTAATAATTTCTAGAGAACCAAACTTATATTAGTCAGCATCAAGGCACTTTTTAAGCCGTCATTGATTTTAAAAATGATCATTTATATAACTCTATTTTCAATAATAGTTTGAAAGATTTGTTGGAATATATTTATTTAATATATTTATAGACTAACAATAATTTGGACCGACATGCTAAATAAACATATTCGATTATTGTCTTAAGGAAGTCCAAATTAAAAGTAGTCGAGTTAATTATTTAATTAACTAAATTGGACCTATGGGTAAAAAGGCGTTATGGGCTCAAGTGTGGTAACCGGGTTGAATTTGGGCACTGTGATGAAGAGGGCCCAAATCTCAACACTTAAGCCTGAATTAATAAATCAGGGATATAAATTGAATTATCAATTTATTGGGTTATGGTCGCGGACACAAGGAAGTAACAAAGGATGGGCTTTACAATGTTGGGCTTCACATTGTAAAATCTATAAATAAGGGGCTAGGTTTAGGTATTTCATCACTCTAAACCCTAATCAGAAATACAGCCGCTTCCTTAGTGTCTGGAAACTTTTACTTCTTCTCTAATCTGATTCTGCAGGTCTCTTAGTTTCATAAACGGAATCGCCGGAGAACGTGGAATCGCTGAAGAACGCAAAAGAACTGAAGAGAATACTAGATGGATAGCAGCAGGCAAACCCGTAAGTATTCTTGATTTTCTGTTTCTTCTATAGATGAATCTAGCAAAAGGGTTTAACTTTTTCCGCGATTTGTTATATATTATTTGATGCGATTTCGGATAATATATAACAAATGGTATCAGAGCCAAATAAACCCTTTTTGGATTCAGTAGAATAATCAAATTGAGTATTGATAGATAAAAACGCATGTTTTTCTTCATTGTAAAGAATCCATGTCATTGGGATTATGTGTGAATTGAATTGGTAGGGCATGGATTTAGGGATTGTATGAAAAGCATGTTATGTGATTTATTTGTATTGAAACGCATGTTTTATAATCGGTAAATTGTAATTTTTATAGTTTGGGATTTTATTTTTATTTTTTTATTTTTTTTTCGGGTAAAATTAGGGTTTATTGATGTCTGGAATTTTTCTCCCAAAATTAGCATCAAATCAACCCTAAAATAACGAATAAAATCAAAATTATTTGGACAGTGGATCATCGACAGCTTAACCCCTGATGTTAACGCTGATCGAAGACTGTCCGCCGATTATCACGGTAACCTGCAAAAAAAAAAAAACTGCTGCAATTTGCAGCTTGTTAGAAATTGCAGAGGTCTGCTGGAAATTACAGCAGGGACCTACTACAATTTCAACAAGGGCCTGCTGAAAATTACAGCAGGGACCTGCTGCAATTTCAACAAAGATCTGCTGCAATATATATATATTGTATGTAAATTATTTCACAAGTATGTTGTGTTTGGCATGCAATTTTTTTTGTATGTTTATTTGTGAATTAAATTGTGTGTGTATGAATGATTAAATGACGATGCATGATTAAGGTTTCGTAGACCAGTAGGTGAAACTAAGAAATTAATTTAATCGGCCCTCCGGAAGGTTAAAAATAATTTTCTTAAGGATCCTAGGCTTCGAAAAGTTCGGGGATTAATTTAAATTCAAATATTATCGGCCCTCCAGAAGGTTCACGTTTGGGTTTAAATTAATCATGAACGGGAGAAAATTATTGAAAATGGTCTTTGTGCTGATTTTAATTTTAATTAGATGAAATCGGCCCTCCGGAAGGTTTCATCGGTACTTAAGGATAAATTAAATTCAGCCTTACGATTTTTTGATTTTAAGTAGGTGAAATCGGCCCTCCGGAAGGTTTCACCGATACTTAAGAAAATCAAATTATGGTTATTTTAATATATGTAAATGACATCGGCCCTCCGGAAGGTCTCATTCGCACTTAGAAAATTAAAATAATGATCATAGTATTTTTCTCAAACTCATAAAATTTCATGTTAATTTGATTTGGCCTCCGGTATCTATTATCAAGGAATTTTATGTTTTACATGTATTTGTCATGTTTATGCATATGTTTTTAGTTATATGTCAAGATGCTAGATGTGCTTTGTGTTGTTTGTTCTTATTATAGTATCCATGGGTTACAATTTGTTGAGGAATCGTCCACCAACGTAGGATTGTTCGGACTTCCAATTGTGGAAGGAAGAAATGTTGTTGTTTTTATCTGTACATGATTACGACTATGCATTGTTAACTCCCAAACCATCTCCCCTTAGTCCGGAAAGTACACCGGATGAAACTAAGGCTGATGAAAAGTGGGAAAAGTCAAATAAGTTATGCATGGCGCTCTTGTTACAGGGAATAGCAGTAGCATTGCGTGGGGTTGTCCCTAAAGGTGTTACCACTGCCTCGGTCTTTCTCACGGAGATTGAGAAAGCCTTTGCCAAAAAATGAAAAGGTAGAGATGCAGCGTTTGCTCATCGAGCTAGCTACCAAAAAGTATAATGGCAAAGGTAAAATCCGGGAGCACATTCTGGGAATGTTGATGATTAGCCAAAAGTTAAAGGCAATCGATTTAGACTTACCTGAGGAATGCATAGTGGGATTCACATTTCATTCGCTGCCAGACCGGTTTAAGTATTTCCAGTCCACCTATAACTGCATGCGAGAAAAGTGGAATATCAATGAATTGATTTCCCACGCTGCACAGGAGGAGGAAAGACTTAAAGGCACGGCGCTTGAGGCTAATGTGATTACATCACCAAATAAGGCAGGACCTAAGCGGAAGGCATATGGCAAAGGACCGGGTCAAGGTTCGGTCAACAAGAAAGGTATAAGGCCCAGGACAAGTTCATAACTCTTAAGACCGAGGTTGAGAAACAACTTGGTAAAAGCATTAAGATCGTTAGATCTGACCATGGTGGTGAATACTATGGTAGATATGACGGATCGGGTGAACAACGTCCAGGTTCCTTTGCACAGTACCTAGAGAAGTGTGGAATAGTCCCTCAATACACTATGCCTGGTTCACCTCGCATGAACGGTGTATCTGAGAGACGGAACCGAACACTAAAAGATATGGTTAGAAGCATGATAAGTCACTCATCTCTACCATTATCTCTCTGGGGGGAAGCCATCAAATGTGCCGCTTATATACTCAATCGAGTACCCACAAAGGCTACTGTTAGGACTCCATATGAGCTTTAGAACGGGTGTAAACCTAATTTAAAGCATCTGCATGAGTGGGGTTGTCCAGCTGAGGCGAGGCCTTACAAACCTCAAGAAAAGAAACTGGACCCAAAAACAGTTAGTTGTTTCCTCATAGGTTATTCCGAACATTATAGAGGGTTTAAGTTTTATGATTCTCTCACTAGTACAATATTTCAGACAGGACGGCCAAGTTTCTAGAGGATGTTGAGTTTGGGGGGAAGAATAAGGGAACATATGTTGATTTTGAGAAATAATCCATAAATATTCATAAAGGTTTTAATAGGGATACTGAGATATCTGAAGATTGGGCGGTAATGCCAATCATTTCGATCCCATTAGAACAAGGTAATCCTCAGATTAACACTGATGCTCCACTTGAGGGTTCTAACCAGGATACATATATTCAGGTAGAACAAGAGGAACCTTAAGATAATCTTCCACAAGGGAATCAAAATGACATCGTTCATAATGATCAAACTCTACCTCCTCAAGAAGTGCAACAGGAGGAAATAGTGCCATTAAGAAGGTCCACTAGAGAAAGGAAGAGTACTATAGGTCCAGAATTTATAGTATATCTTCAGGAGCATGATGAGTTATGTGCTGGAACTGTAGATGATCCCTCATCCTACAAACAGGCCATGGCAAGCTCTGAATCTCAAAAGTGGATTGACGCTATGAAAGAAGAGTATAAATCAATGCAGGATAATACGGTATGGGATCTTGTCCCATTACCTGAAGGGAAAAAGGAAATTGGTTGTAAATGGGTTTACAAAACCAAACGCGATTCCCTGGGTAATGTGGAAAGACATAAAGCACGTCTTGTAGCGAAAGGTTATACTCAGCGTGAAGGGATTGATTTTAAATAAACTTTCGCTCCAGTATCGACGAAGGATTCCTTTAGAACAATCATGGCATTAGTTGCATATTTTGACCTTGAGCTTCATCAGATGGATGTTAAGACCGCTTTCCTCAATGGTAATATTGAGGAAACGATCTACATGATGCAACCAGAACACTTTGTAGAAAGTAACTCAAAAGATCTGGTTTGCAGACTTAAGAAATCCATTTATGGGCTTAAACAAGATTCTCGTCAATGGTATCATAAATTTCTTGAGGTGATAGTCGGTTATGACTTTGAGATCAAATCGGTTGAGGATTGTGTTTATCACAAGTTCTGTGGGAGTAATTTCATA
This sequence comes from Limnanthes douglasii subsp. nivea, assembly GCA_036936605.1. Taxonomy (NCBI): domain Eukaryota; kingdom Viridiplantae; phylum Streptophyta; class Magnoliopsida; order Brassicales; family Limnanthaceae; genus Limnanthes; species Limnanthes douglasii. The sequence goes on along the minus strand of JAUPFV010000001.1, from coordinate 147,967,500 downwards.
TTTCTTATATTATATGTGGATGACATATTGCTTGCCTCGAACAATAAGGAATTGTTACACACTACAAAAAGATTTCTATCAGACAAGTTTGATATGAAGGATCTTGGTGATGCCAGTTTTGTGTTAGGAATCCAGATACATCGAGATCGTTCTCGTGGTATTCTTGGATTATCACAAAAAAGCATACATTAAAAGTGTGTTACAACGTTACGGATTGGCATATTTCAAACCCCTAAGTACCCTTATAGCAAAGGGTGACAGACTTAGTCTGAGTCAATGTCCTAAGACAAAACTGGAGATTGAGGAAATGAAAACGGTCCCTTATGCTTCTGCAGTTGGGAGTCTAATGTATGCTCAAGTTTGTACTAGGCCGGACATTGCCTTTGCTGTAAACATGTTGGGGAGATATGTTAGTAACCCAGGAATGGATCACTGGAAAGCAGTTAAAAGAGTACTCAGATATCTGCAAGGAACAAAGGGGCACATGTTGACATATAGGAAGTCGGATAAACTGGAGATCATCGGGTATTCCGACTCAGATTTTGGTGGATGCGCAGACACGTTAAAAAGCATGTCAGGCAACATATTCATATTGGCTGGAGGTGCAATATCCAGGAAAAGTGTAAAGCAAATACTTATTGCATCGTCCACCATAGCAGCAGAATTTGTTGCATGCTTTGAGGCATCAAACCAGGCACTATGGCTGTGGAATTTTGTTACTGGATTACACATTGTACAAGGGATAGAAAGCCCTATGAGGTTATATTGCGATAACAATTCCGCAGTGCAGTACTCTAATAGCAACAGGAGCGCGTCTAAATCCAAACACATAGACATAAAGTTTCTGTCTGTTAAAGAAAGAGTACAGATGGGTCAGATAAGTATATAGCACATCGGTACAAACTCCATGATAAAAGATCCCCTAACAAAGGCGGTTTTGCCTAAGGTTTTCCAGGGACACACCATCAATATGGGTGTAGTTGATTTAGAGGATTGTTAGTTTCAGTGGGAGAGTTTGTAATAGGATCTGATGTTATATTTTGCAGTATTGTGCACATTAAAGTTTATTGCAATATATATATGCTTGGAAATATTTATTGATATTTGTACTGTATTGGATCTCCAAAAGTAGGAACCATTTAAGAGTAGATATGTATGATTACAAGCCATATTACTCTTAGACCATGCTCCATAATTGGCCTAAGTAATTGATTGATAATGGTAATGTGATTACTGTTGCATCCTATTGTTCACATTACGAGAAAGAGGTCTTTAGTCCTTTATTGTTATCAATCATGTACGGGGTTGTACCGTTTGTCCATTGACAATGAATATAGGGATCCCATTAAAGTTGAATATGTATTATTGAGTAGCATATGACGGTCCAAGTGGGAGATTGTTGGAATATATTTATTTAATATATTTATAGACTAACAATAATTTGGACCGACATGCTAAATAAACATATTCGATTATTGTCTTAAGGAAGTCCAAATTAAAAGTAGTCGAGTTAATTATTTAATTAACTAAATTGGACCTATGGGTAAAAAGGCGTTATGGGCTCAAGTGTGGTAACCGGGTTGAATTTGGGCACTGTGATGAAGAGGGCCCAAATCTCAACACTTAAGCCTGAATTAATAAATCAGGGATATAAATTGAATTATCAATTTATTGGGTTATGGTCGCGGACACAAGGAAGTAACAAAGGATGGGCTTTACAATGTTGGGCTTCACATTGTAAAATCTATAAATAAGGGGCTAGGTTTAGGTATTTCATCACTCTAAACCCTAATCGGAAATACAGCCGCTTCCTTAGTGTCTGGAAACTTTTACTTCTTCTCTAATCTGATTCTGCAGGTCTCTTAGTTTCATAAACGGAATCGCCGGAGAACGTGGAATCGCTGAAGAACGCAAAAGAACTGAAGAGAATACTAGATGGATAGCAGCAGGCAAACCCGTAAGTATTCTTGATTTTCTGTTTCTTCTATAGATGAATCTAGCAAAAGGGTTTAACTTTTTCCGCGATTTGTTATATATTATTTGATGCGATTTCGGATAATATATAACAAGATTTTGAATTAGTTAATTAGAAAATAATAAAAACACATTTCAACGAACAATTTGGTAGCATCAAAATATTTACCTGGTGCATTTCTGTTAACCCAATTACCATGGACCACCACCGTGCTTGGTAAATCTAATAGGACTAACATTAGTTCCCCTATCATGCGCAAATATCTAAGAAATATATATTGATTAGATGACTTTTAGTTGTGATATGACAATATATATTCATCAACCAGAAAGCTATCATAACTTACTATTGTAAACAGAAATAAATTCGTGTTAAAATTCAAATAAAATAAATTTGTTTTTAAAATCAATTATATTAACTAGAAACCAATAATATGAGTTTCACGTTATCAAATGAGAGAAATACATTTTTTTTCAAAATCAAAACCCTCTTTCAATGGTTATAAGCTTCTAACAATACCAGCAAATGGCATACACTCCAATATCTTGGGTTAGTGGAATTCTTTTAGGGTTATTTATGACTACAACTTCTTAGAGTATAAAATATTGTAGAATTATATTAGATATGGGAAGTCTGTGTATCGCTTTTTAGAAGTCTTAAGCTTGGTATAAGTAGGAAAACACTATATAAGAATTAAGAATCGATTAAAAGAACAAGAAATTCCTTCAATGGTTCAAATAAGGGAAAGTACCTAAGGTTACTTTCCTAAGTAATTTATACCATGGGCCTTCCTTAGCAGACACGAGCCCAAGAAAATAAGACCAGATCAATAAATCTTTCAAATTGAGCCCAAGGTGAAATTAAAGGCCTTAAAATCCTGGTTCGATTACATCTCATCTCCTACCTCTCTCTCATGTCTGTTATACAAAAACAGATTTAAAGCTATTACATGGGTACCAAAAAGATTACATTACTAGGTGACTCTCTCAATTCATAACAACCTAGCTTTGGATTATTTATATTGTAATCTTGTATATATACACCTGCAAACATAATTAAAAGTAGTTAGAATTAAACAAAAATTAATCTTATCACTCTAAACATTACCCTCATTTTTTTCACCAAAATACTCTAAGTTTTCACTTGGTATCAGAGCCAGCCCTCTTGAAAAATGGCAAAAGGTAACTCACTTTTATCCTCTGAAACATATGCCATAGCTTCTTACTCTGGTTACATCCTTAGTGATGGAAGCAGTCACTTGAAATTGAACAGAATGTCAGCTTTCACCTCTATCAGGTTAGATAGAAACAACTTTATGCTATGGAAGACTATGGTATTACCAATGATAAGAAGAAATGATTTTATCACTGGAGAAGATCCATGTCCTCCAAAACATGTTACTGATGAAGATGGTAACATTGTTAGAAATCCTGTCTATAAGGTATGGATAAGCAAAGATCAACTTCTTATAGGCTAGTTGTTTAACACCATGACCCAAAAATTGCATCCCCTTGATGGAAGATAATACAACAAAGGGCTTATGGGATGTTGTAGTGAGACTAACTGGCTCACAAACAAGATCTAGAATAATACTCCTCAGATCCGAGTTTCAGAAAACTCGAAAAGAAGGAAGTTCCATAGAGGACTACCTCAACAAGATGAAGAATCTTGCTGATAACCTTGCTTTAGCAGGCTCACCTCTTCCTATTTATCATCTTGTCTCTCATATATTGGCTGCGTTAGACTCAAAATACACTCACATTGATGTCAGTTTAGCAGAATGGGAAGTGTACAACTGGCTTGACCTACAGTCTACTCTCCTAACATTTGAGAATAGACTGATCCAGCTGAACAAGGTTACTCAGAATATAGCAAGCCCAAACATAGCAACAACAACCTTCCGAGGAGATAACAAACACAGCAACAATAACTTTCACAATTACATAGGCAAGATCTCATATAGAGAACAAGGCAGGCTTAGATGAGGGAGAAACAACTATCAACGAGGCAGATGTACCTACAGGAGTGGTAGGAGTGGCATGTACACCACTCCAAACAGACCAACATATCAAATATGTGGTCGCTATGGACACTCGGGTCCTTATTGCTATTATAGAGAACCATAGTGTGATGGGGACTATTCTTGCACCTCAAAACAAACAAACACAAGACCAAGGAGCTTATGTGGTCACTCAAGACTCACCTGAAGAAAGCACATGGTTCTTGGACAGTGGGGCAAGTCATCATATGACAGGGTCTCCTAATCTCATGAATCACAAAACTGAGTACTCCAATAAGAAATCTATTGTTGTAGGTAATAGAGAAAGACTTAGAATACAGCATATAGGTACAACTGATCTAAAAACATCCACAAACAGACCACTTTCACTACAAAATGTCCTACATGTTCCTAAAATAAAATAAAAAAGAATCTTATATATGTTCATCATCTTGCCTTACATAATCCTATTTATTTGGAATTTCATAAGAACGGTTGTCAAGGACAAGAGAACATGGACGGTGTTGTTTACATGGATAACTAAGAAAATCTTATATCAGTTGGAGACGCTCAGTACTAGGAAGATTAATGTTAATTGTTCCAGTCTGTCTCCAAAGGTTTTCATTGTTTCTAGCTTAAGTCAGAGTCAATTTATGTATATTTCTTCTGTTTCCTTACAAGAAGGATATCACAGGAGACTTGGCCACCCTTCGAATAGAACACTAGATGTTGTGTTAGAACAATTTAATCTTTCTTCTATCTTAAGAAATGTAATTGTCTTTTGTGATTCATGTCAACTAGGGAAGTCTCATTCCTTACCCGTCACCAGATCTGATTCTCACTCTAAGCATTCCCTAGAACTAATTCATTCATATTTATGGGGACCTTCCCCTAGTCCCTCTAAAACTGGTTTCAAATACTAGATTATGTTTATGGATGATTACTCAAGGTTCACTTGTATTTACCCTCTAAAACCAGAAAGGAGAAGCTTTAATCGTTTTTAAAATTTTAAAACCCTTGTTGAAAATTAATTGAACACCAAAATCAAAGCTCTCCAGTCTGATTGGGGTGGGAAATTTAGGTCATTTGTTTATTGTTCTAAAGAATGTGGTATTCAGCTTAGATATGCATGTCCTCACACCTTTGCCCGAAATGGCAGAACTGGGAGAAGCACAGGCATCTAGTTGAAACAAGGATCACTTTGCTAGCTGAATCAAATGTCCCATTTTCTTACTGGACAGAGGCTTTCCTCACTGATGCCTACCTAATCAACAGATTACCTACACATACCCTAAGTAATCTTTCACCTTTTGAAACTCTTTTTCATATCAAACCAAACTACGATTTCCTTAAGGTCTTTGGTTACACTTGTTTTCCTTGTTTGAGACCTTATCAAACACACAAGTTTATTTTCACTCAACTAGATGTGTCTTTCGAGGCTACAATGACAATCACAAAGGGTATAAATGCCTCAACTTATCGAGTATATATCTCCAGGTACGTTGTTTTCAATTAATCACAATTTCCTTTTCAAACTGGTTTTCTAAATCTTAAACACCCTGAGTCAATTTGTGAGACTACCCTTAACCCTGGTCTTGCTATATCTAGTTTGTCTCATCCAACTCATATGCCTAATTCGGTCTCCTCAAGCTACCCTCTCTCTAACACCCCATCACCCCACCCATTCCCTACACATACAGAACATCCGAGATCACAATCATCAACACAAACAGATACAAACAGACTGAATCCTCACACAAACACTTTTGAAGAACCTGAGACTACCTTACATTGTTCTCAATCACGATCTCTTACAAACACTTCACACAACTTTAACACACAACATCATTCACTCACCACATCTATCACTGATCATACAACCACAACATCAATCAACAAGCCATCTATTATCTTTGAACAACCAGAACCAACACTACCACGATTCTCATACACACATTATATGACAACAAGGTCTAAAAATGGAATCAGTAAACCTAATCGTTTATTTCTAGGTCTTATTACTACAACAACAAGGGTTTCTACAGATCCAACTAAGTTTTCTGATGCAGTTACTAACGTTGTTTGGTTTAAGGCTATGCAGGCTGAGTTTAATGTTCTACTCCACAACAATACCTAGTATCTAGTCCCTTGGGCTCCTACCATGAATTTAGTTGGCAATAAGTTTGTCTATAAGACTAAATACAATGCAGATAGGACAATTCAGCGCCACAAAGCTAGACTGGTGGCAAAGGGCTTTCATCAAACCCCTGGTGTGGACTTCACTAAGACTTTTAATCCAGTGATTAAACCCTCCACCATCAGACTCATCCTAACATTGGCATTTTCAAAAGATTGGGTGGTCAGGCAGCTTGATATAAATAATTCATTCTTAAATGGTGAATTAACAGAGACTGCTTTCATGAAATAGCCAGATGGTTTTGAAGATTCTATTAGGCCATCTCATGTGTGTCAACTTTATAAGGCTCTATATGGGCTCAAGCAAGCCATAAGAGCTTGGTACTCAGAGTTGAAAGACACTTTATTCAGTGGGGTTTTCAGAATTCTAAAGTTGATGTCTTCATGTTTTTCTATCGGTCCAGTCAGCTCATCTTCATACTACTGGTTTATGTCGATGACATCATCATCACAGGGAATCAGCCTTTTCACCTACAAAGGTTTATCAATAGACTCAACTCTACATTTTCCCTAAAGGACTTAGGTGATCTACACTATTTTCTGGGGATAGAAGTGGTCAGGAATTCTTCATGCTTTCACCTATCTTAACAAAAATATATTTGCAATTTTCTAAAAACAGAGGGACTTACCAATGCCAATGCATGTTCCACTCCCATGCGTGTTACACCAACCTCCGTGATGGTAAACCCTTACTGCAACCTACACAATACAGGATCATGTTAGGTTCACTTCAGTATCTCCTTCACACACGAGCAGATATTGCATATGTTGTAAATAAACTGAGTCTGTTCCATCAAAACCCTACAAATGTTCATCTACATACAGTAAAACGAGTATGCCGCTACTTCTCTGGTACTGTGTCACTGGGACTCCATATTAAACCCAGTTCTGAACTATTTTTGAAGGGCTTCACAGATACTGACTGGTCGTCCTCTCTTGATGATCGTTGCTCCGTTGGTGGTTACTGTGTGTTCTTTGGGGTCACCCTTGTATCAGATTCCTCCAAAAAACAGCATGTTGTAGCCCGATCCAGTACTGAATCTGAGTATCGTGCACTGGCCAATCTCTTTGCGGAACTATATTGGACATACTCTGTCTTAAAGAAGCTAAATTTTCTAATTTCTCGATCACTAGTAATTTGGTGCGACAATTTCGGGGCTAGCTCCCTTGCTTCGAATCCTGTTTTTTAAGCCCGCACAAAACATATTGAGCTCGATGTTCACTTTGTGAGGGATCAAGTTCTTCGGAGAGATCTTAGCATTTGTTACGTACCGTCTCACGGTCAGATTGTTGATCTACTTACGAAACCTCTCACTCAAAGTTGATTCATTTTCTTATGAGACAAACTCAGATTGAATAACTTCATCCTGCGTTTGATGGGGTTATGAGAATTAAAAATCGATTGAAAGCATAAGAAACTCCTTCAATGGTTTCTGGCAGAAGAAAAGGATTTGAAGATGTTCAGAGCTTTGATTCAGAAAATCGTGAAGGAGAGGGTGAAGAGACAAAGTCTCCAACTAAGGGAAAGTACCTAGGGTAACTTTCCTATGTATTTTATACCATGGACCTTCCTTGGCAGATCCGAGCCCAACAAAATAAGACCAGATCAAGAAGTCTTTCAAATTGAGCCCAGTGTGAAATTAAAAGCCTTAAAATTCTGGTTCGATTACATCCCATCTCCTACCTCTCTCATATTTGTTATACAAAAACATATTTACAACTCTTACGTGTGTACAAAAAAGATTCAATTGCTAGGTAACTCTCCCAAATGAATAACGACCTAATCGTAGATTCTTTACCATTATTGTATATATACACTTGCAAACATAATGAAAATAAATAAAAAAATCTTAAAAAAAATTCTTATGATTCTAAATATTACTCTCGATTCTTTGACCATAATAATCCTAAGCTTTCACTATATATGCAATCGAACAAATACTTTCAAATGTAATACTAAGTAATGACATTTTACAACAGTAGATATGAAGCTGTGTATTTGGTGGAACATCACCTACATGACATGTGGCTGATTTTTCTTTCTCTATGAATCCCTCTCCACCATATAAGTATTAGATCGTTAGAAATTGGATATACTTATATCTAATGGTAGACAACAATATTATAGAATCAGCTTACAATGTGGCTTCACCGTAAGAATAATCTCTCATTTCTTTATAGTTTTGACACCTTTTGCTAGTCTAGAGCAGAATGACCTAATTCGAGGAATTATTATAATAATTATCCAACAAAAATAAATTCAATAAAGTGAGCATATTTCATTAAGACCCAAATAAAATATAAAACTAAACCCGTTGAACTCCACAACGTCGGATTCGGCAACAGCCGTATCATTCTCAAACTGAGCCTTAACATGTAGTGAATGTCGCTAAAAAGATAACTAAAAAAATAGCCTTAGAAAGTGATCATTTATATGAAATTCCATGTAGTTTCGTTTCCGTAATATGGTTAGGGTAAACACTAAACTCTATATATTATCTACACAGATTTTACTTTGCCATTTTATTAATCTTTTCCACCTCTAGTTTGCTATCAATGATTTATAGCTGACAATAAAAACAGACCTCAATAACGATTCATCTAACTTTAAAACTCGATTGACAAATCTGAACTCAATTTGGAACTCTTAAAGTCTCTAAATATATAGATTCCCAAACTGATATTAAAAATTAAATAATCATGTCACTAAAGAATGAAGAATGAGGTTATCATAGATTCCACATATTTATGGATAGAATACACTTGGTCTCGAATAGCAAACAACGCATCGCGTCAGCAATGAAAACATCGTAATTTCCAACCACAACCTTTTGCATTTCTCTCTAAATCTATCTTCCTTATACATGAAGAAGTTCTAGTTTTTATGAACATAAAATCGAAATATTAAACGATCGTACATTTAAATTACATATCAAATTTGATCTACGATCTCAATCTATCAGGATACCTAAAGAGAACAGAACTTGTGGAGACCATCGAGAGTAACTAAGAGATATAAGTTTGTTGAGCACGAGAGGAGAGGAGAGGTAAGAGGAAGGAGACTCAACATCATCATCGACGAATATGGATAGACAAAAAGAGTTTTCAAAATTTGGAAAGTAATCTGTAAAAAATATTAGTTTAGTTTTAATGTTTGGATCTTGTACTATTGAGAAATGTAAGGGTAGAGAAAAAATAATATATGTAAAAAAAGAAGGAAAATGAAAAAATAAATAGATTAAATAAAAAGAGGGAGAATAAATAATAGTAAGTGAACTCCTAACTTGGTGGAAGTGACACACTTGAGATTGAGGTGGAGTTTTCTGGATAAAAACTTGCTTGTGTCTTAAGAGGATTCGAGCCACCAAATACACCTGGACAATATGTGTGTATAAATCTAGAAGGTAGTGAAGCTCAATACGACTACCAGATAGCAAGGAACAAGACTAAAAATGTCATTTGAGCTTTGATAAGGTCCGGTTATGCCAAACTGACAGTTTTCGCATTGGTTGTGACATCTGATTTTATTCACTCTGAGCCTGAGAAATTCAGATAGGTAATGCAAAGTGAGATAAAGCCAAGTGGCTTGTTTCCATGAAAGAGTAAATGACTTTGCTTCATAAGAAAAGAACATAGGATCTGGTAGACAAACCTGAAGCTTATAGACTGGTTTATTGCAAGTGGATTTTCAAATGAATGAATAAAGCCCTAGAGTTGAAGTGGTCATGTTCAAGGACATGCTGCTTTCTAGAGGGTTCAATCAATCGGAATGATAGTAAATACAAGTTAAATAATAAAGAGTTACTAGAAGTTTTGAATGGCAGAAAAGTATAAAAAATATTAGTAAATAATGAGTTAGTAATTATTAATAGGGAAGAATACTATAATCCAAACTCATTATTTGGTGAAGATAATAAGGCCATGCAATTGGTCATAAACGCATGTACTATATATCAATCAACGATCATGGCTATAAGGCAAGCCCATCATCGTTTGAAATAATTATCTTGAGGTCACTCAAGGGATCGTAAACGTCCAAGCTATATGTCAATTAGTGAATATGGCTATAAAGTCAGTCAATGATCTTTTAAGATTAAGAAGTCATGCAAGGGTCCATAAACACGTGTGTTATAAATGCCCAAATTATAAGCTAAAATGTTAAATAAATGACCTCAATAAAGCGAAGCTGTTTGACGAGTTATATAAGAAAGAATAAAGAAGATATAAGATAAATGAAACAACACAGTTCGACGGCTACATGATAGATAGTGAACATGTTATATTGTTGACGATCTAAATCAACAAATAAGAAATAACGAGATGAATGAATCCAATGATGAATAATATTCATACAGTCAGAATTTGAGGTACTCATGGTATATTATCTCCTTTATAATTATTTTTTATGAGGTGTTATTATACAAGATGATTCAATAAAACAATTAAGACAATAAAATGACAAAAGATATACGTTATGCTTCAGCAAAACAAGTGTAAGAGAATATACTACAAAGTTTATGATAAGGTAGCAACTTACTTGATAGGCTACAAGATGGCAATTTAATGATTGAGTTAAACATGTCATATTAGATTGAACGACTTAGAAAGGTAACACAAATAAGAAAGCTCCAGAAGACGACCTTAAAGATATTCAACTTAACAACTTGAATGATATTCAACTTGACGATATAGAGGATATTTAATTTGATGATTTTGAAGATATTCAACTTGACGGGTTGAAGTAGAATTAAATCAACGAGATACATCCAAAAATAAGATGAGATATAATCAATACATGTTATAAGAGAAGTGAATAAGCTAAAATTAATACATTTATCATTTACATGAATATGTTTTTACATAGTCTTTTATACAGGCAAATGAAAACTATCAATATCAACATAAATAGGCTAAAGATGACGTGAAAGACAACTTGACTAAAAACGGAATGAGGCATAAAGATTAAAGGATTTAAAGACTATACTTTATGTCTATACTTAAAGATTGTGAGTCCTTAAGTTCCATTCAATATTCACATTCAAAGACTATGATAAGTCATGATAATGATATAATAGTCAGATAAACACAGATAAATAATGGCGTTTATGTAAATAGTTATATAGTGATATTTACTTTATATTATGAACTAACATACCTACACATAACATATATTAGCTATTTATACATATAGCACTTCAGATATTATTTGAAAAAATATTTTTTCTTATCGCGATTTATTTGTCGAGATAAATGTAAGTTAAATTTTCATCATCGCACTTTATGTTATTAGCGTCTCTCTTTCTCTCTACAAAATTCTTATTTTCTATACTACCCCTGTCAAAGCTCCAAAATATTGGACTTTGCTTTCATCTCTAACTCTTTTCAAGATTTACATTCTATCTGAGGGACATGATAAAAAATTAAGTCTTCAACATCTTAGTAAACCCGCATATACCACATATACAGTTGAGTGAACTATGTCCAAGGGAACATCATCTTAGTGTAATGATGAGTCTAATCGAGGGAACATCATTTCCATTCTTGTTGACCAATATTGAATTACCTACGACATATAAGATATAAGATTAGGTTGTAAATCTGACACGGACATAGGTGACCAGATTATCCTAATAGCGACTACTAGAAAAGGTCTCCCGCAACAACAAAATACGAACATATTTTTAACTCCTACTATATAGCCTTTTACTGTGTACTAAGATAGTTTATTCGAACACAAGCATAGCATATACAATTGCGTCCCTCTCATCTTCACCACCGTACTCAATAATATCAAAAGACATACCTTCTACCAGACAACTCGTAAACGTGTGGACGTCATCTAGAATCACCATTATTTCACCAAAATAAAAATACAGAGATGATGTCTTTATATGTTAATGCTTTAAAAATACCTCAATTAGCTAGATGTTAGTATACCAATGGTCGAGATAGTAATAAGAGGTATGACCGGTGTCCTCATAATCTCACACTCGCTCTAGTATAATTACTAAGATCACATCTCTAAATAGTATCGTAAATAGCAAAACATTATAGCAATGGTCGAGCCTAGAAAACACATATACATAAATTAATAACAAAAATGTGGATTATTAGTTAAAAGTAAATTTTTAAAAAATACTTACTTCTTCGGTGAAGATGCTAAACGCTTCGTATTTTTTGTTGTTCGGTTATAAGGAAACTGGTCATTAATGTTAAAAAAACACCTCATATGGGGTCTTCCTTCTAGGTGGGCCAACATTGATCTTTTTTATTTCAAAATGGCTTGTAAGAGGAGAAGTATGAGTGACATTTTCGTCTGAGCGCAACAGACAGTTAGGTTATTATGTCGCACACTACACGAAGTTTCGTATCATCATAAAATTATATTTTGTGATTATGGTTGCGGTACTTTAGGCAAGCACTCTCTAGTCGTAATCTTACGTCTTTCCATCTTTAAAATTAACCAGAGTGAGTTAACGAATAAGATTCTAACCAAAACTAAAATTAACTAAAATATACGCAAATTATCTTCCATAAAACTATATACGTAGTGTATTAGTGTCGCAGGTCATATGAAATTAGTAAAAAATATATATACGAAATCATGTGAAAATTGAACAAAGTTACAACAAAATTATAAATAATTGTGCATTTGATGCAAAAAAAAGTTCATTTTTATCGCTCACTCAGTAATGACGAACTCTATGATGATTAGCCGGCGTTTGTGTAACGTGTTATGTTTTCTTTCGATTTATTTTCAGATTTAGATTTTAATTTTTTTTCGTAATAAATTTTTAAACATTTGATTTTCTAATCTAAAATTTGGATTTTCTATTTTAGATCTTAAATTATTTCATGTATTTCAATGATACAATTATTATCAGGTATTCCGATTTTTTTAGTTATTGTTATTGCCTGTATATTGTTTATTTTAAGACTATTCGACTTAAATGTACCGAACTATTTTTTATTTTTATTTTAAAGGTCAAGCTATATATACCCAATTCGGGTTTAAGTATACCCAATTTTGAGTATACCCAAAGGTGATCTAAGTATACCCAATTTTTTCCAAAAATGCCCTTTTGTGGGTATATAAGCCATTTTTTTTACTAAGTTCATCCACTCCACTTAAACCTACACTTTCTCTCACTTCACTCATATCTCTCACTTCTCTCTAGAATCTCACCTCACTCATCCACTCCACCACCACCACCACCACTCATCCTCCTCCTCCTTCATCATGGTCAAGAACAAAAACCCTCCTCCACCTCCTACGTAAGTCCCCAAATTAATTTTGTTACTTAATTTTGTTAGATTTAGGTATGAATTTTAGTTTTTGGTTAGATTTAGGGTTGAATTTTGTGTTTAGGATAGAATTAGGTAGAGAATTAGGGTTTAGGGTAGGATTAGGGTGAGATTTGGGGCCATTTTACAGCCAACTCGCCGGCTGGAAAATGGTCGGCGACGCACCGGTGCCTTGGGCAGCACCATCGGTGCGTGATGGTGTGCCGCTCGGTACACCAGCTGTGTACCGAGCGGCACACCATCTGTGTGCCGAGCGGCACACAGTGCCGAAACCGAGCGGCACTAGCACCCGTGCCGCTCGGTTCGCCTTATATGGTACCTATGGTACCCGAATTTTTTTTTAAAAAACTCCAATTTTTTTGTTTCAAAAGTTCTGGTATTGCATTTTTTAAAAAAAAAACTTCAAATTTCACCATACGTATAGGACTGTTGATGATTTAAATTTTATATGTTAGTGTTATTAATTCCGTGCTTTGTTTTGTATTTTTGTAATTTCGTGTTATTAATTTCGTGCTTTGTTTTGTATTTTCGAGGTACACGTGGCGAGAGAGCGCATGGCTAGATTGGCGTCAGCACTTGCTTGCTGAGGATCGTTTGACAGTTACCATTGCCACATATAGACAGTCAGCGACGAATACCTACTGGAGGTACCTGGCTGAGTATGGTTGGCATACTATCACTCCCCCACCGCGTACAACGGACGATAGACTTTTAGACGCCGTTCGCTCCATTGTTACTATGCCCGTCGAGCGTGGGGAAGCGGGTGCGCTGAGGTGGAGACATCAGGTCCTGCAGCTATTCTCTCCATGGTTGTTTGTCCTCATCATCGGACTTGTTCTAGCGTTGTTATGATCTTTCATTCTTGTGGACTTCTTAGTTGTTTCAGTATTTTGTTTTGAATTATGACTTGTGACATCTACTTTGTAATATGACTTATGACTTCTACTATCTACTGCTTCTACTGTTCTTTTTGATTTTTTGTACTTAACTTGATCTAACATAAGTCATACCATAACACCATAACACCAAAACACCATAACACTATACTAGTAATTCTCGATTTTCTGTACTTAACTTCATATTAAATTCGTCAAAAATTAAAATTATAATAGTAATTCATTCCCTTAAAATCCATAACACCAAAACACTATAACATTCAGGTATAAACTTGTCAAAAAAAACACCATAAACCCAAAACAATTTTTTTAAAAAAATACAAGTTAAATTGCACCATGGGTACGCAGTCAGTGGTACCTATGGTGCACACTACTGCGTACCCATGGTACAGTAGCCTGTGCACCATGGGTACACAAGAGGCAGTACCGATGGTGCATGGTACCATCGGTACAGGGGGTAAGTACCGATTGTACAACCCCCTTGTACCGATGGTACCATGCACCGGCCGGCACGTTATGTACCGACCGGTGCATGATACCATCGGTACACAGTCTGGTGTACCGATGGTACACCACACTCTGTACCTATGGGGCACTCAGGTTGCACCATAGGTACACAGAAGACAGTACCTATGGTGCGCAATTTTATCTTGGAATTTTTTTCCCGGTTTTTTTTCCCGCGTTTTCTTTTTTCGCGCTCTAAAATTCCCGCCAATGTAAACTCTCATTCTTCTATATAAGGAAGCATACCTTACAACACCAAACACACAAAACTCTCCTTTTAACATAGTTGAAGTCTATCATAATGGGTTGGAGTGTGTTTGATGATGCTCATCTGCTCAAGGCTGCGAAAGCTGTAAAGTTCAAACGGCCGGACGATAATACCGATGAGTTCTTTGATGAAGTTTTGTGTATGATGTATTTCATGTACGGCGAAATTTCTACATCTAGACAAATGCCTCGATCCCGTACTCGTCAAGAGGTAGCCACTAGGTACAAGTCTATAACTAGTGGACCGATGTTCTTGGTGTTTAACGAGCCCCCAGAAGTCAGAAATGAAGCGTTCGACTCCTTCGGTTTAATGATCACAGACTATATGTCTTTGGAAATGGCACAATACGTTCATTCTCAAATTGCCATGAAGGAGGAAACAGTGCGTATTCTCAGCGACAATGGAGGCTACGATTTTGACTAACTGTATGTTCTATATCAAGTTATGTACTAATGTTTAGAATATGTTGTTGTTGCTTGTTTGTGATGTTTTATTTTAGTTATGAAATGATTATTGGCTTATCGTTATAAGTTGGTAATTTGAATGAATTAATGCAATAATAGAGAAAATACCAAAACAACCAAAACGATGTAGTAAAACAAAGTTCTAAACATCATAAATCCTTACAAATGACGTAAAGCGACCAAAAGACACAGAAGAGTTCGAAACAATAACATAAACCCGACCGAAACACATAAACCTACTAAACAAACTCGTCAAGATTAGTTACTTCTGGGAATGAACTAACTGGCTTTCTACCTTCGAGTTCCGTATATTTCTTGCAGCGACCAACTAATGGTAGCTCCCAATGCGTAGCCTCTTCGCTCTTCAACTTCTGCCACGTAGGATGTATGCGTGCGCAATGGCAAAGGGGCTTGATTGATAGCTGTTTCATAGGTACTTAAATTAGAATCAACAATTGAGTAATATAGTGGTGAGAAAAAAAAATAACCATATATCGAATGACTTACATTGACAAAGTGGTTAGTATCGACGAATCCAAACCCAATCTCACGTCTTTGGGCCATAATGGGAGGCTTACCGCGCAGAGGTAAAAAAGTATGACTACAGTTGTGATTCCCTACGAGTGACACAAAATGAACAATACATTCAAACTTGGTTGCAATCGCAATACCCATTTCAGGCATTGTCATCCAATATTTGGGTGATGCTGGTGTCTCGTAGTAGTTTATACTTTCTGCAACCTTCAGGTAATCCTCTTTACCGTTATAAATCTTGCTGTATGTGTCGTAGTTTTCCATTAGCTCATCGTATATTGCCTTCCGAACACCTCGCCAACCTTCTTCATGACCATACAACCCGAATGAAACTGCTCTATATCCACAATGTCCATCTGGCTTAACATCATTAATACCCGATATAAAAGGGTTGAAGTGAATCGGAAACCAACGCAAAAAACCTTTCGGGTCATGTATTAGTTCTGTGAGTCGATCAATGGACGGTTGTACGATGTTGCTACCTAGCGAGGCAATGGAAGAGGTACGAGTACGAGTACGAGGTACTCTAGGCACATCTGCCCGAATCGTTGATTCACTACCAACTGCTTTACTCTTTTTAACTTTTGTTGGTTTTAAAGACTGCATGACTGCGTCATGACTAGCTTCATCCTCTTTTAGCGGGTACTCCCATCCGCTCATGTCCTGTTTAGTGGATGATGTATCCACCACTAACTTTCTTTTCACCTGTGGGCGGCCTCGGTGTTTCTGCTTCTCCAATGGCTCTAGCAATGACGATGTTTCAGGATAAACAACTTCAAACCATTTCGTGTAAATATGTTGGATACTGCTTTCATCTTTCGTATCCATAACATCGTTAACTAGCTTTAGCAGATCATCTTTGAGAATTTCCATGGTCGTACGGAATGTACGAGGCATTATTTCTAACCTTGTCCAGTGGATGTGAAAAGCATCTAGAGAGGCAGACATTCCACCTTTACACCACTTGCGGACCTGGTGATAGCAAGGTATACCATGGGTAGATTTTACAGCGTATATACACTCGCCAGTGTCTTTAACATCCGGCCCATCTTCAATAGCGACCATCTTGGTATCTTCGGCCTTCTCTACTTCAGAGAAAAATAGTTATAACGCCACGTGGGAAACCTTGCCTCGAATCTCATCAAACAGTTTATCCGCGAACTTATGCAGTGCTATGTAACGACTTTTCTCGAACGACGACCTAATGGCAGCATGTTGGATTTCAACAAGCGAATGAACCCTACCCCAAAATAACTCGAAGTTTAATTTGCTCGTACGTATGTAACGCTTTAGGTTAGAATGAGCACTCTCGACGCGGTTTGTTGTGCAATGTCCCAAATGCATGTTTTTGTTCGTCTTCCAAACAACAAATTTGTCCATCTACTTATCGAGCCACGATTTTTCAGTGTATTCAATTGCTTTAGGGTAATCTTTGTACTCCAATAGCATCTCCCGTCTGGCGTGATCGAAATCAATCTCTGATTCACTATACGCAATCTTCTGCCAAGCACTAACAAATTCTTTATGATCACTTTTCTCGCGGAAGTGCTTTCTTGTTTGCCCTTGAACATTTTGGTTAATGTGCCAGCGACATAACATATGCGTTGTCTCTGGGAATACCACTTTTATAGCATTCATCAATGCTAAATCTCTGTCGGTTAGGATGACCCGCGGTTCTTCAATTCCATGAACGGAAATCAACGATTTCAAACACTCTAATACCCATTTGAAGTTGTTTAACTTCTCACCCGACATGAAGGCAAATGCCGCACAGAAAGTCAATCCAGTACACGTCACACCCACTATCTCGAAAAATGGCATACCATATCGTATCACTTTATATGTACTATCCATAATCAAAACTATCGGAAATGTGCGCAAAAGGTCAACACTGACAGGATGGGAAAAAAACAAATCTGTAATGATTTGTCCATCGTCTTCACCAGATTTATGCCATTCATAATAATTATGTGACTTAAGCTCACCCCACAAGAACTGAAGTTGTGACCTACCCGCCTTCTTTAAAACCCGATTTTTCGCATGGTAGAAACATTATCTTCGTTCAATTTCTTCACACCATTCAGTATATCTCTGGGGTTAGTACCAATGAAGGTCGCTCGTTCAACATACTTCATCTCTTCATCATTCAAACGGCCAGCAAAAGAATGACCATCTAGATGTATAGAAGTGTCATGGTTATGAGTACCACATTTTACTTCTAACTTCCATTGATCTGGGGCAACCATTGACCCGAGAAGCTGAAATGGGCAGTCAATCTTTTTCGTTCCTCTAGACTTCCGTTTGCGGTCTTTTTCTGCAATCCTTGGAATATATTTCCCCCCCTCCCTCTTACACTGGAAATAAACTCTCGGATTTTTTCTGCTGTTTACTTTGTCGCGCCGACTTATGTTGATAACCATACCATAAAGTTTTCTGATCTTCGTAACCCATTTCACCAACACGTCGTGTGTGTAGAACTCGGTAGTGAAGAACAAATGACTATAATCGGTAGCGGAAGGTGCCTCAGTCCCACTTGCGACATTCGTCCCCTGTTATACAACAAAAAAGCACAATAAACATTCAAGTATAGTTAACAACATAAAAAAAATCAGGCTTTTTTTCGAAAAACATGCGCAAATCCAAGGTTCTGAGGCCTAAAACCGGTGGTTCTAGGCCTCAGAACCGGCCGGACACGGCCATAAGCACCACCGGTGCTGAGGCCATGAACCGGTGGTGCTGGGGCCTCAGAACCGAGCGGACTGAGGCCCCAGGTCCACCGGTTCTTGGCCTCAGCACCGGTGGTGCTGGGGCTGTGGAACCGACCGGCTGCGTCACCTACGCCCCATCGGTTCCATGGGCCGGAACCGATGGTGCATGGGCCGCCGGGTTCGTGAATACCTTTGCCGGCGACGGTGGTGGCGATTCCGGCGACCATGGCTCCTTCTCCGGCGACTCAATCTCTTTTTCCGGCAAAAATTCATCATTCCTTCTCTCCAGCGACATCAACTCCTCCACGCTGATCCCTAGTTCTGCTTCCGACATGATCGATTTTGTGTTTTAGTTTGAATGTTCTTGATTTTCTTAGGAAGTTTGAATTAGGTTTCAAAAATTTTAAGAAACTATACTATTTGGATAGTAAATTCAGCAAAGAAGAGTGTTTGTTTGGGTATAGATAGCGAAATAGGACTTTTGGTGAATTGGGTATACTTAGGATACACTTAGTAGTTTTTTTTTACTTAATGGCAGTTTAGATATTAATTTTCTGATGGAGGGTAAAAATGTCAAAAAAAAGTCAATCGAAAGTCAACTGTTGTTTTTGGGTATATTTAAACCCGTTTTGGGTATATATAGCCATACCTTTTTTTAAACAAAAAATAAAAAATCAAGTGTTCATGTTTTTCAACACGTTCAGAAAAGGCGCGTGATAAAAAAAAGGTATGGACCAATTCTGCCCATTTTAACAAATCTGGAACCCAACTATACGCTTTAAAAGTAAAAAACCAAGTATCCAAAAAAGAAGTTTCAAAGGCCAATCACATCCTAAACTCTAAAAAGAGAAATCTACTATCTTTGACATTTTAAAATTAAATAGAAATGTAAATTTTATGATAAACAAATTCCAAGTACATTGAACCCGGTTCACCGTTAATATAAACAATTACAAGTTGAAGCCTTATTATACTTGTACTATTTATTATTTCTCCCTTCTACTTTACAACAAAATAAAGAATGCAAAAGAGATAATCTGTAAATCCAAATGCAAATGAAGTTAACTGTTATTTCAATGGACATTACGAGTGATAAGCCCCTCAAATATGGCATAGAGGTCTTTATTATCCGGGCTGAATATCTCGTCTGCCTTGCGAAGAGTTTCCTGATACATTAGATCAAAGATTAAAGTGGCTTATTATATAACCAACATGATTAGACATACAAGACAACATGAATATAATCAAACGTGGCTTACTTCTCTAGTTTGCTTGTGGGAATTCAGTTCCTTCACATTAGCTAGAAATGCACCAAATTGTTCATAAGACAAGCGGCTCCTGGTGAATAGACAAAAATAAAAATGAAATAACTTGCTTTGACAAGCACCAAAGAAAAATGAACATACAGAATACTCGGGCTAACAATTATATGGTCTAGATTAGCAAAGTATGAAAACATTTTCGATTTCACGAGCACTCTTGTTTTGATCACCATGTTATCACAGCTTATTATAAGCCTTCTCATGAGATACATATGCTAATCAGAATATTTTCTTACCTGACTTGTCGGAAGAACTCTTTTCCATCAACTCGAGTTCGTCCTAAAACACACCAATACCACAACGAAATTATTAGGTTCTGCATCTAGGATTGTAACGATTAGAAATATTTAGATCTGTAATTAAACAATAAAAAACCAAAACGGTTTGTAGAGAAAGGAAACATCGACAAACACCTTAAAATGAACGGAAATTTTCTAAATATAACAACTCTTTTAAACTAACGATTGATTATTATATGTAATGTAATAACGGTAGAGTCCTGAAAAGGGTTTAGGCCTAACCAGTTTGTGATCCAACATCTGCATTTGACATTGAATTGTGTTGACTCGATGATGAGAACATTGAAGACCTGTCATCAAACATGCCCCTTGTGGTCGCAAATGAGACTGAGTGGCGCCTTGGGGACACTGGTTTCGAGCTTCTTCTAGGAGAACCAGAAGCTGATAAAGTTGGTGGTGAACCAGGAGGAGTAAGCCGAGGCGTGTTTGTCTGCGATGCTAACAGCAACCCGTGTGATACGCCGGGTCTTGAAACTGCCGATATATTGAATCATAAAATGTGTTAGAATATTTTGAGTTTTTTAGATCATGTAAAAACTTGACTGCCTTTTCGGCACAAACCTGTCTGCGGGTGGGGTATACTTTCAGTCTCATGTTCTTCTGAAACCGAACTCCCCGCATCTGAAGCCTGACTCTGGATTGTAGAATCATCTTCTGGTAATAAAAAAAAATTGACACTTTCAACTTAATTTCTTGACAGAAACAACATATGTAAATCATTCTCGACTTTATTTGCTTTTGAGTGGCGGGATAATCATGAATGAAGGAGGGACGATAGATTATCTGATATTATTGTTTTATTCAAGATCATATTAAAATGAAAATAAGTAAGATATTGTTATAGTTAGAAAATACATTTAACTTTTATGCTGAGATCATAAAGACATAGGATTAACGCCTATTCCAATAGTCAGAAGAAATACCATTAGGGGTTGGCTTAGCAATGATCTTTCGGATTCCTGCCTGTTGCAAGAGTCGAATCCTTTATCAGGAACAAGGTTTTTAGGAAAACAATCAAGAAAATATCAAATATCGCGGAGCTTACGGGCTTATCTTCATCTTCTTGAAGTGACTGCATGAGTGTCTTCCTGAAAACCTCCAACTGCACTCCATATAGATAAGAAGCATTGGTCAAATCTAATAAATATAAGTTTCTTTATCCAGGAGCATCTACAACCATAGACAATTTCCGTTTGCCGATATATTCTCAAGCATTGGTCATCACTATTTTCTCCATAGACAATAGAGGCTATTGGGATATCAAGCTGATGCCTCTTTGTTGTTCCATTGAAACAGAAAACTATCTATGTCTATCAAACATGTTCTGTCGTTCAAATTCACAACAAGCAGGTTTGAAAACAAATCCAAATTTAGTTCTGCTAAATTACTGAATAACTATAAGCAGAAATTATTATATCTCCGAACTGAACTTCTATGCACAATCAACTTTTTTTTTCAATATTATTGGATTTTGAAACCACTTCGAGCTAAATGAACACACTCCATCCTAATTTCAAGGAATTAACCACACACGCACACACACAAAAAGCAGTTCCAAATACCTTGGAGACATCTCTCTGGAGTTTCCTCACATTGCTAGACAACAAAGTATTCTCTTTCAACAACTTCTCCTACAAACCACAAAGCACAAAATCCAAAACGCTTAAATTTATTAAAATATTAAGACATTATTATAATCCAACTCAAAAAATAAAGTCAAAGATCACAAACCCTTTCCTGGTCAGCCCCAGTGAGTTTATCAGACGCATCAGAAAGAGAGGCGTCGAGTGAATCAATGTGGGATTGTAAGTCAGCGATAACCTGGTCCTTCTCATCGAGCTTAGCTCGAAGAACAGAGGATTCTGATTCGAGAGAAGAAACTCGAACAGAGAGAGCAATAGAGGTGATTTTTCGAGCAACGTCTAGTTGCTCGAAAGGATCAGAAGGTAGAACTTGTAGTACTTCTTCAGGGAGATCGAAGGTTAATGAAGATGAACCACTTCTTCTCTCACCACCTGAGGATTCGTCTTCCTCCAACATTTTGGGGGGGTTGATTCAAAGTTCTCTTGTTTTTTCGGGTTTCGGTGAAATCAAGATGTGGTTTGAATTGAACGGAAAACGTTTCTGTGACCCTTGAATGGATAGGACACGATAGACCTGAATAGAGAGACCAGTGGACTCTGTTCTTTACTGGTCTGGTCTACTGTCTTTATGATTTCCAACACTTTATATTGGGCTCACTGTTGCGCAATAGATAGGCTTATTAGGTAAGCTTTTTGGGCCTCCTCGCTAGCAGTTTTTCAGCTGTGCTTTCTTTTGAACAAAATTTTCACGACTATTTAAACTTTTTTAGTGATATTCTTTTTAGTTTCTGTTCGGTTTATAAAATTTGGTATTCTTGGAAGATTAAAATTTATTTAGCCGAATTATTATAGGTCTAAAGTTTATTTAATTGGTCCATTACAAATTCATTCAAAACGGATAAAACTTTATAAGCCTATTGTATAAGGTGTATTTATAATTAGACACGGACATTCTGAAATGATAGATTTCGGTTTTTCGTAATGTCCGAAGACATCTATTTTTTTACTATTTTGTTTTTAACGGAACTGAATTGAGAATCCATCGTAACCTATAGGGAACTGAAATGAGTTCCGATCTTATGAGAATTCATTCTATCTTTTTATTTATATCACGTTCATTATCAACCTATAACTACTACATCATAGATGTAAAGACAAAAGCCTCATATCGCGTTTCTGAGGTTTACGATTCGAAACTTTTTTTGTAGTTACAAAAAATATGTGTGTTTTATCTACCCATTACATGTTCAATAATATCATCTTTTCTAGCGAAATCGCGGATTTTTAAAATGGAAATTCAATTTCATTATGTTGTTATCAAAATGGACTTTTTTCTAATGTTTACATATGAAGTGCTCTATTTTAATTTTTATGGTAAATTTTTATGGAAAACATGGAGAAATAAGTAATGTACCGAGATTGTTCGATGAGATGTCTAATAGAAGTGTTGTCTCCTCTATGTTTGGTGGGTATCAAATACTCATACCAAAACGAACCGAACCCAAATTTATATTGTTCTTAAATATTACAGATTTGTAAAAATCAAAAGACTCGATAATCGAAAGAACCGACTTGAACCGAATTATATTCGGTTCTTAAGTGGCTACCATGTTTTAAAAATTCGAAAGATTAGATAAATGAATAACTGTCCTGAACTGAACCGAAAAAACAAATGTTTATATGTTTATGCACAAATCAAAAATATGTTTATGTTTATTTGTAATTATCATTGTACTAATTAATATATAATCTTATTCAGATAAGGATAATTTTTATTTTATTATATATTATATATAATTTATCTTGATTATAGGAGATAAACTACGTACTTCTATACATAAAATTTAGTTCAATGAATAAAGTATTGCTTTCATTATTATTACTATTATTAAACAGTATTTAGTGTTATACTTTACAAAATCATATTGTGAATTTATCTAAGCATAATTATACTCATTAAATTAACGTCATTTGCGGGAACCGACTGGTATCCATGAGTTTTTTCACCAAAAAAAACTAAGAAAAGAGAATGGTAGTCATGGAAAATATGAAGCAATAATATAATATGTATGTGGACATGAACGATATTGAGAAAGGAGTTAATGACCAAGAACTACATGATACGACTGTTCAAACAGTCGATTTCCAATATTATCAAGGGAGCCAAGGGAGGGATGATGCAGGAGATCATGAACATCACTCATCAACCAAAAGTAAAATCAATAATTCAACATCTTGAATATAACGTTGAGAAAGAAGATGGAGATAGAACCTTATGAAACTATATACATAATAAGATATCATCTCAAGAACATCACTAGTCGATGCAACATTATTGTCTGGCACCAAACTGATATTGATCACTTTGATCTATGATCCTCCAACAAAAATGGGAATTATATACGTCGTTACACATATAGAAGAAGAAAAACATGATCCTTATATCTAAAGATAGAGATTATATGAGGAAGGGAAAATACCACTCGGATAATCAAAGAACACATGTTGGTTATTCTAGAAAAAAAAGTGGGTCGTGATAGATGACGCTTTTATTTGGCAAAAAGAATAACTGACTTTTTCATCAGAGCCTAGGATGAATCAAACCCACCAAAAAATTCTTACGACTCGCCAAAGATCTCATACAAATCATCTTTCGACCTCAATGGTCCAACCGGGAATCCAAACAAATTTTCAAGCCCTGACGGTCAACCATGGAGTTATCCAAACTACAAATAGTACCAAGCACCCTCAATGCAACATCATTACCAGCAAAATCATACAGTTATATCACCTTCACACCCAGATACACCGTAGGGATTTACTGAAACTTCGGCAATAATGAACAACAAATAGTATATGTCACTTATGGCGTTTGTTCTTACACTAATAGGAAATATATTGACATTGTTCAACGACCTTCTAACAAGTTGTATTACGAGTTTCAAGATGCTACGGATATTGTTTTGGAATCATTTCGTAACATCTAAAATAATAAAATAGGTTGTTGACTACATCATTCATTGTAAACAAAGGTCAACTGATATTAAGGCTTAGGGAAAATGATTCAATTAATATCACGAATTGGATAATTACTCCATAAAATTCATTAAGTTTAGCTTCGCAACATCAAATAATAAATCAGGATATGAGGCAATCATAGCATGTGCTAAAATAATGTAACTTTTTATATATTCTCAGTTGGTGGTAAATAAAGTACAAGTTCAAGTCAAAGAAAAAAATAATAACATCATATAATACCTAAAACAGCTTCAGCATCATGTAACATATGGACTTTAAACATGTGCCAAGATCATAAAATAGAAATACAAATGTTTTAGCATCTTTGGCTTGTATGTCATATGGATTGGGAGTTATCTTCTAAAATAGACCATGAATCAGATTTCCCAACACATTCTTATCTATAGTCTTAGCTTCGGGAATTTTGGTAATTGAACTAGAAGAAAAAGAAAAAGATTGGAGAATCTCAATCATAAAACCTTAGTCAATGGATATTACCTGAAAGTAAGGATAATAAAAATAAATTCAAACAAATTTGTATAGATATCAGATACATTATATAAAAATGGTTTCATAAAACCCTTACTAAAGTGTCTCAATCTATACAAAACGATATTTCTTGAAGAGCTTCACGATGGAGAAAGAATTGCGCGTTACGGATATATAGTCTTACAAAAAAAATATTCTTTTTTAAGGCTATTACCTTTATATAAATCTCAGTCGTACTTCTAGAGAGAATATATGAAGTAATTTTATTTAACACGCGGGGCATAGAAATTGTGGGACCTTTTCCTAAAGTTTATGTAGGAAAATAAATTATAATAGTAGCAATACATTACTTCTCCAAATGATTTGAGACTCAAGCATTGGTAAATATCACAACAAATGAAGTAGTTAAATTTATAGAAACAAACATTTGATATCATTATGGAGTACTAAAGGTCATTACAACATAAAACGGGACCCAATTTCAGAATGATAAAATCATTTGGTTCCATGGAAAAATATATATAATATGTGGCTCCATTTTTATTCGCAAGCTAACGAACGGGTAGAAATTATCAATCGAATCAAATCTAAAGGAATAAATAAGGTGTTGGAAGGAGCACTAAGAAATTGACCATAATTTTTATGATAAGTCTATTGATCCTATAAAAATTACTTCAATAACAACAATCGATGAAACATCATTTGCACTAGTGTACCACATAGAAGTAGTTATACTAACTGAAATAGTTGTATCCTTATATAGAATGTCTACATATAAGGCAGGAAGAAAAGTCAAACTTGATATAATAGAGGAAAAAAAAGATAATATCTCACATAAAGTCAAAGCATTACACAAAACTCTGATGTGCAATAGATATAATTCTAAAGTTCAATTCATAAGCTTCGATTCAGAAGAAAAGGTCATAAAAAGAGTGCTCATGTACACAAAATAAAAAAACCTCTGCAAGCTAGCCCCAAACCGAGAATTCCCTTACATTGTGGAGGCCAAAGTAAAGCCATGAACATATCGACTACTAGACGAGAAAGGAAAACAGCTTAAGCATCCATAGAATATTAAACATTTGGAACTTTACTATTCTTCATAAGCTATGGCTATTTTATTTATCAATTGTACCTTGTGAGTATTTTTATTTCATATGAGGTGTACTCAGACCTGAGATATCTAACAATTAATAAAACAAGTTTACAACATAGAATGTTTCATTTTACAATAAGTGAATCTAAATATTCTGCTAAAATACATCAAAGAGGTTTAAATGGAAACTAAAGGAATATTTTCGATCGCATGAACAATTATAGCTTCAAGAGAATTAGATGGAAAAGTTTTTATTGATTCGTCATGATGTTCTGTTAACGAAGCTTTACTTATTTTAAGAGCATCATAATCATCATAAGAATAAATAATGTCAGAAAATATATTCTCATAAAGTTTGTTTAGAAGGTCAGTCACACAATAGATCATTGTATCGATCTAACTAGAGGCTCAGAAATATCAGCCCAGAGATAAGTGGGAGGTTTATTTTTTCTAGCAATATAATTTCATATCTCATCCAAAATTATATCAGGATGCAACTCATGTAATTTTAAGGCAGACTCGTCCTTGCGTACGACATCATAAGAATGGACCATCATTTTTGTTTAAAATTTTTATGCAGTTTTAACCCATATTGATCATTCATTATCCAATATCATTTGCAAATTAATATTATCTTCTAAAAATGCATCCAAGTATTGTCGTAATGTATCTCTCTCATACAAAGATTCCGTCATAGACTTTTAATAATTACTATATTCGTTTCCTAAAACACTTCGTTTTCCTTCAATTTTATGAAAAAATATATTTAATTCTTGGGGATAAGAAGATAATGTAATAGAAATAGTTATATTAACATGTTTATCTTGTGCCACCAACAAATATTTTGAAGAAATTCATTTGTTAGCTGAAAATTGGCTATTGATTTGGCTTGCAACTTGGTTTTAAATGCTCTTTAGTATAAATTTCAACATCACACGCTATCTTTAACTTTTCTTCAGTTATAAAATTTATCTTGTAACTCTCTTTGCACTTTCTTTTGAGCTTCAACTATGGCATCCAACATAGCTTTCATTTATAATATATATTCAATTTAACCTATAACATTACCTAACAAAGGTCGAAAATCTAAACCTGAATTGTGGGATGATTACAACATTGGTGAAGTGGAGTAAAGGTATTTATATTAATATATATAATCACCAAATATTAATTAAATATATAATATTTGCAAGTGATATAAAAGTAACAGTAACAAATAAATACCTTCATTCTCAAGTTCATTTACCTCTTGATTAAATCAATAGTAGACACATGGACTAACGCCTTTCTTTTATTTGATACGGCTGTAAAATAGTTTAACAGCTCGTGAACTTGATCTAAGAAATAGTGAAAAAAAAAATCTTTTTTAGAATTTTTTTTTTCCAATATAACATTCGTATGAACAGACTCAATAGACACACCAACATGCTTCATTAAAACTTTAAGTTTTTCATCCAAAATTGAAGCAAGATTTTCTAAAAGAAATTTATTCAAAGTATCATAACACCACCATCATTTAAGGAACACAAATTAGTATCGACATCATTTTTATTTTGGCAAAAGATTTTGCATAATTAACTTCATCATTTGTCTATAGCGGATCATCATTATCAATAAAAACATTCTTAATTATGGAGGTATCAACACCCATAAAAACTTTAGTTGTAATCACCTAATATTTGCTCACGAATGATATATTAGCAAGATTGACGGATTTGGACATAACATTTACCATACAATTGGATTATTATTATCATTTTATTATTTGGATCAAATAAAAAAATTGTTTCCTCGATTTCAATGTTTTATTTTGTTTTATCGCCAATTTTCCAATATTCAATATAAAAAAATATTTTATTGCTTTTTCAAATGGAGTTAGTCATATTTTTTTCAAACTAATTATGGAAGAAAGTTTGTAATAATTGGTCCCATACTTACAAATTTAAGAGCCTAAAGGTGAAATATTAAAATTCTAACTAATTATAATATGAAAACCTCTGTATAAACTAAATTGCAAAAGCTTGATCGAATTTTATTTGCAAACAATGTTAAACTATGACTTTTGAAACCTATCTAAATTAGTATTGTAAAACCATGAAATGATATTTTCAAAACACACATACACTTTACTTGAAAATTAATTCAATTAGATTAGTGAAACATCTTTAATTATGCCTTAATGCCTAAATCAGAATTACAAATTCTTGTTAATATTTAATTGTTTAAATATGTCTACACCTAACTTCTAAAACCTTGCTAATATACATGTAAATTAAACTACAAAATATGTCTTAAATATATCTGGTTACAAATTTTACATACTATGTGCATCATCCACAATCTTAAAATTTTCATAGAGTTGATATTTGGTACATCATGGACCTATTTGATTGTTCTGCTCCTCTTTAAGAGTTTGAATTCATATTCAATTTTCAAATCATATTCCTTTTGTATAATTTTGACCATGAGTTATTGGATTTCCTATAAAAATTAATTTTAGAAAAAGAAATGTTTGCAAAACATGGTAAAACATATATTTCAAAATATTGACGAAAATAAGGATTGCAATGAACTTGCAAAGTAAAATCACCTCTCGTAACTATAGATTTCTTGTTCAATTTTCAATTTGTGATCCTTTTGTATTGACCACAAGCTCTTAGAATGCATGTAAAATTATAATACTTTTAAATAGACTTTTATGAAACATGAGGAAACATAAGGTGCGAAACAAACCCTACAAAAAACTTATTAAATATAACTACCTGTTATGAATTTTGAAAAGACTTATTTTGTAAAACCTCGTGAACAATCTCATCTTGTATAATATGAAGAGTTTTGTCTTATAATTGGATATATCTTGGAGAAACTACCTCATATGCCTCAATATATGTATGTCAAGCTACCTTGTCTAATGATTGAAGATCATTCTCTTTTAACTTTATATTTACATGACAAACATCCTTTTATACCTCCATATTTACACGAGGAGCTTTATCGTGTACTATGATATTTATATTTTCAACGTACTGAGGTTTTATGGGTGAATGTTATGGTAGACATATCTTTTATTTATTTTCTCTTACAGTCTATACTCTCCGTAAACATTATTTTTTTCATGAAAGCATGCTCATTAGGTTGTAATATAGGTACCATAAGAATTGTTTCTAATTTAAATGCATTCAGCTCTACTTTCAAGATAGATGTTCATCATATTTATCAGTTGTTAACTGTTTGAGGGTCTTATTTGTTTATGTAGGTCTTTTTATCTTATAATTGTCTCTCAAAATATTTTGATTGTTTAACCATATTATAAATATTTTATTCATTTAGAAGTTGTAAGCTTCATATTTTTCATTAAAAAAAATTAAATAAAAATATTTTACTAGTTTTTGGAATTTGTTTGAGAACTATTGTTGTAGTGTGTCATGATGAGAAATTTATTAGTATATGTTTCTTCATCTGAGTCAAAAGATTCTCCACGTGATCAATTGCCATTGGACTTTTCTTCATTGTTCGAGTTTTCTTCTTTGGACTTCTAGCATTCTTCTTATTGTGATTCTTCTTTATCGTTGTCATCCATTGTATATTATTATTATTAATTTGTTCCAAATACATTTTTTTATTAAAAATATCTAAAATTCCATAAAAAAAACTTGATTTTTTATTAAATAATATAAAATATGATTTATATATCACTTGCAAAATATAGTATATTTAGAACTTACGCATCAATTAAAAAAACTAGTTTGACTTAAGAATATTATTTACAACATGAAATTGTAATATTATAAGAAATAAATCTTAAAAAAATGATTGTAAACAAATTAGTAAATTTTACTTTATGTTTTTTGCAAAAATAAGTTTGTACGAAATTTTGGAATTTAAAGGAAACAAATTTGCGAAAACAAGCTTATATAAGTTAGAAGAAATTTATTTGTGAAAAATAGGCTAGTAAGAAACTTATGAAATTACACGAAAGAAACTTGCAAAACTAGACTTATATGAAAATTACAAAATTAGAAGAATCTATCTTGCGAAAAACATGCTTATATAAACTTATAAACATGTGAATAACATAGTTTGTAAAACATATTTGGAACATATCTACTTCATTTTTAATGAATTATTTAAGCGTGCTCTGTAGTTTTTGTTTGTATTCCAGACCACTTCAAGCAGAGTAGTTTAAGTGTTGTTCAAGTTGCTTTATTCTTGTTAATGAGTGTTCAAGAAAAAATAAATGTATTAAGACGTTGTACGCAATTAATAAGAATATTAAAATTTTAAAATTTAATTTTAAATATAACAAATAGCGAGTTACTAACTACTAGTATCGCAATAAAGTCTATGGCGGTTTTTCGGCAATGTTAGTATGAATTTTTCCAACCGTCATTCTAGCGATGCTATCAAATGTATCGACCGGTGTTCCAAGTATAACATTCAGAGTGGCTGCACTATCCGGATGAGATTCATTTTACTCATGTTCGACATACTTAGAATAAAAAAGGCATCCATTTTTTTAAAATTATCCAAATATGTTTTCTTACCTCTACCATGAGCCTGGCCCGTAGTACAATCTCGTATTTTAATTATCTTTTGGAGCTTCAACACAAGATTAGTCGACATATCCAATATTTGTGTAAATGTTTTTAGCAAATGATATTTTTTTTACTATAACCAAACTTTTCTACCTTACATTTTAACATACATAGTATGCAAGAACCTTTAATTTTCTATTAAGTTTAATATGAGGCATGATGAATAATATTTTCCAACACTCATCGATAAACACAAAGGAACCCATCGACAATCTCATTGAGTTATCGTAAATTTTTGGGTATATAATAATAAATTTATTTCGACTTAGATAACCGCATATATAAAGATTTAAGACTAACTATTTTAAGAAACTTATAATTATCCAATAATATCTCAAAAGTTATTTCCGAAACTGACCAATTTCACTCACAAAATTAATTGATACAAATGGAATGTTGCGTCGTAAGAAAATTCTCTACTCTTTCTCATAAAACTTTAAAATCAATTAGTTTGACCCAATGAAATGTTTAAAATAAAAGTGCAAGTAAAGGTGCACAATTTACACCCTAAAAAGACATATATATAATTTTTTGTTACGCGTATGGTCTTAAATAACCACTAAATAAGTTATTTTTAAATTTAAAAGATAACCCATAAATAATCTTTAGATAATTCATTTATATGGACCATTCTTGACCGAGACCAAACATAATTTTTCATAAAATTACAAAGTAATTTTTTAATTTTATTTTATTAGAAGATACGTATATTTTAAAGCTAAAATAAATTTTCTTTGATACCTACCATAATGCATGAAAAAATTATTGAAGAATTATAAAATATTTTGAAAATTATTAAAAAGATTATTAAAACAAATGTTTGATTTATTCCATAAAAATATTTAATCAAGAAAAACACCATAAGATGTTAATGTTTTCACTAAGATGCTATCTCAAATAATATTTTCTAAATAATATTTCCATCTTTTATATTTTTAAAAACTCGCAACTTATAATACATTATCACAATGTAACGTTTAAAAAAAGACTACTATGTTTTACAACTTATATATGTAAGTCATGACATAAGTTTTTTTCACTATACTATTTATCAAAGGAAACTCACAATTAATTAGTATAACAACATCAACTCACAATTGTTATATCCCATTATCATTTTTATACATCCGAATGTCAACTTCGTAGTTATTTATTTCTTATTTGATATGAATGAGAACCTAACACAAAACATCATGCTGGTGGAATAATCTTTATTATTTTGAACAATGACATCTCATATCTAATCGTCTTACATGTACTATCAATGATAAGTACTCGATGATAAATTAATAAACATATGATCATTGGATGAGTGACAAATAAGTCAATTATAATATAAGATCCTTTGTTTTTGGTTCCATGTAATTGCATCTAACTATGCATTTGTAATTTAAATAAAAATATTGCATTTACGACCGATTTTTATTTTATTATCAATCAACTGATTTTTTTTATTGTAATTGTGTACGTTAGGGATTTTTTATGCATTATCGAAACCAAACTTCTTTAATTTTTGGAATATATCCTATAGATGTACTCCTGCGATCATTAGAGTTTAAATCAATATTACTGCATTATGTAAACTTTGTGATGACCATGTGTCCTTTAAAATATTTGGACAATGGGTAGTTATGTATGTAAGGAAAACACGCTTAACGACCAGTTATTATTACTTTGACTTAATAACTTAAAAGGACACATATTTTTAATTTTTTACTCGGTGATTTTTATTTCCGATCTTTCTCATTAAAAAAGTTCTTGTTGACTGAATCTCTCATAATTGGTACATAACTTTCAGAGTTCTATTCCCGCAACGTGTATGGGTTCCGAATATAATTACGAAGTTAATTTATTTACAAAGTTCTTTCACCCACTTGATCATCGTATCTAGATTATAATAGTCGTTATTTATAAAAAAAATGAGCATAATACTGTAATGATAATATTTTACCATCATGTATAACATTTAATAAAATACAAAATTTATATGATTAAGTGGCTTATATCATCAGATAAATTAAATTTGTCAGACTTTAACCAAGATAATGATGTTTTTTGTTTTGCTTCTAGTCTAAAAACACTTTCAACATGTGATAACATCACCCTCAATTTAAAGATATTGTCACTAGTAGTTAGAATATTCTTATCAATGATCAGGGTATGAGTTTGGATTTCCAAAACCGGACTCGTCTTCAATTCTTTCTCATCAGCCTCAACCACAAAGAATACAATAACAAAATCTCTCAGGTCTCTTATAGATGAGGACCCCACAAGCTCTAATATTATATCAAAATAAAATAAGGCTTCATTTTCTTTCATATTTTTTAGAACCTGAAGAATTCTTCTTTAAGAAAAAATTAATTGGAATAAATACTAAATTATTTCACAGTAGTGTCACAACACGTATCTTATATAACAAAATTATCTCGATCTTTAATTAAAAATGAGATCTGATAACTAATTCCTTCGATGTTGCTAATATATTGGTAAACTACTTCAAGATTCTCTTTAGCACCCAACATCATCTAGTCTACCCAATATTTGCAGGGGTTTCAATTTTCATTACTATAAGGGTCAACACTAAGAATAAGATATATGTGACTCGCATGGAAGCATGCGATGAAATTAAAAATATCTTACTCAATATTGATAGTAATAAAT
The DNA here is from genome assembly GCA_036936605.1 of Limnanthes douglasii subsp. nivea. Lineage (NCBI taxonomy): Eukaryota > Viridiplantae > Streptophyta > Magnoliopsida > Brassicales > Limnanthaceae > Limnanthes > Limnanthes douglasii. The sequence continues at coordinate 147,933,588 of JAUPFV010000001.1, read as the reverse complement.
CATCGGGTCTGATGGCTTCAATTTGAGCTTTTTAAAAGCATTCTTGGAATATCATGGGTAAGTGCATCTCCAATGAGGTCATTAATTTCTCAAATTTGGGATGTTTGGACCCTTCATATAACTTCACTTCCATCACATTCATCTCTAAAAATGAGACCCCTACATACGTCGCAGATTTCAAGCCAATTGCATGTTACAACATCATGTATAAGAATATCTCTAAGATTCTAGTTAATAGAAACAAAAAACCTTCCTATTATATGATTGATAAATCTCAATCAACATTCGTCTAAAATATGAGCATTTCTGACAATATAATGTTTTCTCAATAACTCCTCAAAGGTTACTATGCTAACTACAAACGCAAAAGGGACACACTAAAATCAATTTTATGGAAGACTTGAATAATATTAGTTGGCACCTTATTCTTGACATCCTTAAATCTATGAAATTCCCTAATATAGGATTATCCAATGAATTGCCACCCATCTTACATTATTAGTATTAATAGTGATCCTAATATAAATTTCATTATAGAAAATGGCTAAAAAATGTGACCCATCTCTCATATTTTCTTTTCTTCATCATAATACAAGTCTTATCATGTATTCTTAAGGAGACAAATAATGACACGAAGTTCAAATTCCACTGAAAGTGTCAAAACTAAAAATAGTTAACTTTGTTTTGCTAATGATTTCGTAATTTTTTATCATAACGACCTAATTTTCTTTTATCTCATAAAAAATGGTCTTGATAAATTATTCTCACTTTCAGGTCTCCAAGTTATTCCTGCCAAAAGTCACATATTCGTCTCGGGGGTAACTCATACCCATCAAAATAATTTTATTAACATTTTAGGGTATAATGTCATCTCCCTCCCCATAAAATATATGGGAGTTTATCTCCTGATTGGCTAACTTTTCTACACCGATTATTATCCTCTATTTGAAAATATCACTTCATGTATAAGTTCTTGGACTTCCTAACACATATCCTACATGGGTTGAGTCCATCTCATCAAGTTTATTTTCTATAAACTATGTATAATGTTTATTAATCTTTATCCTCCAATCTAGGTCTCTCAAATATATTTCCAATCTCTTTGACGCTTCTGGTATGACCATACGATTAAGGGTTAAGGTGGCTTGGTCCAATATGTAATTGGCCATGGTAGAGGGCAGCCTCAGACTTTAGACCTAATTATCTGAGATCATATGGTTGTTCTTAACCATCTATGGTTCTTAGAAAGTAAAAATATCCACTCAATTTGGTTCAAGTGGATTAAAGTTTAAAAAAATTACTTATGGGCTTTAAATCTTGGCTCTTCTCCCTTTTGGACTTAGGAAAATTTTACGTCATAAACCCTTGGCTAACAAAATGTACTAGGCTACGATTGAAGATTGGGAAGATGCCTTATTTTGGTACGATCGTTGACTTCTCTCTACCTCTCTGATAACCAATTATGGACAATATATTATTCATAAATCAAGGCTTGGAAATAATCTTAAGGTTTGAGACATCATTCATTATGGTATTTGGAACTAACCATCTTAAATGAGATTTGTGAGTGTTATAAATCACAGCAATCTATAGAGATCAACAACCTCATTATCTCATTCTCTCCACTCATCATCAACTACAACAACGTCCATTTTTGGATCCCTAAAAGCGGAAACACAAATTTTATAATCAAATATGCTTATAAAGTCATTCAAACCCCTTATGTCGAATAGGTCAGGTTGGTATTGATAAGGTCAGATATTTTAGCCATTGTATCTTGCTTTTATCTGAAGGGCAGTTCGGACCAAACTACTACCATGTGAAACCAAACATGACTAATATAGTATAATATGACTAAGCTAGGTGATGGCCACCTCACATCTTGGGCTAATGGGTCCTTAAACTTGACCCGACTACACAATCTGACCCGACAGGCTCATGGGTCATTAATTAAGTATAAATACCCCAACCACTTTCATTAATTAGGGTAATTAGATTTAATAAAAGCACACAACTCAATTATCTTACTACACTCTACCTTCAACATTAAATTCCCAAAACACTTTACTAAATTACCCTCAAACAGAAATAACCACACCAAATTGGCGACCACAATGGGAGCACAACAATGCTTGAATTTTACAATTCAAAACCAACAAAAAAAGTAGTTCAGATGAATCTGAATAAGCAGATTATTCCACCTCCTGAGGTGGAAGTTGCAAAGGAAAACAATGAATATACCATCCAGGATCACGACCAGTTGAGAGTTGAGATAGAAACATGAGAGCGAAAAAACAAGCAGAGAAAGGGGTTACAAAAAAATATGGTGCGTTGGTACTTCACTACACTGGCAATCCTGGAGATAACGACCAGTCTCTAAAGACCCATCTTAGTTCCAAGAAAACACACCGATCTAAACATGTTGAGAATTCTACATCTGAATCCTCCAGCAGCTCATCTAATAAGGCAGAGCTTGAAGAGTCAGTGTCTTCAAGCAGTGATGAAGGACGGTCAAAAAATAAAATGAGACTGACTAAAAAATATTCAAGAAAAAAGGATAGGCATGACAGGCTTAAGAAGCACCATGGTAAAGGTAAGGGTTCAGCCAACCAGCATATTGACCAGTTGCTGATTGATCCATTTGCTTTTCAGTCCGAACCAGGTATTTTTGCTACTCCAAATGAAGCTACTAATTTTAGCTGTAACAAGAATTGGAGGTAATCGCCTTTGTCTGCGAAAATAATCTCTGAACATCTTCCTAAGAGGTTTGACAGCTCCAAGATGGAGAAATATGATGGGAGCCGAGATTCGGACAACCGTCTGGAGCAGTTTAAGAACTTCATTATGAATTTTGACGACGATGGCAAACTATTATGTAGGGCCTTCTTCCAAACTTTCACAGGAAGCGCCCTTAAATAGTATAATAGTCTCCACCAGGATGCATAAGAAATTTCGATACATTTTGGGTTGTCTTCCGAAGATAGTTTGTTGAACAATGAGCTTAAGAGTAATGGGGACACCATTATCCATTGTGTTCATGAGCGAAATGATTCTCTAAAGGAGTAAATCAACCGGTTTGTGAATACAAAAAATGGGTTAGCAGATTGCTTTGAACAAGTTGTAATTTCTTCCCTTAGACAAGGTTTGAATCCTGGTGGGGAATAAGGCTATGACCTAGGGTGGTTTGTTGAATCATGTGGGGATACAAATCAACATTGAGGAGACTAAGAAAACCAAAGTACACCGTTAGGTTAGGTCCACTAATACAACAACGATTCCTCCAGCTGCTAATCAGTCTAGTTACAAGACAAAAGAGACTCGATAGAGATCTAACCAATCAAGGCAAAATTAGTCTAACTAGACTCAGAGCCAACAAGTCGGAAACAAGAGAGGACCCTGGGTTCAACCTGAAGGGTTTGCTAAATTGGGGAAAAGTGTGGCTACAATCTATGACAAAACTAAAAATGAAGTGCACTTTAGAAAGCCAACAACATTGCAATTCCCTAGATAAAACCGAAGCACCCATTTCTGCCAATACCACAATGACATAGACTATGATACCCATGATTGTATAGCCTTGAAGAAGGAGGTCCAGAACCTCATTGAAATGGGTAAGTGGGGAGCTTATGTCAAAAACTGAGGAGAAGCAGACCGGATAATGCACAAGCCAATACTCCCTGAACTGGTCCTTCGAACAATCCTAGAACATCCGCACAGGAAGGTGAAATGGTAATTACTGAAAGGTTCGATATAGACTATGGGTATCTTGATACAAATTCGAGTCGAAATCAGGTGGGGGTAATAACAGACAAGACCAAAACTGTCTTTGGTGTGATTAACGTTTTTAAGTCATTGACAATTTTCGGAGGGGTTACTGTGACTCCACTTCTAGTTCATCAAGGAAGAGGCATGTCCACAATTTGGCCACCCAGTTGGAGGGAGGGATGTCCACCCACCTGTATCAATCCCCATATCCATTTATAGTTTTCGATGAGGATGACTTGAGAGACATTGCACGGGCAGTTCGGTAAACATCATATTTTTAAGCTCCTACAAGCAGATGAGAAACCCTTCGGTTATTTGATATTCAAACAGAACCGTCGTAGGCTTCACATGAAGTTATGAAAACTAATCGTTAAGAAAATGGTAAGAGTACTATTTGTTGTGGTGGATTGCACAACATCTTACAATCCAATATTTGAAAGGTTTTAGCTCTCCAGAATGTATGTCATGGCCTTTCCGGTCCAATAATATTTGAAATATGTTGTCCAGGGATAAGTAGGTGTTGTCCGGAGCAGCCATAAGGTAGCCAGGAAATGTTATGCAACAACTCTTACCTCTAAGCCTTTAGAGGCCGTCAAGGTTAACAAATATTAGCAGCTATTGGAGCCTTCCGCTAATGAGAATGAAATTGATGATCCCATGGAGGCTTCCAGTGTCATAATACCTATTGGGGAGGTTGAAACCCACTCCCTCGCTGAGGGCAGGAATGTTAAAATTGGTACCAAGTTAGCACCAGATTTGAAACACCAATTGTTGTCCTTTTTAATGAAAAATCAACAAGTCTTTGTGTAGTGAAATATTGATGTTACTGGAGTGACAGTTGATATTATTTCTCATAAGTTGTCCATAAGAACTGATGTTGCATCAATTGTACAAAGGAGAAGGTCTTTATCTAAAGAAAAACCAGATGTAATTGTTCATGAAGTTGATTGTTTGACCAAGATGGGTCATATTAAAGAATCTCAGTCCCTTTTGTCGATTGCCAACCTTGTTCTAGTCAAGAAAAAGAATGGAAAATGGCGCATGTGCATTGATTTTACTGAGCTTAATAGGGCATGCCCTAAAGATCTTTATCTCGTTCCTCGGATAGATCAGTTGGTGGATTCGACTTCTGGAAATAAGTTATTATCATTCATGGATGCATTTTCCGGGTACAACCAGATACAAGTAGATCCAAAGGATCAAGACCACACTACTTTCATTACAGACAGAGGTCTTCATTGTTACAAGGTGATGCCATTCGAATTGAAAAATGTTGGGGCCACTTACCAAAGATTAGTGAATAAATCCTTTGCTAATCAAATTGGCAGAAACATGGAAGTTTAAATAGATGATATGATGGTTAAAATCTTGGAGAAAGATGCACATATATCTGATCTTCAAGAAATATTTTCTAACTTAGAGGTTTTCAATTTGAAATTGAACCCTAAAAAGTGTGTGTTTGGGGTCCGATATGGAAAGTTATTAGATTACATAATAAGTGAGAAAGGAATTCAACCTGATCTGGATCAACTTAATTCCTTACTAGCTATGGACCCTCCTCGGAACACCAAAAAAGTTCAAAGGCTAATCGGACGATTGGATGCTTTAAATAGGTTTATTTCAAGATCATTATATAAATGTGCCCCGTTCTTCCAGGTGCTGAGGAATGCCAAAAGCTTTAATTGGTCTCCACGGTGTGATCAAGCTTTTATTGAAATCAAGAAGCATTACCTAAGACTCTCTTCAAACCTGTTCGGTGGGAAAAACTCTACATATATCTAGCTGTGTCAGAGTATAAATTAGTGATGTGCTAGTAAGAGAGGTGGACAATTACCCTCGTCCAGTGTATTACATTAGCAAAAGTCTATTGGATGCAGAAAGTAAATATTTGAAGTTGGAAAAACTAGCATTGGCCTTGGTAATTACAGCAAGAACGATGAGACCATACTTCCAAGCTTATTACATTGTCGTTCGAACATCTTTTCCCTTGAAAAGTGTTCTTCAGAAATCTGATGTGTCAAGTAGAATGGCCAAGTGGTCAGTAAAGCTGGGTGATTATGATATTAATTTTGCGTCCCAGACGATGATTAAATCCCAGTCAGTGGTTGGTTTCTTGGTAGAATTTCATGGTAATAGATCCTCCGGACAGATGTCAAAACACCAGTTTAAGAAAGAATGGGTAGTTCAAGCTGACAGTGGATCAAGTACTATGGGTTATGGGGATGGAATTTGCTTAACTTCTCCCTATGGTGACAATATGTACCATGACATATGCTTTGGTTTCAGGGCTTCTACCAATGAATCTGAATATGAAGCAGCGATAGCTAGTCTTAAGCTGGCTCTCATATGTGGGGCAACGAGAGTCCAGTTAATGAGTGATTCCCAAATATTAATTCACAATTCTCAAGGGCAGTCAGAAGTAAAGAAATAATAACTGATTAAATACTTATTAATGTTAAGGGAAGTTGCTGCAAGCTTCAAGAGTATCTACTATGAACACGTCCCTAGATCGGAGAATATTGTGGCAGGCTCTTTGGCAACCATAGCTTATTTTGAATCTTATCATTGGATTCTGATGCAAGAATGTCCATCAATACAAACAGGCCAAGAAAAAGGTAAAAAAGATGAAGAAAGTATGAGCATAGCAACCATTCAGCCCAAGGACTGGAGGTATGATATTCTTCAGTTTATTTCTAATAGGATTTTGCCTCCGGATAAGGCCATGTCCAAGAAAATAAAGTATAAGGCTTGTGGTTTCTTGATATTAAGGGAAGTTCTTTGCAAGAAATCTTTCAGCAGACCTCTCTTGCATTGCTTAGGATTTGAAGAATCCCAAGTTGTGTTATATGAACTAAATGATGGAGAAAGTTCTGTGCACTGTGGCTATAAGGCCCTAACCAGGAGAGTTTTATTAGCAGGGTACTACTGGCCAACCATAATGGCAGATTCTAAAGAGATGGTAAAAAAGTGTGATCCTTGCCAAATATATGCAAATGAAATTCATGCGTTAATAATTCATATAGAATCCATATCTAAACCGATACCCTTCGATAGATGGGGTTGGATCTAGTTGGGCCTCTTCCCATGGCATCCGGTGGATGCAGAACAGTCATAGTTGATGAACTCAGAAAATCCTTAGTGTAGTTCAGAAGCGAAAATATTCGTGGGAGAGGATCAGACTAGGAAATGTTCGTATAAAGTGACAGTAAATAACTAAATCAGTGTTTTGTAGAGAGAGAAAAGGACAAAAGGAATAAATATAGCAATAATTGACTAATCATTGGCCCTTTTCCCAAAAAGAGAATGTCCTTTATATAGTAAATGAGGTAGGTAGTAAAATTACATAATTACCACCATTAAAGTGAATTTGTCACCCCATTCTTTGACTATTTATAGACAAGTTCTTGGGGCATATCATTTAACTCCTCTACTTCTTATGTTTGCTTTACGTTGGTCCTTAACCACTAAACATATAAACCTATGATTTTTTCTTTGCATAATTTTCTTAGTGATCATCTATATTTTTCTCCCCTTATTAGTAACCCCCCAGTCTATACCAAGATGTCTGAGTGTGGACTGCAGTTGTTTTTCGACCTTACTCGGATCAGATGTATTTGCTTGTCTGTGACCCTCTCCTCGGGTCAGAGCCCTTTGCTTGTCTGTGACCATCTCCACGGATCGGATCCATTAGCTTGTCTGTGACCATCTCCTCGGATCGGAGCCCTTTGTTTATCTGTGACCATCTCTTCGGATCGGAGCCCTTTGCTTATAAGGCCTCCCCTGTAAACTGTTTAGGTGTCGCCATTCGGATTATCTGGATCAACACTTCTTGGAAATGATTACCTCACCCTTGGTCATGATGACCTCACCTAAACAATCATTTCCTTTGGATTCGCATGCTCCTACCTCACTGTTATCGAGTCAAAGATTTTTAGGAGGCAGAGTCACATTTGGCCACGTGTCGCGCTCTTATCCCAACTTATCAGCGCGTCTTTCGAAGCAGTTTGCGACAGGGAAGCGTGTCAAATGTCCTATAATATTTAACCTTTCACATTTTTTTTCTTTTACCATAAATATTTACTTCTTTTTCCAAAGTATAGGTTTCATACTTTTGATTTCTGCTTATCTTTTAATCGAGAGTATTTATTCTAGAGAGAGAAAGTCTCAAAACCAACTTCTCGCTCTACATTTTCATGCCTGAAAAGTTCATCAACCTCGAACGGTATAAGCTTTGGAGGTAGTTTAATATTTCCAACCAGATCACTGCTCGTAGACCCCCTGGTGCAATAGAGTATTCCTCACTTGCAGAAATTTGGGAGTCACACTTTCGTGATAAATGGTCCCCTATCTGGTAAAGTTCCCTCAATCTTGTTAGTCCTTCCCCCGGTCAAGCTTGTCCTTGTGATAACAATGTTGACCCTTCAATGTCTAAAACTCTTTCTGAATTCCCTTCTAGACCTTCTCCCTTCATAATAATGGGTGATGAAAGAGGAAAACCAACTAGAAAGAATACAAAAGAACACGTTAAGAGGAAAATATCTCCCAGTCCAACAGTAAAGTCTGTTCGAATAAGAATCTCTTCTTCAACTACAATTCCCCAAGTGACTCCACATGGGTCACCGCAGACGACTCCACAAGTGAGTCACATGAGAATTTCAATGAGAGGAGTCCAATCAAATCCTGTTTTAACATCCATCCCTGAACTTCAAGAAATGAATCTGGTTGATGAGCCCGATAACAACCAAGAACGACCTGATATGGTGGTGGTCGAAGCGCAACCTTTACAAGCAGTTCCTGCTGCCATTCCTCCCCCCGGACTATCCAAGCCGAGCCAAGGTGCTTCCCCTCCTCCCCTGAAAACTGCCACTGGTCTGCCTTCTCGAAGCAGGGAAACTTCCTTAGTGAAGAAAGATAAATTGAAGAGGAAACGCATAACAGACTTGCCCTCGAACATAGAGGATATTTTAGGTGACAATCTTCGCGACATCGAGTCTAAACACCTTCTTGCGCTGTACAGAGTGAAGTACAAATACTTTCATCCAACTGAAGAAGTAAAGATGAGAGACCGATGGGGAATTCCCGATAACATCATAATTCGGTTTCCCACCATCAGAGAGACTCCATTATCTGCTCGAAACAATGAGCTAATCCTTTATACTAAGCTCATGAATTGGGGTCTTCGTCTGCCTCTTGATCTTTCTCTGGTAGAGTACTTTCACCTTATCAGACTGTATCATTCTCAAGTTGCCGCCAATATATGGTACACACTCATGGCATATATCATGGCCTCCAGACTCTCTAAGACTGCATTTTCCATGGAACAACCCATCTCCATCTCTGGTGTGGCTAAGAATTCTCATTAACCTTTTTTACTCTCTTGGTTTTTCCAGATAGTTCAAGGTAATCAAAAATTTCTTAGAGGCTGACAAGAAATGAAAACAACAATTCGTCTTCATATCCGGATTATGGGATACTGGTTTTAATGATTCCAAGGACCTTCCGCATCGATTAACTCTGAAATGGTATGGGCAGGGTAAGTATCCTTGTATGTTTTTCTATCTTACTAGTCATAGTTGGATAATCCTAACACTTTCCTTCTACAGCCATGTAAGGGATTTCTAAACCCTTTAAGCATCATACCAAAGTTTCCAAGGATATCTTTAAGAAGTTGAGTGCCTGGGAAGGTGAATATTGGGACCACAAGTTCCATCAAAGCTTTCTACCGATGAACTTCGTAAAAAGTAACCTCTGGAGGTACGGGTGAGAAAAGGTCCATATCCGAGCTTACGGGGCCCATGCTAAATGATGTCATCCTCAAACACTTAGAGTGCTTAGAAAATGTCGTCTACCTTCCCACCCATGCTCGGGCTCCGAGCCATAAAGATGCGGAAAAACCCGAGGAGGGTGAAGAGCATGCTGAATCGGAGGGTGACGTTCCCGAAGAGTAAGGAGTTGGAACTCAAGGGGGTCCCCAAAGCGAGACTCGGGGCAGTTCCCAAGGTGCAATGCAGGGTGGCCCCTCGGAGGAAATTCACGGTAACCCCCAAGATGAAATTCAGGTGGGTCCCCACGATGATGAAAGGGCACCAGAAGTCCAACAAGAGGACTAAGCAGGCCCTCAGATCGTCCCTCCGGCCCACACTCAGGAAAAGAGATTGAACAAAGCTGACAACACCGTTGAGGTGAGGCCGCATATTAAGGCTGGTGTTGTGAGGCCAAGAAGACTTAGTGTTGAAGAAAAACAAAAGAAGGTGGTTGAAAGTTGAGGAGAGATTGACAACAGAACCTGTCTAAGCTTACCTCCTATAAAGAAAGTTATAGTGGTCGACTCGGACTCCGGGGGAGATTTGTTCTTCAACAAAGGAAACTGCAAGAAGAGAATTTCGAAGAGGGAGAATATACTTCTCATGCCTCAACTTATTTTGACGTTTATGAGAACGACTATATCACAAACGAGCTAAACAAACTACTTCGCGCTGCTGCCCTCCTCAAACGCAAAGCCAACCGCAAGGATCGCTATAAAAGTGAAGCCTTTCAAAAAAAAGGCTGAAGTGACGGTATTGACCTCTGAGGTGGCTGAATTGAAGAGCAAGGTAAAAGATCTAACAGATGAGCTTGTCAAACAGTCAGAGATATCTTCCCAAGTAGAGACTTTAACCTCCAAGGCAGCTGAACTGAAAAAGAAAGTGAAAGAGCTGATTGATGAGCTAGCCAAGACAACAGAAGTGTCCACCCAACTAAAGGAGGTCAGGGGAAAAATTTATAAGGAGAAGAAAAGTTTTGAATATCGTTTAGCTACCATTACTTCACTTGAAACTGAACTTTCTGAGGAGAAGAAAAAATTCGACGATGAGCGAGAACGGTTTATTATCAAAGATACTAAACGGGACACTCTCGTGGATGGCCTCACTGAGTCTTGTGCCAAATGCAAGGTAAACTTCCAGAACGCAGTCGAAGATATTGAGAAGTTATCAGCGGAGAATGAATCTTTGAAGAAAAACTTCAAGGCTGAGTAAAAAAAGCGCTTTGACGAATATACAGCTGGTATTGTCACCCATCTTGAAGAAAAAGATACCAACCTGAGGTCTGCTATGGTTTCGGAAATGCATGAGAGGTTTTCAGATTTTCACCTTGGTAGTCTTTGGACGCGGGTCATATAAAGACATCGACCTGCAGGCATCTCCATTAAGGACTTGGAATCCAGCGACGATTCGGAATGCTCGTCATCGGAGTCTGATTCCCTGGAAGGTAGTAAGGAGAACTTTGCATCCGAGTAGCAAGCATTGAATATTTCCTTCTTTATTTTGTTAACTGTTTGTGCCCAGAATTTGCTAAAAACAAACTTTTGTTTTGTACAATTTGCCTCATGTTGTGAAGATTTATGATAGGACAAGTTTCTGAGTAATGCTTAACCTAAAACATGTATTCCCTCACTCAGATTGTCTAATGCTTGTTTACTTATGATTAAAAAAGATGAATTCTTTTGTCCAAATTTTTTTGGAGTGTGTTGTGAGTTCAAGAAGATGAATTTTCTTGTCCAACCTTTTTTGGAGTATGTTTTGAGTTTAAAAAGATGAACTTTCTTGTCCAAATTTTTTTGGAGTATGTTTTGAGTTCAAAAAGATGGACTTTCTTGTCCAAACTTTTTTGGAGTATGTTTTAAGTTCAAAAGGATGAACTTTCTTGTCCAAACTTTTTTTTAGTTTGTTTTGAGTTCAAAAAGAATAACTTTCTACGCATCATTTTAAGAAGACAATGGAATTTTATATATGAGTCGGCTATTAGGGCACCTCATTAAAACCTTCCTGCGCCACCAGGGTAGGAAGAGTATGACACCGATACTTACATAAAATGATAAAGAAAATATTTACATGTTACACATTCACTCTAAGTAGACTTTGAGGTGCTCAATGTTCCAAGGGTGGGGAAGATCTCTCTATTCTTTATCATTTAGCATGTACGTCCCTAGTTTTATCTTCTTTGTTACCGTGTATGGGCCTTCCCAATTTGGAGCTAGCTTTCCGAGTCTCTTTTCTTTCATATAAATGAAGACTTTTCTTAGAACTTTGTCCCCAACCTTAAATTCTCTTCTTCTAACTTTTGATGCATATCGGCTCCTCATTAGAGTCTGATAGTGTAAAGAGTTTAATTGTGCCATTTTTCTCTTTTCTTCTATTAGATCCAACTCGGTGTATTTTCCTTTATCATTTCCCTCCTTGGAATACTCGCTTAATTTGTACGATGGAAGCATGGTTTCCAATGGTACTACCGCATCCATTCCATAAACAAGTGTGAAGGGCGACTCGTGCGTTGCAGTCTGAGGAATGGTCTTACAAGCCTATAAAACTTCTTGCATGTAATCTGATCATTTCCCAGCTTTACCCTTTAGATTCTTCATCAGCCCATCTAAAATTATTTGATTGGTTACTTCGAACTGGTCATTCTCTTGAGGGTGGAAGAGCGCTGAGAAATACTGTTGTATCCCTTTGGAATCATAAAAATCTCTCATCTCATTGTTATCGAACTGCGGGCCGTTATCCATTGTAATCTTATTTGGCACCCCAAACCGACAAAAAATGTTAGAGATGATAAATCTGATCATATTTTTCACTTTTGTTCCTGCTAATGGTTTAGCGTCTGCCCATTTGGAGAAGTAATCCACAGCAACAATGATCGTTTGGCGCCCTCCTGAGGCCATCGGGAGCAGTCCAACAAAGTCGATACCTCATCGGTCGAAAGGCAAGGAATCTGATATTGATTCAAGGGGAACCCCGGGTATATGGATCGAGTTAGCAAATCGCTGGAAAGTTTGCATTTATGTACTAACTCCTTTGCATCCGTTGAGATGGTCGTCCAATAATAACCAACTAGAAGAACCCTTCGTATCAATGTTTTGTAACCATAGTGTGCGGACCCTTCCCATCGTGCAACTCTGAATTTATCGATTGTGACTCATCCTTCCGTAAACAACGAAGTAAAGGCCGACTAAAAGATTCTTAGACAGTACATCACCGAGTACCACATACCCATATGCCTTGAATTGTATTCTTTTGGCCATTACTCTGTCAACTGGTAATATGTCGTGGACTAAAATATCTTGTATCCCACTTCTCTAATCTTTCACTAGAGTTGTAGAAATTTGGAAAGCCTCGATGCCTCCTTCAACCAACTCGGATCCCTTAACGATTGATGGACTTTCTTGGGTAACTATCCATGGGTATTCCTCTGAGTAGTATGCCTTAGCTAAAGAATTAGCCACTGAATTCCCTGCCCTATGAACATGTTCGAACCTGACTTCCTCAAAATCTAAGGTTAAAGCCTTCAAAACCCCCCAAGTACTTCACTAAATGATTTTTTCTTGCTTTTTATCGCCCCAAAGAATGGTTCACCAAGAGTTGGGAATCACTTAGCAACTTGACTCTTTTGGCTCTGCAAATTTTTGCAAGTTTTAATCCAGCCAAAGCCGCTTCATATTCTGCTTTATTGTTTGATGCTTTGAATCCAAGTTGAATGGCTTGGTACATCGCAATTCCTTCCTGAATGTCAATTGTATCATGCGCCGCAGCGATATGAGCTTGATCCCCCATAGGTTTGGACTATCCACTTTAGGACAGAAAAGTCTGCATCAATATCCATGTCACCCTAATTAGAATGGAATTAAACAAGGAAAGCATCTAGTGCTTTGATGGCGGTTCCCGGTTCAAATTCAATATCAAAGTCTCCAAGTTCTACCGACCACTTTTTCATTATTCCCGACACATCGGGCCTTTGCAGCATGTTCTTCAGGTGAAAATATATTCGTACCACAACTGAATGAGCCTGGAAGTAGGGCCTCATCTTTCGCACATATGTTATTAGTATGAGTGCTAACTTCTCTAATTTGAGTGCTAACTTCTCCGCGTCCAAAATACTCTTACTCACAGAGTATATCAGTCTCGGAACATTTGACTCTTCTCGGATTAAGACTGCGCTTACCGCGAAATCTGACACTTCCAGATAAATAAACAATTTCTCCCTCGGATGCGGCTTTGTTAAGATTTTCAGGGAGGAAAGGGGCTGTTTGATGTGATTAAAGGCATCAAAACATTCTTGCGTTCAGTTGAAACAATTTGCTTTTCTCAGTACCTAGAAGAAAGTGTCACATTTATCCGATGACCTTGATATAAATCTGTTTAATGCAGCCAACTTTCCAGTCATAATTTGCACCTCTTTGATCGTTCTTGGTGGGTCCATAGTACACAAAGCATTTAACTGTATCGGATTAGCTTCGATGCCCTGTTCACTGACTATGTAGCATAAGAATTTTCCGGATCTTACCCCGAATGTACACTTTTTTGGGTTCAACTTTAAATTTATCTTAGCTAAATTGGCAAAGGTTTCTTCCAAGTCAGCTAAATGATCCTCGTCTCTGAGGCTTTTAACTGGCATGTCATCGATGTAAACTTCCATATTTAAACCAATCTGACTTTTAAAAGCTTTGTTTACTAAGTGCTGATATGTTTCCCAGCGTTCTTAGTTCGAACCGCATCACCTTGTAGCAGTGTAGACCCTTTCCAATGATAAAATTTGTACTCCCTTGGTCCCATGGGTCCATCTGGATTTGATTCTACCCAGCATACGCATCCATAAAGAACAGTAAACGATTTCTTGATCTCGAGTCAACCAATAGATCGATTATGGGGACCGAGAAAGGATCTTTAGGGCATGCCATGTTCAGATAAGTAAAGTCTACGCATATTAGTCACTTGCCATTTTTCTTCTTTACTAAGACTAGGTTGGCCGTCCACAAAGGGTATTGCGATTCACGGATGTGGCCCACTTTTGTCAAACGGTCCACTTCTGCCATTATCGCTTCAACGTTTTCTTAAGAAAAAGATCTTCTCTTCTGGATGATCAGACAAACACTGTTTCGTATTGCTAACCTATGACAGATGACATCTACTGGGACCCTTGTAATATCTTCTGTGCACCAAGCAAACAAATGTAATTTGGTAGAAAGAAATTTGAGTAAACTTTATTTTACCTCTTGAGATAGCCTTGTACCAATCTTGAGACTTTTACTGGGGCAAAAAACATGATCCTCGAAACCTTCATCAGGGACCATGAACCCAAGGGACTCCATCGGATCATCAACAGGATCAAAATCTGTGGAAGACCCCTTTGATTGCTATTCTTTTTTTTATCTGACCCCCTTCACCTGCTTAGGGGACAGTGCTGCTTTGTAGCATTCCCTGACCATCTTTTGACTACTTCTTACCGTTCCCACATTGTTACATACCACATACTTCAAACACTAATGAACGATGGACGGTACGACATGCATCTTAGACAACCAGGACCTTTCGAAGATGGCGTTGTATAAGGTGGGAGCATCCACCACTACAAACAGTACAGTGGCTATCTTCTTGAATGTCCCTCAGTCCAACTCTACCATTCCTTCAAATTGTCCGACTACATCGACAGTCGTTCCGGTGAATCCTACTATCGTTCGATCAGATCGTAGGATTATTGGTGGGTTCTTTATCTGGCTGTAGGTTGACATAAACATTATGTTAGCGGAACTCCCTGTATCAATAAAAAAAATCGTATCTTGTTTCCCGCTATCTCTGCTCTGATCATCACCACGTCCTCATGTGGACTAGCTACGTCTCTCATGTCATCATCTTCGAAGCAGAGAATTGGGGTTGGGTTTCTGTACAGGTACAATGAGGATCCTGCTTCCAACTGTGTTGTCAGACTCACAATGTGCGTCTTTTGAGAAAAATTTTATATTCATGCCACTGCGTCCCCACCGAAGGTGGTTACTAATTCGAAAAATGCACATAATTCACTAACATTTTCTCTAGCAATCGATTCTTCAACCATCTTCACACTATTTCTTCCCGACTTTAGATCTAGGTACTATGCATCTATATCGAAAGCATCAACAAATTCTTCGCCAACCATTTCGGATATCATCATGGTGCCCTCTTGTTTTGAAGCAACTTCTTGCTTCGGTGCGAATGTGGAATTCTTTTTCACAAAATTAATTGGCTTTCCATTCTCTATTAGATAATGGACCTATTTCTTTAGTTCCACGCAATCTTTCGTATGGTGGCCGATATCTTCATGAAACTAACAGTACTTATTCTTCTTATGCTCCTTTGGAGTCTGCAACGGGAAATGCTTGCAAAATGTATATTTGCGTGTGATTTCTCAAACATAGTTGACACAAACTCATTTAACTCGGCATAATGAGCTGGTCGGACCCACCTGTTGGACATGGGTCTAACATATTGTTGAGTTGTTTGTCCTGTCGATACATATTGTTGATTTTGTCTGCTCGTTGAGGAGTTTGGCTAGTTGTTTGAACTTGTGCTCATGGTCGGACAGTTTTAGTCGGCTGTGATGCCTGCGGTCGGACATTCACCGTTGTTGTATTAGCCCTGACTAAGGTTGGATCCTAATAGAATTAAGATATTGACTCTATCTCCGAGGCTCTAGTTTCTTCAACTAAGATCATTTTCTCTAGTGAATCCAACAAAGCTCTGAATGTCATGGAATGTGTCTCCGCGTCATTGTCCTTCATCACCCCTAGAAGAAAACCCATTCGGAAAGCGGCCAATGCTACCTTGTCTTCACAAAACTCCATATCCGTCTTGACCTGAATGAAGCATTTAGTGTACTCTTTTAAGCTTTCTCCAACTTTCTGCCTACAGTAAATGATAGTATCCCCGTTTGCCCGAAATTTCTTGCTTCCGACGAAGTGTTGTTGGAACATACTCCAAAACATGTCAAAGTTCTTTATGCACCCTTGAGGTAGACGATTATACCATTTGGATGCAGCATTCTTAAACGTTTGGGAGAATGCCCTGCACAATAGTTTGTCGTCATCATCATAATTGATCATAAAGTTCTTAAACTTCTCAATGTGGTTGTCCGGATCCTGAGTCCCATCGAACTTTTCCAGTTTGGAAATATCGAACCACTTAGGAAGATGTCCGGAAAATATTTATGGGGAGAGAGGGGATGACCTCAAATTATGTCCGACTTTATAAGCGCTCCCCCGTACCATCATTGGTTGTCATATACAGTTTTTCCTATGTCGAAGAATTGACCTGATTACTGACTCGGTAATCTTGATTATAACTATCAGATTGAGGCTGTCTCTGAGGAGTGATATGTTCGACTCGAACATTCCCCGTTTTATCCTGCTTCTTGGAGTATATCTTTCTTTTCCCTAGATCACATTTCTTCCTTGACTCCTTATTTCTCCAACTAGTCTGATGAGCGTGTTTGCGCGTCTTTGAATCTCTTTGCCTCCGATATGTTTTGTATCTGGCATCGGTATCCTAGTATGAAAATTCATCAGAGCTCAAGGAAGTATATTCACTAGATTCCGACGGCTCGTATCTTTGTTCCGATTTAGCTCGCCTTTTGGAATGTTGATGACTTCTTCTTCGCTGTCTTTTGCCAGGTTGAATGGCATCTTGGATCTGGTCTGCCTCTACTTTCTCTTGTCTTCCAACAATTCTTTACGTCTGGAAACCAGGACTGACTCTTCAAGTAGCTCATCGACATATTGGTTTGGGTCGTTTCCTTCGTTTGTGACTTGTTTTTCTATTAGATGATCACCAGACTCAAGACTAATCATATCTCTGGTCGAATTGACCTCAATATCTTCATGAAATTCAGTATCCATACTTTTTGAAATATCATTTTCAAGGTTTTAGAAAGTTAATTATGGGTACCACACGGTTCCCACAGACGGCGCCACTGATGAACTCAGAAAATCCTTAGTGTAGTTCAGAAGCAAAAATGTTCATGGGAGATGATCAGACTAGGAAATGTTTGTATGAAGTGACGGTAAATAGCTAAATCAGTATTTTGTAGGAAATGTAGCAATAATGAACTAAGTATTGGCCCTTTTACCAAAAATGAAATGTTCTTTATATAGTAAATGAGGTAGGTAGTAAGATTATATAATTACCACCATTAAAGTGGATTTCTCACCCCCACTCTTTGACTATTTACAGACAAGTTCTTGGGGCATATCATTTAACCCCTCTAATACTTATGTTTGCTTTACTTTGGTCCTTAACCACTAAACATACAAACCTATGCTTTTATCTTGGCATAATTTGCCTAGTGATCACCTATATTTTTTCCCCTTATCAATAGTTGTTGTTGACTATTCATCTAAGTGGATAGAGACAGCTTCTTTAGCCGCAACCACTTCTAAGACAATCATTAAATTTATTTTATCTAACATATGTTGCACATTTGCGGTTCCCCGAAAGATTACTATAGACAATGGGCCACAATTTGATAATAAAGACATGAAAATATTCTGCACCTCCAGAGGAATTCAACGACGTTTTTCTTATCATTTCCACCCTTAAGCAAATGGACAAGTTGAAGTTGAAAATCAGACAAACTTGTCCGGATTAAAGAAGAATATGGAGGTAGTTGTTAGAAAGTGGCCAAGTTATTTACAATATGTATTATGGGCCTACCGAACTGCACCTCGGGTTGCTACACAAGAATCTCTTTTTGATCTTGTGTGTGGGATGGATGCAATCACTTCCATAGAAGTTACTTTATCATCTCTCCAAAACTGTTCCGAATAGGCTAATGATATAACAATCATGAATAGTTGGATTTGATTGAATAAAGAAGAGTTAAAGCGCATTTGAGGACGGTGCATTACCAGGGTTTGATGAGGAGCAGATTTGCCTCTAAAGTTAAAAGAAAAAAAATTAGTTTGGGGATAAAGTCTTAAGAAAAGTCTTTTTACACACCAAGAAAAAACAGTTCGGTAAGGTGGCTCCGAATTGGGAAGGCCCTTATGTGGTATGTGGGAAAGTTAAACCAGGAACATACGGGGAGAACACTAAAACACCCATGGAACATTAAACATCTCAACTTATACTTAAAATAGAACTTTCTTGTAAATATTTACTTTTTAAGTATAAATGTAAATATTATGGGCATACTATTTCCTACCCTGGTGGCGCAGGGAGGTTTTAACGAGGTGTCTGAGTTTTTTGAATAATATCTTATGCTTTCTTCAAAAGTCTTGTGCAATGTTTTTTTTATTTAGCCACAGTATAAGGTGGTAGGATATTAAATACTTATTAAACACCCCGGCCCTTGAATGTTTTTGAGGTGATCAGACATATTAAACACTTGGTCACATTTATTAAACACATGTGATTGAGGTTATTTAATACCCTTACTTAACATATCTGAAATATTGAAGGCTATTTAAGCATTGGTCATAAAGAGTTAAAGAAAATTCAAACGAATGGAAATATGACATTAGAGTCTGATCGGAGTAGAACCAATTCATGATTCATAAATGCTTTGACCATTCAAGGACTTTAAGTTTTACATAACAAAGATTACATAAACAATGCAACAAAATGTCTTGGCCATCCAAGGACTTTAGTTTCTCAACAAAAAATACACAATAATACAATACAACCTTAGGGTTTGTCCCCTTCAGTTTTTTCTTCACCGCCATATTTTTCAGACTTTTGAGTTCAACACTTGAACTCTCACCAGCTCCTTCATTGTCTTTGGAATCTTCCCCACTTTAATAGTTGTGCTTGTCACCATCAACCAGTGTATGAAAAGGGAGGTCATCGCATTCCACAAATTTACATAAAGGACCAAGAGTCCTCTTAAAAAAGGTCTTATGAAACAGCAAGACCATGTCGGATTTGATGCCATCATATCTTTTCTCTAATGTGTACACCACTCCAGAGGCGTACTTCTCTATTCCAGCAGCTATCTCTTTAGCTTGTTTTTGTACTAGAATTGTATTTTCCTCTGTTTTCTTCTTAACAGCATCCTTCAAGCTAGTCTTGTCCTTGGATAGAGTCTTGATGTGTCTTTAGCCTCTAGTTTCCCTTTCAAAGCTTTGATCTCATCGGAAGAAGAGGTTTTCAGTCCGGAATACTTAGTTTGGAGCTCTCTTTTAGCCTCTTCTGACTTGAACAGTTTGGCAGCCAAATCCTCTTTTTACTTCTTCAGAGACTCTATGATTTGCTGCGCGGTAGAGATGCTATTCGTCAAGCCTTGGTTTGATGTGGTCAGGGAACTGATACTGTTTGTTTGTTCCCTCACTTGTCTTTCCAGATCAACTATCGGACGGATGTAACCTATGAGGACATGACTCGGGGTGTCTTGCTCGCTTGATATTACATAAGTCTCCCCATTATGGGTTACAACATTGGATGAAATAGCAGGACGATAAGGCCCCGCGAAGTCATCCTTGTCCAAGCCATTGAAATACATGTTAATATTTTGAAAGACATCAAGATTTACCTCTCCATCAGCAGTGGTGTGTTTGGAATAAATGTTAGGTTGAATTTCTTCTTACAAAGTGGGATCAGCAAGAGCCAAATAAGGGATTTCAGAAGGACGTAGAATTATTTTTTATCCGAGAGTGACTTTTGTTTTCTTTGCAGCTTTTTCATCACTGGTTGCTTTGTGTTTTTTGTCCTTCTTCGTAATATTTGGTGGGTTGTCCGATCCACTAGCCTTCTTGACAGTAACTTCAACTGCCTTTAGTAGAACATCATTAATCCCTCCTTGATTCTCCGAAGCAGTCCCTTCATTAGTTGTTTGAGGTGGGTCAGTTATGGTTTTCTTCTTTCTTTTGTTCTTCATCTTGTCCAGATGACTAGGGGCTTTGATCCTGGAAGACAAGTAAATTTTGGCGTCCTTAGCTTCTCCCTGTGGTATTTCACAGATGAGAATTCACAAAGTTCCCCGAGGTGAAACAATTATAGAAATCATTCCTCATTTTCTCCAAGGCCCAGACATTTAGCTTGGCGCAAATGTCTTAACCTGCCTCTACATAATCCAAGAACTCCTTCGGAAAAACTAAAAAGAGATAAAAATTAGTTCGAAGTAACCAGTTCAGAGTAACCACTTAGTATTTAAAATATTAAAAGAAACATGCATAAAACTCACCTATGCTCTTCCAGCGATTGGTCAGCTGGCTTAGGTTATAGTCAACCTTGATCTTCTTCCCATTCTCCCAAGATCCGCTGATGAATAGGAACTGTATCCTCCATTGATTTTCCGACTCTAGAAGGTCATTCACTACATTGTAATCATTCCTTATATTGCAATTGTAGAATGGAATGTGATGATTCATGCAAAAATTCACCACAGAAGCGAATTGTTCCATTGGTATTGGGATCTTGGATAGTTTAGAAGGCATGATGCCAACGATCAGAGTGTACCACGCATTTGGGCTTAGCTGACTCTGACATAAATTGATCATGTGGAAGTACCTGACTATCTCTAGATCCAAAGGAAACCAGAGTCCCCAGTTCAGCACCTCTATATAGACCATTAGCTCGTTGGGTTTGCAATCCATCAGAGTTTCTGAAGTGACCGGGATTCTCACCATGGCAGACTCAGAGATCCCTATTTCGTTCGAATATGACCCAATTCAGTTGTATGGGTGTATACGTAAGCGATGTTTTGAAAGGCTATCAGGTACTTTACTCTAACATTCCTGAAATTTGGCCCAACTTTCCCTTCCAGATACTCTGGAAACGCATCTGGATGAGTCAGACCCATTTTAATCTTTCCCTTTTGATCTGCAACAGTGTCCTCCGTTTGTCCGGATGCCTCAAAAGGAGAATCATATATACTATGCTCCATATTTTCTTCCATTACAATGGAAGGCTGTTCGGATGGCTTGGCTTCTGCTAGGGGATGTTTTCCAGATTATTTGGTTTCTGGAAAAGGTTTTATTATCTCTGAACTAGTGTGTTTCGAAGAGGTAGGAGTGGACTTAGCCTTGGATTGGCGAGTTATTCGGCGAAGGGTAAGCTTCTCAGGGGATTTCTCAACGTCTGAACCCATGGAAATAAAGGGTGAAGGCTTCCTAACACCAGAAACGGCTTTCTCTTTATGGAGAGCGTTTCTGAGATTCTTGAATAAAGGATCCTGATTGAAGAGGAGAAAGAGTTGGGACAAAAAGCAGTTTTCTGACCTTAGATGTATTTGATGACGATGACCATTGGTCTGTATTTATTTGTAATTAATTGATTCCTTCACCAGGAGAAACAAGAAGACCAGCATCGATTCTTTCGTCTGTTGCAACTTTTCTCGCTCTCTCCAACTCAAACAAATTTAGCCAACCCCCTTTTACCAAGTGCGTTTCTAGCTGTGAGCATAAATGACTCAAACACAAATTGGAAAATGTACTAAATTTTCTCTCACTAGAAATACTTGTGTTTTTAAGACAATAAAACAGTGGAATAGATTTATATAAACTGTGAAAATTGGGAGTTATTTAGGAGAAGATAGAACGATCAAAGCAATGATTAAAGGCTCCAAAGTATGGGAGCTAAATCCTAGGTAACCTCTTAGCCTAGTAGGTACGAGAATCTAGGAGAAAAATGGCTGAGAGGTCAAACCAGAGCCCGACACGTGTCCCGCGTTGAAAAAAAAGACTCTTGAAGTTCTTAACGGTAAAATCAGTCCCACCAAATTTCGAACAGAATGACTCTTGAAATTCTTAATAGAGGAAGATAAATTCTTCAGTTCGGATACAAAAACAGATCGGAAATAGTTGATTTTGATTCTTAAAGGTTAGCTTTTCCAAAGATTATTTGCAAGAACTAAAGGGCTACTGATAAGGTCGGATATTTTAGCCACTGTATCTTGGTTTTATCCGAAGGGCAGTTCGGACCAAACCACTACCATGTGAAACCGAACAGGGCTATAGTGAAATATGACTAAGCTAGGTGCTGGTCACCTCATATCTTAGGCTAATGGGTCCTTAAACTTGAGCTGACTCCACCATCCGACCCGACAGGCCCATGGGTCATTAATTAAGTATAAATACCCCAACCACTTTCATTAACGGGGGTAATCAGAATTTAATACAAGTACACGGTATAATTATCTTACTACACTCTACCTTAAACATTATATTCCCAAAATACTTTAATAAATTACCCTCAAACAAAAATAAACCACACCAGGTATGACATATTCATTGTCACTCTTTTTGTTTTGCTTATTATCTATGGTAAATCTTCAACCCGAGATAAACTTATAAGTTGGAGAATAAACTCCCCTCCAAATTTTATCATATGCAACTCTGGTTCATAAACTATCAATCATATCCTTTATGATATATATTCTCTCAAAGTATCTGAGGATCTGATAGTTTCAAGCCTGGGTACACTTTGTGTGCCACTAATTTATTTTTTTGGATTAGAAAGACATCAAATGAGTTTTTCTCTTGAAACCAACACTTTTGTCAAAAAAATTGGCACGATAATTTACCACATATGACGAGATCATAATACAATAGTTTTTTGTTCACATCTTGTCCTTGCCTCTAAGGTATCGCACACGGTTTAGATTTTTTAGTACCTAGGTTAACTGACTAATATATCTCGAACCAAATTATAACTTACTATTGTTGATTATGTTGTGTGCAATTACCTTTCCCTTCATGTTATGGATGTTATAGGTGTTTGCTAACTATATCATTTGACCATGTTCATGCTACTTCATCTACATAAGGTTTGGGCCAATCCATAAGCCTTCAATTAGATTTAGATTTTTGTATCTCAGTTTTTACCCAAACTTTAGGCCAGTCATCTATTATAGAGTTTTAAAACAATTTTGAATCACTTTTCGAGATATATCCCAAACACATGCATGAACTATTTATTTTATTTTAATATATTTTTACCAAAAAAATCAAAAAATTATATTACGTTGACAAATTATTTGTTTTTCAATATAAATATTTATTTTTTTGAAAACAGATAAATAATAATAATAATAATAATATTTCTTCCAAAAATTATAGTTTGAATATGTATATATATATATATATATTTTAAATGAATAAAAATAATTTATTGCTTTGAATTCTAAAAAATGTTAATTTAATTTTTTTAATGTTTTTATTTAGTAATATTTAATTAGCTAGAGTAAATAAAGTTTAAGCAACTAATTGATATGTAACTTTTCTCGCTTTTTTAAGGTTTTCTCTCGGTACAAAATCCTAAGGACCGTCGTCCTCCACAATTTGTATCTCGCCCATCTTGCTTCTTTCTACTTTGATCTACTCACATTTTATAAAGTTTATAATTCGAGACATATCTTTGGTGTTCAAAATCTAGTACCCTGACTTTGCACAATGGTTTTATGGTCCTCAGTCGCATAAGTTTTACATATGTTTTTTACATGGTTTACTATTACGTCATCTTTAACTCTTCATTTGAATTCTTGTCTCTTTCTGTCACATATATTGAATCTCTTTTCATCGTTGAAGGTTGCGACCTAACCCAAACGGTTTGGTAGAACCACGGGTGAACCGTCACGTTTAAGTTAATCACTCATGTGAATGAGTATTTTGAATATTCTCTTATTGTATCTCGGCTTACCAACTCTATTGTTGGTGAGAAAACTTCACAAATCGTGGAGATTGTTCATGTTTATAGGTCTTCAGCTTGGGTGACTCATACTTACGGTCGGACCAAAAATCTGTCTCTATATTGGTTTTGGACATTTAATAATAAAATTATAAACTTATATAAATGAATACGTAAGAGGTGAAATGAGCTCTTATAGTTTGTTTTGGCTATTTCCTGGTTTGTTGTGGATATTTAGTTGGTCTTTCTAATATCTACGTGTAATATTCTACTTTCTTTATCGGTTAAAATATTATGTTCTTCCTTAAATATAGGGTTGGATGGTGTTGTTTTGACGGGTTTGATTGATTTATGTCTTTTCAATTTTTGTAATTATATTAGTTAAAGAAGTTATATGTTTTGACTATTATAATCCAGGTCTCACTACTGAAAAAATAACATTTTACAATGCACTGAAAAATACCAAAAACGTCTATGATTGATTGATATTTATTGTTAACGACAAGATTACAACAAGTACACTTGGTTACTACTACTTTGTTGGTAACGTGAATGAACAATGACCAATTTTTTCATAATATGTAGTTGTTAAGATTTAGCTATAATTGTTTATTTCTAATTTGAACCGATTGAAAACATGTAAAGTCATAGTAAATCATTGTAAATACGTTGCAACCATCAAAACAATACTAAAACCGATCTAATAATATTGTACCTAGCTATAGTGGCACGTGAAAGCATTATTGTGATAATATTTTAATGACGTTGCTAGGTTAAACGAATTTTGTTTCAACCTACTTGACGGTCGTAGCTAATTATTGATGAATATTGTTGCGATAAAATGAATAACTCGACGGTCATACCAATAATAAAAATAGTCTTAAAGAATTGGAGAAAATGAATAGATATAGAGGTGTTAATGTTAAATTAACATGATAATAGTTGTAACAATAGTTAAAAAGTTCAAATAATCTTTAATTGTGTTAAAACATTACGACAAAAGAGAAATTTAAGAAAGTAAATGCAGTCAAACCTTTACGCACATCATATGTACCAATTATCAAATGTTATTTCTATATGTGATTTCTTCTCCACCTCCACCTATTTTTAAATAAGCATATTAGTACATAAATTCAGATCTTATTTTATGCTAGTGTATTTACTCTAGCTTTGATAGCACAATGCAAACTGTTGCTTTTGAACTCGAAAGCTTCTTTAAACTATAGATAAAAGATAAAAACTCTTGCAGAAAAATTCTGGTACAAGAAAACTTATATATACCATTTTACGCACAATACTCAATTTCTTATTCGTCTTTATTGTCATCTTCTACGTTATTGTCTTGATCTTATTCGAAGTGCATCCGGGTCAATTTCTTACAAGAAGTCAATATAGTTGAGCATACAAAGATCACTGCATGTATGTTTACTCTCCATATTAAAGTCTAAATGTATTTTTTTTCTTCTTGTAATATTACTTTATTCACATGTTTTTTTCTCTTATTTTGGTGGAAACAATTAGAGATGCATGATACAAACCTTCATCGGTTTTTCCAACTGTTTTAATAATCAAACAATTATTATATATATATATATTATACTAAAAAAGAATTAGATCAAAAATTAAAAAATTAACCTTAATACATCTTGGTGATGAGATAGAACATCTTGTAACATATGTGTTACATAAAATACTTGATCAAGATATTAGTTTATTTTGTGATACTAACCTTATCAAAATTTACGATATCATGATCAGTCTTTCCATTAATATAATGATATGTTTATAGCTAGATAAGAGATAAAGTGATAAAGTTGACATAATTTGAATGTTCACTTAAATTTGTTTATACCAGCAACAAATTTCAAAATAATCAAGTCGTTTAGAAATATTTACTCATAAAATGCATATCTAAAAAAATCTACATAGCAAATTCTCATACGTTAAACTTACCTGACCATCCAGAATTTGAATATCATTAGAAGATTTTTAAGTACTCCTATGTGTAACAAAGCTAAAGTATATGGATTTACCAGTTTCACGGTCGATAATGACCATTGCTGCAATAGAGAACAACAAACTAAAACTCAAACCTTAAAAAGAATAACAAGTCTCTTCTACACAATAAAATCACAAGAGTACAAAACGGTAACATACATCAACATGAGTTGAACCAAAGAGTCATCTATGCTCAAAACTACAAAAATAAGAAAGGTTCAATAGTTTATAAATTAATAAAGAAGTCCACCTAACTTCTTATTTATAAAACAGGCACAACGAATTTTGTCAAGATCGCTTGTTATCTTTGACCATATCACTATATTTTTTTAATATTCATATGAGATTACCCTCATAAATGGCATAACATATACCTGTATATTTTGGATGTTAAAACATATTAACACTAAAAATATGTATAACAACAAAATATATAGTCATTCTAATTTACAAAAATCACATCCAATAAAAACTTTGGAATATGACATGCATCGCACTACTTGAAGAAGATATGGTTTAAACTGAGAAACTTGAGAATTGATTTGTTTGATTGCTAGCTACCTGAGTATGTTTCCAACATTACTTAAAATTGTCATTTTTATGATCTAAAATGCAATGATTATAGTCAAATAAAAAATACACAACCAATGACATGCATTACTTAAATGCAATGATTATAATGTAAAAAAAATCACATCCAATAAAAACTTTGGAATATGACATGCATTGCACTATTTGAAGAAGATATGGCTTAAACTGAAACACTTGAGAATAGATTTGTTTGTTTATTGTCTGCCTGAGTATGTTTCCAGTATTACTTAAAAATACCATATTTATGACCTAAAATGAAATGATTATAGTCAAATAAAAAATTCAAAACCAATGAACTTGATAATCAAATGGACCAATCAAGATAAAATAGTATATGCTATAGAGAAAGAAGAATAAAGGGAAAATGTGACTTTTAATAAGAAACTACAAGACCTTTAAAGCATTTAAATAACCAAATATCTCATACCAATGAAATGGATATTAGAATAATAGAACATGGACATCAATTAACAAAACAAAGACATTTAACAGTCAATGTACACATACGAAAAGTTAAACCCTCAAACTAGTAAAATGAGATTAATCAATGAAACATAAAGTAACCATATAACCTAGTCATACTATAAGTATCTAATGTTATTTTCACAAAATAGTGATTACAAAAATGAATCATATAAAATAGTTAACAACAAAAGAGAATTGATATCATAATTTCTTTGAAACCCTATACAAATAAAATGAAACAAACAAACAAAATAATAAAGGGAAATGGAAATCTATAAACTTTTCTAATTATTAATGTTTGAGAAAGCTTTAAAGCGTACCTCTTCTCTTTTTCACTCAAGGGTTTGAAGATGACTAAAACCATATTACTTGATTAAGGATTTTATGCGGGAGAAAAAAGAAGAGAAATGTGATTGATCTGCACTTTTGCCTTGAAAATTATATTCATGGCCATTAGATGTGGGTTGCGATGGTAAATCGTCTTCATTCTTTGATCTAATTATGTTTAGTTAAATTAAGATGTAGCCTAATTTTCAATAATAACCTCAAACGGCGAAAACAAAAAGACAATAGTACAAAATCAAATATAAGAAAACCTTAAAATTGGAAATAAATTCTAAAAGAGAACACGAACAATAATATAACGATTTATTTTTTGAATCGAGAGAACAACAAATCTTAGATTTTTGGTGGAGAGTAGTTTATGCATGTGAATTAGGTTTTTGGGTGGAAAGTGAA
Source organism: Limnanthes douglasii subsp. nivea (assembly GCA_036936605.1). NCBI lineage: Eukaryota > Viridiplantae > Streptophyta > Magnoliopsida > Brassicales > Limnanthaceae > Limnanthes > Limnanthes douglasii. Next base: position 147,905,626 of record JAUPFV010000001.1, on the reverse strand, counting down.
GTTTATGGATGGTTTTAGGGGATAGATTGATTTTAGTGTCTAATGTATTTGAAATTGAGTTTTTGGTGGAGAGTGAAGTTTGGAGGACATATCGATTTTGATGGGTAATGTCGATAAGATTTGTGTTGTTGGAAAATATATGGATTTATGGGGTAATTTATGTGCGATTTAAGTTTATTTGATAGGTTATTTTAGCATGCTAATATCTGATTTGCACAATTAGTAGTAAATTGATAACTACTTTATTTTCGGACTAACTAAAACAATGATAAAAAAAATCTAATATTTGCAAGGTCCAATTAATTGCTATTACATGGTGAAATAAGTTTTGTTTGCAACTAAATGTTATATCGTTGCAACTTCGTAAGTAATTATCGATCTGAAATTGATTTGATGAGTCACAAAATGTTTTGTTACAAATTCGTTATAAATTGATCGCTAATGACTTATTGAATAGTTGTATAAGACTATTTTTTCAATCATGTTTGCGTTTTTGTCGTCGCTTCCACAATTCGTTTTGGTTAATTTATTTTGATATTTTTGGATTGATCTAAATTTTAGATATTCAATTTAAACCTTAATTTTCCTTTTTGTATTTCAGCTTGTTTTGTAATATAGCTCGTTATCTATGATTTTGGCATTCAAAAAATTTAAGCTTAAATTATATACATTTATTGTAAAAAAACTGGAATGAGTACCTCCAATAATTTTGATTCCATCCACAACGCTTGACTTGGAAAAATAATAGAAAATCTTATAAATAATTGAATATTTTTTAATTACCAAAACAATCATTATTGTTGCTAAAATTATGACCATCAGACATTTCGTGCATGTCCTTTTCTCCCTACGCGTAACGCCGTTATCTTCAATAGTTGAATCCACATGGGTTCGAGCCTACATTTGACACCGACGTCAAAGACTAACGATTGTGTTACACCGTGGTTCGAAACGGGCCTACATGACCAATTCAAAAAAGCAGGCCGCCCACTTGTTGTACCTCCTTACGCGTCAATTCGGTAGGAAAGAAGGTTGATGGGGTATTTCCTGTCAGGTCCTGCCCCCTCAATCATCATCATGCATGCTAGCCTAAATTCTTATCGTAGGGGAGAACTGTCTTCAATTCATTCGAATTTGGTGGCGAAGTATACCAGTAAAATAGTAGTAGTACTAATATTTACTGTATTTTTATTTTTTTTAAATAATAATAATAATAATTTAATTAAAAAATATATTCATAAATACATTTTCAAACCATTACCACGTAATATTTAAAAATTAAATACTATCCATAAATACTTTCATCATGGAAAACCACAATTAACTTTTTTTAATCTAAATCTCTCTATTATTTTAAAAAAAATCATATTTTTCAAACCATAGTTTGTTTTCTAAACTAGAAAGTACCATCAATTTTGTTTGTTATTAAGACGAACAACAGTAGATCTATTAATACTATTTTTTGAATTTTTTAGTTGTGGTTCAAATAAGTCGCATAGTTTATTTTCCAAAAAAATAACCTAGTTGATTTTTCAAGGAACTTACGTGTATAATTTTCAAAGAACTCACATTGTTGATTTTTAAAAGGACTCGTATGTTTAATTTTTTAAAAAACTCACATGGTTGATTTTCCAAAGAAGTAGTATGGTTGATTTTTCAAAGAACTCGCATGTTGAATTTTTCAAAAAAATCACATGGTTGATTTTTCAAAGAAATAACATTGTTCATTTTTCAAACAAATAGCATTGTTATTTTTTCAAAGAACTCGCATGGTTAAAAATATACAGAACTCTTCTGGTTGAACTCGCATATTACTGATGATTTTTTTTTAAAATATCATCAATTTTATAGCTGTGTTGGTCTTAAAAAACAAATTCGATTGTACTTTCATGTTTTTTTTCCCGAGCTCCAGTTGGATAGATATGGACCTTTTAAAAAATATAAAAAGAAAAAATAAGAAATATAAATTTTGGTTCAAGAATTAAAAGTGGTTACGTGACTCGTGATGATGAAGCATGAGTATTTGGGTATTATTAAAGAATTGAATATTGAATTAGAGTTATTTAGATGAGATAGATCTAAAATAAAGATAAATGATAATTTCGATATTACATAACACTATAATTTGTGAGCAGAGTACCTTTGATGTCATTTCTCGTTAATTAAATTGTATAATTATAAAAAGAATTTCATATAATTGGTAATGAGGTAATTTGTTCCGTCATACCAAAATATTCATTAAGATTAGTCAAAAATACATTTAACCGTATATATTTAAGTATCCGTGAGATATTTATAATAACCAAATCATATATAAAGGTTTAACTTCAACCAATAAAATTAACATATCTTTATTATTATTTTTATTTTTATTATTCTCTTAATTATTTATTTTTAAACATTTCATGGTTCACTATTAGATCAATCTTCACTTTGGTTGAGCTTAACGATCACGAATATCCACATCAATTGCGCCGTCCGTGGGAAACAAAGAATTTTGGTTTCTATTGAGAAAAAAGTAATTTTAAAATATGAACGAAATATGTTAGACGTGGTCGAGAACGTTTATTTCTCAGTCCATGGGGAGATTGAGATTAAACTTCCTCTGAAAGAACACCTAAAGTCCTATGTGGTAGAAGTCATACCAAGCGAAGAGGACTTGCAATGCCATATACTGAGATTAACCGTCTGGCTCAGTAGTTGAGAAACGAACAAATAACTGACTTCTTACATTTACATGAGCAACTTATAACGCAAGCTTACAGACTCAAATATAAATATGAACAATTGACACAAAAGATGAGGAAGAATGAGACAATGCCACCCCAAGAATGGTGCAGACATGTATGAAAGATACGCTCATGAAAATAAGAGAGACCAGAGGGGAGTACAAAAATTTGAATCTGATCGATGATCCAATGATAGTGATCAAACGAAAACGTTGTAGAAACATAAGGAGGATCAAAACTCCATTGTCCAACTATGGTATACGGAGAATGAGTATATCAGAATCAAGGGTGAAGAAAAATAAAAAAGACCCAATTATTCAACAAATCAAAATACATGTATAATACCAATCATGACATCGATGCCAAGTTACGTCCTACGACCGCCATGTTTTAGGTCTCCACTGGGTTATATTCCAATAAACTATGTACCAATTAATTATCTGAGCCAAACTGTTCAACTATGAATGCTATAAAATATAAAAAGAGTTTCATTGGGATATCCACCAAATTTTGCCCAAGGGAAACGAAAATATGGTATTCATAGGTGGACGCATGACTTTCGCAGTATCAACCATGATATGTACATCCAAATTTGTATAAGACCATCCGCAGTAGTGGGGATATATTATCTCCCAAAAGTGCGCCGCATCAGCGCCATCTCAGGATAATCCCCAAATAATTCTCCAAAAATTCTAACTTCATGCAGCAGCAGAGCATATTTCATCTTTCAGCATACTCTACCATTTCTCTCTCTCTTCCACATCATAATATCTTTAAAAAAAATCGGTGTCCGAATCAAACAAACCAAGTCTCTATTTATAGATCTCAAAAAATTGTGAATCATGGTATAATCTTTTTATTTTTTAACTTACTAAAATATTCCAAAAATCATTTTGAAAATAAAAAACAAATAAAATACTCAAAATATTTCGGTGTCCGAATCAAACAAACCAAGTCTCTACTTGTAGATATCAAAAAATAAAAAATAATGATATTTTTTTTTACCATCCAATATTTCTATAAAATGATTTTTATAAAAAAAAAGTAGGACCTGCAGCGTGCCACATGGCACGCTGCTGTTGGTGATGGCAGAGATGAACCCGGGTTCATCTTTTGTATGCCACATAGGATTAAATATACACTGCTACAGAGGATTATGCGTATTTTTCAACGAAAAATCCTATGTTGCGGCTGGTCTAAATACAAAAGCATACTGAAGGACAAAACTAAATAAAATAGTGAGAATTGGAAATTACCAATGTTCTAATAATATTACCCTTTTAATGAAGGATCTAGATGGCTTCTACGGGGATGATGAACCACAACTAGAATATGAGTCTGCACTAGCACCGAGAATAATTTTTCGAATCATACAAGAGCATTTTGATAATCATAATATGGATAAGTATAATGGTAATGAGTGACTTAGAGCACCACATTAGTAAATTCAAAAATAATATGTTTCAGTATAGAGGAGATATAAGATCAAGTACGGAGTATTTATTATGACTTGGGAACAACGATGCAATGGGGAAATAATCTCCTACCAGGTTGCATAAAAAATTATAAGATGTTTCGAACTGCTTACAAAAAGAAATATGTGAGTTCAAAAGAAATAAAATAAGATGAAGACTTTACAGTCCATTACAAATAAGGGGATAATAAAATTTTGATGGATTAAACAAAAAGATTCGAAGAAACATAGTCAAAGTTACAAATTTGACATGATTTGGTGGCGGTAGCAGCTTTTAGACAGTGAGTTAAAAAATAAACATTGTCGGAGGAAATAATGAAAAACACTAATATTCAGAGATCTATTGGCCTACGTGGAACGATTCATCAAGAGGGATAAGATGGACAGGGCAAAGAAAGCGGGAAACCTTGACAATCTAACTCAAGGTTCTTTGACAAGAAAAACTAACATTATAAAAAATAAACTTAAGAGATAAAGAACCAAAGACTAATGGTGCTTTAGCCTCGGCTAAACCAAAGGCTAATAAATATAAAAAATAAATCCAAAAGGTAACTACAACGTCATAACTACTAGAAGAATAGATCGATCACTGAGGGGACCATTCACTGAACAAACATAATCACCAACGATGATCTACAAGAAACTGAAAGATTCTATCAAGTATAATCACATAGAAAGATATTCAAACCAAAAGAGAACAAAGACAAAAATAAATACTGTAATTTTTATGATGACATAAGTCACTCTACTAAAGATTATTGGTTCTTGTATGAGAAAATCTAAATTTTGATAGACGAAGTAAAGTTGAACGCGTTCAGGTAATATCGTAGTACAAACCTCAGTAAATCTCAACAAGCACTCAGTACAAATTCCATAACCGAGGTGAGCAAGAAAAGAATGAGGAATACCATGACCTCGACCTGAAGAGACAAACAATAAGAATGATTGATGGAGGAGACCCATATTATGGATTAATCAAAAGATGAAGGATAATGTACACCAATAAAATTGAGATAGTATGTCAAGGTCAAACATCCTCACACTTATATGGAACCCCGTATTCTGACATGTCCTTCATAAATGATGATTTAAGAGGAGTAGCCTCTCCCAGTATTGATGCGGTATTGATCATAGTGGAGTTGGATTGAATAAAAATAAAAAAGTGATGTAAGAATAAACAGAGAACCAGTGTTTATCCAAATTCAAAGAGTCATGACGGGGTTTACAGGTGCAAACACAACAGTCCTATGAGAATTAACTTTAGATGTGGTCATCGAAAAACAAATATTCCATAAAAGGGTAACATGTCTTTTCATTGTGCTATACGCAGTATCTTCATATAATATAATCCTGGGCTGTTCACGGCTAGAATAAATGTATGTTATAGTGTATAAAATACAATGATGTATAAGATATCCTATAAACGGCAAGTGGCTGTAATAAGTGGAAACCAAAAAACAACCAGGGATTGATATACAACATCCGTAGCTCTCAAAGCATAATTACTAAAAAATGATTAAGTCATCTTGGAGGAGGAAAATGATGCTAGATAAGACCCTCAATTGGTGTAGCTAGTGGAAGAAGCAACAAATTTATCATAGAATAAAGGAAAACCCTAAAGATCGACATAAATATAGCAAATGATCTCAGTTACAATTTTTTTAGTTTTTCAAAAAATAAATTAGATTTATTTGCAAGAATTACATAAGATATAAAGGTACTCATGCCCGAGATTATATGTCACCGGTTAAATATAAATAATAATTTAGAACAATAATTTAAAAAATGAGATTTTATTATCAACAAAAAAATGAGGGCATTGTCACCGAGATAGACAGACCGACAGCCGTAAGATACGTAGAAGAGTAAAATTATCCAATATGGATAACAAATCATTTCTTGGTAAAAAATAAAAATGGGAAGTAAAGAATGTGCATAGACTTCACAGAGTTAAATAAGGCAGGTTCGAATGACCCATTTCCACTTCTAAGAATCAATTAGCTCGTAGACACAATATCAGATAACAAAATACTATCCTTCATGGTTGCTTTTATATGATATAACCAAATCTAAATGAAAGAAGAAGATCAAGAACACACGATGTTCATTACTAATATAGGGTTGCATTGCTACAAAGTAATACTATTCAGATTGAAAAATACCAGAGCAACCTATCAAAAGTTGGTAAATAAAATAATCACAACTCAGGTAGGCAGAAATATATAAGCTTACATCGATGACATATTAGTAACAAACATACATGAAAAACATATGTCAGACCTTATCGAGACATTTAGAAACCTTAGACGTGCGAATCTTAAACTAAATCTAGAAAAAAAACACATTTGATGTTTGCTCAGGGGAAATAGTCTGATACATGTTGAATAAAAGAGAGATCAAAGTAGATCCAACCCAGCTCGCCATAGCAAAAATTGATGCTCCAAAAAACATAAAAGAAGTTTGAATTCTAATAGTAAGGTTAGCCGCACTCATAAAGTTTTATCACACTATTTGAACACATGTCGATTGTTGTTCCAAGTATTGAAAGGAGCAAAAATGTTCAAGTGGATCCCAGAATGTGATTATGCATTCAATAACATCGAAAAATTCTTGGCAGTATCAGAAGTATTAACGAAGACGAAGTAAGGAGAAAGTTTATATATGTATTTGGCAGTATCAAATTATGCAGTGAGTGCAGTATTAATTAGGGAGTACAGAAGATAATCTAAAGTCGTATACTATATAAGTACATCTTACTACCAACATTAACTACATATTTTCAATTAATGGTAGTAGCGGCTATGAAAATGACACCATACTTTCACGCACACATTATCATTATATAAACCTCATTATGCCTACAAAATATATTACAAAAGCTCGATGTTCAAATAATATTGACCAAATATTCAATATAACTAAGGGATTGTGATATCAACTTCAAACCTATAATGATAATAAAAGCTTAAAACTTAGCTGATTTTTAATAGTATTCTAATATGAAAGACCAGTCATCATAGATGATGATTCATAAACACATGAAGAGTTAGAACCGATTGATAGAGTAAGAGGATTAATACAACTTGTCTCACTAACTAGTGATATTTAAAAAAATCCATTCGGTTTGGATTCACAACATCAAATAACAAAGAAGGGTATAAGGATGTCATCGTAAGACTTCAGTTAGCAAAAATCTGAAGAGAAAAAAATACTATTTTTTACTGACTCTCAATTAGTGGTTAGCTAGATAACATGCCAAGTTAAAGAAAATAATTATAACATATCCAATATCAAAAAGAGGTACATCGTTCCGTTTCTAATTTGACCATGTAGAATTCAAACAAGTGACAATGGAACAAAATACAATCACCGATGTGTTGGACTCTATGACATACACATCTTCAGCGTTATGAGTAATATTACAAGAAATCCATCGATCATGCTGCCAAACTATTTTATTTTTCAACTTTTACAATAAAATGACTAATGATAATCGAATGAGAAGAAGATGAAGAAGATTAGAGAATTCTAATAAAAAATTACCTCATAGAAGGTATCCTACCCGAAGACAAAAATGAGACAAGAAAAATAAAAAGAATATACACAAGGTGTGTGTAGAAAATAGACACATTTCATAATAGAGGATCATGACAACCCTCATTAAGGTTCTTAGTCACTGATGAAGCAAATTTTGTAATAAAAGATCTACACGAGGGATTGGGAGGCACTTACGACAAATACAAAGACTTACATAAAAGAATATTACTATGAGGATATTATTGGCCAATAATCATGAAAGATGCAAAGCAAAAAGTGAAGACATATGACATATGTTAAATGTTCACAAATTTTATCCATATTCAACTGTGTTGTTAAAAACGATAGCATAGGCCACCAATTTGACATATAGGGTATATAAATTGTGGGAGTATTCCTAATGGATTTGAAGGACGAAATACTTATTTTTGCCATAGACTATTTATCCAAATGGGTAGAAGAAAAAACAATATACATCACGACTTTAGAGGTAATTTTATTTATAAAAGTAAGTATATATTACATGTATATGAATGCGAGAGCTATCACCATTAGTAATGGAATATATTTCCAAACTGATAACATCACACAATATTACACAACGAACGAAATCAAGGAAATATTCTCTGCTCATTTCCATCCTTAAGATGGGCAAGACAAAGTGACTAATAGAAAAATAATTGAGGGTATGAAAAATATGTTGGAAGAAGCATTATGAAATTGTCCACATACCCTATAAAAACATTTCTGGTGATACCAAAAACTACATAGAACTACCACATAAGAAACACCATTTGACATGGTATATGGCATGGAGGCAGTAGTAGTAGTATAAATATTTATGCTACCTTACAGGATCACAACATACAATAAACAGGGAAGAAATAAACATGGACGCACATCTTCGTCTAGAACATTAGAAGGCATGCATGAGGGAATATATATATATAAAGTTCGGTTCAGGAGTTTCAAACGAGGAGAAAAAACGCTAAGAAGAGTATTTCAACATCCATAAGAATGACTGTTTATGGTCCAAGCAAATATTAAAACAGGACCCCATAAGTTGTTAAACGAAAATAGAAACCAATTTTGGTACCTTTAGATTATAAAATATTTGAAACTTTACCATAATCATACGAACTAACAAACTTATAACTTACTCCTCATGTAAATCGTATTTATTAAATTATAGGGATGTACTTTTTTCTCCGTAAGTGGCACGATAATATTTTAACAAGGCATTCAACATTAATAAACTATTTTTAGTACTAAAAATATGATATATTTACCTTTTTATATTATTTTATCTCTTTTTGGCGACACCTTTGATTAATTATTTTATGAATACTTTAATCTGCTTATCTGTTACTTTATTTTCTCGATGCCTTTTGTCTTTTCCTATTATCACATGTGCTTAAACTAATCAACTTTGTTGATGTTGATCTTTATGCTTTAACTTGTCATATGAATCTTTAGATTTTCCATTAAAAGATAAAGGCGTCTAAGTTACATATAAACTTATCAGTTTGCAAATTTTATGAGCGACGTAATCCTGTTTTTCATTATCACCCTCATTCGCTTCAACTGCATAAACAAAGGTACTAGGTACTCTGAAAATAGTACCGGACAAACCATATAACCCCTTAATCAAATTACGTACCTTTGATTGGTGACCTTTGCCCTTGCACCTAGTAGATTTGATAGTGCTTTCATTTCAAAAACACATAAGCAAAATTGACTTCGACATTCGTGCTAGACCATAATTTTGCCAATACAAAGTGTTCATGCACCATTATAAAAGCATAAAATAAATGAAAATTTATTGGCCTCGTCCGTCATTTTACCACACCTTTTACACATAACTTTGACTAGCTGATCATCAAAAAGGAAATTGATGGTAGAACTTGAAATACAAATACAAGCTTAGACATTGTAAAAAAAGTAAAAACACAAATACAATAAGCTCAAAGATATTGATACTTATGATTTACAATCCAAGAAAGATCAACAAAGCTCTAACAACCAAAACTTTGGTGGCCTAATTCCCCCGAACTTAAAGGAAGCTATTTCCCAATTTTCCATATCTCTGAGAAGGTCGTTAACTATCCGAGAAAATAGATAAATATCAACGTATAATAAATGATTTTTTTCTCAACTGATAAATGTAACACCAACCAAAAAATCATTAACAAAAAAACGTCCAAATAGTTTTCTCGACATAATAATAGTAGAAATAAATAAAATCGAAACTTGAAGACTCAACTGGCTTGGAAAAAGTTGACTCAAATGAATAAATGCGACTAACTCATTGTTTAGAGTAAAATAGAGCCAAACGAATAAGTTGGGGTCACGACCAAGATGAATAAATCCATCACTACTAATATCTTCAGCACTATAAGAATTCATACTTCAAGATTGGAATTACAAAATGATAAAAATCATTGGTTTTATCTAAGAATTTTTTTTTAAAAAAAAAGAGGCGGCTACTTTCTTATAGTAAACTAACATGTGGAGAAGAGTATACAGAGAAGGCCAAGAAAAATAAATAAAGTAAACTAAAAAAATTAAAGGGTATTGAATCCAAGTAAAAAAGAGAAAAAGTACTTTCAACTCTTAATCTCTCCCATATCATACGGTGTCTGAATAAATACGACTTATATAAAAACCAGAAAAAACTAATGATAAAATAATCTCAAACAACTAAGCGTGTGTGAAAGAGAATAATAGGGCATTCCCATCTGTATAAACCGTGAGTCTACCTGCGTAAGTTAAGTATAAAATTAAGAAGAGGTCATTTTTAATCGTAGTTACTTGATAAAAAAATCAAAAGTTCTTAATTTGCAGAAGGTACTAAGTACAACAATATATTACTCGTAATTATATTCTTCCAAAATAAGAAAAATGTGATTTGGCAAAACCGATATATAATAAAATTATTAGCCTTTAACCTTAGTAGTATTAAGAGAGATACTAAAAGATTAAAAAAATTTAAAGTGTATAATTACTTGGGAATTCAAACTATGAATTAATTATTGCTAATAAAAATGTATTCTAAGTGTATAGTGATTTGGATATATAATAAGCTCTAGCAATGTACAATAGCAATGTACAATGTAGTTAATATATAAATATTTAATTCAATTTTATAATCCATCAAAAGTATAAAAGGTTTGCTTCGGCGTGATGTGTACCATTATACTAGCCTTAACTGTGCACAAATAAAATATAAAGAATAATTTAAAAAAAAAAATCATATTCATTCCCTCATCTTTCATTAACTGCTAGCGGAGCTACATAAATATTTATGCAAACAAGCTATAAAAAATGAAAAAACAAAATAAAAACGAAATAAAGATAATTAAAAAAAACAAATCTGAAAAAACATAAAAATACAAGACAAAATAACTTTAAAGCATCGTCAACAATAAGTCGAAGTTTTTAAAGTGATTACATATTCAAAGATAAACTATCTTCTGAACTAAATAATTAATAGACATATGGTGCTTTGACAAATATAAAAAATGCTACAAATAAAAAATAGGTGTCTCGACAAAGAGTAAAAAACACTTCAGCCAATATAAAAAAAGCTTCGGTCAATATTAAAAACGTTTCGGACAACAATAAGCTAGTGTTCCTTCGTGACCCTCATCGAGACGAGCAAGACTACTGATAAGGGAGTAATTAGTCAAACTTGAAAAAATTAATCAATTAAGTTATTAAAATGTTAGAAATATATTTAGACTAAGTCAAAGATACGGTTAATGCATATCTGAGTGGTTAGAGAAATATCATCAATTATCTCCAAATATCTAACTTAGTGAGTAAAATTAACAGATCCTTACCATTACTTGCATAAGCATTCTTGCATTCTTTTACTCTCTTAATCATATGTTTCTAAACGTCCACCCGGTTTATTTTTGGATAATCTTTGCTTCGGTTGAACCTAGTGATCATAAAATATTCACTTCAATAATAAATTAATATTTTTTGATGAATGATTATAAATATTTGTTAATATTATCAATAAATAAATAAATAATATTATATTTATAATTATTTATATTGGTAAAATATAAATAACATGATAGTGCATAATTTTAGTTTTCTTAATTTTATTGTTTGTGATAATCTTCTATCTGTAGTTTTATAAAAAGAGACTCATCAAACAGTTAAAAAATTATGTATTTTTTCTTACAGTTTTTATAAAATATTTTTTGTTATGATATTTGAAGTGTCATCTTAGTATAAGACTCAGAAGATAAAATTTAATATTTTATTTTTTATTTTCCATCGAATTAAGTTTATCTTTTCCGCTTATTTATAATAAACAAGTAATTATTAATTTTATTAATATTTATGGAAACCATAAAACGACATTTATGGAACAAAAATGATAATAATTAAAAATATAAAAATATGTGTGATATAATAATAACAAAATTTGGATCGTAAAAAATTTAAATTTTCACTATTTTGTTTATAAAACAATTAGTTTTAAAACAACTTTACAAATTTTAAAACAATTTTGATAAACTTTAGAATTATTTTTTTACTCCAAATACGTGTAATCATAAAATTTATATGAAATAGATCACATTTTTTTATTAAATTCATAATAAATCATTTGATATATGTTTGATGTAGTTATTATCCAATACTTAAAACAAATAGATTTTAGAATATTAATAATTTTTGGAGTTTTTAAAAATCCTACACTAATTATTAATTTGGTTAAAAATATTAAATTAAAAAATTAAATATATACTATCGAGTATTGACTATACACGATGTATATTGAGACCAAATTCTTTTGTTTCAAATCAAATGAGTAACTTGTGATTATCGAATTTAGTTTTTTCAATATTTAACATAAATATTTTGCATTTTTTTTTCTATTTTTGGTCTCTCCAAATCTCTATATAAAGTTATCTAGCACTATGACATGATTTGTTCATATTAGACACTAAAGAGATCATCTACGTATCTCAACTAGTATGGTTCTTGATGAATTTTTAGGATACGACTAAAGTCTCACATCCCACAATGGTTAAACATATGAATTGTCAATGGTACATAAGCAACACATATATCGACTAGTGTGAGACCTTTTGGAATTGGACCAAAAGCAAAGTCGTGTAGGCCTTTGGTAATATGGTATAATTATCCTTACTTATATATGACGGCAAAATATGTGATACCTTTATTCCCAACAAATGGTATTAAAGCTAGAGACCCAATAGAACGCGATGTGGATGAAATTCTCGGAGGTCGAACATGTTGAACCAACAGTCGTGCTTAAGGTGAATAATCTGTTATATATGATCTAGTTCGCAGTGCATGTGGCTCCTTAGATAAAAGCGGTGTGACTTATATGGAGTGGCGCTAATGGAAACGATGTGATCAATGGGAAAACCTAGTTTAGAGTGCCTATGGAGTGTCGCTAAGGAACATGTAAGGTGGTATTGAGTGAGCAGATAGATCTGATGTAAAGCTCTATGTGTCATTGGAGACGCAACCTGATTAGAGTGAGTGAATGGAAGTCAACTGAGATGAGGTTAAAATGATACTTTGTACGAGAAGAGGATTTGTTAGGGTGCACCAAAGTCCCACATCCCATATCGGTTAACATGGGAAAGATCGATGATATATAAGTAAGAACATATCTCAACTAATATGAGGTATTTCAGAATTTGACCAAAACTAAAGCCGTGCGGGCCTTTGGGCTCAAATCACACAATATCATACTAGTGTGGTCCGATTGTTCTTACTTATATATGGAGGCGGAATATGCGTTACCCATATTCCAAAAATGGTATGAGAGCTCCAGGTTCAAACGAAACACGATGTGGATGAAATTCTCAAAGGTCGAACATGTTGAACCAGCATTCGTGCTCAAGGTGAATGATCTGATATACACAACTTAGTTCGCAGTGCATGTGGCTCCTTAGAATAAAATGGCATGACTTGTATAAAGTGATACTAACGAATAGGTGATGTGATTAATGGTAAGACCTAGTTTGGAGTGATGATATTTAATTTGTTGATTTTGATAAATTTAGTCCATAAACCTGTAAAATTTAAATGAAATTAGTCAATGGACTATAAACAAAAAATCGTCATAGTCGAGGAACAATCACCAATTAAAGCCTACTAAGTAATTCTCATATCGTATGTTGTTCAAGTTAGTTTGGATAATGATTAGTAATGTAATCACTGATGGGCAATGTTGCACCATAAACAAATAACAATTATCTTTTTAGTCATTTGTTAGGTATTACTTAATGATAAATGTCTCCAACGATATCGAAAACCAAACCTTACTGTCATCTAATACCTAAACTTCACTTACAAAAATCTAATACCCATTTTCTTAAAATAACTCCATTTTAATACCCAAGTCTCTAATAATACCTTAAAAATCCATGCTTCAACATCATCCACGTAACCAGTTCTTATTCTTGAACCAAAGCTTCTCTTTTTATTACTTTTTTTACTTTATTTTGTAAAATATTCGTATCTCTTAAAACGAGCGCTTAGAAAAAAACAAAAAGTACCATCGACTTAATTTTTTTAAGACGAACAAAACTAGATCCATTGATGATATTTTTTTAATTTTTTAATTTTTTTTTTGCCAGTAACATACGAGATTAGGCATAACCAAACATGCGAGACTACACATAACCAACCATGCAAGACCAAACATAAATAAACATGCGTGACCATGTATAAAATCAGTTCTTTTTGTTTACCAAGTATACTGCTCTTCCATTTTTATTCTTTTTTCAAGGGTTCTCAAATAAATCTCTCAATACCTTCTTATCTTCCCCTGGTTTGGTCACAAGATGAAAATCTTGGACGCTAAGACAGCTTGGTCTACTTTTATATTTCCCATGTTGGAGGGTGTTTTTAAGGTTATTGATCTAGAAATCTAGAATCATGCGAGTGTCTTTGAAATCTTGTGGTCCTTAATTAGTAATAACTCTAACTATATTTGGTGCAACTCGATTAAAATTGAGATTATTAAAGATACTAATTTTTGGGCTCTTGATCTTGGTTCTTCCCCCTCATAGACTTAGAGGAAAATTTTATCTCTTAGGCATATGGCTAGAAATTTATTAGGGTGACGATCGACAACGGAGAAAATACCTCATTCTAGTTCGATCCTTAACTTCTCTCGTCTTCTCTTGTTACCCATTGCGGGCATGACATTATTTATGACTCACCACTGAGTAAGAACCTTAAATTTTCAGACCTCATCACCGATGGGCTCTGGAACTAGATAATTCATATTAGATCGGTAAGTGTTAGAAATCGCAGCAATCTTTAGGAGATCCACAACCTCATCATATCCATTTCTTCCCTATCATTATTTTCTATGACGTCTCCTACTGGATCTCTATGAAAGGACCCTCAAAGTTCACAGTCAAAGAACATACAATGACATTTGAATGCATATCCCATACTTTTGATGTTGATGAAATTACTATGTTATATTTCCATTTAACCTACAACTACATGAAATAGCAGCTAAGTAAATCGATGTAATTCATTTTGAATATTTGGGCGTGAAGGAGTTTTAAGTTTTAGATTGTATTGGTTACAAGTCATATTTCATGTCGCCAAAGTATCACATATATGAAGATAAATATTCTACATTGTCACATTGGTAAAGATATGGAGGAAAGAGAATAATTAGTAGCTCGTGAAAATTTAATTTCTTCCGAGAAAAAATATGATGCAGTCGGTGTTGAAGGTGTTGATGACCAAAAAGATAATGAAGATTATTGTTTTCTTTTTCAAGATGTAATTTGTTAACAAATAACTATTTTCTATGTTATTTTAATATTATAAAGCTTTGTTATATTTTTTAAGCTGTAAAAGTGTTGAATTTTGTCGTTTTTTGTTGTGTTTATGATTTTAAGTCTAATTTCTTAAACTTTGTTTTACATCATATGTGTTGAAATTAAAAAATATTATTTATGTTATGCAGTGTCATGATCAACAATATTATTCTTGTTATACAACCATGAATAATATGATCATTCATGTTACACAACCATGAATAACATGACTATTATTGTTATACAATCATACATAACATAACTATTTATATTATACAACCATAAATAATAAAACTATTCGTGTTATATAGTAATGAATAACATCAATATTCATATTATATAGTAGCGTGAATAACAAAATTGTTCTTGTTATGCAATCGAGAATAATATAATTATTCATGTTATAAAATTCTAAATGACTTGATTATTTATGTTATACAATATGAATAACATTATTATTCATGTCATACGATATAAAAAACACGACTATTCATGCTATATAACTTGAATTATTTGATGATTCACGTTAAACAATATGAATAACACGACTATTCATGTTATACAAATATTATACAAATAAAACAACCATTTTTCACATTATATAACATATTATTAACATTTTTATTCATATTATACAAACATTACACAAATTAATATTCACATTTTACACTTTAAAATACATTCTTAACTTTATAATTTATTCTATACATACACCACATTAATAAAACAATCATATTTTACATTACAAACTATACTTTTAATTTTTATATTCACGTTATGCACCAACATAACAACCATGTTTGATGTTATATAGACATCACATTAATAAAATAACCTTACTTGAGACCAAAATAATACACAAAAACATATTTATTTATGTTGTATATATTATGCTAAAATATTAATTAAATGAGGGGAACAATTTATATATGAAAACTAGTCTAGATCGACCTAATTAACCTACGATTAGAAGAATGAACTAGACAAAAATATAGGTGATTATCCAAGACAAAATGCAAAGAAAGAGTAAATCCATCGCGACAATGATCGTACGCTAACTATTATAATTTTTTATATTTTAATATGATTTTTTTTAAACTTGAAACTAGGCTTGTAGATCTTCATTATATGGTGTAAATACTCAAACGTTTTCGATAAATATATAAATAAATTTTAAATTGAATCATAATCTATGGAAATAAAGCTGTTAGTAGTTTTGACGACTATTATAAGAAAAACCACAACTTTGTCTATATTTTTTTTGTAATATTATATTTTTTTTACATTAGAAATTGGTCTTATATATACTAGAAATCATATATTTTATAAATATTTTACTATTTTTAATCAATAAAAAAAATTACATTTCAAGTTATAAAAAATATTGATACACCATTTGTTTTGACAATTTATTATAAAAAAGTCGTAGTTTTTTAGAATTTATTGTTAAGTATAACATTTTTCATAAAAAACTATGATTTTCGAAATTTTAAATGATAAATTTTATTAATATTTACAATAAATATATAATTAAATTTAAAATTGATTTTAAATCACGATTACTTTTATAAGAAAATATTATTATTTTATTTAATCTATATATATATATATATACTATATAAAAATAAAATTTAAAACCGCGGCAACGAAGTCCAGAGTAGAAGGGGGGGGGGGGGGAATAACATGGTTAGGCTTTGAATAGTATATCAACTTTGGATAAAGTTAGTCCATTAGATCCTCTATTCCAAGAGAACATGCCACATGTCACCTTAGTCACCATAATTTTGTATCACCATTGGTCCATTAACTTTTAGTCAATGCCAAAATGTACTCTGCAACATTAAATGACCCATCTACCCTTATAATATCTAACATGACATTAGTTATTGATTGTAATTATCCAGGTAGCCTTTTTTTATCCTACGTGGAATATTTCTCTTGGTTCAGTCGAATATAATTTTATCAACCGATCATGTTGCATCACAATTAATGTTAGACCTAACAAAATCCAAACCCTAAATTTCCTTTGGTTTGGTTTATTTTGGACTAGGGGTAGTTTTGTAAAGTGTTTTGACAAATTTGAAATATTTTATGTTTAGTGTGAGAAGTAGTGAGATAATTGAGCAGCCTGCTTGTATAAAATGTTGATCACCCTCATTAATGAGAGTAATTAGGGTATTTATACTCTTAATTTAATGACCCATGGACTTACCGGGTCAAGTTGTTAAACCGGATCAAGTTTAAGGACCCATTAGTCTTTTAAGTAGATTAGAAAATAGCTTAGTCAAAAGGTGTTTTACATTTGTCATGTCCGGATTTTTTAATGGTGTGTTATGGTACGAATTTCCCTTGTCCAGATTTAAGTGGTGGGCTGCGACTGAAGTATCCGAACTCATTAGTATCCTTTTTTTAGGCCTCGCTAAATATATTTGGTATGCCTAAAAAATCTACCAAGCCAATATCAATTTTATCCAATCTGCTCGTGTTCGTCACAACTAAGAAGTTTATTTTTAAGACTAACCCAGTTCGAAATTCATCAGGACTGGTCTCTCTTCCCAGAATTCTAAGACTTTTCTTCTTGGATCGTGGGACACGTGTCAATATTTCGTTCGACCTACGAGCTGTTATTTTTCCTAGACCGGCGCACCCACTAAGTCTATAAAGTTACTTAGGCTTTTGATTCTTCACACGTTAGCGCAGCCTTTAATCATTGCAAAAACCCTCTTAAACTTCTCATAGGTAACACTTACTTTTTACTGTTATATAAATACTCTTTTACTACTTCATTGTCTTCCACACTCAAAGCTTTTTTAGAAGATATTCATCTTTACCTTCAAACCGTTCTTGAGAGATTTTATGTTCACAGCCAGAAACACTTTAGTGAACGGTGGCTGGTTGAATTTTCCAGAGTTAGAGAGAGCGAGGAAGGTAGAAAGAGAGAACCGTATCATCGTTAGCCTCCCAGTATCTCCAGGTGAGAAAACCAGTCCACCAATTCAGGACGCCGATCAAGGGTCATCCTCTTCCTATAACCCTAGGCCCAGAAAACTTTAATTCAAACCAAACCTTTCACCCCTACCTTCTCGTTTTCTTGTTCAAGAGTCTTAACCTCATGTGTCTAAGGAAAAAGCTGTTTTAAGCATCAGAAAAACCTCTTCCTTTATTGCTATGGGTTCTGATATAGATAAGTCTCCAGAGAAGATAAGCCCTCACCGAACGACCCGCCAAACTAAAACCCAATCCACACTATCATTGCCAAAAGCCTCCGGATCAGAGGTGTCTAAAGCAGCTCCATGGGCCAAGCCCTCCGGATCACAACCTCAACCACACACTAGGCTTTTAGAGACAACAAACACTCAACCACCCAAACAACCTTCAGTGCAAGAAACTGACCCCCTTCTTCTAAGGAAACTGACGAACCTTCCTCAGTGATGGAAGAGATTATGGAAGACAGCATCGATGAGCCCCCTTTTGAAACCGAGGCATCAGGTTAAACGGGAGATGCTGCTTCTGATAAAAAGGGAAAAAGTAAGGTAAACATATGTATGAATCATCCGAACTTGCTTCCGGAGTGCTTAGAGGGCAATGTAGGCCCTTGTTTTAAACACACTAGTGTCAAATATCTGTTGGCCTTGCAAAAACATCAACTACATCTACACCTATACTGCTGTGTTGGGCCAAATTCGGACCAAATTAGGGACTCTCGAGTCTGTAAAGGTAAGGATACCTATCACTCCGGAGACTCCTATGGATTGCAAGCTAAATGAGTTGGTAATATTTATCAAAGTGCTAAACTCGGGACTCCGGTTCCCTTTAGACCCAAAGATCGTTAAATATTTTCACTTGGTCAAACTTTGACCTAGTCAGTTAAGCCTCAATGCTTGGTACTCTCTCGTTTCCTGTATTATGGCATCAAGGTTGTCAAAGATCCCACTTCCGTTGGATCAATTTCCTGCTGTAGCAAGCTTGTGCAAGAACCATCAGATTCCATTCTACCATCATAACATAGGGAATGACTTTTTCGTTGTGGACGACCTGTTGGAGTCCGAAAAGAATTGGAGGACACAGTTCCTGTTCATTAGTGGAACGTGGGAAAATGGTAGGAAGATTAAGGCCAACACCAAACCTAACATGTTGACTAGAAGGTGGAAAAGCACTGTAATTTCCATTTTTCTCCTTTTCTTCCAAGTTTTTTAATTTTTAAATTATATATTTTCCTATTCTGACTAGCTTGTTACTCATTTTCAGTGCTACCGAAGAAGTTCACTGGATATTTGGAGGAGGGGTAAAAGACATGTACAAAACTCAATGCATGGGCTTTAGAGCACTAGGGGAATGTCTTACACAATTGCTT
The DNA here is from genome assembly GCA_036936605.1 of Limnanthes douglasii subsp. nivea. Taxonomy (NCBI): domain Eukaryota; kingdom Viridiplantae; phylum Streptophyta; class Magnoliopsida; order Brassicales; family Limnanthaceae; genus Limnanthes; species Limnanthes douglasii. Next base: position 147,885,691 of record JAUPFV010000001.1, on the reverse strand, counting down.
CACATCGGGCAATTTCGTGAGGTCTCATCTGTGGAACACCACAGGTCGGAGAGACCTCACATGGGAAGAGGTAACCACCATTCCTCCTCTTGGCATGATTCTCAAAAGGACAGAGGCCAAGGATGACAAGTTTTTCTTACCTTTCAGAGCTAAGGCTCCTAGCAAGATGAAGAACAAAAAGAAGAAAGTTGCAACATAGTTGGTTCAAGCTGCTACAAAAGGGACTGGTTCGAGGAACTAGGAGGGGATTGATGTAGCCGTGCTCAAAGCAGTAGAGGTTGAAACCGTAAGGGAGGATGGAGGGTCAGAGAACCTAATAAAGCCCCCTAAGAAGGATAGGAAACGAAGGGCCATCAATGATAAGAAAGCTGCTAAGGAGAAAAACGTTACTGTGGGAGAAGAAATAATTCTTCGTCCTTCAGAAATCCAACCTCCACCAGCCCCTGTTGATCCTACCTTGCAAGAGAAAATCCCAACAGATCTCCAGTCTAGAGAGATTGCTGGGGGAGAGAACGATGAAGTGGACATAAGTGCCCTTCAAGACATTGGTTTGTATTTTAATTATTTTGAGAAGGATGATTTTTCAGGTCCGTATCGTCCATCCAGATCTTCCTATATGGTGAAACGTTAGACTAACCTTATCAACTCCCTCACTTCTGACAAACAATCTCTGTCAAACAGTCTTCTAAGCGCTCAACAAAGTATAGAGGAACTTGAGAAGGAGATGAAGGCACTGAAGAAAAACAATGAGGATTCGGCAACTAAGTTAGCCAACTCGGAAGCAGCCAGAACTGAGCTCCAGACTAAGTATTCTGACTTAAAAACCTATTCTTCAAAATACCTCACAACGTTGAAGGAGGAATTGAAGAATAAGGATGGTGCCATTCAAAACTTAACTGATGACAAAGCTAAACTAAAGAGCATTGTTTCGGAGATGACCAAGGAAAAAGATGAATTAAAGAGTCTGGAGGAGCAAGCTATCCAAGTGGGTATTGATAAGTATACCAATGAAGTAATAGACTTCCTTATAAAAAAAAGATGATGGGGTCAAGTATGACATGGTGCTGCTGTTCCATGAGACCTTTCCGAAGAGGACCCTGGGTCCCCTATGGAAGTATGTGGATTACAAAGACATCCCATTTCATACTCTAGCAAATAATGACAAACGAAACTACTCCAGTGGAATCGATTCCACTACTAATGATGAAGAGGGAACTGGTGAGAGTTTGAGTGCCGAACTCAAAATTCCTAAAAAAGGTGATGGTGGTGAAGGAACGTCCGAAGGGAACAAGCCCTAAGGTTTTATCATATATTACTTTTTTTCTTTCCAAACAGTCAAAGTCCTTGGATGGCCAAGGTACATTTTGTACTACTATTCGATTAAAGTCCGAATAGGTCATTTGAAGACCTAAAGTCCTTGGATGGCTAAGACATGTTTTGTTTTCCTGTTCGGTTCAAGTCTGAATATGTTTAATTCATCTAAATTTATTTTGTTTAATACTTTTCGTTAAATTTTTCATGACTAATATTTAAGTAGCCCCTAGCATTTCAGAAGTATTAAAGTAAAAGTGTTTAATATCTGTAATGACATGTATTTAATAGTCATCACTTAACCAAGTTTATCTGATCCGCTAAAGACCTAAGTGTTGAACAAGTGATTTATACTTGAATTGAATTGTAGTAAAACCACTCTGAATGTTTTAAGAAGGCATCACATATTACTGAATAAAAGACCATACACCTCGTTAAAACCTCCCCACGCCACCCGAGTAGGAAATAGTATGCACCCTAATATTTACATTGATATTTAACAAGTAAATATTTACGCAAAAGATTTTACTCTAAATATAAACTAAGATGTTCAATATTCCATAGGTGCTTCAAAACTCCCCCTTTATGTCCTAAAGTCTATATGTCCCAGGTTTGAGCTTTCCACAGACCTCATAGGGGCCTTCCCAGTTCGGAGCCAACTTACCGAACTGCTTCTCCTTGGTGTGTAAGAAACGTTTTCTTAATACCTTATCCCTGGTTGAAAATCTCTTCTTTTGAACTTGGAAGCAAATCTGCTCCTCATCAAACCTTGGTAGTGAGTTATTTTTAAGTGACCTTTAACCCCTTTTTTTTCTATTAAGTCTAACTGATTCCTAATTGCTATCTCATTAGCTTGTTCGGAATAGTTGTGGAATCTGTATGATGGTAGGGTAGATTCTATGGGGGTAATTGCATCCATCCCATACACCAAAGCAAAATGAGACTCTTGTGTAGCAGCTCGCTGAGAAGTTTGGTATGCCCACAACACTTCTTGCAAATAACTTGGCCACATCCCCGCATCTCCTTTTAGATTCTTTTTAGATCCAGACAAAATAGTCATGTTGGCAACTTCAACCTAGCCGTTTGCTTGTGGATAGAAATGAGAAGAAAAACAATGCTGAATACCTCTAGAGGCACCAAAATTCTCGATATCTTTGTTATCAGATTGTGGCCCATTGTCTGTAGTAATCTTTTGAGGGATTCCATATATGCAACATATATTGGATATGATAAATTTAATGACAATCTTCGAAATGGTTCATGCAAAAGGAGCTACCTCTATCCATTTTGAGAAGTAATCAATAGTGACTATAATAGTTCTGCCCGGACGCCATAGACAGAGGTCAAACTAAGTCCATTCCCCATCGGACAAAAGGTACTGGCTCAGAAATAGACTCTATAGGTACTGCTGGCACATGAATTTCATTTCCATACATTTGACATGGATCACACTTCTTTACCATTTCTTTAGCAGCTGCCATTATGGATGGCTAATAGTACCCTACTAATAACACTCTCCGGGTTATTGCCTTGTACCCACGATGTGCTGAGCCTTCTCCATCGTGTAGTTCAGATAAAATGACATGAGATTCTTCAACCCCAAAACAACGCAGGAGAGGTGTACTGAAATATTTTTTTTATAGGGAACTCCCCTTATGATAAAAAAACCATGTGCCTTGTGTTTAATCTTTCTTGCCATAGCTTTATCTGAAGGCAAAACTCGATCCGAAATATATTGAAGGAGGGAAAACCTCTAGTCCTTAGGTTGAATCACCAGTATGCTCATGCTTTCCCCATCTTCCTTGTTCTGACTTGGTTGTATAGACGGGCAATCCTGTATGTGAATCCAAAGGCAGGACTCAGAATACGCTATAGTTGCCAAAGAATCTGCCAGTGTATTCTCCGATCTGAGAATATGCTCATAACAAACACTTTTGAAGTTGGTTGCCACTTCTTTCAGGATAAGTAAGTACTTGACCAGTTGCTCCTTTTTTGCCTCAGACTGACCTTGAGCATGATGGATGAGCAGCTGAGAGTCGCTCATCAACCAAACTCTCTTAGACCCACACAAGAAAACCAATTTAAGACCATCTATAGCTGCTTCATATTCATATTCATTGTTGGCGGCCTTGAACCCAAATAATATAGTTTGGCACATCTTATAACCATACGAAGAGGTTAGGAAAATTCCAGCTCCACAACCCATTGTGCTTGAACCACCATCAGTTCGGACTACCCACTCTTTCTTGGTTTTATTTTCTGAAGTTTGTTTGGAGTTCCTATTCGAATGGAATTGTACTAGGAAACCAGCCACTGATTGAGCTTTGATAGCTGCTCGGGGGGCAAAATCAATATCGTAATCGCCCAATTCTACTGACCACTTCGTCATCCTGCTTGATATATCTGCCTTTTGAAGAACATTATTTAATGGGAAAGATGTCCGGACAATGATGGAATGAGATTGAAAATATGACCTCATCTTTCTTGCCGCAATCACTAAGGCTAATGCAAACTTTTTGAGATTTAAGTACCTCTTCTCAACATCTATTAAAATTTTGCTGATGTAGTATACCAAACAAGGGTAATTGTCCACTTCTCTTACCAATACTGCACTTATAACACATTATGACACAACCAAGTATACATAGAGCGCTTCTCCTTGAACATGCTTGCAAAGGGTTTTTGATGAGGACAAGTGTTTCTTTCTTTCAAGAAAAGCTTGATTGCAATGTGGAGACCACTTAAAATCTTTAATATTCTTCAAATTTTGGAAAAACGGAGCACATTTATCCAAAGACCTTCAAATAAAATGGTTTAGGGCAGCCAACCTTTTGATGAGCCTCTGGTCTTTTTTTATATTCCGAGGAGGATCCATTTTCAATAGGGTATTAAGCTGACCCCTATCGGGTTGTATTCCTTTCTCACTTATCACACAACCCAGAAACTTTCCAGATCGAACCCCAAAGACACATTTTTCTGGATTTAGTTGCAATTTCACATCTGTCAAATTAGCAAATGTTTCTTGAAGATCAATTATATGCAAATCCTCCTCTAGGATTTTAACCATCATGTCATCTATGTATTCCTCTATATTTCTGCCAATCTGACTAGCAAATGTTTTGTTCACCAACCTCTAATAAGTAGACCCAGCATTCTTTAACCCAAAAGGCATCACTTTGTAGCAATGAAGACCTCTATCTGTTATAAAGGCAATATGATCTTGATCCTTCGGATCCACCTGGATCTGGTTGTACCTAGAGAAAGCATCCCTGAAGGATAGAAACTTGTTGCAAGACGTTGAGTCTACCAACTGATCTATTCGGGGGACTGGATAAAGATCTTTTGGGCAATCTCTGTTAAGTTTATTGAAATCAATACACATATGCCATTACCCGTTCTTTTTCTTGACTAACACCGGATTGACAGTCTATAAAGGATACTGGGATTCCTTTATGTGTCCCATCTTGGTAAGATGATCAACCTCTTGGACTATCACATTAGCTTTCTCCTTAGAAAAAGCTTTATTTTTCTGCAAAACAGGTGCAACATCACCCCAGATTGAAAACTTGTGTGATATGACGCTTGCGAGCACTCCGGTTACATCACTATTGCACCAAGAAAAGACATGCTGATTGTTTAGTAAAAAGAACAGCAATTTCTTTTTCAATTCTTGCGCCATTTTGGAAGCAATCTTGATATTTCTACCATGTGGAAGGGAGTGGGTTTCAATTTCTTCAACTGGTATTATAACACTAGGAGCCTTCCTGGGGTCATCAATCTCACTCTCTCCCTCAGAAGGCTCTAGTACTGCTAATATTCATTAATCTGAATTGCTCCGAAAGTTCTAAGAGCAAGAGCAGTTGCATAACACTCCCTGGCTATCTTTTGACTACTTCAGACAACACCTACTTGCCCTTAAACTGCATACTTCAAATATTAATGGACTATTGAGGCCACAACATGCATTCTGGAAATCCAAGACCTCCCAAAAATCAAATTGTAGGATGTAGGGCAATCTACCATAACAAAAAACACCCTCACCATCTTTTTAAAGAGCCTTTTTCCCAACAACACTTCTTCCTCAAATTCCCCAATAACATCTGCAAAGCTCCTTATGAAGCCCACAATGATTCTGTTTGAGTGTTGAATAATGGCCATATTCCTCATCTGCTTGTAGGAGCTTAAAAAGAGGATGTTTGCCGAACTGCCCGTGTCTACTAAAATCTGGCATATATCATTGCCCCCAATAGATGCTCCTATCACCACTGTATCATCATGAGGCCCAACAATATTTCTCAAATCATCCTCATAAAAAATTAAGAATGAAAAAGAGGTTTGGCATTGATAGGAAGACATTCCCTCATCCAATTGAATGGACAAACTGTGTACATGCCTCTTCTTTGATGAAGGAGTGGGTGCTGTCAGAGTATCTCCTCCAAAGATGGTGAGTGACTCAAAGAAACTGATCAGTCCGGGCACCGTCCTGGTTTGTTCAGTTATAACCCCCACTTTATTCAGAGTTGGATCAGGATTCATGTACTCAAAATCAACATCAAATATTTCAAGAATCACCATTGCCCTTTCTTGAGCTGATGTTCCCGCATTGTTTGTAGGGCCCGTCCGAGGAGCACTATCAGGCCTGTTTCCACTTCTTCTTTTGGCATAAGCTCCCAGCTTGCCTCTTTCAATAAGGTTCTTCACTTCCTGTTTCAATGCTATGCAGTCTTGGGTATTATGGCCTATATCATTATGATATTGGCAAAAACAAGTATTTCGGATTTCTTTGGGAAACTACAGTGTCGTCAGTTTCCGGAAATGGACTTCATCCTTGGTCTTGTCATATATTGTGGCCACATTCTCCCTTAAGTCTGCAAACCACTCTGGTTGAACCCATAGTTGTCAGTGGCGTGCGGCGGTCCGTGGCGAAGAGAGCTAAAAAAGCCACAGTGGCGAGGCGAGCCGCGCGGCGATGGCCACATGTCATGCGGCGATCCCTTACCTGAATAATTTTTTTATAGCACATAACTGTAATTTAAATAGTAGTATTTAGACATTTAAACTAACAATAATAACTTAAACATCCAATTGCATATTCTTAGAACATCTGAGTTAAATGATAAACACATAGATTAAAAGATCAAATTATAAAACATCAAATTACATAATTCCTAAAACATATGAGTTAAATGACAAACATAGACTAAAACACATCATCGTCTGAGACAACAATTTCACATCCAACCCATCCGGTTGTGTACACGGCAGATAATATTATAGTCAGCGCATTGTCTTCTCATTGAAAATACTGAAATGCAGAAGATAGTGATGCATTAGTAGGAACCAAATAGTAATACCCCCTTCTAAGCCTTTTGTCAATCAAAATTCCTCTTGGGAATTCCGTTTGAAAACAGTTTTCACTTTATAGCCTAAAACAGTTCCATATATTGTTTGACAGTTTGTATATTAATCTGCCTAAGAGACTAACAAAACCCAGTATTAATTTCAATAAATATTTGGAGCTGGGATACAGTTAATATAACGAGTGTGATGATATGAAAGATAGGATATGGAAGCTTACCCTTAGAACAAAAGCATTCCAGATACGTGTGCAGGGAATAGTTTCGGACAAATTACCATAAAAACAGGACCGAAACGGAGGTCTCTACGTCGTCATCGGGTTTGTGGCTGCTTGATTGAGGGAAGAATGAAAGATGCTAGAAGTAGAAGAGAGAACGTGAATCTATTAAGTTATTAGGTTTTTATTATTTAATTAATATATATATATATATGGGTCTTAGTGTGGTGCGCCATGGCGAGCGCCTCGCCACATCATTTGTGGCGCCCGTGGCGCGCCATGGCGACCGCCACACTAAGACCGTCGCCACGTCCCATCCTGTGGCGCCGGAGGCTCGCTACGCCTCGCCACACCGCCGCGGCGACCGCCACAGCGCCATTTGACAACTATGGTTGAACCCAAGGACCTCTTTTGCCTCTTGACTACTGGCTCTGAGACTGATTCTGGTTGGACTGCGTTTGTTTAGTCCGGTTGGACCCTTGTCCGGTCTTCTTAGCAGCCGTAGGGGCTGTTGTGGTGGACCTCACTTGACGGTGCACCCTGTTTTTCTTAGTTTTTTCCGCATTAATCTGTTTTCCCATTTGATTCAACATACTACCCCAGGTCATGGTTTGTTTCCTGGTTATCGAATCCGCCAAGTTCCCAGGATTAAACCCTTGTCTTAGAGAAGTAATTGCCACTTGTTCAAAGAAATTTGCTAATCCGTTCTTTGTATTCACGAATCGACTTATATAATCCTTTAAAGACGCGTTTGGTTCTTGGGCACAATGGATAATGGTATCTCCATTGCTATTCACCTCTTTACTTCCAATAAATTACCTTCGGAAGGCAACCCATAATGTATCAAAGTTTCTAATACACCCATGGGGTAAGCTATTATACCACTTAAGAGCACTTCCCGTAAAATTTTGGGAGAAGGATCTACACAAAAGTTTGTCATCATCATCTAAGGCAACTGACAAACCTTCCTCAGTGATGGAAGAGATTATGGAAGACAGCATCGATGAGGCCCCCTTCGAAACCGAGGCATCAGGTCAAACGAGAGATGCTGCTTTTGATAAGAAGGGAAAAAGTAAGGTAAAAATCTATATGACTCATCCGGACTTGCTTCTGGAGTGCTTAGAGGGCAAGGTAGGCCCTTGTTTCAAATACGTTAGCGTCATATATCTGTTGGCCTTGCAAAACATCAACTACATCTACACCCATACTGTTGAGTTGGGCCGAATCCGGACCAAATGGGGGATTCCAAATTCTGTAAAAGTAAGAATACCTATCACTCCGGAGACTCATATGGATTACAAGCTAAATGAGGTGGTAATATTTATCGAAGTGCTAAACTGGGGACTCCGGTTCCCTTTAGACCCAGAGATTGTTAAATATTTTCATTTTGTCAAACTTTTCCCTAGCCAGTTAAGCCCTAATGCTTGGTACTCTCTCATTGTCTGTATTATGGCATCAAGGTTATCGAAGATCCCACTTCCGATGGAGTAATTTGCTGTTGTAGCAAGCTTGTGCAAGAACCATCAGCTTTCATTCTACCATCATAACATAAGGAATGACTTTAAAGTTGTGGACGACCTGTTGGAATCCGACAAGAATTGGAGGACACAGTTCCTGTTCGTTAGTGGAACGTAGGAAAATGGTAGGAAGATTAAGGCCAACACCAACCCTAGCATGCTGACTAGCAGGTGGAAAATCACTGGTAATTTCTTTTTTTCTCCTTGTCTTCCAAGTTTTTTCTTTTTAAATTATAAGTTTTCCTATTCTGACTAGCTTGTGTCTCCTTTTTAGTGCTACCGAAGGAGTTCACCGGACATTTGGAGGAGGGTAAAGAAACCTGTGCAAAACTCAATGCATGGGCTTCAGAGCACTGAGGGAATGCCTTCCAAAATTGTTTCACATCGGGCAATTTTGTGAGGTCTCATCTGTGGAACACCACAGGCCGGAGAGACCTCACATGGGAAGAGCTAACCACCCTTCTGTCTCCTGGCATGATTCTCAAAAGTATAGAGGCCAAGGATGACAAGTTGTTCTTACCTTCCAGAGCCAATGCTCCTAGCAAGATGAAGAACAAAAAGAAAAAAATTGTAATATAGTTGGTTCAAGCAGCTACAGAAGGGACTGGTTCGGGGAACCAGAAGGGTTGATGCAGCCCTGCTCAAAGCAGTAGACGTTGAAACCGTGAGGGAGGCTAGAGGTTCGCTGAACCCACCAAAGCCCCCTAAGAAGGGCCATCAGTGATGAGAAAGTTTCTAAAAAGAAGAAGATTACCCTGGGAGAAGAAATATTTCTTCATCTTTCAGAAATTCAACCTCCACCAGCCCCTAGTGATCCTAACTTGCAAGAGGAAATCCCAACAGATCTGCAGTCCGGAGAGAGCGTTGGGGGAGGGAATGATGAAGTGGACATCAGTGCCCTTCAAGACATTGGTTTATATTATAATGATTTTGAGAAAGGTGATTTTGCAGGTCCCTATCGTCCCTCCAGTTCTTCTAATATGATGACTTTCAATGGTAAATCCTTCTCCGTTTCCGGAGAGCAAGATGTCCTGAGCCACTCCTTCCTTGGTCATATCCGGCCAATACTTGATCTGGAAAGGCAGGTGAAAATTCAGACAAACCTTATCAACTCCTTGACTTCTAACAAACAATCTCTGTCAAACAATCTCTTAAACGTTCAGCAAAGTATAGAGAAATTGAAGAAGGAGATGGAGGCACTGAAAAATGACAATAAGGATTCGGAAACTAAGTTAGCCACAGTGGAAGCAACCCGAACTGAGCTCCAGACTAAGTATTCTGACTTAGAAACCTCTTATTTAAAAGACCTCACAACATTGAAGGAGGAATTGAAGAACAAGGATGGTGCTATTCAAAACTTAACCGATGAGAAAGCTAAACTAGACAACAATGTTTTGGAGATGACCAAGGAAAATGATGAATTAAAGAGTCAACAAGAGCAAGTTATCCAAGTGGGTATTGATAAATAAACGCGATTCAACATTGAAGAAGGATTTGAGAAGGAAACAAAAGAATGTGAAAATTGAATTAGATTTCTCTCAAGAGGATTGTTTTTAGGGTAATAGAATTATTGTATTAACATTTTATGTTCTTGAGTTTGAGTTGAGTTTTATTGTTACATTTCGATAAATTACTGTTTGAGTTAAAATGTTGCATTAGGCTTATTTTTAGGGTTGTTGCATTAGACTTGTTTGACAGAATTGTTGCATTAGCATTTTCAGTGCTTGAATTTGAATTGAGTTTTATTGTTACATTTTGACTGATTACTGTTTGATTCAAACTGTTGTATGAGGCTTGTTTTTAGCATTGTTGCTTTAGACTTGTTTTAATTTGACAAGGTTATTGCATTAGACTTGTTTGAGTTAGAATGATTGGATAGTTGCAAGTGATATTTGCGATACAGTTTACTGATGTGTGATTTATTAATTGATATTGCTTTTGCGATATTTATAGGTGTCAATAGCGAATTATTCACCATCATAGTACATCATGGTGGTAAATTCTATGAGAAAAACGGCATTGTAACTTACAGGGGTGGAAATGAGACACTGGTTGATAATGTGAACCCCGACAAGATATCGCTTATCTATCTGAGCGAGTATATTTACATGACTTGCTCGCCTAAAAAAAAGTTTGAAGTGTTGAACTTCGCGTGCCAACCGCCGTCACACAAAGATGATAAAACTTTGGTACATGTCTCTAGTGATACAAATGCACTAGAGATGTGCAAGATGGTGGACAAACGCAAGTTCATGAAATTGTATATTGAAGCTGTTCTACCACTGGAAATTGTTTCCCCTTCAAAAAGAACCAAGGTAAATACTCCGCCGGTTTTTGAACTTTCAGAATTAAGTTCAGAATCAGAGAAAGAGAAAGAGAGTCATAGTAGTGGGGAAAATATTATGGATAGAGATGCTGATGAGTTTGTTAAGGCTATGGCTGCTGAAGAAGATGTTAATAAATAAATATGTTGAAGAACAAGTTGTTGATAGTGCTGTTAAAGAACAGAAGGTTGAAGAAATGGTTGATCAAAGGGTTGAGGTAGAAGAATTTGTGGCTGGTAGAAGTGAAAAAGATGTTGTTGATTGGATTGTGATAGGAGAAGATGTTGTTGGTAAGCTAGAAGAAGAAGTTGTTGGTGATGCTGAGGTAGAAGAAGAAGTTGTTGGTGATGCTGCTGGTAGGGTAGAAGAAGATGTTAGGGTAGATGAATATGTCGCTTTTAAGATATAAAAAGAATTTGTTGATGATATTGCTGGTAGGGTAGAAAAAGATGTTGGGGTAGACTAAGAAGCTGTTGGACAGCATGTCGTTGAAGATTCATTGAATTGGACTGCTTTGATAGAAGAGTTAGGGCCTGAGGTTTATTGGGGGGGGGGGGGGTGATGTTGAGGTTGAATCAACTATCCACGAGAAAATATCCCTGAAGCAACAGGTGATACCGATGATGAGGCTGAAAAGAAGATGCTAACCCCACCATGTCAACAACAACAATCTATCCCAGCTGAACAACAAGTGAATGCGGAGGATATCGAGACGAATTATGTGACATCAGATGCTCTGAATACACATGCAAACTCCGATGTAGAGCTCGACGATGATATTGAGATGTGGTTTAATTTTGTTGAGTTCAATCCGGTAGTACCCTTGGCCAGTGTAGAACTACAAGTCAGGCATGAATTCACAACTGCAGTTGATCTTAAAGAGGCTATAAAAAAATTACGGGATCAAGCAGCGGAGGTACGTGGTTATGAAAAAAAACGACAAGGACATAATCGTATTTGTATGTTCAGCAGAAGATTTCCCTTGGAAAGCATATTGTAGCACAATGGGATACAATAATAGGTGGGTGCTAAAGAATTTGGTGAAGAATCATACATGTTTTCCAACAATTGAAAACAAAAATATTACAGGTATTTGGATAACTAGGTACTATCTATCACAGTGGGAGGTAGATATAAACTGGTCTGTTACCTCTTTAATAACCTCCATAAGTAGAGAGTTTCTTGTGGGAATCAATCGACAGAAAGGGTATATGGTTAAATATATAGCTTAGGAGTTGATATTAGGAAATGATAAGCCATCTACGAGCATACTATCAACCCCATTAATGGTTAGTTGCTGTGAAAAAATCTGCATTTCCTCCATGTCAGTCACCACCTATGGAAGTTAAGAGGGGAAAAAGATAATAAAAGGGAAGAGGGAAATAAGTGAGCTTGAACCACCAACTAGAGAAATACTATATATGAAGTTTATTCTTTTAAGATGCAATATATGCAAGAAACTGGGCCAAAATAAAAGGAGTTGCCCAGCCACTGGAGAGAGCTCACAAGATGCTGTTGAGGCTAAGATGAATGAGAGTGGTGTTGCAAGAAACTCACACATTGCTACTGGGCCTGAGCCAACTGATGGCGGGGCTGAAATTAACTTATAGAAGGACCTACTGGTCGTGAGACAAATGTTTTTGCTGATTGAGTTGGTGTTAACAGATCACATGAAGCCCGTTTTCATGTTCGTCTTAGAAGGGCAACAAAAAGAGTGGCCAAAATCCCAGTAAGTTTCTTAAAAATCTTCATACTTTTGATTCTTGAGAGTGTTAGGAAATTGTTAACTGATTGGGTTTATTTGTTGGTGAAATAGGTTAGGAGAGGTGTTACCGCTAACACCATGCGTGATGTAAGATATTTTAAATTATGTATTCTATTTCTGAGTCTTGCTTTTTTTATGATATTTATTTTGTCCTTCTGGTGCAGGAAATCCTTGTCTATTGTGTTGATCCAAGAGTTGGTGGGGGATAAGGTGCACAAGCCACTAGAAGAGGGATATAAAGAAATGTAAGATTCTTATCTCTCCTACTATAAAGCTGTTTTATTTTGGTTTTTTCTACCTATTTTTTTAATAGAATAATTGGTCACATGGTATGTTAGGTAGTGGTATTGGTGTGCATTTATTTAGTATTAAATTAGTATGTTATTGGGTACTTGTTTTTTGATATGTTAGGTATGTATTTTTTCTGTATTTAATATGTTGCGTGTTGGTATTCGTGGAATGCTGGTTTGTTGGATAAAATTGTTGTTGGTATTTATGGTATTTAATTGTCTACTTGTTGGAATTATTAAAGTGTTGTATGACTGCAGGAAAATACTGGAAGCTGGATGTCGGCTTGGGAAATGCCTCAATTTAAAGACGCTGTTAGAATGGAAAATGATAAATATAAGAGATCATGACGAGTACCAAATTCATCTACTGCTGCGACTTCATTTGCTGTTGCGGGTTCATCTGCTACTGCACCAGATGAAACTTCTAGAAATGTCTAGTGTATAGACTATTAATCAATGAAAATTTATTTTTGGGTTCTAGAGTAAACTATTTTTGGTCAGTTTTTGTTAACATTTGGAAGTCTGAACTCTAAGTGTGTTGTTATTATTATGTGTTGATAGCCTTGTGTAATTTTTTGTATTAACTGTTGATAATGTATTCTGTTTGATTCTGTTGTACGCTTGGCTAAATTATGAATCAAATTTTAAAGTCTTGTTTAAATCATAATTTACAGTGTTGTTACTCTTCTAATTTATAAACCAATTCACAATTCACAATTAAGGTAAAAACAAAAGCTAAAACATATACAACCACAAAAAAATCAAAATAAGCATCCAAACCAAACAAAGAACAATACATTCCCTTTCAATTTCAGTTAATACTGATAAAGCAACAACAACTAAAAATGAAGCCACAAAATTAACAAAAAATTAAATTACTTCTCAAAACCAGTTCTTAACGTGGCTAAAGGGATCAAACCAAAAATTACATTCCTGAAAACTAGTTCTTAACAAGACCGATAAAAATAAACAGACAAGAAATACAGCAAAACAACATCAAGAAACTAACTTTGATCTTCATTACCATTCTTAGCTTCAATCTTGCGTAGCTTTTTCTTCAACATAATAATTACTTCTTTGGAATGATCATGAATTGGTGAATCCACCCACTCAAAAAACCCACATTTTCCTTTAGTAGTTTGGAAAATTAAATCGATTTAGGGTTTTAAAAAACTAGTGTTCTAGACATAAATTAAGATTTTAATTGAGATGATGCAGGTTAGATTACACTTACTCTATAGTTTATGCACCCATAAAATCGCATTCCTAGATTAAAATCTGTCAACGAAGTACAATATAACAAAGGTTTCCCACAAAAGTATCTCGATACCGAATCTTGATTTTTAACATTAATGGATGATAGAGAGTTGGAATTCTTTTACTGTTTTTTAGGAAATGTATTGGACAGAAGGAGAAAGTAATAAGAATAATGAAAAAAATAGAAAGAAAAGAAAAGATTCGAGGAAGACGAAGAAGTATATTTTTATAAGGCTTTCATGTATTTATTTACTTAAGTAACCTAGGATTTATTTAATTGCTACAAGGTCAATAAAATTTGCAATCTTAGCAACACTTATGCCAACAAGGATTTCGGTCAAAGAGCAAAATCGTAAAATCGTACCTAAAGTTAAGAGACCAATGGTGATACAAAATTATGGTGACCATGGTGACAGATGACATGTTCTCTTGGATTAGAGGATCTGGTAGACTAACTTTATCCAAAGCTGGTAGTCCCGGGACTACCAACGAACTTTTGAAAATCAAGAGATTATTTGTCACCAAATGCGATAATCTAGTGACGATATACTGTTAAAAGCCAACATAGTGATGTGTATCACTCATTCTATTTATTATGTTCAAATGAATGAGGTTGGTTCTCAATTGGTTGTTCTCCTCTACCGGTGTTACCAATCCTCGTTCAGCCTACATCTACAAGGGCAAAATCTTTAATATGTTCTAAAAATTATATTTTTCTATGCATGTGGTTCTTTAAATACGAGAGAGTTTTTATTTGCTTTTATAATTAAGTTAGAAGATATATTTTTATGTTTCAAATTGTCTATCTAGAGTTCTATAGATCCTGAGCTATGGGATCTAGATTTTATGTTTTCATCCATTCCTATTGTAGCATAGTTTTATTGTAGTTTTTTCTAAAAACCAATTTTTTTTATGTTATATTTAATGTTTTTAAAAAGTAGGAATATACATATTTTTTTGAGTAGTTTAATATGAAAGATATATATTATATTTTTTTTTTTTATTTTAAATAAATAAAAATATTGATAATTGTTGAATTATTGTTATTAAATTTTATTTACAAAATCAAAGTAAAAGAAATTTAAAATTAGTTTTCTCTTCATAATTTTTAATGAACGTTCTGATACCGTTAATTAGGATATCGGTATAACCTTCGCTTAAAATAATGGTTGGTTAAATGGCTAAACTACACTTAATTAAGAACTTAATTAACCGCCTAACAAATGAGTTAAGAGAAGTATATTCTTGAGATTTAAAATAAATTATTTACTAAAATTATTTGGAACGTTAACAAATAATTTGGGATGTAGTAGTTATTAAACAAACACCGGTAAAAGAATAAAAAAAAAAAAGAAATAGTTATTGGGTGAAGCAAGATAATCTCCACCTACTCCACACCACAACAATCTCTGGCTATATATGACACACTATCTCTACCCAATGAATCATTAAATCAACTAAAACACATCATATAAAGTACAACCAATCGCCAATAAACAAAAACCGATAACCGAAAACAGTCATTTCTTCTTCCTTTCTCGCCTCGTGAAGGAAGAAGAACAACAAGAAGCTTCGAGGTTGAGGTCTTTAATACCAGACCAAATCTGGAAAAAAAATCAAACAGCAAATACAATTATTTCCTATCTCTCTCTCTTTGTTTCATCCATCTCCATCTCCATCTTCGTTTTCGTTTCGAAAACTTAACATTTAACCATGGGTACTGAGATTTTACGCCCTCATGATCATTTTTTCAGCCACCCAAGACATTCTCCGGCAGGTTTTTTCCGTCCGAGAAACGATCCAGGTCATTCTAACCGCCATACTCACAACGTCAATAGTTATAGTCAGAATGTTAACACTAGGTCTCACCGGAAACCAATCACCCGATCCGATCAGAAAAGACGATCCCCGACCAGATCTAACCAGATCCAAACGGAAGCAGCGCTCCCAAGGAGATGGAGCTCCGTCGATCTGGTATCTACAAGCAACAACCCCGCCGTAGAGAAGGTTACGATTATGAGGAGAGGAGCGTCGCTTAGCTCGATTACTCCGGCGGTCGTGAAATGCGATGTATACGCAGGATCGGCTTGTTTTGATTCTCCGGCACCGAGTTCCTTACCGTTGCCGTCGTTCTCGAGAAAATATCAAAATGAAAATCAGATCCAAAATGAAAATGAAAATGAAAATGAGAATCAGGTTCGTGTTGATGATTTGGCGACTCGAGATCTGATGCGTTTGCTTGGTCTAAACTTGTGAAGAACAACCTCTATCCATGCAAAAAAATTCCAGATCTGAAATTCTACGGTCATCGGTCTCTTTGTTTAAATTAATTAGTGTCGATATTTATCTTACTTTAGTCTCTCTGGTTGCGCTTCTCTGGTTGATCATGATCTCATCTTCCCGTTTATATTTTTTACAAAAACGGGGGGGTTAATCTGAAAAATCATGGAATCTTTTGGGCGAATTTGATAATATTGTGCGAATTGATGATCTATGGGGTTTTTTTTTGTTGGGTAGTGTGAATATATATTGTCGATCTGTTGTTTATGAACAAATAAACTTTTGTTGTATCTAATTTAAATTCAGACAAAAAATTGAGCAAGCTTCTTAATGTTCTATTAGATTAATTTTGATCATGGACTCTTGATTATTATGGATCGTGTTTGGACAGAGCTGCTCTCATCGTGATCCGAATTCATAATATAGAATTCGGATTTGTAATTGGGTTTGTGTTCTTATTCTGATCTGAAGTCGAAAGAAATTTCGGAGCGATCCGTGCACTCTTCCTTAGCCAAACTCTTGAAATTAAAATCTGGATTTGATTCCTGCTCTCAACGCGATCCGGATCCAAAATCGTAACATAAAAAGCTAGATTGGATCCGTGTTCCCATCTTGATCCCAGCTCTTAAATTAAGATTCTATATCGAGGATCATATTCAAACTTTTGAAATAGGTTCGTCTTGGATGTTAATTAGAGGTTTTTAAATTAAAAGGGGAGAGTTGCTCTCATCCTACCTATACCCTTTCGAAGGAACCATTCTACTTATTTTATATTCGGTGTTATCTCGTTGTCATTTTTCTAAAAATAAGAAAAAACATCTTTATTTCAAAATTGAAGTTTTACCAAGCTCCAGGAGGACAACTAAAATTTAACAAAACTTTAAAATTCAACAAAAGAAAAATTGTGCCTCTGCTTCCCTCCAAACCAGACCTGAAAATTTCAAAGTTTTCAGGAGATGCCAAGACCAAAATCAGAGCCGAAAGCAATGCCTAAACCCAAGCTGCTCCTAGCTCCAGCCCAGTTCAGCTACAACACACTCAAATCTTTCTAACTTCAACGTTTAAACCCTTCTTCGTCTTCTGTTTCGTAATTGAATCTGTTTCGTAATCGAGTCTCCAACCTGCAAAAAGTACAAACGAGAAGTAAGAAATCGAGAATAAATTATTCCGGATTGATATAGCCTAGACCAAGCCCTTCAAGGAAGACTATGGCTAGAAGATTCAAAGGAGCATCAAAGTGATTAAAGGTAATCTTCTACTTGCATTTCAGAGTCCATTTCGCAAGCCAATCTACGACTTGGTTCTCGACTCTTGAAATGTGATTAATCGTCATTTTCGAGTTCATAAGCTTTTTACTAGCTATCTTAATGGTATCCTCGAACCAATAATCAGTTCTAATAGCTAAATGGTTGATAAGGATTAGCGAATCAGACTCAATGTCGACCTCAGTCCAATTGTTTTTGTAACAGATAAGTAAGCCTTCAAGCAAGGCTTTTGATTCAGCAAAAATTAGTGAGTCCTTACCAAACAGAATACTGTAGCATGCACAATATTACCGTTGTTATTTCTGATAAGAGTACCACCAGAAGACTCCCTATTTCGAGCACAAACCCCATCCATATTCATTTTCAATCTACTACTAACCGGAGCATTCCACTTCAGGTACTGATTTTTTATTGTTTTCAATCGATTTGCAGCCCAATGAAATACATGCACTCTTACATTTAAACTAATGCTTGTAGTTAAGCTTGTTAGAAACATCAATTCCTTTAATAATGTTGATTATCAGATCAATAGAGGTCTTAACATTAGGCTGCTTTCCTTTTAATTTTAAGTTGTTTCTGGATTTCCAGACTACCCAATATATAATCTGTGGAATAACATGTGTTACGTGGAATTTATTGGTGGAGAACCAGAACCAACATCTTAACATATGTGTTATAATCATGAAACGATTAATTTTAACTTTAAATAAGCAGCCAAAGAAGTTCCAAAGTTTCCAGGAAAAATTGCAGCTGACAAAAAAATGATTTTTGTCATCGCAATTGTTGTAAAACTTGCACTTTGAAGCGATGTTTAGATGCCTCTTCATCATAATGGAATCAATCAAGATGAAATTATTAATGAGTTTCCTGCATAAGAAATAGAAATTCATGGGGATATAAGGGCTCTAGATCTTCTTGAAAATGATTGATTGAACATGCTTGGTTCTCAGGCTGTTCCATGTAAGCTTCATGTTGAAGTTGCTGTCATTTGAGAGCTTCCAACTCAGTAAATCATATTTGTCTGGATTAACTCTGAGAGAGTTGATAATATTCAATCTTTCATTAGACAGCAGGCCTTGCATAGCATTGAAGTCCCATGCGTAATTCTTCCAAAATGTTTGAACTTTAGCATCCAGGTACCAGCTTGTATTGCTGACACTAACAATAGATGGCATGTTGTGCCATGAGTCCATCCAAAATCTATTTCGCCCTTGCCAAGAGTACAGTAAGGTTGCTTTCTTCTTGATTTCTGATACCAATTAGCCTTTTCCAAACTAAAGAACCAAGATTGTTAGTAGCCTTTAAAGGGTGAATTGTTTTACAGTATATACTTTACATTATATTGGACCAAAGACACTTGTTTTTTTGAAATATAAACCACAGATTTTGCGAGAAGGATTGCTGAATATCGTCCTACTTTCTGATATTCAGCCCCCCCCCCCCAAAAGGCTTGCAAAAAGAGATCCAAGAGGACCAGTGAATAAAGTTCACATTATACTTAGAACTCCATAAGAATCTATTTAAATTTGTTTCCAATTTCTTAAAGATGTGTTTAGGCAGTAAACAATTTTGCATCAAGTGGTAGGTAATGGGCAGAAGAAGGTTAGTTATTAAGGATAGTCTGCCTCCATACGAGAGGAACTTGTTATCCCACTCAGTAATCTTGTCATTAACCTTATCTAAGATAGAGTTGAAAGTCATTACTTTATTATTGTTTGAGATAGTTATTCCCAAATGAATGGTAGGCAGAAAATTCACTCCAATACCAGTTTGAGCGTTCAAGTTCTGAATTCTGATGTGATGAGTTTTGGAGGATATAACAATCTTAGTCTTTTGCTTGTTTATAGATTTCCCGGAAATATTTTGATAGGTATCAATGAACCTGCTCAAAGTATCTATAGAAGATGGCAAGCTATTAGTAAAAACCAAAATGTCATCAGCAACACAATACAAGGAACTAAGTATTCAGTTCTAGCTGCATATTTCATCTTAATATTTCTGTTGAAAAACATATACATTCCTCTTACTAGAACTTCTTCCCCAAGGATGAAAAGGCTAGGAGAAATTCTGTAATTACCAAAATGTCTCTAATTGATAAGACTAGACATAATTCTGTTCATAATAGTACAAAACCCAATTGGTCTGTAATTACTCCACTCAGTAGGATTATTAATCTTGGGAATTAAACAGATGCCTGTGGCAAATATGCCAGTAGTAATATAGTTACCATTATGAAATAAAGCATTTGTTTTGAAGTTCGGTCGAGATATTTAATAAAAATATTAGAAAATACTGGGTTTTTCTTATAAATCTTTTTTTTTCTTTTCAAAGAATCATAATTTTTCTAAAAAACTTGATTTCAACTTATATCATATATTTATTTTAACAATACAAGATATTTTAATTTTTTATTCTTAAAATTCAAAATACGAAAATGAAGAGTCTTTTTACATGATTACTACTCTTTTAATTATGTATTATTTTCTTTTTCATTGGTTTCTTTCTTGGGAAGTGAAACCAAAGATATATAATCACAAACTATATTGTCATCTAATACACAAACTATCATTTATACTTACTTAATACCCATCTCATTTACCTAACTATTTCTAAATTCTGAACCAAACTTTCTCTTTCTTATTTTTTCTTTTTATTCTACTTCTTAAAAGTACATATCGTTTAAACCGGAGTTCAGAAAAATAATACGAAAGTAACATCGACTTTATTTTTTTAAGATGAACAAAACTAGATCCATTGATGATATTTTTTTGTTTTTTTAAATATTCTCCAAAAAATGCAAGTTCACCCATGAGAGTTCTATACATTTTTAACTATGCGAGTTTATTGAATGCTAGAAATGAAAGTTATTCATTAAATCCTTATAATCCCACCCATAAGAGTTCTACACATTATGTTTCCAACCATGTGAGTTATGTACATTTTTAACGATGCGAGTTTATTGAATATTATACATGTGAGTTCTTCATTATAATCCAACCGTGATATTTCTTCATTAGACCCTTGTGGTACCAACCATGAGAGTTATGTACATTTTTAACCATGAGAGTTCTATACATTATGTTTCCAACTATGCGAGTTTTGTACATTTTCAACCATGCGATTTTATTGAATATTAAACACGAGAAACTATATATTTTTAACCATGCGAGTTTATTGAATATTAAACATTATTGTTCTTCATTATAATCTAACCGTGCGAGTTCTTGTATATTAAACCATTCAATTTTAAGTCTATTAGTTGTGCTAGATCCTTACGTTTCCAACCACGAGAGTTCTGTACATTTTTAACCATGCGAGTTTATTAAATTTTAGACATGATGGTTTTTTATTATTATAATACAATAGTGCAAGTTTATGTATATTAAACCATTCGATTTTAAGTCTATTAGCCATGCTAAACCTTGTGTTTCAACCATGAGATTGCTATACATTTTTAACCGTGCGAGTTTATTGAATATTAAACATGAGAGTTCTTCAATATAATCCAACCGTGCGAGTTCTTGTATATTAAAAAATTCGATTTTAAGTCTATTAGTTGTGCTACACCCTTATCGTTCCAACTATGAAAGTTTCGTACATTTTTAAACATAAGAGTTTTGTTTATTATGTTTCAAACCATAAGAGTTTTGTACATTTTTAACCATGCGATTTTATTGAATATTAAATATGAGAGTTCTTCATTATAATCCAACCATGTGAGTTCTTTGTAGGCCCTAACACAATACAACCATGCGATTTCTTCGTAAAACGACTAAAGAAAATGCGAGTTTAATGCATTTTCGGATGATGAATATGCGATTTTGTTGTTACTTTGTCCAATCTCGCATGGTTGGCTTTGTCCACATTACAGAAAATAAAAAACTGAGTATTGCATGGTTGGCTTTGTCCAATGTCGCATGGTTGGTTATGCATGGTCTCGTATGTTACGAACGAAAAATAAATTCTAAAAAAATTAAGAAAAATATCATCAATGGATATACTTTTGTTCGTTTTAAAAAAACAAAGCTGATGGTGATAGTTCCAAAGATATCCAGACCGTAAACCGCTACAAGATAAAGCTGTAATGTCTCTAGAGAGAGACACACGGGATTTAGAGAGAGAAGGTGCGAAAAAGTAGGTATAGTATTAGAATTGTACACCACCTCCCCTAAAGGGAATGCTGCCTTATATAGTAAATGTAGTGGGTCCTAACCCATATGGGTGACCCACTTTTTCCTATTATAACCCTTATTTAATCTAATTGTACTCATACACTAATTATTTACAATATAAGTCATTCTTCTTTCTTACTTTATCATTCTTATTACAAACTATTAGTACAAAGCATAAATACCCTTGGGTTCTGTCGACCTGCTTGGGCCTGGATAATTTATTCCCTTATAAGTAGCCGCTTTAGTCCTTGTGACAAAATCGAGCAAGGACTATGTTGTTTTCTTTGGAATCGGGCCATAATAAATTTGTCTCCTCAAGTATTTTGGATCGGTTTTCACGATATTAACGCGTCTAGTGTTTTGGATATGTCTTCCACGATATTGACTCATTAAGTATCATGGGTTAGGATTTTACGACTTTAACTTATCAATTGCCTTGGGTCGGGTTTTCTCAACTTCAACTTATCAATTTCTATGGGCTGACCTTTATAGACTCTAACTTATCAATTGCCTTGGGTTGAGCTTTCATGACTTTAACTTATCAATTGCTTTGGATTGGGTTTTGCAAACTTCAATTTATCAATTTTCTTGGATCGGGTTTGCATAAATTTGATATATTAGAGGTACCCAAGACATTGCTTAGGACCTATGTTTAATAGGCCTAATCTTTTTGTTTGACTATACAAAGCCCATTAATTTTACAGAGACAAAGAACGTGTCACACTATGACATGTGTCTTCTAGCTCTTAAACGCATGTCTCTTGTAATTCTCAGAAAAATGCCTCTTGAACTACCCGAGTCTCGAATGATGGTGCTAGCTCACTAACCCTACAAATGTGTCATAATAGGACATATTTCCATTAATAACTTGATGCGTTTCATATTGTATTTTTAAAAGATGGCTCCCGAGGCTTCAATCGACCGCGCTTCTTTACAAATATAGCCGTTAAAGGGGTGGCTCCTCTATAAATACTTCTCATTGTTTCATTATTCGCTTTTAGAGAATTTATAAAGGGAGAGAGAAATATTCCATGACTAACTTTTCCAGAGAGATAAAGTGCGCAATCGCATCGTTTTATGAAAAAACTAAAACTCAATAAAAAGCCAATCTTCAGTATTTACGCCTCTCAGCATGGCTAGTAATTTTAAGTGGAGTTTCAAGGTGGTGTAAGGGTGTTTAACGGTGGTATAAGGGTGTTTAACGGTGAAGAGATAATTAAGCAGCTTGGTAGCAGTTAATTTTTCTTACCCATAGTTAATGCTGGTGGTTGGGTATTTATAGTGTGATGTTTGGGCCCTTATGGGCTTTCGGGTCATGTTTAATGGACCCGGGTCATGTTTAATGGACCCGGGTCATGCTTAAAGACCCATGAGTTCTAAGCAGGAGGGCAGGTAGCTTAGTCAAGAAGTGTTTAGGTTTTTTAGTACTTTAGTCATAGTTCGAACAGCCTTAAGTTTACAGTGTTCAAAGTGATCTGTTCGGTCTGAATGATTTGTCCGATTTATGTGCTTGTAGCATGTCCGGTATTCGGAGAGACTTAGGTTGATTTGCCCTTCCGGGGAGCATGCTGAATTCGGACTCATTAGGAGCCCCTTTTTTAGGTGTTTGAACAAGTGTCCTTGTCAAAGAACTGAAAAACAGTCCGATTGCATGAAGTGGTTCTTAATCCGGACAGAGTTGTGGGTATACTCGGACAGATTAAACGTTACGAATTCCAAACGGTTTTTGCCAGAGTTAGTGGGACACGTGTCGCTTTCTGATTGGCCACTCCAGCCGTTTTTTCACCTTGAATTTCGCACCACCTTCTTTTACAAGTAACCTCTTTAATTGCCAATAATGACATCAGCGCCGTATTTTAATCATTACCCAACTTTTCGGATTCTCTTAGGAATCAACTCATTTTTCTTCAAATCTACTATAAATTCACATTCATTTTTCACTGTTTTACTATCTCTCTCAAATCTTACTCTGCAATTTTACTCAGAGCTTTCTCTCTCTAGAACAAAAATTCCCTTGGCTGTTTTATGTTTACAGCAAGAACAACATTGATCAAAGGCGGTTGGCTCAACCTTTCGGAGTTGGAGAAAGCACAAAGGGTCGAGAAAGAAAAGCGAATAGCAGCAGGGCTACCATCGTCACCTGTTGAGAAACCAGCCTCCTCTGTTGCATAATCTGATAGAGGCTCATCTTCTTCCAAAGGTACCAAGCCCAAAAAGCTCTTTCAATCCACCCTTTCTCCCATAGTATCTGGATCCTCAGATCAGGAGTCAAGACCTGCTGTTGAACCAGGAGTCACCGCTACAAGCGTTAGGAAAAAATCATCTTTTATTGCCATGGGGTCTGACTCTGACCACTCTCCGGAGAAATTAGTCATCAAGAGGCCAAGCCGGTTAGTCAAGGGGCTAACTTCTAAAAATACTCCCTCAAAATCGGGGGAAAAGAATAGTGATTCTGGGTCTGGAGTGCCCTTTAGAGCTCCCCGGGAGAGACTTTCTGGTCCGGAGGCTAGCAGCCCGGCACCCCCCAGAGAATCTAGAGCCTCAGAAACTCAACTCGAGGTGAGAAGTCAGATGAATACGGGCAGGCAACAGTCCGGAGGGCAGGCTATGCCAAGCATCAATCCTCCCCGAACCACTTCCATAGAAGTCCCTCCAACAATTATGGAGGAGAGAATGGAGGACTCTACTGAAGAGGTCCCCTTTGAGTCCGAGTCCTCCGGACAGGCTGATGCCACTGCTGCTGCTGCCAAAAAGGGCAAAGAGAATTTGTACATAAGGCGCCCGGACTTGCCGGAGTGCCTTGAGGGGAGAGTGGGGCCGTGCTTCCACAAGGTCGAGTTTAAGTACCTCTTGGCCTTGCATAAAACCAAGTATGCATTCATCCATACCTCTGATTTGGGTAGAATGCGCACCAAATGGGGGATCCCTGAAAACGTGAAGATAAGGATCCCCATTGATCCGGAGACCCCAATGGATTGTAAACGAAACGAGATAGTCTTCTTTATGGAGCTATTTAACTGGGGGCTCAGGTTCCCACTAGACCCGGAGATTGTGCGCTACTTCCACCTGGTCAAGCTCTGCCCAACACAGCTAAGCCCCAATGGTTGGTTCACCTTAATGTCATGTATTATGGCGTCTAGGTTATCAGGGATCCCTCTTCCTATGGAAGAGTTCGCTGCAGTGGCCAACCTGTGCAAGCATCATCAGTTCCCCTTCTACCATTTCAACATGGGGAACGATCTCAAGGCTGTTGATGATCTCCTGGAATCGGAGAGTAAGTGGAGAAGCCAATTCCTGTTCGTTAGTGGTGCCTGGGAAAACGACAGGAAAATCAAGGCCGGAGAGAACCCAAGCCTCCTCAGGAGTAGGTGGAGGAGTGACGTTAAGTTTCTCAACTTGAGTCTCTGTCCGTTTTTCTCTCTTTTTTAAGTTAAGTTTTTATTAACCAATTTCTCTTCTGTTCTATCAGAGCTGCCAAAGGAGTTCGGGGACTACCTGAAGGCCGGACAGACTACCTGTGGCAAAATCAACGCTTGGGCCGCAGAGAATTGGGAGAATCGATTCCATAAGGCCTTCACTCCCGGGAATCTAGCGAGGTCTCACCTGTGGAACACCACAGGCCGAAGAGACCTAACTTGGGAGGAGTTCACCACCCAGCCTGATGAAGACATTGTGCTGAGAAGGTCCCATGAGCTGGATGGGACACTCTACCTGCCTGCCCGGGCCAAAGCCCCAAGCAAAATGAAGGGCAGAAGAAAAGGCAAGAAGGTGGCAGGTGATGCTGAGAAGGATGCCCCAATAGAGCCAGAGGGGCCAGCCCAAGTTCAAATTGATGCAACCCTCTTGCAGGTGGTGGAGCAGGAGACCGAGAGGCAGGAAGTAGACCTTCCAAAACCTCCAAGGGCTCCCAAGAGGACTCGCAAACAAGCAAGTGAAAGCGCTGACCGGGTAGTTAAGAAGAAAAAGACTTCACAAGGAGATGCGCTCGCTCTCCGGGATCCGAAGCCCTCTTTTCCCACTGGCCCTTCAGACCCAACGCTGGCCGAAGAGATCCCCAGAGAGTTTCACACTGATGAAGTTGAGGGGGGAGAGCTCAACTTGGATGAAGTGGACGTCACCGGTCTGGGCGGGCTTGGTGAATATTTCCTTGGCCTGCCCAGAGACGAGTTCGCAGGGCCCTACATCCCTCCGAGTAGCTCCAATACGGTCAACTTTAACGGTAAGACTTTTATGGTTTCTAGTGAGAGGGACCCTATAGCCCATTCCCTGCTTAGTAATGTGCAGCCAGTTCTTACATTGGAAAGACAAGTCCGGAGCCAAGCAGACACCATCAAAGACCTCAAGTCTGAGAAGGATAAGCTGTCCGAAGACCTCCGCATTGCTACTACCAATACCGATTTACTTAAGGAAGCATACGAGGAGCTGAAGAGGAGTCATGATGAGAGCAACACAAAAGTTGACACCCTAGAGCAGACCATAAAAGATCTCCAGGAGAAGTTGTCTGGTATGGAGAAAGATCTCACGGTCTCACGGGGAGAGACCACTGCAAAGGAGAAGCTCATCAGCAACCTGACCACTGAGAAGATTGCTTTGGAAAATGCAGTGACTCAGGCTGCTGAAGAGAAGGCTGCTTTGGTAAGGGACCAAGAGGCCACAATCAAGGCCAAGATCAACGCCTATGCCAGGGAGATGACACAAAGCGAAGAGCTAATGATTCAAAGGGAGAAGTCTGATATGGTTCTCCTTTTTCATGAAAAATTCCCGAAGAGGAGACTGGGGGACTTATGGCTCTATGTGGATGATGATGACCTTCCATATTATACTATGGTTGATGAGGGATATTCCGGTGAGTCCTCTTCTGATAATGAAGAGAAAACCGGAGAGAGCACAGGTGAAGAGGAGAATGATCCCAAGGGCAAAAAAGTGGTCGAAGGGGGGAGCGACATCAAAGGCAAGAAAGTAGATGAGGGTGAGCCATCTTCAAAGGCTCAAGCTTAATTTATTGTGTACTTTACTTATCCTTTACTTAAACTAAAGTCCTTGGAAGGCCAAGGCACTTATTTTTGTTGTGGTGTCCGGTATTATTCGGACAGATTTTTTTGTACTATGCCCAAACTTGTTTTAAAAAGTCCTTGGAAGGCCAAGGCAATTTTAAGTTGTTGAATGAATGTTTCTATTTTGCTCAACCATCTTCTTATTTCATTATTTGTTTTAGTTTAGATAGATGGAATTTAAGTAGCTTTGAGTTATTGCATTGTGAGAGTGTTAAGATTCTCCGGCTAGAGTTTAAATAGCCCTTAGACCTTTTAGTCCGGGTAGTATGACAAGAGATAAAATTTCGAAAATACTTAGAGAATTTTGAAGAAGGCATCAAATTTCATTGAAAGCTCTCTGTGCCGCTGAAGAGGGGAAGGTATGCCCCCAAATATTTACATGGATGTTTAAACAAGTAAATATTTACACAAGTGTTATTCCAAGTACATTCGAAGGTGTTCAATATTCCAAGGGTGAGTTAAAACCCTACCATCTTTGTCTTCCAACCAATAAGTCCCAGGCTTGATTCTTTCAACCACAGTATAGGGACCCTCCCAGGTTGGGGCCAACTTTCCGAAGAGCTTTTCCTTAGTATGCAAGAAGACCTTCCTTAATACTTTATCCCCTGGTTGGAAATCTCTTCTTTTAACCTTAGAGGCAAACCTGCTTCTCATCAAGCCCTGATAGTGTGCCACTCTAAGATGAGCTTTAACTCGCCTTTCTTCTATCAAATCAAGTTGATTTCTAATCGCCATTTCTTTAGCGTGTCCGGAGAAGTTGTGAATACGAAAGGAAGGGAGTGTTTTCTCTATGGGAGCTACTGCATCAATTCCATAGACTAAGGCAAAGGGAGACTCTTGTGTTGCAGCCCCAGGCGTTGTCCGGTAGGCCCACAAGACCTCTTGTAGATAACTAGGCCACTTCCCAGCAGCCCCTTCTAGATTCTTCCTTAAACCGGACAGTATAGTTCTATTAGCCACTTCAACCTGTCCATTGGCTTGTGGGTGGAAAGGTGAAGAAAAGCAGTGCTGTATACCCCTTGAGGCACATAAGCTTTCCATTTTTCTATTGTCAAACTGTGGCCCATTGTCTGTTGTTATCTTCTGTGGGACACCGAATCTGCAACATATGTTGGACATAATGAATTTTATGACAGCTTTCGATGTTGTCCCTGCCAGGGGAGCTGCTTCTATCCACTTTGAGAAGTAGTCAATAGCCACAATTATAGTCTTACGCCCTCCGGACGCCACAGGGAGAGGCCCAACCAAGTCCAATCCCCATCGAGCAAAAGGGATGGGCTCAGAAATTGACTCCAAGGGAATGTCTGGTACATGAATTTCATTGCTGTACCTCTGGCATGGGTCACACCTTCTTACCAGCTCCTTAGCATCTTTCATGATTGATGGCCAATAGTATCCGGAGAGTAACACTCTTCTTGTTAAAGCTCTGAATCCACAATGGGCTGATCCCTCACCATCATGCAATTCAGAGAGGACCATTTGTGACTCATTATCCCCTAATGAGTGTTACTATAGGATTTTTTGTACAACACTTCTCTCAACATAATGAAACCACGAGCCTTGTGTTTCAATGTTCTGGCTTGTGACTTATCTGAGGGCATAATACCATCGGACAGATATTGTATGAGAGGAGATCTCCAGTCTTGAGGCCGGCTCACTTGTATTTCAAAAACCTCCTCTTTTCCACCCTCACTGAGTTGAATAGAAGGGCTTTCAAGCACATGGATCCATGGGTAGGACTCCGTATATGCTATTGTTGCCAATGAGTCTGCTAGCTCATTTTCTGCCCGGGGAATATGCTCATAGACAACAGCTTTAAACTTTAGCGCTTCATTTTTGAGGAGGAGTAAATATTTTACCAATTGCTCCTTTCTAGCCTCAGATTGGCCTAAGGCATGGTGGACAAGTAACTGGGAGTCACTCAGAAGCTTGACCCTTTTAGCCCCACAGATGTGGGCCAATTTCAACCCAGCTATAGCTGCTTCGTATTTGGACTCGTTATTAGACGCCTTGAAAGCAAAACAAATAGCTTGGTACATGCTGTCCCCATATGGGGAAGTGAGACATATTCCTGTACCACATCCCATGGTGCTAGACCCTCCGTCTGTTCGGACAATCCACACTTTCTTGTCTTTTGAATCAATAGGTTGCTCGGAATCCCTATCGGAGTGGAATTCAACCAGAAAATCAGCCACAGCTTGGGCTTTTACTGCTGTCCGGGGGGCAAAGTCTATGTCGAAGTCCCCCAACTCCACTGACCACTTCGTCATTCGGCTTGAAATGTCTGCTTTTCGAAGGACATTCTTTAAAGGGAAAGATGTCCGGACGACGATAGGATGAGCCTGGAAATAAGGCCTAATTTTTCTTGCAGCTATCACCAGAGCTAATGCCAGTTTCTCGAGTTTCAAGTAACGCCTCTCAGCATCAATCAAGCTTTTGCTGATGTAGTACACTGGGTAGGGACAACCATCGACCTCTCTTACCAACACAGCACTGATGGCACAGCTTGAAACGGCCAGATACACAATAAGAGTCTCCCCGTCAACTGGTTTGAACAAAGTTTTAGGAGAGGAGAGATGTTTCTTGATTTCATTGAATGCCTCACCACACTACGGGGTCCATTCGAACCCTTTTGCACCCTTCAAAATTTGAAAGAATGGAGCACACCTGTCCGAAGACCTGGAGATGAATCTGTTCAAGGCAGCTAATCTCCCCGTCAATTGTTGTACATCTTTAATGTTTCGAGGGGGATCCATCTGGAATAAGGCATTGAGTTGGTCCGGGTCGGGCTGTATTCCATGCTCACTTATGATATACCCTAAGAACTTCCCGGACTTCACTCCGAACACACACTTTTCAGGGTTTAGTTTTAAATTCACTTTTGCCAAGTTGGCAAAAGTTTCTTGGAGATCGACAAGTGCAACTGCCCATCCACGATTTTCACCATCATATCGTCAATGTAAACCTCCATATTTCTTCCAATTTGATCAGCAAATGCCTTGTTGACTAACCTTTGATAAGTAGCCCCAGCATTTTTCAAGCCAAAAGGCATCACCTTGTAGCAATGTAGACCCCTATCAGTGACAAACGTGGTATGTTCTTGATCTTTTGGATCTACTTGGATCTGATTGTACCCGGAGAAGGCATCCATGAAGGAGAGCAGTTTGTTCCCAGAAGTAGAGTCTACTAACTGATCTATCCGGGGAACCGGATACAAATCTTTTGGGCAAGCTCTATTAAGATCTGTGAAGTCAATGCACATGCGCCACTTGCCATTTTTCTTCTTTACCAGGACAGGATTTGCAGTCCACAAAGGATTTTGAGATTCTTTAATATGCCCCATCTTTGTGAGTCTGTCAACCTCTTGTACTATGACATCAGCCTTTTCTTTCGAGAAAGCTCTTCTCTTTTGAACCACTGGTGCCACATCTCTCCGGACAGATAGGTGATGGGATATCACCTCTGATGGGACTCCAGTAACATCAGCATTGCACCAAGAAAAAACGTGCTGATGGTCTTTCAAAAATTTCAACATCTCTTGTTTCAATATTGGTGGCATCTTGGACCCTATCTTGACACTTTTGCCTTCTTCCAAACAGTGTGTTTCAACCTCTTCAATTGGGATCAACACTCCGGGGGTCTCCCTGGGGTCATCAATCGCACCCTCACCCCCAGAAAGGCCCTCAAACTGCTATTGATCATTTATTCGGACTGCCTCCAGCGTTCGTGGAGCCAATGCAGTGGCATAGCATTCTCTTGCAACTTTTTGGCTGCTCCGGACAACCCCAACCTGTCCCTGAACAACATACTTTAAACACTGATGGACTGTTGAAGCCACTGCATGCATCCTAGAGAGCCAAGATCTCCCTAGAATAGCATTATAGCAAGTGGGACAATCTACCACGATGAAGAGTATTCTAACCATTTTCTTGAAAGGGCCCCTGCCCAATAACACTTCTTCTTCAAACTCCCGAATCACATCGGCTGAGCTGCCCGTGAAACACACGATCGATCTGTCTGACTTCTGAATCACAGCTGGTTTTTTCATTTTCTTGTAAGTGGTTAGGAAAAGGATATTGGCAGATCTTCCAGTATCCACCAGAATTTGCCTTATCTCATTGCCCCCTATAGATGCTCCTATGACAACAGCATCCTCATGAGGGCCAGCAATATCTCTCAAATCATCCTCATCGAAGACTATGAATGGGAATGAGTTTGGTGATTGATAAGATGTCATGCCTCCTTCTAGCTGGGAGGCTAAATTATGAACATGCCTCTTTCTTGAAGAAGCAGTAGGAGCAGTCATTGTGTCCCCTCCGAAAATCGTCAGTGACTCGAAGAATTTAATAAGCCCGGAGACCGTCCTAGAACACTCCTCTATAGCACCCACCCTATTTCGTGTTGGATCAGGATCCAAGTATTCAGATTCCACATCAAACCTTTCAACTATTACCATGGCCCCCTCCGGGGCAGCATTACTTGGACCAACCCGGTGAGTGTTGTCAGGCCTGTTGCCTCCTCTTCTTTTAACGTATGCACCCAACTTTCCCCTTTCAATCAAGTTTTGAACCTCTTGTTTCAACGCTATGCAATCATCAGTGGTATGGCCAATATCATTGTGGTATTGGCAAAAGGAGTTGTTACGATGCTCTCTGGGAGACTGCAAGGTTGCTGGTCTCCGGTAGTGCACCTCATCTTTTGTTTTATCGAAAATGGTGGCCACGCTTTCTTTGAGTTCTGCGAACCACTCCGGTTGGACCCATGGCCCTCTTTTGTTTCCGGATTGTTGACTTTGAGCAGTAGCAGCTGGCTGAGACTGAGCTTTTGCCCTACCATGCCCCTGTCCGATTTCTCTTGCTTTGTTCCCGGACTGGTTTTGATTTGGAGTTGGTGCCACTGGGGTGGATCTCACCTGTCTGTGCACCCTGGTTTTCTTTGTTTCATCAACGTTTATTTGCTTGCCAACCTGATTTAGCAATCCTCCCCAGGTCATGGCCTTCTTTCTGGTCACCGAATCAGCCAGGTTGCCTAGGTTCAAACCTTGTCTAAGGGATGCTATTGCCACCTGTTCGAAGCAATCAGCCAACCCATTCTTTGTGTTCACAAAACGACTTATGTACTCCTTCAAGGACTCATTTGGCTCTTGGGCACAATGGATTATTGTATCTCCATTTCCCTTCAGCTCCTTACTCCCCACAAACTGCCTTCGAAAGGCCACCCAAAACGTATCAAAATCTTTAATACAACCTTGAGGCAGGCTGTTGTACCATTTCAGAGCACTCCCCGTAAAAGATTGGGAGAATGCCCTACACAGTAGTTTATCATCATCATCATCAAAGTTCATCATGAAGTTCTTGAATTGCTCCAGATGATTGTCCGGATCAGTACTGCCATCGTAATTCTCCATCTTAGTACTGTCAAACCTCTTGGGGAGGTTTCCGGACAGGATTTTAGAAGACAGTGGAGACTGCCTCCAATTCCTTCCACGACTGAACACGGTATCCTCATTGGGAGTTGCAAAGATACCTGGCTCATCGTGGAAAGCAAAGGGATCCATCAGCATCTTGTCCGTATACCTCCGGTGGTGAGATGACCCCTTTCCAATATGCCTTTTCATTCTTCCATGGTGATCTCTTTTTCTCGAATATTTCTTAACCTGCTTTTTCTTTTTCTTGGTTCGACCCTCATCACTGTTAGAGGACAAGGATTTTTCATTTCCCTCACTGTCCGAAGAGCTGCCCGAAGATTCTGAGCTTGAGTCAGAGCTCTCCACAGGCTTGGACCGGTGAGACTTTTTAGAACTAGCATGTGTCTTTTTGGTACTCACATGAGTTTTCGAAGCCTCAAGCTCTCTAGGGTTGTCGGTGTGATGAACAACCGATGCCTTGGATTTTTCTTTCACGCCCATTTTGGCCTTTTCAGCCCTCAGAGCTTCTATTTCAAGCTTTAACCTGTCGCGCTCTTGGACAGTATACTCATCGTTTTCTTCTACCACTTCGAGCAAAGCTGGTGGAAGCTCTGGATTGTCCGGATTCATACGGACAGAATTTCTTGGCAGGTTTTGAATGCTTGATTCAGGCACCTCTCTCCTCCCACTGTGGTTGCCAATTTGGTGTGGAAAATAATCGCCTGAGGGTAGGCTAGTAATTTTAAGTGGAGTTTCAAGGTGGTGTAAGGGTGTTTAACGGTGGTGTAAGGGTGTTTAACGGTGGAGAGATAATTAAGCAGCTTGGTAGCAGTTAATTTTTCTTACCCATAGTTAATGCTGGTGGTTGGGTATTTATAGTGTGATGTTTGGGCCCTTATGGGCTTTCGGGTCATGTTTAATGGACCCGGGTCATGTTTAAAGACCCATGAGTTCTAAGCAGGAGGGCAAGTAGCTTAGTCAAGAAGTGTTTAGGTTTTTTAGTACTTTAGTCATAGTTCGAACAGCCTTAGGTTTACAGTGTTCAAAGTGATCTGTTCGGTTCGAATGATCTGTCCGATTTATGTGCTTGTAGCCTGTCCGGTATTCGGAGAGACTTAGGTTGATTTGCCCTTCCGGGGAGCATGCTGAATTCGGACTCATCAACTTCAATATTTATAACAGAGCTGCCAAATACCGAGATGTAGGTGTAATCAATAACTCTCCAAGCCTATCCTCTCATACTACCTCGTACGGGTCTTTCAACCTTGACCCTAATCGTTCTTTTGAGAAACGAAATCCTTCCTTGCAACCACTCCCTACCATTCATGCATCGACCCAACGGTCGAATCCGAATCCTAAAACCAATCAAGGTCCGCATTATTGTCTTGGAAAACTTTCCCACTAAAAGCAAAACAATCCCTTAACAAAATGCCCCAATTTTTAATTTTTGACCATGGGGAATTCAAGCGCTTTACCATCATCCGATTCTCCTGAACTTTTCGACATATGTTCAAATATTTTTGGCATTCGAACTGGTCCCAATACTTGTGCCACTGTTAAAGGTGTAGTGCAACGTGGGTCACTTTTGGACACACATAAGACTTGCAAGGATTTTGTTGTTGCTGCTGCCAAGTCTAAAGATGGGGAAATCCCTTCAGGAAACCGATCTGAGCCAAACGTTAGTCGAACTGCTCCTATCATCGCCCCCAAGAAATTAGCCATCGCCAAATGAGCACTGCCATATAAAACAAAACAAAGGGAACCGACCCACGTTTTTAAGACCCACACTACAAAAAGACCCGATACTACAATTAAGGAATGACAGACTCCAAAAAGGCTTTGCCTTAAAAGGAATCACAAAAAATAACATCCGATGTTGCTGAAACTCGTGCTACCGAAAAGTCCAGTGCTTCCCCAAAGGGATCGACGATTTCCAAAAGGGCATTACTATAAAAACAAAACATAAGGCAATGCCAGACGTTGTTGAGACCGAGACCACTAAAACTACCGATGCCGTCCCTATTCTCAAAGCCGCCAGCCGACCTGATGCTTGCGCAGATGCTTTCGACCATAATGAAGGCAAATGACCCAACGTGAAGAGTATCAATGCTGCTAATAACATAAATGAAGATGAGCATTTTCCCCCAAGGATAATCAAAGTACTGACCGACTATCATAGTAACTTGACCATACCGCACATCATTACCTTCTACAACCATAAGTACATCTACTATAGCTCTCATAAGATATCAGAACTGAAAACTAGCTGGGGAATCCTCGAGGGCATAAATATCTCTTTCTTGACGTCTAGGGAAACACCCTTATCATCGATGGAAAGGGAGTTGACAATATTCTCCGATGTATAGAACTCGGAAATCCGGTTTCCCTCGGCTAAAGAAATAGTGAGATACTTTGAGTTGGTTGAACTATAGATGTCCCAGCTTACCCCGAACGCTTGGTTCACACTGATGGCATGCATAATAGCGTCACACTTTTCAGGGATAAGAATGCTGATGAAGGAGTTCCCTGCGATTACTGGCATATCAAAAGCGCTGAAGCTCCATTTCTTTTACATTTCCTTGGCCAATAATATGAAGATAATGAATGATCTACCGGAGGCCGACAAGGTATGAAAAATCGCTTTATGTTTATCAGAGCCAAGAGTAACCCGAGGTGTCTCAACTTTAAATGGGTTCGAGAATGTGTGTACATATGCTTTCTCCATTTTCCTTATATTATTATTATTATTATTATATTTTTTTACACCAACCCTTTCTCTGACAGCTCATAAAATAAAACTGCAAGCTCTAAAAAATGAGCATCTATCATCGGCCAATGAGACCTTTGCAGAGTTACGTGATTGGGTTTAGAAAAATTGGGGACGAGAATTCCATCGATGCTTCCTCCTTGTGAACTTAATCAACAACCATCTCTGGAGTTGCTCAGATAATGACCTAAATGTAGAGTAGATTATGAAATTTCCTGAGTCTGCTAACTTGGTTAAAAGGTTGCAGGCCTGTGATGCAAAAGTTATTATTCCAAAACGTAAAAGGGCACCCAAAAAACGACCCAAAAAAAACGACTTATCCGATCCCGATGTGGTCATAGCCGATGTGGAACCTGCTGATCCCGAAGTCAAAGTTGTGCTTGAGGACTCTGTTGTCGATGCAAGAACCCCATCGAGCGATAGTGAAGAAAATATAAAATTTGGGGGGAGAAACGAAAAAAGGCGGCGACCGACGAAGACGAAATAAAAAAGGCCCGAGTGGTCAAGAAAAAGAATAACCAAGTAACGACTAACCCACCATCTGATCCTGCCATGGTCGAGCAGACTACCATTCTGACCATGTTTGAGCAATACCGAGAGGGTACAAAAATGTTGCTGCCAGAAACGGGGTTGGAGAAAGAGAAAGTTGTGGAAAGTAAGAGCCTTCCAAGATGTGATACCAAAGTAGTAAAACTTGAGGAAGGTCTTGGTACAGAAGGTATAGAAACAACAACCGATAATTGCAACGCTGACAATTCATTGTCGTCAGATCCTTTGGGACCTTCCAACACTGTACAACTCTCTGAAACCAACTTTCTCCAACCTTCTATGGCAACCACTTTCTCCAACCTTCTCGGGTAAAAATGCTCTCTTAGTTATCTTGGTGTGGATCCTATTAAAAATATTATTACTATAAAAAAACAACCACTCAAATAAAGCCAATATGATCCATCATATCACCAATGATGAGATTAAAATGATCCTATTTAGTATATATAATAACAAATCCCCGACCATACGACTCCAACTCTAGTTTCTCTAAATCCTCATGTTCAATTATAGGTAATAACCTCTATGAACCCTAATTTAAATAAACTCAAATAACTTTCATCCCCAAATTGGAGAATCTCTCATCCCCGTCCAATTTGAGACCCATTATATGCTACAGCATGATTTCATAGTCATCTAAAAAATCTTTGCTAATTAATAAAAAATTATTTCCCTTTTATAATAAATACCTCTTAATCTGCCTTTTTTCCCGAACGTATCATCTTGAACAACATCGTTCTTAAAACATTATTCTTCGTTATCATACCAATAGAAATAGCCCAATGACTACTTTCAAAATAAATCTCATGAATGCCTTCTTCCAAACTATTTAATATCCATAAATTTCCTCTTAAAAACGATCTGTTGGATCATTTAATCTATTTATACCCATTCTTACACAGTAAATATCAATAGAAATACCATGAAATCCTTCAAAGGCAAGGGAGGCCTCCCACAAGAAGATCGTCTCCTCCCTTACTCTTTGCCTTATTATGAAATAATTTTCTAGTATTCTGAAAGAAAAAAATTATTCATCCCTCTTTCGAATTCCACTGAAAGTGCCATAAACTTCAAATAGTAAACATTTACTTCTTTAACAATCTTATGATTGTCATTCGTGCCGATGTAAACATCAATAAACTAATTAAATAGGGTCTCAAGGGATTTACCTCTACCCATGTTCTCCACATTAACGAGAGGAAGAGCAAGATCTTCTTTTATGTTGTTGGATTCAAGACGAGAACCCTCGTAGTATGTTACGTCAGAGTTTTTTTTTCATCACTTATGGACTCTATTATAGTGATTTTTGACTAATATTGATAAAACTTACTGCCCGTACAAACTCATAAACTTCAAAATACTTGCTATATGCCAGGAGGCTTCTGAAAATTTAATGTAGTTCTATATGCTCGCCAAGTCTATTGGTCATTCATGTCTATCTTCCCCGTTAGAGTCTTGAAATAAATCTCATAACTATTTCATCATTTGCTTATGTCGGGCCTTGAAATGTAAATTTCTGATGCTAAAGTAGTTTGAAATTATTCTCATTCTCTTCACTCAAGGGAAACCTTAGGATTATAGACCTTAAGGTATGAAATCAGGCGACCGCCATTTAAAATATTTGGTCCATACTGAGTGGCAAAAACACTTTAATATAATGTGATTGGATTAATTTTAAGAATGTAAAAATAAAAAACATTTGGAACCTCACAATATGTTCCTTTCCTAGTTAGGGATGAAATAAAATTCTCAACCTTAGAACTCTTGCCGCTAACTTATACAAATCTGAAATCGAAAATGGTACCTCCACCTCCCTCTAGTATGATCCGTCTCTCTTCTTTATTTATTTGGTTAATCGTTATGTTCACAATATTATACATTGTCCTAGAATGAAAACACATAAAATTCATGGATATTATCTCGAATGATGCTTGGAACTGGCCCGCTCAGATTTAATATAGTAGTAGATCTCACCACACTTATATACATAAAATTGGTAAATCTATTAGTATACTTTCTCTTCCCATGGAAATGAAAGATGTAAAACTATGGATCCTCAACCAGAGATGTAAGATAATTACTATCAGCTGATGAGTCCGAATTCTGCATGCTCCCCGGACAAGGACAGATCGGTCCAAGGCCTCCGGACCGGACAGATCACACGGACCGGATAGATCACTTTGAGCACTATGACCATAGGACTGTTCGAACTATGACAAAAGTACTAAAAAACCTAAACACTTCTTGACTAAGCTACTTGCTCTCCTACTTAGAGCTCATGGGTCTTTGAACATGACCCGGGTCCATTAAACATGACCCAAAAGCCCATAAGGGCCCAAACAACAGGGTATAAATACCCAACCACCTGCATTAAGTGTGGGTAATGAGAATTAACTGCTACCAGGCTGCTTAATTATCTCTCTACTCTCTACTCTAAACTCATAACACTCACACACTACTATAAAACACCAACCAAATTACTAGCCTACCCTCAGGCAATAATTATCCTCACCAAATTGGCGACCACAGTGGGAGGATAAGGTGCCTGAATCAAGCATTCAAAACCAGCTAAGAAAATCTGTCCGAATGAATCCGGACAATCCAGAAGTACCACCAGCTTTTCTCGAAGTGGTGGGAGAGAACGATGAATACACTATCGAAAAGCGTGATAGGCTAAAGGGTGAAATAGAAGCTCTGAGGGCAGAAAAGGCTAAGATGGGCCTAAAAGAAAAGTCCAAAGCATCAGTTGCTCATCACACCGATAACCCCAGAGAGCACGAGTCTTCAAAGACTCATGTGAGCACAAAAAAGACTCATGCCAGTTCTAAAACGTCTCACCGGTCCAAGCCAGTGGAGAGTTATGACTCAAGCTCAGAATCTTCTGATAGCTCTTCGGACGATGAAGAAGTTGAAAAATCTTTATCCTCAAGCAGTGATGAGGGTCGAACTAGAAAGAAACAAAAGCAGATCAAAAAGTATTCAAGAAAAAGGGATAGACATGGAAGGATGAAGAAGAATATTGGTAAAGGGTCATCACACAGCCGGAGGCATGTGGATCGGATGCTGATGGATCCCTTCGCTTTCCACGATGAACCAGGTATCTTTGCAACTCCCAATGAGGATACTGTGTTCATTCGCGTAAGGAATTGGAGGCAATCTCCATTGTCTTCTAAAATTCTGTCCGGAAACCTCCCTAAGAGGTTCGACAGCACTAAAATAGAGAAGTACGATGGCAGTACTGATCCGGACAACCATCTGGAGCAATTTAAAAACTTCATGATGAACTTTGACGACGATGATAAACTGCTCTGTAGGGCATTCTCCCAATCATTCACGGGGAGTGCTCTAAAATGGTACAACAGCCTGCCTCAGGGTTGTATTAAAGACTTCGATACCTTTTGGGTAGCCTTTCGAAGGTAGTTTATAGGGAGTAAAGAGCTAAAGGGCAATGGATACACAATAATCCATTGTGCCCAGGAGCCGAATGAGTCCTTGAAAGAATATATAAGCCGTTTTGTGAATACCAAGAATGGGTTGGCTGATTGCTTCGAATAGGTGGAAATAGCATCCCTAAGGTAGGGTTTGAACCCAGGCAATCTAGCTGATTCAGTGACCAGAAAGAAGGCCATGACATGGGGAGGGTTGCTGAATCAGGTTGGAAAACAAATAAACGTCGATGAAACAAAGAAAACCAGGGTGCATAGGCAGGTGAGGTCTACCCCAGTGGCACCAAATCCCAATCAGAATCAGTCCGGGAACAAAGCAAGAGAGACCGGACAGGGGCATGGTAGGGCAAAAGCTCAGTCTCAGCTAGCTGCTCCTGCTCAAAGTCAGCAATCCAGAAACAAAAGAGGGCCATGGGTCCAACCGGAGTGGTTCACAGAGTTAAAATAAAGTGTGGCCACTATTTTTGATAAAACGAAGGAAGAGGTGCATTACCGAAGACCGGCAACACTGCAGTCTCCCAGAGAGCATCGCAATAACTCTTTTTTCCAATATCACAATGATATTGGTCATACCACTGATGACTGCATAGCATTGAAACAAGAAGTTCAAAACCTGATTGAGAGGGGAAAGCTGGGGGCTTACGTCAAAAGAAGAGGATACAACAGGCCTGACAACACTCACCGGGTTGGTCCAAGTAATGCTGCTCCGGAGGGAGCCATGGTTATAATTGAAAGGTTTGACGTGGAATCTGAGTACTTGGATCCTGATCCAACTCGAAACAGAGTGGGTGCAATTGAGGAATGTTCTAGGTCGGTCTCCGGGCTCATTACGTTTTTCGAGTCACTTACAATTTTTGGAGGGGACACTATGACAGCTCCTACTGCTTCTTCGAGGAAGAGGCATGTTCATACTTTAGCCTCCCAGCTAGAAGGAGGCATGCCTTCCTATCCGTCACAAAACTCATTCCCCTTCATTGTTTTTGATGAAGATGATTTAAGAGACATTGCTGGCCCTCATGAGGATGCTGTTGTCATAGGAGCATCTATAGGGGGCAATGACATAAGACGAATCCTGGTGGATACTGGAAGCTCAGCCAATATCCTTTTCCTAACCACATACAAGAAAATGAAAAATCCAGCTGTAATTCAGAGTTCGGACAGGTCAATCGTGGGCTTTACAGGCAGCTCAACAGATGTGATCGGAGAGTTCGAAGAAGAAGTGTTATTGGGCAAGGGCCCTTTCAAGAAAATGGTCAGAATACTCTTTATTCTGGTGGATTGTCCCACTTGCTATAATGCTATTCTAGGGAGGTCTTGGCTCTCTAGGATGCATGCAGTGGCTTCAACAGTCCACCAGTGCTTGAAGTATGCTGTTCAGGGACAGGTTGGAGTCGTCCGGAGCAACCAAAAGATTGCAAGAGAATGTTATGCCACTGCCCTGGCTCCCCGAACCCTGGGGGCAGTCCGTATTAATGAACAATAGCAGTTTGAGGGCCTTTCTGGGGGTGAGGGTGAAATTGATGACCCCAGAGAGACCCCTGGAGTATTGATACCGATCGAAGAGGTAGAAACACACTGTTTGGAAGATAGGAAAAATGTCAAGATAGGGTCTAAGATGCCACCTATGTTGAAAGATGAAATGTTAAAGTTTTTGAAGAACCATCATCACGTTTTTGCTTGGTGCAATGCTGATGTTACTGGAGTTCCATCAGAAGTGATATCACATCACCTATCTGTCCGGAGAGACGTAGCACCGGTGGTTCAAAAAAGAAGACCTTTTTCTAAAGAGAAGGCTGATGTCATAGTGCAAGAAGTTGACAGGCTCACAAAGATGGGGCACATCAAGGAGTCTCAATACCCTTTGTGGACTGCTAATCCGGTCTTGGTGAAAAAGAAAAATGGCAAGTGGCGCATGTGCATTGACTTCACAGATCTCAATAGAGCTTGCCCAAAAGATTTGTATCCGGTCCCCCGGATTGATCAGTTAGTAGACTCCACTTCTGGGAACAAGCTACTTTCCTTTATGGATGCCTTCTCCGGATACAATCAGATTCAAGTGGATCCAAAGGATCAAGAGCATACCACATTTGTCACTGACAGAGGTCTTCATTGCTACAAGGTGATGCCATTTGGTTTGAAAAATGCTGGGGCTACTTATCAGAGATTAGTAAACAAGGCATTTGCTGATCAGATTGGAAGAAATATGGAAGTATACATTGATGACATGATGGTGAAGAGTGTGGATGAGCAATTGCACTTGTCCGATCTTCAAGAAACTTTTGCCAACTTGGTAAAATTGAATTTGAAATTAAACCCAGAAAAATGTGTGTTCGGAGTGCAATCCAGGAAGTTTCTAGGCTATATTATAAGTGAGTATGGAATACAGCCCGATCCGGACCAGCTCAATACTCTATTCCATATGGAGCCTCCTCGAAACATTAAAGAAGTACATCGGTTAACAGGGAGATTAGCCGCCTTAAACAGATTTATCTCAAGGTCTTCAGACAGGTGTGCTCCTTTCTTTCAAACTTTGAAAGGTGCAAAGGGATTCGATTGGACCCCACAGTGTGATGAGGCTTTCAATGAGATCAAGAAACACATGTCCTCCCCCAAAACTTTGTTTAAGCCAGTTGATGGGGAGACACTCTTCGTATATTTGGCAGTCTCAAGTCGTGTCATCAGTGCTGTGTTGGTAACAAAGGTCGATGGTCATCCCCATCCAGTGTACTACATTAGCAAAAGCTTGATAGATGCAGAAAGGCGTTACTTGAAACTTGAAAAATTGGCATTAGTCCTGGTTATAGCTGCCAGAAAGATGAGGCCTTAGTTTCAGGCTCATCCCATCATCGTCCGGACTTCTTTTCCCCTGAAGAATGTCCTTCAAAAGGAAGACATTTCAAGCAGGATGACTAAGTGGTCAGTAGAGTTGGGGGAATTCGACATAGACTTTGCTCCCCGAACAGCAGTCAAGGCCCAAGCTGTGGCAGACTTTTTGGTTGAATTCCACTCCGACAGGGATTCAGAGCAGACTACTGATATAAAAGATAAAAAGGTATGGGTCGTCCGAACAGATGGTGGGTCTAGCACTATGGGGTGTGGTGCAGGGGTGTGTTTGACATCCCCGTATGGAGACAAAATGTACCAGGCTATTTGCTTTGCTTTCAGGGAATCTAATAATGAGTCCGAATACGAGGCAGCTATAGCTGGGTTAAAGTTAGCATACATTTGTGGAGCAGCTTGTGAAGTATTTACTCCTCCTCAAAAATGAAGCACTTAAGTTTAAAGGTGTTGTCTATGAGCACATTCCCCGGACAGAAAATGAGCTAGCAGACTCATTGGCAACCATAGCATATACAGAGTCATATCCATGGATCCATGTGCTCGAAAGCCCCTCCATTCAACTTAGTAAGGGTAAAGAAGAGGAAATTTTTGAAGTACAAGTGAAACAACCTCAAGACTGGAGGTTTCCCCTCCTGCAATATCTCTCTGATGGTGTCGTGCCTCCGGATAAGTCACTAGCCAGAATATTGAAACACAAGGCTCGTGGTTTTATCATGTTAAGAGAAGTGTTGTACAAAAAATCCTACAGTAAACCTCTCCTGCGCTGTTTGGGGGATGAAGAATCACAAGTATTCCTCTCCGAATTGTATGATGGTGAGGGATCAACCCATTGTGAGTTTAGAGCTTTAACAAGAAGAGTTTTACTCTCCGGTTACTATTGGCCATCAATCATGAAAGATGCTAAGGAATTGGTAAGAAGGTGTGACCCATGCCAGAGGTACAACAATGAAATTCATGTACCAGCCATTCCTTTAGAATCAATTTCTGAGCCTATTCCTTTTGCACGATGGGGATTGGATTTAGTAGGGCCTCTCCCTGTGGCGTCCAGAGGACGCAAAACTATAATTGTGGCCATAGACTACTTCTCGAAATGGATAGAAGCAGCCCTCTAGCAGGGATAACATCAAAAGCTGTTATAAAATTCATTCTATCCAACATCTGTTGCAGATTTGGTGTCCCACAGAAAATAACAACAGGCAATGGGCCACAGTTCGACAATAGGGAAATGGAAAGCTTCTGTGCCTCAAGGGGTATACAACATTGTTTTTCTTCACCTTTCCACCCACAAGCAAATGGACAAGTTGAAGTGGCTAATAGAACTATACTGTCCGGTTTAAAGAAGAATTTGGAAAGGGCTGCTGGGAAGTGGCCTAGTTATCTACAAGAGGTCTTGTGGGCCTACCGGACAACACCTGGGGCTGCAACACAAGAGTCACCCTTTGCCTTGGTCTATGGGATGGATGCAGTAGCTCCCATAGAGGCAACTCTCCCCTTCTTTCGTGTTCACAACTTCTCCGGACACGCTAACGAGGTGGCAATTAGAGGTCAACTTGATTTGATAGAAGAAAGACGGGTTAAAGCTCACCTTAGAGTTGCACACTATCAGGGCTTGATGAGAAGCAGATTTGCTTCCAATGTTAAAAGAAGAGATTTCCAACCGGGGGACAAAGTATTAAGGAAGGTCTTCTTACACACTAAAGAAAAGCTGTTCGGAAAGCTGGCCCCAACTTGGGAAGGTCCGTATATGGTTGTTGAAAGAATTAAACCTGGAACTTATTGGTTGGAAGACAAAGATGGCAGAGTTCTAACTCATCCTTGGAATATCGAGCATCTCCGGATGTACTTGGAGTAGCACTTGTGTAAATATTTACTTGTTTAATCATCCATGTAAATATTTGGGGGCATATTCTTTCCTCCCTGGTGGCACGGGGAGGTTTTAATGAGGTGTCCGGGCTTTTGAATAAAATTTGATGCCTTCTTAAAAATTTTCTAAGTGTTTTTAAAGTTTTGTCCCTATTCATACTATCCGGATTGAAACAACTAAGGGCTATTTAAACTGTAGCCGAAGAACTTAAACACTCTCACTATGAAACAACTAAAGGCTATTTAAACTATGGCTATCAAAATTAGAACAAACAATGAAAGAAGATGATAGTTGCACAAAACAGAAATATTCATTGAAATAAATAACTTAAACTTGCCTTGGCCTTCCAAGGACTTTTAAATGATCAAAGTAGAACACAAAAAACCTATCCGGTCAGATACCGGACACCATTACAAAAAGAGTGCCTTGGCCTTCCAAGGACTTTAGTCTGGATAGAAAATAAACAAAGTGGATCATAAGTTAAGGTTGAGCCTTTGAAGATGGCTCACCTTCATCTACCTTCTTGCCCATAGGATCGTCTTTCTCTTCATCTGGACTCTCCCCAGTATGTTCTTCATCACCTGAGGAATCACTAGAGTAGCCATACCTGTCGCCTTCGGCCATCGTGTGGTATGGGAGGTCTTCAGGCTCAACATAAAGCCATAAGTCCCCTAGGTTCTTCTTCGGAAACTTTTCATGGAAAAGTATAACCATGTCAGACCTCACCTTCTCAAGCAGTTGCTCTTCGCTTTTGATCATCTGGTTGGCATAAGCATTGATCTTGGCTTGGATCTTAGCCTCTTGCTCCCTTAACAAAGTGGTTTTCTCCTCGGCAGCCTTGGATGCTGCATTCTCAAGAGCAATCTTGTCAGTAGTTAAGTTGGTGATGATTTTGTCCTTTGCCTTGGTTTCTTTCTTTGAGTCAGTAAGGTCCTTCTCCACACCGGACAGCTTCTCCC
The DNA here is from genome assembly GCA_036936605.1 of Limnanthes douglasii subsp. nivea. Classification (NCBI taxonomy): domain Eukaryota; kingdom Viridiplantae; phylum Streptophyta; class Magnoliopsida; order Brassicales; family Limnanthaceae; genus Limnanthes; species Limnanthes douglasii. Next base: position 147,841,048 of record JAUPFV010000001.1, on the reverse strand, counting down.
GGAGGTCTCTAATGGTTTCCTCTAAAGTGGCGACTTTTGTGGTGCTTTCCTTCTAATTTCTCTTCAACTCCTCGTTTGCTTCCTTTAACATGTCAGCATTGGAAGTGGCAGTGCGAAGGTCTTCAGACAGCTTCTCCTTGTCAGACTTAAGGTCTTTAATGATGTCTGCCTGACTCCGAACTTGTCTCTCCAACGTAAGTACAGGCTGCACGTTGATTAATAAGGAGTGGGCTATAGTATCCCTTTCACTAGAGACAATAAAAGTCTTACCATTAAAATTGACTGTCTTGGAGCTGCTAGGAGGAATGTAAGGCCCTGCAAAGTCATCTCTGGGGAGATTGAGGAAGTATTCACCAACCTCACCAAGACCGGTGATGTCTACTCCATCAATGTTGAGATCTCCTCCCTCAACCTCATCGATGTGAAAGTCCCCCGGAATCTCTTCGGCATGCGTTGGGTCAGACGGCTCAGCTTGGAAAGAAGGCTCCGGAGCCCGGAGAGAAAGCTCGTTTCCCTTAGAAGTCTTTTTCTTCTTCGCCTCCCGGTCTGCCCCTTCGCTTCATTGTTTGCGATTCCTCTTGGAAGCCCTTGGAGGTTTTGGGAGATTCGTTTCCTGCCTTTCAGTCTCTTGCTCCACTACTTGCAAGAGAGCAACATCAATTTGGCTTTAGGCTGGCCCCTCCGGGACTATTGGAGCATCCTTCTCAGCATCAGCAGGGTTGGCATCACCCACCACCCTTTTGCCCTTCTTCTTCTTGCCTTTCATCTTGCTCGAGGCTTTGGCCCGGCCTGGCAGGAAGAGTGTCCCATCTGGTTCATGGGTCCTCTTGAGCACAACGTCTAGAGAAGGCTGGGTGGTGAGCTCCTCCCAGGTCAAGTCTCTCCGACCTGTGGTGTTCCACAGGTGTGACCTTGCCAAATTTCCACTAGTTAAAGCATCGAGGAATCGGTTCCCCCAATTCTCAGCAGCCCAGGCATTAATCTTGCCACAAGTTATCTACCCGGCTTTCTGATAGTCACTGAACTCCTTGGGTAACACTGCCAAGGAAAAAGTGAGACCCATTAGTTCGAACTGCATTAGATAAGAAAAGGAGAAACAAAAAATAAAATAAAAAAAATAATAAAGTAGGAGACTTACAATCACTCCTCCACCTGCTTCTGAGGAGGCTTGGGTTCTCTCCGGATTTTATCTTCTTGCCATTCTCCCAGGCACCACTGACAAATAGGAACTGGGTCCTCCAATTCCTCTCTGCCTCCAGCAAATCATCCACCGCCTTGAAGTTATCCCCCATGTTAAAGTGGTAGAAGGGGATGTGGTGGTTTCTACAAAGGCTAGCCACTGCAGCAAACTCCTCCATGGGCAGAGGGATCCCGGACAGCCTTGATGCCATGATGCGTGACATAAGGGTATACCAAGCGTTGGGGCTCAGCTGGCTCGGACAGAGTTTGATCAGATGGAAATATCTGACAATCTCTGGGTCTAGTGGGAACCTGAGCCCCCAGTTGAACAACTCCGTGAACATGGCCACTTCACTCAACTTGCAGTCCATGGGGGTCTCCGGATGTATAGGAATCCTGATCTTTACATTTTCTGGAATACCCCATTTCGAACGCATCCTGCCCAACTCAGCAGTGTGGATGAATGCATAGTTGATTTTTTATAAGGAGATGAGATAATTAACGCTGACCTTGTGAAAACAAGGCCCTACTTTTCCTTCTAGGCTCTCCGGCAGATCCGGATGCCTCAAGTACAACTTCTCCTTGCCCTTGTCCTTCTTGGCAACTATTTCTTTGCTGGTCTGACCGGAGGGCTCAGACTCAAACGGGGCCTCTTCAACAGAGTCCTCCATCACTTCCTCCATGATTGTTGAATGGATTTCAGCAGTTGTAGTGGGGGAGGGTTCAAACTTGACTCAGCCTTATCTCCGGACTGATGGGCCTCAGTGCCCCTTTGATTTCTACTCTCCGGTAGAATGTTTGGAACAGAAGTTTCTGGTTGAAGGTTTGGATTGGAGCCCTCCGGTCCGGACAACCTGTCTTTAGGGGCTTTAATAGGCACCTCTGATCCGGTGCTGCTATCCTTTGCCCCCGACTTTGAGGGAGTACTTTTGGTCCCCAGGCCTTCAACCAACCGGCCTTTCCTCTTGTCAACCAGCTTCTCAGGAGAGTGCTCCGTATCCGATCCCATTGCAATAAAGGGAGAAGGTTTTCTAAGGCTAGTGGCTGCAACTCCTGGCTCGACAGCAGGCACCGATTCCTGAACTGAGGAACCAGAGATTATGGGGGAGAGGTTGGTTTGAAATAGTTTTCTAGGCTTAGTACCTTTGGAAGAGGACGAGCCTCGATCTGACTCGGTAGCAGAGGTGTTTAGTCTCTCAACAGGCGAGCTGGGTAACCCTGCTGCGATCCGTCTTTCTCTTTCAACTTTTTGAGCCTTCTCTAACTCAGAAAGATTGAGCCACCCGCCTTTGACAAGAGCGTTCCTCGCTGTAAACATAAACTATTGAACTAAACTTTTGCTTTAGAGAGAGAAAGCTTTGAGAGTTTTTGCAGAAGTAAATTTAAAGGAGATGGTAAAACAGTAGAAATGAGTTTGTATTTATAGTAAATCTGAAAAAGGAAGTTGATTCCTAGGAGAATTCGAAAAGTTTGGCAATGATTAAAATACGGCGCTCATGTCACCACCTGTAATCAAAGAGGTTGCTTTTCAAAGAAGGTGGGTTCGAAATTCAAGGTGAAAAAATGGCTGAAGCAACCAATCAGAGAGCGACACGTGTCCCACGAACTCTGGCAAAAACCGTTTTGAATTCGTGAAGCTTTATCTGTCCGGATAAACCCATAGACCTGTCCGGATTAAAACTACCCCTGACGTCGGACTTTTTTTCAGGTCTTTGGCAAGAATATTTGCACAAACACCTAAAAAAGGGGCTCCTAATGAGTCCGAATTCTGCATGCTCCCCGGACAAGGACAGATCGGTCCAAGGCCTCCGGACCGGACATATCACACGGACCGGACATATCACTTTGAGCACTATGACCATAGGACTATTCGAACTATGAAAAAAGTACTAAAAAACCTAAACACTTCTTGACTAAGCTACTTGCTCTCCTACTTAGAGCTCATGGGTCTTTGAACATGACCCGGGTCCATTAAACATGACCCGAAAGACCATAAGGGCCCAAACATCAGGGTATAAATACCCAACCACCTGCATTAAGTGTGGGTAATGAGAATTAACTGCTACCAGGCTGCTTAATTACTAGCCTACCCTCAGGCAATAATTGTCCTCACCATCAACAATATTATCATGCTATACAGAATTATTCTTCTCGGGTTAATTGGGCCAAACTTGTTTCGAATAAGTATAATATTCGTAGACACTCTTTTATTAGGTGACAGACCATCCAATGAAAACTCAATTATAAAATTGAATTACTTTTATGGGGTTATAACACGATCCCAATGTCCTTTGTAACAACTACATTGAATTAATTAATCATCTCTTGGTGGGGTGCCTATTATCTCATCTTATATGAGTGTCCTCAAGAACGATTCCCACTTCTGAACACTGATGATCGTGGCCATCTTTGTCGCTCTAGGTTATGCGTAGTGATTTATCATATATGGAAACATAGAAATATGAAAATATTTACATATACCTCTTGCATTGCATTAATGCTATTTCATTGCATCATTTTTGATATCTGCTAAAGATTCCATGACGCAAAAATCCCATGACCAATTTAACTAGTACTAATATTTTTCATATTCATACATATACATTGTTTGTCATTGGCATAATCTCTATCCACCATCCCTAGTTATTGATGATGGTGCCTGTTTTGCCCTGCCACCCATATGTTCTTGACCATGGTTGTTTTACCCCTCAGTTCATATTTCTTTTTGCTTTCTTGATCTCAACACATTTTAACTATGTATCGCATTGACTATTTTTTAATTCTCATAGGGATATCGTGAGATATTTGTATCAAAGACCTTATGTTTGCAGGGGAATTCCCCGAAGAAATTATAACAAATTTTAATAATTTATTGGTTTTTCTATTAAAAAATTATAAATTTATTATCAAATATTTTATTTCAAAAATGTATACTTTTTAGAATATATATATATATATATAATATTTTATATAGATATATTGATATGATAAAATTTATTATTAGATTGGACGTGACAAAGTTTGAGTGAATAGATTAATTTGATATCAAAGTTAACATGTGAAAATAATTAGGTCGAGCATGGATTGCTAATATTTCTAAATAATAGTAAAAATAGATGAACTTTCGATAATTAGGTTTCTAATTATAGAGTTTACAACTACATAATATATCTCCATGATATTAATCTAACCACATTTTAACCTACATATTATAGATTTTACTTAGTCTTTTAGACTTTTGAATACTCATATAACAAATAGAGCAATGTCAACGAGACAAACTATTTACACCTTCCTTAGTAGCTTTATTACTCATTTCATGAGTAACAAACTATGGCTACTTTTGATTGCTTCAAATATTCTTGTCACTTTATGAAGCTTGTACCCTTGAAATTTTTGTTTGCTCAAGCTTTGTCTTCAAATTTGAAGCTGTTATATTTTGCATACCAAATTTTATAGACCAACTTCAGATAGACTCTTAAGATTCCTAAGGCTTGTTTATTATAATTTACTCGAACCAAATTATTACTAAAGATGTCTCCATTTTGGTTCGTACTTAACTAATCATGCCTCATCAAACACTTTCGTCGGTCGAGTAGTTAATAGGTTGCTATGATTTATATATTTCTTATAACTTATTTTTCTTTTTTTAAGAAATAGTTTGATTCTTCATTGATTATAGTTAACTAGGCCTGCTAGTCCTTGATGAAGGATGAAGTAAATACTTGACAATGAACTGAAGTGTTGATATTTGTTTGAGAGCTTCAGGTAGCTGAAAATATTATTATTTTTTACTTAGCCAAACTTCTCCTGAAGTTACTCAATAGCCCCCTTAAATCTTGATTAAAGATCATTCAAATACTAAACTAATTTATCTTCAAATTCTAAAATTCTTGAAATGCCGAAGATGTTTATATATCTTCAGTTTTGACTTATTTTTGGAATTTCTTGAGTACCGCATAGTCTTTTCCGAAGAATGAAATAAATGATAAACAAATTCATGAGAATATCTTTGGATTTTTTAATTACCCGAGTTTGCATCTTTTTGTGATTTTAGTCAAAGGTTTATGGGGTGTAAATGTATTTAAGGAGAAATGTTTTTTACGGTAGGAAGATTGTATTTCTTTGGTATTTTTGTGGAAACGGCTTTGAAATAGAAGGACTTATTGTTATATTTTGGTAAATAGGAAACTTGTTGGAAGAAGCTTACATGTGTATAAAAGTCTTTTCTTTTATGAGTACAAGTGCACATTCGTCTATCTTGGCCCTCAAGATTTATTTTAATCTTGTGCATTTAGCATGCAAGTTAATCCAAACACATAAATCTAAAGTAGTCAAATGTTGTAATTTGTTTTTACCTTTTGATATAAATACTCATCTCTGTCGTTCATTTGCTCTTTTTTATTTTCTTTGATTTTTGATTAAACATTTCTCTTCTTCTTCTTCTTACATCATCTTGTTGATTATTTTAACTAAGTAAACTTCTTTTTATTTATTTATATTTTTGGGATTTTTATATAATAAATGGATAAAAAAAGGTAAATACAATGACTTGGGAAGTGAGGTTGTGTTTTCCAAGTATTTTATTGACCATGAGCTTTAGTTTCGTCTTGATCTAGTACTTCTTAATTTTTTCCAAGTTACAAATATTTTTCCTAGCCACCTCGTTTATAAGTCTTGAAGTCTCTTACTTTAAACTATAATTTTATCAAGGAAAATATTTCAATATTTATCTACGAATGAATTTATCATTGCCATTACAGTCTTTGACCAAAATACTAATCTATTTTTTTTATTTTCTGATAATCCCATAACTTAAATTATTAATGACCTTCCATATTATAACAAATTATACGAAGATAAGTTTATATTTATCTCTGGAAATTGGGAGAACATATATGGAAGAGTAGTTCCTTATGTTAGCCAAAAATTGTATTTCAAGATGAAAGTTTCCATCTTCTCAAAAATCTTTTCTTTGATTTCATTATGTGTATATTTAATTGTGGTTATTGTTTTTTTTCAATAACTCATGTTATTAAGAAGAATTTTGACAATAAAAGGAAAAACATACTCCTATACTAATCTGGTGGATTAAACTTCAATTTTTCTCTTATGTTATAGTACCATAGGAGTTTGTCTGTAACAGTTATGGTCGAGTATTGTTGTTCGAGGTAACTTTTTGGAATGTGCTTCTCGTGAAGAGGATAATTTTGGAAAAAATATATGGTTCAAAAGGATTTGGATAGACGATCTCATAAGAAGAAGACTGTGGAGAAAACATTTTCAGAGGAAAAGGCTGCTGGAAAATGGTCTTCATAGATGGAATTGCGCAACAAATCAAAATACTAAGGTAGAACAAAAATATCCAATGTTCCTTATGATTCCACAAAGGCCGTATGCGATGCTCACAATACTTGTAAAGCTATTGCGGTGAGTGTTCTTGGCTTAAACAAGGAAAATAAAACCTTGTCCCAATATTTATAAAAAGGAGGCCGATGATAACGAAGATGATATGCCGTTGACTATGCGACAAAAAACCTTGGTAGTCAGATGTAATGTTTATGATAGCATCAACACTATCATTGAGGATAATGTAATTTATGAAAATAAAAGTGGCATACCTCTAGTTCCCGTAATTTAGTATCAAAGTTCTCTTTTTTTAAGTCCTTATCCAACTCTCGAACCTTCTTCTTCTCCAAAGCATGTTGTTGAGACATATGTTTTAAAGGCTTTGGCTTTAGCTATTACAACTTCTCCTCTAAAATGTGTTGCTACCAAATATGTAGCTATATTTCAAAATATGGTTGGTCCAGACTTGCTTAACATAGAAAAATTCTCTTATTATCGTTCTAAATGAGTTGTTATATATGAATGTTGTACGAAAAATAGTCCCTGATTTTTAATGAGAATGGTAAAAAGGATATGCTAGAGGTTAGCCTGAAGCTTGACTTTATATCTATGAGATTTAAGAAAATTTCTAAATATTAGAGGAAATGTAAGCAAGATTGTGATAAATATTTGTAAAGAGGAAAAAGGAATGTCTAGAAGAATTATGAAAAATAAGTGAATTTATCCAGTTGAGGCATTCTTGTTTGATTGAGAAAAATGATTCCCTCGAGACAACTTCACTCCGTCAAGCTTGTATGAGTAATGAAGAACTAAAGAGATTTGTGGTTGGTTGTTGACCAACAGAAATCATAGGAGAAGTGGTTGGTCCACTAGTGACTTTCCATCTGCATTATATGCTGTCGAGCTAGATGGTACGACTGGGCGCTACGTAATCGAAGAGAAGGACGGGTTACTAAAGTGACAACGCAAGGAAGGACTTTTTAGGATATTTTTTCAATAGACTTTATAGAGTGAACGTTGGCAAGTCCTGGAGTGCCTGTCAAGGGAACAAACGCATACCCCGGGGTGATCATCACCACCTGCAGCTCACATCTCGGCGCAGTTAAACGTGTAACCGGCCATCTATGTTTTATTTAAATTCTGACGAAACAAGTCAAAATATATTTATAATGTTGTAAGGTCACCATCTAGGGAAATTTTATTTCACATTGATAATAGAACTGTTTTTTAAGTTTATAAGACAGTTGGTGTTATAGTAGATGATTGTCTAGAATTGATAGTTACTTATTTTGTTAAGTCAATTAACCAAATAGTTAGAGTGGAGGAGGATGTCGTTGTCACTCATGAAGACTAGATTATTTTAAGGACAAATTAGACAAATGGGTTATTATACATTTGATGTAATTAAGTGTAATAATTAAATGTATTTAACATAATAATGGCCTTTTGGGGATAAATAATCTTGAGTTACCAAACGGACCTATGGACCATATAAACCCATTAGACCCATTAGGGTAATTTGGATATAAATATGCTTTTAACCATTAATGAGATATGGCAAAATTCATTTACTCTACTTAACATGTCAGAGCCTCTATTTTTAAAATATATCCTAAGTTTCTCAATTATCTTCATACAACTCACTTTAAAATTAATTGTTTTTTTATTATTAAAAATCCTCTAAAAATCCTTGATGCCATCAATGGTGATCATAGTGGGAGCCTACGGTGGTACCCGAATAAAGACATCAAAAACCTTAGGTGTCAGAGTTTTCCTTCAGAATACTAAAACATGTATTTTGAAATGAAAATAGATCATGCCTAGGTGAACGAGAGATTCATAATCGGAGAAAACTCCGGTAAAATAACGCACATGGCTATGATGACTGATGAAAATCAAGAATGGTTGCTCATACAAGAAGAGCGTGACCATGTATAATGAGAGATTGAGGCATTAAGATTTAGAAAAGAAGCAATAATAACCTCTCCATGTAAAATCCGATCAAAGGTCTAAAAACCCGAAGGACAAGGGGGCTCTAAGGCACAAGCTATGAATTTAGGTGCTCAACATAATCCATAACAATATCAAATTTTCTGATTAGGAAAAACCCACAATTCCTCGAAGAGGGAACGTAATACCATGAATTATTACAGTCCTTCAAAGTTTAATGAGGATTCAGTGTCTGAGTCTAAGGCATCTGCGTCCTCTCCTAGTAGCGATCAGTATTATAAAAAGGGAAAGAATCATAATGATAAGAATTATTCGAAGAAACATTCCAATCGAGATCACAAGTCGAGTAAACAACATACCTCATTGGATAAAAGAAGACACCAAATAAGTAAAGAAATAAAAAATTTAGGAAAAGTTAGGAGGTTCGGGAAACCACAAGGTTGACCATCAAGTGAATGATCCGTTTTCTATATATTTCGAACATAGTATGTTTGCAATAGTCAATGAGGGTCAACAGTTTTGTCAGGGACATAATTGGAGGCATTCACCTATTTCTGCAGACATTCTCTCTAGCCATCTGCCCAAGCGGTTTAATATTTTGAAAATGGAAACGTTTGATGGAAGCAATGTTACATATAACCATCTTGAATAGTTCAAGAGCTTCAAGATGAATTTTGAAAATGGTGATAAGTTGTTATGCCAAGAAGTTTCCCAGATTGTTGATATAGTTTTTTGAAGTGATATAATCGGCTTCTGCAAGGGTTAATAAATAGTTTTGACATGTTTTGGATAGCTTTTCGAAGCTAATTTTTGGAAAGAAAAGAAATAAGAGGATATAGAAACATGAGAATTTAGTGTCGTCAGTTGATTGGGGAAAGATGAAAGGATCACACTTAGTTCTTTGTAGAAACTAAAAATGTTTTAAAATATTTGCTTTTGAACAAGTGGTCATAACTTCTTGTAGAAATGGGCATTTTCCTAAAGTATTAGCTGATAATGTGATAAAAAAACAATGTCAATCGGGGGTTTATTGTCACATGTTGATAAATAAATTACTGTAAGAGACGAAAAGGCTAAAGTATTCCCATTAGCAGAGGCATATTACGTAAAATATTACCTCGGGTTCTCAACAACAACCACAAGCGGCCACCAATATCCGTTCGAACGATTCTAATCAAAATCTACCTAGACCTAGGGTAAACACAACATATGCAATGTCAACAATATAGATTTAGGAGGAATCAGTGTGTCCGACCTGATTATTTTGCAAAAGTGACAGAAAGTGTTGTCATTATTTATGACAAGACAATTTTTTTATTTAGTTTAGAATGCCACCCCATTCAAAATCCAAAGGAGAATCGAAATATTCAATTTTATAAGACTAAAAATGATGTAGTTAATGATACGAAGGTTTGCATGTCTCTGAAGCAAGAAATTAAAACTTTATTCGAAAATAAAAAAGTGACTACATTTGTCAAAGCACAATCGGGTAATCGATGACAAACTTTAATTATTGGTCAAACTATTGTCCGAAGGATGGGAATAGAAGCTGCCTCCCAAATAGAATACTACTATCGTTATCACTGAACCATATAATGAGTTTGATATAGATTCATACTATCTTGAGCTCGATCTTGATCGAGGATATATTATGGTAATAAATGAGCCTAAAAGGATAGGAACGATTAAAAATTTGTGAAAAATTTTCAAATCATTTACTAACGTTAACGGGGATATGATGTCAGGGCCTTCGGGTTGCTCAAGAAAAATACACATTGTCAGTGTGACAACCCATTTAGAAGGAAAAATATATGTCAATGTTTACCAGGATCCGATGCCATTCATTTTATTTGATGATGATGATTTAAGAGATGTAGCCGGGCCATATGAAGATGTTGTGGTTATCGGAGCGAAAATCGAGGAGACTGATATTTCACGGATCTTAGTTGATACATGTAGTTCAAAAAATATTTTGTTTATGTGTATATACAGACAAATTAAAAATCCTCCAGTTATACTCTGGTCAAATAGAATAATAGTAAGGCTCACTGCAATTACTACTAATGCGATCGGATAATTCGAAGCGATGCCCTTCTCGAAAAATGACCCTTCAAAAAGACAGTCAGGGTACTCTTTATAGTGTTTGATGACCCAAATTCCTACAATGCTATCTTTGGTAGATCTTGGTTTTTGAATATTCATGTTGTCTCCTTACTGGTTCATCAGTGTTTCAAATACCCCGTTGGGGGTTAAGTTAGGGTTGTCCGTAGTAGCCATAAAGTGGTTAGAGAATGTTATGTTACCGCTTTGGCTCCTAAGACACTCCAATATAGAAACTAAACAAGAATAGACATTACCTGACCCCATTTTAGAGTCAGGTAGGGTAGATGATCCGAGAGAGACTCCGGGTTCGGTAATACCCGACGAAGATATTGAGCTATATACTATCCCAATAGCCACCAGTTAATCTGCACATGTTGGCCCAGTGTACCGAAGATGTAACGGGTGTCCCTGCAAGTATTAGCTGCTATAAGCTAACGATATGACCCAATGTATACCTTGTGATAAAAAAAACAAAAAGTTTTACTTGCTGAAAAATACGAAGCCATTGTTGCAGAGGTAGATCGGTTACAAAAGTAGGACATATTCGGGAATCTCACTACCCTTTATGGAAAACAAACTTAGTACTCATGAAAATGAATAATGGGATGTGAAATATGTGTGTTGATTTCACAGATCTAAATCGAGATTTTCCAAACGATTCGTAACCTGTCCCCAAAATTGATCAATTAATAGACTTAACTTCTAGTTATAAGCTATTATTCTTCATAGATACGTCTGCAGGATTAACCAAATACAAATGGATACGAAGGAGCAATACAAAATCATGCACATAACATATATGGGCCTTCATTTCTACAAATTAATATCACTGGATTTGAATAATACTAAGGCTATTTATCAGCGTTCGATAAATAAAGCCTTTGATAATCAGACTCAGAAAATTGTTGAGGTATACAATGATGATATGTTAGTAAAAAGTGTGAGGGATAAAGATAATTTCTCCGATATGAAGGGAGTATTTTATAATCTAAAATCTATCAATTTCAAACTAACCCAGAAAAATTTACATTTGGAGTGCGACAAGAATCGTTTTTGGGGGATATTGTCGATAATGGCATTGACGCCGATCCAGCACAATTGAATGCATTAAATATTATTACTCCTCCAACATCCATTAAATAAATACAAACACTAATTTGAAGATTGATTGCTTCAAAAACATTTATATCAAGGTCTTCTGAATAATTGTGCACCGTTTTCCATGTTTTAAAATATGCGAAATAATTTGATTAGACTTTGGAACATATATCTTTTCCGGTGACATCAACCAAGCTAACTACAAGTCAATGACTGTATATTTACTAGGCAATATCTGATTGTGCCGTAAGCGTGGTCTTGGTTTGAGAAGTTTAATGTTACCCACACCCTATTTATTATCTAAGTAAAAGCTTGCTAGATGTTGAGAATAGATACTTAAAATTGGAAAAGTTAGTTTTAGCTCCCGTAGTAGGAACTTGGAAAATGAAAGCATATTTCCAAGCTCATTCGATTACAAAATTAAACTCGATTACAGTTCGAACTTCCATTCTACTATATGTTACAAAAATCAGACATGTCGAGTCAGATGACTAAGTGTTCGGTAGAATTAGGATATTATGATATTGAGTTTTCTCCATGAATAAAAATTAAAGCACAAGATGTGGCAGAGTGTATGGTTGAATTATGTTCCGAGCGACTAGGGCCTTAACCAGATGTTGATAGACCTATGAGTGAATATAAAATTCAAACGAATGTGGGGTTCAAGTCATGAAGCAGGATTTTACTTAAGTATCTCCATTTAGAGATTCAATGTATTAAGAAATATGCTTTGGTTTCAAAGCATCAAATAATGAAGAAGAGTGTAAGGCAACATTGACAGGGTTATGGCTTGCACAAATTTACAGTGCAAAAAATTTCGTTTAATAAGTGATTCACAACTAATTATAAATAATTCCATGGAGCAGTTCGAAGCTATAAAAAACATTTTTGTAAAATACTTAAAGACTTTGAGGAAGACAACAATTTTCTTCAAGCATGTTCAGTACGAACACGTTCCTCGGGCCAAAATTTGATTGTTGATTCCTTAGCTATTATTTTATACTAAAGGACATCCATGGGTTTTGACACAAGAGTACTCATCGATAATAACAAGAACTTATTATAGATAAATCACTAAATAAGTAGTTAAATCTCAACCACCACAGATAAAAAATGGAGTTATGCAATCAAATAATTTATTAGTAAATGGGCTATGCATATTGATAAATCATTTGAAAAAAACTAAGGTTCAAAGCATATGATTCAGTCCTTGGGGATATCCTTTATAATAAGTCTCTTAGTCGTTACGATACCACAACATTAATGAATCTCAAATGATGTTATCCGAATTACATGATGCAAAGGGATACATATTGTAGGTTAAATAAGTTATTAAGTTTATCTTGTCATATATATAATTTATATTTTGAATCGCAACAACCATTACAACAGATAATGGCCGTCAATTCAAAAATAAGTACATGAAATCGTTTTGTACTTCATATGAGATTCAAGATTATTTTCCATCATCTTTCTATACAAGCCAATAGGTAAGTAGAAGTTGTAAAAATAACCATCCTCATTTGCTTGTAGAAAACTTTAGAAGAGGCTGTTAGAAAATAGCCTAGTTATTTACAAAAGTACTATGACTTATCGTACTATACCCCGAACAACAACACAAGTATCTCTCTTTTTCTTGGTTTATGAGATGTATGCTGTGACCCAATCTGAGTATATCCTCCCGTCATTCCGAGTTGAATATTACCCCAAATTGGATAACGATATAGCCAAAAGAATTGCATTAGATCTGATTGAAGAAAAGAGAACAAATGCACATCTAATATCTCTTGATTATAAAACCTTGATAAGAAATAGATATACGTCTCGGTTTTGAATGAGAGAATTTAAAGTATAGGATATAGTTCTAAAAAAGGTATTCTTGCACACTAAAGATAAAAGGCTAGAAAAGTTAGCAACTAATTGAGAAGGGTCTTATCCGATTATTGAAATAGTTAAGCTTGGAACCTATCGGTTGGCAAATCAAGAAGACAATCCTCTTCGACATTCGTAGAATATTTATCACTTAAGATTCTATCTCGAATAATTATAAAGAAAACCCTTATTTTATCATATTTTTTATATAAATATTCGAGGACATACTCTTTCCTATCCTGGTGGATCGGGGAGGTTTTTATGAGGTGCCCAAACCACTTAAATCCTATGAATCATTTTGTCTTTAATAATTTATTTTTAAAATTCATATATTTTTAGTTCACTATTAAAAATTTCCAACGTTAGTTGGTCATGTATAAAGGTTCCAAAACTAGTTACTTATAATTAAAAGGTTCCAACATTAGTTGGTAAGAGTTAAAAGGTTCCAATATTGGGTGGTCATGTGTAAAGGTACGTTAGTTGGTCACACTTAAAAGGTTCAAACATTAGTTGGTCACAATTAAGAGGTTCCAACATTATTTGTTCATGTGTAAAGGTTCCCACACTAGTTGGTCAGGATATTGAGATTCAAATGGATAAAATTGTGGAGCAAAATGATTATTTTGATACATAGTTGAGAGTTGGTCGAGTTGAATTAAGAAGACTCCAAATGCGTTAATCATTGAGTGATTAATTTATTTGAAAGATGCTGAATAAAAAGAAAGCAATCCGTTCATAGATTCTAAATAAAAGTTACAAAATGGCAGGACCATAACAAAGACTTGTACAAGAACGAGATGAATAATACTAAAAAATTCCTTGGCTATACCAAAGAATTTAAAAAAATGGTGATACAAGGACAAGTAAAATAAAAATAAATTCAAAAATTGGTGATACTGGTAATCTTTTGGAGGCAGCCAAGGAAAACATTATTCTCACAATTGTAGACGTGGCAACATAAGAGAAGCTATTACTATAGTTTTCTCCTTTTAGGTGAGTGTATCCTTTACCCACACGTATGGTTTTCAACCTTTCTACAGTCTTATCAAGGTTTCTGTTAACATTGAATACCAATAAAGATCCTATAGCTTTCTTAGCACAAGGTAAATCAGATCGCTCCCAATTATTGTTTCAATTTAAAGCTTCTAATTCTCTTTTCACAAAAATGAACCATCCATCATGATGCTTAGCTTGTTCATAGGAGTAGGGTTCTTGAATAAAAGACATATTAGCTAAAACATATGTATGAGATGCATCAAGAATATAATTATTAGTATAAGGAAAGGTTGGAGGAACATGTGAGAAAATGAGTTTTTTTGCGGATGTATGTTTACCAACAGATGTTTGAAGAACAAAATACTTGAGCCAAACTAGTTTGTGTTTAATCATATTGCTGGCTATAATAGGAATGCGTTTATCAATAGCATTACCACGTAAAACAGAAGGACTGATACTTTCATTCAAAACAGAAAGATCAAAGATGCATCAATTGTATTGTGATTATTGGATATAATCTCATTGAATGGTAAGGCTTATTCAAGGTGATTAATGGATGGCTTATCATGTTGATAAACAATTGGAATACAGATAATGTCATCAATAATATTGGATTTGAAAATAATTTGTTTTCATGAAAATAAGCATCTCTAGATACTAACGGCTTGTGATTTTTCAGATTTTATAATCTATAGCCCTTTTGAGTGGATGAATATCCAACAAAAATAACTTAAAGGCCCGAGGGGAAAATTTATCATGGCTCATTGGAATAATAGATCCAAAACATAATCAATCGAAGACTCTTAGGGTAGTTACATTAGGTGGAATTCCTGTTAGCATTTCAATAGACGACTTCTATCCTAAGATGTTGGAATACATTACGTTGATAAAGCGAGTGGCTGTGCAAATTAACTCTTCCTAAAAACATTTTGGAAGATTGGACTGAAACATAAGAGTTCTTGGAGTCTCAAGCAAGTGCTTATATTTTCTATCAATAATGCATTTTTGTTGAATGGTATATAGACAAGTTCTTTGATCTATAACACCAAGATTAATAAAAAATAAGCAATGTTTTGGTTAAGAAATATGTCCCATTATCAGATCTAAAAACCTTGAATTTGGCATTAAATTATGTTTAACATAAGGCAACAAATTTCTTGAAAGTAGAGAAGGTATCAACTTTACTTTTGAGTATTTAAGTCCAAGTAAATCTAGTGTAATCATCCACTATTATCAAGCAATATTTCTTTCCAGTTATAGGTTGTAAAGTATAGGGTCTCCATATGTCTAAATGGACCAAGTCAAAAGCCTTAAACATAGTAAAAATACTAGAAGAAAAACTGTTCTTTATTACTTGGCCATAGGGCAAATGGCACAGACTCTATTGTTATCAATATAATTCATTACATTCAAAACCTTTAAATCTTTATTGAAACAATTTCCAAGTATAATGTTCTAAATATCTGTCTTTATTAGAATAACTACATTGGGAACAATAGGATTAGAAGAAACAAAATTTAAAACAAGGATATTCAATAAAGATTTGATTAAAGGATTAGTTGTTGATAATATATAATCCTTTGTATTACATTCCAACTCGAAGCACTTGCCCAAAGCATTGGTCGTGAAGAAAACAATGATCACTTAAGAATTTAAAAGAGATGTGTGAAGTAGCTACATACTTGCTTAGATACAACAAATTGAATTTAAAATATGGCAGATACAAGCAATCTTGTATAATCAATTTATCATGCACTATGATTGATCCCTTAAAGGAAACTGTTTTGATTGAGCCATCCGACAATGTGATTGAAGACGGTTTTATTAAGTGGATAAACTAAGAAAAAAGAGAATGATCACAACATGTGTTTTGATGCTCCCGTATCTATGATCCAGAAATTACATTTCTTATTAAGATACTTATTCTTATTAAGATTCTTATCATTATTGGATGAAGACACACCTGAAAAATCTTCATGATGTGCAAAGTTCACAGTTGTATTTCCTTTTGCAAGTATTTTTTCCAATTTTTTTGAACCTTCATGGCCATATGCATTAATCCTTGCACGTTATTTCTTTCTTCTTAACCATTATCCAGAGGGCTTGCAGCATAATAAGCAGTGACATTGTTTGAGTCATTTTTTCCTTTTGCATTCTTCTTGTCCCACCAATGAGGATAACCTTTTAGTTTGAAACAATTGTATTTCGTATGGCTCTCGAAAACAGTAAGTACATCTAAGGTATTTCTTCTTTCCATTATCTAAATTTATTTTTCCATCAGTCTGATATAATTTCACCATCATGGTAGAATTGTCATTAAGAGATTCACTACTTAGATCATTCAAGCTGACAAGAGCATAGGATCAATTTGATGGATGACATATGATCTATAAAAAGGATTGGATTCTTAGCTCTCTCAAAACTTCCATTAAACTAAAGAAGGAACTGTATCAACCTGTACTCTTTATCTTTTTTGGTTAGCTTTAAGTACACGACACAATCACACTTATTTTAAGATTTACAACTTGAAAATGTTATGAGTATATTTACTTCATCCCATAATCTTTTAAGCTTCGTGAAATATACCACTAGACTCAAGTTACCTTGAGAAATAAGACTGATCTCTCTCTTTAACTTATAAATCACAGGTCCATTGCAACAACCTGGACTCTACTTTAAGATTTACACAAAAATATACCACCAGATTCAAGCTACTTTGAAAAATAAGACTTATCTATCTCTTTCACTTATCAACCACAGCTCCACTGTAGCAACTTCCATCGATCTGCCATCAATGTACGTAGAAAAATAAATCATCGTAGCTTGTAGAGAGAGTGCTACTACCGGTCGAACCTGGAAGGTTGATGCACATCCATCAGCCTTAGCCGCAGGGACACGTAGTGTAAGATATTGCTTTTATTACTCGTAAAAATTACTAAGTGATCGGTTAATATATATACTTGTATATATGCCTTAATATTCACCAACTATTTAATCTATTTATTAGGTATTGCTAGTTGCTGAAGCAAAGGAGATTTTTAAACTAGTTCTCGCTTCATATAACAGAATATATCAAACTGATTTCCTTAAAGCTTTGCTAGTTGCGGCATTAATTTTGTACAAGCTGTCTTTGCATGGTTTCAAATAGTCTTAATATGTAATCCTACATAAACTACAAATTAATAATAATAATAAAAAGTTTTGGGTATTTTCAATTTGTGTGTTCGTCAAGTATTTTGTGTAATTCATTTTATCGTGGTCGAATTTTGAATTGGTTAATAAATTTACCAAATTTATTATTAAATCATAATTGGAGTTATGATGAAAATTGGAGTTCTTCCAAAAGAGATAAAACCTCTGTTTTTGTTTTAGGGTATGACTATATATACCCAAATGTGGTTTAAGTATACCCAAAAAACGCAGTTGACTTTTGTTTGATTTTTTTAAGACGAAAAAATCTTTGAACTTTTATTTAATATCCAAATTGCCTCTAAGTAAAAAAAAACACTAAGTATATCCTAGATATACCCAATTCACAAAATAATCTAAACACAACTCCCTACTAGATCAAACCCCATATTACTACAATTTTGTGAAGTTCTTCAAATTGTTCTTGAACATTCAAAGTTGACTCAAGAACATTCAAACTTTTTGCAATTTTTTTTAAATTCTTCTAATAAAAACACAAAATCAAACATGAATCGACCGAAATTAAAGTAAAAACTTGTTTTTTGGAAGTTTTTTATAAAAATAAAAATAAAGGGAGCGTACCATAGGTACAGGGGGTGTACCGGCTGGTACAGACCCCCTGTTACCCACCGATACACCCCCTTGTACCGATGGTAGAGGGGTATCGTACCCTTTGGTACGCTACGCTTGTACCATCGGTACCGAGGGGGTGTGCAGGCTGGTACAGACCCCCTTTACCTATGGTGCGCTCAACTTTCGGCTGCCGGCCATTTTTCGGCCAAATTTCGGCTAAAAAATGGTCTCCAAATATCCTAACATTATGATTTTCTTACCTAATTCAACCACAACCCTAATTTTGATACTAACACTAAGTTTCCATATTTTAGTTTGCCGGATTTTAATTCGCCAGATTTTAGTTCGCCGGATTTTAGTTCGCCGGATAAATTAGAGAGAACGTGGAGGTTTTAGAGAGAAGTTAGAGAGTGTAAGAGAAAAAATAAGGTGGATGCAGGTTAGTAAAAAAAAACCTTATATACCCATAAAAGGGTATTTTTGTTAAAATTTGGGTAAACTTATACCACATTTGGGTAAACTCAAAATTGGGTATACTTAAACCACATTTGGGTATATAGCTTGACCCTTTGTTTTATTAGTGTGTGGGATATTTTTGCCCTTTCTGGCACTGATGATACCTGTCATTACTAGTGGCTCTTCATTTTGATATTGCTTACTAAGTATGGTTTGGCTAAATTTCATAAAAAATCTATAACCCACTCCAAAAAAAAAATAAACGAATATTTTTAAATTTTAGTTTTTTTTATTTTGTTTTTATTCAAGTTGATTTCGTTTTATCACCCGTTGGGACGACCCTTTTCGTCCGATAGATTTTTTTTACATACGTTTATATCCGGTCGAATTGTTTAGAATCATTAGGTGATAAGGGTGGATTCCACCAAGTAAGTATGAGAGCAGACAGTAAAGGCTAATGATGAATTTGGACTAAGATAATAAAGGAACAAAGAAGCAGAGGACGATCTCGACGATAGTATCGACCTCCAAGAGAAGCGGAGAACAAGCTCGACAATAATCTAAGCAACGAGTTGATCGATCAAACTGAGGATGCGATAGAACAAACAAGAAATGAGCTCGAGCATAAACTAATCGACCTTAAAGCTAAGTGAAGAACTAGCTCGAAGATAGTTGGTCGACCACGTGGTCGGGCGAGCTCAAGAACGCGCAGCCAACACAGACTTCATCACACTCAAGGAGTGGACATGTTCTAATTGACACGTAGACCAGATGAAGCGTTTCTTTATTCATTGTGTAATAAAAGTGTTATAAGTTTTAAGTCAAAACCGTTTCAAGTAGTTGTTCCGAGATTATAGAAGATGTTAGTGAGTTAGTTGTGCATTAAGTGTAAAATGAATGTAACTGGCCACTAACTCACGACACTATAAGTAGGAAGAATCTATTGATGAATAAGATAATCCTTTTTTGCCTCATCTTTTTTTTTTTACTAAAATCTTAAGACTTTACTTTGGTAGAACTTGTTATTCCCTAAACAAATTTGGCGTCGTCTATGGGAAAACATCTAATCATCAACCATGGTAGTCACAAGGTCAGGAATCAAGAAAGACAACCAGGAAACGAGTGAAACAACAATGAACAGAATAGCAGCAACGAATCCACCAACTGGGCAAGGCACCCTGTACACCCTATAGTTTCCCAAGGGGGTAATCCCATGGCACCCCTAGGGACGGTCATGCCGGAGGAGCTTCCAACCATACTCGTCGTTGTCCCCTGAGCAGAAGTGCAACCACATCAACCGACAGATGCAACAGTGGCCCATGAAACTATAGAAGCCATTCCAGCCGCTGGCTCGGTGGTCCTCCAACTAGAACAGAGAATCCATAGGGAGAGCAGTTGAAGATAACATTCGAGCGAGATGCAAGAGAACATGCCATGCACGCCACTATGACAGGAATGAATGATGCCATTCATGCCCTCACCGCTAAGATCAAAGGAACAAGCAGAGTACATCAATCGTCCGGCCCAGAGGCTAGCAAAGTCAAAAGAGTAGATCGATTGTCCAAGCGGGATGACAAACAGGAGAGCGCATGCGAGAGTGGAGATAAGAACCGCAACAAAGGTACGCGAGAGGAGGCAAAACAGACGCTTACCAAACGTGCTCGGAAAAACGAAGACCTCCACTGCAACCAGGTCCGCCCGAGACTGTGAGCTTACATACTCAAAAAGTCACCATTCTCCGAGAAATTCTCGAAGCCTAACTCCCAAGAAAGTTCACCTCTTTCAGGATAAAAGCTTATGATGGAACATGAGACCCAAAAAGGAATCTCGAGAAATTCCAAAAATATGATGATGGCAGACAACCCCGACAATGCAATGTTGTGTCGGGCACTTTCCATGACCCTCAAAGGTAATGCAATGGATTGGTTCAGCAGCTTGCCAAAATGATCCATCTATGACCTTACTGGGTTGTGGAAAACGTTCAGAGAAAGGTTTTTCGGTAAATAGGAGCTTAAGCGAGAATGGGATTCATTAATAGACATTTACCAGCGACGAGGTGAGTCCCTTAAGATTTAAGTTAGGAGATTTGTTCATGCTAGGAATGCTCTACCAGATTTGGCCGAAAACATGGCGGTGGCATCTTTGAAGTGAGGGCTCGACCGAAAGGGTGATCTCTATGCAGACCTTATCAACTTTCCAACCAAGAACATGGGGGACTTTTTCCCAAAGGACGATAATTTTACTCGATTCAATGATGCCAGAAGAGGTGGGTCACCCGAGCGACATGGATTAAACTCTAAAGAAGGCGGATCAGAACAAAAAAGGGTTGAAGAGCAGCCTAGGCGGGATTACAGCCGACAACCTCAACAGCTCAAGCAACCAAGTAGTCGTTTCACCCCATTAACTGAAGCTATCTCCGTGATTTATGATCGAATGCAAGGACAAACAAAATACCAAGCTCCACGCATGATGAGATCCTCGAGATTTAAGAAATCTAATCGATACTTTTGCGCATATCATAATAAGTACGGATACTCCACGGATGAGTGCTGGCAACTCAAAAAAGAGATCGAATGACTGATTGAAAATGGGGAGCTGATACAATATGTCAAACGGTCTTATCCGGATCGCCGTGAGGAAATCCGTTCTCCAAACAATGAGAAACCGGCAAATTGAGAAGAAATAGAAGCTAACAAACAACAATGGCTTCTCACCATATCAGGAGGAAACTCAGCACCAATCTCACGTTCAATGACGAGGATCTCAGAGACGTCAGTCTGCCCCATGAGGACAGTTCAACTATCAACCTAGACATCGGAGGAGTGATGGTGACTTAAGTGCTGGTCAACGGTGGGAGCTCTGCAAACATTATATTCAAAAGCAGTTTTGACGGCATGCAAAATATACCTCCATATCGGTCGACTCAGTGTACGTTGGTCGGCTATGAAGGTAAAACTTCACAATGTGTTGGAGAGGTGGAGCTACTCGTAAAGGTTGGCCATGGAGCCACGAAAAAGGAATTAAAGATACTGTTTATAATCTCCGACGCATCAAGCCCTTACCATGCTATAATCGGGAGACCATGGCTGCATAGGATGGAAGCAACGCCGTGCACATTCCGACAATTCATAAAATATCCGGTGGGAAACTTCATGGGAACAATACGATGCAACCAGGGAACCGCGCGAACATGTTACACGATCGCATCAGACCCGTCCAAACCAGGGACCCCGAACCAGAAACACTGGATCTTATGTCACCGGACCCAGTGGACGAACCACGTGAGAACAAAGACTCAAATGATACAGGTACTACAGTAGTGGACACATTTATAGCTAACAGTCGGATGCTTCGACTAGGGAAGGAGTTATCTCACGACTCTAAGGTACGTTTAACTGCTTTATTAGCAAAAAATTTAGATGTTTTCGCTTGGGAGGCAACTGATGTCTCAGGTAAGCTCTTTAATTATAAGTCACGAGTTGGCCATCAACCCTTGTGCCAAGCCAGTACGTCAAAAGCACATATATTTTTTGGTAGAAAAGCAGGCAACTATATTAGCTGAGGTGACCAAATTAATTCGTTTGGGACACATTCAAAAAGCAAGAAATCCAGTTTAGATAGCTAACCCTGTTCTGGTAAAAAGGAAAGGCGGCCAATGGAGAATGTGCGTGGATTTCACCGACCTGAATGAGGCATGCTCGAAAGATGATTTCCCATTACCGAGCATGGATCAGTTAGTCGATTCGGCTTCGGGTTGCGAGAACTTTTCATTTATGGACTCATACTCCAGATACAACCATATTCTTCTTCATCCATCCGACCAGGAGCACACAACATTTCAAGCCGAAAGAGGTATTTACTACTACACGGTCATGCCTTTTGGTTTGAACAATACGTGTTCGACGTATCAACGATTAATAAATCACATTTTTCAAGCCCATACGAGACACCATTTAGAAGCATACATTGAAGACATGATTGTTAAAACTCATGAGGAAGCGCAACACTTATAAACATTAAAAACTGTATTCAATTTGTTACGACAGTCCAACCTCAAGCTCAACCCGGATAAGTTCTCTTTTGGTGTAGCCAAGGGAAATTTTTTGGGTTATGTGGTAAGTCACGAGGTATTGAATCCGACTATGTCTAGCTAAATTCAATTCTACAAATGAAACCTCAAAAGAATATCAAGGAAGTATAATGTCTCACGGAAAGACTATCAGCTCTAGCCAGGTTAATCTTCCGCGTGTCGGAAAAAAAACATCACTTTTTTGAAGCTTTACGGGCCGCTTAGAAGTTCGCATAGACATAGAGTGTAACAAAGATTTCACCGAGCTCAAAGAATATCTCACCTCTCCAGAAATTCTGTTTGCACCTATGGTCGAGGAGCCACTGTTCCTCTACCTGGCGGTATCACCATGTTCTGTGAGTTTGGCTTTAGTGCGTGACCGAGATGGGGTACATCGATATATTACACGATCAAAACACTAACAAATGCGGAAACAAGGTGCTTGAATCTCGAAAAGATTTCTCTAAGTTTAGTTATTGCAGCTCAGCGAATGCAGCCATATTTTCAAGGGCACATAATTATGGTGCGAACAACCTTTCCCTTGCGCACGGTACTACATAAGCCAGATGTTTCCGGCAGACTCACCAAATGGAGTATCCATCTCGGAGAGTATGACATTAGTTTTGAGCCACACTTAGGTATTAAGAGGCAGGAAATCACCGATTTCCTTATCGAATTCACCTCGTCTAGGCATCAACAGATTGATACAGATGACCAATGAGTGACTAGGTCAGACCAATGGACCATTGAAGTTGGTGGTGCGTCTTCTACGTCGGGCAGAGGAACAGGAGTTGTCTTTCGATCCCCAAATGGCGAGGAGAGCAAACAGGCGATTCGTTTTAATTTCCTGGTAACAAATAACGTGGCTGGATACGAAGCTACTCTATGTGGCATGAAACTGGCCTTGATATGTGGAGCCCAAACCATTAGGATCAAGTCCGATTCTCAGTTAGTGGTTAACCAAAAAATGGGTACTTACGATGCCAGACATAAAGAAATTAAAGAGTACCTTGTCATACTCAAGGAATACGAATCCAAGTTCACCTATGTTTCATACGAGCAGATCCCATGAAAGGATAACTCAGCAACCGATATTTTAGCCAATACTGCAGCTTTGGGAGAGCATCCCACAATTTTACTCCAACAGCTCCCCATGACCGAACTCGTACCCCCAATGTCAACCATCAACTCAATTGCAAGTGACCTCGACTGGAGAATTCCATACCTACAATACTTCAACTCTGATAAATTGCCAGCAAATAAAAATGAGGCAGGAGTACTGATCTGCATTCAGGGGAGGCAGATGCTCATTGTGGCCACCGAACACAAATTTGTTGGTTCCTCTTGGCAGGGTATTATTTGCCCGATCTCGCAGTTGATGCGAAAAGTCTTGTACAACAATGTCATAAATGCAGGAGTATTCAAACATACAACATAGACCCAGCGAACCTATGCAGAACGTTCCTGTTCCATATTCTTTCGATAAGTTGGGGATAAATCTAGTGGGTCCTTTGTCAATGGCCACATGAAAGAGGCATTTCCTTATCGTTGCGGTAGATTATTTCTCCAAATGGGTCGAGTCCAAAGCTCTATTACGAACACGCGCGCATGAGGTATGTGACTTCATCCATAATCAATTTCTAACTATATATGGAATTCCGCGGATTCTAATGACAAATAACGACCGAAAATTCCAAAATTCAATACTCACCAACTTCTGCAAACAATATGGGATTCTCCAGCACTTTCCACCCCTTATTATCCCTAGAAAAATGACCAGGTCGAGGTGACTAACACGACGCTACTCCAAGGACTTAAGAAAAAATTGGAAGGCGCCAAAGACAAGTGGCTGGATAGGTTGGCTGAGGTATCATGGGCATATCGAACCATCTCGCGCTCAACAATATGAGATACATCCTTCGTCCTGGTATACAACATAAAAGAGGTAATTCCAACAGAGATCATAGTACCAAGCCACAAAATGGTGCACTTTGAAGAAGAGGCAAACCTAATAGCTAGATCAATCTGCTTGGACCTCCTTGATGAGCGATAAGACCAGGAAAGGGTACGAGCATAACACTACATAAGCTTGATGAAGGGATGCTTCAATGCTCGATTAAAGCCACATTCTTACAAGGAGGGATACTTAGTCTTAAAGAAGGTATTTCAAGGCTCCAGCAGGGGAACATGTGGAAAACTGGGACCAAACTGGGAAGGCCCATACACGATTATCTCCACAGGGCACCATGGCGCGTACAGATTGGCAAATCAAAGTGGCTGAGCACTCAAACACCCTTGGAATGTCAATCTCCTAAAATTGTATCGCCAAAATACTTAGACTATACTGATGCGCTCTTTTTCCTCCCTGATGGCGCGGAGAGGTTTTTTAATGAGGCAACTCATGACATCATTTTGTTCATTCAATATAATTAATGCTTTCGCCACTGTGTGTTGTTGCAAGTTTTATCCTTACCATTAGCGAAACGGTCAATGCACACGCCATTCTTGGCTACACAATGGACCATACTGAGTCTCAACTAAGTGTCTATAAACGTGAACGGGCTAATTGGCCACACCTATAGGCTACGTAATAGCCATACTGTGCCTATCTCTGTACTGGGTATTTCGCAAACTGGTTAAAGACCAAGTCTAAAATAGACTACGCAATAGGGTCTACATGACCTCATCGTGAACAATTTATTATGGAAATTATTGTGTAAGCTACGCAATGATCCCTACTGAGCTCGGGATTGTAAAGATCTTCATGAAGCACAACAAACACATACTCCACATTTTCTCTATAATTTTTCATGATAGTAACCATACTAGCGTAAGAAAAGCCACAAATAAGGTTAATATGTATGCAAAATACTCCAGGAAACACAAGGTTGTCATTTACATAACATACAACAAAAGAGAACAAAAAAAATAAATACTATCACTACTTGGCACTTGGGGAAATGCGCAGCTTGGTCTTCGCTAATGGAGTAACATCAACTACTCCAGCGGTATCTAATATGGATTATTTTCGACTGAGGGTAATTTAGTCTAGTGTTTTGTGGTGTTTTAAAGGTATTTAATGTTTCGGTGTTTTATAGTGAGAGATTTATGCTGCCTGGTTGTATTAAATGTTCATTACCCTCATTAATAAAAGTAGTTGGGCATTTATACCCTTAATAATGGGCCATATGGGCTTTCGAGTCAAACTTATGAAATCGGGTCGAGTTCAAAAACTCATTAGTTTATTAAGCAGATTAACAATTAGGTTGGTCAAAAGGTGATTAGCTTTTAATACTTTTGTCCAATTCGGATGGTTCAGTGGGTGGATTTTGTCCGAATTGCTTGTCCAGTTTCCACAATGAGTGGTGAAAATTTCCGGACTCATTAGTAGCCCATTTTTTAGGTTTTGTTCGAAGGCCTTTGGCAAGACCTAAAAAATCGCCTTTGGGCACTTGTGACATTTTCCGGACGAATTTAGTATTTAGTGAAGGACTTATCCAGACTGAAAAACTCTTCAGAAGTTCAAAGGTTTTGCCATGGATCGTGGGACACGTGTCACCTTATGATTTGCCTCACCAGCCGTTTTTCTCCTAGAACGACGCTCCCACTAATCCCAAAAAGTAACCTCTTCATTTAATGCCTGTGACTTCAATGTCTTCTTCAATCATTACTTTCATCTTTTCGTATTTTCCTAGGTTTCTGGGTATCTTTTTGTTTCTTTAGTATAAATTACCTCATTTTTCATTGCTTTACTATCTTCATTACTCTTTCATTCCTTTACTTCAAAGCTTTCATCTCTCTTCTCAAAATACTTTTGGTGTAAGTTTATGTTTACAGCAAGAAACGCACTTGTAAAAGGTTGGCGGCTTAATCGTTCGGAGTTAGAGACAGCACAAAGAGTCGAGCGAGAAAGGCGCATTGCTGCAAGTCTTCTAGTTTCTCCAATCGACAAGTCTGAAACACCAAACTCAGAGCTTGATCGAGGTTCATCTTCTGCTCAAAGTTCCAAACCAAGAAGGTTATTTCAACCAAGTCTTTCACCCATCGTCTCAGGCTCATCGGTTCAGGAGTCACAACCTACTGTCGAACGGGAAAAAGCTGTTACAAGCACAAAGAGACCCTCTCCGTTCATAGCCATGGGATCAGATGCTGATAATTCCCCAGAAAAGCTAATGCTCTGACAAAGAGGCCGCTTAGTAAAAGGCCAGGCTGTTGCTCCACAGTCTAAGTCTCCAAAATCAGGGCCCTCTAAGTTTGGGGCGAAGGACAAAGCTATAGGGTCAGAGGCACCCATCAAAGTTCCTAAGGACAAATCGTCTGGTCCGGAGGCTACTAGAACAAGCCTTCGAAATGAAACCTCCGGATCTGAGCCCCAACCGGACACCAGAGCACAAAAGGAAAGCGATACTCAGTCATCCAGACAGCTTACTGAACCAACTACCAGCACTCCTCCACCAAAGACAACCGATAATCCTTCCATGATGATGGAAGATGTTATGGAGGGCAGTGTTGAAAAATCCCCTTTTGAGACTGATGTCTCCGGGCAGACGCGGGAGGCTGCCATTTTCACGAAAAGCAAGGGTAAAAAGAAGCTATGTTTAAAACATCCGGACCTGCCGGAGTCCCTTGTAGGTAGAGTGGGACCTTGCTTCCACAAGGTGAGCGTAAAGTATCTGCTAGCCATGCAGAATATTAACTACGCCTTCATTCATACTACTGAATTAGGCCGGATCCGGACGAAGTGGGGTATCCCAGAATCTATTAAAGTGAGGATACCGGTCGATCCGGAGACGCCAATGGACTGCAAGCTAAGTGAGATAGTTTTCTACACAGAGTTATTCAACTGGGGGCTTAGATTTCCCTTGGACCCAGAGATCGTCAGATATTTCAATCTGATAAAGCTCTGTCCAAGCCAACTGAGTCCCAATGCTTGGTACACTCAAATGGCCTGCATCAAGGCCTCTAGGCCCTCCGGAATCCCGCTTCCGATGGAGCAGTTTACTGCTGTGGCCAGCCTTTTAAAGAATCACATCATCCCTTTCTACCATTTTAATATGGGTGGCAATTATAAAGTGGTGGATGATCTGCTCGAATCGGAGAAGAATTGGAAGACCCAATCTTTGTTCATTAGTGGATCTTGGGAAAATGGGAAGAAGATTAAGACTGGTGACAACCCAAGCATGCTTACCAGCAGATGGAAAAGCATAGGTTAATATTTTATCATGTTTGTTTTTCTTTCCTTATAAAAAGTTTGTTTACTTAAATGATCTTCTTTTTCTTTGGGTAGTGCTGCTGAAGGAGTTCTCCGACTACTTAGAGGAGGGGCAGACTACTTGTGCCAAGCTGAATGCTTGGGCTGCTGAAAAATAGGGAAATTGCTTCCACAATTGTTTAACTACCGGCAACCTAGTGAGACCCCACCTCTGGAACACAACTAGCCGAAGAGACTTGTCTTGGGAGAAATTAACCACACCGCCTCCTCCGGGTGTCATTCTACAGAGGACAGATGAGAAGGATAGAAGTTGGCCTTGCCGGGCAGAGCTAAAGCCCCAAGTAAAATGAAGGGTAAGAAAGGCAAGAAAAAGCCAGATGTAGCTGAGGTCAACCAAGGTGGTGTTGAGGATATTGTCCCAGCGAACCAGGAGGTGCAGGACCAAGGAGGAATTGATGCTGCTCTGCTTCAAGTGGTGGAAAATGAGAGTACAAAAGAGGCAGTTGGACTTCCAAAACCCTCAAAGGCTCCCAAAAAACGACCGAAAACGGGGAGCAGATGGTGGGGACAGGGAAGCCAAAAAGATGAAAGTCTCCAAGGGAGATGAAGTAGCTTTTCGGCCTCCAGAGTCTCTCCCTCCGGTCGACCCAACAGACCCAACACTGGGAGAGCAAATCCCAAGTGATTTTCACACCGGAGAGGGTGCCGAAGGGGATATTAACATTGATATGAGTAGACATCAGTGGCCTTCAAGGGATTGAACTTTACTTTGAAGACCTCGAGAAGTACGAATTTGCTGGCCCTTACCTCCCTTTAAGCTCTTCGAACATCTTTACTTTCAACGGTAAATCTTTTTCTGTTTCAGAAGAGAAAGACATGCTGACCCACTCCTTGTTGAGCAATATTAAACTGGTGCTCAACTTGGAGAGACAAGACGAAATCAATCCACCCTCATCAACACACTCAACTCAGATAAAGAAAGCTTGTCTAACGATCTCCTTAATGCCAACCAGAATGCTGAGGCATTAATGAGAGAGATCGAGGAGTTGAAGAAGGGGAAAGAGGATTTGGCCACCAAGCTGGCCACTTCGGAGGGGGTTAACAAAGAACTCCAATCTAAGTGTTCTGGCTTCGAGAAGGATCTCTCCACTTCAAAAGAGGAGGTGAAGGCCAGAGACAATGTCATCCACACCTTAACCAATGATAAAATTTCGCTCGAAGATGCTGTGTCTAGAGATAACCAGGAGAAATTTGATTTGATAAAGGAGCAGGAAAAGAAAATACAAGCCAGAATCGATGCATACACCAACAAGGTGATAGATTCCCAAGAGGAAAGGTACGCTGAAGTCAAATCAGATATGGTCTTGCTCTTTCATCAAAAATTTCCGAAGAGGACACTAGGAGATTTATGGTGATTTGTAGAATACGAGGACCTTCCTCACCATACTATGGCTGATGGTGATAAGCACTGCTACTCGAGTGGTTGGGATGACACTACTGATGAAGATGAAGGGACTAGAGAGAGCCCTAACGAGGAACCTAAAGACCCCAAGAAGAAGCCAGATGAGGCTGGACCATATAAGGAAGCTCATCCTTGAAGTTTTAACTATCTTTTTATTTTCTTTTAATTCTTGTGTTAGACTAAAGTCCTTGGATGGCCAAGGCATTTTTGTAACTGTGTCCGGCTCTTGTCCGGATAGACCTTTTCTTTTAAAACTTCAAAGTTCTTGGATGGCGAATGCACTTTATATATTTTAATATCACTCCTCGGTGCTGGCCGGGAAATTTTATCTTACACAATTCTTGTATTGTCTTATAGTTACTCAATTTCGATGGATGATGTTTAAATAGCCCTTAGTTATTTTATAAGTATTTTGAAGTGAAAGTGTTTAAATTCTCCGATGACAAATTTTTAAATGGTCATCATTCTACCAAATCAATCTGGTCTGTCAGTGATACTTTAAAAAATTTCAAAGAAGCTATCAATCGAAACACTCCGAATTTTTCAAGAAGGCATCAAATTTCATTAAAAAGCCCGGAAACCTCATTAAAACCTCCCCGCGCCACCAGGGTAGGAAAGAGTATGCCGCCTAATATTTACATGGACTTTAAACAAGTAAATATTTACATAATT
The DNA here is from genome assembly GCA_036936605.1 of Limnanthes douglasii subsp. nivea. Taxonomy (NCBI): domain Eukaryota; kingdom Viridiplantae; phylum Streptophyta; class Magnoliopsida; order Brassicales; family Limnanthaceae; genus Limnanthes; species Limnanthes douglasii. The sequence continues at coordinate 147,810,868 of JAUPFV010000001.1, read as the reverse complement.
TTCATTCTAGATACAACCGGAGGTGTTCAATGTTCCAGGGGTGATTCAAGATCCTTCCCTCTATATCTTGAAGCCTGTATGTCCCAGGCTTAAGTTTTTCACTGACCACATAGTGTCCTTCCCAAGTTGGAGCTAGCTTGCCGAACTGCTTCTCCTTAGTATGTAAGAATACTTTTCTCAACACTTTATCCCCTGGTTGAAAATCCCTCCTGACTTTGGAAGCAAATCTGCTTCTCATCAAACCCTGATAGTGTGTGGCTCTGAGATGAACCTTAACCATTTTTTCTTCTATCAAGTCAAGTTGACTTTTGACTGCCACTTCATTAGCCTGTTCGGAAAAATTATGGACTCTGAATGAAGGAAGAGTTGCTTCTATAGGAGCTATTGCAACCATACCATATACCAAGGCAAATGGAGATTCCTGTGTAGCAGCCCCAGGAGTAGTCCGGTAGGCCCATAGTACTTCTTGTAAATAACTTGACCACTTTCCACCAGTCCTTTCTAAATTCTTTTTAAGACCGGACATGATAGTCCTGTTTTCTACTTCAACCTGACCATTCGCGTGTGGGTAGAAAGGAGAAGAAAAGCAATGTTGAATGCCTCTAGAGGCACGGAATCTCTCTATATCCTTATTATCGAATTGTGGCCTATTGTCTGTGGTTATCTTTTGTGGAACCCCAAATCTGCAGCAAATATTAGATAAGATAATTTTTTTAACAGCTTTTGAAGTAGTTCCTGCCAATGGGGCTGCTTCTATCCATTATGAGAAATAATCGATGACAACTATAATAGTTCTGCATCCCCCGGACCCCATAGGTAGAGGTCCCACCAGATCTAGCCCCCAACTAGCAAAAGGTATTGGCTCATAAATTAACTCTAATGGGACAGTTGGGATATGAATTTCATCACCGTATCTTTGGCATGGATCACACTTCTTTACCAATTCCTTGACATCTTCCATTATAGTGGGCTAGTAGTATCCGGCCAACAAGACTCTTCTAGTTAAAGCTCTATAACCATAGTGTGATGATCCCTCACCATCATGTAGTTCAGACAATAGTATTTGGGACTCTTTAATCCCCAAACATCACAAGAGAGGTTTACTAAAAGACTTCTTGTAAAGGACGTCTCTTAGGATTACAAATCCACGAGCCTTATACTTCACCTTCCTTGCCACTGCTTTCTCCGGAGGCAAGACACCATCTGAGATATATTGAAAAAGAGGATACCTCCAGTCTTGAGGTTGACTTACTTGTATGTTTAAACTTTCCTCCCCCTCCTTACTCTGATTGAGTTGAATGGATGGGCACTCCTGCAAGTGAATCCATGGGTAGGACTCAGAATATGCTATGGTTGCCAAGGAGTCTCCTAGCATATTTTCAGTTCGGGGTATGTGCTCATAGGTGATGTCTTTGAAGTTAAGTGCCACTTCTTTAAGACTGAACAAATATTTAATCAGTTTCTTTTTTTTGCCTCAGATTGACCTTGTGCATGATGGATAAGAAGCTGAGAATCACTCAATAACCTGACCCTTTTGGCTCCACAAATTAGGGCCAACTTTAAACCGGCTATGGCAGATTCATATTCGGACTCATTATTGGAAGCCCTGAAAGAAAAACATATAGCTTGGTACATCGTGTCACCATACAGAGAGGTTAAACATATCCCAGCACCACATCCCATGGTACTTGATCCACCATCAGTCCCGACAACCCATACTTTCTTAGTCTTTTCACCTAATGCTTGCTTAGTATCTCTGTCCGAATGGAATTCAACTAAGAATTCAGCAACAGACTGAGCCTTGACTGCAGTTCGAGGGGCAAAATCAATATCATAGTGTCCCAACTCCACTGACCATTTGGTCATTTTGTTTGATATGTTCGCCTTTTGAAGAACATTTTTCAAGGGAAAATATGTCCGGACAACAATAGAATGAGACCGAAAGTAAGGCCTCATCTTTCTAGCAGCAATTACTAATGCCAATCCTAGCTTTTCAAGCTTTAAATATCTTTTTTCAGCATCCATCACGCTTTTGCTGATGTAGTACACCGGACGAGGATAATTGTCCACTTCTCTAACTAGCACCGCACTTATGGCACAATCAGAGACTGCTAAATATAGGTACAGTGTCTTTCCATTAACAGGTTTAAACAAGGTTTTAGGGGAGGATAAGTATTTTTTAATTTAATCAAAAGCCTGGTCGCATTGTGGAAACTAGTTAATTTTTTTTGCACCTTTTAAAGTTTGAAAACACGGGGCACACATATCCGAAGATCTTAAGATAGAACGGTTTAGAGCAGCTAACCTCCCTGTCAACCTTTGTACTTCTTTAATATTCCGAGGAGGCTCCATCTGCAATAAAGCACTAAGCTGGTCTGGATCAGGCTGTATCCCTTTCTCACTTATCACATACCCCAAGAACTTCCCGGACTGCACTCCGAAAACAAACTTCTCTGGATTCAACTTTAAATTTACTTTCACCAAGTCGGCAAACGTTTCTTGCATATCTGCCAAGTGTAGTTATTTTTCCACACTCTTTACCATCATATCATCAATGTAGACTTCCATGTTTCTTCCAATCTGATTAGCGAAGGCTTTGTTCACCAACCTCTGATAAGTATCCCCAACATTTTTAACCCAAAAGAGATCACCTTATAACAATGAAGGCCCCTATCAGTAACAAAAGTAGTGTGTTCTTGATCCTTTAGATCCACTTGAATCTGATTATACCCGCAGAAGGCATCCATAAAGGACAATAACTTGTTCCCAGACGTGGAGTCCACCAACTGATCAATCAGAGGGACCGGATATAGGTCTTTTGGGCAAGCCCTATTAAGGTCTGTAAAGTCAATGCACATTCGCCACTTCCCATTTTTCTTTTTTACTAACACTAGATTGGTTGTCCATAAAAAGGTACCGAGATTCCTTTATGTGCCCCATCTTAGTAAGCCGATCGACCTCTTGAACTATGACATCAGCTTTCTCCTTAGAAAAAGCTCTCCTCTTTTGTACAACAGGTGCTATATCTCTTTGGATGGATAACTGGTGTGATATAATACTTGCAGGCATTCCGGTCACATCAGCATTGCACCAGAGAGTGATGTCATCTTAGATCCGATCTTGACATTTCTTCCTTCAGCCAGAGAGTGAGTTTCGACCTCTTCAATTGGTATTAAAACACCAGGGGTCTCTCTGGGGTCATCAATTTCACCCTCTCCCCCAGTAGGCCCCTCCAACTGCCAATCCTTACTGATTCGAACTGCCCCCAAAGTTCGAGGGGCTAGTGATGTTGCATAACACTCCCTTGCTATCTTTTGCCTACTTCGGACTACTCCTACCTGTCCTTGCACAGCGTATTTTAAACATTGGTGGACTGTCGAAGCCACAACATGCATCCTGGAAAGCCAAGTTCTTCCCAAAATGGCATTGTAACATGTGGAACAATCCACCACAATAAAAACTATTCTGACCATCTTCTTGAAAGGGCCATTGCCCAATAAAAACCTCCTCCTCAAACTCCCCGATCACGTCCGCTGAGCTTCCAGTGAAAACAACAATTGACCTGTTCGAACGCTGAATCACTGCTGGATTCTTCATTTGTTTATAGGAAGTCAAAAAGAGGATATTGGCTGAACTACCGGTGTCCACCAAAATTCGTCTAATGTCATTGCCCCCAATAGATGCTCCTATCACCACAACATCTTCATAGGGACCGGCTAATTCCCTCAAATCGTCTTCATCGAAAATAATGAAGGGAAAAGGAATTTGCGATGGATAAGAAGTCATGCCTCCTTCCAGTTGAGTAGCCAGGGTATGAACATGCTTCTTCCTCAAAGAAGCAGTCAGTGCAGTCATGGTGTCTCCCCCAAATATTGTAAGTGACTCAAAAAAGCTGATGAGTCCGAACACCGTCTTGCTGTGCTCTGTGATAACGCCCACCTTATTTCGGGTTAGATCAGGATCCAAATACTCTGACTCTACATCAAATCTTTCAGTTATCACCATAGCCCCATCCGGAGCCGATATCCCTGCATTGTTTGGGCCAGTCTGATAAGCATTATCAGGCCTATTTCCACTTCTTCATTTAACATACGCACCCAACTTTCCTATTTCAATCAAATTTTGCACCCGTTGCTTCAAAGATATGCAATCTTCTATATTATTACCAATATTTTTATGGTATTGGCAGAAACAATTATTACGACTTTCCCTGGGAGATTGAAGCGCAATTGGCTTCCTGAAGTGTACCTCGTCTTTTGTTTTATCATAGATGGTTGCCACATTCTCTTTTAACTCGGCAAACCACTCCGGTTGAACCTAAGGCCCTCACTTATTTTTGGATTGTTGACTCTGAGCTGGTGCTGAGTGGGATTGAGCCTTGGCCCTACTGGGACCCTGTCCGGCTTCTTTATCCTTATACCCAGACTGATTCTGGTTTTGATTTGGTGTAGCTGGGGCCAATCTCACATGCCTATGCACCCTGGTCTTTTTCGTTTCATCTACATTGATTTGTTTCCCAACCTGATTCAATAAACCGCCCCATGTCATGGCCTTCTTTCTGGTTACTGAATCAGCCAAATTACCAGGGTTCAAACTGTGCCTTAAAGAAGCTATTGCTACTTATTTGAAGCAATCAGCTAATCCATTCTTGGTGTTCACAAAACGACTTATATATTCTTTCAAGGATTCATTTGGTTCTTGGGCACAATGGATAATAGTGTATTCATTTCCCTTCACTTCCTTACTTTCAACGAACTGCCTCCGCAAGACCATCCAAAAAGTATCAAAATTTATGATCCAAGCATGTGGCAGACTATTGTATCACTTCAGAGCACTCCCCGTAAAAGACTGGGAGGACGCTCGACAAAACAACTTATCATCATCGTCAAAATTTATCATAATTTTTTTGAATTGCTCCAGATGATTATCTGGATCTTTACTCCCATCGTATTTTTCCATCTTTGTGCTGTCAAAACTCTTAGGAAGGTTTCCGGACAGTATCTTGGAACACAATGGAGATTGTCTCCAATTCCGGCCACGACTAAACATAGTATCTTCATTAGGAGTCGCAAAGATATCGAATTCATCATGAAAGGAAAAATGATCCATTAATAATCGGTCTACATGTCTCCGGCCATGGCTGTGACCATGAGATGACCCTTTTCCTAGATGCCTTTTTAACCTTCCACGCCTGTCCCTCTTTTTTTAATACTTTTTGACCAACTTCTGCTTCTTTTTAGAACGGCCTTCATCACTGCTGCATGATATGGATTCCTCAACTCCATCTTCGTTCGAGGAGTTACTAGAGGATTCTGAATCTAAATCTGAGCTCTCCACCGGTTTAGACTAGTGAGACTTCTTTAAACTAGCATGAGTTTTTTTAGTACTTACATGGGTTTTTGCTGATGGGTCATGCTCCCTTGGATTGTCAGTGTGGTGAACGGCTGAAACTTTTGATTTTTCTTTCAATCCCATCTCCACCCTTTTAGCAGCCCTCAAGGCTTCTATCTCAGTTTTCAATCTATCTCGCTCTTCAATCGTGTATTCATCATTTTCTCCCACCACTTCTGCCGAAGTTGTGATACTGTCTGCTCATCCGGATTCATCCGAAGTGACTTTTCTTGATGGTTTCGAATGCTAAATTCAGGCACCTTCTCCTCCTAATGTGGTTGCCAATTTGGTGTGGATTATTTTCGACTGAGGGTAATTTAGTCCAGTATTTTGTGGTGTTTTAAAGGTATTTAATGTTTGGGTGTTTTGTAGTGAGAGATTTAAGCTCCGTTGTTGTATTAAATGTTCATTACCCTCATTAATGAAAGTGGTTGGGTATTTATACTCTTAATTATGGGCCACATGGGCTTTCGGGTCAAACTTATGAAATCGGGTCGAGTTCAAAAACCCATTAGTTTATTAAGCATATTAGCAATTAGCTTAGTCAAAAGGTGATTAGCTTTTAATACTTTTTTTATAGTTCGGATGGTTCAGTGGGTGGCTTTTTCTGAATTTCCCCTGTCCGGTTTCTACAGTGAGTGGTGAAAATTTCCGGACTCATCAGTATCAACTTCGACATTTGGCACAAGTTGTAAGCTAACATTTTGAGGTGGTGTAGAACCTTGAGCGTGAGACGCCAAAGATCCCAAGTTCAGCCTAAGATTCAGAGCCATCAGCTCAGCTATGGCTTTCCCATTTTCTTTCGCTATCATATCTGTGGCAACAATGAACATTTGTGACTCCCTTTCTGCCACAGCTGCTTCTAAGTCCCTTTTCCACTGTTGCCATTCTCGCTCGAGCTCTGCACGCCCCTCCTCCACTTGGACAATTAATTTAGTAACATCAGCAGTCAAAGTGGTTGTTTTCTTAGTGTGCTCTTCCACCCTTTTAGATTGAGCCAAATTCATATCCATCAGGTTCGAGCTCTGAGCATACAACTCATCATTCCTTTTCAACAAGTTCTCATTTTTTTCCATTACCATATTGTGATTTTCGGACGCGATTTTCCACCTCTCGTCGCTGCATATGAGAGGTTCTTTTAAGATCCCCATTGCACTCTCCAGTTTTGCCTTTGCTTCAACCGCCTCAAGTTTGGTCGTCGGTGCTCATTTTGGCTGATAAAAAAACCATGGCTTATGGTCTCCATTTCTCCATAGTGTCTAAATCAGCTGGGGACATGCTCTGGTAGCACAGTACGGTCGAGTTATGATGAATCTATGTACAGCCAGAGAGTTAGAATTATACTACCACATTTTATTCAACACAGTAAAAGTAAAGAGGAGAAAGGCTTACCTTTATGGCCAGCTCAACTTTACGCTGTAAGATCTCATGAACTGACATCTTGTAATAATACGACAAGTCAGGAATTTGATAAAGCTGCTTGGACATAAATGAAGAGGGGGTGTGGTATGATAATATGCTTCGAAAGAAGCTCTTCCACAGACACCCTCTGTTGACTAGTCTCAACACCTTTATCCTCACCTCTAGTCTTCTCTATTATCCCCACTATTAATGGCACAATACCCTCTCCAAATTTCGTCGTCATAGGAGGCATATTGGAAGTATACAGCTAACTTTTTATCCTTTCAACATGTTCTGGGGGAATAACGTATTTCTTCTGAGGCTCATTATTTTTCTCCTAACTATCCTCCACCAAATTAATCAGCTCTTTCACAATATTTCGATTCTACCCCCCACCTTGTTTGGGTGAAGGATGAGCTGGGGGATAAGTTGTCCTTTCAAGAGCAGCCTCTGTGCTATCACGATCATCATCTCTCAACTGTAACTTCCTCACAGTAAGAGGAACAATGTCTTTAATCAACTTTTGTTTCTTATTCCAAGGCTTAACTAATGAGCCTGAATTAGTGTCCTTATCATCTTCTCGCTCTGCTTGCACCTTGCTAGTCTGAGCAACTTCTTGTGCAGCGGGCGCGTTCTTTTCAACTTGTTCGACCTCTTCTCCCTTTTTGCTTGCCACATCATCTCCTGCCTCAGCTCCCTTTCGTATGTTTTGCGGTACTACAAGGCAAATTCTGGTGTTGTTATTCTCCCGGTATCTCTTCTTCATTAGCGCCCTGATGCGATTCAGTGTGGCTTCTGACCCATCTGCCATTGTAATCTTGCCATCTGTTGCGATCTCCAACTCCGGAACTGACCACAAGCCTGACTTCAGATAATGATAGCGCGTAAATAACTGCCTGGCCTCTTGCTGCCACGCCTCGCAGGCCAAATTCCCAACCCGAATTAAAGGGTTTATGTAACCTTTAGCTTTCCGCTCCTTCCACCAGCTCTGACTAACTTCCTCACTTGCACAAATAAAGAATCATAAGTTATTGATTAACACGACTCGACCACCAATTTTGTATTTCAACTAATTCTATTAAGGCTTACACTTTACTTTCCAACTCTTTTCTAATTGGAGATTCAAAGTGGGTGTTTTATGCTCCAATTGCCAGATACAAAAACAAAGGAATTTTTCCAATTCCTATCAGATGAGGGAGCTCAACAATCTTCTTCATCCCTCAAAATTGGGTATAAAAGAAGGAGGCTTTAACCAATTTGGTAACGTTAGTGACCATTAACATGTCTGCTAAGCAAATATCAGTTCTTAGCAGATGCGAGCTCAGAACTACACTAAGTAATAACCTCCACCCGTTTGCAAAAACTTACGTAGGGAAAGTAATCACAAATCAGCTCAGGTAGTGGCAGCCTCTAACCCCAATCGAACAAAGTAGTGAAGAGACACGTTTCCGTCTCTTGGGCTTGATAGGGATGCTCACCTATAACAAGTGCTCTTATGGTCACATCCTCAGGAATCCCACATCTACTCTTAAGAGTGCTAACTCGAGTCTCAACTAAGTAAACGTATTTGGGGGCTATCTGCGAGAACTAGTTCTCTAAATCACTGGCTTCCTCAAACATAGGTTCCACAATTTTATCTGCTTTCGCCTTCGTCACCCTTTTTGATGCCATAGCTTCTACAGGGACTGCAATGAGGTAAGGATATGAATCAACATGTTTATAGCAGGCAAGGGCGATCGATTCGACGCAGTGAAAGCATGCAAATTTGGGAATAACCTACTCACAGATGTTGCATTCCAAAATCTAGGGTTCTACGCTATAACGAATCATTTGAGTGCTTATATGTGTTGAATAATTACGTACCTGGTTGGTGATGCAAAATACAACATAAATTTTTTAGATTGCAGTTGATGCCTCCTTCTCCTGCAAGACGACGCGAAATGCTAAAATGAGTTTCTATTTCTTTTTTCAACTAAATAAACACACAAGAGATTAAAAACATAAAAACTATTAAAGTAATGGGTGTGATATCACTCGGAAATAGAAAGTTGCACCAAAAACTCAAGCGCCATGCACTATTTCCTAGATACAGCGGTGTCAGAACCGTCATAGTTACATTAGCGACACGTTTCAACAAATAAAGCGAAGAGACGTTCTGAATAACCACGCGCCTACTTATGCATTATAATTTAATGGTAATTTTTATTTTATAGGTTTACTAATATTTTTCTCAAAATTAATAAACCTATAAACTAGGGGGAGCCCTGATAAGGGGGGATTCTCCCGAGTAAGTACGAGAACGAGCAGGAAAGGCAGACGATGGGCTTTGGCTAAGATAATAAAAGAACACAGAAACAAAGGATGAGCTCGACGATACTGTCGACCTCAAAGAGAAGCGGAGAACAAGCTCGACAATAATCTGAGCAACAAGTTGATCGATCAGACTACGGAGGCGATGAACAGACAAGGGATGAGCTCGGGTATATACTAATCGACCTTAAGGCTAAGTGAAGAACGAAATCGAAGATAGTTGGTCGACCACGTGGTTGGGCGAGCTCAAGAACGCAGCCAGCACAGAATTCATCTCACTCAAGGAGTGGGCCAGCTCGGATTGACACGTAGACCAGATGAAGTGTTTCTTTATTCATTTTGTAATAAGTGTTATAAGTTTTAAGTCAAAACCGTTTCAAGTAGTTGTTCCGAGATTATAAGAGAAGTGATGTTAGTGAGTTAGTGATGCATTAAGTGTAAAGAAAATGTAACTGTCCACTAGCTCACGACACTATAAGTAGGAAGAATCTATTGATGAATAATATAACCCTTTTTTGCCTCATCTCTTGTCTCACTAAAATTTTAAGACTTTACTTTGGTAGAACTTGTTATTCCCGTAACATTAGGCTGAGATATTTTCCGCCGCATGAGAAAATCCATCCGTGCATATATAAGAATAATATTTTTAATAAAAAAATAGAGTTGTTTATAAAATAAAACTAAACTACTTAAATTTGGTGCCGGTTTTCTTTTTATATCAAATTTAGTCAAAGCTATTATATATTGGAGTAATATATATTAGCCAGAGGGATGTAGGGGCGAGGGGACTCCAGCCCCTAACCCCACTTCAACCTCCACATAAGCACGGTCCAATTTTAATTTTATTAGATAGCAGTATTGGATGTAGTAGGTTTTGTTTTTCATGTGAAAGAAATATCCCATTAGACAAATAATAAAATTTCTATTATTCATGTAAATCTAAATAAATTTTAGACATAATAAAAAGTTGGAGTGAAATAAGGTAAAAGAGGAAAAAAAGAATTAGTGGGACTCAATTTTTTTTTCGAAAAAATATTTATTTCTTATTAATTCTTTTAATGCGCTTTTTAAAAAAATATCATTACACAAAGTATTACTAAATTAAATATTACTTATTTTATCAAAATAAGAGTTATATAAAAATATTTGTGTATAATAAACCTATTTAATATTTTTTTAAAGGTTAATAGACCAAAATTATATTTTATCAATTATTTTAATTAAAAAAAACTATAAAAATATTTATGAATAGTGTTAGTATGTTAATCATTGGATTGACTGAAATAGAATGAAATTTTAAATTTTTGTTTTTAACCAACTGTACTAATATTTGTGCATATTTACCATTGGAAAAATCAAATTCGTAAGAGAGATAATAAAAAAAATGAATGATCTAAGGGGTTAGATGTAACACTTAAAATATATTTGGTTGTTTGTAATGCTATAATCGGTGTTTGATGAAATTTTCAATTTTTTTTTACACCATGAATTGTAGTAGATATGGTTCTGCTCAAGTATTAATATTTCGTCAACCACTTATACTATTTTATTTTATGGTTCACCACTATATATATATATATTTATTGTTTAACTGTATCCCGGTATTATAATTTTATAATATGTTAAATTTCTTAACTCCAGACTTGTTGTGAATTCTGTTTGGTTTCACAATTTGATTACTTTTAGTTAAAAAGTAAAAGCAAACTGAAATAGTTAGTCATAGGTCTAAGTATCATGTAGTATGAACCATGACCACGTCAATAAATCTCCCATAATACTTTGAAAATAATATAAAATTCCTAGTCCTTCATTACAATACAATATCATTCACGTTAATTAGACTAAACAAACTAAACCAGACTTTTTCAGTCACATAATGAAAACCGTTCACATATGACTTTATAATGATATACATGCATAACATTTTCAGTGACAAATGGAAAAATGTTCAAATATGACTTTTTCAATCATATAGATATATAAAACCTTCCTAGAAGATTACAATTTTGGAGAGTTGCCCATAATGGAAAAGTATTGTAGAGCCTTATAACTAGATTAGTTGATCTCATATCTCTATAAATCTGAAGTTTTTGTCACTATCTTTATTTATATAAAACAAAAGAATACACATATACTACAAGTCTACCTACAATGGCCATACCTCCATCACTACCAATCACCAAACCTCTCTCCTCCAACCCACCAATGGCAAACAATACATTATCAGGACTTGCCAACATCATCAAACTCCTCCCAACAGGAACTATCTTTGTGTTCCAATTCTTAGGGCCGGTCGTAACGAACAATGGGCAATGTCATGATAACTCAGTCAACAAAATCCTATCCGCTCTCCTGGTCGGCCTCTGTGGTTTATCTTGTTATTTCTCTTCTTTCACTGACTCTTATACAGACGAAAACAGCAAAACCTACTACGGATTCGCTACTCGTAAAGGTCTTTGGCTTTCTTCCGACACGGAGACCACAAAATCAGTGGATTTTTCGAGGTATAAGCTGCGTGTAAGTGATTTTGTTCACGCTTTCTTTACGGTGATTGTGTTTTCTGTTGTGGCTCTTTTGAACAAGAACATCTCAAGCTGTTTTTATCCGTCGTTGGTGATAGATCAGAAAAATTTGATCATCGCGATGCCTCCGGTTGTAGGAGCTGTGTCTGCCGCTGTTTTCGCTTTCTTTCCAAGCAGTCGACAAGGTTTGGGGTATGCTACGAAGGAAAATTCATCGAGCAAACTCTAATTACTGTTAGGCTAAAAACAAAACCGTGCGGATCTTCTAACCCAAAATGGACGATATCTTGTAATTATTGAGTTCAGATTATTCATACTTATCTACGGAGCCTACTCCCAACTCGCAGTATTCTTTGAAATTGAGACTACAAATTTTTTATTTTTTGAATTTGAATTTGAATATTTATGTAAGTGTCTTTTGTGTATAATTCTATATATACGTGTTTTGTTTTGTTATGTATTCTCCTTGAAAGAGTAAAGTCGCTTTCAAACTAAAGAGTAAACGATGAAAAGAGATTATGGCTTAGAAACCAGGCTGAGTACTGTAACAGTAAAGATCGATCCAAATGACCCCCAAATATTTAAAAGATATTACGAATAAATTTTGAAGTTCACATTCAAAAACTCTAAAAAAAGAAGGATTTAAGCCCAAATCAAATATAGAATATGGCTCAGATAAATAAATAGAATGTAATACTAAACAAATATTTTAACAGATTCTGTTACAACCTCCGATATTTATTTAATGTGAAGATGAATTTTCCTAAACATCTAGGGATATGTAGTAACCGTAGCCTACGAATTCGTTATGCTTAAATAAAAAATTATAAAATTATATATATAACTTAGAAAAAGATAATTATTCTAAATTTCAATTTTTATTTATAAAATATAAAATCTATATTATAACAAATTAATTTGTAATATAAACTTCTATTTAAATTAGCCTTTATATTTAGATAATCATTTGATTTTCTTCTGTTTAAATTCGTCTAATATATTGAAAATACTCATAGGTAAAGCCAAAAAAGTTTGGATTAAAAGACTTTCTACTACTATAAAATAATAGAATAAATTATAACTCTTCTAAAGAAAATCGACACCATACTTTATGAATAAAAGAAGAATGACGCTCCAAAAAACAAAGCTTCAATTTTTTTTAAGAAGATGAGAATCAACTTCCTGTTGATTATTCTTGATATCTTCCTCACGATTACTTACCTTTCTCTTTTCTTCTTAACTAGTTTAAATTCTTTTTGATCTCTGTTTTTTTGTTTTAACAGATATTATGAGTTCCTTGCCTTCTGAAACGAACGAAGATTATCCAGATCTTCGTGAGTCGTTTGGTTTTCCTTCCATCAAAATCTCTGGAAAAGATGCAAATAATGCTAGAATAGTGAAATCTTTTACTGATATTTGTAAGACCAAGAAACAAGAAGAGGAAAAGTTTCCTATGTTCTTCAGTCACAAAAGTGATCATATCTCGATTCAGTTTCCTTCAAGCGTTAAATACTATTTAATGTCTCAAAGAAAGTTTACTTTAATTGGTAAAGTTAGTCAAGGTATACCGAAAACAGATAATTGAAGAGTTTTTCAAAAAATGAAGGTATCGAATGATTTTAGTATAAGTATCTGGAATGCTAGGCACTTGCTTCTCAAATTCAAATCTAAGGAGGATATGTGTAAGGTGTGGTCTAGAAGTATTTGGTCAATTTGTAGTTCAGCGATGATGCTGTTGAAATGGACGCCAGAGTTTAATGTTAAGACTGAATGTCCTATATGTCCTGTTTGGATTAAATTCGATAAGCTCCCTGAATTTATGTTCAACGAGAATATGATTCACACTTTTTCTAGTACTTTAGGTACTCTATTGAAAATAAAAATCCCAGAAAAAGTAGAGCCTTCCACAACTCATGTCTCGCCTAGGTTTAATTAGATCTCTCTCAAAATATTCAATGTAATCTCTGGGCTGGATTTAGAGATAAACAAGGTTGCTGGATAAATATTCTTTATAAATATTTACCAAATTATTGTAATGTTTGTTACCATATTGGTCATGATTTCGAGTCTTACAAAAAAGGCTTGAAGAACAAGGAAAACATACAGAAGAACAGATCGAATGCTGAAGACATAGATAATGATGAAGATCAGGGAAAATATTACACTGGAAATCAGAGTAACAACATACATGATTTTTCTAGAGATCAAAGTTCTAAGCAAACTTAAGATATATCTCGTAAAAAGTTTGAAAATTTCTTGGATGGCAGAGTTGGTAAAACATCCAACAATGCTGACAAAAATGCTGAAAAAATGACATATATGATTGTAAAACTCCTACAAATGATGAGATAATGGAAGCTTTACAGTCTATGAAGGATGGCTACACCATGGTTGAGGGAAAAACTAGTACTGATGCTTCTTCACCTGAGAGAGATAACATTGGAAACAAACAATCAACACCTACTTACAAGATCAACAACGACAGTTCTGAATTTTATAGAGTGATTAATAGAAAACTTAAGAAAGCTAGAGGAAAGAAAAAAACTAACAACCTAGCCATCAAATCTTTAAGATCCACAAGATCCTCATTGAAGACCAAGTCCAATTCAAGATGATAAAAGTCCTCAACTGGAACCTGCGTGGAATCAACAATAATTCTACTCTTATAAGACTTAAATTAATTATCAATAAGGAGCATGTTGATATTTTCACTTGCCAGGAACCTTTAACCAATTTTGATAATCTGCCTGTTATCTCTGCTAAGCTTGGGGTTGAGAGCTATACTTCTAATCTTTCTAACAAAGTTTGGGTGATATGGAAGGATAATTATATGATTCAAAATATTTATAATTATGATCAGTACTTACATTTAGAAATTTCTATTAATCAAATATCAGGTTTTTTCTTACCAGTGTTTTGTTGAGTGCATAAGCAGAAATAGGATAATCTTTTGGAATGAGCTTAAAAAATATCTAATCTGACTAACAACTTCAACTGGATTCTGATGGGTGATTTTAATGCTATTTTCTTTACTTATGAACAAATTGGTTGCCTCACTTACTCCATGGAAAGTGCTGATAAATTCAATGATATGATTAATACCTGCAACCTGGAGGACGTTGGCTACTGTGGGTCTAAGTTTACATGGAATAAAAATTATAAATGGAAAAGACTTGATAGAGTCTTTACAAACTCTAAATGGTCCAACCATTTTAACATTACTAAGGTGGTGTATTTATCAAAGACTTGTTCAGATCATAGTCCTATATGCATCACCATCAATAATGGTAAAGATCTATATCACAAAAGCTTTTTGGTTTTGGATATGTGGACTTTGGATCCTAACTTCTTACCTTTTGTTAAAAACAGTTAGGATACTTATATGGATGGTTCCTCTCTCTTTAAATTATGGTTTAAGTTAACTAGACTTAAAAAGATCTTAAGAATTGGAATAGAACTTACTTTGGCAATATTTTATATAAAGTGCAGGAAGCTGAGACTCAAGTCACCTACTGGGAGAATCAGCATCAACTGCTCAATAATAGTGACTCAAAAATCAATCGTTCTAAATCTAATGCCACTCTTCTGCTTGCCTTGAAAATGGAGGAACTTTTTTTATTTCAGAAATGCTATAAACAGCATTAATGATGATGGCCATTGGATTACTAATAAAGATGAGATAAGCTATTATGCTGCTAAGTTTTTCAAAACTTAGCTTACTGAACCTCCTTATTCTAATCATACTAAAGGAAGAGAATTTGATGAACAATACCATTTTTAATTGTACTCCTAAGATTGTTACTGAGGCTGATAATATTTCTTTGTTAGCTATTCATAGTGAAAAAGAAATTTATAATATAATATCTCACCTTAATTCCTCTAGTGCCTCAGGAATGGATGGATTTAACGGATGCTTCTTCAAAACTTGTTGCAAGATTATTAAGGTTGATCTTTGCTCCGCCATGGCTGACGTTATCAAAGGAAAGAAACTGCCTAACGGTATTTTATCCACTGGTATTTGTCTTGTGCCTAAATCTGGTAATCCAACTCAGTGGAAAGATTACATACCTATAAGTTTGTGCAGCCTCCTTAATAGAATCATATCTAAAGTAGTTAACAACAGATTGATTCACACTCTGCCTAGAATAATCTCTAATGTTCAAGGTGCTTATGTCCTTAACTCATCTATTCATGATAATGTTCTTATTGCCAAAGAATTTATCTATGATTTAAGTAGAATGAAAAGCAGTAACAACATGATGATTCAAGTAGACATTTCCAAAGCTTTTGATAAGATGTCTCATGGGTACATTCTAAAGGTGTTAGAGACTTTTGGATTCTCTGAAATTTTTATCAATCTAATTAAGAATCTTATCTGCAATGTTTATACCTCTTTATAGATCAATGGTAAGGTCTATGATTTTTTCAAAACCAGAAGATGATTAAGACCAGAGGACCCTCTGTCCCCCAGTCTTTTTATTCTGGCTGAGAAAGTCTTTATAAGAGGTATATATAATTTGTTTCTAAATAACAGAGAGATTCATTTTCTTTCTAGAAATAAACTTCTCATCCCTTGTCTTTTGTTTGCTGATGATATTTTGATCTTCTCTAATAGTTCTAATCATACTATTGATAAGCTTAGCAATGTTTTAGATACTTATCAAAAAGTATCTAGGCAACTGATTAAGAGAGACAAAACTAAAGTCTTCTTATCATCTAGAAGAAATTGTACTATGAATACTGCTATTACTAACATTTCAGGATTTAACCATAATACTTTTCCTACAAAGTACCCGGGCATTACTCTGAATTCCAATAACATGTGCAACAACTATTTATCTATGATTGAATTAGTAGATCAGAGAGTGGGAAGATAAAAAGTTTTCTTTGGGTGGAATAATCAATCTCATCAACACTGTGTTAATGTCTATTCCTACATACTGGGTGTAAAACCATTATCAACAAAGTTAATATTATCTTCAATAAATTCATTTGGGGTTCTAGCCCAACTGAAAAAATATTGCATTGTTCTAATTGAGAGGATTTATACAAAACTCACAAGGAAGATAGTCTGAATATTCGCAAGATCTCTGACCTTCAAACTACTTATGATTGTAAGCTTTTGCTGAACTTTAAAAGCAATAAAAGTCTATGGGAAAACCTGAAGAATGATATTTACTGCAATCCCCTTCATCCTCTTCAATTCTCCTACAACAAAGTTAGTTCAAGTAACTGGAAGAGACTTTGCAGAATCAAAGATATTACGGAGCCAAACATAAGATGGATCTTACGGTAAAGAAACATTGAATTTTGGCTTCAAAATTGGTATTGTTCTCCTCCTCTCATAACTCTTCATAATATTATGAATAACTCTGTTTACAGAGCTCAGGATGTTATTGAATTTTGGAAAAACAACATGTGGGATGACTATAGGCTTGAAATCTTCTTTAGTTAAAATAACATTGGTCTTATTCATAAAACTTATATCAACATTCAGAAGGAGGATTCTATAGTTTGGTCTCTTTCTAATGACTATTTGTTCAACACTAAGAAGACGTGGAATCATGTTAAAAAAACACATAATAAGTCTGACTTATTTGGTAAACTGTGGAACTCTGTAGTTCCTAAAATAATTTTTGTCGTGGTATTGAAACTGATCCATAACTTAATCCCTGTTGGTACTATACTGTAAAAAAGCACCTAACAACTGTATCTAAGTGTCAATAGTGCTGCAATATTGAATCCCCCATTCATCTCTTTATTTCTTATGAGTTCGCTTGGAAACTTTGGTTGCATTATGGTCTCTTGTTTAAGATTAAAGTTGAAAGATATATGACCATTATTCACATGCTGTGTACTTGGTTTTGGTCTACTATTAACTATGTTCACATTCGAACCATTGTTCCTATTATTATAATCTGGTTTACTTGGAAGGTCAAGAACAATAAAATATTGAACAAAAACGATTACAGTTTTGAGGCTTCTATCAGGTACTTTAACCATATAATTATCAGCCTAGATCATTCTAAAACCAGATAATTAGAAGTTACTGACAGAAGTTACATCCTAAAACCTAGGGTTCTACCATGTGTGTTATTAGAAGTACTTATGTATTAAGAAGTCATTTACCTAATTAGTGTTGAAAAACGCGAGAGAGGGTGCCTTAGTTGCATATGATAAAATTTTCTCCAGCAAGAAGGAAGTAAGACGATTAAGGTGTTTTTATTTTTCTTTCAAGTAAGTAAACACAGAGGAAGTTTGAATGTATATTCACCCTTGCAAATGAGCGTGTGACATCATTAATTGGTTAAAAGTTGTGCCAAAAACTGAACCGCCCGACGTTGTCTCCCAGGAACGGTGGTGTCAGAATCGTCGCAGTTACATCAATGATACGTGCCGACAAAGGAAGCCACAAGGCGTTTGGAATAACCACGCGGCTATTTATATTAAAAAAGAGGCATAATTACCCGTATAAGAGGAAGTATGAAAGTTATTAAAAAGACACCAATACTCTTATAAGAGGCATAATTACCCGTATCTTTATATTTTTAAAATAAATTTTACATCTCAAAATTCGTACCCAGAAAACAAAAAATCTACCACAACGGAGCGAGATTTTTGGTGTTTTTCGCCATAGTCCTAGCTGATAGTTCCAAAGATTTATTAAAGAGGTTATATGTATTAGAGAGCTTATCAGTCTAAGCTATGTTTGGAGAATAATTTTTTGAGAGAGAAACACAAGAAAGGTAGAGAAAAACTAACAAAAGGAATAATAAAATAATGATTGAGTAATGATTGATCTCCTTTCCCAAAAATGGGTATTGGTTTATATAGTACAAGTGATGGGTCTGTATGTTATATCATTGCCTCATTTTATGATCATTTCACCCCACTAATTTACTAATCTTAAATATAATAATGATTTATTATATAAGACCCCCTTAATGTTAAACATTTTTGGGTTTCTTTATAAGACTTTTATAAAATCTAACTATCTCCTTTATTTAACCAATTGAGCTTATCCTTCCAAATATATCTTCCCCTTATCAGTAGCCCCTTTAATACTCGTGAAGATATTCGATCAAGGACTAAAATGATGAAAATGCCTCAGAGATATCCGATCTTCTTTGCACTTTATTTCTCATCCAAATGATGAAAACTCCTTAGAGATGTCTGAACTCCTTTGCGTTATATTTCTCATCGGAATGATTTGCAAATGCCTTGGAGATGTCCAACCTACTTTTCCCTATATTTCTCATCAGAGCAATGATATAATTGATCAGATTTCTAGACTCATGATCACACATTGCATGGTTTGGTTCAAATCCACGTGTCACTACAATTTTCGATAGCACAATGCATGCTCTGCTCCAAATCCACATGTAACTTGGTTTCTGACATAGGTGTACATGCCTTCTATAACAATTTTTGAGTAATTATGTGTGCCAGATAACTCTTACACTCCCCCAAGCATATGCACGTCTCATCATTAGCATAAATGATATATTATAGAATAATCTTCACCTTTCCTAGGAACTTGTCACCTAAGAAAAACTCTTCACTTACTTGGGCTCTCGTAACCATTGGAAGCCAAAACTTCTATCTATAAATACTCAAACCATTTATTAGTTTGCAGTTATTCATTTTCACAACTCTAGAGAGATAAAGAGAGAAACATCTGTTCAATGAAAGAAGGAAATCTGATACTTCTTTAAACACTTTCTTCCACCTTTCATGCCTAATAAGCTTGTGCAACTTGAAAAATACAAGATCTCGGATTGTTTTAGCATTAGTAAGAGACTTGAGTAGAGAATAGCCACCAGTTTGGAAGAGGGGCCTAGACCATTGCAAATTCTCAAAACCTCCAACTACGGTTGGTGGCCTCAAATCACCCCCCCCCCCCACCGGTCACACTTGTCTGATACCCGACAAGGGTGATCTTGACCCTTAAAAAACAGAGTTTACATAAATAACTATTGTAATGGGTGACGAGGAGAGAAAAGTTGAACAAGCACCGAAAGGTAGTGGTTCAAAAAGGAAACGGTCTCCCAAGCATGTCGGAAACAAATACAAAAAATTAAAATTTCATCTGCGACTTCTACCCCTTTAAATACTCCACAAAGAACCCCCCCCTAAACCACTCTCGAAGTTATTCCTCGAAAGCTTTCATAAAAAAATCTAATAGTAGTCCCTCGGCCAACGGTGGTGACAACCAATCCTGCTACAACAAAACCCACAAGAATACAACTCCTCAATCCCATCAAAGAGATGAAAGAAAGGAATTTAGTTGACAAAACTGAAGATGATCAGGATGATAAAATAGTTTTTGGGTATGCTCAACCTATAAGAAAAAATGTAGCCTCGACTTCCCAAGTTGGAATTTCCGCGCAGAACCAGGTGTCGGCACTTAGGGTGAAGCTACCACAAGTTCCCCACTTAGGGTGAAGCTGACCACTTTTGTTGAAGCATAATCCAGGGTTGCGGCAGTAGGTGCCAGTTGGCAATCAAGCCATAGTCCGAAGGGAAGCAACTAATATTGCACCCAAAGAGAAAAATGTGATGGTCATAGTTGGACCATACGATGAGTTTGTACGAGGGTGAAGCGTCTGCATATTATGGATATTGTTGATTGATACATCGTTATCCTTTAGCAAAATTTTATTCACCGCCATTTTCCACGACGTAAAATTGATAGTTGAAAATTGTGATCATTGTCAATATTGTGCATGTACAAGTCATATCCATAATAATGTAATGAGATCAAATCCTTCTTCGTGTCAGTTTGATAGATATGGGATCGATATGGTAGAACCATTTCTAATGGCAATGTAAAGAAGAAAATTTTGATAGTAGTCGTTTATTATTTTAAGAAATTGATAAAAGCAGATGCATCAAAAAGAATAAGATTCCAATAAGTTTGTGAATTTTACATTCTTGCATTTGGAATTGTTATGGAATCCCGAGGGTGCTAATTACATATAACGACCCTTAGTTTCTATAAAATATATAGGATATAAAAATATCTTTTATACGCTACATTATCCACAAACAAATTGTAAAGTAGATGTTACAAATAGAACTATCTTACATGAGATACAAATGAAGTTAAAATTGGCTAAAAGAAAGTGGCCAAATTTCCTTCATTAAAATTTATGGACATATATATTTCTCAAAATATAGTCCCATATAGATTATTTAGTGTACATTGTTATAACGTATCATTTTCAAGACAACTAGACGTCGTTGGTTCACTTATTTTGCAGTGTTTTGAAAACTTCGTCAGTTAAGATTTTTTTAAATTCTTCAACATTGATGTATTTAGCTTTATTAGCATTATCAACTTCAAATTTTTTTGTTTGATTTCTTTTTTCAAAAAGGTTTATTAGGATTGAAGTGTGATAATTTGACCACTTTTCTATTGTAAGTAATTTTAAAATTGTAATTATTTTATGATCATTCATTCTCAAAAGTTTTCAATATTCTAACGAAGGTATCTTGCTCTGTTTTTTTAATTCCATTGACCCTTCTATAAACTAAATCAACGGGACTTAGTAGTATTCAATAGCTTCATTTTGCGAGGGGGAAATTTCATGTCAACAAGGAGTATGGATTTTCACAAGCTGTGTAATTAAATTTTAAAAATAAACATTAATTATGTTTTAAAAAGAGTAAGATAAAATTGTAAATGAGTTAGAAAACATACTATCTCCATTTGAAGTTCTATTTGCCAATGCAGAAGATCAAAATTTGAAAGTCTTAATGAATAATTGTTGGGATATTAGGCTATTAAGTGGTGAGTGAATGATTGGGAGTCTATCAATGATAAGTCACATATGGTAATATTTAGTGACAAAATAATTTTTACTACTAACATCACAAGATGAGATATAATAATAATGGTTATATTTAAATAAAATAAAACTTACAACGTTCGATAATATTAGATGGATTACTTAAATCAATAGGCCTAAATTTTGGTGTTGATTGAGTAGCAGGTTGATTTCAAATACGATTCTTCTCAAGAGAAAAGTCTTTAGTAACCTTCTTTTTCTGCTTATCTTTGTGATTTATGAATGGATTGGCCGTTGAAAGAGCACTATGTTTTCTGGAATACTGGTCTATTGGTTGTTTGGTACTGTGACGTTTGATACAAGCTCTATTCAATATGCACAAGTCTCAAACATATTGTTTCAAAACTATGTCACGAAAGACGTATATATTCTACTGAAAAATAACAAAGTAATAACAGAGTAAGAGAAAGTGTGAACACATATATTTATAATCGTTCAATAACTTGTCTATGCCCACTCTAAGCCATAACAAATATAATTTCGATGGTTTTTCAATTGGTAAAAATACTTTACAATAAAGAGATCATAGAGAAAAACATAATGTTTACAAAAACTCCAAATTCATAGCTCACTTGAAACTCTTCGAAGATCATTCTTTGATCTATTAATTATATTCTCTCTCTATCTGTTTCACACTCCACCAAAGTCTCTGCCATTTTCTCGAAGTCCATAAAACACTATATAAAATATTTGCTGAAAATCTATATTTTCAACATAATACAACAAAATTCTCAATAAAAATAACCATTTCTGTTATAATAAGGAGTAACTGAATCAGGTGTAATAGTAGATCGATCAAACCAGTGTAAGTGAAACCATATACCACATACCATACTTAACAACTGAAGTCCAGGTTGTTACCTACTTGACTAGTGTAGAATTTACTTCATCCATAATACCTCAGAACAAATAAAAACCTTTGCCACTTTCTAAGGATCCCTAAGCCTATGATCTCACTCAACTTTACCAATTTTCTTCTCAATCGAAACAAGAAATGCATTTACCCAAGATTCTTGGCTAAATAACCTGCTTGGTTTTGCTAATGGATTAATCTCTTAAACGATTGAAGCCTTGGATAATATCACTCTTGTATAATCAATTAATTTGGCTTAAACAAAGGCTTCTAGGCTGAAGCAACCAATACCTTTGGTGGTGATAATTATCGCCTAAGGGTAGGCTTGTAATTTGTTTGGTGTTTAATAGTATTATGTGGGTGTTTTATATTTAGTGTAGAGAGTAGAGAGATAATTAAGCTGGATGGTCGCAGTTAATTCTCTTTTTTTACACTTAATACAGGTGGTTGGGTATTTATACCCTTACGTTTGGGCCCTTATGGGCTTTCGGGTCATGTTTAATGGACCCGGGTCATGTTCAAAGACCCATGAGCTCTAAGAAGGAGAGCAAGTAGCTTAGTCAAGAAGTGTTTGGGTTTTTTAGTACTTTTATCATAGTTCGAACAGTCCCATTGGCTAAGTGTTTAGGTTTTTAAGCCTATGATCTCACTCAACTTTACCAATTTTCTTCTCAATCGAAACAAGAAATGCATTTACCCAAGATTCTTGGCTAAATAACCTGCTTGGTTTTGCTAATGGATTAATCTCTTAAACTATTGAAGCCTTGGATAATATCACTCTTGTATAATCAATTAATTTGGCTTAAACAAAGGCTTCTAGGCTGAAGCAACCAATACCTTTGGTGGTGATAATTATCGCCTAAGGGTAGGCTTGTAATTTGTTTGGTGTTTAATAGTAGTATGTGGGTATTTTATATTTAGTGTAGAGAGTAGAGAGATAATTAAGCTGGATGGTCGCAGTTAATTCTCTTTTTTTACACTTAATACAGGTGGTTGGTTATTTATACCCTTACGTTTGGGCCCTTATGGGCTTTCGGGTCATGTTTAATGGACCCGGGTCATGTTCAAAGACCCATGAGCTCTAAGAAGGAGAGCAAGTAGCTTAGTCAAGAAGTGTTTATGTTTTTTAGTACTTTTATCATAGTTCGAACAGTCCCATTGGCTAAGTGTTCGAAGTGCTCTGTCCGGTCCGGAGGGCTTGGACCGATCTGTCCCTGTCCGGGGAGCAGGCAGAATTCGGACTCATCAGGAGCCCCTTTTTTAGGTGTTTGTTCAAATACTCTTGTCAAAAACCTGAAAAACAGTCCGACATCAGGGGTAGTTTTAATTCGGACAGGTCTGTTAATTTGGGCTATGGGTTCGTCCGGACTGATAAAGCTTCACGAATTCAAAATGGTTTTTGCCATAGTTCGTGGGACACGTGTCGCTTTCTGATTGGTTGCTTCAGCCGTTTTTTCACCTTGAATTTCGAACCCACCTTCTTCGAAAAGCAACCTCTTAATTAAAGGTGGTGACATCAGCGCCGTCTTTAATCATTACCAATCTTTTTGAATTCTCCTAGGAATCAACTTCCTTTTTCAGATTTACTATAAATTCAAACTCACTTTCCACTGTTTTACCATTTCTTTCATATTTACTCTGCAAAATTTCTCAAAGCTTTCTCTCTCTAAAGCAAAAACTTGCTCAGTAGTTTATGTTTACAGCGAGGAACGCTCTGATCAAAGGCGGGTGGCTCAACCTTTCTGAGTTAGAGAAGGCTCAAAAAGTCAAAAGAAAAAGACGAATTGCGGCAGGGTTACCCACTTCACCTGTTGATAGACCAATCACTTCTGCCACGGAGTCAGATCAAGGCTCTTCTTCTTCTAAGGGCATCAAACCGAGAAAGCTATTACAAACTAACCTCTCCCCCATTATATCTGGTTCTTCGGTTCAAGAATCAGAACCCACTGTCGAGCCAGGGGTAACTGCCACCAGTTTTAAAAAACCTTCACCCTTTATAGCAATGGGGTCAGATACGGAGCACTCCCCTCAAAAGCTAGTCGATAGGAGGAAAAGACGGTTAGTTAAAGGCCAAGGGTCTAAAAGGACTCCTTCAAAGTCGGGTGCTAAAGATAGCAGCACTGGGTCAGAAGTGCCCATTAGAGCCCCCAGGGATAGGTTGTCCGGTCCGGAGGGCACCAGTCCAAGCCTTCAAAGAGAAGCACCTGGTCCGGAAATTCTACCGGAGGCCAGAAGCCAAAAGAACACCGAGGCCCAGCAGTCCAGAGACAAGGCTGAGTCAAACTTGAACCCTCCCCCCACTACAGCTGCTGAAAACCCTTCAACAATTATGGAGGAAGTAATGGAGGACTCTGTTGAAGAGGCTCCATTTGAGTCTGAGCCCTCCGGTCAGACCAGTAGTGCAATAGTTGCCAAGAAGGACAAAGGCAAAGAGAAATTGTATTTGAGGCATCCGGAAGAGTGGGGCCTTATTTTCACAAGGTCAGCGTTAATTACCTCCTCTCCTTGCAAAAACTCAACTACGCATTCATCCACACAGCTGAGCTGGGCAGCATACATACAAAGTGGGGAATACCGGAGAATGTGAAGATCAGGATTCCCGTACACCCAGAGACTCCCATGGACTGCAAGTTAAGCGAAATTGTCATGTTCACGGAGCTATTCAACTGGGGGCTCAGATTCCCATTAGACCCAGAGATTGTCAGATACTTCCATCTGATAAAACTCTGTCCGAGCCAGCTGAGCCCCAACGCTTGGTATACCCTCATGTCCTGCATCATGGCATCAAGGCTCTCCGGGATCCCTCTGCCAATGGAGGAGTTCGCTGCTGTGGCCAGTCTTTGTAGAAACCACCACATCCCCTTTTATCATTTTAACATGGGGGATGATTTCAAGGTTGTGGATGATTTGTTGGAGGCAGAGAGGAATTGGAGGACCCAATTCCTGTTTGTCAGTGGTGCTTGGGAGAACGGACAGAAGATCAAATCCGGAGTGAACCCAAGCCTCCTCAGAAGCAGGTGGAGGAGCGACCGTAAGTATCCTGCCTTATATTTTTGTCTCTTTCTCTTTTTTTAGAGTTAGTTTATACTAATTTGTCTTACTTTTGCCTCAGCAGAACTGCCCAAGGAATTTAGTGATTACCTGAAAGCCGGGCAGGCTACTTGCACCAAGATTAATGCTTGGGCTGCTGAGAGGTGCGGGAACCGGTTTCATGCCGCATTTACCGGAGGCAATTTGGCAAGGTCTCACTTGTGGAACACCACAGGTCGGAGAGACTTGACTTGGGAGGAGCTCACTACTCAGCCTCCTCCGGATGTTGTGCTTAAGAGGACCCATGAGCTGGACGGGACACTCTTCTTGCCAGGCCGGGCCAAAGCCCCGAGCAAGATGAAAGGAAAGAAGAAGGGCAAGAAGAAGGTGGGTGGTGCTAATCCTGCTGATGCAGAGATGGATGCTCCAATAGACCCGGATGGGCCAGCCCAGAGCCAAATCGATGCTGCCCTCTTGGAAGTGGTGGAGCAAGAGACTGAAAAGAAAGAATCGAACCTCCTAAAACCTCCAAGGGCTTCCAAGAGAAATCGTAAACAGGGAAGCGAAAGCTCAGATCGGGAGGCCAAGAAGAAGAAGACTTCTAAGGGAGACGAGCTTTCTCTCCGGGCTCCGGAGCCTTCTTTCTAAGCTGATCCTACTGACCCAACGCATGCCGAGGAGATTCCGGGTGACTTTCATACCGATGAGGTTGAGGGGGGAGATATCAATATTGATGGAGTAGACATCACCGGTCTTGGGGAGCTTGGTGAATACTTCATCAATCTTCCCAGAGATGACTTTGTCGGGCCTTACCTTCCTCCGAGTACCAACAACACAGTCACTTTCAATGGTAAGACCTTTATTGTTTTTAGTGAAAGGGATGCCATAGCCCACTCTTTGTTAAGCAACGTTCAGCCTGTACTTGTGTTGGAGAAACAAGTCCGAAACCAGGCCGATATCATCAAAGACCTCAAGTCTGACAAAGAGAGGCTGTCCGATGACCTTCGCACTGCCACTTCCAATGCTGCCATGTTAAAGGAAGAAACTGAGGAGTTGAAGAGAAACCAAGAGGCAAGCACCACAAAAGTCGCCACTTTAGAGGACACCATCAGAGAGCTCCGGGAGAAGCTGTCTGGTCTGGGGAAAGACCTTGCCACCTCAAATGGAGAATCCAAGGCCAAAGACCAAATCATCACCAACTTGACCAATGACAAGATTGCTCTCGAAAATACAATGTCCAAGGCTGCCGAGGAGAAAACCACTTTGTTAAGGGAGCAGGAGGCCAAGATCCAAGCCAAGATCGATGCTTATGCCAACCAGGTGATCGACTCCGAGGAGGATATGTATGCCAAGGTAAGGTTTGCCATGGTTCTACTCTTCCATGAGAAATTTCCAAAGAGGAACCTAGGGGATTTGTGGCTTTACGTAGACGATGATGACCTTTCACATCATACAATGGCCGAAAGCGACCAGAATGGAGTCTCCAGTGCATCCTCATCCGATGACGAAGAGAAAACTGGAGAGAACCCAGACAAAGAGGAAGATGATCCCAAGGGAAAGAAGAAGATAGATGAAGGTGAACCATCTTCAAAGGCTCAACCTTAACTTATGATTTACTTTACTTTTTATCCAGACTAAAGTCCTTGGAAGGCCAAGGCATTCTTTTTGTAATTGTGTCGGTAATCTGACCGGATAGGTTTTTGTTTTGTTTTGACAATTCCAAAGTCCTTGGAAGGCCAAGGCACTTTAAGTTATTTCAATGAATATTTCTGTTTTGTACAAATCTCATCTTCTTTCATTGTTTGTTCCAATTTTGATGGCTAGAGTTTAAATAGCCTTTAGTTATTTCATAGTGAGAGTGTTTAAGTTCTCCAGCTAAAGTTTAAATAGCCCTCGGTTATTTTAATCCGGATAGTGTCACCAAGTTCAAAACTTAAAACACTTTAGAAATTTTTTAAGAAGGCATCAAATTTTATTCAAAAGTCCGGACACCTCATTAAAACCTCCCCGTGCCACCAGGGAGGAAAGAGTATGCCCCCAAATATTTACATGGATGTTTAAACAAGTAAATATTTACACAAATGCTATTCCAAGTATATCCGGAGATGCTCGATATTCCAAGGATGAGTCAAAACTCTTCCATCTTTGTCTTCCAACCAATATGTTCCAGGTTTAATTCTTTCAACAACCATATACAGACCTTCCCAAGTTGGGGCCAGCTTTCCGAACAGCTTTTCTTTTGTGTGTAAGAAGACTTTCCTTAATACCTTGTCCCCCGGTTGGAAATCTCTTCTTTTAACTTTGGAAGCAAACCTGCTTCTCATCAAACCCTGATAGTGTGCAACTCTAAGGTGAGCTTTAACCCGTCTTTCTTCTATCAAATCAAGTTGACCTCTGATGATTACCTCGTTAGCGTGTTCGGAGAAGTTGTGAACACGAAATGATGGGAGAGTTGCTTCTATGGGAGCTACTGCATCCATCCCATAGACCAAAGCAAAGGGTGACTCTTGTGTTGCAGCCCTAGGTGTTGTCCGGTAGGCCCACAAGACCTCTTGTAAATAATTGGGCCACTTCCCAGCAGCCCCTTCCAAATTCTTCTTTAAACCGGACAGTATAGTTCTATTAGCCACTTCAACTTGCCCATTTGCTTGTGGGTGGAAAGGTGAAGAAAAACAATGTTGTATACCCCTTGAGGCACAGAAGCTCTCCATTTCCCTATTGTCGAACTGTGGCCCATTGTCTGTTGTTATCTTTTGTGGGACACCAAATCTGCAACAGATGTTGGATATAATGAATTTTATAACAGCTTTTGATGTTGTCCCTGCTAGAGGGGCTGCTTCAATCCACTTCGAAAAGTAGTCTATGGCAACAATTATAGTTTTGCGTCCTCCGGACGCCACAAGGAGAGGCCCTACTAAATCAAACCCCCATCGAGCAAAAGGAATAGGCTCAGAAATTGACTCTAAAGGAATGGCTGGGACATGAATTTCATTGCTCTACCTCTGGCATAGGTCACACCTTCTTACCAATTCCTTAGCATCTTTCATGATAGATGGCAAATAGTAACCGGACAGTAAAACTCTTCTTGTTAAAGCTCTGAATCCACAATGGGCTGATCCCTCACCATCATGCAATTCAGAGAGGACTACTTGAGACTCTTCATCCCCCAAACAGCGCAGGAGAGGTTTACTATAAGATTTTTTGTACAACACGTCTCTCAATACGATGAAACCACGAGCCTTGTGTTTCAATGTTCTGCCTAGTGATTTATCCGGAGGCGCGATACCATCGGAGAGATATTGCAGGAGAGAAAACCTCCAGTCTTGAGGTTGTTTTACTTGTACTTCAAAAATTTCCTCTTCTTTACCCATACTAAGTTGAATGGAGGGGCTTTCCAGCACATGGATCCATGGATATGACTCCATATATGCTATGGTTGCTAACGAGTCTGCTAGCTCATTTTCTGCCCGGGGTATGTGCTCATAAACAATACTTTTAAACTTGAGTGCTTCATTTTTAAGGAGGAGTAAATATTTCACAAGCTGCTCCTTTTTAGCCTCAGATTGGCCTTGGGCATGGTGGATCAGAAGCTGGGAATCACTTAGTAGCCTGATCCTTTTGGCCCCACAAATGCAGGCTAACTTTAAACTAGCTATAGCTGCTTCGTATTCGGACTCATTATTGGATGCCCTGAAAGCAAAACAAATAGCTTGGTACATTTTGTAACCATATGGAGAAGTCAAACACACCCCTGCACCACATCCCATAGTGCTAGATCCACCATCTGTTCGGACGACCCATACCTTTTTAACAGACCTGTCCGGATTAAAACTACCCCTGATGTCAGACTCTTTTTCAGGTTTTTGACAAGAGTATTTGAACAAACACCTAAAAAAGGGGCTCCTGATGAGTCCGAATTCTGCCTGCTCCCCGGACAGGGACAGATCGGTCCATGCCCTCCGGACTGGACAGCGCACTTCGAACACTTTGCCAATGGGACTGTTTGAACTATGACAAAATTACTAAAAAACCTAAACACTTCTTGACTAAGCTACTTGCTCTCCTACTTAGAGCTCATGGGTCTTTGAACATGACCCGGGTCCATTAAACATGACCCGAAAGCCCATAAGGGCCCAAACGTAAGGGTATAAATACCCAACCACCTGCATTAAGTGTAAAAAAAGAGAATTAACTGCGACCAGCCAGCTTAATTATCTCTCTACTCTCTACACTAAATATAAAACACCCACATACTACTATTAAACACCAAACAAATTACAAGCCTACCCTCAGGCGATAATTATCACCACCAAAGGTATTGGTTGCTTCAGCCTAGAAGCCTGTGGTCGCCAATTTGGTGGTGATAATTATCGCCTGAGGGTAGGCTTGTAATTTGTTTGGTGTTTAATAGTAGTATGTGGGTGTTTTATATTTAGTGTAGAGAGTAGAGAGATAATTAAGCTGGCTGGTCGCAGTTAATTCTCTTTTTTTACACTTAATGCAGGTGGTTGGGTATTTATACCCTTACGTTTGGGCCCTTATGGGCTTTCGGGTCATGTTTAATGGACCTGTGTCATGTTCAAAGACCCATGAGCTCTAAGTAGGAGAGCAAGTAGCTTAGTCAAGAAGTGTTTAGGTTTTTTAGTACTTTTGTCATAGTTCGAACAGTTCCATTGGCAGAATTCGGACTCATCAACCTTAACCAAAACAAGCGATTTTTTAAAAATTCTTAGACTTCTAGAGTTGATTCTTCAACAATGCCTAATCATATATGGTCGAAGCACTCAATTAGTTATGATTTGGTCAACCAAGTTAGAACCAAAATTCCAAAATTCTTCATATTAGTTTTGACTTCTCAAAAGAAAATAAAGTTGTGGATTTACATGCGTCCATGCAAGGGCCTCTGATGTTTCGAATATGAATCAAGTCCAAGTAGTGCTTGAACATGTCCGTTGTCACCAGTTTAGTAAACATTTTCATCCGCATGAACCATTTTAGTATAATTGTTTCATTCTCAAGTATACTTCTTACAAAATGGTGTTTAACGTTAATGTTCTTAGTTCATCTATTGAACACATGATTCTTTGAAAAGTGTGTATTGCACTCTGATTTCACAGTGCATCGTTGGAATTTCCTACTGCACCCGAAACTCCCTCACTATTCCTTCCAACCTCATATCTTTTTTCTTGCTTTAGTAATGATAAGGAAATGGAATTCAAGGACTAAAATGTAAATAATAAAATACTATGTAAAGATGGCAAAGTTAGAAGAGGAATTCATAATAATGTATTTTAGTCAAGGACTAAGAGTGCAATTTACCCTTTTTATGTAACTGATTTCAGTTGTAAGCTAAGTATTTGTGCCTCTATATAGAGGCCAAAGCTAAACTAATAAAAGGGTTGGATATCTGAGTTAGAAGACTTGCGGACTTTGATTTTCTTTCTCTAGAATCTATTTCACTCTCTAAAAACTTTACTTATCTAGTTTACTAAAGTGATTTCAAATAATCAAAGTCGCCAAGTTGGCGACTCCACTGGAGACGATTAACGATTACTGTCTATTTTGCTTGTTCGAATTTTATCCATTTTGAAATTTTGTGATGAATCCATAAAACAATATGTTGGTTCGATCAGCCATCGAGACGTTAAGAGAAGATTTACATGGGACAGGTGATAGACCAGAAGGATCTGCTCCGATCCACCAAACTCAATCTGATATGGAAGTACAAATGAATCAGCTCTTGGATAAATTAAAAGATTTGTATGAGAAATATGAACAGAGAGAACAGGAAATTCACTCGGCAAGGATGAAATCCAAAGTGAGACAAATGAATGAACAAACTGAAGCTAGAAACCAATATGATCGATCATGCACTGATCGTCAGATCATGAATGAGCAGAAGAAGACGTGCTTCAAAGCTCCAAAAGAGCGTCACTCTTCTCGCAAACAAAAGAAAGATAAGAAAAAATATGTCACATCTAGTGACAAAAGAGGTTGAGAGCCTTGGCTCAGGTTTTAAAAGGTACTCGGATTCTTCGAGAGAATAGAAGGATCAACCTCAAAAATACAAGAAAGAGCAAGAATCTATGAGATATTGTTTACCTCGATGCTTGAAGGAGTCTAATTGGTGTGAAGGTAACACATCGAATCAGCATGATAAGGCTGATCGGAATTTATATGCAGTTATGGGAACCAAAGATCAATATGTACAAGGTGTCAATTGGAGGAATTCTACACTAACAAGTGAAATCAGATCTATTGCGCTTTCGAAGCGTTTTGTTATCGCAAAGGTTGAAAAGTTCGATAGGAAGCAGGATCTAGATGATCACATTGAACAATTCAAAAATTATATGATGAGTTTCGAGTACGATGACATGCTAGTATATCAGGCTTTGTCACAGACTTTTAAAGGAACAACTTTGAAATGGTATAACCGAATTCCAAAGGGATCTATTTCGAATTTTAGAGATTTATATACTACTTTTCAAAGGTAGTTTGTTTGTAGTAAAGAGATAAAAGCAAACAGTGATACAATTATCCAATGCAAGCAGGCAGTAGGAGAAAACTTGAAGGATTACACGAAGTGATTTGTTTTGACAAAGGTCAATTTGGATAACTGTGAAGATTCGGTGGTGATTGCATCTTTTCGCCAAGGGTTATTGCGAGGGGATCTAGCTAATGAGACAAACAAAAAGAGGGCTTTAACTTTTAGAGCATTAATGGCTCAAGTTGAAGATCAAATCAAAGTTGAAGAATAAACTAGGGTCCAAAGAGGAGCGGTTAATGTTCCAAAGAATTTAGGGCAGGTGTCTCATAACCAAGGGCAATCTTCAAATGCTAATCAGCAAGTGCGTCCGAGGAATAACAATTTACCACCTCAAACCGAGGGATATTCGAATCAAATCGCATCTTATCAATTCAATAGACCGAGGCCAAATCAGTGGATAAGGCCCGAATATTCTGCGGATTTGACTGAAAGCGTGGCAACAATTTTGATAAAACTAAGAGCTACGTAAATTTCAAGAAGTCCGCTCTAATCAACAAGCCAAGGGAGGAGCTGAACAATAAATTCTATAGGTACCACAATGACATTGTTCATTACACCAATTATTGCATTTCTTTGAAAAAACAAGTCCAAATTTTGATTGAAAATGGAAATTTGCTGACTTATGTGAAGTCATAAGGAAACGCATCGAAAAATCTAGCATCGAATTCACAGCCAGCCAACCCAACGCAAGCTGAAAATTTAATGATTCTAGATTCAAAGGTTGATCAGTTAGATGCTGGCTCAAAGTATTTAGATATGGATCCAGATAGATTAATTATGATGGTGGTCGAAGAGCCAATAAAGAAAGGACACGTTCGAAGTTTGTGTGAGTATTTTGAGTCATCGACCATTTTTAAGGGCGATTCGATGAGTGGTAATACTGATAGTTCGATACTTTTATAGAATATAATCAGATCCAGATGGATCTGAAGGATTAAGAATGTACTACCTTCATCACTCAGAGGGGTCTACATTGCTATAAGTTTATGCCTTTTCGATTGAAACATTCTGGAGCCACTTACTAGAGGTTAATGAATAAATAATTTTCCATTCAAATTGGAAGAAACTTGGAGGTATACATTGATGACATGGTAGTAAAATGTTTAATGGATGATGCACATTTGGAAGATTTAGATGAGACATTGTTGAATTTAAAGGCAATAAGGCTAAAGCTTAATCCTGAAAAATGTACTTTTGGAGTTCGATTACGGAAGTTCTTGGGTTATGTTATCAGTGAAAGATAGATCGAGGATGACCCAGAATAGTTAAAAGATGTGGTGTCAATGAACTCACCTCAAACAATCAAAGAAGTGCAAGTTTTGATAGGATTGTTAGTAGCACTTAATAGATTTATTTCTAGATTCTCTGATAAATGTTTTCCTTTCTTTCAAGTGTTGCAAGGGCCAAAAAATTTGAATGGACTTCGGATTGTGAAACAGTCTTTACAAAATTGAATTTATTATCATCACCAGAAATTTTATCTAAGCCTCGAAGTGGAGAGCATCTCTTTTTATACATTGGGGTATCAAATTTTGCAGTATGTGCATTATTGATAAGCGGAGATTCTGGAATTTTAAAGCCGGTGTATTATGTCGACAAAAGTTTGATGGCAGCAGAAAAGTGATATTTGAAGCTCGAGAAGTTAGCATTATCATTGGTGGTGGTTGCTAGTAAGATGCGCTCTTATTTTCAAGCCCATACCATTGAAGTTCAGACCTCATTTCCCCTGAAAAATATTTTACAACGTACTGATATTTCAAGAAGAATGAATAAGTGGTTATTAGAGTTGGGAGATTATGATATTTTATTCCTACCTCGAACAACAATTAAAGCGCAAGCTTTGGCAGACTTTCTTGTTGAATTTCATTTAAGCAGATCGGAGACAGAAGATAGTAAGGATGTATTACCAGTGAATTCGACGTGGGTTATTCGAACTGATGGCGGATCTAGTGTTTTGGGATGCAGCTGGAGTTCAGTTAGTTGCTTCATCTGGAGAAACAATGCTTCAGTCTATCAAATTTGGGTTTCACGCTTTGAATAACGAAATATAATATGAAGCTGCTTTGGCTGGTTTGAGGCTTGCGAAAATATGTGGAACAACTTCAATGTGATTAGAGAGAAATTCTCAATCAGTAGAAAATCAAGTATTTGGAAACTCTGAAGAAAAAAAGGATTGTTTGATTTAGTATGTTTGAGAGTTTCGAAATTTGATGCTATTATTTGATCACGTTGTTGTGGAACATATAAGTCGAGGACGTAACACAATAGCTTCTTTATTAGCAATTGTTGCTTACAAGGAAGAGTATCCTTGGATTTTGTTGCAAGAGAATCCTTTGATTTTAACTCAACCAGACCAATGTGATTATATTAAGGAATTGTTTGTCACCACAGATACAGCAGTGATTGGCAAACTGATATTTTGATTTTTTTTTTATTCAAGGGAGATATCTGACGATGCAAAATCGGCCAAAACGTTGTGAGGCAAAGATTTTGGGTACATAGTTTTGGATGGAGTTTTGTATAAGAAAGCGTTGAGTAGACTATTACTATGATGTTTGAATAAACAAGAATCACATGATTTTTTATCAGAGTTACATGATTGAGAAGGATCAGCATATTATGGGTTTAAGCATTATCTCGTCGTGTTTTGCTTGCAGGGTTTTATTGGCCTTCGATCATGAACGATGCCAAAAATTTGGTTTGAAGTTATGATACTTGTCAAAGATTTGATAATTCTATTCATAAGGCGACAGTTCCACTCATGTCTATTACCGAGCCATTATGCTTGATATGTGGGGAATAGATTTAGTAGGACCTTTGCCAATGGTATCATAAGGGAACCAAATAATAATTGTTGCAGTAGACTATTTTACTAATTGGGCAGAAACGGAACCATTATATGGAATGAAAGCAAAGCATATGATTAAATTCATTATAAACAGTATTTGTTGTCGGTTTGGAGTGCCTTGAAGAATTACTACAGAAAACGACACTCAATTTAATAATAAATAAATGACTTCATAAGGAAATTAAACAATATTTTTCAATTCCTTTTCATCCCCAAGCAAATGGACAAGTGGAGATGACAAACATATCTATTTTAGAAGGTTTGAAAAAGAATTTAACAAGGGCGGCATGAAAATGGGCCAATTATTTACAAGAGATGTTTTGGGCTTCTCGAACAACTCATAGGGAAGATACTAAAGAAACTCCTTTTGCCTTAGCATATATAATGGATGTTGTTAGCCCTGTGGAATCTACGATGTCATCTTATAGAATAACCCAATATTGAGATAAATCCCATGACGAAGCTAAAATAGCAAGTTTGGATCTGATTGATCAGAAAAGATTTCGAGCTCATTTAAATGTTATCTATTATCAAACTCTTATGAGGAATAAATAAAATTCGAGGGTAAAAATAAGGGAGTTTAAAGTAGGTGATAAAGTGTTAGGAAACATATTCCTACATACTAAGGAGAATAGCCTCAGAAAAATGGCCCCGAATTGAGAAGGAACTTATATGGTTGTTAAAAGGATAAAGCCAAGGTCTTATCTCCTTTGTGATAATCAGGGGAGGATGCTTCAACACCCGTGGAATATACATCATCTGAAATTATATTGGAATAACTATGTTGTATTTTGAATTTGTTTATTTTGATTGATTAGGGCACTCTTTCCTACCATGTTGGCTCAGGGAGGTTTTAACAACGCGCTATGTACATATTCAAAATTATTAATAAAATGCATATATGGCCAATGGTTTTTTACAAGTGTATTTAAACTATTTTGGTAACTGATCAAAGACTGATCATCTTCGAGGTTGACCAAGAGTAGAATATTACAACGTGTTGAATACACTTTTCGAAGAAACAACCATATTCGAAGTGCTACGTTCGATAAACGCACTATTATGTTCGAAGTGCTACGTTCAGTAAACGCATTATTATGTTCGAAGTGCTATGTTCAATAAACGCACTATTATGTTCGAAGTGTTACGTTCAATAAACGCACTATTATGTTCGAAGTGCTATGTTCAATAAACGCATTGTGGTATTCGATGCACTATAACATTCGAGGCGTTACACATTGTAATTGTTATTCAAAGTATTTTATTATGTTTTTACTTCGAATAGTTAATATAAATAAAGATTAAATGTGAATGTAAATTAATGAAATATTAGCAAAAACCTTTGTCATTCAAAATAATTCGATGAGTACAAGAGTTATAATATTGATATGACAAGTACAAAAGGATAATAAAAGTTCAAAAGATAGTAAAGGTATTCGTCTTCATAGCCCTCTTCGGATGACTCATCTTTCATCAAAGAGATTATGATAGGTTTGTAGGCTTCATTGGGGTGCTTCTCGATGGGAATCTCATTCCAAAAGCTGGAAAGATTTATCTTAGGGTATGTGGCGTGAATTTCTCGAAGAAGAGTGATAGTCTTTTATTCTTTTCCATTACTGATAGTGGCGAACATATCTTTGGTGCATTCATCTTCAGTAACAGTGACAACAAGTTGTGTTTCTTTTTCAAAGTCAGATTTGAGAGTAATTATCTCATCGGTTAAGTTCTTATTTTCTGTTTCACTCTTGTTGAGAGAAGTTTGAAGGTCGTCGATTTTTTTTTCCAGCTAGCAGAGTCTAAAAGATGTTTAGTCTTGAGTTGGTCACTTTTTGTATGATGCGTGGTTTCGAGTTTGGTTTTGAGTTCTTCTTTATCAATCCGATGTAGTTCTCGGAGATATATTTTGGCATAAAGAAGTGCTCGGAGACATTTGAACCTCACCATCTGGAATCAATGAAATTGATCTTTTATATGGTTGCCAAAATTTTATTTCAACTGTTTCTCAACTTTGGCATCATTTTTGTAGCGAACCATATATTCCGCCATACTTTTCCGAATGACTTTGAGAGGCTTCGATTTCTTGGGTAAGCCTTTTGTTGCAGTATTAAGATTGGAAAACGAAAGAAGAGCAGTAATGAATTCTTCGGAAGGCTTCTCAGGAGGAAAGACTATTGGACTAGGCCGAGGAATAGGATCTAAAGATATTGTAGGAAAAGCAGGAACAACGATTTCAGGAGATGTTGCTTCGGAAGCAGTGGGTGCGGATCTCCTACCAAAGTTATATAGATGAATTTGAATGTCTTGAATAACAAGATCTTTTTTGCCAGCAAGCTCTTGTGATTCGTCAAAGTTAATAAAATTGTCAGGGTCGAAATGATCAGCACCTTAGTATCTTCGATAGCGACAGTTTCCTGTTGCTAATTTATGGATTTTGGAGCGTCATCTTAATTTTTGTTTTGACCACTTGGTTGATTATCTATAGGTAAAACTTCATTCTTATCATACAGTACTTCTTCGACAACTTCCACTACTTTCTTGTTTGCTCTTTTCTGGGGGCTAGCTCCAATTGTGTTTTTCCTTTTTGAGGGTGCAATAGTCTTCATCTTTTTTGGAGAAGATCCTTCTTATATTCCTTCTTGGATAGTGGAAAGTTTATTTTCTTTTGTTTTTCGTTTCGCACATTTTGGCTTCGGATCCGCTGAAGGGCTAGCACCAGATATACTAGCTGCCTTTTTCTTCTTTTTCTCCTTTTTATTCATACGAAGGTGGCTGTTTGATCTATTTCTGATTGGTAAGAATACTTTTCAATCGGGGTGAACCAACGAATTCACAACTTGTCGAGTATTGGGAAGCTTCATCAAGTTTTGGGGGAGGGGGAAAGGCTCCAGGGGTGATCAGAAATAAATGACTGTTAAGGAAGTTAATGGGTTCAAAGGCTGTGTGGAAGGCGTTATTTCATTCCTTTTCAGCCCAACCAGTAAGATTTTTGAAAGTTTCTTTGGATTTTTCTCGTCGAATAACATAGCACCTCAAAAATTCTGTTAGGAATATATGAATTGATAACGGATAAGGATAATCCAATTTGAAAGTTTATTTCAGGAAAATAATATTAAGAGAGTTACGGTTACTCCTCCATGCGAGGTTCAATCTTAATGGGTTGGCTTCAGATATGTCTTTGCCGTTTTCCTATGCTCATGAAATAAATACAATTTTTTACTTCTAAAATTTATCTGCTTTGAGGATGTCATCGATAATTTTTAAGTCATCATCTAAAGTAAGATAGCAGAACGAAATTACTTATCCATTTGAAAACTTGGTTAGAGATATGAAGTCTTTGATGCCGATGTGGATCTTGGATAGTTGAGAAACCACGATTACTAAAAGAAGGGTGAACCACTGGTTTGGTGTTACTTGGGTCAGACACAAATTGAGGAGTTTGAAGTAATCCCCTAGTTGATTATTTCTGGGTAAACAACTAGTTCATTTCTTTTGCAGTCTATGGGTGTTTCTCCTTTTTTGGGAAGACGGAGTGTAATATTGTCTCCCATTCCCCACTGCTTATTTAAATAATTTTCTTCTCTCTCATCCTTCGATATGGTAATCAAACATTTCTTTCTTCTCAGTTTGCGGATCTTTTTCTAGTGTGCATTCTCTGATTCATTCCATGTTTCCTCATTAGTATCAGCTTCATTGTTTGACTAAGTAGCACCGGATTCGACCTATGGTTCTAACACTTTGTCTCTCAGTTGTGCAGGTTTCCTCGAGGGACTTTGTTGTGACAATACGGTAGATAAGTTGGTAGATGGATTTGACGTAGCTTCGGCATCCTCTTCCATAGCTATAAAAGTCCTTTTTCTAGGAGCTCACGGAGGATAAGTCGAGGAAGGGGTTTCTTAGGATTATTTTAAAGAATATCTTCTTACTTCATAACTAATTCAAGGTGATGATTTAGTAAGAGAAGGTGAGATTCGAGGTGTTTTTGATGAACACGTTTTTTGAAGATTGACTTTCTTCTGTAATATGCAAAGTTGAAAAGGTATAAACTTTAGAAGGATCGAAATTACCATAAAAATGGTCTTTGTGGATGTTCGAAGGGGAGTGTTGCTTATTAACTCAACAGATCTATATTCTTATGCTTTTTCACTAATGCAGAAGTAATCATAAGCTTTGAAGACATTGTTGTCTGATTTTGGAGATTTTAGGTTGCTTGGGAATTCTGGCCTTGGATCTTCTAGATTTTGGATGCTTTCTCATAAACTGGTTGAGGGTAGCTAGTAAGTTTGAAGAAGCCGGTGAAGGTAGCAAAAGAGTTCAGAGATTTTATGCGCTATCTCTCTCAAGGAATTTTGTTTATGGATCAAAGAATGAGATGCAAAGGAATTTATAGGAGGAGAAAAGACGTGTACAAAAGTGGAAAAGGTTTATGTTGATTGGGCATATTTTGAAACGGTTGTGTGGTTAAGGGTTTGACACCTGCTATGCTGGGAGCTTAGGTGTAGGCCTAACACCTAGGCATATTTTGATGCAATTGGAACAAATAGTGGTGCAACAGAATGATCGATTTACATTAAATTATAAAAGAGGAAGTCATCATTGCTTTTGCCTAGATTCAAAGTTAGTTAGTTCTCATTCATTTACTGACATGAGAACCAAGGGGGATATCGATAAGGAAATGGAAATTGAGGGACTAAAATGTAAATAATAAAACATTATCTAACAGATGGTAAAGTTAGAAGAGGAATTCATAATTATGTATTTTAGTCAAGGACTAAGAGTAAAATTTATCCTTTTCATGTATCTGATTTGAGTTGTAAACGAAGTCTTTGTGCCTCTATATAAAGCCAAAGCTAAACTAATAATGGGGTTCGATTTATGAGTTAGAAGACTTGTGTACTTTGATTTTCTCTCTCTAGAATCGATTTCTCTCTCTAAAAACTTTACTTATCTAGTTTACTAAAGGGATTTCAAATAATCATACTCACCAGGTAATATTAATATATTCAGCTTCAATGCAAAACAATGCTACTAAGGGTAAATATTAGCTTTCCAACTAACAACACTACCAAAACAACGTAAATACATACTCTATCAAATATTTCATAGTACTCAGACAATCAACATAGTCCTAATCAATAAAACCTCTCAGCACATTTTAGTCCCAAACTAACCTCTCTATTAATTATCCTCATGCTAGTAGATCTATTGATGTACACTCGAAGCCCACTTAACAACCTGCCAATATTCCCATGATGGGTTCGACCTGAATCTGCTCACCAAGCTCAAAACATAAGCCATATTGGGCCTACTATAGACCATGGTATACATTTTACTTCCCACAACATTGGAATAAGGAATGTCATCCATTTTATGCATCTTCACGCCTTCAATATCAGCCTTTAAAGATGTTAATTTAAAGTGTTGAGTGATGGGACATGAGAGTGGTTTTGCCTTTATCATACTAAATTCATCAAGAACCTTCTTGAGATAACCTTCATGAGATATGAACAAGGTATCCTCTCTGTCTATCTATAGTTATCTCCATTCCAAGAACCTTATTGGGTGAACCCATGTCCTTTCTCTCAAACTTTCTCATCAATATTACTTTCACATACTCAATTTATGCATTATCTTTAATACATATAACAATAATATATATTGGCATAACCAATATTCTTCACATCAACACAACTATCATAATGAATTCTTTCATAACTAGTTTCGACCATGAAATCATCAAAACCCTTACACCAGCGCCTAGGAGATTGCTTCACATCATACAATGATTTTTTCAAGAGACATACCTGGTCATTAATTTCTTTTTATAAAACTCGTTCAGGTTGCTTCATATATATGGTTTCTTCAATGGTATAGTGCAAGAAAACTATTTTAACTTCTATTTTATCCAATTTCGTATCAGACTTGGCATCCATTACAAGAAGTATCTGATTTCACTACGGGAGCGAATATCTCATTATAATGAACACCCTCTTGTTAAGTGAATCCTTTAGCGAACAATCTGGATTTTTATCGAGCCACTTCAATTCAAGAAATTCTTCATTTCTCTTGAAAATCCACTTGTACTAAACCAATCTCTAAACTTTAGGTTTGTCTACCATATGTGATATTCTTTTCATAGCGAAGTCATTTCCTCTTTTATCGCATAAATCCATTTGGTTTTATCCTCACTTTTTATTTCTTGCCTGAAGCACCAAGTTCAAAGTGAATCACTTTATATGAAGCAATCAATGCAAAAGTTGTTAAGTGAAAAACTCGACAAAATCACACTTTTGCATAACTCTTTTGGTCCATGGTAAAAAAATAAAGGATCATCCTGGAACCTTTGAAGAGCCCGGATGACTCTTTTGGTCTGAACTTTCCTCTATGGTAGCCACGTTGAGCTTGACTACCGTCCAGATCTGTACATCACTTGTATCCATGTATATTTTAAGACTCAAATCCTTTAAGCCACTAGCATGTTCTAATGCAAGTGACTCTGTGTTAATCTTAAATGTGTCAAAATTATAATTTTGGGCTTCAAGAATTTTACCACCCCAAACCAGGATAATCTTTCTCATTAAATGTCACATCCTTAATGACTAGACACTTGCTATAAATTATTTTTAGACACCCTAACTTGTAACCCTTAACGCCTTCCCGATACTTAATGAATAAGAACTTTAGGGCTCTTGGTTATAGCTTATCCTATTTGATATGTGCATAAGAAACGCAAACGAACACTTTCAAATTTGAATAATTCGAAAGCTTCCCATATTACGTTTCATGTTGGGTTTTAATCCACCCATAGTAGATAAATATTTGTTTGTGAGGTAATATGAATTTCTTATGGATATAGCCCAAAACTACCTCGGGAACTTAGCAATAACCAATACGCACCGCACCCTCTCAATAATGGGTTTGTTCATTCTTTCAGCAATATCATGTTGTTGTGGAATGTCATCTACAATCCTATATCAAGCGGTCTATGTTGCTCTGCAGTGTTAGTAAATTCATATGCAAAAAACTCAATACCATTACCTATCATGAGCTTATTTACTTTTCCATCAATTTATTTATAACTATGATCCTTTATTTTTTGAACATATCAAAACTTTATCCTTTTGACTTTAACAGATAGATCAATATAAAGTATTTATTACCTCCATGAGATTAAACCCTTGCACAGTCCAAAATATCTGCATATATGTAGTCAAGCGT
The DNA here is from genome assembly GCA_036936605.1 of Limnanthes douglasii subsp. nivea. Classification (NCBI taxonomy): domain Eukaryota; kingdom Viridiplantae; phylum Streptophyta; class Magnoliopsida; order Brassicales; family Limnanthaceae; genus Limnanthes; species Limnanthes douglasii. The sequence continues at coordinate 147,768,900 of JAUPFV010000001.1, read as the reverse complement.
TCCAATTTTTGTATGCTTCGATCGTACAAATTTGACTATGCTTCTTTTTCCATACACGCAAGATTGATAAAATTTTAACCTAGTCAATTTCTCCTTTCCAAACACATAGTGTTTCTGCCACTTCAACAATCCATTCTCACTCACATGACCCAGTCTCCTATGCCATACGGTTGTACCATCTATTGGTCCTACAAACGAACTAGCCATTGTGCCTATAATAGTACACCAATCCAGGATTGGACAGTTTTCCCTTCATCAAGATTATGTCACTTATAACAATTTCCATGTAGCCATTCTTTACTTTGATAAAAAACCTAATTTGTCCAACATTCCAAATGAAATTCAATTTATTTTCATATCAACATGTACCTCACATTAGTAAGAATCCAATCACACCTATCAAAATATGAATTTATCACATAATTGATTCCAGTTATCTTGCAACCCTTGTAATTGCCAAGTAACATAGTGCATTCATTATTCTCTTCAAATGAGTTGAAAAAGTCCCTGAGTGGACTCATGGAACAAGAATTGAGAATCCACTCCCTCTGGCCTTCATCTAAAGAGTGTACTAGAACCTCTGTAGATTCATATTCTTCTGATGTAATAAATTTATCCCCTGACCCGATCTGGAATCAACTTATGTTTTCAATCGTTCATGATATTCTGTCCTGAAATTACCCAAGTTCTTACGATCATGATATCTAATACACGACTTATCAAACTTATTTTCTGACTTTGATCTTGATTTCCCTCTGAATTCACTAGTATGTCTTCTCTCTTAAATCTCTTTATTGTTTAAAGATTCATGGCTACTACTAGAACTCTGAGTCATTTGATACTAGATGAGACCCAACTCTTGAAGTAATTGTAGGTTCCAACTTATCTATTGACATCGTTTCTTTACTGTAATGGATAATATCATTTAATTTTCCGTATACATAAGAAATGAGTTAAAAAAGATCACATCTTGATCTTCATTGCTGATTTCATTACTGATATTCATAAAATCAATCACTATTTAGAGAAGTCATCAAGGTTCCTAGCGAGAGACTTGTCATCTGGTATCTTAAAAGAAAAGAACTTGTCCTTCGTATACATTTGATTTGTTAAAGTCTTTGTCATTAATATACTTTATAGTTTTTTTAGACTTCAATCGTTAAATTTGTTTTGAGACATGCCTTACGATATTATCACTCAGATATGGGATAATCATAGTGTACGCAATTTAAATTATTTTATGCTTCTCAACCTCTGACAATTTTAAGGCAACATAGTCTCCCTTATAAAGGCTAGAGCAACCTTATGTTGAATCACGATTTCTTGCATCCGTCGTCTCCTGTGTCTAAAATCTCCTTTCTTGTTAAACCTCGCAATCTCGAATTTTATTAGTCCCATTTTAGTTCAAAAGGTCACTTGGTAACCAAACACTAATACCAATAGTGACGTTTTATACAAGCTCTCAGGTACAGAACGTTCCAAGAACTATGTGACAAAATACGTAGTAATTCTATTAAAAATAACAAACTAATAATAGAGTAAGAAAAAGTTTGAAAACAAAGATTTATAATTAGTGTGGATTATTTATGATTGAGGGTAAGTTTGTAAAGTGTTTTGGGAATTTAATGTTTAAGGTGCAGTGTAGTGAGATAATTAAGGTGTGTGCTTGTATTAAATTCTGATCAACCTCATTAGTTAATGAAAGTGGTTAGGGTATTTATACTTAATTAATGACCCATGGGCCTTTCAGGTCGGATTATGGAATTTGGTCAAGTTCAAGAACCCATTAGCCCAAGGTGTGAAATGACCAGCACCTAGCTTAGTAATTTTCCACTACATTGTTCCTGTTCGGTTTCTCATGGTAGTGGTCTAGTCTGAATTTCCATTCGGATAAAAGCAAGGTGCAGTGTCCAAAATATCCGACCTTATCAGTAGCCCCTTTAGGTCTTGCAAATAATATTTAGAATAGCTAACCCATAAGAATAGAAATCAACGGATCCTCAAAGTGAAATGTGTCTTCAGATCTGTTTTTGTATCCGAAATAAATAAATCACCTTTTTCTGTTAAGAATTTCAAGAGTCAGCCTGATCGACTTTCGGTGGGACTGATTTTACCGTTAAGAATTTCAGGAGCCTTTTTTCAGGGTGGGACACGTGTCAGGCTCTGGTTCGACCTCTGAGCATTTTTTCTCATAGATTCTTGTACCTACTAGGCTCGAAAGTTACTTAGGGCGTAATCACTAAGCTTAATAGCCCTTAATCATGGCTGTGCTCATTTTATCTTCCCCTAGGTAACCTTTTATATTTTTATAGTTATTTAACTCGATTTTATAGTTCCATTATTTTAAAAAACACAAAAACTTCTAGGGAGAGAAAGGTTAGTAATATTTTCAAACTGTGTTCAAATAATTTATGGTCACAGCCAGAAACGCACTAGTAAAAGAGGGTTGGTTAAATTTGTCTGAATTGGAGAGATCAAGGAAGTTGCAAGAGACGAAAGAATAGTTGTTGGTGAATAACTGAATAAACTAAAAGCAAACACAAACCAAGGTTCATCGCCATCAAAGACATCCAAGATCAGGAAATTATCTTTTGTCCAAACTCTTTCTCCTCTTCAATCGGGATCCTCTATTCAAGAATCTCATAACCCTCTCCCTAAAGAGAAGGTAGTTTCCAATGTTAGGAAACCTTCACTATTATTGCCATGGGGTCAGACGCTGAAAAATCTCTCGAGAAGAACACCCCTCGCTGAATAACTCGCCAATCCAAGGTTAAGTCCACTCATAGCTTTTCGAACCATACAAGTTTGAAGATAATAAATACTCTAGCAGAAACCAAGCCATCCGAACAGCAGCTCCTGGCGGAAACCAAGCCCTCCAAACAGCAGTCCATTATAATGGAAGAACACATGGAGGATAGTATAGAAGATTCTCCTTTTGAGGCATCCAGAATGACTGAGGACACCGCAACAGATCGAAGGGGAAAAACGAAAGTTGGTTTGTCTAATCCGGATGCACTTTCGAAGTGTCTAGAAGGGAAGGTAGGGCCAAATTTTCAGAAAGTCAACGTGAAGTACCTGATATCCCTCTTGAACATATCTTACATATACACCCATACCGTTGAACTGGGTCGTATTCATACAAAGTGGGGGTTCTCAGATTCTGTCAAGGTGAGAATCCCACTCATCCCGGAAACTTCGATGGATTGTAAGTCTAACAAGGTAGTGGTCTACACAAAGGTGCTGAACTGGGGACTCCGGTATCCTTTAGATCCAAAGATAGTCAGGCACTTCCTCCTGATTAGGCTATGTCCGAGTTAGTTGATCCCAAACGCGTGGTACACTCTGATGGCTGACATAATGGCTTCCAGACTATCCAAGCTCCCACTACTAATGGAGAAATTCGTTGTTGTGGTGAATTTGTGTAAGAACCACCACATTCCCTTCTACCACTACAATATGGGGAATGATTACAAGGTAGTGAATGACCTACTGGAGTCCAAAAATCCATGGAGGACACAGCTCATGTTCATCAACGGAGCCTGGGAGAATGGGAAAAAGATAAAAGATGACTCTAATCCAAGACAACTGACTAGCCGCTGGAAGAGTATAAGTAACTTTTATTTACATTTCTCTTAGTCTTTTAAATATTATGTGGTTATTCCGAACTGACTTGTGTCTCTTTTCAGTTTTTCTAAAAACGTTCTCAGATCATGTAGAGGCAGGTCAAAATACTTGCGCCAAGCTAAACGCTTGGGCCTTGGATATATGGGGGAATGATTTCCACAACTGCTTCACCTCAGCAAATTTCGTGAGGTCTCATCTTTGGAATACTACGAGGAGAAGAGACCTCACTTGGGAAGAACTGACCACCCCTCCTCCTGCAGACTTTATCCTAAGGAGAACTGAGGCTAAGGACGCCAAACTTTACTTGCCTTCCAGAGTCAAAGCCCCTAACCATCTGGACAAGATGATGAACAAAAAGAAAGAAGACAACAACAATAGACACACCTCAACCAACTAACGAAGAGGCCGGTTCGAAGAACCAAGGAGAGATTAATGTTGTTCTGCTAGAAGCAATTGAAGTTACTGTCAAGGAAGCTGGCGGATCGGACAACTCACCAAAGATTACGAAGAAGGATAAGAAACACAAGGTAAGCAGTGATGGAAAAAACTACAAAGAAGAAAAAAGTCACTCTCGGATCAGAGATAATTCTACGCCCTTCTGAAATTCCTCCTCCGGCTCCTACTGATCCTACTTTGAAAGAGGAAATTCCATCCAAATTTTATTCCGAACAGGCCACTGGTGATGGATAGTTAAATCTTGATGTCTTTCAGAACATTAACATATATTTCAATGAATTGGACAAGGATGATTTCGTGGGGCCTTATCACCCTGCCAAATCGTCCAATGTTGTGACCCATAATGGTGAGATTTATGTGATATCAAGTGAGCAAGACACCCTGAGTCATGTCCTTCTAGGTTATATTCGTTCGGTAGTTGACCTAGAAAGATAGGTGAGAGAACAAACAAACACTATCAATTTCATGACCACAACAAACCAAGGCCTAACGAATAGCCTCTCTACCGTTTAGCAAAGCATGACGTCTCTAAAAAAGAAAAAGAAGATTTGGCTGCCAAATTACTTTAGTTAGAATAGACTCAAAGAGATCTCCAGACCAAGTATTCTGTACTAGAAACTTCTTTTTTCGATGAGATCAAAGCTTTGAAGAAGAAACTAGAAGCCAGAGACAAAACCATCAAGACTTTGTCTGAGGACAAGGCTAGCTTAGACGATCTTGTTAAGAAGAAAACATAGGAGAATACAACTTTAGTACAAAAACAAGCCCAAGAGATAGCTGCTGGAATAGAGAAGTATGCCTCTGGAGTGGTAGAATCATTAGAGAAAAGAGATGATTCCATCAAATCCGATATGGACTTACTGTTTCTTGAGACCTTTCCTAAGAGGACTCTTAGCCCTTTGTGGAAATTTATGGAATACTATGACCTCCTTTTTCATACAATGGTTGATGGTTACAAGCACAACTATTCAAATAGGGAAGATTCTGAGGACAACGAAGGAGTTTGTGGGAGTTCAAGTGCTGAACTCAAAATTCCGAAAAAGATGGTAGTGAAGAAAAAACCGAAGGGAAGAAACCCTAAGGTTGTCTTGTTATGTTGTGCACTTTTTGTTGAAAAACTAAAGTCCTTGGATGGCCAAGGCATTTTGTTACATTGTTTGTTTAATTTATGTTCTTTAAAACTTAAAGTCCTTGAATGGTCAAGGCATCTGTGAATCATGGATCGGTTTTAGTCCGATCAGACTCTAATATCATATTTCCCTTTGTTGAATTTTGTTTTAACTGTTTGTGGCCAATGCTTAAATAGCCTTCAATATTTCAGGGGTGTTGAGTAAGAGAATTAAATAACTCCAAATAAATGTGACCGAGTTTTTAATATGTCCGATCAACTCAGAGATATTTGAGGGCCGAGGTTTTTATTGAAAAACTTGGACACCTCTTTAAAACATCCCCACGCCACCAAGGTAGGAAAGAGTATGCCCTCTTAATATTTACATTGATACTTAAAAAGTAAATATTTACAAGAGAGTTCTATTATAAGTATAACCTGAGATGTTCAACGTTCCATGGGTATTTTAGTGCTCTTTCTTCCTTGTCTTGGAGCCTGTATGTTCCTGGTTTAACTTTCCCACATACCATATAAGGACCTTCCCAATTCGGAGCCAGTTTACCGAAGTGTTCTTTCTTGGTGTGTAAAAACACTTTTCTTAAGACTTTGTCCCCCAACTGAAAATATCTTCTTTTAACTTTGGAGGCAAACCTGCTCCTCATCAAACACTGGTAATGCGTCGTTCTCAAATGTGTTTTAACTCTTCTTTCTTCAATCAAGTCCAACTGATTCCTAACTGCCATATCATTTTCCTGTTCGGAATAGTTTTGGACTTTGTAACATGGTAAATTAGATTCTATGGGAGTGATTACATATATCCCATACGCAAGGGCAAAAAGAGATTCTTGTGTAGCAGCCCAAGGTGTAGTTCGGTAAGCCCGCAATACTTCTTGTAAATAACTTGGCCACTTTCCTACACCTTATTCCAGATTTTTTTTTCAACCCGGACAAGATTATTCGAATAACAACTTCAACTTACCCATTTGCTTGAGGGTGGAAAGGAGAAGAAAAACAATGTTGAATTCGTCTGGTGGTGCAGAACATTGCCATGTCTTTATTATCAAACTGTGGCCCATTATCTGTGGTAATCTTTCAGGGAACCCCAAATCTACAACATGTGTTGGATAAAATAAATTTAATAATTGCCTTAGATGTGGTTCCAGCTAAAGGATCTGCCTCTATCCACTTAGAGAAATATTCAATAGAAACTATGATTGTTCTACATCCACCGGATGTCATGGAAAGAGGCCCAACTAGATCCGACCCCCATCTGTCGAAGGGTATCAGTTCGGATATGGATTCCATAAGAACTGATGGCACATGAATTTCATTTTCATATCTTTGGAAAGGATCACACTTCTTTACCATTTCTTTAGCATCTGCCTTTATGGTTGGCAAGTAGTACCCTGCTAATAAAACTCTCATGGTTAGGGTTTTATAGCCATAGTGTGCGGAACTTTCTCCATCATGTAGTTTAGATAACACAACTTAAGATTCTTCAAATCCTAAGCAACGCAAGAAAGGTCTGCTAAAAGATTTCTTGTAAAGAACATCCCTTAATATAAAAAAACCACGCGCCTTATACTTGATTTTTTTAGCCATGGATTTATCCGGATGAAAAATCCAATCGGAAATAAACTGAAGAATATCATATCTCCAGTCATTAGGTTGAATGGTTCTTATGCTCATACTTTCATCATCATCTTTACCTTTTTTCTTGGCTCGTTCGTATTGATGGGAATTCTTGCATCAGAATCCAAGGGTAAGATTCAGAATAAGCTATAGTTTCCAAAGAGTCTGCCACAATATTGTCCGTTCTAGGGATATGTTCATAGTAGATACGCTTGAAGCTTGCAGAAATTTCTCTCAACATAAGCAAGTATTTAATCAATTGTTCTTTCTTTGCTTCAGATTTCCCTTGAGCATGGTGAATCGGTAATTGGGAATCACTCATTAATCAGAATCTTTTGGCCCCGCATATGAGGGCTATCTTAAGAACAGTTATAACTTCTTCATATTCGGATTCATTATTAGAAACCCTGAAACCAAAACATATAGCCTGGTACATAATATCACCATAAGGAGAATTTAAACAAATTCTAGCCCCACAACCCATAGTACTTAATCCACCATCAGTTTGGACTATCCATTATTTCTTAGACTGGTTTTTCGACATTTGTCCGGAGGATCTATCAGCATGACATTCTACCAAGAAATCGGCCATTGACTGAGCTTTGATCGTTATTCGGGGCACAAAATCAATATCATAATACCTAGCTCAACCGACCACTTGGTCATTCTGCTTGTCACATCAGCCTTCTGAAGAACACTCTTCAAGGGAAAATATATTATACGGGCAATTAAATGAGCTTGGAAGTATGGTCTCATCTTTCTTACTGCAATTACCAAGGCCAATGCTAGTTTTTCCAACCTGCAAATATCTTCTTTCAACATCCAATAAACTTTTGCTAATGTAATACACCAGACGAGGGTAATTGTCCACCTCTCTTACTAGCACAACACTTATTACATACTCTGATACAGCTAGATATACATAGAGTTTTTCCCCATGACCAGGTTTAAAGAGAGTCTTCGGTAAAGACAAATGCTTCTTGATTTTATGAAATGCTTGATCACAATGGGGAGACCAATTAAAGTCTTTGACATTCCTTAATACCTGGAAAAATGGAGCACATTTTCTCATGATCTTGAAATAAATCTGTTTAAAGCAGCCAATCTTCCGGTCAGCCTTTGAACTTCTTTGGTGCTCCGTGGAGGGTCCATAGCTAATAGGGCATTAAGTTGATCCGGGTCAGGTTGAATTCCTTTTTCACTTATTATATAACCCAATAACTTTCCAGATCGGACCTTAAAACACACATTTCAGGATTTAGCTTCAAGTTCACAGCCTTTAAGTTAGAAAATGTTTCTTGAAGGTCAGATATATGTGCATCTTCCTCCAAACTTTTTACCATCATAACATCTATATAAACTTCCATGATTTTTCCAATCTGATTAGAGAAGGCTTCATTTACTAATCCTTGATAAGTGGCCCCAACATTTTTCAATCCAAACGTCATCACTTTATAACAATGACTGTAATATAATTGGTACCCTGAAAATGCATCCATGAAATATAAAATTTTATTCCCAGAAGTAGAATCCACCAACTGATCTATCAGAGGAACATGATAAAGATATTTGGGGCATGCCCTATTAAGATCAGTAAAGTCAATGCGCATGCGCCATTTTCCATTCTTTTTCTTGACCATGATAGGGTTGGCAGTCCACAAAGGGTACTGAGACTCTTTTATGTGATCCATCTTGGTCAGACGATCAACTTCTTGAACAATCATATCTTCATTTTCTTTGGAGAATGAAATCCTTGTTTGTACAACCGGTGCAACATCAGTTTGTACAGATAACTTGTGACAAATTATTTCAGCTGGCATTCTGGTAACATCGTAATTGCACCAAGCAAATACATGTCAACTATTCATTAGAAAAGACAACACTCTCTGTTTCAAACTTGGTTCCAACTTGGTACCAGTTTTAATATTCTTGCCCTCAGCTAGAACCTCTTCTATGGGTACCATGACACTGAGAGCCTCCCTAGGATCATCAATTTCATTCTCATCAGTGGAAGGCTCCAGTAGTTGTTAATCTCTTTTAATCTTGACTGCCTCTACAGAGTTAGAGGCAAGGGCTGTTGCATAACATTCTCTGCCTACCTTATGGCTGCTCCGGATAACACCTACTTGTCCTTGGACAACATATTTCAAATATTGGTGGATTATAGATTCCACAACATGCATTCTGGAGAACCAAGAACTTCCAAATATTACATTAGACGATGTTGGGAAATCCACCACAACAAACATTAGTCTTACCATTTTCTTAAATGGTCATTTTCCCATCAACACCTCTTCTTAAAATTCCCCAATCACGTCTGCAGAACTTCTTGTGAAGCCCACGATAGTACTGTTCGAACATTGTACAACTGAAAGGTTTCTCATCTGTTTATAGGAGCTTAAAAACAAGATCTCTACCAAACTTTCTGTGTTAATCAGAATTCGAAGTATATCATTTCCTCCTATTGATGCCCTTATTACCATAGCGTCTTCATGAGGCCCTGCAATATCTCTTAGGTCATCCTGATCGGACACTATAAAAGGAGATGGGGTTCGATACAAGTGTGTGGACATTTTTCCATCCAACTGGGTGGCCGAATTTTGGATATGCCTCTTCCTTAATGAACTAAACGGAGCAGTCACAGTGTCCCTCTCCCCCAAAGATGGTTAGAGATTCAAAGAATTTAATCAAACCAGAGACAGTTTTAGCCTTGTCTGTTATTACTTCTACCTAATTCCGACTTGGATCCGGATCAAGGTACTCAGAGTCTATATCAAACCTTTCAGTTATCACCATAATATCTTCATGTGTAGACGTTTCAGGATTGCTTGAAAGAGTAGTTCAGGGAGCATTCCTATTGGCTTGTGCATTATTCGGTCTGCTCCCTCCTCGTTTTTTGACATAGGCCCCCAACTTACCCCTTTCAATGAGGTTATGCACCTCATGATTCAAGGCTATACAATATGAATTATGCCCTATGTCATTATGGTATTTGCAGAAATGGGTACTACGGTTTTCTCTAGGGGACTGCAACGCTGCTTGCTTTCTATAGTGCACTTCATTCTTAGTTTTATCATATATTGTAGCCATACTTTCCCCTTATTCAGGAAACCACTCAGGTTGAAACCACGGTCTCCTCTTGTTCCTCACCTGTTGGTTCTAACTTTGGCTAGACTGATTCTGTCTTGATCGATTATGATGAGTCCGGAATTTGTTGTCACTCTTGATGAGAACCGGACAGGGGCAATTCGGACAACATCCATCCACTGAACCGTCCGGACAGAACTAATGTACTAAAAACTTAATCACTTCATGACTAAGCTAATTATCTACCTGCTTAAAAATAAATGGATCTTTGAACTCGACCCGAATCCATAAGTCAACCCGAAAGCCCATGTGGCCCATAATTAAGTGTATAAATACCCAACCACTTTCATTTAATGAGGGTAATGAAAATTAAATACAACCACGCAGCTCAATTCTCCCTCTACAACCTATCCAAACATTAAATACCTTTAAAATACCCCAAAACTCTGGACAAAATTACCCTCGCACAAAAATAAACCTCACCAAATTGGCGACCACAATGGGAGGACGACGGTGCCTGAATCTAGCATTCAGAACCATCAGGGAAAACCAGTTCGGATGAATCTGGACGTGTAGGAAGTACCACCAACTTTGGCCGAAGTGGTGGGAGAGAATGATGAATATACCATTGAGGAGCGAGATAGGTTAAAAGTTGAAATAGAAGCTCTGAGGGCTGCCAAGAGGGCAGAGATGGGCACAAAAGAGAAGTCTAAGGTGTCAGTTCATCATTTTGACAAACCAAGGGAGCATGAGCCCTCTAAACCAATGGAGAGCTCTAATTCAGACTCAGAATCTTCCAGCAGCTCCTCAAGCAAAGATGGAGTCGAAGAATCCCTGTTATCCAGCAGTGATGAAGGCCGTTCGAAAAAAAACAAAAGTTAGTCATAAAGTACTCAAGAAAAAGGGATAGGCGTGGAAAGTTAAAGAGGCATATAGGCAAAGGATCGTCTCATAACCGGAGATACGTAGATCGGATGTTAATGGATCCTTTCGCCTTCCATGATGAACCATGTATCTTTGCAACTCCTAATGAGGATACCGTTTTCAGTCATGGACGAAATTGGAGACAGTCTCCATTGTCCTCCAAGATCTTGTCCGGAAACCTCCCTAAGAGGTTTGACAGTACAAAAATGGAAAAATATGATGGCAGTAAAGACCCAGATAACCACTTGGAACAGTTCAAAAATTTCATGATGAATTTTGATGATGATGACAAGTTGCTTTGTAGAGCATTCTCCCAATCATTTATGGGGAGTGCCCTGGAGTGGTACAACAGTTTGCCACAAGGCTGCATCAGAAATTTCGCTACTTTGTGGGTGGCTTTTCGAAGACAGTTTGTTGGAAGTAAGGAGGTAAAGGGAAATGGAGACACAATCATCCATTGTGCCTAAGAACCGAACGAATCTCTAAAAGAATACATAAGTCGCTTTGTAAACACCAAAAATGGGTTGGCTGATTGCTTTGAACAAGTAGCAATAGCTTCTCTGAGGAAGGGCTTAAACCCTGGAAACATGGCTGATTTAGTAACCAGAAAAAAGGCCATGACATGGGGAGGTCTGCTGAATCAAGTTGGAAAGCAGATTAATGTTGACGAAACAAAGAAAACTAGGGTGCACCGGCAGGTGAGGCCTGCTCCGGCTGTACCAAATCCAAACCAAAACCAGTCCGGGAACAAGGCTAGGGAGGCCGGACAAAGTCATAATAGAGCCAAAGCTCAGTCTCAGCCAACTGCTCCGGCTCAGAGTCAACAATCCAGAAATAAGCGAGGGCCTTGGGTTTAACCGGAGTGGTTTGCAGAATTAAAAGAAAACATAGCCATTATTTATGATAAAACAAAAGACGAAGTACATTATAGAAGGTCGGCTGCGTTACAGTCTCCTAGGGAGAGCCGGAATAATTTTTTCTGCCAGTATCACAATGATACTGGCCATACCACTGAGGATTGTATTGCTTTGAAGTAAGAAGTCCAGAATTTGATTGAAAGAGGAAAGTTGGGAGCATATGTTAAAAGAAGAGGAGGAAATAGGCCTGATAACATCCATCGGGCTGGTCCGAACAATAAAGGCACATCGGCTCCGGATGGGGCTATGATGATAATCGAAAGGTTCGATGTAGAATGAGAATACTTGGACCCTGATACAACCCGGAATAAAGTGGGTGTTATCACAGAACATTGCAAGTCGGTGTTATCGCAGAACATTGCAAGGTCCGAACAATGCAGGCACATCGGCTCCGGATGGGGCTATGATCATAATCAAAAGGTTCGATGTAGAATCAGAATACTTGGACCCTGATACAACCTGGAATAAAGTGGGTGTTATCGGAGAACATTGCAAGTCGGTGTCCAGAATTATCAACTTTTATGAGTCACTCACAATTTTTGGAGGAGACACCATGACAACACCAACCACTTCTTCAAGAAAGAGGCATGTTCATACTTTAGCTACCCAACTGGAAGGAGGCATAACTTCCTATCAATCGCAGATTCCATTCCCCTTCATTGTTTTCGATGAGGATGAAATTGAGGGATATAGCTGGTTCTCATGAAGATGTTGTTGTCATAGGAGCATCCATCAGGGGAAATGACATAAGGCCAATTTTGGTGGACACCGGAAGTTCTGCCAATATTCTCTTTTTAACCTCCTACAAAAAAAATGAAGAACCCAGCAGTAATTCAGCGTTCAAACAGGTCAATTCTGGGTTTCACTGAAAACTCAACAGACATGATCGGGGAGTTCGAGGAGGAGGTTTTGTTGGGCAAATGCCCTTTTAAAAAGATGGTTAGAATACTGTTCTTCGTGGTGGATTGTCCCACTTGTTATAATGCTATTCTGGGGAGGTCTTGGCTCTCTAGAATGCATGCGGTGGCCTCAACAGTCCACCAATGTTTGAAAGATGTTGTCCAAGGACAAGTGGGAGTTGTTCGGAGCAGCCAAAAGGTAGCAAGAGAGTGTTATGCAACAGCACTAGCCCCCCGAATATTAGGGGTGATGATGAAAAATATCAAGAACGGAAAGATAATTGAAAAAATATATAAAAAAGGAAAAGTTCGAAAGATCCACAAGAAAATACCCTCACTGAAATCCTAGCAAAAATTGATTTCCCCCTCTATTAGAAAAGATCAGTTAGCTTATATAGCAATTGTTGTGGGCTTTTGGGCCTATTGAGCCATTGGACTTAAACAATTGGTCCATTAGAGGTTAATTCATCCCACAAACTTACTAAGTAAAAACATATTTACTTCTTATTACAAAGTACATATTGGTTAAATATTCCAAAAATCGGACTTGCGAATCGTGTAAATTCTTCCCTCATCAGTAGCCCCCTAGTCCTTGCGAAGAATTCTAAGGAAGGACTAGTTTTGTCACTACTTCAGATTTTACTTGTTCCTTATTTGTAGCCCCCCCAATCGTTGCGAAGAATTCTGAGAGATGAGTAATTTTGGCGCTGCTTCAAATGTTACCTGTGAAAACATAAAATGTCTTGGCCAACAGATGTAGACCAACAGATGTACAATATATAGACCAACAAATGTTAGAAGATCCATCAGATCCAAAATAATAAGTTTTGAGTATTGACCAACTAACGTTGGAAGATCCTTCGAATCCAAAATAACAAATCTCATATGTTGACCAACTAATAGTTGGAAGATCATTTTGATCCAAAATAATGAAATTCGAATGTTGACCAATTAAAATTGGAAGATCCATTAGATCCAAAATAATAATGAATTTTAATTGTTGACCAACTACTGTTTGAAGATCCTTCAGATCCAAAATATAATGAATTTCAAGTGTTGACCAACTAGTGTTGGAAGATCCCTCAGATCCAAAATAATAATGAATTTCAAGTGTTGACCAACTAGTGTTGGAAGATCCCTCGGATCCAAAATAATAATGTTGACCAATTAAAATTGGAAGATCCCTTAGATCCAAAATCATAACGAATTTGAAATGTTGACCAACTAGTGTTGGAAGATCCCTCGGATCCAAAATAATTATGAATTTCCAGTGTTGACCAACTAGTGTTGGAAGATCCCTCAGATCCAAAATAATAATGTTGACCAATTAAAATTGGAAGATCCCTTAGATCCAAAATAATAATGAATTTCAAATGTTGACCAACTACTGTTGGAAGATCCTTTAGATCCAAAATAATAATGAATTTCAACATATAAAAATACTATATTTGTAGTAGTCAATACCAGATTGGATACAAGGCATGTGTGAATCTTTAGTAACAGACCATAAGAGATAGCATAGCAGCAAAGAGTCATGTAACAGTTTCTTAGATACTTGAATTTGCTAAAGGGGTTGCGGTTTTAATTCTCTAAATGCCACAAAATATGATCCATAACAATTCTTTTGTTTCTGACAAGATATTTTGGCAACGAACTAAACTTAATTAATAAGAAATTAGAACAATTTAAAGCATAGTGAGATTTCATCATTAATTAAGCTTAAAACTATAGCAATACAGAACAATCATAGCGCTTTAATCAAGGTGAAGGTACCTGGGTAAGAAAAACTAGCCAGCAGAATAATCAGGCAGAACTAAGGGTGTGACAGAGTCCTTTCCGTTCATCAAAAGTTGTACCCACATCTAATCAAGGTAAGATTACACACGTAGTAGCAAAAGAAAACCAGCAGCCGGGCATCTTAGTTAGTTACTAATACTTTCAAATATGTAAGAAGACCAAGTCTTCCAATAAGAATTAAAAATATGTTAATGTACACTTGGCTTGGCTTAAACCCAATTCATTCAATAGATGGATACAGTTCAGCAAAGTTTGACAGGGATATCTTAAATCCTCAACAACACAGTAAAGAAAAAGTTGCATATCAACCATAAATGGACATGAATGGACACAAACTTTGGTATTAGCATTGATTGAACACCTTTAACAAAGAATATCAAGCATAGCTCGACATGAGTATCTAACTACTGCTAAAAATTAACGAACTTAATAAGCATAGGAAGGCATCAATTGCGCGGATACAAACAAAACCAAAATAAGCAACAAACGCAATTAGGTATTTAGAAACAATAGAAATGAATACCTGAATGAAGCAAGGAATGTGATGTCTTCAACCTAATTCGCAACTCCCGTAGCCCTAACAAATCAAGAGAGTGACGGTGTTTGGCTATCAGTTAATTTACTAGTAGCATGCTTTGGTAGTGTCTGGCTGCAAATTATGTATCTGTTTGGGCCGCTGTTCAACCCACTTCTGAAGACCATTAATATGCTCTCTGACTTGATATGGATTGAACAATTCGGTTAATGATACTCCCTTCACGTTTGGCTTTCCGGACTTTGTTTCAACTGTACTTTTAGCAGGTTCTGTTACAAGCTTTTGCGTCGCCACAACATCTTTTTCTAGGGAAATTCGTTCCGGTTTAGATGGAGCCAGAGACTCAATATGCATAACAGATGGAATATGCATAACAGATTTCCCTTGAAGCCTTTTTCTGGGAGTCTCCTCTGCAGCATCATTCTTTAGTCCACTAATCCGGGTACTTTTTTGTCCAGGCATATCCAGAACTTCTCCTTTCACTTCCACTACTGGAGGTCTTGCCGATGTACGTAGATCAGCATGTTGATACGCTTTCCGCTGATGTTGGTAGTTTCGAATCATCATATATTGCCAAAGGTGAAAGATGCTTTATTCTCACAACTTCTTCCGGCGTTGTTTCCATTTCAGTTAAAGTAGATGCCGCTATTGACGCACTTGTGCCAGTATAAGAAGCATCAGTTTTCAGCACGGTGTCGTTGATCTGGCTACGCGGTGGTGCCGTAGGAGTAGGTGATGTCGGTGGTTTCAAATCTTCATATCTTGCATAAGGTGAGAGAGGCCTTGTTGTCTTCACTTTTTCATTTTCAACCAGCGGTTCTGATAAAACAGTAGATTTCAATTATAGTGGTTTGGCTTCCAAATCACTTGCTTTGACAACAGCAACCGGGCTTGGAGTTGGCGACGTGGGTGGTTTCAGATTGTCATAGGCGGCATAAGGAGACAGTGGCCGAGACATGGTTTTCGCTACTTCCATTTCTGGTTCCGCAGGTACCTTGGAGATAATAGTCTTAGAAGAAGACGAATCAGGCTCACTTGCAACTATTGGTTTCTGCAGGTACTGGAATATTGAGAACAGGATAGAGAAACACAATGCGAGTTTTCATGTCGAAACCTTCATAATAGTTATAAGAACGTCTGTATAGAGTGACATCTTTCGAACAAGTCAAGGAATTTAAATAAAATAGCTCAAAAAACTAATTCACATTTTTAAAAAAAAAAAGCTAAAAAAAAAACTAAATGCGCTTATTGACAAGAAAAGAACAAGAAAATACTTTTGAAGAGTAAACGGCTTGTTAACAAGCAGGATCTGAAGGTTGAAGGCCTAGAAACGAAACGGTTTGTTCTTGTTCACGGAGGTGGATTTGGTGCCTGGTGTTGGTACAAAACAATGTCGCTTCTAGAGAAAGATGGATTCCAAGTTGATGCAGTTGACCTTACAGGTTCCGGTGTGAGTTCATTTGATACAAACAGCATCACAAGTCTGGCACAATATGTAAAGCCACTAATTAACTTTTTTGACAATCTTAAAAATGGCGAGAAGGTGATATTGGTGGGTCATGATTTTGGCGGAGCATGCATCTCTTATGTGATGGAGATGTATCCTTCTAAAATTGCGAAAGCCGTCTTCGTTGCTGCTGCAATGTTGACTAATGGGCAGAGCACTCTTGACTTGTCTTCTCAACAGTCAGGCTCAAACGATCTGATGCGACAAGCTCAGGTATTTTTATATGCCAACGGAAGAAAAAACCCACCAACTGCTATTGATTTGGAGAAGACATTGTTAAAAGAGTTGTTATTCAATCAAAGTCCAACTAAGGATATAACATTGGCATCCGTCTCAATGAGACCGATCCCATTCACCCCAGTAGTCGAGAAGCTTCATCTTTCTGATAAGAACTACGGCTCTGTCAGGAGATTCTGAACAGGTGTTCCAGCTTAAGGGCGCTGATCATTCTCCTTTCTTCTCGAGGCCTCAGGAATTTTGAAGAGTAAACGTTTAAAATTTGAAACATAAAATGTAAGGCAGCATTGCAAACCTCAGGCCTCAGGCATTTTGTGGCACTTAGAGCTGCGTCTCGTGTCCAACAGTAGAAAATCTTCATATAATCTAGCTCTAAGGATCTCTGGCATTGCTCGTGAAACTCCTTAGGAAGGCCCATAGCACTCGATGTAGACGGAGAGAATTCAGATACCAACGATTCCAGGAACCGTATTCCGACGAACTGCACATCTAGACCATGACTACCAGGAATAGCCTGGTTAACCAGCCTCTTTTCATCATTTGAGCAGCCACAGAGGATACTTTTGATTGTACATAGCCCTCAGGTGAAATAGCATGTTGCATCACATAAGACAGACATAAACTTATCAATCCTCTCTTGTCATCCGTGGTAAGTAAAGTCCATTCTCTGAGAGTTGCATCACGAATAGCTGCAGCCGCCTGAAACCTTGCATTTGCTAACTGGGAATTTTCGAGAATGAACTGACATGTCTTGTATGGCTGAGGTGACTGGAATAGAGATAAAATGGTTGCCTCCGCAGCGGCTGGATTAATACGGCTTTTTGAAGAGTAAACGTTTACTCGTTTAGATGAAACTTTAGCAAGAAGATTCTCGAAAGGAGTCAATGGTGCGGTTGTTTCTGCAATGAATTCGACCACTTTGCAGTATGATAGGCCATGATTTTTTGCCATACACGCCAAGAGTTCAGCTACCTAAAGATTTGAAACCTGACCACCAAATAAGTAACATAAACAAAGGGAATTTGTACAACTTTTAGAAAACAAGATCATATTAGTTTTCTTTTTGTGAATTCGGAAAATGGATCAAAATTTAATTAAAACCAAACTGCTTTAAAAACCACTGAAAGTTTTATCTATTTCTAAACCAAAACCACAAACAAGCAATCAACAGCCTAACCGAACACACAACCGAGATATCCGAACCTAAATCTGAATACAAGTAACTTACAAAACAAATTACTTCTCGATATCGAAAAGAAAAACCCTAATCTCTATTGACAAACCCTAATTTATAAAACACGATCGCCGGAGATAAAGAGAGACGATGACGGAAGAGAACAGGTCACAGAGAATAAAATCTATACTATAAGACTGGAATCGAAAACGCAAAACAATAGATTTTACTCTGGGGGAAACAGAGAAGGTTAATGTTAGAGAGCGAGAGAGTAGTCTCCGGTCCCTCTCTCTTTTGGTTTATAGACCAAGTTCTCTTTCGAAGGCCTTCTGGTGAGAAAGAGTTGGTCTTGAAGTGTATTTCTAGATCTGGGAATCATGTGTGAAGGACCTGGATCCATATCTGTAAAATACAAAGAAAACACAAACACAAACAGAAATACGAAATTCTATGAAGATATTAACAAAAAAAATAGGTTCTGCAAAATTGTTAGATGAATCAAGAAATATTATAAACAAAGAGAGAATAACGAGCAGTGGTGTGTCCAAAATTGTTCAGAGAGAATAGCAAGAATGATCGTCGTTAAAGCTTGGGTTCGAAAGGGAGAGGTTGTGGTGGTTGGCGATGGCCATGGTGAGGAGGCCGATGGAGCTTTGGCTCTCTCGAAGGCGAGTTTGAGTACATAGCAGCGAGTCAGAGGGTAATCCTTTAGGATTCGATTGATAAAAACGATGCTCCTAACGGTTTTGGATATGTTATCCGGGTACCGGTCATCTTCCCACAGACGGCGCCATTTGATGATGAAAAATATCAAGAACGGAAAGATAATTGAAAAAATATATAAAAAAGGAAAAGTTCGAAAGATCCACAAGAAAATACCCTCACTGAAATCCTAGCAAAAATTGATCTCCCCCTCTATTAGAAAAGATCAGTTAGCTTATATAGCAATTGTTGTGGGCTTTTGGGCCTATTGAGCCATTGGACTTAAACAATTGGTCCATTAGAGGTTAATTCATCCCACAAACTTACTAAGTAAAAACATATTTACTTCTTATTACAAAGTACATATTGGTTAAATATTCCAAAAATCGGACTTGCGAATCGTGTAAATTCTTCCCTCATCAAGGGGCAGTTCGGATCAACGAAGAATAAAAGTTTGAGGGACTTTCTGGGGGAGAGGGTGAAATTGATGACCCTAGAGAGACCCCTGGAGTTTTAATAACGATTGAAGAAGTTGAAACACATTCGTTGGCTGGAGGAAAAAATGTCAAGATAGGGTCCAAGATGACATCGGAATTAAAGGGTAAAATGTTAAAGTTCCTGAAAGACCATCAGCATGTTTTTGCTTGGTGCAATGCTGATATTACCGGAGTACCAGCAGATATTATATCACACCAATTGTCCATCCGAATGGACATAACACTTGTGATACAAAATAGAAGAGCTTTTTCTAAGGAAAAGGATGATGTCATAGTTCAAGAGGTCGACCGGCTTACTAAAATGGGGCACATAAAGGAGTCTCAGTACCCTTTATGGACAGCCAATCCGGTATTGGTAAAAAATAAAAATGGCAAGTGGCGTATGTGTATCGATTTTACAGATCTCAAGAGAGCTTGCCCAAAGGATTTATACCCAGTCCCTCGGATTGATCAGTTGGTGGATTCCACATCTGGAAACAAGCTGCTATCTTTTATAGATGCCTTCTCCGGGTATAATCAGATTCAAGTGGATCCGAACGATCAGGAGCATACTACGTTTGTTACTGATAGGGGCCTTCATTGTTACAAGTTGATGCCATTTAGGTTAAAAAATGCTGGGGCTACTTATCAGAGGTTGGTAAACAAGGCTTTTGCTAATCAAATTGGAAGAAACATGGAAGTTTACATCGACGACATGATGGTGAAAAGTATGGACGAAGAACTACACTTGGCAGATCTCCAAGAAACTTTTTCTAACTTAGTGAAAGTAAATTTGAAATTAAACCCAGAAAAATGTGTGTTTGGAGTGCAGTCCGGGAAGTTCCTGGGGTATGTAATAAGTGAGCAAGGGATACAGCCTGATCCGGACCAGCTTAATGCTTTACTACAAATGGAGCCTCCTCGGAATGTTAAGGAAGTACAACGATTGACTGGGAGGTTGGCTGCATTAAATCGATTCATTTCAAGGTCTTCCGATAGGTGTGCCCCGTTTTTTCAAACTTTGAAAGGTGCAAAGGATTTTGATTGGTCCTCACAGTGTGATGAGACCTTCGATGAAATCAAAAGGCATTTGTCCTCCCCCAAGACTTTGTTTAAACCCGTTGAGGGAGAGACTATTTTTATATACTTGGCAGTCTCTAGTAGTGCCATAAGTGCAGTTTAGGTAAGGGAGGTAGATAATTGTCCCCGTCCGGTGTATTACATTAGCAAGAGTTTGATTGATGCAGAAAAGCGCTATTTGAAGCTTGAGAAATTAGCATTGGCCATGGTGATTGCTGCGAGGAAGATGAGGCCTTATTTTCAGGCTCATCCCATTATTGTCCGGACGTCTTTTCCCTTAAAAAACGTTCTTCAAAAGGCCGACATTTCGAGTAGAATGACTAAGTGGTCCGTGGAATTGGGAGACTTCGATATTGATTTTTCCCCTCGGACAACAATCAAAGCCCAAGCGGTGGCGGATTTCTTAGTTGAATTTCACTCAGATAGGATACTTAGCAAACAACTAATGTGAAAGACAAAAAAGTCTGGGTCGTCCGGACTGATGGTGGATCAAGTACCATGGGATGTGGTGCTGGGGTATGTTTGACCTCTCCATACGGTGACAGAATGTACCAAGCTATATGTTTTGCTTTCAAGGCTTCTAATAATGAATCCGAATATGAAGCTGCTATAGCTGGTTTGAAATTAGCTCTTATTTGTGGAGCAAAAAGGGTCAAGTTGATGAGCGATTCTCAGCTTCTTATCCATCGTGCACAAGGTCAATCCGAATCCAAAAAGGAGGAGCTGGTTAAATACTTACTTCTTCTTAATGAAGTGGCACTTAATTTCAAGAGCAGCGTTTATGAGCACATACCTCGAACAGAAAATATATTGGCAGACTCCTTGGCAACCATAGTCTATACTGAGTCCTACCCTTGGATTCATGTGCTAGAGTTCCCATCCATTCTAGTCAATCCGGATAAGGAAGAAGAAATTTTTAATATACAGATAAAACAGCCTCAAGATAGGAGATTTCCTCTCCTTCAATATCTCTCCGATGGCATCTTGCCTCCGGAAAAAGTAATAGCAAGAAAAGTAAAGTACAAGGCTCGTGGTTTTGTTATCCTAAGAGATATTCTTTATAAGAAGTCTTATAGTAAACCCCTCTTACGATGTTTGGGGGTCGACGAGTCTCAAATAATGCTCTCCAAGTTACATGATGGTGAGGGATCGGCTCACTGTGGATTCAGGGCTCTGACAAGAAGAGTTTTGTTAGCTGGGCATTATTGGCCCTCCATAATGCAAGATGCTAGGGAGTTGGTAAGAAAGTGTGACCCATGCCAGAGCTATACGAATGAAATTCATATCCCAGCCATCCCTTTGGAGTCAATTTCTGAGCCAATACTTTTTGCTCGATGGGGGTTGGATTTAGTGTGACCTCTACTCATGGCATCCGGGGGCGCAGAACTATAATCGTTGTTATTGATTACTTTTTGAAGTGGATCGAAGCAACTCCATTGGCAGGTACAACATCAAAAGCTGTTATAAAATTAATTTTATCCAATATCTGTTGCAGATTTGGAATTCCACAAAAGATAACAACAGACAATGGACCACAGTTCGACAACAAGGAAATGGAGAGTTTCTGCGCCTCTAGAGGCATACAACATTGCTTCTCTTCCCCTTTCAACCCACAAGAAAATGGTCAGGTCGAAGTGGCCAACAGGACAATACTGTCCGGTCTGAAGAAGAATTTAGAAGGGACTGCTGGAAAATGGCCTAGTTATTTGCAAGACGTTTTGTGGGCTTACCGGGCCACTCCAGGGGCTGCAACACAAGAATCCCCATTTGTCTTAGTATATGGGATGGATGCCATAGCTCCCATAGAATCTACTCTCCCTTCATTTTGAGTTCATAATTTTTCCGAACACGCTAACGAGGTGGAAACCAGAGGCCGCCTTGACTTAATAGAAGAAAGAAGAGTTAAGGCTCACCTTAGAGCTGCACACTATCAAGGTTTGATGAGAAGCAGGTTTGCTTCTAAAGTTAAAAGAAGGGATTTTCAGCCAGAGGATAAGGTATTGAGAAAAGTTTTCCTACATACTAAAGAGAAGCAGTTCGGTAAGTTGGCTCCAATGTGGGAAGGACCCTATGTGGTAATTGAGAAGCTTAAGCCTGGGACACATCGGTTCCAAGACAAAGATGGAAGGATTTTGAATCACACCTGGAACATTGAACACTTCCAGTTGTACTTGGAATAGAAACTATGTAAATATTTACTTGCTTAACAGTTCATGTAAATATTTGGGGGCATACTCTTTCCTACCCTGTTGGCGCAGGGAGGTTTTAATGAGGTGTCCGGGCTTTTTTATAAAATTTGATTCCTTCTTAAAAGATTCGGAGTGTTTCAATTAAAAGCTTTCTCTGAATTTTTTTATCAATAGCAGACAAGATTAAATTGGTGGAGTGGTGACTACTAAAATATTGGTCATCAGAGAATTTAAACACTCTGACTTTACTTTAAAATACTTGTGAAATAACTAAGGGCTGTTTAAACATTAGCCACCAAAAGTAAAATCATGAAACGATGCAGGAGTTATACAAAATAAAACTATTCATTAAAACATACGAAATGCCTTGGCCATCCAAGGACTTTGAATTGTCAAAACAAGAAAGGTTTATCCGGACAAGGACGAGACATGGTCACAAAAAATGCCTTGGCCATCCAAGGACTTTGATTCAATCACAACAGAATTATAAAGATAATTGATACTTTAAGACTGAGCCTTTGAAGATGGCTCAGCCTTACTTGGCTTTTTCTTCTTTGGGTTATCATCCGGACTCTCCCCGGTTGTTTCTTCTTCTTCATCACTAGTGTCCTCACTGGAGTAGTTGTACTTATCAGCAACATACATGGTATGGAAAGGAATGTCTTCGTACTCCACGAATCGCCATAAATCCCCCAAGGTCTTCTTCAGAAATTTTTCATGAAACATTAGAACCATATCTGACCTAACCTCAGCATACCTTGCCTCCTGAGAATCTATCACCTCATTGGTGTAAGCATCCATCCTAGTCTGGATTTTTTTCTCCTGATCCCTCAACAAGTCAGCCTTTTCTTGATCAGCCTTGGACACCTTATTCTCAAGAGAGATCTTGTCATTAGTTAAGGCCTGAATGGTGCTATCTTTGGCCTTCACCTCCTTTTTTGATGACTTGAGGTATCTTTCCAGGATAGATTGCTTTAGCTGGAGTTCTTTGACAACTCCCTCCAAAGCGGCTAACCTGTTGGCCAACTCCTCCTAACGTTTCTTCAACTACTCATTCTCTTTCCTCAATACCTGAGTGTTTTGGTTGGCACTAAGAAGATCACTAGGCAGTCTCTCTTTGTCAGAATTGAGGGTGTTGATGATGGCTGACTGATTGCGTACTTGCTTTTCCAAGATAAGCACTGGCTGGACATTGCTCAGAATGGAGTGAGCAATGACATCCCTTTCACTCGAGACAGAAAAAGACTTACCATTGAATGTGACGGTGTTTGAATAACTTGGAGGGTGGTCGGGCCCAACGAAATCATCTCTGGGGAGGTTTTCAAAATAAAGACCAATCCCCTCAAGACCAGTAATTTCAACACCATCAATACTAATATCCCCTCCTCCAACCTCTTCGGTGTGAAAGTCACCAGGGATCTCTTCTGCTCTCGTAGGATCAGTAGGGTCAACGGGATGTAGTGGCTCTGGATCCCGGAGAGAAACCTCATCTCCCTTGGAAGTTTTCTTTCTCTTGGCATCCCGGCCTCCACCTTCTGCTCCTCGTTTTTTGTCCTTTTTAGGACCTTTTGAGGCTTTGAAGACCCAGCAGCTTCCTTGGTGCTCTCATGTTCCACCACCTATAGTAAGGCATCATCGATTTTCCCTTGACCTTTTCCCTCGGGATTTGTTGGAATAGCTTTTTCCACCTCAGTAGGATTGGCCTCTGCCACACCTTGCCCGGCCTTGCACTTTTTGCCCTTCATCTTGCTTGGGGCTTTAGCTCTGCCCGACAAGACTAATTTTCCATCTTTTCCTTCTGTCTTCCGGAGGATCACTCCCGGAGGGGGTGGAGTAGTTAATTCATCCCAAGACAGATCCCTCCGGTCCGTTGTATTGCACAGATAGGATCTGGCTAAGTTGCCTCCGATAAAGCATTTGTGGAAGTGGTTTGCCCATTTTTCAGCTGCCCAAGCATTAAACTTGGCACACGTAATCTGCCTGACCTCTATGTAATTGTTGAAATCCTTGGGCAGCAATACCAAAAAGCAAAAGGAAAAAGAGTTAAAAAATAATTTTTTTAAGCAAAAGTAGAAGTATCTGGTGAGATTATTACCATCACTTCGCCATCTGCTGGTGAGCATGCTTAGGTTGACACCAACTTTAATTTTCTTCCCATTCTCCCAAGCACCGCTGACGAATAGAAATTGAGTCTTCCAGCCTTTATCTGACTCAAGCAAGTCATCCACCACCTTGTAGTTGTCACCCATGTTGAAGTGATCGAAAGGGATGAGATGATTTCTGCAGAGGCTTGCCACAGCAGCAAATTGCTCCATCGAAAGAGGAATTCCGGAGAGCCTTGAAGCCATGATACAAGCCATCAGGGTGAACCATGCATTAGGGCTTAGTTGGCTTGGGCACAGCTTAATCAGATGGAAATATCTAACTATTTTTGGGTCTAAGGGAAACCTTAGTCCCCATTTGAACAACTCAGTATAGAAGACAATCTCGTTGAGCTTACAATCCATGGGCGTCTCCGGATCGATTGGGATCCTTACTTTGACATTCTATGGAATACCCCACTTTGTCCTTATCCGACCAAGTTCAGGTGTGTGAATGAAAGCATACTTGATTTTCTGCATAGCCATCAAATATTTAACATTTACCTTGTGAAAACAAGGCCCCGCCTTTCCCACAAGGAACTCCGACAGGTCCGGGTGCTTTAAACATAATTTTTCCTTGCCTTTGCTCTTCCTAGCCATGGCAGTTTCACTTGTTTTCCCGGAGACGTCAGTCTCGAAAGGGGCTTCTTCAATGCTATTCTCCATTATATCCTCCATCACCATGGAGGGGTTGTCAGCTGTCTTAGGAAAAGAGGGGTTGGTGATTGGCTCAGTAGGCCCTTCGGATTGTTAAGCATCCTTTCCCTCTTGAGGTCTAGAGTCCGGTTGGGGATCGGACCCGGAGGTCTCTTTTCGAAGACTTGAGCTAGTTGCATCCGGTGCGGACAGCTTGTCCTTGGAAGTTTTGATGGGTGCTTCTGACCCTGTGGTTTTACTTTTTGCCCTGAATTTCGAAGGCGTGGATTTTGGTTTAGGCTGTGTGCCAGCAGCCTGCCCTTTAACCAGATGACCTTTTCGTCTGTCTACCAGCTTCTCCGGGGAGATATAAGTATCTGACCCCATGGAAATAAATGGGGAAGGTTTCTTAAAACTTGTGACTGCCTGCCCTGGTTCAACAACAGGCTCTGACTCTTGAACCGATGAGCCCGAAACGATTGGTGAAAGGTTGGACTGGGACAACCTCCTAGGTTTAGCACTCTTAGTTGAAGAAGAACCCCGATCAGGCTTTGAGCTTGGTGTTTCTGGTTTATTAACAGGGGAAACAGGGAGGCCTGCAACGATGCGCCTTTCTCGTTCAACCTTTTGAGCCTTTTCCAATTCTGACAAATTGAGCCACCCACCTTTTACCAAAGCGTTTCTTGCTGTGAAAATAAACTCACACCAAAAGAAAGGGTTTTTGAGAGATGCAAGCTTTGGAGTTTGAGAGATTAGAGATAATGAAATAGTGAAAAGTGAACTGATTTATACTAATCAGGTAGATGATGCTTCGATACCTCGGAGGATTGGAAAGGGTAGATGCAATGATTAAAGGAGGCGCTGATGTCATTCGCATTAAATGAAGAAGTTCCTTTTTGAAGCAAGTGGGAGCGCTATTCTAGGAGAAAAACGCCCGGTGTGGCAAATCAAAGAAGGACACGTGTCCTACGATCTCTGGTGAAACTGCTCAGCTTCTAAAGGTTTCCGCCTGTCCGGATAAAGTCGTTACATATTTTTGAAATGTCCGGACAAAGTTATAATTGCACTTGAGATATTTTTTAGGTCTTGCCAAAGGCCTTCGAGCACAACCTATAAAAGTGGCTACTGATGAGTCCGGAATTTGTTGTCACTCTTTATGAGAACTGGACAGGGGAAATTCGAACAACATCCACCCACTGAACCGTCCGGATAGGAGTAATTTACTAAAACCTTAATCACTTCATGACTAAGCTAATTATCTACATGTTTAAAACTAAATGGATCTTTGAACTCGACCCGAATCAATAAGTCAACCTGAAAGCCCATGTGGCCCATAATTAAGGGTATAAATACCCAACCACTTTCATTTAATGAGGGTAATGAAAATTAAATACAGCCAGGGAGCTCAATTCTCCCTCTACACCCTATCCAAACATTAAATACCTTTAAAATACCCCAAAACTCTGGACAAAATTACCCTCACACAAAAATAAACCTCACCAGATTAGACCCTTGTTCGGTCTACTTTCACCTGTACCCGGATTGATTAGAAGACTGATATGTTGACGTTGTAGTAGTGGATCTTATCTAAAGAGGCACTCTGGTATTTTTAGTTTCCTCCATATTGATTAGTTTTCCCACCTGATTTAAAAATCCCGCAAAAGTCATTGCTCTCTTCCTGGTGACTGAATCAGCCAAGTTTCCCTAATTTTACCCTTGTCTAAGGGAAGCAATTGCAACTTGTTCAAAGCAATCTGCTAGCCCATTCTTTGTGTTCACAAATCTGTTAATGTACTCCTTCAGAGACTCGTTTGGCTCCTGAGCACACTGGATAATGGTATCCCCATTAACCTTAAGCTTTTTGCTTCCAATATACTGGCTCTGAAGGGCAACCCAAAATATATCAAAAAATTTAATAGATCCCTGAGGGAGACTATTATACCACTTGAGGGCACTTCCTGTGGAAGTTTGGGAGAAGGCCCTGCACAACAGTCTATCATCATCATCATCATCGAAGTTCATCATAAAGTTCTTAAACTACTCCAAATGGTTGTCTGGATCCTTTCTCCCATCATATTTCTCCATCTTAGAGCTATCAAACCTCTTGGGAAGGTATCCGAAGAGTATTTTCACAAATAAAGGCGATTGTCTCCAGTTCCTGTTGCGGCTAAAAATAGTATCTTCGTTTGGGGTAGCAAAAATACCCGGTTCGGATTGAAAAGCAAAAGAATCAATCAGCAAACAATCAATGTGTTGATCAACCGAACCATTTCCCTTCCCATAGTGCTTTTTAAGCCTTTCATGCCTATCCTTTTTTCTTGAATGCTTTTTAGTTAACCACATTTTCTTTTTTGACCGTGCCTCATCACTGCTTGAGGACACTGATTCTTCAACTTCTGCTTCATTAGATGAGTTGCTGGAGGACTCATATGTAGAACTCTCCACATGTTTAGATCAGTGTGTTCTCTTGGAGCTGAGATGGGTCTTTAGTGATTGCTCGTTCTCTCTAGGATTATCAGTGTGGTGAAGTAGCGACGCACTGGATTTCTCTTCAACATATTTTTCAGTTTGTTTTATTGCTCCCAATGCCTCTATCTCAGCCCTCAATTGATCGCGCTCCTCGATAGTTTATTCAATATTTTCCTTTGCAACTTCACCTGAAGAGGTGGAATATTCTGCGATTCGGATCTATCCGAACTACTTTGTATGCTGGTTTTAAATATGAAATTCAGGCACTCTCGTGCTCCCACTGTGGTCGCCAATTGAGTGTGAATTATTTCTAATTGAGGGTAATTTTGTAAAGTATTTTGGGAATTTAATGTTTAAGGTGGAGTGTAGTGAGATAATTAAGGTGTGTGCTTGTATTAAATTTTGATCACCCTCATTAATGAGAGTAGTTGGGGTATTTATACTTAATTAATAACCCATGGGCCTTTCGGGTCGGATTGTGGAGTGAAGTCAAGTTCAAGAATCCATTAGCCCAATGTGTAAAATGACCAACATACAAAGTAATCGATAGTGTATTCAATGTTTTCCTTTGCAACTTCCACCTCAAAAGGTGGAACATTTTGCGCATTCGGTCCATCCGAACTACTTTATATGCTGGTTTTAAATATGAAATTCAGGCACCGTCATGCTCACATTGTGGTCGCCAATTTAGTGTGGATTATTTTTTATTGAGGGTAATTTTGTAAAGTGTTTTGGGAATTTAATGTTTAAGTTGGAGTATAGTGATATAATTAAGGTGTGTGGTTGTATTAAATTCTGATCACCCTCATTAATGAAAGTAGTTGGGGTATTTATACTTAATTAATGACCAATAGGCCTTTCAGGTCAGATTGTGGATTCGGGTCAAGTTCAAGAACCTATTAGCCCAAGGTGTAAAATGACCAACACCTAGCTTAGTCATTTTCTACTATATTTGTCATGTTCGGTTTCTCGTGGTAGTGGTTTGGTTCGAATTTCCCTTTGGAGAAAAGCAAGGTGCAGTGTCCAAAATATCCAACCTTATCAATAATGGTTTGGAAACTTATCAACGTCCCCTATGATTCAACTCAAATATCATTTATATCGTTATGTTATAATGATAAAACTTTACAAGATAAACATAACAGAGAAAAACATATTATTTACAGAAACTCCAAATCTATAACTAAAACTTGATACTCTTCCAAAATAATTCTATAGTCTACTAAATATCTTGTCTCTCTGTCTTTGTTCCACACATGTCCACTTCTTAGAAGTCCGAAATCACTATATATAATGCTCGGGGATAATCTCTCTTGTAAACATAACGTGACAAACTTCTCAACAGAATTAACCATTTATCTTGTAAGAATGAGTAACAAAGTGTAGTTATAACAATAGATCAATCTAACCAATGTAACTGACACCATATACCACCCCTCACACTTGATAGCTCAATTCCAGGTTGTCACCTACTTGACTAGTGTATAATTTATTTCATCTATAATGCTTCATACCAAAGCAAATATTTACCTTGCCCTATAAACCCCTGACCTCCCTTAGCTTTACCAATTATCTTCCAACCGAAGCATCAAATTATTTTGCCTAAACTTCCTTGCAGATGAACCTGTTTGTTTTTACTAATGGCTTCCACCCTAAATGTTCAAAGAGTTGCATGATATCACTCAAGTATAGGCAGTTTCTTCGATTTAAAAAAGGTTTACAGGCTGAAAGCAGCAAATACTATAAACTAAGCAACTGATGCTTTGATAATGGTTAGGCTTATGAAGTCTATGCATGTATAATACCTAAGTATACACGGTTGAAGCATTCAATCAGTTATACTTTGCTAAAAAAACCAGAACCATAATTCCACAAGCACTTACCTTTAACTTTTCTTGTATCCTTCTTATTCCTTTAGTTTTTTTATTCCTTGAGGCTTAGGGACGTTGAGATCCATACTTCATTCACTTGGTAAATTCTATCATCAACAAGAGCATTGGTCTTATAATCGATGATTTGGTAATCGTCGGAAAGAATATAACCTTTTAGTGGCCAAAATAGGGAGTAAAACAAGATATACTGAGTGAAAAGATTATGAAATTTATCTTTCCAAAAGGTAGTACACCGATGGAAAGTTCTTTTGAATTTGCCTTAGCTACTAATTTTTTTTATAGAAAAAGTATGATAGCTATATGAGAAATTCTAAGAGTGGAATTTACAATTTTTATATCCATTGCCTTTCAGCGACATCAACAATGTTAGAAGATTATGACTTCCAATTGCCGCAAACATAGAAAAACTTTTATTTTAATTCATGATCTCGCGATGGGAGTGTAACAATATTATGTTTAACGATAGTAAATTAATAAAACAAAGACCCAGAGACTTTGTTAGAAAACTCAAAGCATTTATTAAGTATCATAGATACAACGATGATGCTTGTAAGCGTTCACCACCCATTTGGAGTAAGATGGCTACGACGTATTCTATATTGTTGTAAAAATATAAAATCTTGGAATGAAAAAAGAACCTAATATCCCACTCCATTGCTTTATAGAAAAAGAACACTTCATCATGCGTAATATGGTTAGGGAAATCCCATTTCGATAAGATGTATTTTTTACATAATTTCTACTGCCTCATTTCTATCAAATCAATTTTTCTTCCCCTTTTTCATCTTCAACATATACAAAATTGTGACATGAAAACTATTGGTTGAAGAACCCAATGTATTTTTATTCATTACCGGTGAACTATTGCTAGTTTGTTTTAACTATTTAATGGGTTCAAATCATAATTTGATTCTTTATCCATTGACATATTGCATAGTGAATCAATATTAAAAGACACATGAAGTATAGTTGTGCATGAAACTATCGATCAAACTGAATGATTTAAGTGATTTTAATGAGATACTTCATTTAATTAAATAAATAAGAAATTTATCTGAGACGATGTTAGAGTAGAAAGTGCCGGTAATGAGAAGCTAATTTAGAGAAAGATTATGAAATTTAGAATTTGACCAGAATAAAAGATATATAGGTGTTTCTTGTATATAACATAAAACGATAAATCCTGGAAGTTAATTTCGACTAAGAAGAATATATATATATATATAAGACAAAGAGTCAGAACTTTATTATTTGAAAAACATATTAAATAGGCATCAGCATGTGTATTGGGTTCCCTTTCGATTATTACTACCTTTATAGTTCATTACCATAAATATCCGATTCGGTTCGGTTAGAAACCGATAACAAATCGAATACAGATGCTTACTAGTCCTACAGTCTCAGACTCTTACCGTCCCTATCTAAGTTCAAAACTTATAAATCTAAATTTCTGAACCCTAGTATTGTTTCTCTCTACAGAAATATAAATCATTTGACAAACTTTCTATCTCTCGGTCTCTAGTACGATCTTAATATCCCTCTCTATCTCTCTCAGTATCCCTACTGTCTCAATCTTCCTATCTACCTCGCTCAATTATGGACCCTACATCAAAATCGACAAAATCCGTTCTCTCTCATTTTTGCGCTAACTCATCCGCAACTGTCAAAATTATTTTCTTAGACATAAATTTAGAACTCGACCTTAGACTCTTTATACTTTAAATATATAAGTGGTTTACCGTTTGGTGATTGGACTCAAATAATTCTTCATAGGTGATTAATGTGGTATGTCTGCTTGTAAAATTAAACCATTTTTGTTTAAAGAATTCTGGTTTGTTAGGGTAATTGATTTTATAGTGGATGAAAGTTGAATTAGTAGGTGACTTTCTTTACAATTAGCATAATTAGTGATTAATTATAAGTGTACGTTAATACAATATTTAGTCAATCATTGCAATAATAAGATTAATCATACTATAAATTAAACTAGTGTTTGATGTCAAACCAAGACTGTGATTAGGACTAGATTGGATAATTTTTAACCTACATTACTTACATATTATAATTCTTCCAAAACATATCATACAATTTTTAATTATCTCATAACTGATATATATATATACAAAATATACTAAATAAATATTATATGCAGTAATATATTCTATTTCCAGAATTGTGTAATTATCTGATAACTGATATATACGCATACTAAATATATTAATTAAATATTATAAGTAGTAATATGTTACATTATAATTGATTATTTTTTAATTAATTATTTTTTAATAATATAAATATATGTAGTTTAATAAATTATTTTATATAAAATTAAAACTAAAATTATATATATTGTAACAAAATTAATTGGGTTTTTATAAGTTTTTTCCGTCCGGACTGCTAATCGGTTTGGGTTCAAACTTCGGTTCGTTAGTGGTTCGATAACATTATCCGATCATTCTCTGACATAATTTATTAGACCGGTCTCGGATGGATTACCGAGTTGATAAGTCCAATAACAACCCTACCATAATCTACTAGGGTGATCATTAACCAGGTTGTATCCAAGGTGATGATCAAAATATTTTCGTGAAGGGTAGCTACGCTCCTCAAATCATCATCGTTAAATGTACGGTCGGGTACCGACTTCCTATAGTGCTAGTATGAGGATTCGTCCACCAAGTGAACATCTAAATTATTTTTATGTTGTGTTATTTCTAGAAGTCTAGCGTTGGGCCTAATAGTGTGTCTCCACAAATGATGTGTAATCATTATTGTTTGCACTTGTCGTCTCGTCTTTGATCTGATCTCTCATCCATTCGTTCTTTGGTATTTCTTTTCTTTGCAACGTTCTCCTTTCTTACGTTTGACGAATTGAACACGCCCCCGCTATCGATTAACCTCAGAATCTCCTCCCCTAATCGCCAATAGCCAATAGTCGAATGACAATGGTATGCATTAAAATATTTAAATGATCTTACGTTACTATGGGTCAACATGTGATAAAGGGCCTAGTATTTCGTTCTCCCTTTAATTTTGTTGTATATGGTGGTAATATTCTTAGTCAAAAGTGTACATCGTCGGGTTATATTATCGTAATAAGAGACCATCGGCCTGCCTTACTGGAGCTTGGGTGGGCTTTTTACGTCCGGCCTCATCAATTTTCCTCTTATACAGTGTTGATTCCTTTGATTTTTGAGGCTTTGGGTAAGTCGAGGCTCCCTTCTTAGAATCCTCAACTCTGATGAATTGGTCATATCTTGTGATGACGTCCCCTACAGTGTGAAAAGTAAATCTAATAATATCTTTGTATAAGCGTCCTTCCATATCTACCTTTCTCTTAAATGATACCACAACCACGTCCTTTTTCTAGACAAGGTGTTCATTTCGCAAATAAATCTCTGAACGTAGCTCTTCAGAGTTTTCCTCTCTTTTTATACATATTCGTGATGGATTTTAAATCCTTCTTATGTTATTTGTTTCTTACGATATATTTCTGAAACCACACCACATGCCTTCGAGATCTTGAATCGTCCCCTTCCATATACCATTGAACTAGTTGAGAGATTTTTCTTTGAATGTCATAAAGAAGGTTTTGTAGAGTAGGATATCGTCTGAGTTGAACGTTATCATCATATTCCTGAACTATTTTAGGTTGTCTTCCAGATCGTCCGAGCCGTCGTATGTATCCACTGTGTAATGATCGAGTTTGAGGGGTGCAAACCCTCAAGTATTTTCCTTACAAAGAGATAATCCTAGAGTAGTAAGCCCTCATCTTCGGTCTTCTGCCGGTATATTCGACTTAATTTTTTTCTTTGCTCCTCTTACAAACTCTGTTACTCGACTCGTCCTCGTACTCAACATTTTTAGCATTCTTTTCTTCTGATTTTTTATGTTGCTTTCACCCTTTTTTGTTTCTCTTGTTCTCTCCATGCGGCTTGCCATACTACTCTCCCTGTTTGGATTTTCTTTCCTTTATTCTATGACCAAAATTTATCCCTCAACAGTTATGGTGCGTCGATTATGTTTTCTAATCCTTATTTTGACCTCGTGGTCTCTTTCAGCTTGGAGCTGGTTTGTTTTGGATTTATCCTGCTTAAGTTCTTCGATCTCAACTTCCAATAGAACATTAGATGGCATAGATCACATACATTAGCCTCATGGAAAATTGTCTCCCTACACTACCATAGGATTGGCGGGCGCGTAAATTCCTGTATCTACCGAACTATATTGGGCTTGATTTACACCATATTGGACTATGGTCCCTATTACAATCGATTGTTTATCAACTGTCACTCGACTCGCCCAAAGGTTGTTCTCACCCTAAGTTTCTTCAATCAGCCAGAGGGCTTGATGTGATCCGTGGAGTAGTTACTGGATTGTCACGACTTGGATAGGTTTCTCGCGTTTTCTATTTCGATTTCTAATATTACCATCCAATTGGTTTGTTTACAAACGTAAAGCCTATATGATGAAAGTAACTCAAGAAACAAGTTGGAATTTTATATAATACGTTGTTCAAGATTCAATCCCATATACACTCAGTTTTCACTATCATTTATATTGTTTGCATAAGATTTTCTTTCTTTGTATTTTATATCTATTCGTTATATGTTTAAACGCGTTAAAAATGCACAAACATGTTGCTTGGTAACTGATAATATGACGATACACATTACATCGTGATGATTGTTCTAATACTTTATTTGCTCGTCTTATGTCCTCGTTATGATCCTCGTGTGGTATTGCTTATTGCCCTCTTCTTGTGCATATTATCTTCTTTATCTGGTTTGTTTGTACTGTCTCCTTTGTGATCTTCGTTTTGTGCCACTTGCCACACTTGGTTTTCTTGTATGCTCCATGATCTTCATCTTATGTCACTTATCATCCTCTGTTCGTATGTATTTGTTGTCTCATATTATCTTATCGGCTCTCATCTTTTTCTTTTCGTGTGACCCCAGTCATATATTGCTCACCAACCTCGTCTCATATTTTCGTTTCTCATTTGATCGCATCGTATTACCGGCTACCAACCATTTTGTTATTATTTTTACATAAGCTTACCTCGTCCTTTTAAGGAGAGTGTACTAATTGTAGGATACAACTTTATCATTAACTAAGTGCGAATTGTGAAGCCAAAAAATATGAAATGTGAAAGTGTGAAGCAAAAAAATATGAAATGTGAAACCAAAAAATTTGTTCTTTTTGTGTGACCCCAATCATATATTGCTCATAAACCTCGTCTCATATGTATTTGCTTCTCATTTGATCGCATCGTACTACTGACTTCCAACCATTTTGTTAGTATTTTTATATAAGCTTACCTCGTCCTTTTAAGGAGTGTGTACTAATTGTAGGATGCAGCTTTATCATTAACTAAATGCGAAGTGTGAAGCCAAAAAATATTAGATGTGAAACCAAAAAATACGAAATGTGAAATCAGAATAAAAATGAAATACGAAATACGAAATGTAAAAGTAGTTGTAAATTTGGAAAAAAAATCTATTTACCTAAATGCAAAATGTGAAACTAAGAACGAAAGTGCAAAATAAAAAACATATTAAGTGATCTCGATTTTTTTCCAAAAATATCATTCGTAGATTTAGGTTGGTTCGTAAAACATAATTAAATTAATTATACTTTTAATTTGTTTTATGTTATATATATAGTTTCAAAATTATGAAATATAAAAAATTAAAATTATATGAAAAACAAAAGAGATAAATAATATAAATATTTATATGTTTTTATATGAAAATATATTTTTATAGTAAATATGAATTATATGACTAATTATAATTTATATTTTTTGTGTGATGATATGTAATTAGATGCTTGGTTTAATCATAAAAAATGTAACTGGCTAACAAAATTTTTATTTTTTATTTTTTATTAAGTAAATTTTACTTATTATTTAAATAAAATATATTCAACCCTTAATCCAAGTTCAAAATATAATTTAACAACGATTTTTTTTTAAATTTAAAATTTTATTTTAATAACTAAACAACAATACTTGAATAAAACCGTATCATTGTATAAAATAAATAAATAAAAATATCACTAAACGAGAATATTGTATAATCGTCAATTGATTTGGTGTGGGGAATCCAAAATTGAACACCTTCGGATTCCCTTTTTCACTTTCTTTTTTTTCCACTTCTGTAATTACATGTAACTGCATGGCATTTTTTTCCTCCGCAACTTTGAATTCGAATTCAAACCCACTGAATTATTTAAATGAATTATATAACATTTAATGATCAACTAAGTTCTACATTTTTTTGCTTTGAAGAATATATTAGAAAACAAAATTTACTCGTATGATGAGATGGACTCGTTAAGCGATGAGGACTCGATAGATGTGTGTGTCATATTTAGAAGAATAGTCATGCTTTATAAGATGAACATCATTTGTTGGACATTTTCTGAATTCTCATATAGTATGAACTCAGACCGCGTCAATAAAATAAATCTCCCTCAAGACTTTGAAAATAAATTAATATTCGTAGTCTACGTGACTAAGTTGCAACATTCAAGTTATATAGACGGAAACAGTGAAGAAACTAATACAGACGTTTTGAGTGACATAATGAAAATTGTTCAATTATGACTTTTCAATACTACATACGTATATAAAAAGATTCATTGATAATTAAAAAGTTATAGAGTTGCCCATAACGAAATAGCATTGAAAACCTTCAGTAGATCAGTCGACATCATCTATCTGTAAATCTCTCGAGGTTTTTTGTTTACAATAATAGATAGCTGATCGTACCTTGAATATGAGTTTAGAGGAAATTACAAGGTATTAGTCTTGATTAGTTTGAACAAGTACGTTCTTTAAATATAGCCTCTTGTCGCTATCTTTTTGTATAAATAAATAAGCACATATAGTCATATAGACGCTTAAATACACCCCAATGGCCACCACTCTTTTACTACCAAAGACCAACTCTATCCCCCCCAACTCACCAATGGCAAGCAGTACATTATCAGGACTTACAAACATCATCAAACTCCTTCCAACAGGAACTATCTTTGTGTTCCAATTCTTAAGTCCTGCTCTAACCAACAATGGACAGTGTAAAGATACCACAGTCAACAAAATCCTATCCGGTCTTTTAGTCGGCTTATGTGGTTTAGCTTGTTTTTTCTCGTCTTTCACCGACTCTTACAGAGACGAGAACAACAAAACGTACTACGGCTTCGCTACTCGTAAAGGCTTTTGGCTTTCTTCGGAGACGGAGACCACAAAATCAGTGGATTTTTCGAGGTATAAGCTTCGTGTAAGTGATTTCGTTCACGCTTTCTTTGCGGTGATTGTGTTTTCTGTTGTGGCTCTTTTGAACAAGAACATCACAAGCTGTTTTTATCCGATGTTGAGAATAAATCAGAAAGATATGATCATGGCGCTGCCTCCGGTTGTAGGAGTTGTGTCTACTGGCGTTTTCGCTTTCTTTCCAAGCACTCGACAAGGTATGGGGTATGTTGCAAAGGAAAACTCATCAAATCAACCCTAGTTTACTACAAGCAGCTCACCTGTACAGATGATTCCAAACTCTTTAAAACATTTATTGATTAGGAGATGCAATTTTCTTTTATGTAAATTTTAATCATATATCCGTTCTCTTGATTAATGATAGTAGAGAGCACAAAATGCTTAGTGCTTGAGAACTTCTAGTACTCTCTGCAAAGGAAACAATAGGAATTTCTTATTTCTTGTTTGGCTTCGAATAATTCATGTACGTGTAACGTATCCATTAAAAAAATTATGAATATTTTTTGTTACTTATAATTTTCTTTTCCTCGCTTACCTTTTTCAATGTAAACGATATCTTAACTAATTATCATCTAAAGTTGGATATTCCTAACCGTTTTTTATATTTCGTATCTTTTAAATTATAGTTTCAAAAAAATATTCGAAAATATTATTGGTTTTGTTTTTCTAAAGCAAAAAAAAAAAACTAGATCCATAAGATATATTTTTTGATATTTTTAGTTAGGAAATTATATGTAAATTGGTTACGAAAAAAATATATTGTTTAGTTGCAGAATGACGTGTAATTTGGTTACAAATTAGAAATTGTTGTTTAGTTACGAAATTACATTTAATTTGGTCGTAAAAAAGCAAATCTTGTTTAGTCGCAGAAATACATACAAATATGTTGCGAATAAAAAATAATAATAATTGCAAAATAGGATTTTGGTTGGTTAATAAGTCTCATTATGTGAAAAAACAAAATACAAAGTTGTTTTGTGAAAAAAGAAGTGTTAATTTGATGTGAAACAACTATTTTTTTGTAGTTGTGAAAATATATGCATTTTTGTGGTGAAGAAACTTTAAAAAAAATTAGAGTTACAAAATTACGTTCCAATGTGTTCCGAAAATAAGAAGAAAATATTTATGAAAATAGGACTTTGGTACCTAAATAGGTTTGATTGTGTGAAAAAATGAAATACAAACATGTTTTGTGAAAAATAAGTGTTAATTAAGTGTGAAACAATTCTCTTTTTTGCATTGGGAAAATATGTGCATTTTTTGGTGAAACGATTTTTTTAACAAAAATATTAACTTGTGGAATTACATGTAATTTAGTTGCAAAATAACTCTGAAAAAAACTATTGTTGTTCAGTTTCGGAACTATGTGGAATTTGCTTGCGGAAAAACATCAGTTGTGTAGTTGTGAAATTAAGAACAATTTGGTTGTTAATATTGCCTTAAAAAATATCTTCAAACATCTCATTTCGTTTTGTTCGTGTTTATGTTTTTAGAGATATTGTTGATAGAGTTAATGTTGAAGATGGTTTTTGGTAAACTTCAAAATGCAGGTAGTTATCGGTAATTTGAAAATTAATCAAGTGGTTATCGGTACTTACCCTTTATATATATATATATATGGTAAATAATAAATAAAAAATTTCATAATTTATTAATAAATATTAGAAATTAATTGAAAATTTTAACATAAAAGTAAAATATTTTTTTAATAAATATTGAGAGTTTTTCACACATAAAACAAAACTGAGATGTCGATTGAGCCTTTGTGAAGATATCGGTAATCTCGAAAGTTGATAGAACATATGGAAGCGATATGTTACCAAACTTAAGATGATGACAAGTGAAATGATATTCAATTTCAGTGTGCTTCTTCTACTCATGAAAACATATTTTTTTTTGCAATATGCATGTTACCTTTGTTATCACATTGTAACGAAGTGAGCTGAGTAATGTTAACCATAATATTTGCAAGAATCCACTATAACCAAGAAATCTCATATAATCAATCCCATAACACAGTACTCAACCTTCATAGAAGATCCGAAAACAACATAATCTTTCTTGGTTTTTCATGGGATCAATGAATCTCCAAAGAAAATACGAAAACTCATGGAGGATTTACAATCATAAAGATGGTTATCCCACTCAGCATCACAATATGTACGTTGTTCAAGTGAATGTGTATAAAGAAACAAGAGGCTCTGAACTAAGTGTCATAAAAATATCTCAAAGATACGAAGAACAACTCATTTGTGGAAAAAGAGTAAAAACTACAAAAAATGACTAATCACATAAACAACATAAGTTATATTCGGTTGAGTATATCTAAGATAAACCGACATCCCCACAAAAATATGATAAATAGTCGAGTATGATCGAAGAAAACCATTAGTAGGAGAATACCGAGCATTTGTTATTATTGATTTGATATTGTGTTGACCGATATGTTTCTAATTAAACAGATTAGATGAAATTTAATAGAATATATAAATGCAAACTTTGTTGAACTAACTTTTTTTAACTATGTTATTTTTTTTGGAACTTTTTTCTTTTAAAATATTCCCTTTCTACTCATGTCTTTAAAATAAAGTTAAACATACAATTATTATTTTTTCTTAATCTTCTTGTTGATTATCTGTTAAATCTATGTTTTAATAAAAGTACATTCCTCATTTTCACTACCTTGATTATCGAATTCTAGTGTATGATTGATGGTAAAATTCATGGATCAATAGAAGCACTTTATGAGTCATACTCCAAAAATATCGCCGTAGTGGTTCTTCTAGTGATTTAAGTCATGAAAATAATAGGTCCTCCAAACATGACTCTACCTATTTCACTTCTTCTAAATAAATCCCCATTAAAAAATACTTTTAGAAATAAACCCATGGATGCTAGAAGAAGTATTTCGTTAATCTTGACGATCAACTATAAATTTAAAAAATGGTCTTCAATTCTCTTCTACTTCAAATTTTAAAAAACGAATATTGCATCGTCTTTCAATTAACCCAATATAAAATATCCATAAAATATGGATCATGAAAATATAGTAAAATAATTTAATTTTTTGGATAACATTTTCTCATCATTGAAAAAACCTATTATATATCTTGAGAACGCTGAAGAAGAAGACCTTTGTTATACCTCGCGTATCCATGATTCTGTTAATATTTGTTTACTAAAACCTAAGACCTCATTCATCAAGTGAAAGAAGACGAAATGTACTTCTTTTACAATAAAATAAACCGGAGATTTAGATTTCCTCTTCAGTTGTTGATAACCAAATTCTTGTGATATGTAGGAAGATGCCCCCTTATCAATTCAAACCAAATGGATGGAGAAACTTTATTAGTGTTATAATTATATTGTGTATCCCAAACACCTCATAATCATCGCAAATATCTTAACCCATTGCAAATTTCAAATAATATCATGAAGTCATGTTTATTATCTTGCTCTGGGAAGATCTTAACGAATCATTAAACTTTCAGGCTCTAATCATATGCTTAGATGACGAACTCTTTTTTTGTTAGTGGTCATTGGGAATCGGAGCATGGATATTGTAAAACTAAAATATGTTGTATGAAAACATGGAAGACAAAGTGATAATATCGTAATACTATTATGTTACTAATTTTGTTTGTCTACTATTTAACAATAAACATTAATTAATATTACGTTTTGTTTTTGTTTTTTTACTATGCAATTCCCACCAATGTTTCAAATATTTTTTCAACTCTATATTGTGGCGGATTTATCTTAAAATATCATCACGATACGCTTATAACCATTGGAGATACGAACACCACATTCTTTTTACGAAATTCAGTTTCATTTTCTGAGTTTTTTTTTGCATTTAAAGGCTTCAGAATGTCTGCCGAAGAAAACATAATCGTAGACAACACATTTTAAAAATAGAAGACGATGATCGTGAAACGTTTTTTCCCAAATGGATGTAGGTGACTTAACTTGGATGAGTTTGAAAATTCCACCAAAAAAGAAACCTTTTAAAAATACAACACTCTAGATCACAAGCTAAGGTAAGAAAAAATGTTAAAATATTATTGCTGAAGAAAAAAAACTTCTCGTGAAGTTTTTGAAGAAAAAATCTATCTCATCCCTCATTGGACCAATAATACTATTACCATTTGTTTCTTAAAGAAATCTCCTTAAAAATAAAATCATCCAGCAAATTCAAAAATACCCTCCTATTACTCAGACTAAAAAAAACTCTTTTACGCATATTTTGGGTCATCGTCCATCATGGATTATAATCTTACATTCACTCTTCAATTTTTAATATGTTCTAATAGACCGTTCTAATAAACCATTCCAATCTTCATAACCTGTGCTCATATGACAAACATAACTTTGTCTCAAGGTAATTCTTATTGCTTATCTATATTTAAACTTATTTCTTTGCTTGAGATACTATCAATATTTATACTATCTTTATTTTCCTAGATCTATTACAACTCCATCTTTTTTTCTGAATAAGTTATGTCTTCTTCCGATATTAACTCACTTAATGAATGATATAATTCTTAAATTTTGTTTGGTGATAACTTATTTTCATTAATCGCAAAAGTAAAGAAGCAAGAAGAGCAATGACCAAACTGAATAACTCTTACGATGAACTAGTAAAAGAAAAGGCTAACCTCACAACTAAAAACCTTCATTCAAATTTTTCCAAACTGGATACAAGTCTTGCCACTGTTCACAAAATTAAGGATGAAGTGGTTCACACAGCTAAGAAAAATTCCTTTAATTCTTCCTATATTTCTTGCAAATAAATATCGAAAATAAACCAATATATTTATATGAAATTCTAATCATCAACTCCAATTAGGTCCACTTAGACAATATCATCCTAAAGAAGAATATGATCATGTTATACAGAAACATAAATATTCAAAAGATGGTGAATCAAAAGGTAATGACG
Source organism: Limnanthes douglasii subsp. nivea (assembly GCA_036936605.1). NCBI lineage: Eukaryota > Viridiplantae > Streptophyta > Magnoliopsida > Brassicales > Limnanthaceae > Limnanthes > Limnanthes douglasii. The sequence goes on along the minus strand of JAUPFV010000001.1, from coordinate 147,727,197 downwards.
AACCTTTCGATAAGGAAAGTGACGATGCTGTTGCAAATCACGAATACTGAAGCATCATTTTATCGCAATAACAAGAAAATGATTCTCCCACATAAAAAAATAAAAACGATTATTTACCAACAAATAATTCTACCTTAGCATATAAAGAAACCAACATGACTACCGGTGAGGATAATTAAATTTTTTACTTATCACTTGTGAACAATTTATTTGGTCATTCACTTTATTTTTCGTGAGCGACTAAAAATGTTTGTTAGGTATTGTCCGGTTATTAACTTTGTTTGAGTTTTGGTGTTTGATTTAAATACCTATATTGATATTATTTATAATTTTTTATTTATCATATTTATATTACAAAAAACCTCGTACATATAAACTCGTACTAACAATTGATATTAATTTCTTACTTTGCAAAGATAATTTTATTTATCGTTGATATTTTTGCTTGTTTTGGTTTTGACCTTTGAACTATTCGTTCAATTTCAAATTAGGTATATAACCGTCTTCACCATGAGAAAAAAGAATTAGATCTATGTTGTATTATTATATATCTTTCACAATCGAATTCCCAATCCAACTATCAAACCACCAATTTCATTTGAAGAAGGTTGGTCATATCATTTTATGTATGTTACTCTACGACTTACTAATCTCATTTTTAATGAAACAACTAAGTTTTTATTAACTTTATCTTTAAAAGTACGGAATAATTTGACTAAGTTATTCGTTTCATCAAGCATTTTTATAAGACCATCAACAATTCCATATTCAAGAGAATCTTGAGAATTAATAAGGTTGAGAGGGTTACTTACCTTATTTTGAGTATCATTAATATTTAACTCAGAAACTTTTTGGATATTCTTCATCTGGTGGTATTAATAATCTCATTAAATGATGAATTTGACCATTAAACTTAAATTGAAGTATTAATAGTATCTCTCTTCCAAGAGAATACAAACATGAAATTATATGCTATTATATTTTTTTCACACTTTTTAACTACTCTCATTATTATCTAGATGTAATAAATTATTCAAAAGAACAGAATTAAGTTGTGATAGTCTTAGTTTTATTTTACTACTTAAACAACACCTTCCGAACTGATATTCATTCGAATTTAATTCACGTTTAAGAGATTCATTAAGGCAAAATAAAGTATCATGATGTTTACCTTCAATATTGTTTTTTTTCCAAAAGTCTAGATAACATTCATCTTCTCTTTATTAAGAAAAACATAATTTCCAAAAATAAAAAGTAAACATATTAAATAAATATGTATAAAAATATATAATATTTTCAAGCATAAAAATGAAATAATATTTTTTCTGATCAAATGCTTGGAAGGAAAAAATATCTTCATGAATATTTAGACTATCAAACATCTTATAAGATTTACCAATCTTCATAAAAATATTACGTTTACTTAATCTTATATATATATATGGACAATGCAAATATATCTGCAGCAAACAATCTAAAAAAATATGTAAATTATTGTTTAATTAAATGATGTATAAAAAAAAACGTTATCGTTTAACTAAACCATGTACACGATAAAATAATGTCAAGCTTTCAAATAAACCAAAATTTATATAATTAGACTAATAGATCTACTAAATAAACAGTATAATTCTAAGAAAAATTGTTTCTTTCCATTGATAATATATCTTTTTATAATAATGTTCCATGACAAGCTACTCACATAGAAAAACCTAATTCATATTAAAATAGTTATGAGCTTATTGATATGAGGTAGAATTGAGGTATACAATCATCTAACCATTAAATGCATTGATATTTTGGAGTTTTTTCTTATTTAGTTATTGTTAATTAGTAAATTTTGGTTGATATTTTGTAGTTGTTTGTTTTTGTTTAACAGTTCCAAGAAGTAAAGAAAATATATTTTATTCTATTTGAAGATTTTATTTATTTATTTATTTAAAGATGTATATTTTGTGTGAAAATAATTGTAATGAATTTTTATAGAATATTTTTAAATTGAATAACTAATTTAAGGTAACTTAAATTCTAAATTATGAAATTGATTATTAATATTTTGATTATGAATATCAAAATATATTTTGATATTCATTAATATAATTAATATATGTTAGTTTGATATTATATATTTATGGTGGATAAAAGTTAGAAACTTATAGAATATATTAATAAAATTTATATAAAAATTAATACAATATCAATTTAATTATTTGTTCCCAATATTATAAAAAATATTTATTGATGTTTCAATTGTGATTATAGAATATAATTTTGATATTTTTTAGCATAAATAATACATGTTAGTTTGACTGAATATGTTCATATATTCATGGTTAATTACAAATCATGTTTTAGACAAATACGATATGAATGTGAAACATAAAATTGTTTTTTTTAAAAAAAATTGAGATAAAAAATGTATTGGTTAGAGATTTGAAATAAAAATTGCAAATAGTCGATAAAAGTAAAACAAAAAAATTTGAGAAATATAGTTACATGCACGTATGTGATTGACTATGCTTGATTATATATCTTAGATTTCATAAAAATTACATGTTCACATATATTTTAGTAACTATTTGTTGTTGTTTTTTTATTTGTAAACCATTGAAAGAAGATGAGATTCAATCGTTGATGAAACTAATAATACATATTTTATATGTTATAAGACATTCAGAGTACTTAATTTTTTAAATACATTTTTAATAAAATTACTATTAATTACATATTAGTTTAATTGTTTAAGTATATAATTTTTATAAGTATTTAAATTTTATCAAATTAACAAAAAAAAATTAAAAACAAATCTAGAAAACATATTATATTTAGTGGAAAATAGATTTTTCTAATTATTTTTAAAACATTTATTTTATTTTATTAGAATAAAATATATTGTTTTTTATATTAAAATAGCTAATTTGAAATGTGAGACTTTAATATATATTTAAAAAACATTAATAGATATATTTTATAATATACAAATATGTAGTAAGTTATAACTTGTAAAAGTTATGATATATCAAAATTACAGATAATAAAATATTTTATGAGAGATCTAAAAATATATTAAACAGATATACTACTTTTTACGTTATTTTTTTTGTTTTTATATTATGATTTATTAATGTAACATTCACGTAAATCTTATATAATTCAGAATTATGAAAAAAAAAATATTCTTAAAAAATATATGAAAGTAGAGTTTTTTCCAATTTACTTTCATTTAATATCATAAATTTTTATCCAGTTTTATTTTGCTTTTGTCGTAATAAAATAAATTAACACTTATCATAAAACAAAACAAATGAACATATGTTGTAAGATGGTTTTTGGATTTTAAATTTTTTACGCGTAGTTGAATATAAAAACAAAGTTTTGTTCAACAACATAAAAATATGATTCAAACATATCATACTAGTAAAACGTGTACTAATTATTTATTCAGTAAAATAAAAAAATCAGTAAAACGACTAATCTACGATTTATTACCCGATACTTCGGGCAAATCCTCTAAAACAACACAAGTTTGTCCAATCAACCTTTTTAAATTTAAATTGTAAAATAGAAATCTTTTAAATTTAGAATAATAAAAAATTAAGCATTAAAATCAAATTTAATGAGAATGAGAAAAAAAAACCCAAAAAATAAAATGAACAAGCATATATGTTTATATGAGTTTTTAAATTAATGAATTCGGTTTAATTTTGGTAAAAATGAATAAAAAATAAAAAAATCTATAAAAAATAAAAACTGAAGAAGAAAGAAAGAATACAAGATGAATTTGATTTCTAGATGAATAACAAAAATATGGGAGAGAGACTGTAACTAAATAGAAGTAACAAGATGAGCATATTATGAAAAAATCCAAAATAAAAACAAATTTATTAAAAAAAATCAGCTTGTACCAACTAAAAAACATACGTATTGTTTGTAACATGATAAAAAAATAAGATAAATTTAGTTCATATATATTTATAATGAACTTCAGAATTATATATATTACAAAAGCACTTTACTTTTTGCGGTTAGCTTTACCCCTAGTAAAAATTGTGACAAACTAAGAACATAAAATATGAATGTAGTAAACTAAGAAAATGAAACATGTCGAGAATGCATTAATAAGGGCAAGTTATAACGTTTATCGATTTATGTTGAATTATATTAAGTAAACAAAAGCGATGTGGTCAATATTTTTTACTTCATATATTATAGCGGGAAACGTTAATTTATAGCGTATATAATTTAAATTTTATTTATATTATTAAAAGATAAAAATTTAAAACACTAATGAATCCATACACATAGCGAATCAGTATTTTATTTTCGATTATATATAAATTTCAAATATTGAATTTGTTTACTATGTTAAAATATTGAATTAGTATTTTGCTTTTATGTTTTTTTTAATATTTTTAAAATTTATGGAGTTCTCAATAATAATTTATAAACTTGTTAACAATTTTAATTTTTTTTTTGTATAAAAGTTGTATCTTCCCACGTAACAAACTTGTATAAATATAAGCCCTATATACATGAAAATGTTTTCTTTTAGTGTTCATAAATTACGAACCAGCTCACATAGTTTATTAAAAACCAATTTTTAAAAAAATCCAATGAATCTCCTGTGAAAAATGGTACGGCGATCGAAAATAATCGATCACACATAAGCTTGAATTCTAATGATAATTCAAATAATCCACCAAAATTGTGTTCGGAAGAATATATCTCGCTTAATTCAAAATCAAGTAAAGAGGAGAATACAAAAAATCGATGGATAAATGACGAATATACTTTGTATTGATATTATAAGTTCACATTTAAAGCACATGGATCGATATAATTACAATTTGAGGGTGTAGTATAATGAAGAACAAACAAATATTTATTGGCATCCATGATCTTGAGCTTGTTTTTATTCTTCTACATCAAACGGCTTAGATGTTGAGATAATTATAGATAATCGTAGTATATAATTCGTTTTGATGTTATCGATGAACAAAAAAAGATAGTTACGTTGTATGGATCTATTGGTGTGAAGAACTTAGATTTTTTAAGAGAAAAGAGAGCGGCTGAAAAATAAAACAAAAGATCGTGTTATTAAGCTTAATGTTTAGACTTCTATTTACGATACGAGCTCGAAATACTTTAGAGTAAATAGAAGCTCCAACCTATTAGTGAATGTTTTATTAAGAACCTGTTAACTCTATTTTCTTATACAGCCCAAAAATTTAGTTCTAAATTGTTATAGTTTGAGTCTTTGCATCTTTAGAGGATCATGACCTTACTCGACCTTCAAAAGCCAATATCTGAAGTGCCAGAGTTAGGGACCCTCCCTCTAGATCCACGTCATTTTGACTCGTATCCACACTACATATATCTATGATACTACTTATCTTGTTATATGTGGGTCCAATAAATTATATATATTTTTATTTAAATAACTAGGCTTATATGACAACATGCTTGTATACTATGAATCATGTCACCAGATATTCTAATTCAAAATATCATTAGATCTTCCATTTGGATCATCACATGTACAAAAGTGTACCCACCAAAATATGCACTATATAACGCTGTTATTTTACATATAACCAAACTTGCCTTACTATTTTAGATACTGGCTAAAATTCAACTAGGGAAGACATGCCACAACTTATTAATTTCAACCATAATTGCATTACCAATTACGACCCAAATGATTTTTTTACTTCTCATAAAGTGCAATATGGAAGAGACACGAGCTTGTAATAACTATATATTGACTTCCAATTGATCCTACTGTAATCATTATATTATTTTAATAAACATATATGCATACAGTCCGAAATAATAATATAATCGAAAAAATGAATTCTACTCAAAGCAAAACTCCCACTAAATCTAAAAATCCTCTAAACGAAAGACTCTCATATGAATGATGTGCTTATTAAAGACCTCACTATTTTATTAAAGGAAGGTGAAAATGAGAAATGAATCATCATATTTTCTTGTGGAGTTTGTTCTAATTTTCTCTTATTGACTCCAAGAAACTAAATGTTTTTTTAATATTTGGATGTTATTCAGTGCGTTATTTTATTCTCATAAAATGTATAAATCAAAATTACACAAGTCTGGCCAACGTCTATTTTATCCATAAAGTCGTGGTGCTAAATGATCTCCTCTGTTTCCTAACTTATTTTATGTTATATTGTGTTATTTTGTTCTTACTTAAATACTATATGACCCATATCTTATTGTATAATGATTTTTTATTATAATAGTTGAGCATTTACTAAGAATTGTTTCATAAAAGCAATACCATATCCTAAGCAAATGTGAGCATAAATATAATTTCTAAGTGTCAAAACATATGGAATATGATATATCCCATGAAGTTCAAAATTAATCTTGAAACATTCTAAATAAGATGACTTTTCTCATTGCATCTCTTATAAAGAAATTATATGCTAGACTTTAAGCCTTGATTTGGATCAAGTTTAGTTGTATTGATTGTTTTTAGCAACAATTCCAATAAGAGACTCCTTGTATATATGGGCCAATAAAGCTTTAAGGCTCACATTAGTCACTATAAATATAGACTGTCACTACACTTGGGAGGGGTGAAAAACGGTTAGTTATTCTAGCATTTGGTACTCTCTCTCTCTCTCTCTCTCTCTCTCTCTCTCTCTCTCTCTCTCTCTCTCTCTCTCTCTCTCTCTCTCTCTCTCTCTCTCTCTCTTCTTCTCTCTCTCTCTCTCTCTCTCTCTCTCTAAGATATTATGGTGAGCCAAATCTAGACTCGTGAGTGGCGACCACGGTAAGAGTCACAATAATTGTTCCTCATGTGTACATTTCCACTTTCGAACCACATGTCGGGTTTCATCTTTTGAGACAGAACCCTGGTGCATACCAACAGGCTATTTTGTGACATGGGCCAATGTATGAAACCAAGATACAATGTTTCACATCAAGTCACAATACCTAGTAGACCCATATTTAGATACAACTGATGAATCAAACATTCTTTTCTATAGTCAGGTTATAGAAGAAAGGTTTTCTCCCTAATTCCAGAAATCATGTCAGTTGAGTTATCACAAATGTTCAATGTTCATAAAGTGGAGAAGTAGTATAGAACTGGTGATCTGGAGAACAATATAAAATATTTCGATAATATCATGATGGTTTTCCTAGATGATGATCAGATTTGGTGCCGAGTTCTCAATGACCTTCAACTGTAATGCCTTGATATGGTTCCACTAGTTTGCCCCTAGGTCTATTACCAACTTTGATATGTTGTTGAATCTCTTCATACGTTATTTTAGTGGGAGTAAAGCGATACATGGTCATGGTGACCATATTATACATTGCAAGCAGGAGAATGAGAAAATCCTAAGAGATTATACTCAACGTTCTGTACGCACCAAGAACAATCTCGTGTATTGTAGCAAGGACATTGGTTATCCCTCATTCAGATAGGTAATTCTCGCACAAATATTGGATGAGGAAGTTATGAGAAATAGAGCTCTGACATTCGAGGCTTTATTGGCGCAGTTAGAATCACAAATTAGGATATATGAGACTACGAGTCCTTGTTTTATTCCAAATGAACAACTTAGGAAAAACTATTGGCCTCCGGCTTCAATTATGACAGTCAGTTCTACTGCGTACAAAGCTCCTCAGATAGTGCATCAATAACAATAAATCACATATTCCCTCTATTTTACCTCCCACAATGCCAGTCCAATGTCACTTGCTTCAATTTCAAAACAATAAGAAAATATAAACCACTTTAAGTCGGGGTGGAACAACTGCCCTAGGTCGGGATGACTGAAGAAAGAAAGGGATGATGATGAAAATTTCACCGAGCAGACCAAAAGTATGTTAAAAATAATATCGGTCACTGAATAGGAGATTGTATATCTTGGATTGAAGATATTCAAATCTTGATCGACCATAAGAAGTTGGTTTAGTATATGAGAAACAATAGTAGGGCTCAGAGGTTGTTGAAATGGTTCAGGGTCTGCTGTGGCAGGTGGATCAGTGACCCAAGTGGCTATTCCAAAGCAAGAATATAATAACATGACGTTGTTACCAAAGACACGATATTGTGTGATTTAAAAAATGAATATCTAGACCCTTACTTGGATGCCATATGGTGGTAGTTATCTCGGGGGGTGAATATTTTGATTTGGACCCTATTGGCCATGTGGCTTGTGTCATTTTTGGTGTAGATGAGTTGAGTATGGATATAGGGCTTCTTACTATTGTTGGAGGCTATTCCATTTATAGGATCATCATTTCTTCTAGGAAAAGGTACTCTAGGAGCCTACAAGGGTAGTTACAAAAAAGAACGTCGCCTCACCTTAGCCTGGCTTATTATCTTCGAAGACTATGACCTTCGGAGTGTTAATACGCACCGTAAGTTCTGTTAGCATACTGTTTGAAGGAACCTACGATCGGATGAGAACTCCCCTCATCTTACGTTATTTGGACATAATTAGTATCAAATTTACTAGAACGAGTGCTAGATTCAATAGGGAGTTTGAAATATATGTTATTTTTAGTAAAGCTAATTTACAGTTTATGTAATCTTTGTGATGGTGGATCACCCAAATTCATATAACACGATATTCAATAGATCTTGTCTTAAACAGATGCATGTGCTAGCTTCTACTATCCATAAAAGCTTCAAATATGTGGTAGGATACGAAGTATGATTTATCCAAAGTAACCAAAATATAACTAGTAGATATTATACCGCATCATTAATGTTGAAGAAAATTTAAAAAGGTAAAAAGAAAATATCAAGTGAAAAACCTAGGGAAGAATAACAGTTTTTGGAGGCCCTGGTAGGGGTCTAGCTAGTTGATGATCTCGGAAACTTCCGCTCCCCCCCTTCCCAACTTTATTGTACATGGTGAGGATGCCAAAGTGCATTACTTGAAAGAAGGGAAGAATTTGAAAATTAGTACTAGTTTGTCAGATTCTTTAAGAAGAGAGCTTATTACCTTTTTATCAAAAAACATAGATGTTTTTGAATGGTCTAACGAAGATTTTACTGGAGTTTCAGCTGATATAATCTGGCACAAACTATTAGTCAACCAAAATTTGAATTCGGTGCCACGGAAGAGGAAACTTTTCTCCATTTATAATTTTACGGCTATTGTTTCCAAAGTGGATAAGTTCTAGCAGACCATATTAGAAAATTAATATATAGAAAGAAAACTTCCAAAGAGCGAGAGATATAGTATTAAATGTTATAACAGAATAATCATTATTTACCCATCCCGAGTATAGTGACAAGCTATATCCATAGCGACCCATGTGGGTCTTAGCGTTTTATTGGCCTATATATACAATGAGTCTCTTATTGGACTTGTTGATAATTAAAAATTAATACAAGTAAATGCGACCAAAACGAAGGCATAAAGCTCAAGAGATAATTTCTTATCAATCTCAATATGATCTATAAACTTGTTGCTTTCCTACCATAAGATTATGACATGATCTTAATGTATATCTTTTATGTTAAACTCATAAACCTACTTAGTATCAGTTTGTTACATATAAGACGCTCCACCCATAAATATCCCATCAAATTTCTCCTATTAAAAACAATTCTGGTGCCATAAAACAAGTTTTGTGGCTTATAGTTAATAATATACCATTTTCATATAAATTTAAATTTGAATAAACTCCAACTTGACTTATAAATTCCATAATATTCTACTAAATTTATCTAAAAAATGGGATCGCAAGTTTTTAAAATCCTGACATCATTGATGAAATGTTAGCTTAATATCATAAATGAGTTTAAATTTAATAAATATTTCATTATTACAAGCTCGTTAATCTTCATATGGGTTGATTAACCTTTTCAGTTATCATTCTTAACGAATAAAGTTAATGGGTTGAAATATATATCAAGTATTCTCAATGTTACTATGTGAGAAAATAGATGGTCTTAATTTTAATTTGATGAAGTGAAAACCAATGTCTATATTTTATGTTATTATTATCTTTAGAAAAACATTCATTTGTCTAAAATGAAGGTTTTCCCAACGGTAAATATTTTCATATTAAGCGAAACTTGTTTGATATAATCCTTTTTGTACTTATTTTTAGTTATTTTGAGTTAAGAATGGTTCAAATATGAGTTTGCAACCAACTAGTCTCTTTTATATAGATGACAGATAAAATTGAATCATCTTGTATCTATCTTCACTTTTGTCACAATAATGCACGACTGAGAGTTCAGATTTTGTGTAATTTTACATAAGCTTAATCTGAATTTTTCCTTCACATCATAAGAATTCGAATTTTCTTGTAAAACTCTTTGTAGCGCTACAGAAACCAAAAACCAAACTCTTTTGTTATATCACAAAGAACCGTAATGTTGTATTATAAGTCTTTATATAAATACATTGAATAAATATTATTTCATGTCTTTCGATTTCTTAATCTCTGTAAGGGGATATAATAACTTTATTTCAAAAGCTTACTTGAGGATGTTGAGTTTTTTCGTCCTGAAAAACTATAAATTCGTATTCATAAGTGAGAAGTTAAACGTTGATTTATAGAAGGAAATTAAGAGATGGTCGATAATGAATGATCAAATCATTATCATCTGAATCTAAAGAAATCATTTCTGATTCTTCTCTCAAAATTAAAGTTATTGTTTACTCATTACTTCATACCAAACTAAAATTCCTCAAATCTCAAGTCAATATTATCTCAAATATAGTAGTTGTTGTGTGTTTCAATTATAACATATTGTAGAATGGACTAAAATATTAAATTGAAAATGTTATGATTTGTTTAATAAAGAAGGTAACTTTGAAGTCTGAAAATTCTAATCTTCTAACCTTGATATATTTTGTAGATGATTGTTTTGAGCAGGTGGCTATCACCTCTTTAACATGAGGATTAAATTCGGGCATGTTAGCTAATTCGGTAACTCATATGAAGGAAATGACTTGAAGAAACTAAGAATTCTAGAGTACCCCGTCCGAACAGGTCTGCTGCTACAACATCAATTCCACAATCTACTCAATCCCAAGCCAATGTTAATTATATGCCAAAAGAGTTCATACAAGGATCACATCGGCCCATACAAAATCAATCTAACAAAAACCAACAAGCTAGAGCAAAGAAGGGCCAATGGGTTCAGCTTGAGAGGTTTGCCGAACTGGGTGAAAGTGTAGCTATAATATATGATAAAACTAAGAATGCTTTGCATTTTAGAAGTCCAACCCCAATTCAATCTCCTAGAGAGAGTCAGAATACTCGTTTCTATAAATACCACAATAATGTGGGTCATGATACACATGACTGTATAGCCTTAAAACAAGAAGTATAGAATCTCATCGGGAGAGGACAGTTGGGTGCCTTTGTTAAAAGGCAAGGGTGCATTATACAAGTAATACAAACTCTCAACCCAATAACAATGCACCCCGAACATCCTCATCCACCGATTAAGGGAAAAGTATGAGGGCATCCAGGCAAGAAGATGCCATGACGATTGTGGAAACATTAGATTTAGACTATATATATCTCGATCTTGATCCAGATCGGAATCAAGTTGGGTTAATAACAGATAATGCTGCAACTGTTTCTGATCAACGCAATGTTTTCGAATCATTGACTATTTTTGGGGGAGACACTATAACAGACCCTCAAGTTGTTCAATGAAAAGACATGTTAATAGTTTGACAACTCAGTTAGAAGGAAAATGTCCACACATCTTTACCAAATCCCTCTTCCATTCATTGTCTTTTATGGATCTTGTTGTGAAAATATCCACACAACTTTATCATTTTATTTGCAAACCCACATGAAGATGTTATTGTGATATGAGCATCTATTGCGGGAACTCATATACGTCGAATCTTGGTTGACACGGGTAGTTTGGTAAATATATTATTTTTAACTGCTTATAGACATATGAAGAATCCCTCAGCTATCCAACGTTCGAACATAACTATTGTATGCTGCATTTGGAGTTCTGCCTATATCATTTGGGACTTTGAAAATAAAGTGTTATTGGGTAAAAGACCATTTAAAAAAATGGTAAGGGTGTTGTTCGTTGTGGTTGATTGTCCAACATCTTGAAATGCTATATGCGGTTGATCTTGGCTCTCTAGGATTCATGAAGTGGCTTTCAGTATCCACCCATGTATAAAGTATGATGTGGGAGGTAAAATGGGTGTCGTCCGAAGCAGTAAAAAAGTAGCTAGTGAATGTTATGTCACTGTTCTTGCCTCAAGTCATTAGAGGCAGTAAAAAATAATAAAGATTAGCAGTTAGTTGAGCCTTCTTCCAATCAAAATGAAATAGATGATCAGAGGGAGCCTCTCAACATTGTAATTCTAGTTGAAGAAGTTGAAATTCATTGCCTGACATAAGGAAAAAAGTGTTAGGGTTGGAGACAAATTACCATTATGGTTAAAACAAAATTATTGTTTTTTTCTCTAACAATCTACATGTGTTTGCATGGTGCAATGAAGATGTAACCGGAGTGTCATCCGGTATGATCAGTCACAAACTATTAGTCTGATTTGATGATGGGCGAGTGGTACAAAAAAGAAGGACTCATTCTAGAGAAAAATATGAAGTGATTGTGCAAGAAGTAGATCGGCTAACCAAGATGGGGTCTATTAAGGAATCTCAGTGCCCTCTTTGGAAACCTAATCCAGTATTGGTCAAGAAAAAAAATGGGAAATGGCTTATGTGTAATTACTTCACAGATCTTAAGAGAGCTTGTCCTAAAGATCCTTTCCCAGTGCCCCGGATAGACCAGCTAGGATGGATCTGAATAATCAAGATCATACTACTTTTATTACTGATAGCGGACTCTAGTGCTATAAGGTGATGCCGTTGGGTTGAAAAATGTTGGAGCTGCTTATCAGCGATTGGTGAATAAGGAGTTTTCTAACCAAATTGGCAGAAATTTAGAGGTTTACACAGATGACATAATGATGAAAATCCCTAAGGAGGAAGATCATATATCTAACCTCCAATAAACGTTTTCAAACCCAGAGCCTATCAACTTGAAGTTAATCCAGATAAATGTACATTTGGAGTCCGATCTCGTAAGTTTATGGGATATATTATAACTCAAAAATGTATTGAGGCTGATCAAGATCAGTTAAATGCTTTATTAACCATGGATTCACCTCAAAATACTAAAGACGTTTATATACTAACCAGAAGATTAGCTTCTTTAAATTGGTCTATCTCGAGATCTTCGGACAAGTGCGCTCAGTTTTTCCAAGTTTTAAGGAATACTAAGGACTTTAATTGGTCTCCACAGCGTGATCAAGGTTTCTTTGAAATAAAAAAACACTTATATTCGCCCAAAATATTATTCAAGCCTATTCAAGGAGAGTTTATTATCTAGCGGTATTGGAATATGAAGTGAGTGTTGTGTTGGTAAGAGAAGTGGATAATTACCGTCGTCTGATGTATTATATAAGCAAGAGTTTATTAGAAGCTGAGAAAAAGTACTTGAATTTAGAAAAATTAGCCTTGGCACTGGTGATAGAGGCTAGAAAAATGAAACCTTACTTCCAAGCACACTCTATCACTGTTCGAACATCTTTTCCTTTAAATAACGTGCTACAAAAGGATGTCATGTCAGGAAAAATGACTAAATGATCAGTTGAGCTTGGAGAATATGATATTGAATTCGCACCTCGAACTGCAATCAAGGCCCGAGTTCTAGCTGATTGTTTGGTAGAATTTCATATTGAGAGACCTCACGAAGAAACGCAAGGTAGTAAAATTCATAAAGAATTGGTAGTCTGAACGGATTGCGGGTCTAGTATGACGGGAAGTGGAGCTGGAATTTGTTTAACTTCTCCTTATGGTGACACTATGTACCAAGTTATATGCTTTGGTTTCAGAGAATCCAATAATGAGTCAGAGTATGAAGCAACCATAGCTGGTTTGAGGTCAACTCAGTTATGTGGAGTAAAAATGATCTGATTAATAAGAGATTCTCAATTAATTATTCATCATGCTCAAGGGCAATCTAAAACCAGAAAAGATCATTCGATAAAGTATCTACAAGTGTTAAAAGAAATCTCCACAAGTTTTAAATCCATTCGATATGAACATATCCCCAAATCAGAATACGTTATGGAAAATTCTTAAGCCACCGTAACTTACTCTGAAGCATATCCTTGGATCTTTATGCAAGAATGTCCTTCCATTGACTCAATGTATGAAAAGAAGGTTGAAGTTGAAGAGAGTATGGACATATCCGACATACAATCCGAAGATTGGAGATATGAAATCCAAGAGTTTATTACCGATGGAGTTTTACCTTCAGATAAGATTTTGGCTAAGAAAGTAAAATACAAGGCTCGTGGTTTTCTGATACTAAGAGGAGTTCTTTATTAAGAGTCTTTCAGCAGGCCTCTTTAATGCTGTCTTGATTTTGAAAGCTGGCTCCGAATTTGAAGGCCCATACAGGGTATGTGAACAAATCAAGGAAGAAACATGCAGACTTCAAGACAAAGAAGGCAACCTTTTAAAGAATCCTTTGAATATTGAGTATCTCAGGTTGTATTTTGAATAAAATCATCTTGTAAATATTTACTTTGTTTTACTTCAATGTAAATATTTGGGTGAATACTCTTTCCTACACTGGTGGCGTGGGAGGTTTTAATAAGGTGTCTGGATCCCAATCAATATACTATCCTTTGCATTTTTAAAGAAATTGTTGTGGTTATGAAGGTGATCAGATGAGTTAAACACCCAATAACACCTTGAAATACTTGTGAAGGCCCATACAGGGTACTTTTGAATGGTTTTAATAAGGTGTCTGGATCCCAATCAATATACTATCCTTTGCATTTTTAAAGAAATTGTTGTGGTTATGAAGGTGATCAGATGAGTTAAACACCCAATAACACCTTGAAATACTTGTGAATGGTTCAGATAAATGAAACACCCATTAAACAGCTTGAAATATCTGTGAATGGTTCAGATATATTAAACACCCATTAAGCCTTCAAATTGAGTACTTTTAAACAGCAGGCCTCTTTAATGCTGTCTTGATTTTGAAAGCTGGCTCCGAATTTGAAGGCCCATACAGGGTATGTGAACAAATCAAGGAAGAAACATGCAGACTTCAAGACAAAGAAGGCAACCTTTTAAAGAATCCTTTGAATATTGAGTATCTCAGGTTGTATTTTGAATAAAATCATCTTGTAAATATTTACTTTGTTTTACTTCAATGTAAATATTTGGGTGAATACTCTTTCCTACACTGGTGGCGTGGGAGGTTTTAATAAGGTGTCTGGATCCCAATCAATATACTATCCTTTGCATTTTTAAAGAAATTGTTGTGGTTATGAAGGTGATCAGATGAGTTAAACACCCAATAACACCTTGAAATACTTGTGAATGGTTCAGATAAATGAAACACCCATTAAACAGCTTGAAATATCTGTGAATGGTTCGGATATATTAAACACCCATTAAGCCTTCAAATTGAGTACTTTTGAATGACTCGAACGTATTAAATACTGGTTAAACTTTATATTTTAAATACTTGATTGGGTTCATATATTGTTAGTGCTTACCATCTTTAAGTCTGATCAGATTTTAATGGAAGTGTAAAAAAGGAAAGGAAAAATACGGTAGAAAAGAAGCTAAAAGTGAATTAAATACTAGTCGAATCATCAAAGAGGTTCGATCCATCTTATAATAAATCCCTTGGCCATCCAAGGAGTTTAGTTCATAAAACGAAATCCAAATAAAACAATGAAATGCCTTGTATCGTTCAAGAACTTTGGTTTAAAACATAAACTCAACAAATAAAGTAACCTTAGGGCTCATTCCATTGGTTTTCTCTTTACCATCACCTTTCTCTTAAACTTTCCCTCCTCCTTCATCTTGCTTTGGATCTTTAGTATTAGCATCTTAGCTTTTATCAGTCTTTTCATCTGAATCAAATCCACTTGATGAAGAAATGCCAAGTTTATCATCATACGACAGAGTACGAAAGGGTATTTTTTTTGTATGGTAAGAACCTCCATAAATCCCCAAAAGACTTTTTCGGAAAAGTCTCATGAAATAACAAGACCATGTCTGATTTAATACTTTCCTCCTTTTTTTCCATAAAATCCAATACCTCAGCAACGTACTTATCCATTGCAGCTACTATCTCTCGATTATGGTTCTCTTTCAGGGAAGTAATCTCTCCTTCTTTTTTAAGAACTTCCTCTAATTTATTATTTTCCTCAAATAGTTGATTGATGGTACCTTCATCATTGATGTGCTGATCTTTTAAAGAATTGATCTCCTTGGAAGTAGTTGTCTGCAGTTTGGTATACTTTGTTTATGATTTATCTTTATTGAACTTAGCCTGATTCAAATTAGTTCTCAACTGTTCTTTTTATTTGCCCAAAGTTTCAACCTTCTTTTGTTCAGCAATGAGGTAATTCTTCAAGCCTTGATTGTCAGTTTTAAGGAAAATAATGTCCTTAGCTTGAGCTATGACTTGTTTTTCCAAGTCAATTATGGGCGTTATGTAGCCTCAGACTGCATGACCCAAGGTATCATGCTCACTAGATACTTCAAAATATTCACCATCATTAATTGCTATATTAGGTATGATGGTTGATTGGGGGAAGGATCAGTCAAAATCCCCATTGTCAAACTCACTGAAATACATGTTGTCAAGATCCTCTAAATTTACATCACCTTCAACATAAGGTGGATCGGCTGTGGGAAACGCTGGAGAGGGAGGATTAACATGTGCCTCTTCTTGGGGAAGAATTCAGTAGGAAGGGTAGGAGGAATGACCTCGGGTCGGAGTAATATCTTCAACCCCATGGTTTCCTTCTTCTTCTTTCCTGCCCTTTTGTTACTCCCCCTCCTTGTGCCGTTTCTGAAATTTTTTCTTCTTAATTTGTGGTGAATGTTGGACCTTTGGCCTCACATAATGTAACAACAAATACCGTTAACAGAGCAACGTTAATTCCTTATGGATTTACCGAACTACCCATATTGTGAATCTGGTGGGATGTGTGAATCTTGTTTTTTTTCTTCTTCTTCTTAATCTTATCTAAGTGACTATGGGCTTTACTTTTAGCTTGCAAGTCTATCGTTTCCCTCAGTTCTTTTGAGAATAACATCTCATGAGGGGGAAGTGGTGAATTATTCCCAAGTGAGCTCCATATTTGAGCTTGTACTCTATAAATGAGCCCTTACCATGTTCCCTGTAGTGAAGGAGTTATGGAAGTTAAGACCCTAATTTTCTGTCGCCCACTGATTCAGTGGGTAAAAGTAGTCTTTCCATCTTCTAGATGGTTTGAAAACATCTTTGAAAACACTAAAAAATAAATCCAATATTAAAAGATAAGTCCAATGTAAAAAATAGTATCAAAATATTATTAAGGGCATCCGAACAATGATTACCTGAATTTTTCCAATATCTGGTCAATAGGCTTGGATTTATTTTGGATGTGATCTTATTAACATTCTCCCAAGCCTCACTAATGTAGATAAATTGAGTCCTCTATGGTTTTCTTGCTATCTCTAGGTCCAAAGGGAACTGAATTCCCCAATTAATCAATTATGTATACACCACTATTTCCCAAGTTTTACAATCCATCAGAGTTTATGGAGTAATGGGAATCTTTACTTTAACGGACTCTGGAAAGCCTCATTTTTTCCTAATTTTGTCTAGTTCGACAGTGTGGGTATACACATAGATAATTTATTGAAAGGCCAGTAAATACTTAATACTAACCTTGGAGATATTAGGCCTTACTTTTCCTTTGAGGCACTCCGACGCTGTTTGATATTAGGCAGCCCTACTTTCTCTCTTGTTTTCCGAACCACTCTGGTGTTACCAGTATTTCTGGACGTCTCTAATGGGGTAGCTTTCCCACTATCGTCCATGTTACCCTTCATTTTTTTATGACCGTTGGTCAACCAATTTGGATCCAATATCGTCATTTGCCAATGGACAAGGCTTAGTGGGTGGAAGTGATGGATTTGGATCCATAGTAAGTGAAACAAGAGGCTTTACTATCCTAGAAATTTCAGTAGGGTTTTCAACATCTTTGGTAGATGGTTTGTATTTTTTACTTTGGAAACCATGGTAACTCTTCGTGGTGTGACGTTTTCTAAACCTGACCCCATGGAAATAAACGATGATGGTTTTTTGCTGCTGGTAACGGTTTTGACTTTAGTAAAAGGATTTTCAGGTATTTGAATTGATGGTTCAAGATCTGGCACAAATGAAGCAAGGTTTGGTACAAGCAGGACAAAAACGTTTTTATAGAAATTACCGATGACTTAGAAGAAGATGAACTCTTGTCCATCTCCGGTATCGTTTGTATGATCAATCCACAAGGGGAAGTAGGTGGTCTGACAACAATTCTTGCTTCTTTTTTCTCTCTTTCCAATTCGGACAAATTCAGCCAGCCTCCTTTAACCAAGGAAATTCTTACCGTGAACATAAAAGTTCTGAGAATGACTAAACTAATAACAAAATAATGATTTAAAGTTTATCTAGAAATTGAAATCGAAATGTTTTCTCACTCTAGGAATAGAAATAGTAAAACAGTCACACTTATATAGTTGAGAAACTCACTTGAGTATTTTACACAGGGGAGATGAGTCGTTTGGACAACAATTAGGGGCTATTAACCATAAACCAATTAATTTTTGAAGAATATGTGTGGATACCTAGGCATAGATGAATGAGAAGTCTAATTAGAGACTGACACGTGTAAACAGAACTTACTTGTTACAGTTTTGACCTTTCAAAAAATTTCTAGCAATGACGAATCACTTCGGGCCCTGATCTGCTTTTTTCTATAATGGTTAGCTCCTACAAAATTTTTTGAAAAGATCCAAAAGGGCTAATGATGGGTTCAGATATTATTGGAAGTGCACTTTAGGACTATCTGAAGGGGTAATTAGGGCAGAATCAACAAAGTTTGATGGATGGACAGTGAGCTCAAATGGATTATGACTCAACTATGTGCTAAACCATTTATTGGTCTTGGGCTTTGAGTATTTAAGGCTGACCCGAATCCAAGATCTAACCCGAACGAGCCACGGGTCCTAAAACAAAAGTATAAATACCCCAACCAACCACATTAAATGGGTTGGACTTTCTCGTAGAAACATAATTACTAGCAAAGATCTCTCTTATCTCTCTACCTTCTACTTAAAAATTTAATACCCAGTTCATAAATTACCCAAAATACCCTTCAATTAGAAATCATCCACACTAACCATGATTTTAAAAAGGATTTTTTAGATTACATTACACCAAAAAATAGGTATGTAGTAGACCGCCGAAGATAAGATATCAAATATGTGAACTAGAGAAATCATTCTTTTCTTACAGTACATGTCAAAGATGGCGGAAACAAGATTTTGGTGCACTCAGAACATAGGTCACTACTAATAGTGGACCAAAAGGTTTTGAAGAAACTGGCGTTGAATCCATCCGACCCAAAGCTTTGTTATTATCAATGTTGAATATGAAATTTTTATCTTGTCATCTGTAATAAGACAAATAATATTAGCCTTGTCACTATGACTGACTCTTGTAATCGATGGATTGAATATGATATCCCACCACAGGTTTTGAGACAGTTGTGGAATAAAAAAAATTCGCAATCTCCAAACTTATGCTACGTCTCACACAACTTTTGTTTGAAAAGAGTTTCCTTTGTCTGATTTAGAAAAATAAAATTTTTAAAGATCTGAATATTTACGGAACATGGTTATCATTTTGGAGATCCAATGAAATATTGGTTTTTTATCATCAAAAAGATCTCCTTCACCAGAAGAAATGTATCCACTATTATGACTAAACAATCTACGGTTGCAGAACCTTAAAAAAGTACCTATCTTGGAAGTACTAAGAGATATCAGTATCGATGAAAATGAGGATTATATATCAATAAAGTTGAATTGCAAATACGATACATCAACTTATATAGAATAAAAGTGGTATGATTAAAAATAAAATAAAAACGATACATATATAGATATTCAACAAGAACCATCATTAACTAAATAAATATGTGGTCAATTTTAAATCCAATAACATAATTGGATTTATTGATTGAGATTTATTAACTAAATAAAAATATGTGGTCAATTTTAAATCCAATAACATAATTGGATTTATTGATTGAGATTTATTAACTAAATAAAAATATGTGATCAATTTTAAATCCAATAACATAATTGGATTTATTGATTGAGATTTATTAACTAAATAAAAATATGTGATCAATTTTAAATCCAATAACATAATTGGATTTATTGATTGAGATTTATTAACTAAATAAAAATATGTGATCAATTTTAAATCCAATAACATAATTGGATTTATTGATTGGAATCTTGAAACCACAACCAACTTGTTGTTCTTTACCTTAACAACAATAATATTAAAATTATTTATTCACCATTTTGTCATCCTAAATCACTATTATGTTTTGGATCCATTGAACATTTTTAAAATTTATACACATAAAAATTGGCCACCCATAAAAATAAAAATTTATTATTTTTATTTTCATACAATTTATTATTTTTATTTTCATACTTTACCTATAAACATCCGTGTATGAAAACGGAAATGTATTGTATTTTTATTTTTATTTTTGTATTTTAGCTATAACCATCCATGTATGAAAACGGAAATTTATTATATTTTATATATGCATTTTAGCCATAAAGTCGTGGAGCTTACATATATTGAAAAATGGCAAATCTATCCCATATAATCTTTAAGGCATCCTAGATTTGAAATTACTTAGTTTCGTTGAATTTTCAGTTGAAGAACATAAATATATAATAAAAAATAAATAAAAAAAGGTGAACCAATTTTATGTATTATGACTTAAGTATTTTTTATACACATTAAAAGAGGCGGCTTAGGCCCATACTACTAATTGAAGTAGTCTACTAAACATGCCAATCAATTTGGTAAGTGAACAATAATGATGCTTCTGGCCAGAGACTTTGTCAGTACATCGCAACATGATTACCAGTATGAAAATAAATGAATTCCATTTGGCATTCTATAATTATCTCACACAACTAAACGATGTGTAGGAGGTATTCGCTTCGTTTCACCACGATAAACAGTGTTTGATTATCGCTAGAGTTGTCAAACAGGCCCGTTAAACGGAACTGTGTTGAAAATTACGAGGCCATTTTTTTTTTGTAAATCTTGTAATCTCGACCAGCTCGAATATGTTATTATTTATTACATAGGAGATATTTCCGTTATTATTTATAAATTTGTATTACCTTATTATTTTAGTTTATCTTTTTTGTTATATATATATATATATATATATATATATATATATATATATTATTGGAAATATGTTTAGAACAAAAGTAAATATCTAATAAAAAATAAGTAAAAATGTGATCCTTTCACAAAACAAACAATACTTATAAAAATAAAAATAAATTGATAAAGATTAATTCGGTCAAAGATTTTTTTAATGCTGAAATCTACAACAAAAGTACGAGAAAATGCGATGAGAGATTACTCAAAAAAGGGAGTGGAGTTCGTGAATTTTTTTATATTTTTCTTTTTTTAAATATGGTAGAGCACTCCATCTAAATTAGAACGACAAATGTGGTTAAAACCGAAAGAGAAAGGGGTTCAAAAGATTGATAGAAATCTGGCAATGTGTAGTTATGATGGTCAACCTAGGCTAAGGAAAGGAAACTCAGCTTCCTAAAAGAAACCTCCCAAAGTAAATAGGAGAAGGGACACTCCGCCAAGAGGTTGATAAATAGTTTTGTGGAAACTATTACACAACTCACAGTCCGAAACTGTTGTATAACCCCAGAGATAAGGTTGTCTTTGGTAGAGAGCTTCACTTGGATGGGTAGCCACACAATGGAGAAATTATAGGAATATTAAACTTATTCCTAACAAGATTTGTAAGTATTGCTTATAGTAAATAACAACTATCTGTTTTGGATTTCAATTTTTGTTCACTCAACCAGAAAATAGGTCATGATATTGTTCCTCAAAACCATCATATCTTTTATAGTATCACCACCACGACCGGACGTGGGGGCTTTAATATGTTTACCATACTTTAATTCAACATTATTCTTAAATGATTTGAACATATCATTGGCTTCAGATTTATCATAAAGCAAATATAGACATCCATATCGTGGAAATTCATCTATGAATGAAATAAATTATTTTATCATTCCATGGTTGAATATAAAATATAACGTACATGTTTGTAAGGATCAATTCAAAGAAATATTTAGCATGTGAGAATTCAAGTCTTCTATGTTTGATATGTTTCTATTGATGCACCCAACTCGATTTTAAAAGTTGGTATAACCAAGGGGGCCTAATAGATCTTCAAAAACAAACATGTCAATCATATTTTTAGAGATACGACCTAAACGTCTATGCCAAAAAGAGGCTGAATATTTATAAGAAATTTTGTGTGCTATATTCGTGGAACTTGATAATTAATAACATTTCTCAATTTATATAAATAATCAACAGAATTAAGCACACATGTACCAACCAATATATTTTGAAATGAAGATGAAATTATTTTTTATCAAACAAACAAACATATCCAGTTTTGTTGAATAAAAAATGAAAGTAATTATAAAGAAAGAAACGAACAAAAAATATTTCAAATACAATACATGTACTGAATTTAAAAACAACTGAAAGTTACAAATGACTACCACGGTGTACGAAGCCCCGTCGACAATAAAACTCTGAATCTACCAATCAATAAGAGCTTGGTTCGGTTAAGCCCTACAAAAAACAAATGCGTAGTATGGTTGTTATATCAACCCATTATGTGTCCTTAGACACTTAATTTAAATTTTATTCTGAATTTAAAACTAAATAGAGCTTGCCTTTCTTGTCTATCCATGTCATCCACTTAGGGAAATCCATCTTTAAATGATCTGAAATCCTATAATTGAAATATGCTTAAACTTTTCTTTATCCTTAACTTTTTTTGGGTCACCCTCTTCTTGTCCAAATTATGAAGCTGAAGTTTGTGTAGCTAAAACTGAAGAATATTCAGAGAACTATTTTTACTGATATCAACCATATTGGCTTCGTTGCTCCCATGACCATTTTTTTTCTTTTTGATGCACAATGTTCAAAATGAGAGTTTTTATGTCCCATTTCTTATCAAGGCAATCATAGGTTATCTTTAAGACATTTAATCATGGGGGGAGAGCTATAAAAATGCAAGACACTATAACATTCTCTAGTAGCTCAATCTTTAGTGCCTTTCATTTCGCATGATTGTTAGCCATTTCTAAAATTTGATATATGATTGTCCCAGTTCCTATAAATTTTATTGTTGAGGGTTTACTAATCAGACTCCTAATTTCAACTTTGGGATATAGAAACATATATTTACTATTATCCATACCAGTGGTCTAAGAACTTAAGAAGGCTTGTGTGAGTCCACTTTGTAGGACATACCAGCTTAGTCAATTCAAACGCCTCCACCTCTTAAAGAAAATATTTTCATTAAGAGTGAACTTATCTCTAAGAGGGGTAGGTTTGTTCATCTAAAGGTAGTGGTCTATATTATTCAGTTTCAACAAGAGCAAAATCTTCATTTTCAGCTCTTTAAAATTTACACCGACTGTAAGAGAACCTGAGTGGTTATTCTTAGCTGAGAGTCGTATCTAAATAATCAAAGAATAGAATATGAATTACTGAAATAAATTCTGAAGGCATTCTAAATATAGTCTAGCATACGATCTGAAATTTATCAAGGTGTAAGTCATGAAATACATTTATATTAACTGACTTGTTGTGATCCTTAGCAAAAATGATAGGCGCTAGCGTATTACATATCACTTTTGAAGACAACACTTTAAGAAAAATAGTATTGGTTCAAGGTCATATATGAAAATAAGTAATTTTTCTGTAGGGGTTGTATTTGTTTATTTCATGGTATACTAAACTAAACATTAAAAACCGAAAACCTATTGGGCATGAGGATGGTACATTGGTAAGTTAGAGAGCTAGTCTACAAATTTTGTTATCTTGTTTTCTATAAAAGATGAATATATATGTATTATTGGTGGAATAAAAAAAACCATATGATGAAAATGGTTACTTAGTGAGATCACTGGTAAAGAGCATGAGTTTTAGAATGAGTTATGGTCTCGACTTAGGGGTTTCATCTACTGTAAGGTTTTGGTCTCAGAAAAGAGTTCAACGACTACAATATTATCAACTCATAGTAGTGAGGTTGCAGCCACTGTAGGGTTTCCGCTTCCGCAACGAGTTCAATCTTGTCACAAGTGAAGTTCTTATATAAGAGGTTAATTCATGACATAATTTAAGTCTCACACTTGGGAAGCTTCAAAGCTTTGGTTGATTAGGGAATCCGTCTGAAACTTGATTCGATATTTTGTTTATGATGTAAACAGATAATAATTGGGCTGCAACGGTACAGGTTTTTTATAACTAATTGGGAGTATGATTTAATCATAATCATTTATCAGAATACAATACAAGTTGCTTATAAATGCATATTGTACTATTTGATTATAACCATTGATCTTAATAATAGTACATATTGTTATAACAACCTCAGTTTCCTATTGTGAGCATGGTGTATGTTTTTCTTACTTTACACCTCATTTAAGCTCCTCAACATATCTTGGAGGGGCGCTTGTATAAAGATAACTAAGAAAGCATTCTTATTTACTACAAATTTTTAGAGAGAAAGTCTTTGTTTGTTTGAAGACGTATTGAAGAAATTGGTTGATTTTAAAATCTAAGATATTCTTTTTAAAGAAACATTAGAAAGACATAAGATAAATATTAAGAGGTGAAAAATACCATTAAACACTTGATACTCTATTTTGAGAAGTTTTGAACAATACGTATTTGATTTTATTTCTTATTCTCTTAAATTTATTGTAACTATTCCATCGATAAAATCATATATATTGCTCGTAGATGTAGGATTTCTCCATAATCTGAATCACATAAATCTTTTGGTGTTTCAATTTATGTTTCTGTTAAGCTTTTCATAATGCACGAACTTATGTGTTATTGGGAGAAACTTAAGTATTGTTTGTTGGCTAAATGCACCAAATAGTTATTCTTAAACATGCATCGACCAACTTCAACTACAACAACTTACAAAAATTAGCGTGCATTGAATTGTGGAAACATAAAACCAAATTTATTAAAAAATAGTCATTTGAATTTACAAAAATACATTTAAATTATATTGATGATAAATAGTACAAAATCACACTAGTACAGTAACTCCATAAAAATAATAATAGTAAGAATTATTCTCATTAGATCACTAATTGATTTTATTTATTTATCTTAATATATATATATATATATATATATATATATATATATATATATATATATATATATATATTTGTTGCTATTTGATAGTTAGTAAATCTTTTAATAATATATAACGTATCATATTTTTATTATGATAAATTTATTAGTTAAATAATTATTTTTCGAAACCAAAATAATAATACACTAACTTCTAATCAGAAGTTTAGTAAATTTTTACTTTTTAAAAATACCTTATAACTAAATGTAATAAAAATTATCATATTTAATAAATTAGTATATTATAACTTTTCTCAATAAAAACATTAAGTTTTTCCATGATAAAATACAGTAAAAGAAAATGACCAAATTGCATGAAAAACAATACAAATTTGTGGGACATTTTACGAGATCAAGAACAATGAATGAGAGAGAATTACAGAGTGAAAGACATAGGTACAAACAATGAGTAATACATGACTTAAAAACTTAAAAATCCTCGACTCATAGAAAAAATCTAAACATATGACTTAAATTTCATGGACTTAAACTTAGGATATAACAAATAATAATATAAGTTCCAGTGTTATTGTTTAACAGATGGGGTTGGCAATGAAAATAGAAAAATTAAGGGTAGAGAAGCAGCATCATTAATGAGCTAAAATAAAATATAAATAGACACACAAGACACTCCAAAAATAAGATAATACACCCATACCAAGTGAGAAAGCGAGATACTTGACCAACCTGATCGACACCACGAAATTCTTCGTAGATAAGATCTGCACTGAAAGAGAGGATTTGAAGAACTCAAGGAAAGTGGTACCGGTAATGATGAGGAGAAGATGGTTGAAGGAAAGGGTGGCTTCTCACGAGTTGATTTAGGGTTGACGAATTGATTTAGGGTTTGTCTGAAAGAGTTTGGAAGAGAGATGGCTGAGTAGAGAACTTTTATATGTTTGGATCATGTATCTGACCGGGTTAGTATGGAAATCGGGTCTCAGCCCATGTTCTCTCACAAGCTCTCTTTGTTTTGAATGGAACTCCATCTCAGGACAAAGTCACAATATTAAGTTACTCTTAATAAATCAACGTAACAAATTATTGTTACATAACAAACTTAGTGAACCTGTATAAATAAGTGTACAAAGCAGTTACATGAAAATTGAATAAGAGTTTACAATTTCTTCTATTTCCTTTCGGATTTCACTTGGTATCAGAGTAGTGTTTCTTCAATGGCTGAAACTTATTCTACATCTTTCAACTCAGGATCAACTGATCAAGCTTTCTCTCCAATGGATAACCAGCTAAGCAACAAAAACATGTAGTTGAATCAGATAAGTACCTCTAACAGCTTGACACTAGACATGATTAATTTCCTACTGTGGTAGACTATGGTGTTACCCATCATTGGTGAGGTTTATTTTCGTTTGAGGGTAATTTTGTCCAGATTTTTGTGGTATTTTGAAGGTATTTAATGTTTGGATAGAGTGCAGAGGGAGAATTGAGCTTCCTGGTTGTATTTAATTTTTATTATCCTCATTTAATGTAGGTGGTTGGGTATTTATACCCTTTATCTTTGGGCCACATGGGCTTTCGGGTTGTGTTAATGGATTCAGGTTGAGTTTAAAGACCCATTGGTTTTAAGTAAGCAAGTAATCAGCTTAGTCATGAAGTGATTAAGTTTTTAATACTTTAGTTATGTTCGGACAGTTTAGTAAGTGGAGGTTGTTCGAACTGCCTCTGTCCGGTTAGATGGATGTTGTCTGAACTGCCCCTGTTCGATCCTCATAAAAAGTGGTGACAAAATCCGGACTCATCAATCATAAGGGGTAACAAGCTGGGAGGGTTTATCAATAGTGAGAAACTATGTCCTCCCAAGATGTTAAATAGTCTTGATGGAGTAGTGACTGAAAATATTAAATACGATAACTGGATAGGAAATGACCAGTTATTGTTGGGATGGCTCTATAGCACTATGAGCCCTGAGATAGAATCCCAAGTAATGGAGGAAGAAACCTCCAAGGGCCTTTGGAATGCCATAGTATAGTTATCTGGTTCCCAAACAAATTCGAGAGTGACTTTCTTCAAAGCAGAGTTCCAAAAGACTAGGAAAGGAAACCTATAAATGGAGGATTATCTAGCTAGAATGAAACATATTTCTGATAGCCTAACTTTAGCAGGTTCTCCTGTGTCATTGGATGATTTTGTGCCTCAGGTGTTAGCTGGCCTAGACACAAAGTATAATCCTATTGTTGTTCATCGAACAAATAAGAAAGTGAAAAATTGGGTTGACCTTCAAACTACTCTATTGACGTATGAGAATAGACTGGATCATCTAGGGAAGCTTCTGCTTTCTATGGCTAACGTTAACTCGACTTCAGTAAACAAGACAGACTCTAGGCCGTTTGGCAACAACAACTACAATTCTAATTCAAGAAATATAAGCATAGGATAGGGTAGGGGTGCCTATAGAGGAAGCTCCTTTTGAGGACGAAGTCTCCGGGAAAACAAGTGAGGCTGCTGCTGCCAAGAAGGACAAAGGCAATGAGAAGCTATGCTTAAAGCATCCGGATTTGCCGGAGAGTCTTAAGGGAAAAGTGGGACCTTACTTCCACAAGGTAAGTGTCAAATATCTTCTAGCTTTGCAAAAACATAATTATGCTTTCATCTATACTGCTGAATTGGGTCGGATGCGAACAAAATGGGGGATCCCGGAGAATGTCAAAATAAGAATTCCGGTGGATCCGGAGACACCGATGGACTGCAAGATCAGTGAAACAGTTTTCGTCACTGAGCTCTTCAACTGGGGACTAAGGTTTCCCTTAGACCCGGAGATAGTCAAATACTTTCACCTCATCAAACTCTGCCCAAGCCAACTGAGCCCCAATGCATGGTACACTCTCATGGCCTGTATCATGGCCTCCAAGCTCTCCGGAATTCCTCTTCCAATGGAGCAGTTTGCATCTGTGGCCAGCCTCTGCAGAAACCACCATATCCCCTTCTATCACTTCCACACGGGTGATAATTACAAAGTAGTGGACGACCTGCTCGAGTCGGAAAGGAATTGGAAGACTCAATTCTTGTTTGTGAGTGGCGCCTGGGAGAATGGGAGGAAGATTAAAACCGGTGTCAACCCGAGCCTCCTTACCAGCAGATGGCGAAGCGATGGTAAGAATCCCATCTTACATTCCCATCACAAGCGATGGTAAGGACTTCAGTGACTACTTGAAGGCTGGGCAGACTACTTGCACCAAGCTAAATGCTTGGGCTGCTGAGAAGTGGGGGAATCACTTCCATAATGCTTTCACTGGAGGCAATCTAGCAAGGTCCTACCTATGGAATACTACTGACCGGAGGGACTTATCCTAGGAGGAACTTACCACCCCACCCCCTCTGAAAGTAGTCCTCAAAAGAACACACGCGCCAGATGGGGCATTGTATATTCCCGGTAGAGCCAAATCCCCAAGTAAGATGAAGGGCAAGAAAGGTAAAGGCAACCAGAGTACGGTTGAAGCCAATCCCACCGAAGTGGAGGAAGCTGCCCCAACAAACCAAGAGGGGCCAGATCAAGGACAGATTGATGCTGCTCTTCTAGAAATAGTGGAGCATAAAAGTACTAGGGAAGTTTCAGGATCTCCAAAACCTCCAAAGGTTCCTAAGAAAGATAGGAAACGGGGAGCAGAGGGCAAGGACAGGGAGGCCAAGAAGAAGAAAATCTCCAAGGGTGATGAGACTGCCCTCCTACTGACCCCACTCATGCAGAAGGCATCCCCAGTGACTTTCAAACCGGAGGGGGTGCAGGAGGAGATATCGGCATCGATGGTGTTGATATTAGTAGTCTTGAAGAGATTGGTCTTTACTTCGAAAACCTCCCTAAGGATGATTTTGCTGGGCCTTATCTCCCCCCGAGTTCTTCAAACATTGTTACCTTCAATGGTAAGTCTTTCTCTGTCTCAAGCGAAAGAGATGTCATAGCTCACTCTATATTAAGTAATATTCAGCCAATGCTTAAATTGAAGAAGTAAGTACGGGGTCAATCAGCCATCATTACTGCCCTTAATTCTGACAAAGAGAAATTGTCTGGTGACCTTCTCACTACCAATCAAAATGCTGACGTTTTGAAGAGGGAAAATGAGGAGTTGAAGAAACACCAGGAGGATTGGGCCACAAAGGTTTCCACCTTGAAAGAAGATACTATCAAAGAACTCCAAACAAAGCAATTCGGGTTGGAGAAAGATCTCTCTTCTTCGAAAGAGGAGGTGAAGGCTAGCGACAGGGTCATTCATACTTTGACCGATGACAAGATCTAGCTCGAGGACTCGGTGTCCAAGGCTGCACAAGAAAAAGCTGATTTGCTAAGGGAGCAAGAGGCAAATATCCAAGCTAGGATTGATGCTTATAGTAACCAAGTGATAGATACTCAGGAAGAAAAGTATGCCAAAGTGAAGTCGGACATGGTCTTGCTCTTTCATGAGAAATTTTCGAAGAGGAATATGGGAGATTTATGGACTTTTGTAGAGTACGAAGACCTTCCCTTCCACACGATGGCTGATGGTGACAAGCATGATAACTCCAGTGCTGACTCATCCGATGAAGAAGAGAACACCGGGGAGAGTCCATATGAGGAAAATGACGACCTCAAGAAGAAGAAAACTAGTGAGGCTGAGCCATCTTCAAAGGCTCAATCTTAGAGTATCAATTATCTTTTCACTTTTGTTTTGATTGAACCAAAGTCCTTGGATGGCCAAGGCATTTTTTGTAACTGTGTCTGGTTCTTGACCGGATAAATCTTTTTTGTTCTGACAATTTAAAGTCCTTGGATGGCCAAGGCACTTCGTATATTTTAATATGTAGCTTTATTTTGCACAACTCTTGCACAGTTTTTCAATTTTGGTGGTTGATTTTTAAACAGCCCTTGGTTATTTCATAAGTGTTTTAACGTGAGAGTGTTTAAATTCTCCGATAACAAATGATTAAGTAGTCATCACTCCTTCAACTTAATCCGACCTGTTTAAATAAAAACTTTACCGAAATTTATTAAGTGAAAACACTCCGGATTTTTAAGAAGGCATCAAATTTTATAAAAGAGCCCGGACACCTGATTAAAACCTCCCTGGGCCACCAGGGTAGGAAAGAGTATGCCCCCAAATATTTACATGAACTTGTAAACAAGTAAATATTTACATAGTTTCTATTCCAAGTACAACCGGAGGTGTTCAATATTCCAAGGGTGATTCAAAATCCTTCCATCTTTGTCTTGGAGCTGGTATGTCCCAGGCTTAAGCTTTTCAAATGACCACATAGGGTCCTTCCCAAGTTGGACCTAACTTACCGAACTACTTCTGTTTAGTGTGTAGGAAAACTTTTCTTAACACCTTATCCCCCGGTTGAAAATCCCTTATCTTAATTTTAGAAGTGAACCTGCTTCTCATCAAACCTTGATAGTGTACAGCTCTAAGGTGAGCCTTAACTCTTCTTTCCTCTATTAAGTCAAGTTGGCCTCTGATAGCCACCTCGTTAGCGTGTTCGGAAAAATTATGAACTCGAAATGAAGGGAAAGTAGCTTCTATGGGAGCTATGGCATCCATCCCATATACTAAGGCAAAGAGAGACTCTTGTGTTGCAGCCCCGGGAGTGGTCCGGTAAGCCCACAAAACTTCTAGCAAATGACTAGGCCATTTCCCAGCAGCCTCTTCTAAATTCTTCTTCAGACCGGACAGTATTGTCCTGTTGGCCACTTCGACCTGACCATTTGCTTGTGGGTGGAAAGGGGAAGAGAAGTAATGTTGTATGCCTCTAGAGACACACAAACTCTCCATTTCCTTGTTGTCGAACTGTGGTCCATTGTCTGTTGTTATCTTTTGTGGAATTCCAAATCTGCAACAGATATTGGATAAAATGAATTTTATAACAGTTTTTGACATTGTACCTGCCAACAAAGCTGCTTCGATCCACTTCGAAAAGTAATCAATAGCGACGATTATAGTTCTGCGCCCTCCGGACGCCATGGGTAGAGATCCCACTAAATCCAACCCCCATCGAGCAAAAGGTATTGGCTTAGTAATTGACTCTAAAGGGATGGTTGGGATATGAATTTCATTGCTATATCTCTGGCATGGGTCACACCTCCTCACCAACTCCTTAACATCTTGCATTATAGAGGGCCAATAATACCCAGCTAACAAAACTGTCCTTGTTAGAGACCTGAATCGACAGTGCGCTGATCCCTCACCATCATGTAGTTTGTAGAGCACTATTTGAGATTCGTCGACCCCCAAACATCGTAAGAGGGGTTTACTATAAGACTTCTTATAAATAATATCTCTTAGGATGACAAAACCACGAGCCTTGTACTTTACTTTTCTTGCTATTGATTTATCCGGAGGCAAGATGCCATCTGAGAGATATTGAAGGAGAGGAAATCTCCAATCTTGAGACTGTTTTATCTATATATCGAAACTTTCTTCTTCATTACCCATACTGATTTGTATGGATGGGCACTCCAGCACATGAATCCAAGGTTAGGACTCAGTATAGGCTATGGTTTCCAAGGAGTCTGCCAGTATATTTTCTGTCCGGGGTATGTGTTCATAGATGACGCTCTTGAAATTAAGTGCCACTTCTTTAAGAAGAAGTAAGTATTTAACCAACTGGTCCTTTTTGGCTTCGGATTGACCTTGTGCATGATGGATAAGCAACTGAGAATCGCTCATCAACTTGACCCTTTTGGCTCCACAAATAAGAGCTAATTTCAAACCAGCTATAGCAGCTTCATATTCAGACTCATTATTAGAAGCCCTGAAAGCAAAACATATAACTTGATACATTCTGTCACCGTACGGAGAGGTCAAACATACCCCAGTACCACATCCCGTGGTACTTGATCCACCATCAGTCCGGATGACCCAGAATTTTTTGTCTTTCACATCAGTGGTTTGCCTTGTATCCTTGTCTGAGTGAAATTCAACTAAGAAATCCGCCACCGCTTGGGCTTTGATTACTATTCGGGGAGAAAAATAAATATCGAAGTCTCCCAATTCTACGGACCACTTAGTCATTCTACTTGAAATGTCTTCCTTTTGACGAACGTTTTTTAAGGGAAAAGACGTCCGGACAATAATAGGATGAGCCTGCATATAAGGCCTCATCTTCCTCGCTGCAATCACCAGGGCTAATGCTAATTTTTCAAGCTTCAGATAGCGTTTTTCTGCATCTATCAAGCTCTTGCTGATGTAATACACCGGACGAGGATAATTATCCACTTCCCTTACCAATACTGAACTTATGGCACAATCAGAGACTGCCAAATATACGAAGAGAGTTTCTCCATCAACGGGTTTAGACAAAGTCTTGGGGGAAGACAAGTGCTTTTTAATCTCATCGAAGGCCTCATCACACTGTGGGGACCAATTGAAATCTTTTGCACCTTTCAAAGTTTGAAAAAATGGCGCGCACTTGTCCGAAGACCTTGAAATAAAACGGTTTAGTGCAGCCAGCCTCCCAGTCAATCGTTGTACTTCTTTATTATTATGAGGAGGCTCCATCTGCAGTAAAGCATTAAGTTGGTCCGGATCAGGCTGTATCCCTTGCTCACTTATCACATACCCCAAGAATTTGCCGGACTGCACTCTAAAGACACATTTTTCGGGGTTTAATTTCAAATTCACTTTCACTAAGTTAGCAAAAGTTTCTCGGAGATCTGCTAAGTGCAGCTCTTCATCCACACTTTTCACCATCATATAGTCGATGTATACTTCCATGTTTCTTCCAATTTGATCAGCAAAAGCCTTATTTACCAACCTCTAATAAGTAGCCCCAGCATTTTTTACCCAAACGGCATCACCTTGTAACAATGAAGGCCCCTATCAGTACCAAACGTAGTATGCTCCTGATCTTTTGGATCCACTTGAATCTGATTATACCCGGAGAAGGCGTCCATAAAAGATAGTAGCTTGTTTCCAGATATGGAATCCACCAACTGATTAATCCGGGGGACTAGGTATAAATCCTTTGGACAGGCTCTGTTGAGATGTAAAATCGATACACATATGCCACTTGCCATTTTTCTTTTTCACCAATACCGGGTTGGATGTCCATAAAGGGTACTGAGACTCCTTTATGTGCCCCATTTTAGTAAGCCTGTCAACTTCTTGAACTATAACATCAGCCTTTTCCTTAGAAAAAGCTCTTCTCTTTTGTATCACAGGCGCTACGCCCCTCCGGATGGATAGTTGGTGTGACATAATATCTGCTGGTACTCCGGTAACATCAGCATTGCACCAAACAAAAACATGATGATGGTCTTTTAAGAACTTTAACATTTTATCCTTTAATTCTACTGTCATCTTGGATCGTATCTTGACATTTTTTCCTTCAGCCAAAGAATGTGTTTCAACTTCTTCAATCGGTATTAAAACTCCAGGGGTCTCTCTAGGGTCATCAATTTCACCCTCACCCCCAAAAAGCCCCTCAAACTGATATTCCTCATTTATACGAACTGCCTCCAACGTCCGAGGAGCCAGTGGTGTTGCATAACACTCTCTTGCTACCTTCTGGCTGCTCCGAACAACTCCCACTTGTCCTTGCACAGCATATTTCAAACATTGGTGGACTGTTGAGGCCACTGCATGTATCCTAGAGAGCCAAGACCTCCCCAGTATAGCATTATAGCAAGTGGGACAATCTACTACGACGAACAGTATTCTAACCATCTTTTTAAAAGGTCGTTTGCCCAACAAAACCTCCTCATTGAACTCCCCGATCACATCTGCTGAGTTTCCAGTGAAACCCACAATTGATTTACTACTGTATTTTTCATCTTTTTGTAAGAAGTTAAAAAGAGAATATTGGCAGAACTTCCGATGTACACAAAAATTCTCCTTACGTCATTGCCCCCGATGGATGCTCCTATGACAACAGCATCTTCATGAGGACGTGCTATATCCCTCAAGTCATCCTCATCGAAAACAATGAAAAGAAATGGGATATGAGATTGATAGGAAGTCATGCCTCCTTCCAATTGGATAGCTAGAGTATGAAAATACCTCTTTCTCGAAGAAGCAATTGGTGGTGTCATGGTGTCTCCTCCAAAAATTGTGAGTGATTCAAAAAAGTTAATAAGCTCGGACACTATCTTGCAACGTTCCTCAATGGCACCCACTCTATTCCGAGTCGGATTAGGGTCCAAGTACTCTGACTCTACATCGAATCTCTCGATTATCACCATAGCCCCTTCCGGAGCCGATGTGCATGCATTGTTTGGGCCAACCCAATGAGTGTTATCAGGCCTATTTCCTCCTCTTCTTTTAACATATGCTCCCAACTTTCCTCTTTCAATTAAATTCTGGACTTCTTGCTTCAAAGCAATACAATCCTCAGTGGTATGGCTAGTATCATTATGATACTAACAGAAACAATTGTTACGGCTCTCCCTAGGAGATTGTAACACAGCCGGCCTTCTATAATGTACTTCGTCTTTAGTTTTGTCATAAATGGTGGCTACGTTTTCTTTTAATTCTGCAAACCACCCTGGTTGAACCCAAGGTCCTCGCTTATTTCTAGATTGTTGACTTTGTGCTGGAGCAGCTGGCTGAGACTGAGCTTTGGCTCTGTTATGACTCTGCCCGGCCTCCCTGGTCTTGTTCCCGAACTGGTTTTGGTTTGGATTCGGTGCAGCCGAAGCAGATCTCACCTGCATGTGCACCCTTGTTTTCTTTGTTTCATCAACATTAATATGCTTTCCAACTTGATTCAGCAGACCTCCCCATGTCATGGCCTTCTTTCTGGTTACTGAATCAGCCAGGTTTCCAGGGTTTAAGCCCTGCCTCAAAGAAGCTATTGCTACTTGTTCAAAGCAATCAGCCAACCCATTTTTGGTGTTTACAAAACAACTTATGTATTCTATTAGAGATTCGTTCGGTTCTTGGGCACAATGGATGATTGTGTCTCCATTGCCCTTTACCTCCTTACTTCCAACAAACTGTTTTCGAAAAGCCACCCAAAAAGTATCAAAATTTCTGATGCAGCCTTGTGGCAAATTGTTGTACCACTTCAGGGTACTCCCCATAAATGATTGGGAGAATGCTCTACAAAACAACTTGTCATCATCATCAAAATTCATCATGAAATTTTTGAACTGTTCCAAGTGGTTGTCCGGGTCTTTACTGCCATCGTATTTTTCCATTTTTGTACTGTCAAACGTCTTAGGAAGGTTCCCGGACAGGATCTTGGAGGACAATGGAGATTGTCTCCAATTCCAGCCACGACTGAAGGCGGTATCCTCATTAGGAGTTGCAAAGATACCTGGTTCATCATGGAAGGCAAAAAGATCCATCACCATCCGATCTACGTGTCTCCGGCTATGAGACGATCCTTTGCCTATATGCCTCTTTAACTTTCCATGACTATCCCTTTTTCTTGAATATTTTTGACTAACTTTTGTTTATTTTTCGAACGGCCTTCATCACTGTTGGATGACAGGGATTCTTCGACTCCATCTTCGCCTGACGAGCTGCTGGAAGATTCTGAGTCTGAATCAGAACTCTCCACCGGTTTAGACCGGTGAGACTTTTTTGAGCTAACATGAGTCTTCTTCGTGCTCATATGGGTTTTTGAGGGCTCATGCTCTCTAGGGTTATCAGTATGATGAGCAACTGATGCCTTTGATTTTTCTTTTATGCCCATCTTTGCCATTTCTGCCCTCAGAGCCTCTATTTCAACTCTTAACCTATCACGTTCCTCCATCGTGTATTCATCATTTTCACCCACCACTTCTGCCAAAGCTGGCGGTATTTCTTGCACGTCCGGATTCATCCGAACTGGTTTTTCTGATGGTTTTGAATGCTAGATTCAGGCACCGTCGTGCTCCCACTGTGGTCGCCAATTTGGTGAGGTTTATTTTCGTTTGAGGGTAATTTTTTCCAGAGTTTTGTGGTATTTTAAAGGTATTTAATGTTTGGATAGAGTGTAGAGGGAGAATTGAGCTTCCTGGTTGTATTTAATTTTCATTACCCTCATTTAATGTAGGTAGTTGGGTATTTATACCCTTTATCTTTGGGCCACATGAGCTTTTGGGTTGTGTTAATGGATTTGGGTCGAGTTTAAAGACCCATTGGTTTTAAGTAAGCAAGTAATCAGCTTAGTTATGAAGTGATTAAGTTTTTAATACTTTAGTTCTGTTCGGACAATTCAGTAAGTGGAGGTTGTTCGAACTGCCTCTGTCCGGTTAGATGGATGTTGTCTGAACTGCCCCTGTCTGATCCTCATAAAAAGTGGTGACAAAATCCGGACTCATCAATCATAAGGGGTAACAAGCTGGGAGGGTTTATCAATGGTGAGAAACTATGTCCTCCCAAGATGTTAAATAGTCATGATGGAGCAGTGACTGAAAATATTAAATACGATAACTGGATAGGAAAGGACCAGTTATTGTTGGGATGGCTCTATAGCACTATGAGCCCTGAATTAGAATCCCAAGTAATGGAGGAAGAAACCTCCAAGGGCCTTTGGAATGCTATAGTCTAGTTATCTGGTTCCCAAACAAATTGTAGAGTGACTTTCTTCAAAGCAGAGTTCCAAAGGACTAGGAAAGGAAACCTATCAATGGAGGATTATCTAGCTAGATTGAAACATATTTCTGATAGCCTAACTTTAGCAGGTTCCCCTGTGTCATTGGATGATTTGGTGCCTCGGGTGTTAGCTGGCCTAGACACAAATTATAATCCTATTGTTGTTCATCGAACAAATAAGAAAGTGAAAAATTGGGTTGACCTTCAAACTACTCTATTGACGTATGAGAATAGACTGGATCATCTAGGCAAGCTTCTGCTTTTTATGGCTAACGTTAACTCGACTTTAGTAAACAAGACAGACTCTAGGCCGTTTGGCAACAACAACTATAATTCTAATTCAAGAAATATAAGCAGAGGATAGGGTAGGGGTGCCTATAGAGGAAGGTACTCACAGAACTACTTTAATAACTATAGGGGCAGAGGATCTTACGAAGGAAGATGCAGATTTAACTCTAATAATAAACCTATTTACCAGATATATGGAAAGTATTGTCATAGGGGTGCCTATTGCTACTTTAGGGATGATCCGAGTATGATCGGCCAACTTCCAACTGATCTATACAAGAATGTTTAAGATTAGAATGTATTTACTGTATCTCAAGAGTTTGGAGGTGCAGATGAAGGCTGGTACTTGGACAGTGGTGCTAGTCACTATGTCACTAATTTAGCTAAGATGATGTACCAAAATTCAGAATACTCAAGTATTAAGTCTGTGGCAGTATGTAATGGTACCAAACTTAGTATTACACACATTGGATAGACTTTTCTACCTACTAAAACTAACCAAAATGTTCATCTAAATAGCATTCTACATGTACCTCAGATTAATAAAAATATGTTA
This sequence comes from Limnanthes douglasii subsp. nivea, assembly GCA_036936605.1. Classification (NCBI taxonomy): domain Eukaryota; kingdom Viridiplantae; phylum Streptophyta; class Magnoliopsida; order Brassicales; family Limnanthaceae; genus Limnanthes; species Limnanthes douglasii. The sequence continues at coordinate 147,689,459 of JAUPFV010000001.1, read as the reverse complement.
TCTGTTTTTCAACTCATCTCACATAACAACATATTTCTTGATTTTCATAACTCTAAGTGTTTTGTGAAGGACAAGACAATAGAGAGGACTCTTCTTATAGGGAAGGTTGAGAAGGACTTGTATAGGTTGGAAGGCTCACCTGGTTCTAATCATTCTAAGGCTGAAATTCTAAAGTGTTCTCCTAGAGTCTCGAATGTGTCTGTTCTGTCTAGTTCTTCAAATTCCCTAAATAAGGGTTGGCATAGGAGGTTAGGCCACCCTTATGTAAGAGTAATGTCTATTGCTATGAGAAAGTGTAATATTTCTGTTGGTTCTAATAATGAGAAAATCGTTTGTGATGACTACCAATTAGGAAACTCACATTCTCTTCCCTATTCTAGATTTGTTTCTCATTCCACTAATATTCTAGATCTCATACACTCTAACATATGGGGGCTACTCTTGTTATTTCTAAGACTGGGTACATGTTTTATATTCAATTTTTGTATGACTATTGAAGGTTTACTTGGTTGTACCCATTAAGACTCAAAAGTGATGTTGTACATGTCTTTAAAGAGTTTAAAACTCTGGTGGAAAATCAACTTGATAGGAAAATTAAACAGTTTAGTCTCACTAGGGGGTGAGTTCAGGCATTTTTTATTTTTAGCAACAATGCCTCACCTAATATTACTCAGCCAACACACACCACAAACTTACCTCACCAAAACTTATATGTTAGACAAAGCTCTCCCTAGCCTGTTTTGCTCCCTTCTTCACCCCATCTGGAAACATTACCTTGTCAAACCAAAACTCTGTCACAAAACAATTACATGGACCATAGTTAGTAATTGAATTACCTGTTGACAATAGTAATTCCGACCTCCAAACCCAAAACGTATCTAATACCACTCCATGGTTACTAGTGCCAAAGCCGGCATTTTTAAACCTAAGGTTGTTTATTCTGGTGTGGTAACTATACCTACTGCTACTGGCACAGAACCTACAAAGTTTTATGAGGTTGTTTATATTCCTTAGTGGTCTCAAGCTATGCAAACATAATATGATACTCTAATGGCTAATCACACTTGGTCTCTGGTTCTACACACAGATAATATGAGCTTGGTAGACTCTAAATGGGTGTACAAGTTAAAGTATAACCCAAATGGGTCTGTTTGAAGGTGTAAGGCCATGTTTGTGGCTAAAGGGTTTCATCAGCAACTTGGAATTGACTTCACAAAGACTTTTAGTCATGTTATTAAATCCTCCACCATAAGGCGTGTGTCAACATTGGCTCTTTCTAGGGATTCGACTATATGGCAGTTGGATATCAACAATGTCCTCTTGAATGATGACCTAAAAGAACAAGTTTTTATGGTACAACCTCAAGGTTTTGTTGACCTGAAGTTTTCTAATCATGTATGTAAATTACACAAAGCCCTGTATGGATTAAAGCAAACTCCTCGAGTCTGGTATTCCAAGTTGAAGGATATATTTCTTATGTGGGGATTTAAGAACTCGAAGGCATATTATTCTATGTTTTTATTAATGACTAATGATGTTTCAATTATTATCGTGGTTTACTTTGATGACATTATAGTCACAGGTAATAGCTCTAACTATCTGAATAAATTCTAAATTTGCACTCAAGGATATGGGGTGTCTTAAACTATTTCTGCAAATACCCGATTCACCCCTATGTGTGTCACCCCATCTATATTCAAATTTGATGGTCAAATTCTTAAGTGTCCGACAAGGTATAAAAGTATATTAGGCTCCTTACAATATTTACTACATACTCGACCAGACATTGCCTTTGTTGTCAATAAAATGAGACAGTTCCAGCAATGTACAACTACTACTCATCTACAAATTTTAAGAAGGATTTTGCGTTACTTATCTGGGAAGACTTCGTTGGGGATTCATATTAAGCCTAGTGATGACCATCAGCTCACTGGCTTCACTGATGCAGATTGGGCTAGCTCTGTGGATCATCGTCGATCTGTTGGAAGCTACTGCATTTTTTTGACACTTTGGTCTCATGGTCTTCAATGAAACAGGGTGTGGTGTCTTGATCCAGCACAGAATTTGAGTAGCGATCATTAGTTAACCTTTCTGTAGAACTAATTTGGATGCGCTCTGTTCTGTATTGAATTGGTCTTCCTCTTCATCAACCTCCGGTTATCTGGTGTGATAACCTTGGAGCGGCTTCCTTGCCGCCTAATCATTTGTTTCATTCTCTGACAAAATACGTCAAGATTAACTCTCACGTTTTTCGCGATCAGGTAGTTTAGGGCTCTCTGGATATTCGTTATATTCCTTCACATGATCATGTCGCTGACTTTCTCACCAAACCTTTGTCTCAGCCTCGTGTTCTTTTCTTGAGGGTCAAACTTGGCCTCAGTGTTCCTTCATTTCGTTGGAGGGGGAAGTCAACAAAAATGGTATTGGTGATGATGAGGAGAAAATGGTTGAAGGAAAGGATAGCTACTCACGAGTTGATTTAGGGTTTACGAATTGATTTAGGGTTTGTCTGAAATATTTTGGAAGAAATATAGTTGAGTAGAGAAATTTTATATGTTGGATCATGTATTGGACCGGGTTAGCATAGAAACCGGATATCAACCCATGCTCTCTCACGAGCTCTCTCTATTTTGAATTGAACTTCATCTGAGGTCCAAGTCACAATATTAAATTACTCTTAATAAATTAATGCAACAATAAATGTAACAAATTATTGTTACATAACCAACTTAGTGAACCTGTATAAATAAGTGTACAAAGCAGTTACGTGAAAACTAAATAAGAATTCACAATTTCTTATATTTCCTTCTTGATTTCACTGAAGATGGACTAAAGAGAGTCACATGATCCAAAAAGTAAAAAAAAAGATAACATACTTTGTAGTTATTTTCTGGTCTAACTAGGATAGTAATATCAAGATAAACCTTGTCGTCTTGCAAACCGAAAAAAAAAAACAAAAAGGAATAAACATTAGGGGTTGAGACAATTAAGGCAACAAGTAGATTAACTAGAGAAAAACAAAAATCTTTTTCAATATAATAATAGAAATAACACTTAAAGGAACATCGGCTCAACAAAAATAGGATATTTTCCATGAGGGAAGAACAAGAGAGGGTAGAAATGGATTTTTATGGGTTTCTTAAGTGGAAGAACAAAATATGGTAGAAATTAAGTTTTTAATGAGTTTTTAAGTGGAAGAACAAGATAGAGTAGAAATAGAGGGTTGGAAGCAACTAAACTAGTAATGCGATTTTACTTAGGTTTTTTACTAGAAGAATAAAAAAGGGTAAAAACAAATGTTTGAAGCAAGTGATGCAACATTGAGAGTATTAAAAAAATATTTTGTTCATAGTGACTTAACTAAAATAGAGTATTAAAATGATAGAAACAAACTTCTACAAGGAGCTCAAACAACAATAGGTTTACTAACAAAATAAAAGTTTTTCATTAAAACTTTGAAAAACAAATGAGAGAGTTTATTCTCTAAACTTAGTATGATATAATCTTTGATAATATATATTATATTTTTTTTATATATATTCATCTCCTATTAATTTAAATTAGATGAAACCCACAGGTAGCGTTGCTGCAGAAATATAACATTTTATAGTTTACAAAAATAAAAAATAAAATATAAAAAATAATTAAATATTGAGTACAGTATTAAAATAAAAAAAATATACAATATTCAATATTAATTTTTTTTTTTAAGTGAACAAAACATTATTGAATTATATGATGGAACAATTCGAAGTACTAAAAATACTTGAAATTCATTGAAGCGTCAAACCAAATTTTGAGCGCTAAAATAGAAAAAAACGAGATGAAACTCTTTCCTTCGATTTCCAAGCTTGAACCTAGTAGAATCCTTTAATCCATAGCTAATCTTCTATTATCGAAAAAATCATTCGCAACAACCAGAGAGAAGCCAAGCTTTTGAGATGAATTTGAACTAAAAGGGGAGCAAAGCTTTGCAAAGGCTACAAATTGTTTGATGAAATGCTAATTCAAAGCTTGAGAACGTCGATTAAACTACTCAACAATCAGAAAACTTCAGGGAAAAATACTATCCACCAAAGATTAGACATATTTAGAAGAATATCACCATTTCGGAATACAATAACATTAAACATAGTGTCAAATGTATTTTTCGCACTCATAATCCGAAAGAAATCAGATACTAGCTTCAATGAACACATTCAACTGCCTAAATCCAATTTACATAGATTTAGAAGCTTAATTTCAAGCTCCAAAGAAGTCCATCAAGCGATGAAGAAAAACCAGCTATTTGAAGGATCAGCTCGCAAATGCCCAAAATCATTTCAGAAACCAATGAAGAGCAAAAGATCAAACAATAAAGAATTTCAAAGAACAAATCAACCAAAGTATACATTAACTTGGGATTCAACTCAAAATGAAATTGGAACAAGAGAAGAGCCTTAGAGTTTAAGATGAAGGACAAGCTACAAACGGAGATTTAATGAAAATCTAATTTGAAGGTAACTATCAAGCAAAGTCCACTTCAAGTCATGTTAGCATCATATAAAACTTAGCAGATTTAATACCAATTATGCAAAAGATAAATGATTGTATTAATGCTAAGAGTCAGGACTAATATATCCAAGACACGTGATCTCAAGAGTGATTGCCCCTAGTTGGGAAGGGGTTTGAATATTGTTAAATTATAATTTCCTTTTGCATTTAAGAGTCCATTTAGCAAGCTAATTGGTTGCTTGATTCTGGACTCAAAAATGTATGAGATTCTTGCAGCATAATAGAGTATGTTCCAAAGGCCAAAGATAATGATTAGTTGAAAGACAATTCACAAGAATTAGGGAATCTCATTTGATATCTAAATTTGTTATATTATTCTTCTTATAGATTTGGAGCCCATCCAATAGATCCATAACTTCAGACATAATGGGAGTAAGCTTTCCATAAAGTTTGTCACAACCTAATACAATATCACCCGCGCAATCTCTGGTAGTGACACCACCACTAGATTCTTCGTTAGCAAGGCATGATCCATCTGTATTCAACTGAAATTTACCAAGCATCTAGGAGACCATCTATGATAGGTATGCATCTTCTTTTTTTGAAATGGTTATAGCATCCTAGCTCATTTGCTACTTTTTTATCATTAGTTCAGTGCTTAGTCTTCAAAAGATTAGATAGATCAAGATTAGATAAAACATGTTTTATATAGTTAATGGTAGTAATGGATATTGGAGTGGTTTCTTTGAACTTAGATTTATTTCTCTCTTGCCATATTTCCTAGCATATAATAGGGGGCAGAATAGAACGAACATGGGTTTTCTTATTAGTATACCAGAACCAAATTCTAATTAAGTGAGCAATGGTTAGGTCTACCAATCTTGACCTTAAAAAATGAAGAAAAATAGGACCATATAGACCAAGTGTATTTATTTTCCATAAATACGTGATTTCGAGTTTTAAAATTTCTGCAGAACTGGCATTTAGATGCCATGGCAGTGTGTCTTTTCTAAACTATATAATCAACAGAAATCGATTGGTGAAGAATTCTGCAGTTTAGGAAGGAACATTTCTTAGGAGTAATTCTATTGCATAACTTACTAAACATGCTAGATTGATTGTGGTTAACTCTTAATGAGTTCAAAGTATCTTTTGTATTAAATTTTCCATCTTTAGATATGAGCCACAATGTGGAATCCTCCTTTTGGTTATTGATTAATAACTTTTGAATTTGTTGAGTTTCATAGTTTGAAAAGGAACGAATAAGCATGTTAATGTTTCGTGTATCATTCTCCCCAAAGGACCTTACTTTCACAGACTTATACCAAGAATTTTCATATTTAGTATAAAAAATAATAAAATGAGACATCTGTACTAGCCATCGAGCCAAACATCCATGTCCCATTTGGGACGAATCCACTTTATATTAGCTTCAGGAAAGGTCTTAATCCTTCAAAGTATTTTCCAAATTTGTGAGACTTTGGTAGATTAGTTGACTTGGAGAGGATAAAATCCATTGCAATAGATGCTAAATATATATTTAGCCTACAAGGATTGGTTCTCTCTAAACCTGAGCCAAAACTTACAAAGTAAAGCATCATGAATATCAATTAAATGTTTGACATTTAAGCCACATTCACTATAAGGCTTACAGACCTTAGACCAACCAGAACAGCGGATGTTTTTTCTATCCTGATTAGAACCCCATAAAAAAATTTAAAAAATTCTCTCAGTGCTGATAATAATTCCTTTAGGATAAGTACAGCATTGCAACATATATAAAGGAATAACCATAAGAACAAAACTAATCAGGGTAAGTGTACCACCAAAAGATAAGTTCTTATCATCCCAATATTTAATCTTATTTCTGATCTTATTAAGCAGGAGCTCAGAATTACACTTTCTATTGTTATTAGTAGTGATTCATAAGCAGGATATAGGAAGACTACTATTAGTGAAAGTAGAAAGATTAACAATAGCTAAAATATCGATTTTGAGAAGGTTGTAAGCAGTAATGATCTTAGTTTTTTCTTTATTGATAGCCTAACATAATACATCTTGATATTTATGAAGGAAAATACCAAGCTTAGTTATAATTGAATTTGGACTAGTAGAAAAAACAATAGTCATCAACGAAGGCAACGCATGGAATAGATATATTAGTTCTAGTAGAGTATTTCATAGACTTGATTCCATCATATAGATTGATAATTCCCCTAACTAACACTTCTATATGTATAATAAAAATACTATGGCACAAAGGGTCCCCTTGTCTAATACCTATTTTAATTCTAAAATAACCTTTAGTTTGGCCATAAATAAGAATGAAAACATGGATATTCCTTATAATTCTATCAATAATATTTAAAAAGCTGGGAAAAAAGCCAAAAGCATAAAGAACTTTAGAACTAAAATTGGGGGATATCCTGTTAAAAAAGCCTTAGATATGTCCACTTTCACAAGGATGTTACCAGCTTTAATTTTCTTGTTTAAACCGTAGATAAGATCTTTAACAATAAGAATATTGTCTTGAATATACCTGTTAGCAACGTAAGATACCTGGACATCAATAATTATTTTAGAAAGAATATTTACTAGCCTATTATTTAGGATTTTTTACATGATTCCACTCATCTGCGTGCACAAACTGATAGGCCTTTAATTTTTCCAGGTTGAAGGACTGCTTGACTTGGAAATGAGGCATATACCAGTGGCTAGGATCCATTGGGGGTTAGTTTTCCCCTAGAGAAAGTAGATCATGACTTTACAAAATTCTTTTTTTATAATTTCCTAGCAAGTTACAAAGAATAAGTTTTTGAAACCATCAATGTCAGTTGTACTAAAGGTGTTGAGACTTTTGATAATTGAGCAGATTTCATCCTCAGAGTGAGCAAAAAAATGAAGGTATTTTATTGATTTGTAATTAGCTTAGGAATAACATTAAAAATGTTGTCATTTAAACCTTCAATTTCATCATCCGGGTAAGGGGACTCAGTAAGTATGTTTTTAAAAACGTTTTCAGTATAAAGGCCAATAAGCTTGCTATCAGTAATCCACCCTCTCCTTTTTTACACTAAGAATGCAGTTTATTCTCTTTCTTTTCTTTATGTAGTTGTAGTAGACATTAGATTTCATGTCATTATATTTTAGCCAACTTGAGTAACATTTCTGGTTCCCGTAAGAATCTTCCATTGTTAATGCATGAAGATAATGAGAATTAGCTTTAGAAAGGTCAATCATGTTTTCCATGTTATTGTTGTCTTGAAACTTGATTTCAGATCTCTTGAGAGCTTCTTCAGCTTCAAACACCTTGAGCTAACATAACTTGCGTATTCTAAGAAGCAATTATTAATAACATCATTAAAATCTACGGAGCTTTTGCTATTGTATGATAAACAACCTAGCTCTTCCATATTAGAAGTAACAATATTAAAGTCTCTCATTAGCAGCTATTCTTTATTCGATGATGATATAGATTTTAGCAAATTCCAAAGCTCTAATATGTCTCTTTGCTGACATTTGGCATATATAGAAGTAATTAAGAACACTTTATCAGAAGAATAGTGGTTAATATAAGAATGAATAAGTTGTTGATGCTCATTAATATTATTAACATCATAGTCTTCATGCCAGAAAATCCAATTTTTTTTAGATTCATTAGCAAAACAAAATTAGAACATAATTTGATAGCAATACTATCCACGAATTTACTTTTGATGAGAGGATCTTAGATAGCTAGACATGATTTTTTATTTAAGAATAATAGAATTTAACATTTTGATGTAGGCTTTATTACCAATACCTCTGATGTTCTTGCAAAGAAACTTAATCATTATTATAATTTTTTCTTACAGAATTACTGGTTCCAAAAAGAGACTTGATTACCAGGTTACCTTTTCTCTTTCTACTTTTAGCTTCTTTATGATTCTTGTTAAGTAATGATTGAAAATACTTATCAACCTCTCTTTTTTTGAGAACATGAGTAGTTGGGAGACTGTCAAGTATTTTCTTGAACACGGATATGAGTTTAGTTGGCATACTCAAGGAGGAGGATATAGTGTATCCATGGTCCAGAATTTGAATAGCTTCAATAATCTCTTCTTCATCATGAGTGTTGCTAGCATCTTTGTAGGTATTTTATTTTTTATTATTATAATATCCCTTGTATATGACTTTAGAGTCTTATTTGTGAGAATTTTTTGAAGGCAGAGTAATTTGGTTGGGTATATACTTGTAGTGGTTGAGAGGAGTGTCAATCTTTTTAGATTCCTTGGGTTTTACCATTATGGATTTAAGTTTAGGTTTTTCAGATTGAGATGTATCTTCTTCCTTATTATGAGTAATATCATCCTTCTTATCATTATCTTTCATCTACTCTTTGTTTTGAGCTTTCTGACAATCATCTTCAGAATGTCCCATATACACACAATATTGACAATACTTTGGTAGGTCCTTATAGTTTAAGTCAATCCAGCAGCTATGATTATTACCAAAACCAACCCAAATTCTCATTCTTCTTTGTTAAATATATTTCCACCCAAAAATAGCATGCATTAAGCATAACATGGTTCTTTTGAGTAACCCAGATCTTGAGAGGTTGTCCAGCAGAGGAGTCTATAGTATACATAATGCCTTCATTATACAGGTATTCTAGAATATTAGCCAACTTTATCCATACCATGGTAATAAGTACTTTTAGTTATGGGATTAAAAGTTGTTGACCATTTAAAAATTATCATACAAAACTGACCAACAAACCAAACATTACGAATGCATAGTTCCACATATCTGAATTTTTAGAAAATTCAATAAAAGCATGTCTAGGATCCCTAATAGAGACATTCCATTCACCAAAAAAAATCATGTCAATCAAGAATTGCTTCAATATTTTTAGTTTAGGCATACGTGAGGAAAGTTTTCCTATAAGTGTGAATTTTGTAACAGATACTGGCTTTTTCTTTACTTGCAAAGAAAACTGTATGGAGAAGTGATTGTTATTTTCTTTAATTTCTTTGGGGACAAATTTCAAAGCAGGATTTGAATTGTTGCACATCTCGACATATGGTTTAGCTAGAGAATGGCTTGTTCTTTCTGATTCATGTTGATATGTATTACATTTTTTAAGATGGGTTTGTGAGTTCTTTGAATTATTAAGAACATAGGTATTCTTCTAATATCCAAAATTATTGATAAAAAATTCCTAAATGTTTGAGGAAAATCAAAATTATTTTACCACAAAAGATAAAATAGATGATTTTGTTTTTGAAATATCTAGTTTTAAGGATAATTTAGAACCATGTAGAAAGTTTGTCAATTTAAAAAAGTGATGAATATAAACATTAAAAACCAAATCAATCTGAAAGAAGAAATTTCTAACATTAAAAACCAAATCATATTACAATAAGAATAACGTATTCGATATGAATATTCAAAATTTATCTTAGACATGGTGGCTTCTTCTTCAAATTTTCAGAATTTAAATCAATCACTTTGTTTCCTTAGACGATTTTATAAATAAATAGATATTAGTATCCAAAAATAATTTCTATGTATCTTTCAAAACTCATAAATTTTAAAACTCATAAACTTCATCCTTATCAAATTTTCACTTTAGAGACTAATTTTCATTTTTCACTTTCAAAAATGTTGAATCACTACAAAAACAAAAATTCTAACTAAAACTCAATAAAATCTAGAGAGGGAGAGAAAAAATATAGAACCGAAAATTCATCGTAATTATCACTTTAAAGATATGTAATGAGGAAAATTATTAACTCGAGCTCATAACGCCTTTTTACTCATGGGTCCAATTTAGTTAATTAAATAATTAACTCGGTTAATTTTAATTTGGATTTTCTTAAGACAATAACCGAATATGTTTATTTAGCATGTCGGTCCAAATTATTGTCAGTTCATATATATAAAATAAATATATTCCAACAATCTCCCACTTGGACCGCTATATGCTACTCAAGAATACATATTCAAATTTAATAGGATCTCTATATTAATTGTCAATGGGCAAACGATAAAACCCCATACCTGACTGATAACAATAAAGGACTAAAGACATCTTTCTCATAATGTGAACAATATGATGGAACAGTAATCACATTACCATTATCAATCAATTACTTGGGCCAATTATGGAGTGTGGCCTAAGAGTAATATGGCTTGTAATCGTACATATCTCCTCTTAAATGGTTCCTACCTCTAAAGATCCGATACAGTACATATATCAATAAATATTTCCAAGCATATGTATAATGCAATAAACTTTAATGTTCACAATAGTGCAAAATATAGCATCAGATCCTATTATAAACTCTCTCACTGAAACTAACAATCCTCTAAATCAACTACACCCTGTGTCCCTAGAAAACCTTAGGCGAAACCACCTTTGTTAGGGGATCTGCTTTCATGGAGCTTGTGCTGATGTGCTCTATACTTATCTGACTCATTTGTACTCTTTTTTTAACATACGGAAACTTTATGTCTATATATTCAGATTTAGACAAGCTCTTGTTGTTGTTAGAGTACTGGACTGCGGAATTGTTATCGCACTACAACCTCATGGGACCTTCTATCCCTTGTACAATTCGTAATCCATTATCAAAATTCCGCAGCCACAGTGCCTGGTTTGGTGCCTCAAAGCATGCAACAAATTCTGCTTCGATGGTGGACAAAGCATTAAGTGTTTTCTTTACACTTTTCCAAGATATTGCACTTGACGTGCATATGTGGAAACGGTCCACAAATGTCGGTATGTATCAAATCTAAGATTTATTTCGCTTTATATGCTCCTAACCTTTTCGCTTTAATTTGTTTCCCTTTGATACACTCTACACATATACCAAAGTCAGAGTAATCAAGAGGACCTAATAAACCTTCAGCAACAAGCTTGTTCATCCTAACTTTGGATATGTGACCTAACCTCTTGTGTCGCTGCTTAGAAGATTTTTCAGATTTAGCAATGTTGTTTGGTGTACGTTGTGTATTCATAGAAATATTGTGATTATTAATAGTATTTAACAAATACAAATTATCCTCTTTAATTAAATTTCCATTTCCAACAATCATATTATTTAGAGAGAGTGTAAAACAATTGTTTCCCATCAGAAAAAGGTAACCTTGCAAGTCTAAAACTTAAAAAGAAATCAAGTTCCTCCGAAAAGTGGGAACATACATTACATCATCTAAAATAATACATGTCCATTGGAAAGTTTTAAAAAAATCACAAATAGCTAAAACATCACACGAGCTCCCGTCTGCCATGAAATAGATCTTTCATCCTCACTTAGCATCCTGCTCTTTGACGTACCCTGCAAAGAAACTCAAACATGAGTTGTTGCAGCCAAATCAACCCACCAAGTATTTCTTTTCACAAAAACTATATTACTTTTTAAAACAACCAAAGATGTGGGATTACCTTTGCTTATCATATAAGTCTTACGTTTCTCATAATCCTTCTTCAAATGTCATTTCTCTTTGTAGAAAAAACACCGACCTACAATCGATTTTTCAGGCTTTTTCTTCTTTACCATACTTTGACCGAGTTCCTTGCCATCTGCTTTCCGCTTAGGTCCTGCCTTATTTATTGATGTAATCACATTAGCATCAGGCGTTGTGCATTTAATTCTTTCCTCCTCTTGTGCAGCGTAGGAAATCAACTCATTGATGTTCCACTTTTCTTGCATGCAGTTATTGGTGGACTGGAAATACTTAAACCGGTCTGGCAGCGAATGAAATGTGAATCCCACTATATATTTCTCAAGTAAGTCTAAACCGATTGCCTTTAACTTTTGGTCAATTGTCGACATTCCCAGAATGTGCTCCCGGATTTTACCTTTGCCATTCTACTTTTTGGTAGCTAGCTAGCTAGATGAGCAAACGCTACATCTCTACCTTTTCATTTTTGACAAAGGCTTTCTCAATCTCCGTTAGAAATACCGAGGCAGTGGTAACACCTTTAGGGATATCCTCACGCAATGCTACCGGTATCCCCTGTAACAAGAGCGTCATGCATAACTTGTTTGACCTCTCCAACTTTTCATCAGCCTTAGTTTCATCTGGTGTACTTTCCGGTCTAAGGAGGGATGGTTTGGGAGTTGACAATGCATAGTTGTAATCATGTATAGATAAAAATGGAAATATTTATTCCTTCCAAAATTGGAAGTCCAAACAATCCAACGTCGGTGGACGATTCCCCAATACATTGTAACCAATTAAAACTATAATATGAACAAACAACACAAAACACATTTAACATCTTGACATATAACTGAAAACATATGCATGAATATGGCAAATACATGTAAAATATATAATTCATTGATAATAGATACCAGAGGGCAAATCATACCAACATGCAATTTTCTAAGTTTGAGAGAAAAAATAGCATGATCATTATTTTAATTTTCTAAGTACCAATGAAACCTTCCGGAAGACCGATGTCATTTACTCAAAATTAAAATCAACACAACAACTATTTTCTGTAATTTTCTCTCGTTCATGATTAATTTAAACTCAAACGTGAACCTTGCGGGGGACCAGTAATATTTGAATTTAAATGAATCTCCGAACCTTTTGAAGCCTAGTATCCATAAGAAAATTAATTTTAACCTTCTGGAGGGCCGATTAAATTAATTTCTTAGTTTCACCTACCGATCTACGAAACTTTAGTCATGCATCGTCCTTTAATCATTCACGCACATACAATTTACTTCCTAAATAAACATACAATTAAACACATCATAGTTGTGAAATAATATACTTCAAATATTCAAAATAATAATACAATTAATTTAAAATAAAAACAATATATATATATATATATATATTGACCTCGCGCAGTTCTGCACCTATTGCTGCAAATTGCAGCAGTGTTGCAGGTCCTGGGCTGGCCTAGCCTACCGCATCTACTGCTGCAGGTCTTGGGCGGGCCTAGGCTACAGTAATGATGTTGTTACTGTTGGTTTTGGGTGTGTTTATTGTCCCTATTTCTTGCGCAGGTTACGGTGTTCATCGTTGGACAGCCTTTGATCAGCGTTAACATCAGGGGTTAAACCGTCGATGAGTCAATGTCCCAATAGTTCTGATTTTTATTCGTTATTTTAGGGTTGATTTGATGCTAATTTCATGAGAAAAAATCCAGACATCAATAAACCCTAATTTAACTAGAAAAATAAATCCCCAAACTATCAAAATTGCAATTTACTCATTATAAAACATGTTTTTCAATACGAATAAATCACATAACATGCTTTTCATACCATCCCTAAATACATGCCCTAACGAGTTCAATTCACACATAATTCAATTGGTATAGATTCTTTACGATGAAGAAACACACGCATCTTTATCTATCAATACACAATGTGATTATTCTACTCAATCCAAAAAAGATGGTTAACTTGGCTCTGATACTAATTGTTATATATTATTCGAAATCGCATCAAATAATATATAACAAATTGCGGAAAAATACTTAAACCCTTTTCTAGATTCACCTAGAGAATAAACACAAAACCAAGAACATTTACGGGTTTGTAGCGGCTATCCATCTAGTATTCCCTTCTGTTCATTTGCGTTCTTCAGCGATTCCACGTTCTCCAGCGATTCCGTTTATGAAATTAAGAAACCTGCACAATCAATTAGAAAGAAAAAGTTTTCAGACACTTAAGGAAGCGGCCGTATTTATGATTAGGGTTTTAAATAATGAAATTCCTAAACCTAGCCCCTTAATTATAGACTATACAATGTGAAACCCAACATTGTAAAGCCCATCCTTTATTACTTCATTGTGTTCGGAATCATAACCCGATAAATTAATAATTCAATTTATATCTCTGGTTTATTAATTCAGGCTTAAGTGTTGAGATTTGGACCCTCTTCGTCACAGTGCCCAAATTCAACCCGATTTCCACACGTGAGCTCATAACGCTTTTGTACGTGTAGCTCTATTGGATTTCCTTAAGACAATAACCGAATATGTTTATTTAGGATGTCGATCCAAATATTGTTAGTCCATAAATATATTAAATAAATATATTCCAACGTACTTTTCGACCTCCGTTTTACTTTGTATATATATATGTCTTAAAAAAATTGTTTAGATTTAGTTGTCTTTAATCTATTCGGTTTCCTAATTTGATAAAAGTTTTGTTCAAAGGCAAGATAAACAGAGATAAATAATAGGTCTAACTATCGTGCAAGTATAAGCTATGACCATGTCCATAAATCCCCCACAATACTTTGAAAGACATATAAAATTTGTAGTCTGCATTGCAACATACATATTATTTAGACGAAGACCATAATCAAACTGAAACCGACTCCTCTTTCAGTGACATAAGGAATAATGTTCAAATATGACTTTTTCATGCTACATATTTATACATATATACACATATACCTTCCTAAATAATTTAAAACTCGAGTGTTGCCCATCATGAAATAGTATTGGAAAGCCTCTGATTAGATCAGTTGACCACATCTCTCACTGTAAATATTTTGATCTTTTTAGTTTACATAATTGATCAGTTTGTCTACTATGTGCTCTTTGTTCTTCTCATATCAAGGGTTTAAGTAAAACTTAACCTCAACTATTTTAAGAATGATTTCAAAATATATCTAAAACTTCAATTTGAAATTTTAAAACAACTTCAAATTTGGTACCTACCATTAATAAACAAACATATGATCAAGTTGTTAATCTTGATTAGTTTGAAGAAGTTAGATAAAGCCTTTTGATGCTATCTTATTTGTATAAATAAAAGAGCATATAGAAGCATCATAAATATACCCCAATGGCCAATACTCCATTACTACCAAACACCAACTCTCTCTCTTCCAACTCCTCAATGGCAGACAATACATTATCAGGGCTTGCCAACATCATCAAACTACTTCCAACAGGAACTATCTTTGTGTTCCAATTCTTAGGTCCTGCCGTATCCAACAATGGACAGTGTAAAGACAACACAGTCAACAAAATCCTATCCGGTCTTCTAGTTGGCCTATGTGGTTTATCTTGTTTTATATCCTCTTTCACCGACTCTTATACAGACGAAAACAACAAAATATACTACGGATTCGCTACTCGTAAAGGTCTTTGGCTTTCTACGGAGTTTACAGGACCAGTGGATTTTTCGAGGTATAAGCTGCGTGTAAGTGATTTTGTTCACGCTTTCTTTTCGGTGATTGTGTTTTCTGTTGTGGCTCTCTTGAACAAGAACATCACAGGCTGTTTTTATCCTTCGTTAATGATAAATCAGAAAGATCTGTTCATGGCGCTGCCTCCGGTTATAGGAGTTGTGTCAGCCGGTGTTTTCGCTTTCTTTCCAAGCACTCGACAAGGTATCGGGTATGCTAGAAAAGAACAGACTCCAAGCGCAAACACATCACCTCAACCCTAATTTGAAATGAAACAAATTACAAATTACAAATTTCATATTTGACTTTGTATAATTTATGCAACTGTCTTGGGCTATTGTGAAAAAGATTTGTCATTGATTTGTTCTTCAGTTACTTGTATCAGTGTGTGTATATATGTATCGGTGTGTCCTTTGTTATGTCTTCTCTTGATTTGATCCTTTCTTGTCTGTTTGTATATATTTCATGGTATGTTTTTGTATGGTTTGTATTTTTAGAAGGAACTTGTTGTTCTTTCGTCGGCTGTTGGTTAACATTTATGTTTATTTTTGCTGTTCTATATAATGTTAGTGATTTTGTTCATAAGGTTCGTATGCGTGTATAACAAGGTAAGGAAAGTATGTATATACATGGTCAATGTTTGACCTGGTATGAGACTAAATACTATGATATTCTACCTTTGCTTTTTAATTTTGAAGTTGAGGAGGTCACATCTATAATTTGTTGGAAAGATGGCAAGTCTATACGCATCCAAATAAAATATATTTGCCATCCTAAATTCAAAATTCATAGATACGAATTTTTAGTTGAAGAACATAAAATAAAGGTGAGCCAACTTTATGTATTATGACATACGTACAAAATAGTTGAGTATTGTAATTACAAAACAAGTTAGCTTTTATATATAATATACCTGGATGTTTTGAATTATGATGGTTCCAAAAATATGTCAAAGACAATTGCATAAAATATATCAGCAGGAAAGTCAAGCAAATATTTAGAAAGAAAAACTTCGCGAGAATGCTAACCAAGAAAAGTGAATTTCGGTAAAAGATAGTAAATAGTCACTAATTAATTGGGGTGGCAAACGTGTGTCCGTCTATCCATTCCTACGGCCAATTTATAAGTTTTTGGCCTTACGTTAAAAAAACAAAAATATGGCCGGTAAAGTTTTTGGTGTAGCATGGCGTGCCATAACGGTTATTATGCGTGTTATTGTTACGTGTACTGATAAGATTATCTCATTCGCGATAATCGTCGCTTGTAATATTTAACTCACTGTTTATAAAATATTTTATACGATTATTAAAATATAATTAAAAATTACAATAACTAAAATATGCATATTGTAAACAAAATGCTTATAATATTTATTTAATATTTATAGTTATATTTAGATATATATAAATAGCTTAGGTAATATTTAAAAAAAACTATTCTTGCTCTCCAAGAAAATAAAAGATCTTCTCAATCTCTCTAAAGTCTCTTTCTTTGTCTCAATGGGAAGTAGCAACAACTGGATCCTGAATGGTGATAAAAAATACAAAAGTTTTTTACAATTAAATAAAGAACAAAATGAAGAAATCCATAATTCACAAAAATTTGATGGGGCTAACTGGATTGAGAACAAGCAGGAAATAACTAAATCTGCCATCACCCACTTTCAAAATATGCTTACCACTACAATCATCAGTCGCATCCCTAATATATCTCAAACCATGCCCAAAATCATCACTACTGATGAGAATAATAATCTGATAAATATCTCTACATAGGAAGAAATATATTTCTCAATCGAAGCCCTAAACATTACGAGTGCTGCTGGTATTGACGAATTCAACAACATGATCTACCAAAGTGCTGGTCTATAATTGGTACAGATATATGCAATGTTATAAAGTCTTTTTTTAATGATGATCAGGTTACCCAAGGTTTGTATGCTACCACCATCAGTCAAATCCCTAAAAATGACTCCCCCAAGACCTGGAACGACTATAGACATATGAGTCTTTGTATTGTGTTTAACCAAATCATTGTAAGAATCATCAATGACATGCTATCTATTCTTCTTCATAAGTTGATTTTTGAGGAACAATCTAGTTTTGTGACAGGTTAAGTGTTCATGATTATACTATGCTTACTCAAGAGCTTTTAAAAGATCTCAACAAAAAAATAAGAGGCGATATTATTCTAATCAAGTTAGATATAGAAAAAGCATTCAATAATCTCTCTTTTACTTGTATACTTAAAATTCTAGATGTCTTTGGTTTTTCAAAATGTTTTATAGATTTGATTAACTGTTGTATAACTTGTAACGGGTTTTTGATCATCATCAATGGAGTGGTTAATGTCTTCTTCAATCTACCAACGGTGTTAAACAAGGAGACAATTTATTTCATACTTTATTCATTCTAGTAGATGAGTTTATAAACAGAGGCCTAAAACAGATCTACCAAAACAACAAGGAAGTCATATACAACAGTAAAAGTTCTATAATAATACCTTGTCTTGCTTTTGCCTATGATCTGGTTATCTTCTGCAATGGATCTAAACAAAACATCAACAAGATTCTAAACTTCCTAAATACCTATCAAGACATTTATGGGAAAACTATCAGTAAGAACAAATTTGTTCTTATCCTATCAGAAAAAATTCATATTTCTAGGTTTCACTCTATCATTAATGCTACTGGTTTCAGAAAAGGTTATCTACCTTTCAAGCACCTGGGTATTGACATTCATTATAAACCTATGGCTTCTCATTTGGAATATATTATCACAATTATCTGGAAAAAAATCAAATATTATGATAACTTACACTTATCATTTGGTGGTAAGCTCACTTTGATTCAAACTGTATTGTCTGTCATTCCAACCTACCACTTACAAAGTACCATCATCCCCACAACTGTCACCAAAAGAATAGATACCTCTTTAGCAAATTTCTATGGAAATCTAACAACAGTAACAATAACATCACTTGGACTAGTTGGGACAAAATCTGTAAGCCTTATGAAGAAAAAGGCCTCAACATCAAAAGCCTCAAAGATATGTCTAATGTATACTTACACAAAATGTGGTACAAATTCAGAGAAATAAAAAATCTTTGGTCAAGATTCATGCATTCTAAATACTGTTCTAACCATCATCATATGATTTCTTAAAAGAAGCCTTCTAATTCAAAGATCTTGAACAATCGCTCAAAATCAGAGAATATGTTGAAAAGTCTATATTCAGGAACTTAGGTCAAGGCGATATTCACTTTTCGCTCGACTCATGGTGTACTAAAAAACCTCTAGTTTTTATGGATCATCCTGCTACTCCTTTATGTTGGTATTCTCACAAAATCGTCAAGTACTTCTGGTCAAATAACAATTGGAATCAAGAAAAGCTCACTAGAAGTGTTCTTCCTTCTGATATCAATATAATTAACTAGCTAACAATCAAAGAATCTATTGAATATTTATTCAGTGGACTCTCAACAAGCAAGGGACTTTCAATACAGAAGCTACATGGAATAACATTAGAACTAAATGCACTAAATCAAATATTTTCAATAAAATCTGGAATCCAGTCACTCTTATAAAGTGTTCCTTTCTTTTATGGAGAGAACTGAATCACTGGATTCATGTTGACAAAGTCCTCCAACACATGAAGATTTATTTAGCTTCAAAATGTCAATTTTGTGATAATAATGAGACAATTAATCACCTTTGTATTCAATGTAGAGACTCTTGGGAAGTTTGGATCTATTTTAGCATTCCTATTGGAAACTACGTGACAATACAACATATCATTATACTATGGTTCTTCTCTACAACCAAGGAGACTCACATCCATAACATTCTGCCTACTATCATTTGTTGGAGTATATGGGCAAACAGAAACAAAGCAAAACACGAGCTAATCTCATCAATTTCTTCTACAACAATCTTCCAAATCAAATCTATATACAAAGACTGGATATGGCTAACCTATTAAAAAAACCACTAGGACAAGAATCAAAACATTGCTACTGAGTTGGGTTTATAATCATCTCAATTATCCTAACAAGATATGTTATATCAAATAGAATCATCCCTCAATCAACAGACTCAAACTCAATATAGATGGCTCATGTACTAAAAACGGTGAGGCTAGCGGGAGTACAATAATAAAAAAACATAAATGGGACATTATTCATGTTATTAGAAGGTTATATGGTAAAAATAATCCTCTCAATGCATAATTTTGTGCTATTCTATATGATCTTATTCTTTGCTCTAACCTAAACATAAAGAATATAGACATAGAAAAAGATTCTAATACTCTAACTGTTATGTTAAAAAACCAAAATACTCATTGGTATCTCTCTCATCTTAAACTACTGCATGAACCTTGTATCTACCAACATGATGATATCTCACGTCTACAGAGATAAAAACACGGTTCAGATTGGTTTTCTAGATGGACTCATAAATACAAGCATAAAGTAGACCTAAAAGCATATCAAATCCCTAATAAATTAATAGAAATCGCCATTATCGACAACCTAGAACTCGAATTCTATAAAGATCTCAAATAATCTTTATCTAATTTTAGAAAAGTATTATTACCTTACAAGTTTCTTATGCAGATTATCCCAGAAATCACTCAGAACCACCATAAAGCAACACCTGGTGATCAATCACCATTTTTATTTTGTTCACTGCAATTCGAGACTTACTTCTCGGTTATTCGCTTGATCAAAGGCAATCCGATTCTCCCTCTCAAATCATATGAAGTTCATTCTTCTCCTCCTTTAAAGTGATGTATTTCCACAGTTATCACAATAGCTTGTCAAAATTCATCAGATTTAAGTTGGCTAGTTTTGAAAATTTCATACCTGAGATCCAAGGATAGAATTTCCTGGTCTTATCATCAAATTTCTAATATTTGAGAAATGCTCCCCCTCCTCCTAAGCTAATCATCTTCTCATTTATGAAAATTTCATCACTCACTCACATTTCAATACGACTCTCAATCTCTCTACTTCTCCTATAATTCTAGTTAAATGTTTTTATAAAGCCTTAAAGTTTACTGAAAATGTAATTGTTGACCCTCAAGCATATATTCAAGAAGTATACGATTATCTTTTTACAGTGTATAATAGATATGCTGAAAGATACAAGCCATATACGGCTGCTACAACTTCAATTGTAAGGAGTAATAACAATTGGGGTAAAGGGAGGAACCGTACTAACTATGTACAAATTGATATGTTAGATAGAGAGGATTTTAGAGAAACTCCTCAAATTGATAATGAGATGGCTAGACAATTGAATACTAGGTTTAATTTAAAAAAATTGTACCAATGGAGGAGCCTTTGATATCTTAAAATGATGGAGTACCAAAACTGAGGAGTTTCCTATTCTTACCAGGTTATCGAAAGAGATTTTTGCAACACCTATGTCTACAGTTGCAAGTGAGTGGGATTTTAGTCAAACGAGGTTGCAATACACGACTAAGAGAATAAGATTGACAAAAAAAGCACTTGGAATGCTTGTGGTTGTCAAGGTTTGGACTGCGGTGGATAATAGGATGCAAGACAAAGAGTTTAGAGATGAAGTGAATGTAGACGACATCTTCGATGAATATCCAACTAATTATGAAGGTGCACTTAAACAAACACATTATAGACGAGGTGAAGATAAAGATGAAGAAAATGACTCTAAAGATCTTGAATATGAAGAAAATCAAGATGAATGATGTTTGTAATCGAGTTTTTAGAATTTGTAGTTTAATTTGCAGGTCCGCAAGAGTATAAACTGTGATCGACTAAATAAAATAAAATTGAATATTTAACTTTCAATGTAATAACAACAGATGTATTAGTAAATAATATCAAAATACAACAACACTTATAATTTTTATATTCAAACAATAATAATAATCAAAATATAATAAAAAAATTATAATAACATACCTTATAATATTTTAAAATTACAATATATGATTTTGGTTTATGAAATAATAACAACACTTGTACTAGTAAATAATATAAAAGTACAATAACACTTATCATTTTTATATTCACATAATAATAATAATAATAATAATAATAATAAAAGTGTAATAAAAAAATTATAATAACATACCTTGTAATATTTTAAAATTATAATATATAATTTTTTTACTTATAAAATTATTACAAC
Organism: Limnanthes douglasii subsp. nivea; assembly: GCA_036936605.1. NCBI lineage: Eukaryota > Viridiplantae > Streptophyta > Magnoliopsida > Brassicales > Limnanthaceae > Limnanthes > Limnanthes douglasii. Next base: position 147,667,639 of record JAUPFV010000001.1, on the reverse strand, counting down.
ACTTGTAATATTTATAACCAAATCATAATAATAATCAAAATGTAGCAATAAAATTATAATCACCAACTTTATAATATTTTAAAATTATAATATATGATTTTAATTTATAAAATAATAAAAATACTTGTACCAGTAAATAATATCAGAATAATAACAATGTTTATAATATTTATAATCAAATAATGATAATAATAATCAGTATGTAACAATAAAATTATAATTATATAGGTTATAATGTTTTTAATTTCCAAACTTAATATAAAAAAAACGCAATATCATTCATTAACTCAACTCCTTTTACGAATCAAAACCCTAATTTCCAAAAGCTCTAACCTGCTCTTTAACCTTCTTCAAATTCGAGAGCAAACTACTTTCCGATATCGGATCGAATTAAAACATGATAATTTTAAAACTAATAGAAAAAACATTTGTATAGTTGTTTAAGATTTTTTTTTAATAAGGATGCTTTAATTCGAGTATGCTCACAAAATTGTAGCTACAATTAATAGATAATATTCCAGTAAAGTAATTGTTTAGTTTAGTTTTATGCTTTTACTTTTTTACAACAGGCTTTGCATATCATTATATAATTCCTAAGATCATTTATATTAGTTTGGATATTAGCACATGCTCGAGTCACTATAATAACTATGACACACAAAGGTTACATATAATTTGTTTGTACATATGTCTGTCATCTATGAAGAATTTGAAGATTGTCTGGGGGTGATTATGTGATACGAGAATCTCTTAATGTCAATATAGGTTGATTTATTTTGTTCAGAAGCTGTTTTAGAGAGAGAAAGTGGGAGCTTAGATTAAGTAGAGAGAGAAAGTAATATAATATTCGTCTTGGGATCTATGAAGTGTGTGTGGTCCTTTTATAGTACATTTGCGGACCCCACACGCTTTAATTCCCATTTATTACATTTTTAGTCCCTACATCTTATTTTCTTCTTATTCTAGCTACTTCTTTGATAGTTTATATAGTTTTTTCCCTCACACAATTTCCTCTTTTCATTTTCCTCCTAACATACTTTATCTTTACAATTTTCCCCTATCATGTTTCTTCTTTACGATTTTCTCCTTGTCTTTTATATATTGACACTAAGAGATTCTCGTATCACATAATCACCCCCGGACAATCTTCAAACTCTTCAGTGGCGCCGTCTGTGGGAAGCAAAGATCGTTCTGACGACAATCGCTTCCTGGAAATAATTCCGAGGAAAACTATGGAAGAGCAATGGGGCGATTTTGTCAACAATTGCGAGGAGAACCTAGTGGGCGAGGACTATCGGAATGACATGGAAGATGAGACGCATATGGGCCATCGAGTCGAAGACACTTTCGATTACTCGGGCCTATTGGCTCGAAGGAATGAGTTGTTGCTAGAAATCGAGAGATTGAAGGCAGAAAAGGAAACTGTACAGGCAAATCTTCGTTCTGAGATACGGAGGGAGCCAACTAGTGGGAAAGAGGAGCGTGAAACCGATTATCGTCCCAAAAACAAGGACGATAGATATAGGGGATACGAACGACGATCGTCGAGGAGGAAAGGAAAGCGACATTTGGATTCGTCCGATTCGAGCGATTATTCTCGATACAGTTCGTCGGAGTCATCTCCTAGGAGAAATCACAGAAAGAAAAAGCACAGTCGAGGACACACTGATTACCGAAGGGGAAGAAGCTCGGAGATGAAGTCTCCGAGGGAGAAGAGTTACAGTGCTCAATTCGAAGATCGGGCTTATGTCCAAGCGAAATTTCCTATTAGAAAAGAAGACACGGGCCCACGAAATTCGGAGTGGCAGCATCTGCCATCCGTGGAAGGGTTGTACTTTCTGAGCAATGACAATTTAAGATCCAACGTTTATCGTACGGGTCATAATTGGAGAGCTTCACCTCTGTCCCCGGACATTTTGGTGGGAAACCTCCCAAAGCATTTCGATATCTCAAAGTTAGAAAAATTTGATGAGACGCAAGATCCGGATAATCACATCGAACAGTTCAAAAACTTCATGATTAATTTCGACGACGATGATAAGTTGCTGTGTAGAGCATTTTCTCAGACCTTCAAGGGGGTAGCTTCCAAGTGGTATAATAGGCTTCCGCAGGGCTCAATAAAGAATTTTGACATGTTCTCGAATATCTTTAGACAACACTTTGTGGGGAGCAAAAAGTTCAGAGCTAACGGAGACACAATAATCTATTGCAGACAAAAGGTTGGGGAGAGCTTGAAGAATTACACCAATCGGTTTGTCAAAACGAAAACGGACATGGAATATTGTAAAGATTTTGTGGCCCTCGCAGCTTTCAAGATGGGCCTACTCCCCGGATTATTGAAGGACACGGTGGCGGAGAGTCAAGCAATGACCTTTGAAGCGTTGTTGGATCAGGTCGAAAAGAGAATTCTGGTAGAGGAGACTCAGGCATCAGAGAAAGGATCCGGGGATCAGTTGGACCAAAATCAATTTCAAAGATCTGAGTCGAGTAGCCAAGGACCCCGTGTTAATGTTCAAGCCAAAGGTATGGGTCAATATCCGCCGAGGTAGAAAACGAGCTCACAGTACTATGGCAACCAACAAAATTACAGTTAAGGAGCCTGACCCATGTCAAATAAGTGGGTCCAACCAGACTATTTTGCGGAGCTGACGGAAAATGTTGCCGCTACATTTGACAAGGCAAGATCTACAGTACCATTCAGAAAGCCGTTCCCTATACAGACTCTGAGGGAAAGTAGAAGCGTTAATAAGTATTGCAAGTATCACGAGGATATTGGGCACGACACCAAGGACTGCATAGCTTTGAAAAAAGAAGTGCAAGCCTTGATCGAGAATGGAATGTTGTTAGAGTTTGTCAAAAAGCACTCCCAGAAGAACGCTGTGGTGAAAGCTGTCCCGAAGAACACTGACACAGCCATGGTAATTTCCGAAGGGGTCGACAACTTTGACATTGAACAAGAGTATTTGGATCCCAATGAGGGGAGGAACAATGTGAATATGGTGGAAGAGGTTATTCCGAGGGGGAGGGTGAATAGCCTATGTGCTTTCTTCGATTCATTGGCAATCTTTGGAGGAGATACTATTGCGGGAAATTCCAATAGCTCGCGAAAGAGGCACATGGTCAACCTGACTACCCAGAATGAAGCGGGGGTGTCAGCACAAATGCACCGATTACCCTCCCCCATCATTTGTTTTGACGACGATGATATGCGAAATGTTGCGGGCCCGCATGAGGACGCGGTGGTGATCGCCGCGGGAATCGCTGGGGATCAAGTTCAGAAGATACTTATCGATACATGGAGCTCAGCAAATATCTTGTTTATGAACACTTACCGGAGAATTTCTGACCCACTAGTTATCCGACGATCCGACAGGACTATAGTGGGCTTTATTGGCGCTACAGCAGTGGTGGTAGGAGAGTTTCAGTGTGTGGTTGAGTTGGGTCGCGGGCCATTCAAGAAAGAGGTGGAAGTATTGTTTATCGTCGTTGATGCGCCGACTTCATATAATTCCATTCTGGGTCGCTATTAGTTGTCCTGGATGCATGGTGTAATTTCGACGGTGCATCAGTGTTTAAAGTATGTGGTTGGGAACAATGTCGGGATAATCAGAAGTAGCCAGAAGATGGCACGTGAATGTTACCAGATAGCTTTATCCTCGAAGGGAGTTCGGGGAGAAGCGTCGGATAAAGCATAGCAATTAAAGGGGCCTTCCTCCGAAGTCATCCCATGTGATGATCCGAGGGAGACCCCCGGGTTTCTGGTCCCGGAAGAAGATTCCAAGACACACAAATTCGCGAGTGGCAGATTTATGAAGATCGGTGTAAAACTTTCTTTGGAGTTTAGAGAAAGGTTAATAGCTTTTTTATCTAACAAGCTCGATATGTTTGCTTGGTGTGCGCAGGATGTCACTAGAGTACCATCGGAGATTATATGTCATAATCTTGCGGTACAATTTGACGTTCGACCTATTGTCCAGAAGAGGAGACCAGTCTCTCTGGAAAAGGCCTCCGCTATTCTTGCGGAGGTAGAAAGGCTACTAAGCATAGGTCACATTCGCGAGTCGCATTATCCCGTATGGGCATCAAATCCAGTGTTGGTACGGAAGAAGAATGGAAAGTGGAGAATGTGCGTCGACTTCACAGATTTAAACAGAGCTTTCCCCAAGGATCCATTTCCAGTGCCCCGCATTGATCAATTAGTAGATTCGACCTCTGGTAACAGATTGTTGTCATTCATGGGCGCTTACTCAGGGTATAACCAAATCCGGTTGGATACTAAAGATGAAGAGAGCACTTCTTTTATCACCGGGAGAGGGTTATACTGCTACAAGGTTATGCCGTTTGGCTTAAAGAATGCCGGGGCAACTTATCAGCGTCTGGTTAATAAAACCTTTGAGGGACAGATTGGACGGAACATAGAAGTCTATATCGATGATATGCTGGTCAAAAGTTCGCGGGACGAAGAACATTTTGCCGACCTAGAGGAGACGTTTAACAATTTAAGCAAGGTCAATTTGAAACTCAATCCGGAGAAGTGCATCTTCGCGGTCAGTGCTGTTCTACTCCGCGAAGATGAATCTCTTCTGAAACCTATCTATTATGTCAGTAAGAGTTTGCTGGATGCGGAGAAGCGATATCTCAAATTGGAGAAGGTAGCGTTGGCTTTGGTAACGGCTGCTCGAAAAATGCGACCTTACTTCCAAGCACATCCTATAATCGTTTGGACAACTTTTCCCCTGAAAGGTTTGTTGCAGAGGCCTGATATTTCTGGAAGGATGACCAAATGGTCGGTGGAACTAAGGGATTTGGACATAACATTTGAGCCTCGAACGACGATAAAAGCCCAAGTTTTAGCTAATTTTTTGGTCGAATTCCATTCGGATCGAGAGGATAAAGAAATCATTGACCATTTTGGTTAAACGGAATGGTTGGTAAGAACAGATGGGGGGTCGAACATTTCTGGAAGTGGGGCAGGTGTTCAATTGATTTCTCCAGAAGGAGTAGCTATGTTCCAAGCTATTCGGTTCGGCTCTAAGGCCACTAACAATGAAGCGGAGTATGAAGCTGCATTAGCGGGTTTGCGTTTAGCTCAGATATGTGGGGCCAAAAAGGTTAAATTGATCAGCGATTCACAGTTAGTAATCAACCAAGCTCTGGGACAATCTGAAGCCAGAAAAGATAAGCTGATACGGTATTTGCGAGCATTAAAAGACTTAGTATATGAGTTCCAGGAAGTTAAGTATGAACATGTTCGAAGGGAAGCAAATGTTGTCCCAGATTCTTTGACCTCAACCTCACGAACGGAGGGATATCCATGGGTCTTGATTCAGGAACGTCCCTCGATCATGATCGATTCGGACCCTGTAATAAACTTTACCGAGGAGAGAAACGCGATCAAAGACTACTGGAGGTCCGCCATTATTGATTTCCTCGAAAATGATACTTTACCCGTCGAAAAATACGAGGCAAGGAAAATCAGGTTCAAATCTCATGGGTATGTTATGCTGGGAGGCGTGCTGTATAAGAAATTTTTGAGTCGTCCGTTACTACGATGTCTAAACAAAGATGAGTCACAAATCATCCTGTCTGAATTACACGATGGGGAAGGATCTGCCCATTGTGGGTATAAGGCATTAATTCGTCGGGTGTTTCTGGCTGGCTATTATTGGCCGACTATTGCCTCGGATTCAAAATATTTTTGGTAAAACGATGTGATACATGTCATCGCTATTCCAATGCGATCCACAGGCCGGGGGCATTATTAGAGAGTATTTCGGAAGCAATCTCATTCGATAGGTGGGGTATCGATTTAGTTGGACCTTTACCGATGGCATCCGGTGGCAGACAAACTATAATTGTCGCAGTGGATTATTTCTCTAAGTGGGTAGAAGTAGAACCCTTAGCAGGGACAAAGGCCAAAGATGTAATCAAGTTTGTGGTGTCAAATATTTGCTGTCGTTTTGGGGTACCATTGCAAGTCACAACGGATAATGGGCCTCAGTTTGATAACAAGGAGTTTAAAATTTTTTGCCTCTCTAAGGGCATACGACAATGTTTTTCTGCCCCTTTTCATCCTCAAGCTAATGGGCAAGTGGAAGTGACCAATCGCATAATTCTGGATGGTTTGAAAAAGAACTTGGAAGGGAAGGAAGGAAAATGGCCTGATTATTTACAAGAAGTATTGTGGGCTTACATGACAACTCCACGAACAGCCACGGCTGTATCCCCGTTTGCCTTAGTCTATGGTATGGATGCCATTGTCCCTCCAGAGATTGTTTTCCCTTCATATCGTGTGGCAACGTATACAGCGGAGGCGAATGACCAAAACAGAGCATTGGCGTTAGATTTGGTTGAAGAAAAAAGACAACGAGCACAGTTGACGTCCCTCCATTATCAAACTCTTATGCGGAGTCGATATGCGTCTAAAGTAAAGCATAGAGACTTCAATGTGGGAGATAAAGTACTACGAAAAGTCTTTTTCCATACCAAAGATAAGAGTCTGGGCAAATTGGGACCAAATTGGGAGGGTCCTTATGAGGTTACTGAGAAAGTAAAACCTGGAACATATCGGCTGAAAGACAAGGAAGGACGATACCTCCGTCTCTCATGGAATATTGAACATTTAAAGTTGTATCTTGAATGACAAAGTTGTCCTTTTTTGTATATGAAAGTTCTGAATATAGTGAGGGCATACTATTTCCTACCCTGATAGGCACAGGAAGGTTTTAACGAGGTGTCCAATGAGCTACTTAATATGACGTACTTTTTGCCTCCAACTATTTTTCGGGTCACAATAACTTGTGCCTCGAATTTGTCTCTATCTTAAACTATGATTCGGGTCATAATGACTTATGCCTCGAATCTCTCTTTGCCTTCAACTATAATTTGGGCCACAATGATTTGTGCCTCGAATTTCTCTTTATCACTAACTATGGTTTAGGTCATAATGATTTATGCCTCGAAGTTTTGTTTGCCTTAAACTATAATTTGGGTCACAATGAGTTGTGTCTTGAATTTCTCTTTATCTTAAACTATAACTTGGGTCACAATGAGTTGTGCCTCGAATTTTTCTTTATCTCCAACTATGATTTAGGTCATAATGATTTATGCCTCGAATTTTTCTTTGCCTTAAAATATAATTTGGGTCAAAACGATTTGTGCTTCGAATTTTTCCCTATCTCAAATTAGTGACTGGGTTATGATAATGTGTGCCACGAATTATTATTTGGATAAATTTTGCTGTGTACTTCAAGTCGTTTCACCCTTCGAATTATAACTTGGGTTTCTTTGAGTTATTCTTTGAGACACAATCTGTTGTGCCTTAAATTATTTACATTCTTATGTTATTATGCATGCTATGACTTTTCAAGTTGGTGCAGACACAAAAATATAAACATAGTTAGAAATGACACAACAATGTAAATTGCACTCACTAAATATTGCAAGGTTAAATGTTACAAGTTGGGGCAGACACAAAAATCCGAGGAGTACAAAAATTGCCTTATAAGGTCTTATACACAAAACACTTTGTCCACGATCACCTATTGTTGGGATTTTTCGGGAGAGTCACTTTCCTCGGAATCTGACGATTCACTATCACTAACAACAATGTGAGGAGGACGGAGATCCGGGGACACAAGTTTCCAAAAACTCCCAAGGTTATATTCGGGGTATTCCGCATGAAGTTGCGTTATCAAACCTGCTCGAACTGTTGCATCTCGGTCAGCTAAGTTATTGGTACACTTGGCAATATAGGCATTCACAGCCTTTTCCTTCTCTTCCTCTACCTGCCGAGGGAAATCTTCAATGCGACTTGCCAAATGATTTCTATTCTCAAAAAGTTTTTCATAGTCCTTGAAACGGTCAGTAAAGCCTCTGCGCGCTACCTCTTCGGCCCTCATATATTCAGCAATGAGTTTGTCCTGGCCCTCGGTCTTTTTCTGGTAGAGATCCCTCTCCTCTTGGCAACATCTCTCTAGCATAATGACATAGTTCTCCAAGGCAGATAATCTTTCATACAGCACATCTGCCTGACTCTCAACGATCTTGTGTTGCTTTTTGGTCTCTTCGAGTTGTGCAACCAACAGGGAAGCCTTGAATTTGTAATGATTTTTCTTGTTCTCCAAGTGTGCCATCTTCTTTCCCTTTATAACAGAGGCATGCAGCAGGCTGCGCATACTCATTGAAAGTTCGTCGTCACGGGGAATCCCAAGGTCAATATGTTGGGGAGGCCTACTTTGAGGAATGGGAAGCGGATCAAGTGTATGAGGCTCTTCTGGGAGAGCAGGATGTGATGCTTGGGTCCAAGGAGTGCTGGTTGTTAAGTTGGAGTTTTTCTTAGGAGAGTTATCTCCCATGTCATGATCAGATATGACAAGAGCCTCCTGATTTTCAATCTCCTGAGCCGGTTCGGGGGCGTTGTTTTGCACTCTACTGTCCTCGGACTGCTCCTGGATAGGCTCTAAGGCAGCCTTCTCTTTCCCTTTGCCTTTCGAGCTTTTCTTCCTCATAGGGCGAATGGCCTTTTTTGGGAAAGGATCAGGACTGGGAACTACTCTGTTGTCCGAGGAGGCTGGGTCCGGGGCAACAGGCACTTCTAGTTGTAGTTGTTGTTGCTTCGCAGGAAGCTCCTCCTCGGGTGCATCTCGATGACTTTGTGCACGATCACGCTTCGGAAGATATATTACTATATCTTTCTTTGTCACTCTTTCTAGCACCTCATCTTGGGAATGAGGTGTCATCAATTCTTTCAAAGATAGTCGATCAAGGGGATTTAACCTCCACAATCTGCTCAGAGCCATGTTATTGTCCCTAAAGCATAAGCGAAATCGGTTCTCCCATTTCTCCTTAGCCCATTCACTAAGCTTCGTAAAAACAGCAGTGGCACTCTCCACATAATCAGCATATGGCTTCGAAATGCCAGTCATAGCTACAAAAATGTTTAAGTTAAAATCTTAAACTCGTGATTCGAAGGACCATTATAAATAAAGTGATTCGAGGACTTACATTTATTGGTCCACAACAGAGTTAATTTGTGAGGCTTCGAAGGGGTTGCTTCAGTGCCAGTCTCCCAGTGTCCTGAGAAGAAGATAAACTGCTGTCTCCATTTCTTGTCAGCCTTTAGCAGATCATTTAGCACTTTTTGCCTTCGGTTAAACGTTAACGAATAAAATGGGAAGAATGGGTTCCTAGCCAACCCGGATAGTCCAATGAACTGCTCCAAGGAAAATTCTTGGCCTGAAATTCTCGAGGCCATGATGCATGCCATTAATGTGAACCACATGTTGGGTCCAGCTTGAGAGGGGCACAGATCAATCTTAGCAAAATACTCGACGAAGAATGGGTCTAAAGGAAATCTTAGTCCCTAATTCATAATGTCAATATAGACAACAAGTTCATGATCCCTAACAGATAGTGGAGTCTCTCATTCGGAGGGAAATCTGATGTTGATATACGAAGGGATGCACCAACGAGTACGAAGTAGTGTTTCTTCCGAGGGAGAAAAATACTTGTATGCTATATTGTAAAGAGCAACAGCATGTTTATTTTCAATCTCTCGAATATTTTTACCCATGATGGCATCAAGCTCTAAGGGAAGGGTTACATCACCTTTTGACTTAGGGGCAATGCGTTCTGCTTGCTCGTCGGACATGTTTGGAGGAGGAGTACGCGTCTGACTGGAGGATTCTGCTGTGACGTCGACTTGTTGGACTGGATGTATGACTTGAACGTTTTGAGTACTTGGGTCAGGGTTGATCGGGGCGGTAGGATGCTCATTGGACGACTCAGCAGGAATTTCGATGACATTACTCTTATTTGCAGCATGAGTGGCTGGAATAGATGACTCCGGGTTATCCAAGGCAATAGCTTTTCCCTTAGCAGCTAGGGCTTTTTTGCGCAGCTCTTGAATTTATGCCTCGGTAACCACGGTCTGTCCTGAAGAAAACCGGGGAGTCCCATTTCCTGTTATGGATGGAGTAGCTGGAAGACTAGAGACATGATCCCCGGTCCTCGGAAGAGGAGGGTCGGTTGCTGCAGTTCGAGGAGATTTAGGGTCAGCTGCTACAGTTCGAGGGGATTCAGGGTCAGCCTCCTGAGTTCGAGGAGGCTCATGAGTAGTTTATGCTACATCTTTCAAACGTTTGCGCTCCTGTGACTGCTTGTCCTTGTGATGTCTCTTTCTTTTTCCCGAAGAATGTTTATGGTGTTTTTATTTCCCCATTTCTGTGAGGGCGATTTGGTTGTTGACTTGATTCTGATGAGATATTTTGAGAGGGATTATGGTTGTCGAATTTGCAGAAGGAGGCCACGAACTGTAGAAGGTAGTTACAGCAGGTGGAGGCTGAGGCTTAGTGTATTCACCAGCAGCAACTCGTTCTTCGAATTTTTTGCTAATAAGAAGCCACTCTGGAATCCGACGAGGTTTGTGAGCCAGCTTTCTCTCTCTAGAAATTCTGGGTAGGAAGTTTGAGCCATTAATGAAAGAGATGAATATTTATAGAGGCTAAATGGGCTTCTAGGAAAAATCGGGCATGGGGACATTTCTTGTTGTTTGCCTAGGGGTATTATAGGAACCCTAGGTCAAAAATTGTTGACAGAGACGTGAGAGAAGTTGCAGAGGCAAGATTTCTCTAAAGATACGCTGACACAAAAGCATGGCTGCTGATGTCAGGCTCGATTTTCATAGTCAATCATTGCAATGCCTTAGCATCGAATTCTGATGCTTGTGATATGTTCATAGGGAAAATTCCGATATGCAAATATTTTAGGTGAATAGGATGTCTTTATGCAGTCATTGCAAAGATTGGGGGGGCTACACTGGTTAATATGAGAGAACAGATGGTTTCGAAGAAATGCAGCATTCGAAGTGAATAGATGTTTTCGAAGAGATGCAGCATTCGAAGAGAATAGATGTTTTCGAAGAGAATAGATGCATTCGAAGAGGTATTTTTTCGAAGAAGTGCACCATTTGAGGTACTTGTTTCGAGGAAAAGATGTTCGAAGTAATAATGGAGACTCTTTTCTAATCCTAGTAAAACTATTTTTACTAGGACTGGGGGGCTACTGATAAGGAAGAATAAAAGACAAGGAGAAAATCGTAAAGAAGAAACATGATAGGGGAAAATTGTAAAGATAAAGTATGTTAGGAGGAAAATGAAAAGAGGAAATTGTGTGAGGGAAAAAACTGTATAAACTATCAAAGAAGTAGCTAGAATAAGAAAAATATATGATGTAGGGACTAAAAATGTAATAAATGGGAATTAAAGCGTGTGGGGTCCGTAAATGTACTATAAAAGGACCACAGACGCTTCACAGATCCCAAGACGAATATTATATTACTTTCTCTCTCTACTTAAGCTAAGCTCCCACTTTCTCTCTCTAAAATAGCTTCTAAACAAAATAAATCAACCTATATTGACACTAAGAGATTCTCGTATCACATAATCACCCACGGACAATCTTCAAACTCTTCAATCTATACTATTTGTTTGTTGATTTTCATGATATGTTGGTCTGATACTTGACTATGCATGAAAAACAGTGTGATTACATAGGTATTAATCTCATTATATATGAGATTGTTCTTTTAACAAACTCTGAAGATAAGGCAAAAACAACTCAAAGATACAATTGCTTTTTACATGGCTAGAAAGTTAATCTTTAGGAATTCTCATGTCCATAATTATTGATTAAAACAAAAGTATTATTGAAAATGGGTGAAGCTTTATTACTGAGTATTATTCATGTATAGGATAGAACAATTAATATATAAACATGTTTAGTTATGCTCTATTAAGTAGCCAAATCCAAGTTTTAATAGTTTGTTTTGTTGTTTTTATAAAGATACAATTATTCTTTTTTCAAATAGTTTTTAGTGACGAATTATACATTTTATTTTCGAATCATATTTTTTTATTCTCGTTTAGCTATATTATATTTTGAATTTTTTAATTATTAAATAGACTTGTATAGTTATGCTTTTTTTTAAAATTCTCATTAAATTTAACAAGGGGCTTGCAACTCTGTTAGTGATGCCATTAGTATAAGTTAATTTGAAACTATATGGCAACGACATTTGCAACGACGGATAAGAGAACAGATTTAACCATTTAGATGAAATGGTGCAACGAACTTACAACAGAAATTGCAACACCGTGACCCAGTTTTATTCGGGTCAAATTTTGCAACACTTTTTGGTTGTTGGCGGTTGGAAAAGCCTTCCGGTAGAAATTGAGTTTGGTTAATGATCCCACTTAGCACAACCTGCACTTCCGGTCACAAACCCGTTGCAAAAGTCTGCAATGGTGTCGTGACGATATATTCGTCGTTTTCAGGTCGTTGTAAAATCCAATTTATCCAGTAGTGATAATCTATAATTAGTTAATATATTCATTAGTTACTAACATTAAACATATTTATGAGTGAAATAATTTTTTATATTAACCAAACAATATTTTTTTAAACGGGGACTGTTATCATATATAAAGATTAAAATGGAAGTTTTAATAAGTTATGACTCCTAAGTAAGTTATAATTAATGTTTTTGGATTTTGTTTTACTGTTCACTGAACTATTTCGATTTAGTTTATTTATCATCGATCTACCAAACAATGAGTTTTATAAGATTTTAAAATATATATTTTGTATCATTTGTCCATCATTTTACTTTTTGGGCAGTATAGTAAAATTATGTAAGTTTTTTTAAAAAATTGATTGTTTGAGGATATTGTATGTGTTATCTATTACTCGTAAGGCAACTTAGACGCTTGATGAAGTATGTTGGTTATCTTAGCTTTGTATTTAGTAAAAATCTACACAATTACTTCATCATCACATATGGATAAATATGTTGACCATAGATGGACAAATGCGTTGATAAAAAACGTGAATGTCTGTTCATGGAAATGCATAAATATGTCGATAAAAAAACTTGTAGATGCACCGATACGATATGCATAGATTGTCGATGGAGGAGCGTAGATGCATCAATATGAGACACATAAATACATATACATAGATGTGTTATAGGATACATGTAGATGCATTGATAGTAGATGAGTCACAATTATTGTATTGTATTGTTTGTTGTGACGAAATATGTTAAATAATGGTAAAGACAAATAATGATGTTTTAATATTGTGACAGATACGTGTGATGTACAAAAAATTGTACATGGTGTATGAAAAAGTAATAAGATACATGTTAATGTTATTTTGTTTTCATATCGGGCACCATGTCGCGACATACCTTCTTCTCCCTATATTTATCCATATACATGGCAAGATTAATAATATAATAAAGGGTTAAGTGAACGTCAGAAGTATATTGCGTAGAAAATGTTTTAGTTGCATCCTTAAACAACCTCAATAAGCTTAACATTGAAGCACAATTAAAAAAAATCAATTTTGATCTTCAAGAGATGTATTAGGATTATGTCTATTATAAAGCATAGTAATCTCATTTCTATACATATAAGTATGTGCAAGAAGATAATATGTATACTTATGTCTAGTTTCGACATCTAAAACTAGTTTTTTTTAATATGTTTCCATTAACATTAATAATTTCTCTATGTTCTACCTTTTTAGGAAACAAAGTGGAGCATAATGGGACTCCATGTTTAATATGATCGATATAATCATTAGCTATTATACTTATTTCATATTTTGCAACCAATAAAAGTATGTGACATAAACTTTTAGTGTGAAACATTTTAGGAAATAAAATGTTACAATCAATTTTAAAATACTTAATAGATCTCTCCTTCACAGATGCATTGTCGAAATAAATATACATAACTTTATTTTTAATTCAAAAATAATTCATAAACTCTAACACGTTATCTTTAATTACAACAGTGATGTGCCTTTTAATAGATTAAAAATACATAATTCTTCTCTGGAGTATCCATTCAGAATCCATTTAATGTAAAATAACAAACATCATATCAAACTCACTAAATGACGTTATATCACCAATTAACGAGATATTTCATGACAAAGATAACATGGTATAATGAATTATTTTATTTCATTTTTATAATGTTTAAAAAAATGATCTCATTGAGGTATGTGAGATGTGTGTGGCTTTTTGGTTCACACTATTACACATCCAATTAACATATCTCCAATTGTGAGTACTAACAACATATATCATGCTTTTTCCTTATATCTATTTAAAACAAAATTATTACCGGTTTGAGGATCTATGCATGCATTCCATTCTTCATAAATTTTAAAAAGATAAAAAAAATTATGCGTAGCTAATTGTCTCGACTACCGTTGGTGCTGCAATTTGTTTTTCCAACCTTATAGTTATATGTTTTTTCACAATGATTACACTTAATAGAATAACCATCAAGATTCTCAATAAAGAGTTCACATGCCCAAAATGTTTGTATCATACTTTTCATACCATCGTTAGTACTAACAGAGATATCGGCGCTGCCCCAAGGGGTAGCCGAGTTGGTTGGGTATGGCATTCTTATGACCAAAAGGTCATGAGTTCGAGTCCCTCTACATACGCTTTCTCGGCTGAGCCTGTCACCTTGTGTGGTTTACCTTCTGGCGTTGGTTTGCAGGCTATTGCGTCAGACTGAGGGTTTACCCTGTGCGCACTCATTGCACTCTGAGTAGCGGCTGCGGGTTTCCTCTGAAAAAAAAAAAAAGAGATATCGGCGCTAACATGAGGAAAATGCGTTTCAAAATGTGTTTATGAATATTTAACTTTCAATCTAACAACAAGACGTGTACTAGTAAATAATATCAAAATACAACAACACTTATAATTTTTATATTCAAACTATAATAATAATCAAAGTGTAATAAGAAAATTATCTTAACATACCTTTTAATATATTAAGATTATAATATATGATTTTGGTTTATAAAATAATAACACCACTTGTACTAGTAAATAAAATAAAAATACAACAACACTTATAATTTTTATATTCATACCATAATAATAATCAAAGTTGTAATAACATACCTTATAATATTTTAAAATTATAATATTTTATTTTGTTTTATAAAATAATAACAACACTTGTAATATTGATTAGCAAATCATAATGATAATAATAATCTAATAATAAATTTTAATCATAAACCTTGTAATATTTTAATTTTACAATATATTATTTTGGTTTATATAATAATAAAAACACTTGTACTAGTAAATAATACCAGAATAATAATAATACTTATAATATTTTTAACCGAATCATTATAATGACAATAATCAAAATGTAATAAAATTATAATCATATAGATTATAATATTTTAAATTTATAATATATGATTTTGGTTTATAAAATAATAACAATACTTAAAATATTTATAACCAAACCATTATAATCATAATTAATGTAATAATAAAATTATAATCACCAACCTTGTAATATTTTAAAATTATAATATAGTGTTTTGGTTTATAAATTAAATAAAAAACTTGTACTAGTAAATAATATCATAATAATAACAATACTTTTAATATTTATAACCAAATAATAATAATAATAATAATAATAATAATAATAATAAATATTATAAAATTATTAATTTATAACTTATAATATTTTGAAATTATAATATACTATTTTTGTTTATAAAATAATAACAACACTTATAATATTTATTTAACATAATAATAATAATCAAAATATAATAATAAAATTATAATCATATATCTTATAATATTTTTAAATTATAATATATAATTTATATAATAATTAGTTTTGTTGGCATGTCTGTGTTGCATTATTATTAACGTGTCTGACGTGTGCATATTTGTTGTTACATTATAGTTGACGGCTCCTTTGCCACCGAAAACTGATTGATTTCATTTCCTCTCAAATTAGATAAGAATGTTCTATATAGTAATGATATAAGGTTTTTTACCATGATTTATGGGGATTATCTATAATTAGTTGATATCCATTAGTTAATAAAATAACATTACATTAAAGATATTTATTTTTCATTACATAAAATACCATGGTAACATACACTTGTTAGATTAATATTATACACTTTGGACTACAACATAAATTATGGTCCAATATATTACTAGTCTGATGTGCTGATCAGATAATTCAAACTTCAAGTTATAATTTTCGTTTATGAATAAAAAAAATTATGAAATAATTTTTTATATTAATTAAACTAGGTTTTATTTAAAACGGAGACTATTATCATAAATAAAAATTAAAATTGAAGTTTTAATAAGTTATGACTCCTAAGTAAGTTATAGTTAATGTTTTCGAATTTTGTTTTAGAGTTGATTGAACTATTTCTGTTTAGTTTATTTATCATCCGCCTACCAAACAACGAGTGTTTATAAGGTTTTAGTATATATATTTTGTATCATTTGTCCATCATTTTATTTTTTGGGCAGTATAGTAAAATTATATATGTTTTTGCTTTTTGTAAATTGGTTATTTGAAGAAATTGTATGTTTTATCCATTACTCATAAGGCAACGTAGACGCTTGATGAGTACGTTGGTTAGCTTATCTTTTTATTTAGTAAAAAGCTACACGACTGCTCCATCATCACAGATGGATAAATATGTTAACGATAGATTGATAAATGCATTGATAAAAAATGTAAATGTCTGTTTATGGAAATGCATAAATATGTTGATAAAAAAACTTCTAGATGCACCGATACGATATGAATAGATCGTCGATGTGAGGAGCTTAGATGCATCAATATGAGACACATAAATACATATACATGGATGTGTTATAGGATACATGTAGATGCACTGATAGTAGCTGAGTCACGATTATTATATTGTTTGTTGTGACGAAATATATTAAATAATGGTAAAGGCATATAGTGATATTTTAATATTGTAATAGATTTGAGTGGTGTACAAAGAATTGTACAAGATGTATGAAAAATTATTAAGATAAATGATAATGTTATTTTTCTTTTATATCGGGCACCATGTCGCGACATACGTTCTTATCCATATATTTATCCATATGCATGGCAAGATTACTAATATAATAAAGGGTCAAGTGAATGTTAGGAGTATATTGCGTAAAAAATGTTTTAGTTGCATCCTTAAACAACCTTAATATGCTTAACACTGAAGCACAACAAAAAAAATTGATTTTCAAGAGATGTATTAGGATTATGTCTATTATGAAACATGTTAAGTGTTATAGATCAACTTGCTTCCTTCCTTAATTCCCTTAATGGTATTCTTCCCCCTCTTCTTGGATACAAAAGCATGATACATTTTAGTGTTACTATCTCATTCAATAAGCCAATAGTTGTATGACTCTTTTTTCCAAAAACTCCTCTTCAATTCTTAAAGACTGCATATATAAACTGTTAGCTTTCCTTAGATCCATTTTAGTTGTTTAATTATTCAATTTAGAATAAGGCAACTCAGCTTCTTTAACCTTAGTTTCAGTCTCTTTAACTTTACTAAAAATATTACCAAAACAGTTAGCATTCCACACTTTAAGACAACTTTTTAGTCTCTTAACTTAAATAGATATATCTCATTAGGAAGACCCCTAATTTTCAAACTCCAATTCTTCTCTACCACACCAAGGAAAGAAGGATCATTTGTCCACATGTTCATGAACTTGAAACTTTTATTCTTATAATTGAAAACATCAAATTGGTCATCATGAACAATTATAATAATAGGGGCATGGTCAGAACTTGTTCTGACCATGTGAATGACCTGAGCTTTGTTGAAGATACTAGTCCAGTTAGAGTTAAACATAGCTTGTTTTAGTCGTTTCCACGTCATGCTTCTGTTCCAAGTGTATTTTGAGCCCAAAAACCCAACATCCTCTAAGTGGCAATCACTAATAGTTTGCACAAAATCGTCAGTGCTATTTTGATCATAAAAATTACACCCCAACTGTTGATATGAAGAGGCTATGAAGTTAAAGTCACCAACTATAAGCCAGCCATGATCAGTCATAGAGATCAACTTCAATTGATCCCATAAATCCAGCCTAAGCAACCTGTTACACTTAGCATAAACCATAGTTAAGTGAAATATAATGTTATTGATTGTGTTAATTTCTAAGTTCAGGCATTGATTATGATTAATCAGTATATAAATACACAAATCATCAGCCCAAAAAACCCATATCTTGTTACAAATATTAAGAGTGAAATTAGAAAAACCCAACACAACAGCAATATCTGAAATTTTCCCAAGCTTAGCCATAGGCTTTTGGATGGCCAGGATGCTGATCTTTTCCTTGAAGATAATGTCTTTCAGTCTTCTGACGGTTGAGTTGTTACTGATTCCATGCAAATTCTAGTTAAGAATCTTTATCATTATCGGATAAAGATTTGTGTTTCTTGTTTATCCCTACATACTTCAGAGATTTCATTATTCTTGTACTTGGTTTTTTTATTTTCCTAGCTGATTTGAGCTTCTTTTTTATTATAGTATTGAAGTCTTTGGCCATTGGAGATGAATCTTTCCTGGTTGGAGAATGTTGTAAGCTACCTATATTTTCTTTGATTGGAGAGTTAAGACCAGAGATAAATTTATCTCATTCATGAAATTCATGTTGCTCACAGTGACCATTAAATTGTTGAATAACATCAATAATTTCTATATCATCAGGCAGATTATCTTCAAGACTTTTGAAGTTGTCATTATTAACAGAAGTAGAGTTTTCCTTATGCTTTTCTTTGTAGAATTTCTCCTTCGAAGAATCTTTCTTCTTATCTTTATGAACAATTATGGATTTAACATTATGAGTAAACTCAGAGTTAGAATACACAACTTCATGAATGTTCCTATCAGATGTTTTCACATCAATATCTCTTCTTTCTTTATCTTTAACAGACTGATTTTCCTTATTCTTGTTCTGGTGTTGCTTATCCTTATCAGTTACATTGATATTCGAAGATTTTTTCTTACATTAATCTACTTTATGTCCCAAATGGTAACATAAAATGCAGTAGGAAAGCATATTTTTATACTTAACTGAGATCCAGCATCTATCATTTACTCCAAATCCAATCCATATATGACTGTGAAATTTCCTTGATACATCTAGCTTGATAAATGCATAAACATCATTTTTATATGCCATGTTTTCGTCAGGAACATCAACTTTGTATGGAGTTCCTATAGGGGCAGCAATTTCATGAAGAAATTCGGCATTGTAAAGAAACTCTGGGATTTTTTCGAATTTAATCCACACCATAGCAATTGGGCTTTCAATTTTTGGATGAAATTCTGGAGTCCAATGCAAAACCCTCATCGTTGAGATTCTAACCTTCCGCACACTCCTTGACCACAGCCTACAGATATTTTCCTTTAATTCTAACTCAATAAAAACATGGTGAGAATCACAGTTTATAGCTCGATAGTTGCATTTGAAATTCAAGGAGTTAAAGAAACTTTTTATAACTGCTTTCTTTGGCAATCCTAAAGAGAATTTACCAATAAGGGTAGTCTTCGAGTTCTACAACAGAGAGTCTTTAATTTATTTAGGATATTGGATAAAGATATGATCCAATTTTCTAATGATGCTCTCAGGTTCATAAATAGTTTCTTGATTATTAAGGTGTTCTTGAACAAATCCACGTAAGATATCTTCTCCATTCTTTGATCAGCGATACTCTGTTTTTTATCTTGAGATAGAGTAGGAAATTCCTCTTCTTCAAACAAAATGTTGATTCTTATCTCCATGATAGAGATAATCCAATATAGAAAGGAGAAAAGAGATAGAATCCACCAAGAAAATCGATCGGAATGGACTTTAGGTCGCCGGAGAATCAATCAGAAGAAAACTATTTTTTGGAGCCATCTGAAGCCAATTTAAAACCTAATATCCATATCTCTGACTATCATTCAAGATGTCTTTATCTAAAAATATGGAACTATTCGTATTAGGATACGTACCAGAGTTTTCTCTACCATTTTTTAGATTAGAGCCTCTTGTGTGCCAACTCGTAAATTCCTTAGAAAATCATCCATACAGCAATCATCCGCACAATTGTTTTGTGATAGTATCTTCTAAAGCCACTATTCATATACTAGTTGACCTTGGGTTTTCTATGTACCAATATATTACCCTTAAATCCATTCAGCGATCAATACTACATTAACACTACTTTACTTTTCATATTTCCTTTTATAACAAGCTGCGATCCTAACTCTCTAGAGGTCTCAGATTCAACCGGGGCCTCTCTCTTGAAGCTTCTCTATCAGCATAGGCGGAGGAAGCGGAATCTCCTGGAGTCCCAGGAACCCACCTAGCTCAATAAATAACATATTTAGTATTTCAATCATATTTTATGCTTCAGTCTAGTTGGCAGAGATGCAAGGCGGGAACCCACGAACCCAAGGTTCAAAATCCAAATGTAGATTCTTGTCTTAATTTTTAATTTAAATTAAGTTTTTATTATTTATTTTATTATATCATTAAGTTTGATTATTTGTTTTATTATATATATATATATATATATGTATATAATAACATATCAATATTATTATAATATTAGTATATCATTTATTTTTTATTATATATAAAATACACATCTATATTCTTTTACTATAATTAAATATCTTAATTAAAAAATAATATAAATTTATATATATATATATATATATATATGATAGATATTTTTATTATATATTATTTATTTATAAATATGTTGATTCAAAAACATAATATAAGTTTATATAAATTTGATCAGGAGGCGGGTTGGTTTATTTGTCGTCGCCCCTAAGGTACAAGATACAATCTTTTAGAACAATTGTTCTTTTACTATCAATTAGAAAAATCTCTAACTACAAGTTTCAAACACTAAGGTATTTATTATGGTTCTATGTTATTAATTCTCAAAATTGAAGCTTTGCTACATGTCTTATATTACTATTCACCAGTTACAAAGATTAACATTGGTTGATCTATATTTTTTCTTAAGATAGAGAGTTGTAGAGTTCAATTTCGAAACAAATACACCTGCATAAATCATAATTTTTTTTATTTGGTTTGACGTATCAAACCTTAACAACATAGGCTCTCGAGTTCACTAACATTACATGTCCTAATCAATACATCTATTAGTCTCTGTAAACCGCGGAAAAGCTCAAACTAAAATCGATCAAACCGTAACAAAATAGCCTCTCAAGCTCACTAATAATACATGTCATAATCAATACATCTATCAGTCAACTTCTATTTTTTTATGTTATAATAATACTTCAAAGTGTTGACAAAAATAATATGGAAAATTCACTCAAGCAAATAAACAATTTTTATATAGATAGAAAATGAAAATATATTACAACACAATTTTACAACTTTCACTACGAAAGAAATATTTTTTAGACAACAACTAGGACACCATCCTGTAGGGTTTAAATCCTGGCTACACTAGTGTCTATGAGTCTAAATTCTATATTTGTTGATTGGAGTTATCTCTTTTTTCGGTCAGATGGCCTACTATGGTTATCTGACTTATTTTGCTCTATCCATATATGCCTTGGCTTTTGGCATGACAATCGAGAATTAGTAAGATATCAATATAATATATTAGATGTATGCTTAAGGTTACATATATCAACTAGCTACCATAAACCATAACGAGAAGATAAAGGATTTGTGCAACTGACGATACTTTTGTTTAGTCTCCTCTCATGTTTTTGTTTATAATCTCGCGTCTTCATTATGTCAACCTTAACTATGTGATGATCAGAAGTGCCTTTTGATGATACCACCGAGTAGGATCCTGGAACAAGCTTGTAGGGTGAATCTGGCGATGCCAATATATAGTCGACCCTTGTCCCGTATTTACACGTTCCTTGCACGTCTATTTTAGTAGGAAAAATATTAAGATTTAGATAGAATGAATATATAATTATTTATGATAGTGAAACTACAAAGGTAAGACTTTAGATTTAAAGTTTGCTTAGTACTTTGGCCTTTAGCAATGATGATAACAGGTTCACATTCTCCTGCAAAATCTTTTGAATCTTCGTATCCTCTTCCCTTTAGAAACCTCATCACTTCAACTCTTGGTGTAGGCTTCCCAATGTTCTCGTAGTACCTTAGAATGTCGGTCCATCTTTGTGTCGAATAATCAGATTCACTTAGAGAATTCAATCCTCCTAACAGGACGTGCGGTGAGTTGTTTTCTTGGATTATAGCACTCATCTGTTTCAATCTCCAATTTTCATCCAAATGGTCTAGTTGTGTGCAATAGAAATTCACTTCTCCTATACCAGGTGCGTCAATCATAACCTTCAACACATTCCTGTAAAGAGTAAGATTTAGGTTAAGCTACAAAATTTAAGTCAGTAGAGTACAAAACAAATTTCTTATAATTCTATCAATAAACATAAACTTTCGTTCGTCCTTCCTTCAATAACTATAAGATGCACCTGAAATCATTTTCGTCGACAATTTTTTGAACTATCCACTTCTTAATGGGCCATTTTGATAAGACAGCATTTCCATATTGTGGTGCCCAGCTGTCAGCAAAGACATAATTCATCCCCAAGGCAGCAGCAAGATCAGACAAAGGGCTCATGTCTTTCTCTTCGTCCGCTTTAACATCTTGCAACCCCAAAACATCGGCATCTACCTCTCTAAGCACTTCATATATACTTCTCCTGTTTCTGCTCCCTCTCAAACTCTCTTCAGTCCACCAAACCGGAGACCTCATCAAAACACTTGTCATATTTTCCTTTTCTCCATCTTCCATGCTTAAAAACTTGCTATGCGCCAATGAAATCTCATTCTCAGGCAAATTAATTGAAACTTTGAGTTTCTTGTTTGGCTTCGACGGATGATTTTCAACGTTAGCATGTAGAGGAGACTGCTTCAATATACCTTTTGGATAGCTTCCGCTTGTCGATGGAATGGTATATTCTTCTTTTCGGATAGCTGGTGCCAGGGCAAACATAGCAACATTAAAAGTAGCTACCCTGATCGGTCTGTCATGAACGGGGCTTTTCTTGACGGTATCTTCTTTTGGACCACGTCTTCGGGTCATTTTTAGGAGCCTTTTGATTATGAGTTTTGGTCTTCTTGGCTTCTTTAGTAGCCATTGTAGCCTAGAACAGAGGAGGTGAAGTTTTCTTTTGAGTACACCTAACATGTTATCAAATTTAACAAACCTGAAAACATAATTTATAGAAAGTCTTTTGCCTAAAATATTCTAGCTTTCACCAACTTTTGATTTTGAAGGTAAATTAAGTGGATAATCATGTAGAATACCTAGGCAGATTAAGTATAGACAGTTTAAAGCTCCGTTTGGATCTCAAAATATAAATACAGATTTTAAACAACAACAAAAAAAGACTACACATCTCTGTAAGATTACTTATAAAAACTATAACTTTAGTCTTGTGTAGTTTTTCTGCATATTTTCAAACCAAAGTGTGAACAATTAGAAAAAATTAAAATATTCTAGATTGACACATCAGAATCTAGTACATCCAAATTAATATTTTGCTTGAAAACTTATAAAGTCGATAATATCATACTCGTATGGCGAAACGTAAGTCCTATATACTCCAACATACATTTCCAGAGTTCGGTTTTGGAAGTAAAAAGGAGAGAAAATAATAGAAACTTACACATCGGTACAACTAAAGACTTTCATTGATTTTCCTGTTCCACGCCCATAATCTCTTTGTTCCTTAAGAGTAAAGAGATCCAAACAGACCCTAAGTTTAGATAGAAAATGACAAGTAGTATTTTATAGTGGACATTAAGCCACCTGCTCCAAACAAGTGATGTAAGAAGTTTGAAAACTAAAGCAAATCTAGTTGAGCTTCTTTCTCTAACATGCCAAACAAATTTCAACTGCAACCTAATGAAACCAAAATTCTTGCCTCTTTAATATTCAAATAATAACAACAGCATACAAAAACAGCTACCTCATTTATTTTCTTAAGCATTTATGATCAGAAGCTTCCAAAATTTGAATTTACATTGTTCCTGTTTAGCACCAGAACTTAAAATGGAACAAATATGAAGTTTCAAGTATGATAATTATATTTTAAATTGAACAACAGTCTACATCACCAAAGTAAATAGTATAAATTTTGTATAGAGCTGCTAATATACAATTGTACATTGCTTATTTTGTATATATTATATGAGGACTATATCCAACCTTATTTAGGTACTTATGGTTATTATATATGTAGTAGAGAAACATGTTTCTTTACAAGCCGATTGGACTGACACAGCACTTTCGTGAATCGTTTTCATATAGCCGCTTGAGCTGCTGCTAGCCTTGCAATCGGTACCCTGTCAAAGTGAATCAACTTCGTTTAGTTTGGAAAAATAATAAAATCTAATGTATTACTTCGAATTGTGAACATTTCCAAGTACCTGAAAGGCGAGCAAGAGACGTAATCCAGTCCTGCCTCGTGAAAAAATGCAACAGAAGAAGGCTCTCCACCATGCTCTCCACATATTCCGACCTGGTTAATAATCATAATCGATTACAAAGGTAATATCTAAGTACTTAAAGAGAAAACATAATAAAGGATAGTTTGGGGTCAAATTTATAATCAAATGAAAAAATGTTTCTAAAGATGGAAATGAGAACTATCAAAAGCTCTTTTTAGTAAAAGGTTGTTTGGTGTCTCAAATAACTAATTTTTACCAAGGGAAATGAGACTTACAAAATTAGTACATGCCTTTTGTGAAAACAATTGTATATGCTAAGAAACATTATCAAAACTAAATAAGCATATAAGCAAATGACCCTGAGGGTAAATATTTATAGTTGTTGCAATGAGTATTTTTCACCTTCAAGCTAGGGCGAGCAGCACGGCCTTTCTCGGTTGCGAACTTAATAAGTTGGCCAACACCCTTCTGATCAAGCACCTGCAAGTTCCAAAAAGATCAGATTGTTATTCTGCATTATTTCATTTTATGGCTTGTTTAGAGATGTGTGTAAATGACCTCAAAAGGGTCATTTTGTAGGATGCCTTTGGCGAGATATATAGGCAAAAACTTGCCAACATCATCCCTACTGTAGCCGAATGTCATTTGTGTCAGATCATTTGTCCCAAACGAGAAAAACTCCGCTTCCTTGGCAATCTGTTCCCAAAATTATTAAGGCATATAGAATTGTATAAACTGTAAACCTCATTTTCTTAGAAAATTTGAACAAACCTCATCTGCAACAAGAGCAGCCCGGGGAATCTCAATCATGGTGCCCACCTTATAACTCAATGTTATTCCAGTTTCCTCAAAAACTTTATTTGCAACATTCCTGATTAGTTCCGTCTGATGTCCTAGTTCCTGCGCAATATACCAAATGCCTTAGCAAGTAACAAACAAGTTTGTTTTAAAAGACACAAAGCAACGATGCATGTACCTGAGGAGTTCCAACCAGGGGAACCATTATCTCAGGTATAACTATTACACCTTGATCAGTCATAGACACAGCTGCCTGAAATATCGCAGTAGCTTGCATCTCCGTTAATTCTGGATACGATATGCCTAACCTGTTAAAGGTGAATAAAATATCATACATTAAAAATATAATACCATTTCTTTTATAGAAAAACCTTGTTGGATACCCTTATTATACCTGCAACCACGAAAACCAAGCATGGGATTCACTTCGGACAAGTTCTCGATTCTAGAGAAAACTTCATCTTGAGTCATACCGGTGTCAGCGGTTAGTTCACTAACTATTTGGTCTAAGTCGCCTTCAGGAAGGAATTCATGAAGTGGTGGGTCTAGCAGTCGAATTGTAACAGGAAAACCTGGTAGCAAACAAATGAAATGATCCTATTAACCCAAGAAAGAGAAGATCCATAAATGTCCGAAGAGGTTTTTACCATCCATTGCGCGGAAAATGCCCTCAAAATCGGATCTTTGATAAGGAAGTAAGAGATCAAGTGCTTTCTTCCTTTGTTCTGGTGTTACTGCCATTATCATTTGTCTTACAGCCTTGATCCTATCATCTGAGGCAAAAAACTAAACCCCCCAAAATATAATATAAATAAATGCAGAAAACTAGTACAAAAAGACAAAGTAACAAAGATACAAACCATGTGCTCTGTCCGACAAAGTCCAATTCCTTGTGCACCATTTTTCCTTGCAGTTAATGCATCTTCAGGTGTATCAGCATTTGCCATTACCTACAACAAATGACAGGAACAAGTAGTCATGAGAAGTGAATATTGTTAGTATGATCCGACTCCGTTTTAAGCTATAAATCAGTCTATATGGTGAGGAAAATCCATTTCTTTGGGAGTGAGTTAGGTCCAATACTCATTTTAATAAATAGATACAAAGGCAGTGCATAAGAGCACCTTTAGTCGCTTTGCTTCATCGGCCCAAGACATAAAGATTTCCAAGTCAGGACTTAAAGCCGGAGGAGAAAGTGGCTGCTTCCCTAATATTACTTCACCAGTAGATCCATTTAGTGAAACAAATTCTCCTTCTCTAATCCTCAAGTCTCCAATCAAAAGAACCTGTGAAATTCAAATTTTTTGAACTCAGAAAATTCGAAGGCTTTATATAATGTAAAAGAAAAGATGGTAGTTTACCTTTTGATCATCATTTACGCGAATATCAGAACAACCGGCAATACAGCACTTTCCCCATCCTCGAGCTACAACAGCCGCATGAGATGTCATGCCGCCTCTAGCTGTCAAGATTCCTACAGCCGCGTGCATGCCCCCAACATCTTCTGGGCTTGTCTCAGTTCTTACCTACTTATTCAAAAATGACATATTCATATGTATATAAACTAAAAATGCTAGACTGTCTTTCATCAGGTTCCTTACCAGTATCACACTTTTTCCTTGTGCGTGCCATGCCTCAGCATCATCAGCACTAAAAAGGATCTGCCCAACCGCAGCTCCAGGAGATGCAGGCAAGCCTCGTGCTATCACTTGGTCTCTGTATGCAGACGGGTCCTCAAACTAATTTGAAAGACAAAAATAAATATACAAAATATTTAGAACATTAAAACTGATACATTTTTGGATTTTAAGAGAACACTTATCCACCTGTGGATGAAGCAGTTGGTCCAGATGCTGAGGCTCTACCATCTTTATAGCTTTGCGTGTCTCTATAAGGCCTTCGTGAACCATGTCCACTGCTATTTTCACAGCACCTTTACCCGTGCGTTTCCCGGTTCTACATTGCAACATCCACAGCCTATTTTCTTGAACTGTGAATTCAATGTCCTGCTCAAACCACGTGTATAAGTGACCAGTGACGTAAACTATCTTCACAGACACTATCTCGACAGACGATAGAATCCTTACCATCATATCTTTGTAATGTTGCTCTAAAATACTACAGTTTTCCACAAGCTCTTTGTAAGCTTCTGGCATGCAATCTTTCATTGTGTCCAAGTGTTCCGGTGTTCGTATTCCGGCAACAACATCTTCTCCCTGTCAACAATTTTTTAGAAAGTAGAGACTAGATTTACTGTGATTAAACTTAGTGTCCTCTGGTGTCTAGTTCATAAGCTAAAAGCTAAAAGGCCAGCTTAAGATAAACAGATGAAAGACGTTAGTTTCTAAAAAAATTGTTCTGGCTTGTAACAGAAAAAAAAAAAAAAAAAAAAAAAAAAAAAAAACTATTTTTCAAAGGCAAAAATGACCTAATTGACTGAAAACAAGAACTAAAATAAATTTGTTTGGCATCACCAACTTATAGGTTTATAAGATAATAAACCAATAAGTTGATGGTACCATACAACCCCTTAACATATACATGAGTGTTACCTGCGCATTGATTAAAAACTCTCCGTAGAGTTTGTT
Organism: Limnanthes douglasii subsp. nivea; assembly: GCA_036936605.1. Classification (NCBI taxonomy): domain Eukaryota; kingdom Viridiplantae; phylum Streptophyta; class Magnoliopsida; order Brassicales; family Limnanthaceae; genus Limnanthes; species Limnanthes douglasii. Next base: position 147,639,877 of record JAUPFV010000001.1, on the reverse strand, counting down.
TTCACCGGTGCTGGGGTTACGAGTGAATAGAACACCAGTACCTGATGAATTTCCCATGTTTCCGAAAACCATGCACTGAATGTTGACTGCAGTTCCCTTTAGGCCGGTTATATTATTGATACTCCGGTATTTATTAGCTCTATTGCTGTCCCATGAATCAAACACTGCTTTGATTGCTAGTTCTAATTGATTTATTGGATCTGCATTTATACGTAGAAATGATCTAGCTTAATCTTGTTTTTCTTTTAGTTGACCAAAAATTTAATTTGTTGTACCTGAAGGAAAGTTTTCGCCAATTGTTTCTAGGTAGACAGTCTTGTACTGTTCCACCAACTCCTTGAGATCAGTAGCTGTAAGATGAGTATCGAGTTTGACTCCTTTTGTCTCCTTCAACTTTTCTAGTCGCTCTTCGAACTTCGAATGTGGAATTCCCATCACCTACGATTAAGCATAAAGTATTTTCTTTCAGAACGTTGTACGCCAAGTAATTATATTGTTATTTTGATAAAACATTTATATTCCTAGGTGGCTACGTTCCTTTGGCTGGCTAATGGTTGAGCAGCTGGAGCTCCTTTTATTAGGCTCCGAAGTTATTCAACAAGATTTTAGGCTCGACCAGTGTTTAGGACCGTTCACAAATGATATTCAACATAACAAAAATATAGTTTAGGCTAGCTTTTATTTCTTTATATCAGTATGATCTAATCATGTAAACAGACGCCTCCCTATTTGCTGTTTTGCACACTTTTATATTATATCGTCTAAATAACTTAAAACCAGTAAGTTCTTAGCCAGAGCTCGACTTGAGAGAAAATTACGAATCAAAACGCATCAAGCTCAAAGAGAAAAAGATATTCCGAGCAGAGCGAAACACAAAAGTTTATCGACTCGAGCTGCCAAGTATTCGATTCGGGACTTGGCTCGGCTCAGCTTAGTTACAGCCTTACTTGCTCTTGAAAACTAGCTGGACTATAGCGAACATGGTTTGGTTTTAAACAAAATCGACTGAAACGGGCCAAACTGAACCAAACAAGCCACATTTTCTCGACAAATTTTGGTTTTAAAAAATCAAAACTTTCACATGATTTTGTGGAGTAAATCACAATCCAAAATACTCTCTAGCATCCTAACAATAGAACCCTAACATTATGATATGATATTCTCTAACATGCTATTAACTCTATTATATCTAATGAAACTTGGATATTCGACCTGATTCACTTCCAAAAGATGATTCTACCACCATATAAAGTGATTTACGCAACTATATCTAAGACTAAGGTGAGACATATCAACACATCCAAAACTCAAAAACTAGAAGCAAAAGGATTGCGCACTTACAACATTACCAAACATGTCTAGAAAACGTCTGTAAGAGTCATAAGCAAAACGCTCTCCACTCTTCGCTGCCAAACCAGAAACCACTTGGTCGTTTAGGCCTAGGTTAAGGACAGTGTCCATCATCCCAGGCATTGATATCTGCACGATAAAGTTTTCTCATCGATCATCATCTTCTTTACTAAAAAAAAACAGGAAAAAAAAAATTAATACTCACTGCGGCACCGGAGCGAACAGAAAGAAGTAGCGGCTTAGAGGGGTCACCAAGGGAGGCTTCCATATCTTGCTCTACTATGCTCAAAGCTTGTAGAATCTCATTCCACAGTCCTTCTGGAAGCTTCTTACCTTGTTGCTGATACTCTTGGCATGCTTCTGTTGATATTGTTAGCCCTGGGGGCACTGACAAACCTATACTTGCCATCTCTGCCAGGTTTGCTCCCTTCCCTCCCAACTACACAATTTTTTTTTATTAATACTACTACGCATATAAATGTATACACGCGAAATCTGTTGAAAATTTAATAGCTTTACCAGTAATTTCATGCCTTTGTTCCCTTCACTCCTTCCTTTGCCGAAACCAAATACTCTCTGCATTGTTTTTTTTTGTTTTAAACAAGTATAGAAATTAGTAGTCTTTATGTTCTTATTATGTTACTAAAAACACTGTTCGTGTCAAACTCAAAAGGACTCCTCTGTTTCGTCTTTAAACTCAGTAATAGTATTGCCATTTCAATTGAGTTTTGAGACAGTACTTATCTACAAAATATAAAACTAGTCGAGACACTGACACGCTTTTCTAAACCATCTGACACGTGTCGAAGTTTGCCACACACCTAGATAGGGATGTTCATGCGTTTTTGTCAGAACCGAGTCCAGGGATGGCCTAAACGGACAAAATCTTAATGGCTCCATTTACCATATCATTTGGAAAGAAATCACTAAACGGATAAAATTTGAATTTATAGGATGAGTAAACCCATAAGAAATTGAAATAAAAATCGGTAGAGTAGGTTATTTACTTTTTATATATTATATAACCAATATTAATTAAAAAGAATGCTAAATAGATGTGTAGATGTGGAAGGCATTTTATATGCTTGTAAGATATTATCCGTTCGTTTTTATTTGAAGGTATGTACCGATTTGTTTTTTGTATATATTTTTAATGGAATTTTTGTTCAACGAGGTTGTTTTGTATTTATATATTTTTTAATATAAGATTTTGGACCAAATATAAGATGAAGACTAAATATAGCATGAAATTTATTTTTCATTTTTTTAAAAAAAAAATTGATTCTATTAAGAGATGGAATACAACTAAATAAACAAGATCGGATATTCAACATTGTTTTTGGTTTTGAGTTAGAACAAATATGTAGATACTTCGCATACGAGTAAGATATTGTTCGCTTAAACTCTAAAAAAAACTTTTGCTCAACGAGATAGGCTACCACTCACATACATTTTAAATAATATAGACTCACGAAATGAAATTTCCTCCTAAAAATGTTGAAATTTAACATCTAAACTTTATTTTTTATACCATTTATTTGAATAAAAGAATGAAATATTAAGTACTTTTTTTCCAAAAATATGGATAGGAAACTGACATAAAAGAAACCGGACAAAATCAAAACAAAAATCGAAATGATACCAGACCAAAAAAAAATGATTTTAAGAATTAAAACCAAAAACTTAACTTATCGACCCGGTATAATTCCAACCGATAAAATTAAAGGTCTAACCCGGTTCAAATCTCACACGCGGACAGAAACCAGCCTTAAGCAGAATTTAAAAACCTAAGTGGGCTTTCGTTCAAGGTTTTTAATTTGGGCCATAGATTGTACGGGATAGCCCAGAAACTTAGGAGCCAATAAAAAAATTACAAAAATTAAATAGATAAATCCAAAAAGTAAAATGTCATGATCATGCATGTAAACCACTAATCCTTCATCCGACTTGAATCTTCAAACAAATTTTGGCAACAAAAAAAATATCTAAAACCTCATATTGAAAAATATATATAGAATTTTAAAAAATTAGTTAATTAAAACAGCCATAATTCTTGGCCGCCTACAGCCACCGGAGTTTGTTCTTCGTACAAACATTTCCGGTGATGCATCCGATCCGACTACATAATGGATATTGAACTTATTTGAAATACCATAAGAATAATAAAAGAATGGTTACCTTTGTCGTTGTTGGTGTTGGGTCTGAAATAGGAGCAGTAATGGCTTGTGCTCTAGCTTTTCTATTCACTTTTTTATTCATCAACAGAGATTTATTGGTCGGAATCCGACCGGATCCGACTGATCGACAAAAAGATATGTGAACATCTGTTTTATTACACACTTCGTGTATCGCTGCTGTTCTTAAAACCATGGTTTCCATTGTTAATGCCATTTTATTCCCTGTTTGAAGAAAGATAAATAATAAAAAATACGAAAAGAAGAAAATAACTAAAGAGAAAAATAAAATATATGACTACTGTTTGCAGATTTAGTATGAAGTTGTTTCAGTGCATACCTGAATTTTGTATCTTGATCTTGAGGTTAAGAGCTGGTTGTTTCTTCTCTTTCTCTTTTATTTGATAGGTATGTATATATACCCGTCCCACGCAAACTTACCACTTAGGATATTTAGTCTAAATATAATTAAATTCCTTTCACCTGTTCAATTTTATTTTCTTTTGTTGAATGTTCAAATTTATAAGCTGAGCAATCGATTTTTTCTGTCCATTCAGTAAATAAAAGATGTTTTAGAACATGCATTAAATTACTTGGACTAAAGTTGAAGAGTATTCCTTTAGAAAATAAAAGGAATTAATATTATAAGTTGTAAAGCCTATGTTATAATGTCTCATCCTTTAGTCAAATTATATAATTATATTTCTTAACATCTATCAATTTATTGACAATGGATTTCAAAGCAATTTTGTTGTTCTACATTACATTGAAGTGTCATTTCATTGGATAAAAGAACAATTTATGGAGTTTGTTAGAAAATACAGTATTATAGACAATAATTTACAAATATTGTTGAAGAATTTTTGATGGAAAGTTATCCAAATATATAACCGGATAAGTGTTATTCATACTGAACTAAGCTGATTTATTATTGATGAGTCCGAATTCTGCTTACTCACCGGACAGGGACAGATCGGACTAAGGTCTCCGGACCGGACAGACCACTTCGAACACTTAGCCCATTGGACTGTTCGAACTATGACAAAAGTACTAAAAAACCTAAACACTTCTTGACTAAGCTATTTTCTCTCCCACTTAGAGCTCATGGGTCTTTAAACATGACCCAGAGTCCATTAAACATGACCCAGGGTCCATTAAACATGACCCGAAAACCCATAAGGCCCAAATGTAAGGGTATAAATACCCAACCACCTGCATTAAATGTGGGTAATAAAAATTAACTGCAACCAGGCAGCTTAATTCTCCCTCTACTCTCTACTCAAAATACTAAATACCAATAAACTTCCACAAAACTCTGAACAAATTACCCAATTACCCTCAGACATAAATTAACCTCACCAAATTGGCGACCACAGTGGGAGAAGAAGGTGCCTGAATCAAGCATTCGAAACCAGCAAGAAAAGTCAGTCCGAATGAATCCGGACGCTCCGGAAGTACCACCAGCTTTGCTCGAAGTGGTGGGTGAAAACGATGAGTACACTATTGAAGAGCGCGATAGGTTAAAGGGTGAAATAGAATCTCTGAGGGCAGAAAAGGCTAAGATGGGCATGAAAGAAAAGTCAAAAGCATCAGTTGCTCATCACACCGATAACCCCAGAGAGCATGAGCCTTCAAAGACTCTTGTGAGTACCAAAAAGACTCATGCCAGCTCCAAAAAGTCTCACCGGTCTAAGCCAGTGAAGAGTTCTGACTCAGGCTCAGAGTCTTCTGATAGCTCTTCGGATGATGAGGGAGTTGAAGAATCCTTATCCTCTAGCAGCGATGAGGGTCGAACTAAAAAGAAGCAAAAGCAGATCAAAAAATATTCGAAGAAAAGGGATAGACATGGAAAGATGAAGAAGAATATTGGCAAAGGGTCATCTCACAGCCAGAGGCATGTAGACCGGATGCTGATGGATCCTTTCGCTTTCCACGATGAACCAGGTATCTTTGCAACTCCCAATTAAGATATTGTGTTCACTCGTGGTCGAAATTGGAGGCAACCTCCATTGTCTTCTAAAATTCTGTCCGGAAACCTCCCTAAGAGGTTTGATAGCACCAAAATGGAAAAGTACGATGGCAGTACTGATCCGGACAACCATTTAGAGCAATTTAAGAACTTTATGATGAACTTTGATGACGATGATAAGCTACTTTGCAGAGCATTCTCCCAATCATTTACGGGGAGTGCTCTGAAATGGTATAACAGCCTACCACAAGGCTGTATCAAGAATTTTGATACTTTTTGGGTGGCCTTTCGAAGGCAGTTCGTTGGGAGTAAAGAGCTAAAGGGCAATGGAGACACAATAATCCATTGTGCTCAGGAACTGAACGAATCCTTAAAAGAATATATAAGTCGTTTTGTGAACACCAAGAATGGGTTGGTTGACTGCTTCGAGCAGGTTGCGATAGCATCTCTAAGGCAGGGCTTGAACCCTGGAAATTTGGCTCATTCGGTGACCAGAAAGAAGGCAATGACTTGGGGAGGGTTACTGAATCAGGTTGGAAAACAGATTAACGTTGATGAAACAAAGAAAACAAGGGTGCACAGGCAGGTGAGGTCTGCCCCGGTGGCACCAAACCCCAATCAGAATCAATCCGGAAACAAGGCGAAGGAGACCGGACAGGGGTATGGCAGGGCTAAAACTCAATCTCAGCCAGCTGCACCTGCTCAGACTCAGCAATCCAGAAATAAAAGAGGACCTTGGGTTCAACCGGAGTGGTTCGCAGAATTGAAACAAAGTGTGGCCACCATTTATGATAAAACAAAGGAAAAGGTGCACTATAGAAGACCGGCCACGCTACAATCCCCTAGAGAACACCGTAATAACTCTTTCTGCCAGTATCACAATGATACTGGCCATACCACTGATGATTGTAGAGCTTTGAAGCAAGAAGTTCAGAACCTGATCGAAAGGGGAAAGCTGGGGGCTTATGTCAAAAGAAGAGGAGGTAACAGGCCTGACAATACTCATCGGGTTGGTCCAAGTAATGCTGCTCCGGAGGGAGCCATGGTTATAATCGAGAGGTTTGATGTAGAATCTGAATACTTGGATCCTGATCCGACTCGAAACAGAGTGGGTGCAATTGAGGAATGTTCTAGAACGGTCTCCGGGCTCATCAAGTTTTTTGAGTCACTGACGATTTGCGGAGGAGATACTATGACAGCTCATACTGCTTCTTCGAGGAAGAGGCGCGTTCATACTTTGGCCACCCTGTTAGAAGGAGGCATGACTTCCTATCAATCACAAATTCCATTCCCCTTCATTGTTTTTGATGAAGATGATTTAAAAGATATAGCTGGCCCTCATGAAGATGCTGTTGTCATAGGAGCATCTATTGGGGGCAATGACATAAGACGAATTCTGGTGGATACTGGAAGCTCAGCCAATATCCTTTTCTTAACCACATACAAGAGAATGAAAAATCCAGCTGTAATTCAGAGTTCAGACAGATCAATTGTGGGCTTTACTGGCAGCTCGGCAGATGTGATCGGAGAGTTCGAAGAAGAAGTTTTGTTGGGCAAGGGCCCTTTCAAGAAGATGGTCAGGATACTTTTTATTGTGGTGGATTTTACCACTTGCTATAATGCTATTTTAGGGAGGTCTTGGCTCTCTAGGATGCATGTAGTGGCTTCAACAGTCCACCAATGTTTGAAATATGCTATTCAGGGACAGGTGGGAGTTGTCCGGAGCAGTCAAAAGGTTGCAAGAGAATGTTATGCTACAACCCTGGTTCCCTGGACGTTGGGGGCAGTTCGTATCAACGAGCAATAGCAGTTTGAGGGGCTTTCTGGGGGTGAGGGTGAAATTGATGACCCCAGAGAGACCCCTGGAGTATTAATACCAATCGAAGAGGTAGAGACACATTGTTTAGAAGAAGGAAAAAACGTCAAGATAGGGTCTAAAATGCCACCTGGTCTGAAAAGTGAGATGCTAAAGTTTTTGAAAAGTCATCAGCACGTTTTTGCTTGGTGCAATGTTGATGTTACTGGGGTTCCAGCAGATGTGATATCACATCACTTATCCGTCCGGAAAGACATAGCACCAGTGGTTCAAAAGAGAAGGGCTTTTTCCAAAGAAAAGGTTGATGTTATTGTACAAGAGGTTGACAGGCTCACAAAGATGGGGCATATCAAGGAGTCTCAATATCCTTTGTGGACTGCCAATCCGGTCCTGGTAAAAAAGAAAAATGGCAAGTGGCGCATGTGCATTGACTTCACAGATCTCAATAGAGCTTGCCCAAAAGATTTGTATCCAGTTCCCCGGATTGACCAACTAGTAGACTCCACCTCTGGGAACAAGCTACTATCCTTTATGGATGCTTTCTCCGGGTACAATCAGATCCAAGTAGATCCGAAGGATCAAGAGCACACCACATTTGTCACTGACAAGGGTCTTCATTGCTTTAAGGTAATGCCATTTGGGTTGAAAAATGCTGGGCTACTTATCAGAGATTGGTAAACAAAGCCTTTGTTGATCAGATTGGAAGGAATATGGAAGTATACATCGATAACATGATGGTGAAGAGTGTGGATGAGAAATTGTACTTGGCTGACCTCCAAGAAACTTTTACCAACTTGATGAAAGTGAATTTAAAGTTAAATCCAGAAAAATGTGTGTTCGGAGTACAATCCGGGAAGTTTCTAGGCTATATTATAAGTGAGCATGGGATACAGCCCGATCCAGACCAACTTAATTCTCTATTCCAAATGGAGCCTCCTCAAAATATTAAAGAAGTACAACGGCTAACGGGGAGGTTAGCTGCTTTAAACAGATTTATCTCAAGGTCTTCGGACAGGTGTGCCCCATTTTTTCAAACCTTGAAGGGTGCGAAGGGATTCGATTGGACCTCACAGTGTGATGAGGCTTTCAATGAAATAAAGAAGCACATGTCTTCCCCCAAAACCTTGTTTAAACCAGTTGATGGGGAGACACTCTTTGTATATTTGGCAGTTTCAAGTTGTGCCATCAGTGCCGTGTTAGTAAGAGAAGTAGATAATTACCCCCATCCAGTGTACTACATCAGCAAAAGCTTGATAGATGCAAAAAAGCGTTATTTAAAACTTGAAAAATTAGCATTGGCCCTGGTGATAGTTGCTAGAAAGATGAGACCTTATTTCCAGGCTCATCTTATTATCGTCCGGATATCTTTTCCTTTGAAGAATGTTCTCCAAAAGGCAGACATTTCGAGCAGGATGACCAAGTGGTCGGTAGAATTGGGGGATTTCGATATAGATTGTGCTCCCCGAACAGCAGTCAAAGCCCAAGCTGTGGCTGATTTTTTGGTTGAATTTCACTCCGACAGAGATTCGGAGCAGGCTACTGAGTTGAAAGATAAAAAGGTCTGGGTCGTCCGAACGGATGGTGGATCCAGCACTATGGGATGTGGTGTAGGGGTGTGTTTGACTTCTCCATATGGTGACAGAATGTACCAGGCTATATGTTTTACTTTCAAGGCTTCCAATAACGAGTCTGAGTACGAAGCAGCTATAGCTGGTTTAAAGTTAGCCTATGTTTGTGGGGCTAAGAGGGTAAAGCTAATGAGTGACTCCCAACTTCTTATCCACCATGCTCAGGGTCAGTCTGAGGCTAAAAAAGAACAATTAGTGAAGTATTTACTTCTCCTTAAAAATGAAGCACTCAAGTTTAAAAACATTATTTATGAACATATACCCCGGACATAAAATGAGTTAGCAGATTCATTGGCAACCATAGCATATACAGAGTCGTATCCATGGATCCATGTGCTGGAGAGCTCCTCCATTCAACTTGATATGGGTAAAGAAGAAGAAATTTTTGAAGTACAAATGAAACAACCTCAGGATTGGAGATTTCCTCTCCTGCAATACCTCTCTGACGGCGTCGTGCTTCCGGATAAATCACTAGCAAGAAAATTGAAACACAAGGCTCGTGGTTTTATCATACTAAGAGACATTCTATATAAAAAGTCTTACAGTAAACCTCTTCTACGCTGTTTGGGGGATGATGAGTCTCGGGTAGTCCTCTCTGAATTACATGATGGTGAGGGATCAGCTCATTGTGGATTCAGGGCTTTAACGAGGAGAGTTTTACTGGCCGGCTACTATTGGCCATCTATCATGAAAGATGCTAAGGAGCTGGTAAGAAGATATGACCCATGCCAAAGATACAGCAATGAAATTCGTGTCCCAGCCATTCCTTTAGAGTTAATTTCTGAGCCTATACCTTTTGCTCGTTGGGGGTTGGATTTAGTGGGACCTCTCCCTATGGCATCCGGAGGGCGTAGAACTATAATTGTTGCTATAGACTACTTTTCGAAGTGGATTGAAGCAGCCCCTCTAGCAGGAACAACATCAAAAGCTGTCATAAAATTCATTCTATCCAACATCTGTTGCAGATTTGGTGTCCCACAAAAGATAACAACAGACAATGGGCCATAGTTCGACAATAGGGAAATGGAGAGTTTCTGTGCCTCAAGGGGTATACAACATTGTTTCTCTTCACCTTTCCACCCACAAGCAAATGGCCAGGTTGAAGTGGCTAACAGAACTATTCTGTCCGGTTTAAAGAAGAATTTGGAAGGGGCTGCTGGGAAGTGACCTAGTTATTTACAAGAGGTCTTGTGGGCCTACCGGACGACACCTAGGGCTGCAACTCAGGAGTCACCCTTTGATTTGGTCTATGGGATGGATGCAGTAGCTCCCATAGAAGCAGCTCTCCCATCATTTCGTGTTCACCACTTCTCCGAATGTGCTAACGAAGTGGCAATCAGAGGTCAGCTCGATCTAGTGGAAGAAAGACGAGTTAAAGCTCACTTTAGAGTTGCACACTATCAGGATTTGATGAGAAGCGGATTTGCTTCTAAAGTTAAAAGAAGAGATTTCCAGCCGGGGGACAAAGTATTGAGGAAAGTCTTCTTACACACCAAAGAAAAGCTGCTCGGAAAATTGGCCCCAACTTGGGAAGGACCTTATGTGGTTGTTGAAAGGCTTAAACCTGGGACATATTGGCTGGAAGACAAGGATGGAAGAGTCTAGACCCACCCTTGGAGTATCGAACATCTCCGGATGTACTTGGAGTAACATCTGTGTAAATATTTACTTGTTTAAACATCCATGTAAATATTTGGGGGCATACTCTTTCCTACCCTGGTGGCGCGGGGAGGTTTTAATGAGGTGTCCGGGTTTTAAATAAAATTTGATGCCTTCTTAAAAAAATTCGAAGTGTTCTTACTTTGTCTTTTGTCACACCATCCGGACTGAAATAAAAGAGTGATGACCACTTAAACATTCGTCATCGGAGAATTTAAACACTCTCACTATGAAATAACTAAGGGCTATTTAAACACTAGCCATTAAAATTGGAACAGACTATGAAAGAAGGTGAGAATTGTGCAAAACAAGGATATTCATTAAAATAACTTAAGTGCCTTGGCCTTCCAAGGAATTTCAAATTGTCAAAACAGAGTAAAGGATCTATCCGGTCAGATACCGGACACACTTACAAAAAGAGTGCATTGGCCTTCCAAGGACTTTAGTTCAGATAACATGAAAAGTAAAGAGTAATTCATAATTTAAGGCTGAGCCTTTGAGGATGGCTCAGCTTCATCTACCTTATTCTTCCCATTAGGATCATCTTTCTCTTCGTTTGGACTCTCCCCGGTGTTCCCTTCGTCATCGGATGAGGATGCGCTGGAGTAGCCAAGTCTATCGCCTTCGGCCATTGTGTGATATGGGAGGTCTTCAGGCTCTACGTGAAGCCACAAATCACCCAAGTTCCTCTTCGGGAACTTCTCATGGAAGAGCAGGTACATGTCTGATTTCACCTTGGCATACATCTGCTCTTGAGTATCTATCACGTGGTTGGCATAAGCATCAATCTTGGCCTGGATTTTGGCCTCCTGCTCCCTTAGCAGATCAGCTTTCTCCCCTGCAGCTTGGGACACTGCGTTATCAAGAGCAATTTTGTCACTGGTCAAATTGGTGATAATTTGGTCCTTGGCCTTGGTCTCCCCCTTTGAAGTGGCAAGATCTTTCTCCAATCCGGACAGCTTCTCCCGGAGCTCTGTGATAGTGTTCTCTAGAGTTGCGACTTTTGTGGAACTTGCCTCTTGGTTTTTCTTCAGCTCTTCATTCTCCCCCTTTAAAATGGCAGCATTTGAAGTGGCAGTGCGAAGATCATCGGACAGCCTCTCTTTTTCAGAATTGAGGTCTTTAATAATATCTACCTGATTCCGAACTTTCTTTTCCAACGCGACCACCGGCTGAACATTGCTTAACAGAGAATGAGCTATAATATCCCTTTCACTTGAAACAGTAAAAGTCTTACCATTAAAAGTGACTGTGTTCGAAGTGCTCGGAGGGAGATAAGGCCCAGCAAAATCATCTTTGGGAAGATTGATGAAGTACTCACCAAGCCCACCTAGACTAGTGATGTCTACCCCATCAATGCTAAGATCTCCCCCTTCGACCTCATCGGTTTGGAAGTCACCAGGTATCTCCTCTGCCTGTGTTGGGTCTGTGGGATCAGTTTGGGGAAGAGGCTCCGGAGGATGGCGAGAGAGTTCGTCACCCTTAGAGGTCTTTTTCGTCTTGGCCTCCCTATCTTTGCTTTCAGCTCCCCGTTTACGGTCTCTCTTGGAAGCCCTTGGAGGATTTGGGGAGTGAACCTCTTGCCTGACAGTCTCCTGCTCTACCGCTTCCAAGAGAGCAACATCAATCCGGCTTGGGGCTGACCCCTCTGGATTTGGCAAAGCCGCTTCCTCCACCTCAGCAGGGTCCGTACCACCTGCCACTTTCTTGCCTTTCTTCTTTTTTCCCTTCATTTTGCTCGGGGCCTTGGCCCGACCTGGCAAGTAAAGTGTCTCGTCCGGTTCATACGTCCTTTTAAGCACTACATCCGGAGGAGGCTGGGTGGTGAGCTCTTCCCAAATCAAGTCTCTCCGACCTGTGGTGTTCCAAAGATGAGATCTTGCTAAGTTGTCCGTCGTGAAGGCATCGTGGAACCGATTTCCCCACTTTTCAGCAACCCAAACATTGATCTTGGAGTAAGTGGCTTGCCCGGACTTTACATAGTCATTGAATTCCTTGGGCAGTACTGATAAGAAGAAGACAAAGTTAATTAGTTTAAACAAATTTGATAAAAGAAGAGAAAAAAATATAAGGTAGGAGCCTTACCATCACTCCTCCATCTGCTGGTGAGGAGACTGAGGTTGACTCCGGCCTTGATTTTCTTCCCGTTCTCCCAAGCGCCACTTACGAAGAGGAATTGAGTCCTCCAATTCCTCTCCGACTCTAGTAAATCATCCACTGCCTTGAAGTCATCCCCTATGTTGAAGTGGTAAAAGGGGATGTGGTGGTTTTTACAGAGGCTGGCCACAACAGTAAATTCCTCCATTGGCAGAGGGATCCCGGAGAGCCTAGAGGCCATAATACAGGCCATAAGGGTGTACCAGGCATTAGGACTCAGCTGGCTTGGGCAGAGCTTTATCAGATGAAAGTATCTGACGATTTCTGGGTCTAAGGGGAATCTAAGCCCCCAATAAAACAGCTCAGTGAAGATTACTATTTCGCTCAATTTGCAATCCATGGGGGTTTCTGGGTTTATAGGGATCCTTATCTTCACGTTCTCCGGAATTCCCCACTTCGTACGCATCCAGCCCAATTCAGCTGTGTGGATGAATGCGTAATTGATTTTTTGCAGAGCGATGAGGTACTTGACATTGACCTTGTGAAAATAAGGCCCCACCTTTCCTTCAAGACTCTCCAGCAGATCCGGATGCCTCAAACACAACTTCTCTTTGCCTTTGTCTTTTTGGCAACAACAGCACTACTGGTCTGTCCGGAAGGCTCAGACTCAAATGGAGCCTCTTCGATAGAGTCCTCCATTAATTCCTCCATGATCGATGAGGGGTTTTCGGTAGCAGTGGCAAGGGGAGGGTTTAGATTTGGCTCAGCCTGGTCTATAGACTGTTGAGCTTCAGTGTTTCCTTGGTTTCTGGCCTCCGGTTGGGGTTCTGATGCAGATGTTTCTCTTCGAAGACTTGGACTACTACCCTCCAGACCGGACAGTCTGTCCTTGGGAGCTCTGATGGGCACTTCTAACCCAATGCTGATGTCCTTAGCACCCGATTTTGAAGGAGTCCTCTTGGAAGCCTGACCCTTGACCAGCCGGCCTTTTCTCCGGTCAACTAATTTTTTAGGGGAGGTTTCAGTGTCTCACCCTATAGCTAAGAAGGGGGAGGGTTTTTTGAAGCTAGTAACAGTTACTCCTGGCTCAACAACAGGTTCCGATTCTTGAACCGAAGAACCTGAGATGATGGGTGAGAGGTTGGTTTGAAATAACCTTTTCGGTTTAATGCCTTTAAAGGAAGAAAAACCTTGGTCTAATTCTGTGGCTGAAGTCACTGGCTTGTCGATGGGCGAAATAGGTAATCCTGCTGCAATCCGCTTTTCCGTTTCTACCTTTTGCGCCTTTTCTAGTTCAGAGAGGTTGAGCCACCCACTTTTGATCAAAGCGTTCCTCGCTGTAAAGTTTGTTTTGGAGAGAAAAACCTTTAAGAAGTTGCAGAGTAAAAATGAGAGTGATGGTGAAACAGTAGAAAGTGTTTTAATTTATAATAAATCTGAGAAAGGAGTTTGATTCCTAGGAGAATTCGAAAAGATTGGTAATGATTAAAGACGACGCTGATGTCACCATCTTTAATAAAGAGGTTGCTTTTCGAAGAAGGTGGGTTCGAAATTCAAGGTGAAAAAACGACTGAAGCAACCAACCAGAAAGCGACATGTGTCCCATAAACTCTGGAAAAACACTGTTTGGATTCACAAAGCTTTATCAGTCCGGATAAAGCCATAGCCCAAGTTGAGAGACCTGTCCGGAAAAAACTACCCCTAACATCGGACTGTTTTTCAGGTTTTTGACAAAGGTATTTGAACAAACACCTAAAAAAGGGGCTCCTGATGAGTCCGAATTCTGCTTACTCACCGGACAGGGACATATCGGACCAAGGCCTCCGGACTGGACAGACCACTTCGAACACTTAGCGCATTGGACTATTCGAACTATGACAAAAGTACTAAAAAAACCTAAACACTTCTTGACTAAGCTACTTTCTCTCCTACTTAGAGCTCATGGGTCTTTAAACATGACCCGGGTCCATTAAACATGACCCGAAAACCCATAAGGCCCAAATATAAGGGTATAAATACCCAACCACCTGCATTAAATGTGGGTAATAAAAATTAACTGCAACCAAGCAGCTTAATTCTCCCTCTGCTCTCTACTCAAAATACTAAATACTCATAAACTTCCACAAAACTCTGAACAAATTACCCAATTACCCTCAGACATAAATTAACCTCACCAATTATATATCTATTTTTATGAATAAAGAGGAAGTCTGATTGCTTGACTATATAGTATAGTCCAGAAATAGTTTAATGATATGGTTAACACGGTAATGACAATGGTATTGAGTTTTATTTATAAAATATTTTATACGATCAAAGGATGGTATCCCAAACTTTTTGCATAGATACCCTTCAACAGAACGGCGGGATTGAGAAAAAACGCTGCCATATTTTAGATGTTCGAGATCTGGATTTTAGGCAATTTGCCTCTTAATTTTTGGGAGAAGGCATTTTTCTTGTAAGAAATTTATTTAACAGGACTCCTCATGTGTTTTGGTATCTAAAACTATTTTTTTAATGTTATTTGGTACACTACTTGAGTTGCATGCATGGTCAGAAATCTAAGGTTAATGAGTTTTTAAGTTATAGTAGAAAGTGTATTTTTAAGGTATCCTTATTGTAAGAAGGATTGGAAAGTATATGATTTAAAAACTGGCGAGTGTATTGTCTCTCGTGATGTAAAATAAATTTAGCATATTTTCACATTTCTTTCTGTTGATGAATTTGAGCCTAATATTTCGGTGGCCCCACCTGTCCTTCCTGAGTTATGGGTGGAGGTGAGGGTTATATATTCGACACCCCCACCCTAAGGGGTGCATTCGCCAGTACTAGACGTGTACAGTTTCAAATAGTATGATTCTTCATCCGGCACATGAGATGGGTAGAGCCAAGCGCAGTAAGGTTCCTCTTATTTGCAAATATTACCTCAGTGGATGAACCTAAAATCATTCAAATAGGAAATTAGAGATCTGGGTTGGAGGGAGTCAATGTAGAAATAAATTCAGGCTTTCGAAGAAAATGAAAATTGACCCTTAGCACCACTACCTCCAGGAAAGAAAGCGTTGGCAAGACCGTGGATATATAAGATAAAGTATCATGAAGATGACCAAGTAGAGCACCTCAAGGCACGATTAGTAGTCTTTGGTAATCATCAAGTGAAAGTAGTAGACTATACATATACGTTTACTCATATTCTAAATGGTCACACTTTTGTCTATTCTTAGCTATTGCAACCAATAATAGGGAGTAACATCATATAGATGTAAATAATACTTTTCTTCACGGTGATTTGAGTGACGAGATGTATATGAAAATACCTCCTTGATTTAATAAGGGGCGTGATTGACTAGTGTGTAGG
Organism: Limnanthes douglasii subsp. nivea; assembly: GCA_036936605.1. Taxonomy (NCBI): domain Eukaryota; kingdom Viridiplantae; phylum Streptophyta; class Magnoliopsida; order Brassicales; family Limnanthaceae; genus Limnanthes; species Limnanthes douglasii. The sequence goes on along the minus strand of JAUPFV010000001.1, from coordinate 147,623,826 downwards.
CTTTGAAAGTCATTGTATAGTTTAAAGCAAGCTCATCAATGTTGGTTCGCTAAGTTGGTTACCGCCTTGAAAGGTATGGGTTCATTGAGTCATATTCAGATTATTCCTTATTTTTATATTTTCGAGATGATTTAGGATACATATATGAGTCTATGTTGATGGCCTGATTTTTTTTGGTATAATTTGAGGTATTTGGTGAAATTTAAGAAATACTTTGGTGATTATTTTCATGTGAAAGATTTGGGCCATCTTTAATATTTTATGGCAGTCGAGGTTGCTAAAAGTGGTGAGGGTATTTTCATATGCCAACAAAAATACACTTTGGATGCTATTTATGAAACATGTTTACTCGGCAGTAAGCCAATATTATTTTCCATGGAGAATAAGCATAAGTTGGGCAGTATTAGCTATCCTCTTATGTTTGACGGTTCACAATATCGTGGGCTCTTCGAGCGTTAAATTTATTTGGATTTTACTTGGACTAATATTTGTTTTTTAGTGCATATTTTGTCTCAGTTTTCGTAGGCACCGCAAGAGGAACATTAGGATGCTTCTCTAGGAGTAGTTTGATATCTGAAAGGGAGTTTCGTTCAAGGAATATTTCTGCAGAGATGATATAATATTAATCTGACTTATGGTGTTATTCATATTAGGTAGTTTAGCCCAAGACATGGCGTATCATGAGTGGTTGTATAGTTTCCTAGGCACATCCCCTGTCGCTTGGAAGACAAATAAATACGGGTAGTATTATTGTCCTATGTTGAAGCAGAGTATCGTGCAACGGCCAGATTGGCCTGTGAGTTGAAATGAATTTAAGGATTTCTAGAAGTTTTAATGTTTCATATTCACATGATATGCGGGATTTTTGTGACAGACTGTCTACATTACATCTAGCTCATATCATGTCTATCATGAGCGCCGGAAACACAATAAAGTTGATTTTCATTTTCGTCTTGATGGTGTTATTTCCACTACATACGTGTCTACTTAGTATTGGTTTGCAGATAACTTTACAAAAGCTCTTAGTAAACAATAGTTAGTGTGTTTTTTTGACAATTTAGATATTCACAATCTTCATGGTCCAACTTGAGGAGAGTGTTAATGAGGTAAATTTAATGGTCACACATACTCGATTTGTACAAGGAACATAAGTTGATTTATTATGTAGGTATTATAATGAATAGAATAAAAGCTCAATTACTTGAGTATAACCTAATGTAAATGTTTATATAAATATTGTAAAGCTAATGTATGAATTAGATTTGGTTATTCTATCAAAATTTAAAACACGTATTTGATATATTTATCGAAAAAATCAATCATTTGATCTATTTATCTAATAATCACAAATCAGAGTTTGATAGTAAGTGGTAAATGAATAAGAAATTAAAAGTTGATTATGAAGTTGTATGTATATCTCTTAATTCGTTCACCTATTTATAATATTTATAAACCTTTATGAAAGGTTGCATCAATTTAAAAAAATCCTTTAAGAAAGTTACATCATATTAGAGAGGTGTCTTTTCGGAGAAACATAATTTTTCTAAAATCATATTTTTGTTTTATCCTAGCAAACAAGAGCTATTGCATGGAGTCTACGGTTAAATAATATCTATTTAAAGAGTTGTCTTTTTTACCGCGTCAAGCTTTACTCTTGTTGATCAACATTGGAATCAAAATTTTATAAAAAAATTGGCACGACCAAGCTGTCACGAAAACACGTCTCTTTTGCTGCAGCAAGTACACTCTTGGTACAATGGTATTAGAGAAAACATATGTCTTGCCTAGACAAGAATATACATTATCGTGACAAGTACCTATAATCTGGGATTACAGGCCGGTCTTCCCATATTGTCACAACAAGCTCTCATTTGTCGCGAAAATCCAAACCTTCCTTGGCCACCTTGCTTTAGAGGGCGATTTGTTCATCATCCTAGCCTCTCTTCTGATTTTAGGTTGATTCTGATAATCCGGATTTGTCTCAGAATCAAACTCACTCTTTTTATTTAATAAGATATCCAAAAAATCTCCACGTGTATGTATCTTATCTCCTCATTGAGATAACTTTTGCACAAACATATCTTTCGATTTAAATTTTATCTTAGTGTAAAGACAACAAAGCTAGATCAGAAAATATTAGTAGTCGTAACATTAAAATAACCTCCCATGTGACCTAACATACGATCTCACACACGCAATTGGTTTACTAATTGATTTGTTCATGGTTTGCTTTGCACTTTTTGGGTTGTGTGCTCTATCCATTTAAAAAACGATAAATTAAGATGAATTATTTCTCTCATGAGAAACAATACCACATGTATAATTTTATAGGTATAATTATTGTGGTATCTGCATTATTTATGTAACCACATGCACATATTAACTGAATTATATTAAAATTTCATTTGAAGTTATCTCTTCATGATAATGACCATCATATAAGAAACACATCAAGATGGAACTTACGTTTTATATATTTTGTACCTTGTACAAACAACTTTTTGTTACCCATTAAAAAGTTTATGTTTAGGTTCTCTATAGTCGAATTGGCTTGTCATTATTTGTAAGCTATCAATTTAAGAGTTTAGCCACATATCTTTATATGTAAAGTTTACCACCTCTCGAGCCAATATTTGGGTAAACAAATCTGATAGACTCTCACTCTAACGCACGTGTGAGACCGAATTAATTCCATTTTAAATTATTTGTCTGACATACTCATGTTAGACTAATATATCTAGACTCAATTGTATATGTCATTATACTCTTTATCTAAAGTTTCTTGACTATCGCAATGTATTTGGATTATCATATTCCCTTTAAAGTTGAATTATATTTTTCAATAATATGCATCTCAATTGTTTAGTATTTTTTCCATTGCAACTAATTCTATCAGCTCATACTCTATAGTCAAACGGGATGTACACATTTGTTTCTTTAATCCCTGAAAGATAAGACCTTTTGAGAAATTAAACACTCACCTCGTAGTAGATTTATTATTTGTTAATCTTGTGAAACAACTCGCATTTGTGTATCTTTCAAGTACCGCGGAAAAATTAGAATATTGTAAGTATATGTTTTTAGTCTTTTTTTAGTAAGAAAACCCCCTTCCAATCGCATCCATATGTTTTGTACTTGGATTACTCGTAAATTGACTTAAATTACTTATCTTGAATGAAATATTTTCCTTGGTGTATAAAACTACATACATCAAATTTCTTATAGAAGTAGTGTATTATGATTTAGCCATTGCTCGTCCCTTATTGTTTTCATATTTTAAACTATGATCAAATGATGTATATGTTTCTTTGAATTTAAGATGTTGAATTTATCAAGAATATTTTTAAAGTAATGAGATTGACTTAGGATATAACCCTCACTATTTTTAAATACATTGATTCATAAAATGGTTATACTTACTTAAGACCATTAATCTTAAAAATAAAGAACATAAACCTCTTTGTTTCAATAATCTAATTTTTGTTATTATTTAATAGAAGAAAATCATCAACGTAAGGACAAACTAAAACCATTATATCACTGCAAAACTTAGTGTATAAATATTTATCTTTCATGTTATGTTTAAAGTCATCGAATATAACCGCACGATCAATTTTCTTATAACACTTCTTATGTGATTGCTTAAGACCAAATAATGACCTAACAAGCATACATACCATAATTTCATTTTCGGGAAGTATAAACCATTAAGATATTCAATATAGAACTCCTCATCGAGATCTCCATTTTGAAAAGTAATCCTGACATACATTTGATAAAATTTTCAATTATATACCGACACAATTGCAAAGATAATTCTAATTCTTGTGGTTCTAGTATTCGGGCTATAAGTGAAAATATAATATATTCCTTTATTTTTCTGAAAAACCTTGGCCAACAATATTGCTTTGAAAGCTTGAGTGGTACCATATGTGTGATATTTCTTCTTAAATACATATTTACACTAAATAGTTTTTGAACCCGAAGGTAAATCAGAAAATTCTTGTATATGGTTAGAGATTATTGAATCTATTTTATTCTTATATCTTTCTGAAATACTTAATTTCGAGACAATATAGTTTCATTATAAAATTTAAGACCGTCTTCCAAAAAAATTACAACCATAATTTTTTGAGTGATTTTCTTACAACTTTGTTCTAGTAATAAAAGGAAATCCTTTGAGAATTTATTTGATCGGATTCTCTTCTAGTCGAATGAGGTTCGTGTGATTTTTCTTCAACCAAATGTGCTTCTTGTGAAGTTTTTTTCTCGATTCTTACTACACTATGACTCCTATTGTCGTTAAATTTTGTTTAATTCATCATATTATGCTTCTTTGGATTCAAACACATATTAGAATCCAAGTTTAATAGCATATAAGTCATGTTATTAGCTGCATACCATATAACATGTATCTTATGCCTTTATGACTTAATTTTATTTTTCATATATTCGTATTTTTTTAAAATTATAAACACCATCACACTTTGAAATATTTAGTATTTGGTTTTCTACCATTTTACAACTCATATGAATAAATTCTAGTTTTTTAAGGTGAATATAAATAATTATATGACATACAATTAAAATAACTTCACCGCATAGATGAATATGCAACTCAAAATCAACTAAAATTCCATTGCCCATCTGAATCAAAGTTATTTTTTTATTTAGACAATCCATTTTGTTACGAAATATAATGCCTCGTATGTTGATGTATTATTTTATGCTCTTAAAAGAAATTAAAAAATCTTCCTCACCTTTATCACTATATAAGATTTTAATCTTAGTCCATAATTTATTTTCAACTTATTTTTTAAATATCTTAGATGTATTAAATGTTTCATCTCTATGTTTAAGCAAATAAACATGAGTATATTTAAAATATTCATCTACGAAAGTTGCAAAGTACTCATTTCTCACACGTGTCAATCCATCGTTTAACTCCCATGTATTTGTGTGTATCAAGTATAATAGTTTTATACATATTTCTTTGTTCTACTAATTGAATATTCAGAGGTACATAGTGTTACCATTCTATCACTAGAGTATTATTTCTAAAAAAAGATACATTTTTTGTTAAAATATTTTTACGAGATTCGTACACATAACAATTCTAGATTTAGTCAAAAGTTCATCGGACGCTAAGTTTTTTATTTATTTTCAAAACATATAAAATATTGGTGGGAGTTATCGGTTCTCCATTTATAAACACTAAGTGGATGTTTTCAAATTCTTTTCACTTTTGATTTGTTGGTGTTGCACATTTGCACCTTGCATGCATTGTTATTTTTTCAGTTGATTTGAATAAAGACTTATCATGAAAAACATGCACTGCTACACATATATTATACTAGCGACCAGAGGATTTTTCATCCATAATATTGACTTCACTCACAATTTCCTCTTTCATGGTGTTTATACTCTCACTTTTCTTTTGAATATTAAAATTCTTGTAAAATATCATAATCTACCATAAACGGAACATATAATTCCACTTTCTAGACTTTTTTTTGTTACATTCTTAATTTATCAAAGTTTTATTTTTTTTGTTTTGCTTTCAATCGTGCTCATATTTCTAAATTTTGTACTTTTAGAATATTCCTCCATCTTTGTAGACACGAGTACTTTGACTATGTACTAAATTCAATATTTTAAAGGAGATTCCTAGTAAAACATTATGAATTTTACATTTAAATCTAAAATATTTATTGGTATGTATGGTTCTCCGTAGGTGAGATCCATATCTATATGTCAATGTCGAGAATATTAGTATGTCTTCCTATCTTCTACAGTATGTTCTGTAACACTAATCTAATCGAACAAGGTCTTGAGTATTAACCTCTTTAATAGCCATACTATTTTATGATTCCATTAATACTAATTATTTTTTATTATTGGAAAATATAATACTTAAAATAAGAACATATAAATATTATAGAAGAACTCTTGTCGGACGGTTGTCGAAACGTATTAATAGACTTGAGACACGTACTATTTTAAAAAGAATTATTTCTACCAATATAATGTTTTGATATGTTTACAAAAGCTATGTCAGAATATAATAAGCCCTATGGTTTCGATACATTAAATTAGAAATCATAAATAGATTTTGACATAAATTGGTAAAAAATGAAGAGGTTGAAAGCTTTAAAAAAATTAGAGATATGTCTAACCTCCACCTAGTTATAGATTCAAAGATTTTTTTCAAAAAAAAACCATTAAGATGATTTATATTAGATCATACTCATATCTTTTTGGAGAAAGATAATTTTTATGAGATTTCATGTTTTCATTTTACCCCAATAAAACATGGGTTCTTGCGACAATTCTATGGTTTAATATTGTTGATTTGAATATTTTTCTTTATTTTCACAACGAACCTTACTTTTTCCTGATAACATTAGAATCAAAATTTATAGAAAGTTGGCATGCCTGAATGGTCATTATAACATATCATTTTTCTACAGTAAGTATCGTCTTTATGTGGTGGTGTGCCAAAAATATGTCTTGCCTAAACAATCACATGTACATCCACAGTAAGGATCTGTATGAGATTACATGTCCCTCTGTTGAGATTGTCGTTGTACGTCATTCTTTTACCGCAACAATTCAACCCTTACTATATAATTTGATTTTGATTGTTACTTTCTATTCCTATTAATTCTATTTTTTTATTCTAGGTTGATTTTGGTGATCTATACTTTTTCAGATTAACTTTAATCTATTCATTTAATAAAAAAAATCAATAGAGTTTATGGTCGATGTTGACCCTCCTCATCTTGTGCACTTATTTAGGCATACAATTGGTTGGTCTATAATATGACATTACCAAACTTTAATGATTTAATATCATCTTAATAAGTTGAGAAACCAAGGAAAAAGCTTACAAATCTTTAACAATATCGAAATTTTATGTCTCGCCTGATGAAATCAGATATTTCTTAGTTGTTTATCATGTCTAAACAATGTTCGTGCGAGAGTACCTGTTACATAAATATTTTTATGTAGGTATATCTAAAGAGATAGATTGAAGGAGTAATGGGGGAATGAGACAAAAAGAATAAATGAAGTAATAATTAACTAATCATTGACTCATTTCCCAAAAGGGACTGTCATTTATATGGTACATGGGGTAGGTTCTGAACTTACACGTTTACCCTATCTCAAGAGGATCTTCTCACCATACTTCTTAACTAAATATAAACACATTCACCACTTATTACATGTGACTCCCTTAATTTCTTATGTTTGCTTTAGTTTAGTCTTTAACATTTAATCACATGAAATTAATCTCTATAATGATTATATTTAACCTATTCCTTGTCATATTTTCCTTCCCTTATCAGTAGCCGCACAGTCATTGTGAGGATGACTGAACAAAGACTGATCCATAAAGATCGTTTTTTCTTTCCCTTGATCCCCTCGAATTCTTCTTCATCTTCTGGGAATCTTTATCGGGATGTCTTCCCTCTGATGTTTTCTTTCTCATCTGAAAAACGAAGTTTTCTTCCCAATATATCTTCTCAGATATTTCTTTTACTAGTATTCTTGAAAATGATTTCTTTGCAATTATTCTTCCATAAGGTTCTTATCGGATTACTTTATCATGAACGCTTTTTTCAGATTCGTAACTTCACCATTGTCACTGGTGACCTCATTTTCATTCATCACTCCCTTCAATTGGTATGCACGATTTTATTTTCTTTGTGTCCGAAATATTTTTGACTCATAACGTCATTATTTACCACATGTCGGTTTTTTCCAAATGCATGCTAGCACGTCTTCTAGTACCGTTTGTAAATAAAGCAACATGTAGAGGAGAATTTCACACTTCTCAAAACTTATACGCATCGAATTATTGCTTAAAGTAGATGCTGACCGAAAATAACTCTTTTTCCTGACCTTTCATGCTTAAAGAGTTTGAAAAATCTTGAAAGATACAAGCTATAGAGGTGGTTCAACATCTCAAAAAAGGCTGAAGAATGAAAACCTGTCGGCATCATAGAGGAACCCACTCCTCTGGATATTTTTCAAACAGTATTTTACGATAATTGGTCTTATGTCCGAACACGCTTTGACATAGTGGGGACTTCAGGTAACCACTCTTCATCTGCTCCACTTACTGCCCATCCCATCGGTGAATCTTGTGTGGGACACAACAAGGGTGACTTTTCCTCTTCTAAAAACATTCACGAACCCTCTATGTTTCTTCCAATGGATTCTAATAACATCGGTGGGGGATTCCTAACAATATTTCGATTCGGTTTCCTACGGTTGGGGAAACACCAGTGTTCGTTCGTGATCAAGATTTGGTTGTCTATACAGAAATCATGAACTGGGGTATTCGCCTGCCTCTTGACTGTGTCTTAGTAGAGTATTTTCACCTAAATTCCGACTCAAGTCACCTTGAACATGTGGTTTACCCTCATTGCATGCATTATGGCTTCCAAAACCTCTCAGATTGAATTTACAATGAAGGATCTCATCGGACTTACAGGTGTAGCTAAGAACTCTCACTTTCCTTTTTATTCTCTAAGTACTGGGAGAAAATATAAGGTTTTGAAACACTTTTTGAAAGATGAGAATAAATGGAAACAACAATTTATTTTTGTTTTCGGATTGTGGGAGACTGGCTTTGTGCATTCCAAAGAGATGCCCCATCGGTTAACTTTGAAATGGACCGAATAAGGTACTTACTTTCATACTTTTTTTTATCTTGTTTGTTTAAGTTATTCTATCTAAAGAATTTTCTTGGGTATAGCTATGAAGGGGATTAACAAACCGTTTGCAGATCACGTTAAGTCAGCAAGTGAGATCTTTACCCAACTGAGCTTTTGGGCCGGTAGAAATTGAAATTATAAGTGCCATAAATGTTTTACTCCTTCAAATTTAGTTATGAGCCATATTTGGATGTGTGATCTGGGTCAAACAGAAACACTAAAGAAACTTATGGTGCCCCCTCCCCCCCCCCCCTCTCCCGAAAAATGCGGTACCTAAGCGATTAGAGGTCTTGGACAATCTAGCTTCCTTCCCACGAGAACTAGGGATCCCTATTATCACGACGTTGAAAAATCCGACGAGGAAGAGAACAACGTTGATCAAGATGCTGATTTAAATACTGAGGTCCGGGAAAATTAAAGTGTTAAGGTCCGAGAAGAACAAGAAATTGAAGTCCGGGAAGAACAAAGATTTGAAGTCCGAGATGAACAAGGCATTATATTTTCCCCTAAAATTGTGGTCAGAGTTAGATTTGCTGGGAGGGAAGGTGATGTTAGAGCACAAACAAGATTTTATTCCATGGAGTAAAATAAGAAGAAGGTTGATTGTGGAGTTGAGGATAATAATACTACTAATCCAAGCTTTCCTCCTATAAAGAAGGTTGTCGTTTTTTACTCAGACTCTGCTGGAGAGTTTGTTCTCGAAAGAAGACAAGCTACTGATCAAGGAAACCATGAAGAATTTCATGAGGATGTGATCATATTTCCCTTGCCTCAACTTATTTTGGCGTTTATGCGAATTATTTCGTGGCCAATGAGTTTGACAGGTTGCTTCACGTTGCTGCTCTCCTTGAAAGAAAGGCCAACCGTAAAGACTGCTACCGAAACGAAGTCATACAAATAATAGCGGAGGTAAAGAGGTTAGAAGATGAACTTGCCCGCGAGAAGAAACTATCTACTGAGTATGTGGAAAAGGTTACTGCACTGAAGACCATACTTTCTGAGGAGAATGCGAAGTTCGATGATGAAAAGGAATGATTTATCACCAAGGATTTCGAAATGAACTCTCTTATCAACGGTCTCTTTGATTCGTGTGATAAGACCAAACAATACTTCGAGAGTGTTATTAAGGAGATCGAGAAGCTCTCTGTTGAGAAAGAATCTTTAATGAAAAACTTTGAGGATGATAAGAAAAAATGTCTTGAAGAATATGTTGTTGATTGTGTCTCTCGCCTTGAAAAAAGGGATGTCATCATCAAGTCAGATTTAGTATTAGAGATGCATGAGCGATTTCTAGACTTGAAGTTGGGCAGCCTTTGGGGGGATGTTATAGAAAAACATCACCCGGTATGAGTTTCTATGGAGGATGAAGAGACTATCAGCTAATCAGAAAAATCAGATAGTTCTTCCTTCATTTCTGATTCCTCTGAAGATAGTAAAGAAGGTGCCCTTTCAGAGTAAGATTGGAGTATATTACATTTCGTTTTGAATTTTATCTTTTTGTGTTAACCTTTGCATACTAACCATGTTATGGTTGTATTTTTGTTGAACTTTTTGTGTTTGTATAACATAATTTGTATTGTAAAAGTTCTTAATTGAGAAGTTCTTTTGTTACATATTATCTCTTGTAGTTTATACTTTTATCTCCATCCTCCAAAAAGTTTCATATGACAAAAAATTGCAAGTAACTTTTATAAGATATTCACATTCTCCTTCCAAAGTTTTTCATATTAACAAATTTTGCACTCGACGTTTATAAGAATACTCACACTCCTCTTCCAGAACAATTCATATGAAAAATATTTTACACTTAAAAAATACTCATACTTCCTTTCCAAAGTCTTTCATGTGAAAATTTTATGCTTAAAAAATACTCATACTTCCCTTCCAACGTTTTTCATGTGAAAACTTTTACGCTTAGGAAATACTCATAATTTCCTTGCAAAGGTTTTCATATTAAAATATAAGTTTTTTACCAGCATTCGTTGGGATACCCTTTCAATTTAAAAAGATGAATATTATTATTTAATATTTGTTGGAAAAACCTTCTAGTTCAAAAAGACGAACATTATTATCCAATATTCGTTGGAATACCTTTTTAGTTCAAAACGATGAACATTATCATCCAACATTCATTGTGAGGCCTTTCAAGTTAATATGAACATTATCATCCAACATCGTTGGGAGGCCTTTCTAGTCCAAAAAGATGAATATTATTATCCAACATTTATTGGAAAGACTTTCCAGTTCAAAAATATGAATATTATCATCCAACATTCGTTGGAAGGCCTTTATGGTCTGATGATAATGAATATTATAAAATTTACTTTAAGATGGAAAAGAAATATTATATATAAGTCGGCTATTATGGCACCTCATTAAAACGTTCATGCGCCACCAAGGTAGGAAAAAGTGTGTCACCGATACTTACATAAGTAGTTAAAATATATATAGCTTTATACACTCATTCTAAATATAAATTGAGATGCTAAATATTCCATGGGTGAAGGAGTTCTCTTCCTTCCTTATCTTTAAGTCGATGTCCCCGGCTTGACTTTTTTTGTTACCATATATGGGCCTTCCTAATTAGGACCTAGCTTGCCAAGCCATTTTTATTTTGTATGAAAGAATACCTTCCTCAATACCTTATCCAATTCTTTGAATTCTAGTCTCTGAACTTTAAAGCATCTTGAATTCTCATCAAAGTCTGATAGGGTAGAGAATTCAGTTGTTCACTTCTTCTTTTTTCTTCCACCAAATCTAACTCTGTGAATTTTCCTTTGTCATTTGTCTTCTCGGAGTATTCGTTGAGCCTATACGAGAGGAAGATTATCTCAGACGGGACCACTGCATCAATTCTATAAACCAGTGTGAGCGGTGATTCTTGTGTTGCAGTCCGGGGAGTGGTTTTGTAAGCCCATAGAACTTCTTGTAGATTATCATCCATCTTCCACCCTAACCTTCCAAATTATTTTTCAGACCATCCAGAATTGTTCGGTTGGTGAGTTCAACTTGGTCATTTTTTGGGGGGTGGAAAAGTGCCGAGAAGCACCTTTCTATCTCTTTAGAGGCACAAAAGGCTTTCATTTCTTTGTTATCAAATAGAGGCCCATTGTCCATCATTATTTTCCTCGGAACCCAAAATGACAACAAATATTATAAACGATAAATTTGATCACATCTTTAGCTTTTGTTCCTGCTAATGGCTCAGCTTCCACCCACTTCGAAAAATAATCGACTGAGACAATTATCTTCTGACGTCCCCATGATTTTATTGGTAGTGGTCTGACTAAGTCAATGCCCCATTGGTCAAACAATAGTGATTCAGATATTAATTTAAGAGGCGCACCTGGTGCATGGATTGTGTTAGCAAATCTTTGGCAGGTGTCTCACTTCTGAACTAACTCTTTAGCATCCGAGGAGAGTGTAGGCCAATAATATCATGTAAGAAGAACTCTTTGTATCACTGTTTTGTATCCACGATGTGTTGATCCTTCTCCATCGTGCAAATCCGACAATATCATTTGTGATTCATTTTCTCCTAAACACCGAAGTAAAGGTCGACTAAATGATTTTTTTATATAGCATGTCTCTGAGGACAATATAACCGTAGTCTTTAAATCTTATTATTTTGACCATCACCTTGTCAAATCGTAACACCTCATTTATCAAAAATGATTTGATCTCACTTATCCAATCTTTTGTTGTGCTAGTAGAAATCTGGAAAGCTTTAATGGACCCTCGACTGACTCAGATCCCCTTACTATTGAAGGATTTTTTTATGTGATCATCCAAGGATACTCCTCAGAATAAGAAGCCTTTGCCAAAGAATCAGCTACTGAATTCTCATCCCTATGAACATATTCGTATCTGATGCTTTCAAAAGCCAATGTGAAAGTCTTTCAACACCCTTAAGTACTTCAGTAAATGATCTTTTCTTGCCTCGGATTGACCAAATTCATGGTTTATGAGGAGTTGTGATTCACTTACCAGCCTTACTTTTTTTCCCCAAAAACTCTAGCAAGTATCAATCTTGCCAAAACAACTTCGTATTCGGCCTCATTATTTGATGTCTTAAACCCGAAACGGATAACTTGACACATGGAAATTCCTTCATGGGAAACTAACTGCACTCCTGCTTCTCATCCTGATAAACTAGAACCCCCATCTATTTGGACCGTCCATTTCAACTCTAGAATTTTCTTCATCAACCTCCATATCTGATTGTTCAGAATGAAACTCAACTAGAAAATATGCTAAGGCTTGTTCTTTGATAGCATTCATAAGCTCAAATTCAATATCAAAATCTCTCAATTCAACCGACCACTTAGTCATTCTTCCAGACACATTAGACCATTGTAACATATGTTTCAGTGGAAAGATGTTCTTATGATGATAGAATGGGCCTAAAAATAAGGTCTCATTTTTCGTGCAATGATTACTAGTGCAAGGGCTAATTTTTCTAGCTTTAAGCACCGTTTCTCACAATCCAGAATACTTTTACTGATGTAGTACACTGGTCTTGGAGAGTTATCTTCCTCTCGGATTAAAACAACACTCACAACATAATTTGACACTGTTAGATAAATATATAGGTTTCCCCCGTATTTGGCTTTTTCAAAATTTATGGACAAGAAAGATACTCTTCGATTCGTTGAAAATCCTATATGCATTCTTGGGTCCAGTCAAAAAAATTCTCTTCTCAACACTTGAAAAAATGGGGCACACTTGTCCGACGATCGTGAAATGATTATGTTCAAAGAAGCCAATCTTCCCGTTAAAAGTTGCACATCTTTGATCATGTTAGATGGTGTCATGGTGCTCTGAGCATTTAATTTTATCGGATCAGCCTCTATCCTACGTTCAATGATTATATACTCTAAGAATTTTCCAGATCGGACTCGGAAGGTACATTTTTCTGGATTCGATTTCAAATTTATCATAGTCAAGTTAAAGAAAGTTCCTTCTAAATCTGCTAGATGGTTCTCATCCCTTGTACTCTTGACTAACATACGATCGATATATACTTCAATATTTCTTCCAATTTGAGTCTCAAAATCTTTGTTTATTAAACATTAGTAAGTTGCTCCAGCATTCTTCAACCCAAACAGCATTACCTTATAGCAATGTAAACCCCTCCCAGTGATAAAGGCAGTGCTCTTTTGATCTTTTTGGTCCATTTGGATATGATTATATCCGGCGTAAGAATCCATGAAAGAGAGTAATCAATTCCCGGATGTTGAATCCACTAACTAATCTATTTGTGGTACAAGATAAGATTTTGGGAATGCTCTATTTTGATCAGTGAAAACCACACACATCCACCACTTGCCATTCTTTTTCTTTACCAAGACCGGATTAGCAGTCCATAAAGAATATTGTGACTCACGTATGTGACCAACCTTAGTCAAACGATCTACCTCTACCATAATAGTTTTGGACTTTTCTTGAGAATAAAATCTCATCTTCTGAATTATCGGATGAATATAACTTCGTATTGCCAATCTGTGGCAAAGGCTCTGATATCGGAGATTATTGAATAGCAGTTAAGAATATGTATTTCTTTGTTATTGTTAAATCTAGATCGAAAGAGAGACAACATAACAATAGTTTACCATAGTGTTTTGGGGTTTTCTGCTGATTTTTCATTAATAAGAGATTTTGAAATCCATGCAGGATTAGTCACTTACTGTACTGAATGCCAGATCTATATATTTTTCTTGATATAATAAACTAATGATAATGATTTGTTTGATTTTTGATGATCTTGGTGTATTGTAGTTTTGCGGATCTGCCAAAACCACAAACAGAATTTGATGGGGAAGCTTGTGCGGCTCTTGGACAGAACAGTCTTATGGCTTTGTATGATGCTATGTTCGCCCATGTGCTTTTTTTATTTTTCATTAGTTATTGTTGCCGTTTACACAATGTGTATGTGGATTGCGTGGAAGGTTAATGCTTTCGTTTTACCATTTTGATAGCTCGATGTGTCCTCAACTCAGCTTCTTTTGCTGGATCATGATTTCACTGATAAGTTCTTTAGAAAGCAACTTAGTGAAACCGTGGCATTATTGCTGGATTTGATGGTTGTTGCCATTTTGAATGAAAATGATGCAGTAAGTACAAGGAGAGCCCCGTACGAGGTATGCAGCTTCCCTTTATAATGGCAACCCTAACTTTTCTTTTTAATATTAAGTTTTGAGGTCATCAGCATGGTAAAGACCATTTTGTCATATTCTTTAGAACTTATTTTATTAAGTACCAATATTTATTGTTCATATATGCTCTTGTTGCTTCTGATATTACTAAAGCATGTTCTTGCTTTAGAACGAATTTTTATTTTGGAGAAATCAAAGAATTATTCTTCACAAGCGCTGCTAACTTCGTATTTTCAATTAAAACTTGTATCTTTTTATTCAACACCACAAAATCTCTTGTATCATGCCCAATATCCTCATGATACTTGCAATATCTGTTATATATATTTTCTCATGGAGTCTGCATCAAAAATGGTTTGCAAAAATGCACGTACGGTGTGATTTCTCAAAGATTATTGCTACACACTCGTTCAACTCAGAAAAATATGTTGGCCTGATCCATTTGTTCGACATGGGTTGGATATAGTTTTGAGTGTTGACAACTGGTGAATAATCTTTCATTGTATGTGGTACATGAACCACGGTATGTACTGGTGCTCGGCTTCGGAAAATGTTGGCTAGTTGTGAGTTAGTCTGAGGAGCCACAAGTGTTAGTGACACTTGACGGAACTGATTTTGTTCTATTTCTGCCCAAGAACTACTTGCCGACGTTTGCATTTCTTCCACCAAAATTATTTTTTAACCTGATCCAACAGAGACCCAAATGTAATAGCTTATTTTCAGCCATATTGTCCTTCAAAATTCACGGGAGCAATCCCATCCAAAAAACTGCTAATGCAACCTTATCTTCACAATTTTCCATATCGGTTTTTGTCTTGATAAAACGATTTGTGTAATCCTATAGAATTTCCCCTAACTTTTTCCTATAATAAATTATCATATCACCATTGGAACGAAACTTCTTGCCTTCCACGAAGTGTTGGCGGAATATGCTCCAAAATATATCAAAAATATTAATACAACCCTCGGGCAAACGGTTAACCATTTCGAGGCAGCATTCTTAAAAGTTTGAGAGAAAGCTCTACACAGAAGTTTATCATCATCATCATAGTTAATCATACCATTCTTGAATTTTTCAATGTTGTTATCTGAATCCTGTGTCCCATCGAACTTTTCTAACTTTGAGATGTCAAACCATTAAGGCAGATGCCTAGAGAGTATTTCCGGGAAGAGAGGAGATGACCTCCAATTATGGCATGGTCTATATGCACTCCCCCTAAGACTTTCGTTCATCGGAGTATAAAAACCTTCTTCAGAAGGTTTAGTAAACTGATTACTCACACGATACTTGAGATTATAGCTTTTAGAAGGAATTTTCCTATGTGGTTTTGCTTGTTCCTTTGTATTGACATTCACAGTTTTTCATTCTCCTCAGACCCGAGTCCTTTTCTCTTTTTCTCGTTTTTTCCTTCCTCGAATCCTTAACGCAATCAGATGTCAGACGATTATCTTTTTTCCATCCTGAATCTTTTTTCATATCTCTTTAGGTGTTGATTATTTCTTTCAGGCGAGAGAGATTCTTCTGAGTCGTGCGATGAGTAATCACTAGGATCGGATGATTCGTAATGATGTTTGGATATCATTCTTCTCTTTGAGGAATAACGACTCCGCCCTTAACGTCTTTCTTTTGTCTGGGGTACCTATTTTATACAATATCTTTCAGTTGTTGTTTCTCGTCCAATTTCAGATCTAAGTTTCTTCGAACTTAGTTTCGCTTGATTTTTAGCATTTAGTCGTTATATATCCTCCAACAGCTCTTCTCTTCGAGCTAATATAATAGATTCTTCTAATAAATCTTCAGCTAATCGGTCATCTTTATTTTTTCTTTTGCTTTAACCATTTTTTCTTCAACAAAAAGATCTCGGGATGAACTTCTGATCTCTTCATTCCTTATATTAGATCCAATTCTTCCGAATATTCCATATCCATTACTCTCACAATGTGGATATATAACTTTTATGGTTTTAGGAAGACAATTCGAGGTACCAATCCTCTTCCCACAGACGGCGCGACGCCACTGATGAAATAAGATATTTCTTAGTTACTTGTCCTGTCTAAACAATGTTCGTGCCATAGTACCTATTACAGAAATATTTGTATATTGGTATTTCTAGAGAGCTAGATTGAATGAGTAGTTAGAGAATGAGACAAAAGAAATAAATGAAGTAATAATTGTCTAATCATTGCCCTATTTCTCAAAAGGAAATGTCTTTTATATAGTACATGGGGTAGGTTCTGTAATTACGCGTTTACCCTCTCTCTAGAGGATCTTCTCTCCTCACTTATTTACTAAATAAGCACACTCACTAGTTATTACATGTGACCCCCTCATTTCTTATGTTTGCTTTAGTTTACTCCTTAACATTTAATCACATGAAATTAATTCCAATAATAATTATATTTAACCTATTCATTGTCATATTTTCCTTCCCTTATCATCGTCTACTAATAATTATGTTGGGCTACTCAACTTCTAGGTCAAAAATATAAGCATTAAATAAGTTTACTAAAAATATTTGTCATAATTTGTATAAAAACATTATCGGCAACGTTGAAGCACATAATAGTTATGTTCTTTTAAAGGAACTATGTTCACAATTATAACTGTTTTGGTCTATTTAGAAAGATTTTTTGAGATATAATTTTTTTTTAAATGATGAAAGCTATAAAAAATCAAAATTTTAATTTTGTTACGTAAAAATCACATACGTAGAATGGATCATGGGTGTTAATTTGATGTACTCTAAATTATTTTAAATAGTTGGTCTGGTAATTATTATGAAGAGGGAAGTTAAGTAGGATGACTACATAGTAATAGGCTAGTATCATAGATTTTAAAATGTATATAATCTAGGATCGGATGAGAAAAACTAGAATAGTTCGGCAAACGATAATATATAATGTTTTTTTTCCAAATTTTATTGAAAATTTCTATAAAATATTATATTTGTATAGGGTTATGGTGAATTATATAAATAACCTGCAAGGCAGAGAGATTAAATAACACTAACTATTAATCTTTTTTACACCTTTATGACACTCTAAGTATCTCTTTCGATTACTAAAGTTTATCTAACATGTTTTTTATTTCATGTTGGTTGTACCAAAAGTAAATTGTTATATCCCAAAATAACTTTCCTAATAAGTCTAAACACTTGCGAGATGAAAATAAATATTTCTAAAAATATATCTAACAAGTTTCTCAATTCTATCATTTGAAAAGATAAAAATATTTGTTTTTATTATAATTCGGTGATCCAAGTTCTATTACGTCATTATCATTTTCTAACCATTTAAAATAATTAAATACCATTATATTCATAAAAATTGATGACTACCATCCAAATGGTGACACAAGATTTGACTTGATTGGATAGGTCAAATTGAACAAACCTTACATAGTGGAAGGGCAAGTTGAAGTTCTTAAACTTTAAAATCTAATATTGATTATGCTTAAGGAGAAACATAAATATCGTTAAATATGTTACATATTAATGTGAAAACTATAGGTTTTTATAGAAAATCCATCTCTCCTAAATTTGTAAATTTTAACATATAGTTAAGAGGATTGTTTTCGCAAAAATTAAAGAATACCTCAAAAGTGGAAACTGCAAGACATGTTGCTCGTAAGAAACTATATTTACATTAAAAAAAAGTAGTGATGCGCATAAGATGAAAATAAACAACACCAAAAAGTTAAAAGTGAAAGGATATGGAAATGTTGAGTTATTGTTTTTAGATAAAATAATGTTTTTAGATAAAATTTACGTTGAGGAAATGATTTATATGTTGTAATCTGTGAACTTTGTTATGATAATTTAAAGTCAATGGTCTAAAAGCTTAAAAAATCAATTTATACGCTCAAACATGCATCTCATTAATGTTGTCATATGTTAATAGATAATATCACCTCATTCTGTTTTGAGTTGAATTCTATAGAGGATGGTATGTATCACAGTTTTAATAGAGCAAATAAATATACTTACTATTGTATGATGATGATATCTCCATGGAAAAAAATAAAGACTTACTGCATCTCAGCAAGATTTGTATGTCGAGACAATTGATATGAAAGATTTGTGTGAATCAGACTTTTTTTTATTAAAGATTGTACTCGAGACAATATGGATTTATCACAAAATTTATTTACATAGAGCATATTAAAAAACTATACATGGAAAATAACAACCTTATACATATCTTTATGGACAAATGAGATAGTTTTCTTTAAGTCAATGTCCTAAAATGGAGTTAGAAATTTAGAAGGCACAAAAAATTCAATATATTTGAGTTGTTGGAATTATTATGTATGCCCAAGTGTTAAGTATATAAAATATAACATCATAGTATGAAAATTGGTATATATTTAAGAAGTACATGTATGAGTCATTAAAAGTCAATCAAAAAACTTTTGGTACCTTCGAAAAAATAAAATATCATACTTTGACGTATATGAGATCATATAACCTAGTTATCATAGTTTATTCCACTATAGATTTACTAGTTATGTGGATATTCATAAATTTATATAACTCAAATAATCATTCAATTTTGAGGTGTACTTTATTAAGAGAATGTAAAACCTATTATCGTGTCTTCTATTATGGTAGCATAATATGGAGTTTATATTGAGGATTTCAACCATGAATTATGATTCAAAACTGTTATCACATGGGTAACTATAGTGGAACAAATTGAAATATTTATCCTTATTTACTATGATACCAATTCAAATTATATGGATTTTAACAAAAGTTGTAGCTTGAACAAGTTTAAACACATAAACCTCAAGTTTATGTATATTGAATACATGGTGAAAACTCTTCATGTTAGCATAAAGCATATTGGTACAAGTTCATAGTTGCATATATTCTCATTACAAAATGTATACCTAAGTTATATTCTTGAGCACACCGCTCGCATTGTCCTTAGTCTATAACTTATATGAGATTGTATCATTTCAGTTTTAATGTATGTTCATATTTTCTTACGTTCATACATTTTATTCAAGTGAATACAATAGTCTTTTGTGTTCCTTTATCATGTGTTGTTTCTTTATTTTTTCTATAACTCGCTTTTAGTGGTATCACTTGGGAATTGGCATGTGAGTTTATTAAGGCATGTGATTGCATGTTACATATCATTGGACATCTAAATTCATGTTGATTGTTTAGCATTGGATTACTGATGGACCTTTTACATGCAAATAAGCATAAAAACTAATTTAGTTCTTTACAATATATTTATTAAAGGATAAGATATTTTTTGGTTAATTATTAATTTAATAGAAAATTATAAAATGTTCATTAATGGATATATCACTTTAATACAAATGATGATTTAAATGGAATATTGTAAGAAAAAATTAATTTAAATAGATCATTTGATTTAGGTTCGATGTGTCATACGCTATTGTTAATAATTAGTCTGATAATTAAAATTGTCTAGTTAACTTTCTTTTGGAAAACAAGGTAATAATAATATCATTAAATTTAAGGATTCTATGGGAAACTGGATCGTATGCCAACTAAAGTCATAAAATATTAAGCTTATAAGCCTAATAGATTATCATCTCTAGACACCACGGTGCTCAGTCATCGGAATTGAACTTTATAATTAAATGAATAGTATGATCGAGGAAACTATATATATTTAACTAAATAGTTTATTTTTTTATTTTTGTAAATTTTGTCATTCAATTTAAAGAGAAAGTAAAGCTCGTGTTCTTTTCTCCATTAGTCTATTCGATTTACATCTAGAATTCATAGGATTTCTTACACTTCAAAACCATTCTCCAATGATTTTTTCGTTCATAAAATCAATAGAATCACTTGCATATTGACCATAAGGTTATCTCTAATTCAAGAATTTTGACATGCGTAGATGTTAATAATACACGTTGACTTCATATTGTAAGCAATCTACACATTCATCTTATAGCTTGTAATATATGTATAACATGTAAATTCTTCATAGTATAAAATAAGTTTGATATTTTTATTTACTTATTGGTTTAAGATGTCCCAAAAAAACAACACAATTTTTCAAAAAAAAACAAAAGTAGCTAAAACATTTTGAATGGTTCTATCTATTTAACTATGTCGTATTAAATTGTGTTACTTACAAGTACCTTGTTGCAACCCATGATGAAACATATCACTATGACAAGTTGGAACTTTGTCATGGTAATGTGACCCATTGATGCGTGATCATAACTCGTCTTTTTGGTAAAATATGCAGCATTTAAACATAAATTTTGTACTCAGTTCGTTGTAGCGAGTTATGATTGTTAATACAAAAAACTAGGTCACTCGTATAACAATCCTATTTTTTTTACAAACATAGACTCATATTGACCATTGTGACAAACAAAAACATGTCACCTCATAAATATCACTAATGCTCGTTGTGGCACGGTTTTGCTTTCGCATATTTTCTTTCACTTTACAATGTTTCTCAATCTCAAGTTTGACCTATTTAAAAATCGATCCTCCAATACTCGTGTTTTTGCTCCAAACTTAGTTGTCAATGTGCCTTTTATCACTTTTTTTAATCAACATTCCAATAATCTACTCACTTGAATAAATTATATATCTCACATCTCCTTATCGAGATAATATCTACGTATGAGATAAAATATATTTTTTCTGTGAATTTGATTTTAATGTAAAAGTAATAAATATTTTTAGATTGTTTGATAGTAGTAATTTTGAACAAAATTTCTCATGTAATAAAATCGGTAACGTCACAAGATATATACTTTTATCAATTTTGTATCCTATGTTTTCACTTAGTACTATTATAGTTACATGTTTATCTATTCAAAAATTATTTTGAGCAAAACTAAAACTCCCATAAAATATAGGGACACATTTAACTTTTTATATATATGTTTCTTATATTAGTTTTATAAAAAAATTTAAACATGTATCCCATTTAGACTAAACCATATCAAAAGTTCCATAACTTAATCCTTCATACAGTAACGAACATCATATTTCTATCTCAAAATGAACTAATTAAAATATAGATGATGAATACATTTTTTCTTAATGATATGTTATCATTACCTATTGAAAGTTTGATACATATATACTTACCATAGTTGAATTAAGTTTCTATAATAAAAATATAATTTTAGAAGTTTTAGTTGCATTGCTCTAGATGTTAAATTTACTAATTCTCAAGACAGTACTTTGGATACATATCTGCTAAGTTCACACTAGTACATACATTTGAGAGCAGTATAATTATATCTTAAATATATTTTCGTATGTTTATATCTTAAATTAATATGCCAGACTTTCATTATAGTCGAGTGAAATATATATTATAGTTGAGTGAAATATACATGTTTGGAGCAGTTCAAAAACTCATTTGTATGAAACATAATAATACTATAAAAACAAAATTTACTAATTATAGTTGTCGTTTCAAAAATATACGGTTTTAATTTAAAAAAATTAAAATGATATTAATTAAGTAAAAAATATATAAAATAATTTATTTATTTTAAAAATATCAATTTATTTTCATGTTCTTGAAACTGAAGCAAAGCTTCGAACCAAAACTTTGAACCAAAATATTTTAATACTTTCATTTGAATTCCAAAAGATAAAATAAAATTAATTTAAAGCTTTTAAATTTTTAAATTGAAACTTTAAATTTTGGTTTGACGTAGATGAATAAAGAAAAGGCTTAGTTTTTTCTAGAGCTGTCAATTTTGGACACGACCTGTAAACCCAACACGAACACGACCCGAAATTTTAAGGTTAGAGACCCGATATTTCAGACCCGATGAAATTAAGACACGACACGAACCCGACTCGAAAAAAAACGGGTCGGGTTCGGGTTGGGTTCGTGTCACCCGAAACTGACCTGTAAAACCCGAAAAGACCTGTAAACCCGAAACTGACCTGTAAAACCCGAAAAGACCCGTAAACCCGAAAAGACATGTAAACCCGAAACAGACATGTAAAACCCAAAAGACATGTACACTTGTAAAATAAAATACTGAAAACACTTAATAAAATAATATTATTTTAAAAATTTGACTTATAAATTAGAATACCAAAATACTTATAAAACTTTATTAATGAAATAATTTTATTTTTGGTTTAAAATATATAAAATAAATAGTATACTTAAATAAGTATATGAGGGAGGATAAATGATGATTCACATATTTGCTATAAAGTTTTGAATTTTATTCTTCTTTCATGTATATTAATAAAGTTTTGAATCTTTCATCTTCTCTATATATAGATTATAATATTAAGAATAAAAAATGGAAATAATTTATTATTTAACAGTTTTTTTATCTGATTCGCGTGAGTTTGCTAGATTTATTAATAGATATTGAATGCATTCAATCTTGTTTTGTGGGATGAATTGATTTACAATTCTAGTGGTTATTTGATAAGAAGTGATAACTTAGTGCTTATTTGATATTTTCTGAAATTTATTTAATTTATCTCATGTATTTTTTTTTTTCATGTTTAGATGAGATGGAAAACCCATCATCACCATATATTTTACGGTAAGATAACTTCACCGGTGATAGTAAAGTCAGTGTAAATATATGAAGTAAGCGTATCTTGACTTTTTATAAATATAGTGGACCAATAAAATTTCAAAAGGGGATGTAGCTCAAATGGTAGAGCGCCCACTTTGCATGCGGGAGGTACAGGGTTCGATCCCTTGCATCTACATTTATTAAGTTTTGTATTTTCCCAAAATTCGTGTCAAACAAGTCGGGTTCGTGTCAGGCAGGTGTTTCGTGTTGGATACAATTTCGTGTCAAACAGGTCGGGTTCGTGTCAGACGGGTGTTTCGTGTTGGATACAATTCCGTGTCAAACAGGTCGGGTTTGGGTCCAATCTTTTTTTAACAGGTCGGGTTCGGGTCTTTGAACCGGACACGAATTTCGGGTTCGGGTCTTTGAACCTGACACGAATTTCGGGTTCGGGTCGGGTTCGTGTCACAGGTTCTAAAATTTCGACTTGGTCAAACCCAACACGAACACGACCCGAAACCCGAAATTGACAACCCTAGTTTTTTCCTCAAAAATATTTTTTTATTAGAATTATAAATTGTTTATTATATGTTTAGTGATTAATTAATCACTTGTTATCTATGTAGTTAGATAAAAATAGTATGTTTAATTTGTTTTTTCATATAGTGATATTATGTTTAGTAAATGTCATTTTGCTTAGTGGCCATTATGCACGCTTGTTTATTTTGTCTCAAAACATATCATCATCTACAAAAATAAATATTATGATATAATTATTTGTTATCAGTTAGGTTACTGATCTAACTTATAGTAACAAGCTGTTATCTTTTATGGATGTATTCAATGGGTACAATCATATACAAATGTATCTGAACGATTAATCTCACACAACATTTATAGTAGTTTGGTGACTCCATTACTATAATGTAATGCCTTTTGGTTAAAATTATGGTGTGGCTATTTATCAGCATCTTGTGAATAAAGCTTTTCCTAGCCATATTGGGAGAAATGTTGAAGTATACATAAATGATATGTTGACAAAGATTTGTAGAGATGAGGATCACTTTTCTGATCTCAAGGAAATATTCTCCAACTTGAAAGTTATCCCTTTAAAGTTAAACCCTGAGAAGTGCACCTTCAAAGTCAAGTCCGGAATTTTTTTAAGGTACATAATAAGTGAAAAAGGAATTCAAGCTGAACCGGTGCAACTAAGCGCTTTGTTTACTATAGATTTTTTTGAGTCTGCAAAAGAAGTTTAAATACTTCCTGGAAGGCTGACTACCTTAAATAGATTCATATCATGATTTTTAGATAAGTGTATAACTTTCTTTCAAGTCTTAAGAAATTTTTTTAATTGGAGTCCTAATTGTGGTGAGGTATTTGTCAAAACAAAAGAGTATTTATCCTCACCAAAAACACTTACCAAGCCAATTATAGGTAAAAGGATATACACGTACCTAACAATATCTAATTCTGTTGTAAGTGCAATTTTGGTCGGAGAAGTTGATGACTACCCTCGCCATGTTTACTATGTCAGCAAAAATTTGTTGGATGCAATAAAAAGATATTTTAAATTGTAAAAATTGGCATTGCCTTTGTAGTGGCAGTCGGGAAAATGAGAGCCTACACTCAATTAATGTTCAAACTTTTTTCCCACTTAAAAATATCCTAAAAAGCCGGATTATCAGATCAGTTAACCAAGTGGTCTATTGGATTAGGACATTACGACATTGACTTTACTCGTCAAACTAAAATTAAAGGACAAGTTGTAGCAGATTTATTGGTTGAGTTCCATTGAGAACGCCCATATGTTGAAACCCCTATACAGAAACCTATGTAAGAATGGGTAGTTTGAACTGGTGGTGGATCAAGTATGCTAGGCTGTGAGGCATGAATTTATTTACTATCCCATTCAGAGATTCAATGTACCAGGAAATATGTTTTAGTTTCAAAGCATCAAATAATGAAGGTGAGTATTGGTGTGGATGATTTCTAATCGAATGATATTTTAGGTAGTTTAGCAACTGGGTATCAAATTTTTAAGTAGAAGGTAAAAAGATAAGAGAGGTGTGTGCTAGTAGTTAATTTCCTTTGAAAAAGTCCAACCTATTTAATGTGGTTGGTTAGGGTATTTATATTTTTGTTTTAGGACCCATGGGTCGTTCGGGTCAGATCTTGGATTTGAGTCAGCCTTAAAGACTCCAAAGCCCAAGACCAAAAATAGTTAGCACATACCTGATTCATAATCTATTTAAGCTCAATATTCATCCATCTAACTATGTTGACTCTGTCCGAATTACCCCGTCGGATAGTAAAATATGTCAGTTCTAAAAATATTCGAACCCATCAATAGCCCATTTAGTCCAAAATTATTTTGGAAGAGCTAACCATTGTATAGAAAATCTGATCAGGGTCCGAAATGATTTTTCATTACCAGAAAACTCAAACGTGTCGATTTTAACAAGTAACTTCTGTTTACACGTGTTAGTCTCTAATTAGACCTCTCAACCATTTTTTCCCTAGGTACTTGCACATATCCTTCAAAAAGTAATGATCTATGGTTAATAGCCCCTAATTATTATTCAAACAATTCATCTCCCCTAGGTCAAATACTCAAGTGATTTTCCCAACTATTAGTGTGAATATTTTAGTGTTTCTATTCTTAGAGTGAGAAAAAAAATTGAATTTAATTTTTAGAGAGATAAACTTTAAATCCTGAGTTTGTTCTAATTTTTCTAACCTTTCTCAGAAATTTTATGTTCATGGCTAGAACAACCTTAGTTAAAGGAGGCTGGTTGAATTTGTCTGAATTGGAAAGAGAGAAAAGAGAAGCAAGAATCATCGTCGAATTACCTGCTTCCTCTGGTGGACTGGTCATACAAACGATACTGGAGCCGAACAGATGTTCATCTTCTTCTAAGTTATCGGTTATTTCAAGAAAAACCTCATTTGTCCCACATGTACCAAACTTTGCTTCATCTGTGTCAGATCTTGAACCATTAGTTTAAATATCTGAGAAACCTTCTACCGAAACCAAAACTGTTACCAATAGCAAAAAACCATCTTCGTTTATCGGCATGGGGTCAGATGCAGAAAACAGCACGCCACGAAGAGTCTCCAAAGCCAAAAATACAACTTCCTGTACCAAGGACGTTAAAAATCCCGCCGAAGGGTCTAATGTAGTAAAAACTCTTGTTTTGCCTACTATGGATCCAAACCCATCACTTCCACCTATTGAGCCTCCTCAAACTGAAAAGGAGGATACTGGATCCAAATCGGTCGAGCAACGGTTAAAATAATGGAGGATAACATGGATGATAGTGGGGAAGATATCCCATTCGAGACGTCCCAAAAATACTGGTGATGCCAGAGTAGTTCGAAAAGCAACAGAAAAAATGGGGCTGCCTAATACCGAAAAGCGTCTGGAGTGCCTCAAGGGGATAATGGGGTCTAATTTCTCCAAGGTTAGTGTGAAATATTTACTTGCCCTTCAAAATATTTCCTATGTGTATACCCATACTACCGAACTGGACAAAATTAGGCAAAATGGGGCTTCCCATTGTCCATTAAAGTGAGAATTCCCATTATTCCAGAAACTCGAATAGATTGTAAGGCTGTGGAATTAGTGATCATACACTAAAGTGCTTAATTGGGGCCTTCGGTTCCCTTTGGATCCAAAAATGGTAAGATATTTTCATCTGGTGAGGCTTTGCCCAAGCCAACTAAGTCTTAATGCTTGGTACAAATTATTGGCCAGCATTATAGCTTTAAGGTTATAAGAAATTATGATGCCTATGGAGCAGTTTGTTGATGTGGCTAACTTGTGTCGCAATCACCATATCCTTGTTTACCACTATAACATAGGACATGATTATAAGGTAGTTAATCACTTACTAGAGGCAAAGAAACCCTGGAGGACTCAGTTTCTCTACATCAGTGAGGCTTGGGAGAATGGTAAGAAGATCACATCCAAAGGGAACCCAAGCCAATGGAGAAGACATTGGAAAAGTTCAGGTAAGAACTGTTCGGATGCCCTTATTATTAGTATTATTATTACTATTATTTACATCAGACTTATCTTTCACTATTGGATTCATTTGGCAGTATATTCGAAGATGTTTTCAGACCATCTAGAAGATGGAAAGATCTAGATGGAAAGACTACTTTCACCAAACTTAATCAGTGGTCCACTGAAAAATTGGGATCTCGTCTTCCATAACTGTTTCACTGTAGGGAACATGGTAAGGGCTCATTTATAAAGTACAAGATCAACTAAGGAGCTTAGATGAGAACAATTTACCACTCCTCCCTCATTGGAGGTAATTCTCAAAAGAACTGAGGAGCGTGATGGTAAACTTTTCTTACTAGCCAAGTATAGAGCCCCTAGTCATTTGGATAATATGAAGAAGAAGAAAAAGAAAAAGAAAGATATTGACGCATCCCATGAGGTTCCCGACGTGGGTAGTTCGGGACATCTAGAAGGAATTAATGCTGCTCTGTTAGAGGCAAAAACTGTTATAGTAGGTGAGACCAAAAGGCCACAACATTTACCACAATTTAAGAAGAAAGAGGGCCAGAAGAGGTGCAAAGAGTGGAGTGACAAAAAGTCTAGAAAGATAAAGAAGAAGAAAACCAGGGGGTCAGAGATAATACTACGACACGAGGCCATTCCTCCTACCCTTCCTACTGAAACTCTTCCCCAAACAGAAGTACATGTTGATCCTCTCACACCAGTTTTTTCCACAGCCGATCCACCTTCCATTGAAGGTGGTGTTCATTTAGTGATCTTGGAAACATGTATTTCAGTGAGTTTGACAAGAATGATTTTGACAATGATGATTTTGACAAGGATGATTTTTACCAAACCTTCCCCCAAACAACCACCATAGTTAATGCAGTGATTTATAAAGGTGAGTCTTTTGAAGTGTCCAGTGAACATGATACATTGGATCATGCAGCCTTAGATGGCATAAGGCCAATAATTGACTTGGAAAGACAAGTAAAAACTCAGGCTAAGTATATTGTTACCCTTCAAACTGAGAATCAAGGTTTAAATAATTCCCTTAGAGCCGAACAACAGAAGGTTGAAACTTTGGGGAAAGAAAAATAACAACTGAGTATCAATTTAAATCAAGCTAAGGTTGATCAAGAAGAACTCCGTAATAAGTATATCGAACTACAAACATCTACCTCCGATGAGATCAAGTCTTTAAAAGATCAATGCATTACTGATGAAGGTACAATTAATCAACTATCCGATGATACGAAGAAATTAGAAGAACTTCTGAAAGAAACAAAAAGAAATTACTTCTCTTAAAGAGAACCAGGCTTGAGAGATAGCAGCTGCAGTGGATAACTACGTTGTTGGGGTATTGGATTCTATGGAAAAAAGGGATGAAAGTATTAAATTAGACATGGTCTTGTTATTCTACGAGACTCTTCCAAAAAGGTCGCTTGGAGAGTTATGAAATTTTGTACCATATGAAGAACTACCATGTCATATTATGCCACATGGTGCTAATTTGGCGTTTTTTCACCTAGTGGATTTGATTCAGATGAAGAAACTGATGAAAGCTCAAATGCTGATACTACAGATCCAAAGCAAGACGAATGGAAGGGAAAGCTCAAGAAAAAGGTAATAGTTAAGAGAAAACCGAAGGGAACAAACCCTAAAGTTATTTTATTTTTTGAGTTTATTCGGATTTTGTTTTGTGAACTGAAGTCCTTGGATGGCCAATGCATTTTTGTAAAGTGGATCAAATATCTTTGATGATCCGACCAATATTTCATATCATCTTTACCTTCGTTTATTTTGTATTTTTCTTTGTCTTTCTAATGTTTCCAATGGAATCTGATCATACTTAAAAGATGGCAAATACTAACAATATATGAACCCAATAAAGGTTTTAAAACGTTTAATCATTATTTCATATGTTCGAGCCATTCAAAAGTATTTCGAAGGCTACAAGTGTTTAATCGGTGTTTAATTTATTCAAACCACTCACAGATATTTCAAGGTGTTTAATGGGTGTTTACTTTATGAACCATTCACAGGTATTTCAAGGAGTTTAATAGGTTTTTAATTCATATGATCACCACCATAATCACAACAAAAACAAATTTTAAGGAAAATGATAGTATATTGATTAGGATTCGGACCCCTCATTAAAACCTCCCTGCGCAACCATGGTAGGAAAGAGTATTCCCCAAAAATATTACATTGAAGTACAACAATTTATTTATATACAAGATGATTTTATTCTAAATATAACCTGAGATGCTCAATATTCCAAGGATACTTTAAAAGATTTCCTTCTTTATCTTGAATTTTGTATGTTCCTTGCTTGACGTTTTCATATACCATGTATTAGCTTTCTCAATTCGGAGCCAACTTTATGAATTGTTTATCCTTGGTGTATAAGAATACTTTTCTTAATACTTTATCCCCTACCTGGAAATCTCTTCTATCAACTTTAGAAGCAAACCTGCTTCTCATCAAACCTTGGTAGTGTCTTGTTCTTAAGTGTGCGTTCACCCTTCTTTCTTCAATTAAATTCAACTAACTTCTCACAGCCATGTCATTATCTTGTTTGAAGTAATTTTTTACTCTGAATGAAGGTAAAGTAGCTTTTATAGGTGTAATTACATCAATTTCATAAATAATAGCAAACAAAGACTCTTGAGTGGTTGTATGAGGAGTGGTTCGCTAGGCCCATAACACTTTTTTTAAATATTCTGGCCATTTTGTTGTTGCTCCTTCCAAATTATTTTTTAAACCTTTCAAATTTTCCGATTAGTAACCTCAACTTAACCATTAGCCTGGGGATGAAAAGGAGAAGAGAAGCAGTGTTGAAAATTCCTTTTGAAGTACAAAATGCTTTCATGTCTTTGTTGTCGAACTGAGGACCATTATCTGTAGTGATGCGTTTGGGAATTTTTAATCGACAGGATATGTTAAAGAGGATAACTTTTATCTTTTCCTTTGACGTTGTTACAGATAAGGGTGCAACTTCTGTCCACTTAGAGAAGTTGTCTATTGCCACAATTATAGTTCGATAACCACCATAGGCCATATGGAGGGGTCCAACTAAATCTAGTCCTCATCTATCAAAGGGTATAGGTTTGGATACTGATTCCATGGGGACTACGGGCACATGAATTTCATTTCTATATTTTTTACAAGGATCACATCTTTTTACCAGATCCTTAGCATCTGTCATTATAGTGGGCTAGTAGTATCCTGCTAACAAAACTCTCCTAGTTAAAGCTTTATAACCACAATGTGTTGACCCCTCTCCATCGTGTAATTCAAATAAAACTTTTTGTGACTCTTCAAAACCAAGACAGCGCAGGAGAGGCCTGCTAAAAGACTTTTTATAAAGAACTCGTCTCAACATCAGAAAACCACGAGCCTTGTATTTTACTTTCTTAGCCAAAATCTTATCCGAAGGTAGAACTCCATCGATAATAAATTGTTGGATGTCATATCTCCAATCCTTGAATTGTATGCCGGATACGTTCATAATCTCTTTCAACTTGACCACTCTTTTTTCAATTGATTCAATGGAAGGATATTATTGCATAAGGATCCAATGGTATGCTTCAGAGTAAGTTATGGTGGCTAAAGAATTTGCCATAACGTTTTCTGATCTGGGGATATGTTCATATCAGATACATTTACAACTTATGGCGATTTCCTTTAGTACTTGTAAATATTTTTTCAAATGATCTTTTATGGTTTCAGATTGCCTTTGAGCCTGATAAATATATAGTTCTGAATCACTTATTAATCTGATCATTTTTGCTCCACATATCTGAGCTAAGCTCAAACTAGTTATGGCTGCTTCATACTCTGATTCATTATTAGATGCTCTGAAACCAAAGCATATAACTTGGTACATGGTGTTATTTTAAGGAGAATTTAAACAAATTCCAACTCCACATCCCATCGTACTAGACCCGCCATCCGTTTGGACTACCCATTTTCTATGAAATTTATTATCTTGAGATTCTTCATAAGGTCTCTCAGTATGAAATTCTGCCAAAATATCAGCTACAACTTAAGTCTTGATTTCAGTTCAAGGCGCAAAGTCAATATCATAGTCTCGAAGCTCAACTGACCATTTAGTCATTCTTCTTGATATGTCAGCCTTTTGTAGTACGTTTTTTAAAGGAGAAGAAGTCTGAACTATGATAGAGTGCGCTTGAAAGTAGGGTCTCATTTTTTTATCCGCTATCACTAGTGCCAAGGCTAATTTATCTAACTTCAATTACTTTTTCTCAGTTTCTAATAAACTTTTGCTTATATAATACATCGGGCGAGGTAATTATCTACTTCTCTTACCAACACAACACTCACTGCATATTCCAATATTGTTAGATATATATAAAGTCTCTCTCTTTTAATGGGCTTGAATAATGTTTTGGGCGAAGATAGATCTTTATTATTTCAAGGAAAGCTTGATTACACCATGGAGACCAAATGAAGTCTTTAAGATTCCTTAAAACTTGGTAAAAGTGAGCGGGAAAATCATTTTTCCGATGGTCTCAAGATAAACCAATTTAAAGCAGCTAATTTTCCAGTTAGTATCTAGACTTCCTTAGTACTTTGAGGTGGATTCATATCTAATAAAGCATTTAACTGATCTGGATTAGCATGAATTCATTTTCCCCTAATAGTCAATGATTCGAAAAATTTGCACAGATCAGAAACTTTTGCAGCCTTATCTATTATCACCCCTAACTTGATTCTGATCTGGATCAGGATCGAGATATTCAGAGTCTACGTCAAATATTTCCACAATCACCACGGTGTCTTCTTTTCTGGATGCCCCCATACTTTTCCCTGGACTGTTTGGTGAGGTTGTTTGGGGTGCATTATTGTTGGGTTGAGAGTTGGTATCATCTTTTCCACTGCCCCCTTACCTTTTAACAAAGGCGCCTAATTTTCCTCTTTTAATGAGGTTCTATACTTCCTGTTTAAAAGCTATACAATCATGTGTATCATGACCCACGTCATTGTGGTATTTACATAAACGAGTACTCTGATTCTCTCGAGGAGACTAATTATGGATGGCCTTCTAAAATGCACAACATTCATAGTTTTATCACATATCCTAGCCACACTTTCATCCAATTCGGCAAACCATTCAGGCTGGACCCATTGGCCCATCTTAGATCTAGCTTGTTTAATCAGGTTTTGGTTAGATTGATTTTGTCTGGGCCGATGTGATCCATGTATGGATTCTTTCGGCTTATAATTAACAGTATCTTGGGATTGAGTAGTAGTTTGTGGAATTGATGTTGTAGCAGCGGGCCTGTTCTAATGCGGTACTCTAGAATTCTTAGTTTCTTCAACTGTAATTTTTTTTTCCAACTTGATTAAACAGCCTTCTGCAAGTCATCGTCTTCTTCTGAGTTATTACATCAGCTAACATACTCGGATTTAATCCTTGTCTTAAAGAGGTGATAGCCACATGTTTAAAACAATCAGCTAACCCATCATGGGCACAATTGATAATAGTATCACCATTCTCTTTGAGCTCCTTACTTCCCATAATTTTTCTTCTAAATGACACCCAGAACATATCAAAAAAATTACGGATCCTTGTGGAAGACCGTTATACCACTTTATGGCACTTCCTTTAAAGATATGTGAGAAAGCTCATTATAACAATTTATCATCGTCATCGAAGTTCATCATAAAAAATTTAAAGTGCTCGAGGTGGTTATGTGGATCTTTACTTCTATCATACTTCTTCATCTTGAAACTTTCAAATTGTTTGGGAAGATGTCCGGAGATTATTTTCGAGAACAATAGAGATTGCCTCCAATCGTGACTTCGGCTAAATATTGTATCTTCATCAAAATTAGCAAAAACACCTGGTTCGGATTGGATAGAAAATTGATCAGTCAATAGATAATTAATACCATAATCTACCGAACGTTTTATTTTTTCTTGATTTTTATTGTTTTTTATTTTTCCTCTCCTGTCCCTTTTCCTTGAATTTTTCTTAGTTAGCCTCAATTTATTCTTTTGACGACCCTCATCACTGCTAGATGAAAGAGAATCATCAGAGTCAGAATTAGTGGATGAACCATCAGAAGAGTTTGATGCACTCGTAACTTGTTTAGCCTGATACATCTTTTTAGATTTAACATGAGCCTTTGGAGACTGATCACTGTCACCATGCTCATCTACAGACATACCACATGCATCAGACATCTTTTTCAGCTCGATTTTGGGCCCTTAGAGCTTCAATTTCACCCCTTAGTTGATCATGTACATCCTGTATGAACTGTTATTCATCTGTGTTTTGATTGACATGATACACAATAGTGTGCTCATTATTGTCTCTTACACCTTCAGCTTCAGGTGGTGGAACATGTTTCATGTTAAGATTCATGCTTTAATCATGTCCGAACTATGATTTCTACTTGCTCGTTTCGAATAAAGTTATTCAGGCACCTTACACTGCTAGTGTGGTTGCCAATCTGGTGTGGATGATTTCTAATCGAAGCGTATTTTAGGTAGTTTATCAACTGGGTTTTAAATTTTAAAGTAGACGGTAGAGAGATAAGAGAGGTGTGTGCTAGTAGTTAATTTCCTTAGAAAAAGTCCAACCTATTTAATACGATTGGTTGGGGTATTTATACTTTTGTTTTAGTACCCATGGGTCGTTCGGGTCGGATCTTGGATTCGAGTCAGACACAGGATTAGTAAGATGATAAAATATTTACTAGTAGTGAAGCAGACATCAGCTTTTTCAAATGTGTGAGATATGAGCATGGATCACGGGCTGAAAATCCGATGATTAATTCTTTAGTTATTATTGCTTACTCTAAAGTATATCCCTATATCTTAATACAAGAAGGCCATTTTATATTAACAGACTTAAAAACTGGGACAAGTACTGCATAAATGTTTCAAATAAAAATAATGACAAACTTGGATTGGAGATATGGTATCAAAGCATTAATTGGTAAGGGAAGTTTGCATATTGATAAAGCATTAACCGAAAAGTTCAGATGTAAAGAACATGGTTTTGTGGTCTTAAAAGATACCCTCTATAAGAAATCCTTTAGTAGACCCTTGTAAAGATGTGTTGGGTATGATGAATCTTAGGTAATTTTATCCAAGTTATATGATGGAAAGGCTCTGCCCATTGTAGTTACAAAGCTTGGACCTGAAGGGTTCTATTGGCAGGGTATTACTGGTCTTCCATCACAGTGGATGCGAAAGAATTGGTTAAACGATGTATTTCATGTTAAAGATTTGTGAATGTTTTACATGTATCATCATTTCCACTAGAATCAATATCTCAAGCGATATATAGTAAGACCTCTTCCAATGGCGTCCAGAGGTTCTCAAACTATTATATTAACAGTTGAGTATTTCTTCAAGTGGGTAGAAGCAGCGCCTCTCTTCGAAACCACTTCCAATGCAGTGATAAACTTCATCCTCTCGAATATGTATTGCAGATTTATAATTTCTAGAAGCATTACGACAAATTATGGTCGCATCTGAATTATCTCTTTACTCTCCACCATAAATCAATTCTTTCTTTTCATATTACAAAACTACCATTCGAATAAGATTTTTTCACATTAACTTATATAACATTGATTATTCTCATATCTAAATTACGTGAGACTTTGGTCGCACCAAACATATTATTTCTAAATTTTAACCATCATATAAATATAAAGATTTAAAATACAATTGTAATAAATAGTTATACTTATATTTTATTACTCCTTTTGTCCCACTTTATATATCGTTTATGAATTTTAAATCGCTAGCCTAATTAACACTGGTATCCACCCTGTCTTTTTGGTCCCGCATCTATCATCTAAAAATTATATTGTATACTTATTTCGTATAATGTGGTCTCTCGTCATTTATAGTTGGCCTGATTTCGCATTATATGGTCTCTTATCATGTATATTAGCATGGTTTCGCGTCATTTTTAGTTTGTCTAGTTTCGTATGATGTGGTCTCTCATCATTTATAGTTAGCATGGCTTTGCATTATGTGGTATTTTATCATTTATAGTTCGTGTGGTTTCGCATCATTTATAGTTTTCTTGGTTTTGCATGTTGTGGTCTTTCATTATTTATAGTTCGCATGGTTTCGCATTATATGGTCTCTTATCATTTATTGTTGACTTAGTTTCACATCATTTGTAGTTTTTCTTGTTTCGCATGTTGTGGTCTCTCATCATATATAGGTAGTCTGGTTTCGCATGATGTGGTCTCTCATCATATATAGGTGGTTTGGTTTTGCATGATATGGTCCTTCGTCTCTGCTTCTTTAATTTATCGTCTATGCGTCTCTCATATATCGTATTTACGTCTCTCATCTATTGTTTGTACGTCTCTCGTCTATCATCTATCATTACAGAAAATACAAGTTTGAAAACTATCATTACAGATACTTGAAACTTCATCTTCTTCGGTTTTACAGTAACCTTACCCAAAACCTACTCTATGAAATTTTACAAAAAACCGAAAAAAAAACTAAAAACGAATTTAACCTAAATCAATACAATATTTCAACTGAAAACAAAGTAAAAAGAAAAAAGAAAAAAAAAAAAATCACGAGTAAAAACAGAGTTAGAAACTCAAAAGCGCAGAATCTGAAAATCGAATTATATAAAAAGAATTCAAAAGTAAACATCTAAATGAGATCAATGGAACAATCATTATAAGAAAAATATAAAGAAAATCATATGAAAACAACCACAACAACAAACTGAGAATCGAAAGAGACGCTAAATGGTCACTTACAACTACTGTAGATCCAAAAGATAGAGAGATAAGATAAAAAAAACAGAGTTACACATAATATTATTATGATAAAAGAAAAAGAAAAAGATTTATAAATGATGTAAAAGCTTTTATACTATCAATGAATGGTTATTTTGAATATTATAAAAAATATATTGATCTTATATGGTGCATAAAAAAAATTAAATATTTTTTAAAATAAAATTAAATTAAAACAAGAATTTTAAGTGGACAATGATTTGACTTTTACATTTTAGTCGATACTAAACTTTTTTATAAATTTATATAAAATTTTAAAATCCACATTTGTACCCCTCATTTTTTTTAGAGAAAAGTACCTGAAAATACCCACTCAACTATCTTATTACCCGGCGGTACCCGCTTTTAACATAGTGTTACTTAATACCCAGACTAATAAATTGGACAAAAATACCCTTCCACTATATATATCCATTTTTCAATTCCAACCCACTTTTTCGACCTTCCTATCACCCTAAACAAACGCAAAATTCTAATTTTAGAAACCACCAGAAAACAAACTGTTCGACTTCGTGATACTCTCTCTCTCAAACCCAAAAACCCTACAGCTTGTCACCGTTCGCACCTTCGACACTATCGCACCGGTCAGCGTCTTTTACTCACTCAGACTACACACCTTCAATCTCGTTCGACAAAGTTGTCGTGAAGTCGTCTCTGAAAGCTTCAATCTCGTTCTCCGGCCGGTGAAATTTAACAGGTATGCATTATCGTGGAAAGCGTACTTTTTTTGCGTTTTTTACCAATTTGAACCACTTTTTTCTCTTAATTCACGATAGGCGTTGCTTTTTATACTAGAATGAAGTATCTACTGACGATAGTTGCTCAGTTTATGAGTTTATAGTCGAAGCAAGGGTAGAATTTTAGTTGCATGTAATACTAATACTCTCATGAGCAATATTATGTATGTTAGATCTGCATTAGGTAGTTCATTGTTGATTTTGGTGTTTGTTGCATAATTCCCAGATCCCTGCAACGTGCATGTAAAAAGTGTAACAGTTCGCATCCTGATCACCTACTATGCAAGCAATTCGCAGCTCGATTGTATATTTATATGCATACAATTCGCAGCTTGTGATGCGAACTATTTTCTGACATTCCAACTGATTTGTGTTTGTGCAGAAAGTATGACAACAAAACCTAGCTACTACAGATCAGGGTTGGTGAGCCTACTGAAGCTACTCAAAGGAATGCGTATTACAAGGGCCCACATTGAAGCTGCAAGAAACACACCCTTCTACACGCTTTTGAAAACGGAGTTTGAAATCCGTAATGAGGAAGAGCTGCCAAGGAAAAAATTCTACCAAATCATTCAGTATATTATCGAGAAATTCTCTCTGGAAAGAGACGCCTTTAGGATTGGAAACAAGTATATAAAGCTAACTGAAAACGATATCAAGATCATATTCGGGTTGAGGCATGGCACCGAGAAAATGGAGTTAACAAAAACCGGAGCTTTTCACAACAAGTATGCACCCGGCGAGGAGGACGAATCAAGGATGATGAAGAAATACTTCATGGGTAAAACTGGCAGGAAAGTAGCAGCTAGTAATACCAAAACAATAACAAATGCCATTATATAGGTACGTCTAAAATGGAATTCATCTTTATAGAGCAAGATTCTGTACATTTCTAACATAGCATGTTGTCATTGGTTTTACAGGAGGGTATAGAGAAGGCCATAAACGAAGGAGGGGAGCATGAATTGGAAGACGTGGCGAGGCTGTTGATACTGTTTTTGTGCTCCACGCTATTCTACTCCGTATCTGGAGATATCCTAGGCTGGAGCACGGTTTACTACGTTGAAGACCTCAACAGAATAAAAAATTATGACTGGGCTGGATCAATACTGTTCAAGCTTCGACAGTCTATCAGGAGTTGCTTAGCAGTAGAAAGAGCTCATAAAGTCGTCGGCTGCGTCGCGCTTGTAGTTGTAAGATTGATCTATTCAATATAAAAATTAGTTATGTACATCGCATCGTGTTGATAAAACTTGTCCCCATGCAGCCCTTCATCATGGAGCACAAAACAATCGGCCACGAGGTAGCGAAGCCAACCTCGATACCAAGGTTTTTCAAATGGTTTGGGTTAGAGTGCCAAGCATCAACCATGACATATCTTATTAGAACACCCTACCTGGATAATGACCAGGTATAAGCTTTATATATGTATTGAACTGGGGGTGCATACAGTTCGCAACCTTATATGAATTTTACTTCGCAGCTTCTTTTTCAACACAGTTCGCATCATATGGTTCACACTTAGTTCGCATCATATGGTTCACAGTTAGTTCGCATCATATGGTTTACATTTAGTTCGCATCATATGTTTTACATAAAGTTCGCAGCATATTGTCCCATACGCATTTCGCAGCTCAGCATGCGAAATGTGATTTAAAATCACGCATTTCGCATCATGTGATGCGAATTGTTTATAAAAAACAATTTGTTTGTCTACACCCTCATACTTTCTAAACAATTAATTTACTTACATGTGCATCTGTTGGTAGGTTTTAGAAGGTCCATTACAGCTTACCGAGGCTGAAATTGAAGCTTTCGGACCACAAGAAGATAATGAAGATGCAGAAGCAACGGTATCTACTTCACCGGAAGAAAGACCTAGGAAGAGGACAAAAATCACAACATCAAAACCAAAACAAAGGAGACGAGCATCACAGAATGTAATGAATAAGGTGATATCTCCCATCGAACAACCAACACCACCCGAGCCATCGATTCCACCACCAAGACTCCCCAAGAAAACGATTCCACCACAACCGAAAGGCAAATCCAGGCAAGAGCCCTCCAACACCGACACAACCAGTATGAGTGAAACAATCGGTGATTATTTATTCAAACGCAGAGAACCTAATCCTGATATTGCTGCTCAATCAAAGCGTTTGAAGACATACGCCGACAAGAACAAGTACGAGCGAAAAATAGAAAAACAGGCCAGAGAAGTAAGTATGACTTGAACCTTAAATAATCACTACAATCAGCACTTAATATGTTTATAAAAAGTTTGCTATCATTTTTGCAGTTGAAAGAATTGAAACGCAAGATAGCGGAACTTGAAGCACAACAACTCCACAATTTTATCTCTCAGGCAATTTGTCGTATTGAAAGCCCAATAAAGCAGGTACCAGCAGCACTTCTAGAGGGACAAAAATCCACTGATCAGCAAGCATTCGTGTCTAATGCTGATCAGCACCATGCTGATGCAGTACTGCCGGAAGAAAGAGACAATGATGCCCACAATTCACCCATCATGGAGACACATACAAAGGAGGTAGATAATGTAAGTAGATGATATGATGCTATCAAACAAATATCAGGACTCTTGTGTAGTCCTGTCCAAACGTTTCGCAGCTTAAGCTGCGAATTATGTAATAAACTGGTGGGTTTGTTATTACACAATTCGCATGCTGAGCTGCGAATTGTTAGGAATGTATAACATAGATATCAGGTCAAGATGCGAATCGTTCTCACAAATGATTAACTTATGCTTAACCCTTCCACCCTTTTGTTTTTTTTTTATTTTTGTATGAAATAGGAGACAGAAAGAAAACAACAACACCAGCAGAAACAGCAAGACCACCACCACCACCAACAACAACAGCAACAAGAACAACAGCAACAACAACAACAACAACAGCAACAACAAGAAGAACACCCCCAGCAACAACAACAACAGCAACAAGAACAACAGCAACAACAACAACAACAACAACAACAACAAGAACACCCCCAGCAACAGCAACAACAACAACAACAACAACAACAACAACAACAAACCCAACAGCAAGACCAAGAAGAACACAACCAGCAACAACAAGACCAAGAAGAACACGAACAGCAAAAACAAGAAGAACACCCTCAGCAACAACAACAAGAAGAATACCACCAGCAACAACCCCAACAGCCACAGGTTCAACACGAAGACCGGCAACAAGA
Source organism: Limnanthes douglasii subsp. nivea (assembly GCA_036936605.1). Taxonomy (NCBI): domain Eukaryota; kingdom Viridiplantae; phylum Streptophyta; class Magnoliopsida; order Brassicales; family Limnanthaceae; genus Limnanthes; species Limnanthes douglasii. The sequence goes on along the minus strand of JAUPFV010000001.1, from coordinate 147,583,655 downwards.
ACGACAACAATAAGAGCAACAAGGACAACAAGAACAACAACAGCAGCAACAGATAACCTTGGCGAAGAGAGAAAGGCTAACTCAAGAGATAGCACCTCAAGAGTCAGAACCTGTCCATCCCGGTGAGAAGACAGAATTACTCAGCCAGGAAGGACCATCCTTAGAAGACAAAACCAATTCTTTGGTGGAACCTCAAAGACCAACGGTGCTGTCAGCAAAGTCAGAATTGCTAAGCCAACGTCAAACTGTAGGCCCGGTAACAAATCAACTGCCAGCTCCAGAGTCCCACGATAACACAGTAGGTTTACCCGATGCTTTTGTTGATGGTATATACACTCAAATTTCACAGACATTTTTAAATGAAATTGATAATGTATATTATGATTCTATAATACAACGGTCTTTGGAGAACATGTCGGAGGATGACTTTAATGATTTCTGCCGACACGATCCAGATCTTATGCCGAACAAGTCAACGGCAGTGGTTGTCGCTGACCGTGCGGTAAGGCCTACTTATAATGATTTCGTATCATAACATAAGATTTGTGTCTAATGCTGATTGGGGTATTACAAACCAATATCGAGGTAGGATGCGAACTGTTCAGTGGAACCTCGAACAGTTCGCACCCTACCCTGATAGATACTAATAAATTTATTTTACTGGAACCTTACATTTCACAGCCTAAGATGCGAACTGTTTGAACTCGTTGCACTTATAATCACTGACGCCCTTCTACTTTTGATTTTTGTTATTTACTAAGCTCGAGCCCAGTAAAGAGATGGAGGAGCCAAGTTTTGCGCTACTGACACAAACGCAGCCTCAAGGGGCAGAGTAAGAAGAAGAGTTCGTAATAACAATACGGGAACCGCCAGTAGTAGAATACAGCGACTGGCCAAAGAAAACAAAAGTAACTGACCGTATCGATGTGGCAGAATACCATAAAATACAGTTGGTTAAAGCCTACGAGAGCGACACCCCTGATCCAGTGGTATGGCAGTTACCAGAGTCCAAGTTTACATACGGAATCAGGGTGCAAGCGAGTGATGTCATGGCACTACCTTTAGAACTGGAGCTGGACGTAAAGGTATCCAATTGTCAACCAATTCTATTTTCAATGTTTCAAATATGTATTCTATATTTAACATAAATCTACAACTCCTTTGTTAGCTTATCGATGCTTGAATTCGAAAGATGCTTGAAGAAGCAGACTACAAAGTCCCATGCACTAAAGCTAAAGGAGAGCATCACGACGCCATACTGATTTCTGGCATGACTGCGGTAAGTTTAGCTCAGGTAAATTGAACAAAGTTCTCAGAAATGTTCTCAATTTAATATACTCTTGCTTGGATGCAGCATCAAATGAAAGCAGGGTGGCAAGTGGAAAATTTGGTGGACATTGCTTTTCGGAAGGGGCGCAAAAATGCCAACATCATCATGGTTCCAGTGTGCACCGAGACGAAGGACAATGTAAACCACTGGACGTTGCTCGTCATCGACGTCGATGGCAGGACAATTTCAAACTACAATTCGCTTCTGCCTAAGCTTCATGCCACAGACACCACCACAAGGACACTTGCACTACTAGTAAATATTCCAAACTATACACTTAAATCTTGAACATATTTTAAGTATGTATGCTGCAAAATGAGACCTGGTATGCTGCGAATTGTGAGTAAATCAATTGTTTTTTCGCAGCCTATCCATAACTCAATTCGCAGCCTATCCATGTTGGATACAATTCGCAGCCTGTCCATAACTCAATTTGCAGCCTGTCCATAACTCAATTCGCAGCCTATAAAGGTTGTCATATAATTCGCAGCCTAAGGTGCGAATTGTGTTGGATTCATTGTCATATAATTCGCAGCCTGAGGATGCGAATTGTATGTCACCAACTGTTTTTGTTTTTGTGCATATTCCTAACACTAATTATTATACACAGATCAAATATTTGTTGGATAGAGGATTCCTACCTAAATATAGTACATGGTGGAAGGTGAAAGTGGAAAGAGGCATCCCACAGCAAAAGCGAGGCACCGTGGACTGTGGTGTCTTCGTCTGCAAATATGCAAGGGATATTATTGAGCATGGATCAGTTCAGAAAAAATACGATGCAGATATGGTTTCTGCCTTCAGAGCATAAATGTTCTATTACTTTTTAAATGACAAAGACCGCATCGCATATGGCTGATTCGTGTATTGCTTGTAAATACATTAGTTGCTTGTAAATACATCTGTTGTAATTTTTAGTTTTTTTGTGCATACATAAACAAATTACATTTTCAGAAATTTGAATATTCCTTATCTTATAGTTCGCATCATAACCTGATATATAATGGTTGATTATGATCCTGGTAGTTTACTCTGGTATGTATGAATAGTTCGCAACCTAACCTGTATGAACAGTTCGCATCCTAACTTATATCAAATAGTTCGCAGCCTAACCTGATAGATGGGTATCACTACACACACAGTTCGCAGCCTGGTACACCAGCTTAAAACCAGTTCGCAGCCTGGTGCATAAATAAAATATTAAAAATACAAAGTACAAGGATACGAACAGGCTGTGGCTTATGCCTTGGTAAACGTTTTCTACATTGAGCACACAAAAAACAATCTAATCAAGTACATAATTCATTAAATGCTGATTGGACATGGAGGCTATGTAATGATTACCTCCTTTCCCTATAAATACCTCTAATAGTAACCAAAGTCTAACTTTACACCAAACTCTATATTTTTTTTTAAACACCTCTTCTTATCTTCGAATTCAAACAGTCATGTCTTCCACCACCACAACAACCACCTCATACTCAAACTCTGGTTCACTCGGTTCTCTGGGTGACTCATGGTCATCCTTAACCGTTAACTGGAGTGATGAGTTGATCATGCCAGCAGTACCACCCCCAGCCCAGTCTTTGTCTTCGAACTAGACATGTATGATGACTACTACTCTGCTGACTCTCAACCAGTGGAAGTTGTTCCACAGGTTGCTGCTGAACCTCAGCTAGAACAAGTTCTAATGCTTCCTGCTGCACCTCAGCCAGAGGTTCGAAACAACAAAAGGAAGAGGGAAGACGAAGCTGGTCCATCAAGGACAAAAAATTTAAGCATGATGGACGTAGATATTGAAACTGAAGAGAAATTGGAAGAGAAAAAGAAAGTCGAAGACAAAGATGATCAGCACAAAGAGGAGAAAGAGGAAACAGTTGGTGATGAATCCTCTACCAACTGCTAGAGTTGGTTTTTGTTTTTTGTTTTTTTGAAATGCAACTAACTAGCACCAGTAGCTTGTAGTGATATGTGTAAACAGTTGTTAGTTTCTGGAAATATTGTAATCCTCCTTTTTGTAATCTAACTTGTTTACAGAGTTTCAATGATATAAAGGATTCGCATCCAAATACATTTTGTACATCATTCGCATGTTAACCTGCTATATTACTTATTTTCAACCTTACTGAATATCCTGGTATTTTTATTAAATTACAATTCGCAGCTTATCATATGACAAATATCAGGACTTCTAATTGATCTCCATTCGCATCATAATTCCGGCCCTAATTCGCATCCTATCATGCGAAACGTAAGATATGATAAATGTTTTATATGATTTTACCAACGATTCGCATCCTGTTAAAATTTCACATAATTGTACATAATTCGCATGTAATCCTGATAGATGTTTGTAACAATACACCAACGTATTGTACATAATTCGCAGCACAGGATGCGAAATGCTTACAACTCCAATAGTAACAAATACAAAAACACGGGAATGTACAAATGTTTAGTTTGCTGTACAGAACAATAACTATGCTACAAAAATAAATGTGATATGGCCAACCAGAATTGTCCGCAAACTGGAACATCACAAGTCCTCCGGTTATGGCCTGATTTCGAACATCGGCCACACCTTAACTTCTTGGTTGAGATTTCTCCTCTAGAAGGGATTCGCTTTTTCTTAGGCCTTCTGGAGCGTCTCTTAACGTTCGGAGGCAGAACTTCAACAAAAGAAGGATCGTTAGCGCTGGACCCCTCGCCGAAATCAGTTATAGCTGGTATGCTGAAAGAGTAACTTTCCCTGTAATTCTTAATCGTAAAGAAGGGTTCTATTACAGTCAATGGATCTTGGTCGGTGTATTGTACTGCCGCTAGAGCATGAGCACATGGAAAACACTCTTGTTGTCATGATCTGCATGAATATTTGAAATCCAACAGATTAACAACAGCCACATGATTCGAAAAGACTCGAACATGGCGGAAGAGGACTTACGTACTACCCAACTTCAGCACATGTCAACATTCTGCTTTAGCTTCTTCTCGTACTCGGGAACCAAATTAGTACTCCAGCTGAGACCTTCTTCGTATCTCCGTGAAACTTGAGTCATAAGCAAGACTCTAATCCAATCAATAAACTCAACAATTGGTAAGCCGCAATATTTTTTAATCTGATTGTTAAATGATTCAGCTGCGGTAGAAGCCATAGAGTCGTATCGCTTCCCTTTTACGTAAGCCTACGCCTACTTTTCAGGGGGTAAATTTGCAAGAAAATCACTCATTCTCTCACCACCTTCACATAGAAAACCTGTTAGTATATCTTTAAAAAGCTCTTGACTGGGAGCATAAGCAAGACGGTGGAAGAAACTCAACATCTTTTTTTATACTCCTTGTTAGTATGTTCCAGTTTGGCTTTCAAATTCTGCATGAGATGGAAATAACAGTACGCATGATAGCAGTTTGGATACAAGACAGAAACAGCATTAACAATACCAGAATGACGGTCTGAAATAAATGTGATCTGGCAATCCAGCAAATGTGGTTTCAAACACCCCAAAAACCACATCCAATTATCCCAATCTTCAATGCTAACTACACCAACAGCAACAGGGAATAGTCCTGGAAAAAGGCAGATCAAATGAACACTACAACAGTATACAAACGTTTAAAAATTGTAAACAATTCGCATGCTGTACTGGACAATTCGCAGCTTGTCATGCGAAATATGTGTAACATTTTAATTGCTTATGCAAAACAGTTCGCAGCTTGTCATGTGCATTCGCAGCTTGTGACAACTTTAAATAATACCTAACTCAAGCTGCGATGTAAGTACAGTTTACTCAGCATAATACCTAATTCGCAGCCTCAAATGCGAAATGTGAGGATCACAACACTGCTTAATTCGCATCACCTGCTGTGAATTGCATCAGCATTTTCACACAAAAACATCGTTCATTAACTAGATAAATGTAACTAACCGTTGTTTCCGTCCTTTGCTACAGCAGTGAGCAATGTACCCTTGTACTTGACATATAAGTGGGTTCCATCGACAAACAAAATTGGACGACATGAATGGAAACCACTAAGGGACGAACCGAATGCTACAAAACAGCGCTTGAATCGGTTTCCATCTGACAACTCCAACTGGCAGTCTGAAGTAATATCCCGGCTCTTCAAGCGTTTGAAGTATCCGCTTAATAAACTAAAAGAACTTGAACTCTCTCCAAAAACTCCCCTCCTAGCCTTCTCTAAAGCATTCCATGACAAACGATAAGAGATGTCAAGACCGTAATCTTGTTTGACAGTCGATTGTATGGTTTTGGCTGTCAACGAATGGCACGTCCGGAGAGAATCCTGAATTTCCTCTGCAATCAAATCTGATGTGAAATGCATGTGCCGCTTATGCTTATGCTTCTGGGAGAAAACAGGACTGCAAGTATGGTACGGGACATGCTTCTTGATCGTCATAAGGCCGGTGCTTGAGTCAATAGATGCATAAACCCTCCATTTGCACCCGCTTGTGAGCTTATTTTCACAATAATCAGTGATCTTATTTGTTGTGTTGTGCAGGTATTTGAAAGAAAAACCATGCTCTAACGCAAACTTGCACAAGGATACCCTCAGACCGGCAGCACCTTCTTCAAAAGCTTGACCCACTCCTGTAATAGCATCAGCCCAACCAGCAGTAGCAAGTTGTTTTTTCCTCAGATCAGAATTAACTAAACCGTTACTACTCTCCCCGCTAACTAGTTGATCAAGAGATGGTTCTCCCAAAATCAAGCTACGCTCTTTACGCTTTACACCACAATCCTTACCACCAGAGCTCTTATCAACAAAACTTTTATTACCAGAACCCTTATCGAAGACGTGTTGTTCTATGAGAAAACTAACCCGTTTTAAACGCTCCAAATCAAGATATAACACCAACCCAACAAAATCATTCTGGTTATTAAAGAAACAATTATTGTGATCCCCGCAGGAGTAAGTAATTAGGTACTCACATGTGGCAAGCTCCTCTCATGTGTTCTCTACATAAGCTTGGATACTTTCGAAGCTTTCAAACTCCGTGAAAGGCACAATTACAGTTTGGTGACCATATTTAAAAATACAAACTCGTGATTTAGAAATCTCTTAACCTGGACAATACAAGTTATTTGTTATTAGTCGCAAAAACTAGGTGCATCAATGAAATATTTACTACTGCATCAAACAATTCGCATCCTAAGGTGCGAATTGTGTATACCTACAACGAGCTATTCGCATCTTTTCCTGATATTTGTAGGTAAAAAAAGTCCTGATATTTGTTATTAGTCACAAAAACTGTCCAAATTATTTACTACACCATCAAACAATTCGCATCCTATCTTGCGAATTGTGTATATCTACATAGAGCTATTCGCATCCTATCTTGCGAATTGTGTATATCTACATAGAGCTATTCGCATCCTGTCCTGATATTTCTATGTAACACCGGTCCTGATATTTGTTTCGAAATACAATACTCTAACTGACCTAAAAACTCGTAATCTACACATTCAAGACAAAACTAAAGCACTACCAAATTAGAATATAACATCAGAAAACAAGGACATAACTATATAACGAACAATATTAACTAAACAATAACAGATCACTATAACAAAAAAACAGAGAAAAGCTCAAAATCAGGCAATGGCATCTAAAACAGTAGAATAGAACCTATTCCAACAGAGAAAACGAATAAAAAAACTTCGAAATCGGTAGGTAATCACCTAAAAAGCTCGCAACACGATTACTTGTAAGCTATAAGATTCCAATAAGCGACGATCAACTCATGTACGTATAAAACAGAGGTTAGACAGGTCTAACACAACAACTTACATAAAGAAACAAACCTTAAGCAGCTTCCGATCACCGGAAAATGTGATTTCAACCCAGCTCGTGGTGGTTGGTAGGGCTATGTGGTTAGAGCGGCTAACAAATTCAAATCTTCAAAAAGCTAGAAAAAATAGAAAGAAAACAGAAAATAAGGTTTATATAGTGAGTTAAGGGTAGTTAGGGTATTAAAATAAAATTAGGTTGTAAGTGACAATAAGGTAGTTGAGATGGGTATTAAGTAACAATTGATCAAACCTTGGGTGGTAAGTGACAATTGAATAGTTGAGTGAGCACTTTAAGTACAATTTTCTTTTTTTTAATATATGAGTTACTATAATCAAATATCCAATAGATTTTGGAATACGATGAGAGAGATGTGATTTTAATCTTCGAATTATAAATTATTAGTAGCATGTTTTACGCTGACCTGATAGAACTGTCGATGTTTTATACATAATTGAAGTAATTTTAAAATTTTCGAACATGACAATAAACAGGAGTGACTTTATAAGGCTGAACGAAATGGCATGTGTGGACGTAACTAAGGCTGCTGCGGTGTGTATTTGACCGTGGAATTGATTATCCTAGTGGGAGTTGAAGCTGGAATGCTGTTTGGTAGGTATGTCCGATGAAAGAATTAATCATGTGGATGTGGCACACAATTCAATATCAACTCTTACACTTGCTTAGGGTTGGGGTAAGAAACGGGACGTTCCATCCCGTCTCTTCCGACTGAAAACTAATATCGTTCCATTTTGTTAAGAGAGTTCTACCGTACTATCATGCTGTGACAGAACTTCCTCGCGACAAAATCAAATTGTGATATAAGCTTGACAATAATTTGGTTGCGACATTTTTAATTTCCTCTTCTCCCATTAATAGTTTCTGATTTTTTAATATATTTACTGAAAATTAATTCGTATGAAAATTAAAAAATAATAATCGGAAAGGCAAAAGCTGTATATTCCTAGTTTCTTGTGTTTTTTTGTTTTGATTTAGATCAATCTAATGCCAAAATTACAATTCGAGATAACTTAATCTTTTTGTGTTGTTAAAAAAATTGATATTTTTAGAGAAATTGAAAACTTATGGCTATATAAAACTTCACGGATATGAACATTTTCATTCTAAATATCTGTCGATTCTCAAATTTAAAAAAAAAAATCGGAATTTTAAAGATTTTTATATTTTCTCGGAAGATGGGTCATCATTTAGTTTTCATTTAGTTTTTTAATTCATCATTTCTGACTGAAATTTGGACAACAAGCTGGTGTCCAAAAAACCAGAGGATGGCTTCCAGTTTAGCTTATTCAAACTACTGATCTGCAAGAGGAATTTTGTGAGGTATTGTTACATGCAGTTAAGGTCGTCAACGGTTCCGAAGAACCGGACCGGGACCGAAAATTGGACTGAACCTTAACGGTTTGGTTTCCATCTTAAAAATCGAAACTGATAAGATAAGGAATCGAAACAATAAAATTGGTTCGAAACCGAACCGATAAAACCGATAAACTGGTAGAACTGATTGGGAACCGAACTGATAAAACCGGTAAACCAATAAAACCGATACGGAACCGAACCGATAAAATCGATAAACCGGTAGAACCGATTAGGAATCAAACTGTTAAAACCGATTATTTTAATATTTTTTATATATTATATTACTAAAGTTAATAGTTAATTACCAATTTTTAGTAAAAGTCAAAGATTAACTTATAAATTTAAGTTTTATGTTATTTATTTAAGTAAAAAAATTAAAAATTAAGTTATATTTTAATTTCATTTTTTAAGTAGACCGGATCGGACTGAAACCGGATCGATAACGGACCGAACTGAACTCGACCAAACCGAGATGGACCAAAACAGAACCGAACCGGAACCGTAACCAAACCAAATCAGATCGGACCGAACTGAACCAAACTGAGAGCTTAGCGGTCCGGTCCGGTTCCAAAAAAATGGAATCGGAAGCTTAGTTGTTCGGTCCGGTTTGAACCGATATGCTTAGCGGTCCGGTCTTGTTCTGTCAAAACCCGGACCAAACTGGACCGATAACACCCCTACATGCAGTGAATTTATTAGCTCAATTGATTAATGATTAAGAAATTTGAAAAAAAAAACTATAGTTTGGATACTGAAGAAGTTATATTTAAAGTTAGAGTTTCTTATATATTTGATTTCCAGGTTGTCTAAAAGAGCAATTGCTCTAAGTTGATTTGGTATTTGTGCTAGATTTTTGTCTTGCTTGAATTTATACTTGTTTGTTCACTTAGCTATTGAGTCCGTCGTCATATTTTGTTCCCTGAAAATGTGAGAAATTGACATAGAAGAATATAGTAGTTTGCTGCAACATTCTAGAATAAGATTTAGAAACCAATGTGATTTTTGAGTTAGAATCATAGCTCCTAAACTTTAGAGTCAGTTTCAACATCAAGTTGTATAATTTTAATTTTATGGCATAGACTAAGACCATCTAAAAGACCTATACTTCCCGCTATAATAGTATTTTGTTTGCCATAAATCCTACCAATAGTTTCAATTATTTCACCATTAGAGTCTCTGATGATAACACCACATGTGGCTTCCCCTGAGTGAGAGTATGAAGCATTTGTGTTTAATTTACATCTTGAGATAGAATGGGGAGTCTGGTTGATAACAAAGAGCGTTTTGGGCTCTTTAAATGATTGAAACATCGAAACTTATAGGCTACGTTTGTATCTTTAAATCATAAGTTTCGCTTAAGAAGATTACCAAGTCCAATTTTAGAATAATATTCTTGACCTGTTGTATAATAAAGCTTATTGTAATTTCTTGATGGTTGAAATTTATTTTGTTTATATGCTTTCATATAATCCAGGAAATGGTAGAAGGAAGGATAGTACGAATATACATCTTTAAGATCATAACAACCCATCATTTTATGATATTGTATTAGTCATGTCTCTGCCAAGTTTTTATATTGAAAGTACTGCTAAAATAGTGTCATAATTGTCAAGATTTGTTTCATAAAATATAAATATGTTGTATAGATTCAATGATGTCACATTGTTGACATTTGGAAGCCATGAATATATTCCTTTATTTAAGTATTGTGTCCACAGAAATCCAACTTTGCACAAGTCTCCAAAGCATGAATGTGAACTTCTTAGGGATAATGTGTTCCAAGTTCTCTTACAACATTGAATAAGTGTATTTGGATCTTATCGAGTTCCATGTGTTTATGGTGTTATAATCACCAGAAGAAAATATTGTTTATTGAATTTTGGCATATAATAATTATTTGATTGCAAGCTTATTAATTATGGCAATATCAGTGGGGGTGACTGCTGATGGAAGCGTAGTTGAGTTCCATCTTTTGTTGAGCTGATATTCTTTTACTTTCTCTTGGGTATACCATGAATTATTGTTGGCTTTAGTTAAGTTAATCAGAGCCACTTTGTTGCATTGTTTATCAAGCTAAAACTCACATTCACCTTTACTTAATGTTCAATGAATATAATCATCAGCTATACTTCTTGCCTCAAATATTCTTTTCCATACTTGAGATCTTTTTTTAACTAATTGAGCTTGCAAAGGATATTGAGTAGAGAATTAGTTGCTATGCATAAATTTGGATCCTAACCTTTGTTTTTCCCTGTACTTATACCATAACTTACAAGAGTACGTGAGATGAAGGTCTTCTAACCTTCTAATATTTAGACCACCTTCTGAATATGGTTTGCATAAATCATTCTAGTTTTTCCCCTATAGCTCTGTGGTTTTCTAATTGTCCTTTATAAGTATCTGCTACATATAGTTTTAATTATTTTTATAATTATTTTAGGTAGAAATGAGTTTTTTATTTGATGTTGAGGAATATCTAGTAAGACAGCTTGTAAAACGGTGAGTTTGCCTCCAAAAGATAACAGAGTTTGGTCCCACTCTTGAGTCTTCTTTATGATTTTTATGAGTATGTCTTCATAATGAATAGCTCTGCAATTATAATGAACAATGAACCCAAATATTTCAAAGGATTACTATTAAGTTTCAAACTTGTAAGTTGTTGAATGTAAGTTATTCTGGTATGAGGTATACTAGGAGAATGAATGAATGTTGATTTTTTTTTGTCGATTATATGCTCTGAGAAGTCTTTATATTTTATTAGAAACTTCTAGGTATTGTTGATGCTTGTAGTTGATCCATTGGTAAATATGAGTATGTCGTCAAGAAATGCCAAACATGGAATCATAACTGCGCTAGAAGTTTTGTATCTCATGGCTTTATTGTTTTGAAGGATTTGTTTGAGGCATCTGATTATAAATTCATCAACCATGATAAAAAGACTTGGATATATGGGGTCTTCTTGTCTGACTATATTGGTTGATCTAAAATAACCTCTTGTTTCTCCATTGATTATTAAAGAGAACTTGACTTGACTAGTAGCATTCTTGATTAAGTTAATAAACTTGTTGTCAAAACCAAAAGCAGTTAGAATTTGAGAAATAAATTATAGGAAAATTGTATCAAAAGTTTGGCCATGTCCAGCTTAATTATCAACTTATCTCCTCTAGATTTCATGTTAAGATTATAAGCCATTTCTCCAGTGATAATGATATTCTCTTGCATTTTATGCCTCTTATGAAACCATTATGTTCTTTAAAGATTAGTTTCGAAATAAGAGAAGACATCCTGTCATTGAGTAGTCTAGATGGAATCATATTAAATATAGTTAAAGGCTTATGGGTCTATAGTCATTCCATGATTTAGGATCTTCTTTTTTGGCTATTAGGCATTTTTTTTACGTAGATACCATTAGGGGCATATTCCCCATTGAGGAATACTTTTACTGTTGAGCATAGATCTTTAGCTATAGTGTCCCGACATTGCTGGAAAAAAAACCATTTACACCAGCAATAGTAGAGGAATTTAAGGCTTTAACATAATGATGTATTTCTTGATCAGTTGAAGTGGACATCAGTTTGATATTGTATTCATTTGTGACAATTCTAGGAATAATATATTGAATATCTTCTATTATGCGGAAATTGAGGTTTATAGGAGCAGGGTTTTGAAGTGATGAATTGTAGAGTCACTTAACTCTTGAGGATCTTAAATATATGTATTATTGTCCAGAATTTTTATAATTGGATTCTTCTTTTATTCTTAACACAACTATAAAAGGTTGTTGTGTTTTTATCACCATGTTTTGTCCATTTAACACAATATTTTTTCTCCCACGTCTAATCTTATCCTGTTAAGAGTTAGATTCATAAACATTGTTCATAGGATTTGAACTCTTATCTGATTGGGCAATTGAACTAAAGATGTTGCAAAATGTTTCTCTTTTATATGTCTTTAGATAAACCTTGAGTCTTTTAAGTTGCTGCCATAAAACCTGAATAGGGGGACCATGCATGACTTCATTACAGATGTTCTTTATTATAGTGTGGAACTCATGGTGTAATAACCACACATTCTAAAATTTGAAGATAGACTTAATTTGGGAGAATCGTCTGATATATTGGTGTATAGTGGAGAATGATAAGACCTTATTTTAACCATATATATGACTGAGGAAATTACAAAGTAATTAGACCATGTTGTGTTGTACAACATCCTATCAAGTCTCTTTCACTTGTGAGAAATCTTCAATGTATATTTGGAACCATATAGCCTGCATTCATGAGATTACAGTCATTATTTGTGTTGTTGAAATCATCGATACGCCTCAGGCATAGAGAATGGCATAATAGTTGCTCTGATGGATTAGTAATTGAGTTAAAATCTCTCATGACTATCCATTTAGTTGATGAATCTGCTATATTTCTTAGGTTGTTCTATAGAGGCAATATGAGGTCCTATATAGACTTTACATAAACTATCGAGATAAGAAAATCCTTGTTTAGGTTTGAGCGAAAGACTTTTATGTGAAAAAACCGGTCTTGTTCTTGAATAGTATGAACTTCAAAGATATTTTTCCAGAAACAACCATATCTAGTTTGAAGAATTAGCTATAGCATTTTGAAAACCCAGTATTTAAGTTTTTTATTCAGATCTATATTTGAGATTATATATTCTTGGATTGCCAGGAAATCAAACTTCTTAGATCTTCTGATTAATTTTACTATTCTCCTTGTAGCCTTGTTTCCAATTCCACGAACATTCCAACACAAGATTGATATGGTTATTTAGAATGGCCAGTTTATAGTTTGGTAGACCATTTGTATTGTACTCATTTGGATGTGTTCATGATTATTGATGTTTTTTATTTAATTTTCTTTTATTTCTTAGTCAAATATTTCTTGAAGTTGTTGTTTTCTTGTATTGTGACTTTATGTGAGAAAGGGAGATTACCCAGGTGTTGAGGAGTTGGGGATAAAATGTTTGAATTGTCTAAATCCTGATCATTTACAGATGTCGATAATACTTTCGTTTCAATAAATTTCAATTCCTTAATGACTTATGCTTCATGGAGCTCAGGTATTATACTTTTGGTTACTTTTGGTTGAGGAGAAATTCTGAATAAGGGTTCAATAGCGTATATAATAAAATTTTGGATTGTCTGTGACATTGGATGATCTGTTGATTCAAGATTATTGGTGGTATCATAAATTTGTTGTTGTTTGTCTTTGAGATCTCTCATTTTGGGTTTTAAGATATCTGTAGATTTAAGATGCTTGTTTGTGCTAATGTGCTGAGAGTTTGATTGATCAACTTCTTAAGGTGACTGGCTTGTAATAGTTTCCTACACGCATGCTTGTTATGACCTATATGGAAACATTTTGTACAATAGTTTGGTTTGTATCCATATTTCGCATCAATCCATAAACCTTCAATATTTCTGAAACTTATCAAGAGTCTTGATATTAGAGTCTTTGATATATCCAATTCAACTCATGTCTTACAATAATTGTACATAGACTGGTTCTTGTAGGGAACCCAAATACTAATAAGATTTTCTATTGCTTGTGCAAATGGTCTGATAGAATCTTTATTGTATAGATAGCCTGGGATATTATAAAATGTTATCTAGATAAGAGTGACAGGTGACTATATTTTTTTATGGAAGTTGGGAGTCTGTTTTAGGATACGCATTGTATGTTTGCCCGCAGTTCATATGTTCCTCTTTCATATTCTTTTAATATTATCTTGTAAGTCCAGTTCTATCATCAAATGCGGTGGATCTCATAGTCCCAGACTGACATTACCTTTGAATCTTACAGCGCTGAAAAAAAAATGTATTTCGAACATATGGGGTCTACATGTAGAGAATTTCCCAATTAATATGTGTTTTGTCATTGATTTTAATGAAATTTTATCTTGTTTTTAGAATTCAACAGATCAAAATTTTCTTTATTCTGGGTTTTAACATTCTCGTGGAAAAAATCCTTATGAGATACTCTGAGCATATGTGCAAAGGTTTTCGGTTGCTGCTTTTGGGTCTGTTGTTGCATGGTTGGAATGAATTGATGATTTGGATATTGTTCGTATACAGGGTTGGACCTTAGTGTTGAGTATTGGGGCTGTTTTATCAAGGAATTCCTTTGTATATTGGATTGGTAAGATTCATTGAGGGATGGAAATTCTTCAGTAGCAGTTTCTTAATACTCATTACTTAGAGATTATGGGTGAATTATTTGAGTTTATTGCTAAAGATCTGAGTTAAATCTGTGATTGTTTCTAGATTTGTGTTGCGTTGATTTAGACCCATCATTAAGGAGTTGGTGTTGATTCTTTACCGGAGATTGATTGTTCATGGACGCAAATCATGAGTTCTTCTTCATGAGGGGGTTCAAGAAATGCTTTATTGGAGAGAAAACTTCCTTAAAATTATTAAGACTGCTTAGTGAATAGATTATATTGTTCGTATAAAAATGAAATAAATTAATACATGTTGATTTTGCATTGCCACACTGAGATAAACGAATAACCAATATAATCAAAAGTTATGATTCCAAAAAATAAACTTTTAATGTTGGTGGAGCATATACTACAGATACATCCCGTGATGTAATGGTTATTTTAAGCGTCAAGTCTGGTGGTAATACAAATATCAACTTCAAGATAAAAAAAAAGTTAAGTTTAGTTCGAACAAACGAGAAGGATGTATAATTGTTTGAAACTATTTCGTGTATACTTTACAATAACATAATGAAGTAGAGGAATACGTCACCATATAAAAAATTATAAAATCTATGTAAGAAAGGTCTCATAATTTTAAATTGTTAATTTTTATAAGCAGAGATTACTAAGTTTCGCAAGCAAACTTTACTTTTTTCGCACACCGTTATTATTATATTTCGTAACCATACAACCATATGTTTCGCAAATATACAAACATATAGGTTATTCATGATGTGCAGGGTTTCAAAATTGAAAATAACTTGCGCACAAATATTTTTCAACTAACATTTAAATTACTTTACTAACTAAAGGATGTTATTATATAATAGTGTCAACAGAAGAATAAGAAGTTGTCGAAGATGTCGAAGATGTAGATTTACTCATGATTCTATATCTTTACAAACCATTTATTTTAACTACATCTGGTTATTCCAAGGTTTCAATGATCTCATCTTCTTTAATGTCCTTTCTTTCTGAAGTTCACAGAACTTTACCGTCTTTCTTTCTTTGTATTATAGAAGCATGTATTAGTTTGTTATTATGCTTGTTAAATCTTATCACTTGGGGATCCATATTCCTTTCACTTAAATATTTATTGACCTTCTTAAACATGATTGGGTTATTTGTTGTTGTACTTCTCTCTTTTTTATCACTATGAACTTGATTTTTTGTTTCAATTTCTTGTTTTGCTTTATATTCTTGGACTTAGTCAATCTACGTTGATGATCAATATATGTTTTATCTTTATTTTGCAGTTTCTTACATACAAAAGATTTTTTACCGAGGTGATGACATAAATCACAGTATGTTGGGATGTCTTTGTACTAAAAATATAACCAACCACCGTCATTCTCCCTAAATCCACCCCAGATTCTATATAGTAATTTCTTGGAGATGTCAAGCTTGAACCAGACGTTTAAAGAATAACAGTTAAGTCTTTTTTGGACCATATTTATAATACTATCTTAAGGTTAGTTAGGGTTGATCTTTTTAAGAGATCTTATTGGAAAAGCGACTTAAAACTAGCTCCTGAGCTAGGTTGTTATAAACATACATATGGCAAGAAGGTGCATTGCTATTAAATGGTATTTTCCAATTGAAAATAAAATAAAAATGCACATAGATGGTGCAAGTAGCACATTAGGTGAACCTAGTGGAGGTGACATCTTAAGAGACAATATAGGAAACATCATATTAGCTTTTGGCAGATTATATGGAAAAGAATCTTCTATATTAGCAAAATGTAGAGCCTTATTAGATGGTCTTCTAATTTGTAAGGAAATCATTTATCCCAAATAGACATATAGGTTGACTCTACTGAGCTCATTGGAACGATTGAGAGATGAAAGGCTTGAAGGTTCATGGCTTCCTTAATTAAATGTTGTAAAAAAACGTTATTTAATAGCACGACTCTTAATTATATATACAGAGAACAAAATCAAGTTGCATATTAGATGGCTAAGCATACCCTAAAGAATATAAAAAAATTTAGACTTTAATAAGGATCAGGCTCCAGCTCATCTGAGTTTATTACATTCCTTGAAAGCTTAGACGTGGGAAATATAATAATGAAAGACTTTTAGTATTCTGTATATGTCCTTGAATTATAGAGAAAATAAATTTTATACATGGATTATAGTAGGATAATGATGGAAATCTCACTGGAATTCGAGCTTTTTCAACTCTGCAAGAAAATAACACAGTTCCCAAGTAAATAAATTTGTAAAACAAATATCTAATATGTTTAAAACTTGAATCTTTTACAAGATTCAATCTTGTTTATGTCAAGTAAACAAAATAAAACATGATGAATCATTTTAAACTTGAACAAAACTGTACTGATGAGGATTGTGAGGGTACTGACTCACGTGGCTAGTTTACATCTCGAAGAAGAATATAGATTCAAAGATTGATGGAATCCATTGACATCAAATCTCTCAATGAAAAAAGAAGATGAAAAGAAAAAGAAAGATTTCAAATTATATAAATAAAATGTTAGTGGATAGCTTTCAATCTCCATAGACACCCAAGCTCTTGACGAAGAAGATATCAAATCTGAACCAAATGATTGTTTAAAAAGTAAGTGAAAAGTTGATTCTAATTTAAATTTCTATAGAAGTTTAACATATTTAAGAAAAAAAAATTGGAGATAAAGGAACAAAATTTGAAGACGAAGGAATTACTTTTCTGCTGGAAAATTAAAAGTTGTCTCAAAATTAGCTAAATGGTTTTCAATTTGACTCAAAGTACCAAAAAAAAGCTCGTCTTTAAAAAATCAAATTATTTTTCTCTTTTAACTATTAAAAAAAACTCATTTTAGCATTATCACTAACCAACACATTTATTTCCTCATTCGCTTAATTAATATATAATCTCAAATCTTGACCTTTTACCATAATACGACAGTAAAAATCACCCTTCATCTTTTTATTTCTATCGGGAGGAGATGGAATGTCGATTTGGCGTGAACGGATGAATTCGTTGCGATATCAAATGAAGAAAGCGATAGAAGATATAGAGAAGATAACCGCCACCAGATTCCAAACTCCAATCAGAAATTCAAAGGCGGAAATCTTTTTCACAGAATTCAACTACAACCATAGCTATAATTTGGAAAAACCAAAAGGGAAGGAAATCCATCAAGTAGCTGCTAGTGACATGGAGGAGTCACCGATACTCGCCCATCCACTCTTTGATGAGTATGAGGTTGACTACCAGGGTGAAATTTCTGATGAAACTTGGTCGGAAATGGGAGATCCAATTTATGATGTCTACGACGATGAAATTGAAGAGAAGAGTGTTGATGTTAATGTTGAGGAGAAACTTGTAGATTACGAAATTGTCTCAGACTTTAGTACATCATACTACATCACTCCAGAGATTTTGTTGAAGAGGGACTGCGAAACAGTAGCTTTTATCGTGGAGATGCGCCTTCCAGGTTTTGTAATAGAACCTGGAGGAGTTTTTGGTGATGGTTGGGGATATAAAAGAAACAATAAAAAGTTAAAAGTAGAAGATTGCAGTGTTTTGAATCTGCTGGCAGAAATATACTTTGAAGAACTTGAGAAGCCATCTATTATTCAACAAATAGGAATTTTTCCTTTCTGCAAGGGTCTTGATGTGATACAACAAGCACAATCTGGAACTGGAAAGTCAACAACTTTTTACACGCGCAAGGGTGCTGCTGTGCTTAGTAAATGGGTTGATGAAGCTGACATTAAACAAGTGGGTGGAATATATTTTGTTACTGATGATCACAGTAATGCCGAGGATATGGTAAAGAGGGACAAAGCTGGGAAACCTCTTCTTGACAAGAGCGACAACATTCAGATTATCACCTCTCACACACGTATGCCAGTACCAGTTGCAATCGGAGGTGAAAACATCAATGTTTTGCAGTTCTTTCAATATTTCAACGTTTCGAATTCGAGGTCGAATTCTTCCCGACCGGGGAAAGATGATGTAGCGAAAACTGCGGACAGACTGGTTTCTCGTTCAGGTATCGACCTGTTTTAAAATTTTAACGTTAATTTTATTTATTTATTTTACTTTTAAATATTTATGTAATTTTCCTTATTTGGAATTAAGATCTTAGATAGTGCTATATAAAACATTATATACCCTATTTTGCCGTCAGACTTTGATGAATAAAAATTGAGATGTTTATCTGAATCTATTTTTCACTCTAACCTAGGATTATGATTTCGACTTCTTTCCCTTTATGTTTGTCGTCGTCTGTTCCATCTCATAATTCAGCATTCGCTTAATTCATCTTCTTTTTTATGACTTTCACCTCCCTGATAACATATTTCAATAGCCTTCAACCACAATTTTGGTGATTGATTTTTTTTCTACGATTTTCAAGATCAATTCGGCGACCATTTTAATTTTAAATAAATATATAGTTAATTTTACTTCAAAACTTTAAACTTATTTTTTTAATTAATTTAAAAAATAAAGATAATTATTTACCCCTGAAATATGATACTTTGGAAAAAGAAAACCATCATTAAAAAATACAACCATAATTTATCTAAAATATTAATTTTTTTCTAAATTTTAAGTTTTAGGGTCGCTGGGTTCTTATCGATGTGTATCCTCGATACTCAGCCGAACACATATTTGTATACCCAGATATCCTTTCCAAAAAACCCTACCCAGTGTCGACTTGTGTCGGAATTCGGATATCTTACTAAAAAAACCGGCTGTCAAATAGTTTCGCACAACCGTCAAAGACCGACACAATCCGCGACTCCGGCACAACCCTTGTTCAACCCCTGATTTCTAAAATATATTGGTTTTTGTGCTTTAATTCTATTTTCATATTTGTTTAATTATATGGCAGAAACGTATAAAATATAAAGAAGGATTATTTTTCTTTTGCATTAAAGGGGACAATAATTAAACGTGTTTTCTGTATTTTTCGGGGAGACAAATTGTGGGTAACGGTATACGGTGCCCCATATATATATTTAACCTGTCATGCACCAAGTGCTTTTGATTTAAAAGGCTCTAAAACAGCCTTCTTTAGCTTGCTCACAATATCAAATTCCAGGCTTATATCGAACTCCAATTTACACTAAATCAAACTTGCTCACAGACTTTAGTGAGACTAGAACAATTGTCATTTTAAGCTTTAGATAAGTTTCAAAAATTATGTATATATCAATACTAAGCCACAGATTGAACTTGAAACGGCAAATAAACATTATTCTGGACATACAAGGTCTTGATGAATAATGCTCTTTATTGTATCAATCATCCACAGGAGAAATCAGACAAATGAAAGCTGCCTAACATTTGGGTTTAGCAAAACAGACATGCAATCAAAGGAAACTCAGGTGCAATTCAAATGTGATAAGGAGTTCCACAAACATTATTCTGGTATAGAGACTCAACTAGATCCATGAAATGGTGAATGTTTAAGAAGCGTAACGTACAGCAATACGGCGCTGGATGGGACTTCTGCATGATGGACAATCCTTCATTCCCTGCTTCTCATGGAGCTCATTACATGTCGTACAGACTACCTGATGGGCGCACGGGAGAAATACCACCGACATTTCCTCTGAAAGGCACATCACGCACTCACGTTCGCGTTTCAGACCACCGCTAAAAGAAATGTCACGCAGATCTGTCAAAACCGGAGGATGGCTGCGAGCTTCCTTCTGTTCTGGTGCTGGTGGTACTGGGCTGTTCCTGGTCTCTGCAACTCTGCCCGCATAGCTTCCATCAATGCCCCGCCTAAGTGCAGCTATTTTTGAGGAGTCTGTCTTAACTCTCAGTTGAGAGATTTCCTTCTCTAACTTCTGGGTATCTTCCTTGTGCTTGAGCAAACTGCTTTCTGCCTTGGATTTGATCATATTCTCTTTTAGTTTTGCTGAACCTTCGATTTGTTCTCTTTCTTTTTTTATCGAACTGGCTTGCGCGAGTAATTCTTCTTTTGCCTTGACTTCATGTTCCCATCTAGCCTGTGATGTTGTTCTTTTTCAATCAGAAATCACTCAGCTGTATACTGTCATTATAACTAAAAATCATCTACTCTGAGTACATACGGCACCAGTAAACACTATAGTTCTACTAAACTGCAGTTTCAGATCACATTTTCCAATTCAAATTTCGCAGCAAAAACGTATGCCGTATCTTCCCTCTTCCAAGTTGATTTTTCTTTGGCCAAAGGCAGAAGATACTTTACTATTGCATCAAAGAAAAAGAACAAAATAAATAAATAAAATAAACCAGGTCCTTACATGTTGCTACCTATGCCTACCTAGAGCTAACAGAACAGGACATCTTAAATCTATATTGTTAGTAACTGTCTGTATTAACAAAGAATTAGAGGTCAAAACCCCAAAACAACCTCGCAGTCGCAGTCATGCAAGCATTGACCTGACACAGCAGCCTGGAATCATCTACCCAAACAAATTTTAAACAACAGTTGGGCTTATCCCAGCATTGAGGTACAGTTATATATCTCATTATCGAATCACTCTTTGCCGCATGTCTGTAGCTATGATATGCACGAACACCAATAACGGGGACACTTACCAAATCGATTTGCCTTCCTGATAAAGTAGTATGCTTCGTTGGTGTTACTTATGTGGTGTCTGAATGGCATACTAACTGCTCGTAACACATA
This sequence comes from Limnanthes douglasii subsp. nivea, assembly GCA_036936605.1. Classification (NCBI taxonomy): domain Eukaryota; kingdom Viridiplantae; phylum Streptophyta; class Magnoliopsida; order Brassicales; family Limnanthaceae; genus Limnanthes; species Limnanthes douglasii. The sequence continues at coordinate 147,562,284 of JAUPFV010000001.1, read as the reverse complement.
ACAAGCAGAAACCCCATAACAAAGTACTGCAGATGCAACTTAAAAGCTCTTACTGCAGCTATCATCCTACTTAAACATTTTAAAAATATTTTACTCATCAAATAGATGCAAAAGATCGGATGTTACAATGCATTAACACATCAACCAGCAACTATTGCAACCAGAACTGTCCAGAGACCATAATGGTTGATCTTCCATAACCAGGCTACATAAATGTCAAGTTCATAAAGATACTTGTAGACACATACAAATATATAATAAGCACGTTTAAGGAAAAAAAATTAACACAGGGGAAGTACCAATAGAGTTATAAAACACACCTCAACTTGTTCCTGACGCACTTTAGTTTGCTCTAGCTCCCGAATCATCTGAGAAACTTTGCACTTTTCAATTTTGAGCTCCTCCTGGAGCAAGGATTTCTGCTTGTCCCAAGACTGAAGCTTCATTGAAGTCTTCTGCTCCCTCTTCAATACCTCCTGATAGCTTGCCGTCGAATCTACAGCACGTAATTTAGCCGCTTCCATCTCTCGCTTGAGTATAGATCTCTCCACCTCAAGTCTGCGGACCGCTGCATTAGCACGCTCTACTTGCCCACCAGCCTTACACAAAGCATTCTCCATCTCAGCAAGTTTCTTCATTGTGTTTTCCTCCATTGTCTGCTTATCCCTATTGAGTTGTTCAACTTCTTCTTTCTCTTGCCTTAGGGCTTTAAGTTCAGCTTTGTCCTTACTCAGCCTACGAGCTGCCTGCATGACCTTTTGATTAGCCCACTCAGTCCATTCTTGAAGTTGATTTTGCAGTTCCCGTACCCTTGGAACCAGCTTCAGAATCATCTCATCTTTCTTGTCTTGAGGCACCCATTGTACTGAACTCTCGTATCGTATCCCGCCACAATTATAGTTAGATGCTGCAACGGTTGTGTTTACAGGAAGAGGAGAAGTGCTGCTTTTTGAAGGCATGGAAAGAGAAAGTTCAGTGTCAGCAGTCGATAATGCAGTAAGATTACTGGCTGCTGCTGATGTAGGTGGTTTACTAGCTGGAGGTAAAACCGACTTTGTGCTGCTTTTGGAAACTGCTGAATTGCTCTTACCGTTTTCGACATTTAGCGCAGCAGTAATCGACGCAGAATTGGCCAACATATTCTCCTTTGTGCCATCTTGAGGTCTTTCACCCCCAACGGCCTTACTAATCTTTAAAGAAGCATTCTTTACATTAATAGTAGTAGAGTCTGAAACAGATTTCAGTTTCTTATCTAAAATTAAGCTACTCAAACCACTCAGCTTCCCAGCTCTCAGAGACCCTTTTGATCCATAAGCCCTGTACGTTTTTTCAAGGTGGAGCGACTTCTGTCGAAGAATAAATTCTTTCTTGGTGCTACTGGAATGTACCTTTCTACTACTGACAAATTTTTCTTCTCCAGCAGATGAATGTACCGCAGAAAAAGTTTTGTTATGCGCAACATCTGGTGAGAACTTTGTACCCTCTTTCTCCGGTATTAGTCCATCAACAAGAGAATTCTTTGACTTTAGCATATCTGGAACACCAAAGGTGGGTGCCTCAGGATGAGAAGCATGACAACAAGGAGCTGCCTGGACTGATTTACATGGATTGTTATGATTCAATTCAGAATTTTTTACTTCTGTTTTCAGCTGGGGTTGGTTGGAAGTTAAATTACACTTATTTGAAGCTCCGTCGGCGAGAAAACTATTCACTGGATCATCATCCATTGCACAAGCATGTGATACATTCATGTCACAAATTAACAAACACCACATTGCATCTCCAGTGCTGAAGAAAGGCCTGACCTCCCGAAGAACACAAACCAATTCTGCCAATATATACCTTTCTAACTGCTGCAAATCCTCAAAGCAGTGTTCTCTAGATGGAGTGGTCTCTTGGCCACTCCTAAGAAATGCCAACGCATTATCCACTATATTTGAAACAGTGTCTTTGTTACCATAACAAATACCAGACCGTAAGACTGCTCTAGAAGCAACTTTTTCTGAAAACCCACAAGTAATGATTTTCTTTATGGCACTCTTGAATATGGCATCCAAATTGCTTAACACAAGTTCTTCTAACTGGCTCTCAGTCAGGTCACTCCAGTCAGCATCTTGAAACTCACTTGCCTCTAATTCACTTCCAGTCTGGCTTGGCCCCACTTCTGAGGGTACAACTGCAGTAGACAAGCCAAGATCAAGCTTCAATCCATCAGGGTGACCTTGGCTAATACCACACATGTCACAGGCGGTGCCATGTCCATGAGCGGATGTGATTTCAAACTTCTCAGTCAAGCATTCAGTGCCAGGACATTCGGTTAAAGGTGAAGGGATGATCTTATGCTGGTCACCTAAAGGAGGATCAGCCCGAAACTTCCTCTTGTTTCTACTACCTTTTTCTTGGACCGATAACAAAGGAGACACTTGAGTGCTAGTAACGCTACTTCCCTTCGCAACCATTGATGCCATTTTAAGCTGCACAATAACAATCTCCCTCAGTACATTCACAACTGCTTATTGCTCAAACTTCTTATATATTCAATGGTGTAAAACCACAATAATCCACTCAATCAACACCGTAACAAAATAAGCTCGAAAAGTACGATTACAATAAGAAAAGCAGCTTTAAGCCAGCTGAAAAGGATAATCAGTAGCTGATATCAACAAACATCTGAAACCAAGAAAATCTACAACACCATAATTATTCAACAAGCAGAAACAAACAACACGAACCCTAATTTCGCAAGAAAGAAAGAAATAAACAAACTGAGCTACAATCGTATTTCGGCAACAAAAAAACCACAAATCAATAGCAAAAGAGTTTCCGAAATTCGGGAAATATAAAAAACAAAAGGAAAAGCTCTAATCAATGCGATTTCCGATTCATCTAAGTACCGTAACGCGAAGTTCAGACAGAATCAAGCTCGAATTCGATAGATGAATCAAAGTATGAAAAGATATCAATCAGATTACACGAAATGAAAGTTTGGGAATCGGACAAAATCAGTGATTAAAAAGAAGGAAGATCCCTATCGGAAGCGTAATAAAGGGATATCAGATTGAATGATCGAGGCGTACCCGAATCTAAACTATTGTTCGAGCAATCAGAAAAAGGAGAGGGGTAGAAGAACAAGAAACAGAAGAAAATATATACTGCAACTCTCTTCTGGTGTTTTCTTTTTTTATTTTTATTTTATAATAATTTTGTTTTTATAACAGTGTGCAAAATGAACGTCTCGTTGTCTGTACTAGAAGTTATTTTTATTTTTATTAGTTTTTAGCTTATTCTATAAACCATGACCAATTATTTGGAGTTATTAGTTTGGCAATAAAAGCCCTACTTTTACTAATAATTTTTTTTTTTTAATTAACAAAACTTTTATTAGCCGAAAAAGTTCAGAAATTAGCCTTACAATAAGAGTCCATAATTAAAGGGTCGGGTTACCCAATACAAAAGAAAAAATGCTAGAGTCGTGAAACCTCATACCCTCCGACATTCACTCTCATCTCTTACCAAACCTTCATTGAGCTCTGCTCCGAGCTCATTCCAACTCCAATCTCGATTTCATCTATCTCTATAATTCATGAAAGAAGCAAAATTCAACAAAAAGAATTCAACCAGCAAGAAACGCAATCATCAATCGATTTACTACCAAAATTAGATTCTTCTATCAGAATTAGTAAATGATAAAATCTTATCAACAATCAGCGACATGAAGATCAGCTACTTAATTCAACTTCAGGAGTATTCATGACAAATCTTCCAGAATTCATCAAAGAAAAATCAACCAGAGCACTACCCAGGTAAGAAACCACTCATAAGATTCGATAAACATTCAAATTTAGATTCTTCGATAAAGAGATTGCTAACTATGAACGACATGCAGATCAGAAACCAGCAAAAGTAGACATGCAAGACTGACTTAAAATAGCCAGAGAAGACCCTGCTAATCACAACGAGTAGGATCTCAACTAGGCAAAACCAGTATTGATTCTGCAACTATGGGATGAAAATTAGGTAAATTTTATTGATACCTTAATTGATTAAACCTACATGTTTAGCCAGGAATTCCTGCTAGCAAAAGGTTGTTTACAAAAAATACTAGTATATGCTAGTAATATAACCAGACCAATACCCTCCATAATTAAAATAACTTTAAGATGGGCAGAGATATTGTTGATATTAATAATTTTTACTAATAATATTAACAAAAAAAAATCTATAATTTTTTAAAATTCAAACCACGAAAAATACTCTATCGCTAAATATAAAACCTTTTATAATTAATGACACTTAGTTCGAATAGGTGATTATTTTTTTATTTTTAGTATACCTCGTGGTTATTTTTATAATTTATTATAGGTAATATTAATCCGTCTAAATAAAATGGTATAACGATTAATTACTATTACGTCTATTTTTGAACCTTCAAAAATGAAAATAAAAATTTCATAATAGAAAATCTTACAACCGATATATACGCACATCTACTATGTCTGATAGACCGAGTTAATATAAGAGCAATTTCATTTTTTTAATTTTTTAATTTGTTGTGAAAATGAATAATATCATCTATGATTGTTGCTTCACTTCCTAAGAATATATGAGTCGCAATTAATTTCAAGCTCAAGTTCACACTAATCAACACTAATTAGTCTTTTGGATTAGATGACGTCGAACTGACTTTCATTTTGCATTTGACATCTTTGGCACGCATACTTTACAATGGTAATATATCATGTCTAGCGAGAGCGGAATGTATGAATTTTTTTATGTCCTCATATCCTCGTCTCTACGGTTTTATACATATACTTTAAGACCTTCGGTTATTTATTTAATTTATACTTTACCTTTGTGGTATACGGTTACCATTCATTTTGTTGTGATTATCGCAGTTGGCTCCAGAACAAGATGGACCTACTTGCCTACTCATTCGTCGTAATTTCCTATTACAACGATTGCCATAGATGTTTTTTGTCATTTTATTGGGAACCGTTATTCACTTTGTTCTTTTCAATATTTCACATTGACTATTGGTATATGCACGAGTGCATGTAAGAACAATTTCAAAATTTATTTAATATCTACTTACCAAAACACTATAAAATATCAATAGTATTACCTAACTAACAAAGCTAATAACAAAGATTAAAAAAATACCCAATCTATAGAATTGCTTAGAACATTTATATTTATATGATAATCAAGTTAAATTTAAAAATAAAAAAATATATGAAAGTAAAGTTACGAAAAATATTAAGATTTATTAAAAAAATTAATAATATTATTTTTTCAAACTTTTAAAAATAAAACTAATTAAACAACACATTTTCAAAAATAGAAAACTACCTATAAATACCATCTCAAGTATGTCACTACCACCTAATACCCAAAAAAGGATACTACCAATTGGTACCCAAGTGTAAAAGGTGGACAAAAATACATGTGGTACTAATAATAGGAGCTTTTAGGTCGTGGGTTAGTTTTTACACCTTTTGAGCCAGACTTTTGGTCTTATATTTCCATACCCTAACCGGAAGACGAAGTAAGCCCAAGAGTCACAGTAAGCCCAAGAGTCAAAACACTATAACTCATTTTAGAAGACGAACCTCTTTGGTACTCCGGCGAGCAAGAAACGTTATCGGTAATACCTTCGGCAAACGCTTTAAACCATTGGTGGCCAGCAATCGTTGACTGGCAACTTCAAAATCGAATTGATAGTCACTGTTGATCGTTAGAAACTTCAGCAAAGGTACGTCGTTTAATACTCTAAAGTGAATGTTGCGTAGTTAACTTAGATAATCCGGTTGATTATGTCGTCCGTCATTGTTAGGCTCTGTAATTTTTGTTAAAGTGTTCATTAGGTTGGGGTATGTACAGGTTAGGCTCTACAATTTATGTAATGTGGTTGATGATCTTTCTTTGTTCGTTATAATTGTGTTGTGGTTAATATAGGTTTTAGGTTGATGTTTGCTTACTCTGATTTGGGAAAAGATCATTAAATTTCGATTTCAGTGGATGTCGATATGCATTTAGGTATTAAATTGCATCATCTTCAGTATGATGTTGAACGTATATCGCATTATGTACATATGGTCAAGTATGTAAACCTGCATTTGCAGTGCGATTTACTTGCAAATCTGTTTTACTCACAAATCGTATAATCTATTTTACACATAAATCTCATAACCTATTTTGCACATAAATCTAATGAATTATTTTACACATAAATCTCATAACCTATTATGCACATAAATCTCATGACTTATTTTACACACAAATTTCATGTTCATCGTTTTAAATTTACATTAATCACGCATAGACGTAAACTAATTATCTCTGCTAAATAGTTATAAAATTGCATCCTCTACCTCCTGCCTTCAACGAAAATCATGGTATTTTACACGGATTTTACAAAACTAGGTCCAACCACACACCTCGCATATCTGACTTCTCGTTTGATTTTGCATACAGGCTGACTAAGGCAATCAGTGCTTCAATCGCACCTAGTTGGATGAATTTCAAGTATATGAGGATGAAGAGGAGCTTGAGGAGTCTGGCTCGGAAGAGTCTTCTGATGATTGATGATTATGGTGGTCGATGTGTTTTTTTTTGGATTTAACCTAACAACCTTAAAATATGTTATATTTTTTGTTAGGGCCGAGTTCATGGACAGTTGTAGGGCCATGTATGTTGTTATCTAATATTAAAATGTGTGATGTTAGCTATGGTTACTTGCAAAGTGGGTTGTTAATTTTCCATTAACACAAAGCAAGCGCAGTAGTATTACAGTCACTACAATCGCAATCATAAAATTATAAGAATGCTAGTTGGTGATAATGTATTTGAAAAGTTGGATAGTTGCATGAAGCGCAATGTATTGTTTTTATTCACAATCTCGCATGGTTATAGTTTGTACGTAAATCATGCTATAAATGTAAATGACAAAACCAATCTAGCATGACTTATTTTACTCACATCTAGCATGACCTATTTTACTCACAAATCTCATAATCCATTTTACTCACAAATTGCATGACTTATTTTAATCGCATCTAGCATGATTTATTTTACTCAAAATTGCATGACCTATTTTAATCATAAACCAAGCTAGTATGTATGTTTTATTTTACCCGCAAATCACAAAATAACAAAACCAATATAGCATGACCTATTTTACTCAAATCTAGCATAACATGTTCCACGCACAAATCGCATTATTTATTTTACACATAAATTTTATGACCTATTTTACACATAAACCGCGTGATCTATTTCACACATAAATCTCATGACCTATTTATACATAAATCTCATGTTCATCATTTTATATCTACACTAAAATCGCATCATCTACCTATACAATCGCATATTCTACATGCAACACTGAAAACTAGATTAACGTTATTGGATAGTTGTATTAAGTGAAATCTATTTTTTTACTCACAATCTCGCATAATTACAGATTTGTGCGTAAATTGGGCCCCAAATATAAATGAAAAAACCAATCTAGCATGACATATTTTACTCACTTCTATCATGACCTATTTTACTCACATTTAGCATGACCTATTTTACTCACAAATCTCATAATCCATATTACTCACAAATCACATGACTTATTTTACTCACATCTAGCATTACCTATTTTACTCACAAATCGCTTGACCTATTTTACTCACAAACCAAGCTAGTATGTCCTATGTTAACGAAAAATCATAAAATAAGAAAACCAATCGAGCGTGACCTATTTTACTCAAATCTAGTATGGCATGTTTTACTTACAAATCGCATGATCTATTTTACACATAAATTTCATGACCAATTTTACACATGAATCTCATGACCTATTTTACACATAAATCTCATAACCTATTTTACACATAAATCTCGTGTTCACCATTTTAAATCTACACTAAAATCGCATCTTCAACCTATGCAATCGCATCATCTACCTACAACACTAAAAACTAGATTCAGGCTACTGGAAATCAAACCAAACCAAAAAAAACATAATAATTGTATTATATACACAATACAACTTATTTCTAACTTAGCAATCAACATAAACACATGAAATCGTGTTGTTATGAAATCAATTTATATAATATAAAAAAAACATGAAAAACCAAATAGTCATCATAATAAGAACCCTCGCATAAGCTTCAAAATCACCTAGATAACAATGGTTGTTGATCAAACCACCTAGAAAAATAAATCAACTAGTCAAAAACAGAATAACCTGAATTCAGGGGACCAACAGTCACAACCACACAACCAAAGTGTGATACACCGGAGATGAATGTACCTCTATTGGCGATGAATTAAGTTACGATAGGTAACCTGGATGTCGATCGCAATCATGGTCTTTAATCGTTTTTTGAAAACATGATTTTTTTACAAATCAGTATTTGTTAGGGTATGAATAGGTTGGAGGCGGTTGGTTAGAAGTGTTTAAATATTGATGAAAAAATCAGTCCTAAATGAAAAAAATGGTTATATAGTTAGTACAAAATAGTTAGGGGATTAAAAAACTATTAAATATTAAAGAGTTATTTTAGTGAGATGGATGTTAAGTCAGCATATAAAATAAGTTGGATACTAAATGTAAATATAATTTGAATTTGTGAGTGAATACTTAGTGGATGATTTCCATTTTAAAAATTTGTTTATAAATTAATAATATAATTCAACATTATGAAACATATGAAAATATTAGAGATATTATAAAACCATTGAGAATGTTTGAAAATATTAACAATAACATAATCCACTATATGTATTTAAAAAGTAAATATTAAAAAGCCCCCAATGGGGTAGCCGAGTTGGTTGAGTATGGCATTCTTATGACCAAAAGATCATGAGTTCGAGTCCCTCTACATACGCTTTCTTGGCTGAGCCTGTCACCTTGTGTGGTTTACCTTCTGACGTTGGTTTGCAGGCTATCGCGTCAGACTGAGGGTTTACCCTGTGCGCACTCATTGCACTCTGAGTAGCGGCTACGCGTTCCCTCCGAAAAAAAAAGTAAATATTAAAAAATTGTGGATTCAAGCCTTTTATTATTTATAATTCTCCATAATAAATTTTATGAAAATTCGTAAGATCAAATTTATATTATATATAATTATATATTATAGTCAAGATATTTATATTTAAAAAATGTATAATATAATTAATTTAGAAAAATGTTATTTTAGAATAATATTAATATCAAAATATTATTTAGAATAATTTAAAATTATTGACTATGTAAAATATTACCCATCATCATTATCCAAATAATCTTATATTAATTATTTATTTATATTTGTTTCTAGAAAGTATGATGTTGTTTTTGTTTCTCAAATAAACAAAAATGAAATTCATTAATTTTTAAATTTTAAAACCAAACCTTCAAATTCTCAAAAAAAATCATACTAAATTTAATAATCTCCAAATCAGATCAAGAAAAATATCGACTAGAAAAAATTTAAGAGTATTGAAATAATTCAAAAAATATTATAAAAAATCTTCAAACCCGTTGTAAAAACTACGCAATTTAGGTTTAATTTGATTTATTTAATTAAATTTGTGTAATTGTTCTTTTCCTAAAACATTAGGTTTTGTTTAATGATGATATTTAAAATCGAATTATAGTTTAAGTTTTTTTTTAACATTTTCTTGCTAGAAGTTTAGTACTTCCATTTAAAATGGTATTTTGGTTACTTTACAAATAATTATATATGGTAGATTTAGTTTTGTATTAAATTGCTGTGGAAAACATATACAACTAACTAGAATTATGTAATTGCAATTTGTACCTTCATATCGAGCATTTATATATGAATAGGTTACATTAAAATGTTTGATAGTTTATGTACTAGCCTTTAGGTGTAAAAACCATGAAAAAGAATTAATAAAGAATCATGTACATGATTTTTTGTACGTTCATATCAAACATTTAGATGTGGATAGGTTACAACTAAATTTGATACAAGTCTTGACTCAAGCTTTTAGCTATAAACTCAAGGTAAAACATCTAACAAAAGAACGAGTTGCCCCTTGGTACCTTCGTTAAATATTTGAATATCGTCTTTATTTCATCTTTTACGATCAATTGAAGTATATGACATAAACATATACTATGAAACTTTATTTTAAATTATGGGTTATAATTATTTTAAGTACCTCGATAGTTGTGTGTTAGCGAATGCATATCAAAAGAAATTGACATAATTTTATATTTAGTATTAAAATCAAACATAAAGTGTAAAATACCTTCTTTAATTTGTTGAGATTTGTGATTGTCAATAACACGAATAAATATAAATATTCTTTGGAATACGCAAACAGGATTAATCAAATATAAAGTAACACATATAATATAAAAGTCAATAGTAGTTAAAATATCATTAGTCAAAGAAATTTTTAATAACAAACTAGAAATTGTACCATCAATTAGTTGTTGTGTTTATTGAAATATCACACAACTGTGACCTCGAAGAGCTATATGGGATGCGATTGGCTTTTGGGTTGATCATCCTAATCTATTTTGTATATCTTCATCAATCGTCAATAGAAAAAGGATATGCACTATAAAGTTAAATTTCATTGTTTTATTATTATATTGATCATTATTGAAAACAATACATTGTTGGTATTTGGATATATGGTTGTTTGGACCCCATCTTTAACAAATTCAGAATGATCTATAATTTGGTGTTTTTTCTAATTGTCTACTCATACATTCGGTGCTGACAATTGTGTTTCCACCTACATCGGCCAATTGTCTATCACAAATTTTACATATATCTTTATTTACTTCATTATGAATTGTAAAGTGTTTCCATACCCAATATATTTTCTTCATATACTTCAAATTAATGCTAGAGTTAACGCTAACACAGGAATAATTTGTTTCGAGGGTTGAATTTTGTATACTAATATTTAAAATATCATAGATCTCTATGTTTTCATCATTATAAAAAGTATACTTTAGGTTTATAGGCCGTGAACATATAGGTTCAGGGATAGTATTGACATTCGATCGGCTTTTGGTGTCACTAAAAGAATAATATAAAATAATCAGTAGTATAAAACAGATCAAACAATAACACAAATAAGATTATATATCGAGTATATCAAGCCTTTAATCACCAATAATCCATCATCAAACAAACTCGTTAGTAAAAATATTGAGTAGATGAATGCGTTGATCGAAATTGAAACTTTGCTCAAATATTATAGAATATTATGGAATAAAAAGTTGTTATAAGAGAGTATAGAAATTGGTTTGAGATATGATAAATGAGTACTGGTGGAGGAGAGATGTATTTATATGGAATAGAATGAGAAAAAGTATTGTTTTTTCAATGTTGCAGCATTAGTCGGGTATCCGGCTAAAGCATTAGACAAGTACTGACTAATACTATTTTAAAAATATATACTCACTCTCTTTTCCCTATAAATATATTTCTCTCTCTCTCTCTCTCTCAACCAAACTACTATTTTCAGTAACCAAACTACTCCATATTCTCTAGTAATCTCTCAAAGTTTATATATTTCATAAATACACCACTTATCTCTCATATACTCTATCTCATCTATTAATATTTATACTCCTTATCCTCACTAATATCCTTAGTCATTCTCTTTCATAAATCTCTAAACAAAACTAGTCCTTTTATAGTCAAATATTTTCTAAAATGGCTTTAAAAGGGTTAGAAAAAATACACATCTGGTACCATAACGTCAAGAAGTCTTATCATCATCAGAAGAAGATGATACGTGATTAAGAGGAGGAAGGACCCACTGTTTGGAGCATAATATATGATCATAATATTTTATTTGGAATATCAATAAAATACCCTCCATATAGGTAGTATATGTCTAGCCTATTTTTAGTTACTATTTGACCACTTTGTATAGATTTTGATTTTAAAACCTTGTATTTTTGCTTTACAATGTGTTACTTTTTTCCGTTCGTATCATACCACTTTGATTGTTTCTTCTATGACATACAACATTGAGGTTTTGTTTTGTCTTATGTTAACCTTTTTTAATATAATATTTACTTATTTGCTTCTAAACTTCATTTATATATATATATATATATGAAACTACTCTAATTACACAATTATGACTAATCTTTATACTTCCACGCACGTGTATCAATATGATATTAATTCCACTACAAATATATATAAATTCCTTTGATTAATGACTTTAAGTCGCGTACAATTTTGGTTCATGATGTCATATTTGTATTGTAAGAACTATCTTACATCGGTATTTATCCATGAGATTTTTCTTTATTGGGATCATGATAAGATATACTTGCGGACAAAGGTAAGCATTTAGTAAAAAATGGATAACATGTCACTCAGAAGTGACAAGATATTTATATAGAAATACATATACTTAGTTTAAAATAGATATAACAAATGCAACATAAATAACAATTGCTCAAACTATTGAATTACGATCAAATTGTACAAGAGCATTAAACAGTTGATAACACAATACTATATATAATAGTAATAATTAATCAAAATATCTTGACAAACTACAATCATCAGTTAACACAACTTACAAGATTTAACATGGTCATATCATCGTTAATCCCCGTCAACAGTTTATTAGTTATGTTATTGATCAACAAATTATTGAGAGAATCATAAGAATAAACTTGACACTTAAAAATTTTAGATGGAGTGAGATATACTTCAGCCAATTTGAGCTACTCAGAACTATGAGTTGTGCAATCCATTATTTTGCTAAGAACTTTAACAACTAAGTCGACAATGTATTCCCTCGTGAAATTCTCTTTGTAATCTTGTTCAATATCAAGTTTGATGTTTGATTGTTGGTTTCTAGAATCTCATCTTTCAATCTCTCTTAGTTTCCATTTGACTCGTCCATATAAAGTTAGAACCCATACTTATTTTCTCATCCGGCAAAAAGAAACAAAACATAAAAAAGACGGAGATTGTTGAATTGAGCGTTACCTTGTTTTGTGTCACATAAAGATTGAACTAGTTGATCGACTGACATTGGTTATTGGTAGGTGTAGGATATAAGCAAACATAAGACTCATATTTTGGATGTCACATTCATGATAAATTTGATTGTTCAGAATTATTTATGAAAGTTGCAAGCAATCAGTTGAAATAGTATAACATTTAATTTTTGATATAAAACTTTTAGTTGTATATGATATTAATAAACATTAAGATGTAATTTTTTATATAAATATTTAAACACTTTAATATCATACTAAAACTAGAAAATTGTAAAAAAAACACTTTTTCAAGGTTAGACACATAATAATGGTTTGTTGACATTTGAATATTTGCAACTAAATATATTACAACATCATGTTTACAACTAAATATTTTACACATAAATATAAGAAACAACTAAATCTACATGTGAATATTCTCTTATATATAAAAAAAATTACAATGAAATGTAGCTAAAAGGTTTACAACTAAATGTATTACATGTAAATCTACAGGTGAGCATTTTTTTATTAAAAAAATTATTAAAAGTTTTACGGTTAAATGTTACATAATGAAAATTTATGTTGGATCATAGGGTTTTTCAAAAAAATTGACCAATCATATATCAATATTACTTTTAAAGAGAAATATAAAAAACAAGGTATAAACAAAATTAGTAAATATGTGCTGCAATATATAATAAATACCACCACCACAATTTAATGAATTAAATACACCAAACCTAATTTGGTTGAGCCACATAAAAATACTCAAACATCTTTATAAATTCTGGCTAAACACCAACCAAATTGTTATATATTATCCATGTTGTATTAGCTAAAACTCTTGTCTAACCTCTATTATCTTAAACAAAACCATCCAACCACCATGAAATTGCCTAAACTCTTGCACAAAATCATGGACAATTAGTGCATACCTGCACATACGATACTTAACTTATTGCATACTGAAGCATGTTCAATCCAAATCTTTATTATCTTAAACTAAACTAACCACAATATTTGCATAACAATACAACCACTATTATAACTATGTACTCACCTAGATATTGCCACATAACATGCACATAATTGAAAAGAATTGTCTCACTATAGTGCCAAACTTGTATTTGAGTTCCAGCAGTTCCAAATACAAATATATGTCAAAACATCTAAAAAATAAAATTTATATAGATCAAACATCCATTTATTTATCGACGAAATTATTACGAAATTACAAAACATAAAATACATGGTTTCGTGTGATTCATATATTAGTGTGGAATGTATCCCAAACCACCTTTATATAGTGTTAAGTATAGCTCATAGTTTGCATACAATGCAAACTAAATAGTAATTTATAGCTCACTATGTTGAACTTCCAAATTAACCATGAAGGCATCAACCTCATTTGCTTCTCGATAAACATGTATGTCATCTACGTTTTTCTCCTTAAACAAAAAAAATTATAACTGAACTACGTATATATACTCCGCATATTTTTACTAATTCATGTATGTGTATACACCAACAAGTTAGAGTTAATCTAAAGTTGTATATTATAGAGTGATTTTCATGGACTCCATTTAACTCTATTTTTAAGGCTTCAAATTCAACCTTAAATATTGACCTGCTAGAAGATATTATCGCAGCCACCAAAAGAAAATTTTCATTTCTTAATTATATCACAATACTTGCTCTATGATCTTTTCTTCGCACGCAACCATCAACATTAAGATAATTTAGGTGATAAGTTGGATTTCAACAAGATTTATCTATCATTCATATTTTATCAAAACACCAAACTTACTATATATTTAAAAATAATTAAAATAATAACTTTAACTAATGAACAATCAAGTTCTTATAATTCAACCAATAACTAGACATATACGGAGAATGAAAATTATTAAAATATACCATACTTAGTACATGTCAAATTCTGGATCTATTGGGAGTATTTATTAGTAATAAAAAAAAGTAAATATTACTTTATTAAATCATTTGTTACCGCAACTTAAGCATTTCGATTTAATCATGATTTTACCTTCATTACGTTACAGTCAACCTAAAAGGAACTACATGGTACTATTCACAAAATGCATAAAGTATTTCATATGTTCGTCTAAAAGCAAATGAACTCATTTTACCAATAGTTAGTGCCCTGACCACAAAAAAAACAAAAACACCATTAAAGCTAGTATTACAAATGTTACAAAATCATCAATCAAATACAAATTTATAAAAATATGATTTTTGGTTAGAAAATATAAGGCTTATATGTTTTGAAATGTCTATAGATGAGACGTATACATTTTTTTACAAAGGTAAAGGATGTTATAAAATAGAAACAACTAGTTGCATAAGTGAAAATTTGAAGTTGACTTATATTGTTATGGTATTATAGAAAATATATCCAAATGATGTGTATAAATTATTGGACATCTTACTCGATAATGTAAAAAAATGTAATTTTATATTAAATTATCAATGTGAACAATCATTTAATATATTGAATCAATTGTTGACAATTGCGCATATTCTTACTATTCGAAAAAAAAATGACGATATCTTTCTGATCTATAATGATGCATAGATTATGTTCTGATAAGAAAATTATATATAAAGTAATAGTTTACGCATTTAAACAACTTAAAAACCATGAGAAAACCTATTTAACCAATGATAAAGAGTTAAAACTATAGTTTTTGCTCTGAACGTTTGGAGATACTACCTTTATGGTGAGAAATTTGACGTATTTTATAATTATAAGAAGTTTAAAGTATTTGTATTCTTGAAAAAATTTAAGCATCCACAACGAATGTTGTATTAAATTTAATAAATGATCCATGAAGCTAACATATCACCAAATGATCCATTTTGGTGAAGTGATTTACTTACGGTTTTGATGGGTTTATGATTAATATTATTACAAATAGTACTGACCCAAAATAAAGTTAATGTTCGACATTATAATCTGTGAACATGATATTATTAGTTGTAAATTGGTCATTAATTGTTTAATTTAAATAGAAAACTAGCTCAAATAAGGGTTCTCCGGAATTAAGTCTATTAAAGTTTGATCAACAATGACTTTTCTTCAACTCGTATGTTTGTCCAAAGGAAATTTATTGGCGATGCAAGGTGTGTTTATATCTCATATCCATATATAAACATTGTTTCTAAGTTCTTATGTCAATAAGTATGTTATTTATATGTTAGATTAACAACGACGTTTCTCAAACTCGTACAAGTACATGTTAATATGTTTGCTAGGGGTATCTTATTAACGATGTAAGGTGTGTTTACATCTTATATCCATATTTAAACATTTTTTATAAGTTTGTATGTCAATAAAAATATGTTGTTTATAATTTTGTGTTATGTGTATTATCGGTATGTACGATTAACCTATTATAAATTATAAACAACATATTTATTAACATACAAACTTATATTTGATATTACGCGGGGCTATCATAAATGAGATCACCCATGCAATTGATTTTTTTAAAGCAACATATAATTATTTTTTCCTTGATTAATAAGGTAGAGATTAAGATGTTGTTAATGCAACTCTACACAATTAAGTTTAGTATAAAAAATACAATATGAAAACATATTTTGGGATATCAACGGTCGTTTCAAAGTTAACGAAACTTACGATTAATTTTCTCGATGAAGTTGTGGTAGGGTTTGCGTTTCAGTTTGTCCTCAACGTGAGAAGTGGACAATTAGTGAATTGACACCCCATGTTACTTAAGAATAGGAGTTCATGATATAATAATGTCCTCATATGCATATGATGAGCTATCAACAAAGGAAAGCAAATAAGTGATACTATGATAGAGTATTTGATGAAGTTTATGGTTTCAAGAGCAAAGAAAACTAAGGAATCACTTATTGCAGTTTGATGTTTTTTTTCAAGTGGATGAGGCATCTCAAAAGAGAGTGTGAAGAGTACCAAACTTCTATGAAAGTTAACAATAATTCCACAACTTCGGTTTATTCATAAATCAATTTATTTTCAATTGCAAGACACATATGATGGGTTTATATGGTTACGATCATCCATGTTTGTATTTATATATAGGGTATAATACAAATTCGAAATCTTAGTCACGGTGAAAGATCTATTAATCAACTAAAGAGAAATTTGTACTTAGTTTATGATATTTTTTTATTTCAGTTGTTGTTTTATAGTGGATTTTTTTATTTGAAATATGTTAGAAGAAATTTGATAATTGTTTCCAAAATTATACACATTTGGATGTTCATGTCTTTTTAGGAATAATCAAATTATTTTTTCATTACATGATAATATGGTAGACACTTAATATTTATCGATAAGTAATAAATTGTATTTATCAAATAAATTAAATTGTAAGTCTTAAAATATATGAAATATTTGGAACAAAACTTATGTCATATAGTTAAGGCAATAACTGATAAGCTTGTTGCTAAAATGTTTACCATCTTCTCTTGATTATTCATACTTAGGTTCTTGAATCAATTGTATCAAGGGAACACAAACAAACATGAAAAGGTTAGGTGCATACAAAATGAAAAATGTCTTAGAGTTGATACATATCAATATCGGCTGACTGTTCCCAAAGACATCATAGAACGGAAAATGTTATTTCATATCATTTATAAGATTGAGTCTCTTACCACCAGTATTTATACCTTATTCATGAGATATCATAATATTTAAGATAAGTTCGTAGCTTTTAAAACTGAAATTAAGTAACTTTGTAAGAATATTGTAGGGAATATGGGGTCTGCATGTTCCACATTTGTATATAAGTAAGAATACTTCGATCTCCGGACTAGTGTGGTATTGTCCTCTTTAAGCCCACTGGCCCGCACGACTTTGCTTTTGGTCCACTTCCAAAAGGCCTCACACTAGTTAAGATATGTTCTTACTTATATACCACTGATCATTCCCATGTTTAACCGATATAGGATGTGGGACTTTGGTCGCCTCCGTAACAAATCCTCCTCTCGAACAAAGTACCAATCTAGACCCCTCTCAATTTAATTTCATCCGCCTACTCTAATCAGGTTGGGGCTACCTGACGTCTAGAGGCACTGCAGATGTTACTGCCTACATCCAATTAGACCACCATTGTCTTGATCCTTAGCGTCACTCCAATCAAGCCACATTTCTTGATGAGCCACGGGCACTCCGAACTCGGATCTCTAGAGCATATCACCTTAAGCATGGCTACTGGTTCATCATGTTCGACCTCCGAGAATTTCACCACCATCGTGTTCCGTTTGGGTCTGGCTCTGATACCACGTGTTGGGAATATGGGTACCGCATATTCCCGTCTTTGTATATAAGTAAGAACAACCGATTTTAACTAGTGTGAGGCCTTTTGGAAGTGGACCAAAAGCAAAGACGTGCGGGCCAGTGGGCTCAAAGCGGATAAAATCACACGAGTGTGAAGATCAGAGTATTCTTACTTATATACAAAGACGGAATATGCGGACCCCATATTCCCTACAAATAGCATCAGAGCACAGGCCCAGACGGAACGCGATGTGGTGGGTTGTGATGTGGGTGAAATTATCAAATGCTAAACATCTTACCGGAAGCTAGAAGCCGTACTCAAGGTGAATGATCTGCTAGATAGATATAGTGTATGATGGCTCATCAAGCAGATGGCTTGATTAAGGAGCGGCGTAGTGTCATCTATCGATGGAATGCTTGATAGCTCATCAAGAAAGTGGGTTGATCAATGAGCGGCACAGTATTATCTGATAATGAGCAGATAGATCCGAAAAATATTAAGTACGTCATATTTGATCATGGTGGTGAATAATATGACATATGTGACCGTTTGGGTGAAGAATGCCATTTACAATGTAACTGGAGAAGTGTGGTTTGGTTCATCATAATATAATTTAGGATCCTCTCAATAGAAAATGCGTGTATGACATATGAAACTATATGACTAGTAATATGGTGAGAACTCAGAAGTATGCTTTGTTATTCAACTTTACCACTAGAATTATGGAGGGAACCCATCAATTGTGATGTATAATATATATCCCACAAAATTTAACCATTAATACCTTACATGAACTATGGACTAGGCGCAATCCAAAATTAAAGCATATGCATGTTTAAGAATTAATCTCCATATGAAATACAATCTTATATGTACTATCATGACAACTTAGACAATAAGAGGGTTAATTGTTCATTATTAGATATTAAGAACATTCAAAAGGGGTTTAAGTTATATGTTTCTTTTATTATACATATGTTTGAGATATAAACATTAAGATTCTTTAACGATTTTGAGTGGAGGTAAATGTTAGGAACATATATTCATTTTACGTTAGAATCCATGAAGATTCTAACAAAGATAAATAAGGCCTGAAGCGAACATGTCACTAAAATGATCTTTGTTGATGAACTTATAGTTGTATATGGGATTATTCGGTTTAATTCCAATCATTTCAGTCCCTGTAGAATATGAAGACATTTAATATGATATTTTTCTTTCACATAGGATAACAAAATGGAATTGTTCAAGAGGATCAAAATATAAATCATCAACTACTTCAAACTAAAAATGGTACCATAAGAAGGTTCCCTAAATATAAAAAGAACATTAGATATTTGGATCATATATTGTATCTTCAAAAATATGAATATTCATATGGTATAACGGTAAATATGGTGAGAACTGAGAAGTATGCTTTGTTATTCAACTTTACCACTAGCACTATGGAGAGAAACCATTAATTGTGATGTATAATATATATCCCATAAAATTAACCATTGATACCTTACATGAACTATAGACTAGGCGCAAACCAAAAATTAAAGCATATGTATGTTTGGGAATTAATCTCCATATGAATTACAATTTTATATGTAGTATAATATAAAATTAGACAATAAGAGGGTTAATTGTTCATCATTAGATATTGAGAACATTCAAAAGGGGTTTAAGTTATATGATTCTTTTATTATAAGTATGCTTGAGATATAAACATCAAGATTCTTTAAGGATCTTGAGTTTGAGGTAAATGTTAGGAACAAATATTCATTTTACGTTAGAATCCATAGAGATTTTAACAAAGATAAATAAGGCATGAAGCGAACATGTCATTAAAATGATCTTTGTTGATGAACTTATACTTGTATATGAAATTATTTGGTTTAATTTCAATAATTTCAGTCCCTTTAGAATATGAAGACACTCAATATGATATTTGTTTTTCACATAGGATAACAAAACGGAATTGTTCAAGAGGATCAAAATATAAATCATCAAACACTTCAAACTAAACAATGGTACCCATAAGAATGTTCACTAAATATAAAAAGAACATTAGATATTTGGATCATATATTGTATCTTCAAAAATATGAAGATTCATATGGTATAATGGTAAATATGGTGAGAAGTGAGAAGCATGCTTTGTTATTCAACTTTACCGCTAGTATTATGGAGAGAAACCATCAATTGTGATGTATAATATATATATCCCACAAAATTAACCAGTAATACCTTACATGAACTATGGACTAGGCGCAATCTAAAATTAAAGCATATGCATGTTTGGGAATCAATCTCCATATGAAGTACAGTCTTATATGTAGTATAATATAAAATTAGACAATAAGAGGGTTAATTGTTCATCATTAGATATTGTGAACATTCAAAAAGGGTTTAAGTTATATGATTCTTTAATTATAAGTATGTTTGAGATATAAACATCAAGATTCTTTAAGGTTTTAGAGTTTGAGATAAATGTTAGGAACAAATATTCATTTTACGTTAGAATCCATGAAGATTATAACAAAGATAAATAAGGCATGAAGCAAATATGTCATTAAAATGATCTTTGTTGGTGAACTTATACTTGTACATGAGATTATTTGGTTTAATTCCAATCATTTCAGTCCCTTTAGAATATGAAGACACTCAATATGATATTTGTCTTTCACATAGGATAACAAAACAAAATTGTTCAAGAGGATCAAAATATAAATCATCAAGTACTTCAAACTAAAAAATGGTACCCATAAGAAGGTTCACTAGATATAAAAAGAACATTAGATATTTGGATCATATATTGTATCTTCAAAAATATGAAGATTCATATGGTATGATGGTAAACAATTCATCGTGTCTTCATGAATCCGTGAAGAATTATGATTCTAAAATATTGATAAACAATATGAAGAAAAAGTATAAGTCCATGTAAGATAACGAGGTTTGGCTGCTTCTCCCGTTACTTGAAGAAAAATAAGTTGATTGGTCGAAAACAAATTTATAAAACCAAACAAACTTCCAAGGATAATGTGAAGAGACATAAAGTGTGAATTATGACAATAGGTTCTACTCTATATGAAGAGATTTAATTTTAAGACACATTAGTGTGAAACATAAATTATGACAGTCATATCACTAGTTGCACACTTTGACCTAGAGCTTCATCAAATGGATACTACGATCGTTTTTATTAATGATGGCACTTAGGTAATAGTCTCTTTTGGTTTTGAGATAAAATCAAGTGAAGAATATCTGTAAAAATATTCAATGTGAATAAGTTCATATTTTTAATAATGTATGTTGATAAAATATTTTTGGCCACGTACGATAACGAATTATTACTGCTAATAATAAATTTCTATCGAATAAATTCGATATAGAATATTTTGGTGATACAACTTTTATATTAAAAATCCAAATTCATTAGAATCTTTCTCGTATAATCCTGAGATTGTCACAAATTTTATTTATAGAAAGTATGTTGCAATATTACAGAAGGTTAATTATCAAGACTTTGAATACCTTTATTGAAAAATGATACAAATTAAGTCTAAATTAATGTCCAAAGACAACAACTAATATTGATGAAATGCAAAAGACTCTATATTAGTCGACGGTTGGGAGTCTAATGTATGTTTAAGTTTGTATAAGACCTAAAATTACTCTTATTGTCGGGCTGTTGCGAAAGTATAAAAGTAATTCTGGGTATGGACCATTGAAAAATGGTCAAAATAATTATTGGGTATAAGAAATAAACAAAATGACGCGTGTTGACATATAAAAATTTGGATAATTTGAAAACCATTGTGTATTCTGCCTTAGATTTTGGTAGGTCGTGTGACCATATTTTGTAGCATTTCATGCAACATTTACATATTAGTTGAAAGTATGGTATTATAGAAAAGTGTAAGGAAACACTAGTTACATCATCCACTATGGAAATGAAATTTTTTGCATGCTTTGAGGCGTTCATTTAGGTACTATGGTTGCGGAATTTGTCATTATAAGAGATAAAAAATCCCATAAAGTTATAAGGTAACAATAACTCTATAGTTAAGTGACATGAGTTCGGCTAAGTCCAAACGTGTAAATATCAAGTTCATGTCTATTAAAAAGACTATATCGAGTCATCAAATTAGTATAGAACACATCAGTAAAAATCCCACAGTAACATATCCCTTATTAAATCAATAATACGTAAAATTATTCAAGAACACATCATTAAGATGTGTGTTATTTATTTAAATGATCATAAATTTTAGTGGGAGTTTGTAATAGGTCCAATATATATTTGTTATTTAGTTGCATACATTGAAGATTAATTACAAATGTATAAGATGTTCATTTATGTTTCATTGACTTTTCTTACTCATTAAGTAGATATCCACTTAATATATGATTAGTTAATTATATATATGTGTGTGTTATTACTTTGAATGTTATTTTTATGTTATACAACATAATAGATCCATTTAATTGATTGGTTATGATATTATGATTATTATTGCACACATTTGCATTAAAGATGTCTTTAATCATTTATTGTTCATCATCATGTACGTGATTATACAGTTCATCTATGAACGATTGAATTATAGTAGTTACATTAAGTAAATGCTTTATTTGGTAGTATATGATGATCAAAGTGAGATATTGTTGGAAATTTCACTATTATAATAGATCGGCATATGCTTAATGGTGTAATAACTATTATTGGTAAATGGTCTAATTAATAAGTAAGGTATAAGTTTGGTAAACTTACATGAAATTATTTTAATCTTAATTTTTAGATTACCAAGTAATACACCATATCTTTTATAATCAAGGTAGTTATTTTGTTTTATAAGTGGAAGAGAAAAATAAAGAAAAGTTATGGATAGTATGTAGCCTCTGTAAATCTACCAATTCAAAACATAATTTATAAATATACATACTTTTTTAAATTATTTGTTGGAAAGTCTTTTTTTACATAATATGTATATTTAACTATTTAGGGTCAAACATATTACAAGTAGAGGATGCTCTAAATATACAATTAGTCAGATTATGGTACATGGTCACTGCAACAAATCTTAGAGATATATTTGATATTATACTTAAGTTAAAACTTTAATTGCAAACCATATATAAATAGA
Source organism: Limnanthes douglasii subsp. nivea (assembly GCA_036936605.1). Classification (NCBI taxonomy): domain Eukaryota; kingdom Viridiplantae; phylum Streptophyta; class Magnoliopsida; order Brassicales; family Limnanthaceae; genus Limnanthes; species Limnanthes douglasii. Next base: position 147,538,871 of record JAUPFV010000001.1, on the reverse strand, counting down.
AAGATAAGTGGATTATTTATTCACGTCACTTACATTCAAGTTGAGTTGTTGCTATCGAATGGAAACTCATAGTCTAAAGAGAAGGAATGAATCTTATATTGAGATATTCAATTGAGAACATAAGATACAATGAATCATAATCAAGGATAACAAGTGTGATTAACAGCAAAATATAAGAAAGGCGATGCCTTCATCATCATCAAATGATGTATTTATATCTTAGGAGATTATGTATATAGATTTAGATTAGGATTCATGCGATATAAACGCTTTCATAAAATTATAACATTTTAGTGTTATTAAATTATCGATAAAAATCATAGTTTTTTTATAAACGAACATATACAAATTAACTAAAATTATTACGCATAGTTACAAATCTATTTTATTTTTAATATTAAAAAATATCATTTATTGAAACTAAAAAAACTATTTTATTTTAGTTATTTTACGACTATTGTCATTAATTACTAAATCTAATTACAAATCTAAAAACTTATACAACTTTAAAATACACACCTTCTAAAATCATTTTAACAAACTATTCTTACTAGTTTGAAAAACATCAATTCAAAAATAAAATAATTTATCCAAACAAACAAAACCAAAGTGCCTCCATAAAAGATATTATTATTTTTACCTTTTAGTTTTTTGAAAACAAATTACCTAAAATTTCATAAAAAAAAGAATTCGTTAATGACGAATGTTTTTTTTATGTTTTCATTCAAAAATTTTATCAAATAATATTTATATTAGGTATTAAAATTTTATAAAAAGTGCAGTATAACTAAGATGGTAGAGTACTTTCTTAACATGCGAGAGACATCAAAACGCATGGTGTGTTCCCGCACACCAAACGATCTTTGAGATCTTCTTAACAATATATGTTTTTATCTCATTTAGACCTTGAATCAAATGAAATCAACATTCAGAAACATGATTGCCCCGTAGTAGGAAATGAGGCTCTGATACCAAACTAATGCAGCTGAATGACGAGAAAAAAAGAACGATTGATGAAAACCTAATATGAGGGTAACAGAATGGATGAAACTATAATCCAAGGGTAACATAGACTAAAACTTTCAGTGATAAAAATATATTATTTCAAAAACTATTTTAGAGCTTAAGGCATATGAGGATTTATATAAGAAACTAAAATACATGTATAAAATAAAATCAAATCAAATTTTAATGCAATTAAATTTGATTTATAATTAAATTAAATAAGATTGGTTTTTCTTTGGGCTTCTCGGCTACATCATCCTCCCATGGTTAATAAGAATTCGTCCACGAATTCACTGGACCATCACCATCAACAACCAAAATTATTTTATTTTAATTTTTTCAATTGTTACATTGGAATTATAATTGTTTACCTTGTTAGAATAAGATAAATTCTTCTCGAGTGTCCCTTATTCGAAGTCGTATTAAAGCCATCCATTTGATGAATTTTTTTGGTTTCAAAATCTTTTTCAGAACTTGAAAACAACATCCCGATGTCCAATTGATAAAAAAATTGGTTCGAAAACCTCTTTATAACATGAGACAACATCTTGATAAACAAGTTTTACCTTGATCCGAAGATTGGTATCCAATTTAAACTCCTCCAGTAACTGGTCAATACAATCATCATCAAAACTCCTGGTGTATCGTTGCACGCCAAATAATCTTTGAGATCTTATTGACTATAAATGTTATTTTCTCCTTTAGACTTTGAATCAGATGAAATCAAGATTCATAAACATGCTTGCCTTGTAGCAGGAACTGAAAATCTGATACCAAACTAATGCAGCGGAATGATGAAAAGAAACAACTATATATGAAACCATAATTAAAAGGTAACATAATAGATGAAATCCTAATCTAAGGGTAACAAAAACTGAAACTTTCAGTGATAAAAAGTATATTATTTGAAAAACGTATTTAAAAGTATATTATTTAAAAAAATGTAATTAAAACTTAAGGCATATGAGGATTTATACAAAAGCTGCTCAAATATCCTATAGTAGAATACAAGAAAATAAAATAAATGTTTAAAATTAAATTAAATTAAATTTTAATACAATTAGATTTGATTTGAATAATATAAGATATTTAAATTAAACTGAATCAAATTTGGACTTATGGGCTACATCAAATTGTCTTAAAACTAAGTGTTGGAGATGAATTTATTGAATTAAAAATATATTCGATGTTGAATAGAGTTTGATTCTAGAGAAGTGAGATTGTATTTTTTTTCCTTTGAAGTTTTTGTAACTATGCTTACCTAATTAAACTTATATGGCTATTTTATGTACAACTATATTTTTGTCTAACACAGTATATGTGTCAAGTAATTTAATTTATATTGTGATTTTATGTACAAAGTTATTTTTGTTTAATATAACAATTATACTTAGTAATTTTAGTTTTTTAATACGATTTTTTATTGATTCATTTTGGCATTTTATATTACTCGTCTTTTTTCATAAACTGAAATTATATTAATGAATGTAATTCAGTTATATTTCATTTTGTAAAATTTATAGTTTTTCAATAACAAGTATCTAATGTATGAAAGTATCTGTTAGTCTATTCGGTCGATTAATTATATATATATTCACTATAAGTTAAGGTTTACAATATATGTGCATAATTATTTTGAGCCATTACCAAAAAAAAATTGTATGTGTCAATAAGACAACATGCTCATCTTAGGAGTCAATCTATGGTCATAGCAAAAAATAACCTTAAACATAAGCAAATGTACAAGCAAATATTTAATGTGAGTTGTGCATAATTGATTCTTAACTAAAGTTATTCTTTTTTATATTTATTTAATTCATTACAACTTGATTAATGGCTTCCGAATCAAACTTAATTTTTGTAATATGTTTTAGTATAATAGATTTTGTGATCAAAAAAATTGTTTGACATCTTTTTACTAATGATGTTAAGATTTGGTTTAAACAATGTTATGATATGTTGTGTGATTCTATTAATTTTGAGATTATCAGCATTTTTTATGGTTTTTATTTTACCACTGAGTTTTATATTTATGTTTCCTCAATATGTTGACAAACTTTAAATAGGTAAGGATAAATAATAAGAAAATATGGTAGAGTGATGCCTATCTAATGACGATTAGTAAAATAATATAATAAATCATTAAAAGAATATGTTTGTCGACTTACATGTAATATGTGTATAGTATCATACACATGTATGATAACATTGCAAGATCATCATTTAGAGTGTGTTAAAGAATATATATATATAAAAGAGTTTAAATGTTTACACCAGAGATCTTAATTGTTTGCATAACCCGACTTACGACAAAACTATGTATATATTTATCTGATAGTGCGAAAATTAAAACATGATATATTTGTTGTGTTTGCACGTAGCATACTCATATACTACTATAATTTGATATTAGGTGGTTTCGTTAAACGATACCATAAAAAGGTAAAATCATACCATTTGAATGTTTGGATACTTTCATATATGACTGGAAATCAATAATATTTTCCTTAAAGAGTTGATTTATATAAGTAATGTATAGTGTAGTAATGAAGAATGTTTCCGCTAAGGATTACGACAAACCAGTTAATCTACATGTATCTGCAATATTAAAACTTGAAAGAGATAGTCATTTATGTTAATTTATACAATAAGCAAGTTAATTGTTGCATGTTTATCAATGCGTCATTATTACTTTATTCTAAGTTTAAGTTTTGTTTATACATTTTAGGTAACCAAATCCTAAATCATTTAAGTATAGTGAAATTATAATATGTTTGTTCATTATGAGTGCTTAAATATCTATTATACTATATATTGGACAAACATATCATCTTACTCAGAAATTTAAGTGAAGTATAAGAGGACAATAATAAGAAGGTTAATATCCAAATACATAAGTATAATGGTAGTCTATGGAGCATCCATTACGCATACGATACTAAATTTTATAATGAGGTCATTAAGATACTAACAAATTTCATTTCCAATATTCGTGTTTTTAGTGTTTTAGTTTTTTAATTTTTTATAAGTTCATTGAATAAAAAAAATCAAATGGAGATTAAATTGTTAACATTTTATCATAGATAAACGAAATAATTAAATTATAAGAAAAATAGTTATAGATATATTACATGATCAAATATCAAAGTTTATTTTATTGAATTTTCAGAAGAATGTTGTTATTAACTTTACACTTAACACTTCCCGTTTCATTTCAATTATAATATAAAATTATTTATCAACATAAAAATTGTAGAAAAAAAGGAAAATATTTAGTTTTACAAATAAATAAGCTTACATGGTAATTTTTAAAATGAAAAATAAAAACAAGTAAGAATAAGTTTAGTTGCACATGTCTTATATCTTAAGAATCTTGAGTAAGGTTTAGAGTTAAATATGAGTTTCTTATAAAACAATCTGTGATAAATTCATAAGGGTTGTGCGAGGTTCGGGACTTGATTCAACCAAAAAAATTAATTTCCTGTTTTTGTATGACAACATTTTAATTCTCGGAGATATATAATGGGTTGATATAGTTGGAATCATCACATTATGTTATTCCAATGAAATATACATTAAATTTTCAATAATTAAGTAATAGTAAAACATATTTACTAGATAATGATAATTTTTGGATAGATAAGATGATTCATAATTTAAATAAATTGTATAAGTACATGCAATTATTTTGTAATGATGTTATACAAATTTATGTAGTGTGCTAGTGAAATAAATTAAAATCATATGATGAAAAAATGTACTTACATCACAAACATTCATGTCACATCTCTCAAACGAGGTAACCAAGCTAATTTATCGAGGTTATAAAGATCTTATTAAGTATTATGAATGTTCAAACATATGTCTAATATATCACAAGAATATACCAAATTAAATAATTAGATACATACAAAACAATGTAAATCTTGTTAAAAAAATATAAGGGATATTTACATATCGTTTATAGGCAATGATGACACATATAACATATATTGTTTTTAAATATTTTATTTGGCTATATTGTTCAATTATTTGACCATAATTAGAATTCATTGATAAGTTCAAGCCTTTAGGGTTGGATTAAGGTACCATTTTAGTAAAGGAATTAAGTGTTTCATATATGACCATGATGGTTACCACAATGCGATAATGTTTTAATGAACAATATCATGATCCGTTTTTTTAGTTCTTGAGTGTAAAACTTTTCATCTTAAAAAAAATACATTTATATATAATGATTAAAAATCAGTGCATTAACTTTAAAATTATCAAAGTTATTTTTAAAACATTTTTGAAATTAAAGATTACCACCAAAAGCAGAGTCATACAGCTATATTAGAGAGAAGCTGAACTCCGATAAATTGATATATATTTTCTTTTAGCATTCAATTCATTTTATAAAATTGTAGTTAATGATCCCACAATCAAACTTGCATTCGAGATAATACAATAAATTTAAGAATATTAAGTTTGGGAGAAGTATTTAGTGAAAAGTTTTACTTTAGAGGAAGAATAAAAAATAATTTATTTATATTTAAAATATAATAATTAGTTTTTTTATTACTAATCATCTCATAATTGTGAGAATGGCCATTTCTCTTAGAATCAAAGTTTAAAATCCGTATTTAAGAATAAAAAGTTATAGATATTTACGAAGAATAAAGTAAATACCCTAAAACAATTGTGTAAATTAAAGTTAGTATAGTCACTTATAAAGATCAAGACACATAAAGATATGAAATAATATTTATTCAATTTATTTAAGGTAATTTTATAAGCATTTATAAATAATATTAAGATTCACTATCATGTAACAAAATAATTTAGCTTGAACTTTTTGTACCATAATAAAGAGTTTTATACGAACTTTATTTTTTTTATGATATAACATAAAACCCAAATTTAATTTATATGACATCGCAAAGAGTTTTCATAAGAATACAGAGGGCTAAGAACCCTGGTTAGTCACTAGAATTGGTCACATGTATCAAAAACTTTACTAATGTTTTTTTGTATCAAAATGATCACTTTTGTTGGTCTCGTTTTTCATATGTGTTTACTTTTGTTTGTCTGATTTGCAGATGTGGTCACCCGTGAGTGACTAAGGATGCAAAATAAAGCCAACAAAAGTGGTTGTTTTGATAGAATAAAACATGACCAATTCCAGTGACTAGCCAAAGTTCTTAGCCGAATACTGTGATTAATGTTATATTAAAAATATTATGTTTAAGATTTTATAGCATCGAATATGATTCTAACTGTAAATCATGGATTATTATAACTAACGTTAAAATTAGTGTAAAATAATTAAATTTCAATTTAATATTATTGTCTAAAGAAAATATATTATATGGTTGCAAATTCATATTTAACAATTATTCACTCAAAATTAACATGATAAGATATACATGAAATATTATATCAAACAAACTTAACCAACTGTGAAATGATTGACTAAGAAGTGAACCTAAAGTATTATTTTGTGACAATTATAATACACATATCATGTTTTTACATTAAGTCTCATTAAATATACATTAGACCATTTTGTTTAAATGGTGTTATTGAGAAATATAATATATAATTCAACCTAATGAGTATTTGTTATGTATAGGTTACAAACATTGATTGACTTCAAAGAATATTAAAACGTTTCCAACAAATGTATGCAAATTTTCATTAATGGTCAGTGATTTGTAGTAATATTAAGAAACCATCTCATCAACGCTACTATGATTTTCTCAAAGTTTTAGTCTCATTTAGCTTTGAGATCAACTTACTAGGTTATTCTGGACATCAGAAGTTTAATGGTATTCAATTATGTTATAGTGTTTCATGTAAATGGCATATAAATGACTCTGTTATTATCTCAAGACTATTTTGGAAATTCAATAGTGATGTGATAAAAGTATGTTTAACGGGTAAATCTGGTAAGGTGAAAATATGATAGAGTATTTCAGATAGTTGGTCGAAAGAATTTATTGTTTTAGTAGCCAATAGTGAGATAATTGAGCTTTTTTGGATTTTTAGTGTAATAAGTTTTGTCCCGCCTCATTAATGAGGTTTTGTAAGATACTTATAGTAGGCATTAGGGTCATGGGCCAGGTCAAGGTTTCCAAGAGTTAAAAACTCATTTGGGTTATGAGCCGAATCCATGTTTATGAAATTATTGGCCCATGATAGTATGTACACTGCTTAGTCACGATAAAGTCAAGTAACTTTACTTTTTAGTCTAAAATTCCCTTCGGATGATAGTCTAAAATTCCTTTCAAAATACTTTGACACTTTCTTAAATTCTGTTCCAAAGATTTCGGATCATATCATATAACCCATTTAGTTCTCACAAAGATTATTTCAAGGACTAATAACGATGCAAAACCAACTCGGAATCTTTGTATTTGAAGTTTGAAGTTTATCCTGTTTAAGTAACAAATAATTCTGATCCTGTTTTGAAATCCAAAAAGTTGTCGTTTTTCTCAGCCGTATTTTGACACGTATCAGTTGCTTATTGGAATTTGTAAGCGACATTTCCACTTTTTAGGTGACGGTTGCACTTCCCTAGAGATTTTAGTAATGAGCACACATTCACCTAGTTTTTAGAGCACTCAAAAAACCTAAGGCTACATTAGTAGAGTTCTTAATTATCTTTTTTGCTACTTGTATATAAATCAATCATTCATTTCACCCGTTTTATATATATTTTTTAGAAAGAAAGTGATTACTTAAGAAAAATATCAAAAGTTTAAGTATTTGTATATTTACTGCTAGAACTGCTCTAATCAAAGGTGGCTGGTTGAATCTATCTGAGTTAAAGGAAGATAAAATGAAAGCTCGAATTGTTGTTGGACTTCCTGTTTCCTCACCTCCAGTAGTTATTACACAAGTTACTGAGTACAGTGGTTCTTATTCTTATAGTCGTAACATTCTCCTAGAGATTTCTACAGCCGCTCAATCATCTATTTTGGTCTCAAAACCCTCGCACTCTCAAAAGGCCTCAAGTCGTCAAACACATTCAACATTCAAAATAATGAGATCAGATTCAGAAAATATTACCTCAACAAGGGTAACTAGGAAATCAGTAGCCATAGTTGATAAGGGAGTAGGGACCCGCAACCAATATAAATAATACACATCAAACCAAGTGGAGGAAAAGAAGAACAGAGCAAGAGTCAGACCAGCAGAGCAAGGCAGTTTGTATCTAAGCAGGGCCGCATAAAGTAGGAAAAGCATAAAGACTTTAAAAAAGGACGACACAATCAATCAGAGCAAAAGAGTCACCCAATCCGAGCAGAAGAGATACGATGCAGAGCGCGCTCGAACTCACGTCGAACAGACCTTGATTAAAAGCACGCTCGCTCGGCCAAACCCAGTTGAAAAAATTATCTGCGCTCGGTCACTCAAACCACATCGAGCAGTCCTCGATTAAAAGCACGCTCGCTCGGCCGAAAGTAAACTGACATCAGACCTGGCATGAGTAGACATGACGACCTTAGTAGAACAGCTTCGATTCTCGCCAAGCAGAACCACGAAGGACGCCCGCGTGGCGACTTGTGAAATTAACTGTTACGACGACAAACGGCGAGAAAAGTAATTATTGTAGACTATATTAAAGGTTGGCAATCAAGGAGGAGTCAACAATCAAACATTCAAGGACCATAATTAAAGGGATTATTGTTAATTAATGTAACGGCAGTCGCAACCCATTAAATGTTTATATTTAATAAAGGGGGTAACTGTTTAGAATAATATAAATAGAAGGGGAAGGATTTTATAAATTGATGATTTTTCTATCTTCTCGAATCATAAAACTTACTACTTTGGCAGATTCGTTGTTTTTTACTTTTCCCTTATCATTTTTGCCGTCGTATGTGGGAACGTTAAAAGTAATTTTGTTTTCCAATGTAGTAACTCGATCCAGGATTGATATTGAACCAAACGAGAGACGTGTCACCATGACCAACCACAACCATGTCGCCAATACTGCTACAGGGCCAACACTACCTCATCCACCTAACCAAGACACCCTATAAGAGGTCCTGCGCAGAGGCGCTCCGACCCAGATTGACCCACATGTGGCACCGGCCATCGCAGCCCTGGTCGCTACCCTGACTGATTAGAACCTACCACCTAGCTTTCCATATGACACAACGGAAGTTCAGCGATTGCAGCACCAGATTTTGACGATGCAAGAAGCCTAGGGTAAGGCATATCGCGACCAGGAATATAGGAACATAGCAAACAAGGTAACCATAGCCGAACTCCAGGAAGCTGTCAACGCGCTAACGTCAAAACTGCGTTTGAACGACCACCAGCGCCCACCCAAGTCAGTCATCGAGGTAAGTCGAGCAGTACTACGAGAAGGATCCTCCAAACGGGGTCAATTTGGTGAAGGTATGGGAGACAGCGGCGGGAAAAAACGACAAAAGGAGCCCGTGCATAGGGACGACAAAAAAGAAGCGAGCGAGCAGTACGACCATGTACGTCCTATCATGGCCGCTTACGTCCTCAACGAATCGCCTTTTACCAAAAAAAATACTGGTCACCCAGCTCCCCCGGAAATTCGACCATTTTCGATATGAGGCTTATGATGGATCTGGGGACCCGGAACGACACTTGGAACAGTTCATAAATATGATGCTCGCCTTCAATCCAGACGATGCTATGTTATGTAGGGCTCTTTCTATAACCCTTAAAGGTAATGCAATGGACTGGTTCAGCAGTCTCCCCAAGAGTTCCATAAGCAACTTTGCAGGCCTCTTGAGTGCATTCATGAACCGTTTCATGGGTAACAAGGAATACACCAAGATCCTGATTGGAAGGGGGGAATCTCTCAAGGGCTACATCTGATGTTTTGTGCACGCCATGAATAAGCTCCCCGACCTAGCTGAAAATATGGCGGTCGCTTCCCTCAAGCGAGGTTTGGACAGACAAGGAAAACTTTACACTGACTTAGTTTGCTTTCCTTGTGATAAAATAGGTGACCTCCTAGTCTGGGTGGATCAGTTCATTAAGGTAGACGACGCCACCAAACCGCCAACACCCTCAGGCGAGGCCACCCCCACAATCATTAACAACGACGAGGGGAGGAGCAGAACCCATGGCGAGCGTTTATCGGGAATCTCTGAGACGAACAGACAGTTATATGGGAAGTGACCAACCCAGAAGGGAATCTACAAGACCATTGACCACCCCATGTCTGACTGTTTACGAAAATCCAGCGCGGTAGTTTACGCCGCTCACATACTCCATCTCAACCATTTATGACCGCACCAGGGATAGGATTCGCTATCAGGCTCCACGATCGATGTCCGCCATATGATACAAGCGTTCAACTTGACACTTCTGCACATACCATAACGATTACGGTCACGCAACCAACGACTGTTGGTAACTACAGGAAGAAATCCATCGGCTGGTCGACAACGGCCTACTAATCAAGAAAAAGCTACTAGTGTATAAGGGAAATGGAGCTACTCGTGAAGACAGGCTATGGGGCGACAAAGAAAGAGCTCAACACACCTTCTTCATATCATAAAACCCTAGCCCATACCACGCAATCATAGTTCGCCCATGGCTACACAGAATGGAAGCTACACCATGCACATTTCGTCAACGTGTCAAATACACGGTCGAAAATTCAATATAAATCATCCACGGAAGCCAGCGAGCAACACAGACATGCTACTCAGTGATCGTGGACCCCAGCAAAACCATCAGATAACAATTAGCCGGCGAGGGCGGTGCCCCTCAAACCACCAACACCCCTCACCCGATCTTATGGACGGCCCCCGCGATAGTGAAGAACAGGACGTCGAGCCCGACGACATCATTAGCGAAGCACTTGCCATGGGTCGCGTCCTACGCCTCAGAGTAAATTTGGAAACAAGTTTCAAAACTGTATTAATATCTTTATTATGTAACAATCTAGATGTTTTCGTATAGACTGCGCAGGATATCACAGTCATCGACCCAGCTATCATATGCCATGAGCTAAACATCGACAGACCATCCAAACTAGTAATACAGAAGCGCCGGTCTTTCTCAAACGATAAGAAGCTTGTTATCGCATCCGAAGTCGCCAAACTCCTCGGGCTCGGCGAGATCCGCAGAGTTCGATATCCTACATGGATCCCAAATCCAGTGCTGGTTAAAAAGAAGAACAGTGATTGGCGCATGTGCGTTGACTTCACCGACTTAAACAAAGCATGCCCCAAGGATGCTTACCCCTCCCCGGATTGATCAGCTGGTGGAATCCGGGTCCGGTTGTGAGTACATGTCATTTATGGACGCATATTCAGGATACAACCAAATTCGGATGCTCCCGCATGATGAATAGCACACAATCTTCCAAACCGAGCGAGGTCCTTATTGCTATACTGTTATGTCGTTCGGATTTAAAAACGCGGGGGCTACCTACCAGCGCCTCGTCAATCAAATTTTTAAAGATTAGTTAGGCGTGACCTAGAAGCATACAACGACGATATGATCGTCAAAACCGACTACATCGACTGATACCTACTAGCATTACAAGATGTTTTTACCATCCTGCGTAAGTATAATCTCAAGTTAAATCCACTCAAATGCTCTTTTGGGTCCGGACGGGAAAATTTTTGGGTAATGTGATCAGCAAGAAAGGCATCGAGGCCGACCCCGTACAATTACAGGCGTTATTGCAGATGGCGCCCCCTTCCAGCATCAAAGAAGTCAAATGCCTCACCGGCCCCCTTGCGGCTTTGTCTAGGTTTATATCCAAAGCCTCGGACAAAAGCCACCCGTTCTTTGGAGTAGTACGAGGCGCCAAGAAATTCTCCTGGAATAGTGAATGTGATACCGCATTCACCGCTTTGAAAGCCTACCTCACCTCTCCTGAAATCCTTACGGTCCATGAGCCCGACGACCCCCCTATACTTATACCTAGGGCTGTCAAAAAAATCCGAAAAATCCGATATCCGAGCGAAATATTCGATATCGAATCCAAATAAAACGGATAATATCCGTATTCAAAAGAAAACGGATAATATTCGTATCCGAAAAATAGCGGATATGGATATAACCATATCCGTATTCGAAATATCTGATATCCGAATTTTATAAATAAATATATATAATTTTTTAATATTTAAGCATATTTTTTAGGTATCCCACATTGTAAAAAACAAAACAAATTACTAATAAATTGGCTATAAATATATAGGGTTGCTTCTTTAAAAAATGTATCTTATCCCACATCTAAAGTTGGAAAAAAGAGTTGCTACCAAGCTGTTTATAAAACACATGGTTGCTTTTCATAACAAGTATATCTTTTTTAGTCTTGTGACTATTAAGCCACATTTAAAATATGGAAAAGAAATGCTACCAAATTTTCTATAAAAGACATGGTAGCTTTTCAAAATAAGTATATTTTTCTTAGTTTATCCCACATCTAAAATGGGAGTATAATTTTCTACTAAGGTGCTTCTAAAAGTAGCCCATCCAATAGTGCAATTAGTTAAAAACTTTAGTGGAAATTCGGATTCGGATATTATCCGTATCCGGATAATATCCGTCGGATACAGATTCAGATGTTGTTTTTTATAGAACTCCGGAGTCGAATTCGGATTCAGATAGTGATTTTGGATTTTGGATTCGGATTCTGATATAGGCAGATTCGTATTCGAAATATCCATTTGACAGCCCTACTTATACCTAGTCGTCTCCGCCTATGCCGTCAGCGCGGTCTTGGTTAAGGAAATCAACAAGAGTCAACTCCCGATTTACTATACCAGCAAATTATTGGTTGATGCCGAAACACGCTACATGGATTTGGAAAAGCTCGCTCTAGGTTTGGTGGTAGCTGCGCGCAAAATGCGGCCACATATCCAAAGGCACACCATCACAGTCCGAACATCCTCCCCACTGCGTACTGTACTACACAACTCCAACACTTCGGGGCGCCTCACTAAATGGTCTATCGAACTCGGGGAGTACGACATCCGGTTCGAACCACGTCGAGCAATTAAGGGCCAAGCCGTAGCTGACTTCATAATCGAATTATCCACCCCACGCCCACCTGGTGACAACCCTGATTCCCCCACGGATAGGAGTTCCTGGACCCTCGAGTCGACGACGCATCTTCCACCTCGGGGGGTGGGGCTGACCTTCTTTTACAAACACTAACAGGAGAGAAAATCAAACAAGTCATTCGACTCAACTTCCCAGCAACAAATAACGAGGCAGAATATGAGGTTGTTATTGGAGGCATGCTCTAGCACATATCTGTGGTGTGACCAACATCCGCGTGCGGTCGGACTCCCAGCTAGTTATCAATCAGGCGAAGGGTATCTTCGATGCAAAGCAGGACGCTACCAGAACTTACCTCGGGATGCTCAAGGAAGTCGAAGCAGAATTCCACTCAGTCCAGTACGAGTAGATACCCCGCATCGCTAACTCCGCCGCTGACGCCTTAGCCAAAGCAGCAGCGGCCGCAGATCACCCCCTCCTTATTACTCAGGAAGTTCCAAGTACGGCCCATTTCAGACATGAATCTCAAGTATTCTCGGTCAGTAATAACCACGACTCGTGCATCCCCTTCATAGATATCTCACCCATGGCAAAATACCACAAGATAAGGCTTTCGCCCACGCATTCCAGGTCAACGCGGCCAAATATTGCCTACTTGACAACACCGTATACTGAAAGAGCGTCATTCGGTCACTCTTCCGCTGCCTAAACAAAGAAGAAGCCCCATCTATCCTTCATGATTTACATGGCGGAAACTCTGGAGCGCACTGTGGCCACCGAAGCCTCATTCGTCGTTTCCTCCTTGCATGATTTTACTATCCCAACCTCGCCGTTGACGCCGAAAACCTAGTTCAGCAATGTCATGCATGCTAGGAACATGCTAACTCTACCCATAGGCCGGGGGAGCTAATGACAGCTAGCCCTACCCATTGCCCTTTTGACAAATGGGGGATTGACCTCGTTGGACCGTTACCGGTGGCTATAGGCAAACAAAAATTCATCATCGTCGCGGACGACTACTTTACCAAATATGTAAAGCCAAAGCACGGGCGCGCACCCAATCCCAGGAGGTATGTGACTTCATTCACAACCAAATACTCACACGCTTTGGCATACCACAGGTCCTGATGATGGACAATGGAGCCCAATTCAACAACAAAGCACTCTCCACTTTCTGCGATAAGTTTGACATCACACAATACTTTGCCACCCCCTACTAACCCCAAGCGAACAGACAAGTGGAAGTCACCAATCGTACCATTCTCGAAGGTATCAAGAAAAAACTTGATGGAGCAAAAGGAAACTAGCCAGACAAACTAGCCGACGTATTATGGGCGTACCGAACAACACCAAGGGCCACCACGGGCGCGACTCCATTTTCTCTGGTCTATGGAACTGAAGCCGTTATACCAGCTGAAATAGTGATCCCCTCCTACTGAGTCACTGTTTATTCTGAAACAGATAACGACGCATGACGAGCAGCAGACATCGACTTGATTGAGGAAGAGCGTGACCAGGCACGCATACGCGCCGAGCATTACAGAAGCCTCATGCGAAGCCGCTTTAATTCCCGACTTTGACCTCAGACTCTTCACGTTGGTGATCTCGCCATGAAAAAGATTTTCCATGGAGCGGGCGACCAGAAACTGGGCAAGTTGTATCCTAACTGGGACGGCCGTACACCATCATCGCCAAGGGCCATCACGGAGCGTTCCGCTTTGCTGATGCTGAAGGAAAAGCCTTAAAACACCCATGGAATATAAGCCCTGTTAAAATATACCACCTTACAATGTAACGCTACTCGATGCGCTCTTTTTCCTTTTTGATGACGCGGAAGGGTTTTTTTAATGAGACATCTACTTACTTATTCATTAATAACATTTACCGTTTTCGCCAAATGTGTTTATACTTATTTTCTGTAACCCCACCACACGGTCATGGACCACGCCTAAAAGGCTAGGCAATGGGGGTCATACTATGCCACACTTAGACAAGTTCTAGAAAATATGACAAACAGGCTAATTGGCCACACCCGCTGGGCTATGTTAACGGGCCATACTGTGCTCAATACCGCACTCAGGTATTATTAAACGCGAACTACTCCAAGCTCATTGGGTTACGCAATTGGCCAAAACGGTCACTCCGCGAACTCAACTATGGTCGCTTTGTTAACCATCAGTTACACAATTAGCCCTACTGTGCTCGATCTTACAGAAAAAGTTCATTGTTAGAACAAAGTAAAAGTATAAACACGCGCCATGAAGCATTAACAGATCAACATACACATTTAAATTACATGACTAAATCAAGTCTTTGTCAATACAAAAATAATGTTTTTCATTCTCCTACATCAAGTATCAGGATTCAACTGGAAGCAATTTTTTGTAAGGACCAAAATCCTTGTTCGGATTAAGGGCCCTCAGCTCCATCAACAGCTTTACTTTATCCTTCTGTACCTTCCCCAACACCACTTGCATAACTTGGCGTTCTCTAGCTTCTAAATCGGCAACAGCCTTCTTATTCAACCCAGCCACCTCGCCGCGCCTTTCTTCTTGTTCCTTTTGAAGTGCGGCCAACTAATTCTTCATATCAGCTAGCTCAACAGACAAGTCAGCCACCTTAGAGGCATGCTCTTCCACCTTGGTCGTTTGGCGCATACTCTGCTCCATGAGCTGCAAATTCTGGACAACAAGGGCATCGTTCTTCTTCAACAGCTTATTATTTTGAGCCGTCAGAAGTGTTGTACTCGTCAGCGTCTCCAGGAACTGCTTGCTCCATGCGTCTCGTTCGGCACATGCCTTCCCCAGCTGGCGTAATAACTCTTCGTTCTCCTTTTGTGCCTTCTCCGCCCGCTGCTTGGCCGATCCATACTCATTTTTTAATCGGACCAACTAAGTAGTAAGCCCTGCACGGAGCCAAAAAACATAGGCTCTGGTTTCCACCTCTCCATCGCCCGAACATCCACCGAAGACATGCGCCGATACGCCAAAGTGTGCGAGTTATATTGCATATGCACAAGCACATCATGAAAGCAACAATTTCTTCAATACATGCATAATACAGAATTGACTACCTCATAATTCACACTCAACACATACCTCCAGATCCAACTCCAGTTGACGCTGCAAAATCTCACTCATGGGTAACGTATCAATGAAGGACAAGTCACCATGTCGGACCCGATCAATGATCATCTGGGACGCTGCGGGCATCACCAGCTTTACCGACGGCTCTGGCAATGCTTCAGTATGTTGAGGGAGTTGCTGAACACCATCCCTAACCTCCCTCGGCCTCTCCGACTGCACCGCCTTTAACACCACAACATTCACCAACAACGCCCCCAACCCGAAGAGGCGGCACCTTCTTTCCCTTTCCTTCATCTACATCCGGGGCCTTGTCCTAAATTGCCACAACATTATTTGTGCCACATGAGGAGGTGGCACCTTATTTCCCTTGCCTCCATCTACATCCGGGCCCTTGTCATCAATTACTACAACTTCTGGGTCATTCCCAGAAATTTCTCTTTCTCCTCTCCTTGCACATCGCCAGCATCCTTAACCTGCCCCCCATCAGATCCATCCGCCTCATCCTCATCCACCAGCATCAGTTTTCGTTGGGAAAAAAGGGTAGCCCTAATCACCCATTTCTTCTTCCTTTTCAAAGGGCTTACTGCTTCCTCTGAGTCCTCATCACGGGACCTCGTCTTCTTGCCACTTCCTCCAACATCTTCAGCGACAATTGCCAATTGCCCTTCTTTGTTCGACATCTCCACCTCCTCCCCGTGTTGTGCCCCCTCGAGCGTAAACGACGAGTTGCTCGCTTCTCTCATCCTCCGACCGGCTGGCACAGACAGGCCCAACCCAGAAAAGATACATTCCTCACACCTTTGCTCAAATAGTGCTCAGAGCCTCTCTAACGTGGCTTCTTCCTCATTACCAGCCACCAACATCGTACCGTCTTCTGAAACCACCACTTCAGGGATACGCCACAAACCCGCTTTCAGATAATTCACCACTGAAAAGACTTGTGTCGGCTCGCCTCCCCAAGCAGAGTGTGCTACAGCAGATATCTTCGCCAACAGATTTGCCGACCATTTTTACACCACTTGTGGTATTTCCTCTCACCTGCATCAACAAGACAAATTACCATCACATTTATCACCTAATCAGCACTCACACATTTACAAAACCTTACATTTAGACTTCCACCGCCTTTCTAATTGAAGATTCATCATGCTCCCAGTTACCGGACACATAAATAAATATATGTTTCCAGGTCTTATCCGAGTTAGGCAGATCCACTATATGCATCGCCCTATTTAATTGAACATAAAAAAACGGCCATCGAGCCAACTTGGCCACCTTTATCCCCGCTAACACGTCAGCCAAGCAAAGTGGAATTTTGAAGAACTGGGAGATAAGCACGATGCTCAGCAACGTCCTCCACCCATTCGCTGTTAGTTGGGTATGACATATACCAACAAAGCTAAAAAAGTCCCTAATCAAATGTGGCAAAGGGAGCCGCATGTCCCAATCAAACAATATAGTAAATAAGCAAGTCTCTCCCTCATCCGTTGTGCAAGGTTGATCTCCCGCTCGAGAAACCCTAACGGTCACATTGTCAGGAAACCCAAATCTACTTCTAAACTCCATAAGGGACTCCTCAGTCAGGTACCCGTACTTTAGAGTAATCTTGGCGAAATACTCTTCCAAAACCGCTATCTCTTGATACTCCGAATCTAGTACCTTCTTCATTGTTTTCTTTGGCTCCATAAATGAATCGATTGTAATTACCCAATAGTGGTTATAAGATTAGGGATTCGTCACATGACGCGCAGCATTACTCTCAACAAACCCAGGGTTGATACATATCATACAATCTTACTATTCCCATCAACCCTTTAAATCATTCCCCTTTACACTATCAATCTAAAACAATGAGAAACAGACCCACAAGAAACTACATACCTTTTTCCGTTAATATTCTGCCCTCCGACAGTATCTCCGACGACTTCTCCGACGACTTCTCCGACGAGTGTACGAACAAACCGATGCAAACGCGCCGATATTGTAGTTCTTCTCTCTACAAATTTATAAGCTCACAAAAATCTCTTATCAGAATAATGACTTATGATTTTTCGAAAACCCGTCTGATAAGTTACCCAAACGGTTCACTTATTTAACCATTTTTAAAATGATGCCACTTGTCAAAACCCGCATAAAAAACTCAAATGTTTAGCATGCTTTTTGGCAGTAATCTGTCAGAAAATCAAACCAAATCGACACACGCTATCAAATCAACGGTTGCCACGTCACACATATATTTCTTTTTATATTTATTTTTTATTTCAACCGGTAATTGTTTTCACACTTACTATTTGGACTAGGGGGACCCTGATAAGGGAATAGGCACATGCAACCAACATAAAGAATACACATCAAACCAAGTGGAGGAAAAGAAGAGCAGAGCAAGACTCAGACTAGCAGAGCAGGGCAGTTTGAATCCGAGTAGGGCCGCATAAAGTAGGAGGAGTAGAAAGACTTTAAAAGAGGAAGACGCAATCAATCAGAGCAGAAGAGTCACCCAATCCGAGCAGAAGAGATACGATGGAGAGCGCTCGAACTCACATCGAGCGGATCTTGATTAAAAGCACGCTCCCTCGGCCAAAGCCAGATGAAAACTTATCCGCGCTCGACCGCTTGAACTCACACCGAGCAGGCCTCAATTAAAAGCACGCTCATTCGGCCAAAAGCAAACTGACATCAGACTTGGCCTGAGCAGACAAGATGGCCTAAGTAGAATATTATTGTCGGGCAGAACTATGAAGGACACCCCGTGTGGCAATTTGTGAAATTAACCGTTATGGCGATCAACGACGAGCAAAGTAAGTATTGTAGACTATATTAAAGGCTGGCAATCAAGGAGGAGTCAACAGTCAAACATCCTTGGACCATAATTAAAGGGATTAATGTTAATTAATGTAACGACGGTCGCATCCCATTAAATGTTTATATTTAATAAAGGGGGTTACGATTTAGAATAGTATAGATAGAAGGGGAAGGATTTTATAAAGGGACGATTTTTCTATCTTCTTGAATCATAAAACTTACTAATTTGCCAGATTCGTTGTTTTCAATTTTTCCCTTATCAATAGCTAGTAAAGCCCTTAGTATTGATCGAATCTCCTTCTTTTCTGAGTCCGGATAAAAATCCATATGTCTTAGAATATGATGCTGGTACTCGACTTGTTGGGCCGTTAGGATCGGACCTTAAAATAATGGAGGAAATTATTGAGGACTTAAGTGAAGACTCTCCACTTGAAACCTCCGATAACAGAAGGGAAACTTCTAATCCTTTTATTGACATAATTTTGACAATAAAGAATATTCAGGGCAAGGATGATATTATAGAAGAAAAGTCTGAAGAGCTGCCCATTTTCTTGGTTGGACGCGTTAGTCCTAACTTCAAGAAAGTAAGTGTAAAATACTCATACTACTAAATAAAATATCTTACACTTATTTTTATGATAATGAATTAGATGATGTTCGCACCAAATGTAGTTTTCCTGATGCGATTAGAATTAGTTATCTAAGGTTGGGAAGACTCTGATGAACTATCGTTCTAATGAATTAGTAGTTTATACTGAAGTGCTGAATTGAGGTTTTAGGTTTTTTTAGATCCTGAAATTATTAAGTATTTTCAATTGGTTCGGTCGTATCTGATCCAGGCCAGTCCGAACGCCTGGTTCACTTTACTTGGTTGTATTATAACATCGAGGCTTTCCAAGACGCCTATGCCAATGTAATATATGGCAGCTATTCCAAGGTTATTTTCCGCAATTCTAAGATCCCTTTATATTATTTTAATGTGAGGAATGAGTACAAAGTAGTCAATGATTTACAAGAATCGGATATGATATGGAAGACACAATTTTTGTTCATCAGCGGTGCATGAGTAAATGGCAAGAAGATTTCTTTTTCACAAAGAAATCCAAGCCAACTTACTAGATTCTAGAAGAGCCCATGTAATTTTATTTCAAAACTTATATGGTATTTTATTTATATTATTTTATCTTAGGTTTTGGTTTCTCTTTCTTTTCTTGCAGTTATTCCGAACTGCTTCACATATTATCTGAATAATGCGCAAGTGAATTTTAAAAATATGCACGACTAGGAAGAGAAGAAATGGGCAAATTGTTTTCATGAATGTTTGACCTCAACAAATCCGACTCGTAGTCATCTTTGGAGGACTAGTTCTAAACAGGAATTGTCTTTCAAGGAATTTACCATTCCTATGTTGTCCATTGTCCTCTTGATAAGAATTAAATATGTCGATGGGAAGTTATATCTTCCGACGAGAAAAAGAGCCCCAATCATATGGATAAACAAAAGAAGAAAAAGACTTCGCAAAGTGTTGCTGAATAAGATACCGAAAGACAATCTCAAGGGATTGTTTCATCGTTGTTGGATGCAGTTTCTGCTACTATGAAGGGAGGTTATATGCCCACAAATGTGCTTGAGCCTAAAAAAAGATATAAAGAAGGCAGTGATGAGAAGAAAATAGAAAAACAAGACTTCAACCAGTTTAGATTTAATATTACAACCGGATACTCATGTTCATACTATTCCTGCACCAGACGCATCCTTTTTTATTCCCAAAATTTAAGGGTGAAGTCACAAGTGGGGTTAATAATCTGATGGATGAGTTGATGGGGTTTGATTACAAGGATTTTGACAAGGTATTTCCAAGTTCATCCCCTAATATGATATATGATGGCATCCCCTTCGAAATCTCAAAATAAAATGACACGGTTGGGTACTCGATAATGGTTTGTGTAAAACCGGTTATTGAGTTGGAAAAGGAATTCAAATCTCAACGAGGAACCATTTTGGCTCTTTAAGAAGAAAACATGAAACTTCAAAGTTCACTTGAAACGAAGAAGGCTAAAGCTAACAATGCAATTAAAGACGTTGATGCACTCAAATTGAATGTGGGGAAGGTCAAAGAGGAAATGTCAAAAGTACAAAAAGAAATTAAGAATTTGCAAACATGTAGCTCTCAAGAGATCTCTGTATTGCAAGATGAGCATAAAATTAGTAAATATTTTATGGATCATATCTTAGGTGAAAAAAGAGGCTTTAGAGAAGACTAAAATAAAGTTACAGGAAATGATCAAGTCTTTAAAGGATAAGTCTACTCAAGAGGCTGATAATGCGGTGGAAGCATATACCGATGCCACCATAGACAAACTAAATAAACGGGATGCTTCGATCAAATCAGATATGATCTTAGTATTTCATAAAAAAATTCCAAACTTGAGTCTTTAATCTTTATAGGGTTTGGTTCCAGATAAATTTGTGCCACATAATATATCATTGGCAGATGAGATGACTACGTCTATAGAGTCATCAGATGAGAGTTATTAAGGAAATGATGAAATGGAGTCCAAAGAAGAAAGTTCAGATAGGAAATGGGATAAATTTAAAGGGATAAAACCCATATATTGATAATTTCTAATCTCAATGTTTGTTTAAGCCCTTGAAAAGTGCAAGGTAATTTTGTCGTTCTGTTCGGAGTAGTTTTTGATAAGTCATTGGGATGGCCAAGGCATTTTGTAATGTTATATCAAATATTCTTGTTAGTGTTTGAAATCTGGTTTTTTAAAATTTTCGACAACCTTGTTCCTTTTTTTTAATATCCTTACTTCGAATTTCTGATTTACTTTAATAATTTATTATAAGATGAGCAAAACATTCAAAAAAAGTTAAAACTTCAAAAATAGACCATTTCAAAATAATTCATTCGAAGGCATATAATATTTCAAATACAAGCCATTCGAGGGTAATCTATTCTAAGACATACAAAATTTTAAATACAAGCCAGTCGATGGTAATCTATTTGAAGGCATATAATGTTTTAAACATTATCCATTCGAAGGTAATCCATTTGAAGGCATATAAATTTTAAACACAAGTCATTCGAAGGTAATCTATTCGAAGGCATATAAAATTACTTAGGAAAAAAGGTGGTAGATTGATAAGATGGACACCTCGTGAAAATCTCCCCGAGCCACCAGGGTACGAAAGAGTATCCCCTTAATTATTTACATTAAACAAGGGTAAAGTAAATATTTACAAGTCTTTACTCAAAGTAAATTCTTAGATACTCCAAATTTCATGAGTGTCTTAATAGAATGCCTTATTGATCCACTAATCGGTATATCCCACACTTGACTCTTTCCACAATGGTTTATGGGCCTTCCCAATTCAGAGCCAATTTTCCTAATATTTTGTATTTTGTATGTAAAAATATTTTCCTTAGAACTTTATCTCCAACCCCGAATTATCTTCTTCGTATCTTGGATGTGTATATGTTTCTTATTAATCCCTAATAGTGAACCATTTTAAATGAGCTTTAAGTCTTTTTTTTCTCAATAAAATCTAGTTGAGCCCTTACTGCAACCTCATTATCTTGTTCAGAATAATTTTGAACTATGATGAATGAAGAGTGGACTCTATTGAGGTTATTGCATCCATCATGTATACCAAAGCAAAATGTGAATTTTGTGTTGCAGTATGCGGAGTTGCTATGTAGGCCCATAATACTTCATGAAGATAGTTAGGCTATTTTCCTGCCACCCTTTCCAAATTCTTTTTAGACCTTTTAAAACAATTCAATTTACGACTTCTACTTTCCCGTTGGCTTGGGGGTGAAAACGTGAAGAGAAATAATGTGGGATTCCTCTTGAGACACAAAACACCTTTATCTCTTTGTTGTCAAACTTATGACAATTATCCGTTGTAATACCTCTGGTATTCCAAACTGACAACATATATTGCATAAAATAAATTTTATTACTGCCTTAGAAGTGGTTCCGGACAGAGGCGCGGCCTTTGCCTATTTTGTAAAATAATCAACTGCCAAAATAATAGTGCGACATCCTCCAGAGGTCATGGCTAGTGGCCCTACTAAATCAAGCCCCATCTGTCAAAATGCACTACTTCAGATATGTTTTCCATTGGAACAGCTGAAATGTGAATTGTGTTTCTAAACTTTTGATAGTGATCACATCTTTTAACCATTTATTTGGCATCCTTTGTAATGGAAGACTAGTAATATCCTGCTAGCAACACTATTCTAGTCAACGCTTTATAACTGCAATGGGCTAAACCTTCTCAATCATGCAATTCAGACAAAATGACTTGAAATTCTTCTGACCCAAGGCATCAGAGTAGTGTGTCTTGTTAAAGGATTTCATATACAAAACTTCTCCCATAACCAAAAACCCACGTCCTTTAAATTTTAATTTTTTAGCTAAACTTTTGTTTTGAGGAATGATACCCCTAGTAATGAAGGTTTGGATGTCATACCTCTAATCTGAGCTCGCAATAGTCCAAAGCTGACAATTTGGTTCTACAATTGTACCATCTCTTAGACCGGTCATTGTAATCGAATGACATTTTTGTATCAAGATCCATAGACAGGCTTCAACATACACAATGGTGGCCAAAGAATTTGCCATCGAATTTTCAGCCCTGGGTACATGCTCATACCTTATATTTTTTAAATATGTTGATACCTCTTTTAATACTTGGATATATTTAACTAATTGCTCATTTATTTTTTTAGAGAGGCCTTGAACCTGATGTATTAACAGTTGTGAGTCGCTTATCAATCAGACTGTTTTTGCCCCACATATTTGAGCAAGCGTTAAACCAGCGATGGCCGCTTCATACTCTGTTTTGTTATTCGATGCTTTGAAACTGAAAAAGAATATCCTGGTACATAGAAACCCTAAAAGAAGAAACGAAACATATTACAACCCACATCTCATCATATTAGATCCCTCATTTATTCGAACCACACATTATTTCTCTAGTGAATTGTTATGGTGTTCCAAGTACGACCGATTTGAATGTAATTCTGCCACAAAGTATGCTACTACTTGCCCCTTAATTGTTGTTCAATAAGAGAAATCAATATCGAAATTGCCTAACTCAATTGACCAATTTGTCAACCGACCTGATTGAATTTTAGGATAATAACCTCAAGGTTGGAGAAAGTTTCTTTTAGATTGGACAAATGATATTCTTCTTTAGTACTTTTAACCATCATATCATCCATGTATACTTTTATATTTCTACCAATTTGTTTGGAAAATATCTTATTCACCAAATGTTGATAAGTGACTTCATCATTCTTCAAACCAAATGACATTACCTTGTAGCAATGCAGCCCTGGTCAGTGATGAATGTAGTATGATACTGATCCTTCAGATAAATTTAGATATGGTTATATCCCAGCAAAAGCATACATGAAAGATAATAAGTTGTTACCGGATGTGAAGTCCGCCAATTGATCTATCTGAGGCATCAGAAATGGGTCTTTTAAGACAAGCCATATTAATATCAGTAAATTCAATGCAAATTCGCCATTGGCCATTTTTATTTTTTACCGTCATCGGGTTTACTATCCATAAAGAGTATTGTGATTCCCTAATATGACCTATTTTGGTTAATCTGTCTACTTTTTTACAAATCAATTCGGATTTTTCTGTAGAAAATGCCCTTATCTTTGAATCACACGGCCTGCATAACTTGTGATAAATTATATTGGCTGGCATGCTTGTTACATCTTCACTACACCAGACAAAGACATGTTGATATTTAAACAGGAAGATCAATAATTCTTCTTTCAGTTTTATCGATAACTTCAACCCAATTTTAGCTTTCTTCCAATTAGCTAAACTATGAATTTATACTTCTTCAATAGGAATAACCGCACTAGAATTCTCTCTTGGATGATCTACATGATTATAATTCAAAGTGGACTCTAGTAATTGCTATTCTAGCTTGGCCGGTAGATGGTTAAGAGTTTTTGGACCACGTGTTGTGACATAACATTCGTTAGCTATTTTTTGACTGCTTCGAACTACAACGACCTGACTTCTAATAACATATTTTAAACATTGGTGAATGGGAGATATAACAACATGCATCTTTGAAATCCAAGACCTGCCAAAAATAACGTTATAAGAAGTTAGAAAATTTACCACCACAAATAATATTCTGACTGTTTTCTTGAAAGGTCCTTTGCCAAGGATTGCCTCGCCTTCGAATTCTATAATTACATTTGTAGAATTTCTTGTGAACCCTACAATAGTTTGGTTTGAAGGTTGAATCAATTAGAGGTTCCTCATTTGTTTGTAGGTAGATATAAATAATATATTGGTCGAGCTACCGGTATCGATAAGGATACTTCAGATATATGTACCTTCGATAGACGCACATATTACCACAACATCTCAATGTGTCCCGCAATGTCTCTCAGATCATCTTCATCAAAAACTATGAACGATGATGGGACTTAAGATAATTGAGTCGACATATTTACTTACAATTGAACATCCAAAGCATTCACGTGACTCTTTCTAGAATACTTCGAAGGTGCGGTTATTGTATCCCCTTCAAATACTGTTAAGGATTCGAAAAATTGACATAAACAGGCTACCTTTCCATTTCTTCCACTCACCATATTTATACGACCTTGGTCAGGATCCGGATCTAGATATTATGAATCTGCATCAAACGGTTTATCAATATGTTCTGTGATTATCATGGCATGTTCTTATTTAGAAACTTCTGTAGCTGGCTTCGAACATTTGATATGGTTGCTTATTCTTTGCTATTGTTAAACCTTAGCTTATTCGAACTTTGGACTATGTTCTTACCTTGTGATTTTACAAAGGTTGTTAATTTCCAATTCTCGGTTAACAACTGAATCTCTTGTTTCAAAACTATACAATATTTAGTGTCTTGCCTTGTATCCTCATGATATTTATAAAAGCAAGTATTTCAGTTTTCTCTTGGCGTTTGGATAGGTAAAGGTCTTCGAAATTGTACATCACTTTTGGACCTATCATAGATTGTTGCCATGTTTTCAATTAACTCCGTAAAATAACTAGGCTGAACCCATTGATTTCCTCGTGACATAAACTATTGAGATTGTTTTGATCTGGATCGACTAAAACCTTGAACATATTCTTGAGAATGAATTTTGGATGAATAATGAGACTGGCCGCTAGCTTGTTGTTGTAACGTAATTGTAAGTTGTTTACTCTGTTGAGGTTGTCTTAATAGTTTAGTTTCTTCTGTTGTAATTTGTTTACCAACCTGATTCAATAATCCACCTCAATTTTATGTCTTTTTCCTAGGAAACTATGGCCACTTGTTCATAACAATCAGCCAACTTGTTCTTAGTGTTTACAAACCGACTAATATATTCCTTTAAACTTTCTAATGCCAATTGTGACAATGAATTAGTGTGTCACAGTTTTTCCTTCACTATTTGCTTCCCACAAAATTCCTTCAGAACGACATCCAAAACATGTCGAAATTCTTAATCGACCCTTTTGGAAGCCTATTGTACAATTTTAAGGTGCTGTCTTTGAGATTTTGAGAGAACGTTCGACATAAAACCTTATCATCGTCATGAAAACTCATCATAAAATTCTTAAATTGCCTAAAGTTATTGTTTAAATTCATACTTTCATCTACTTCTCTATTTTGGAGACCACTATGCGTCTAGGGAGGTGTTCAGATAAAATCTTTACTGAGAGTGGCGATTATCTCCAGTTACGTCCCTCACTAAATTGATAGATCTCGCCATAATCAGCAAATAGGCTCGATTCGGATCGGACATCAAATAGGTCACTCAACAGCTGGTCTATACTATGATCCGCTGATCTCTTAATTTTCCCCCGATAATTGGCTTTCCTATCTTTTCAGAGCTTTTTCCAGAAGTATGCCGATCTTTCAACTTCTTACCCCGATTAGAAATTTTATTACATCGACGCTTATCATAATATTTATATTTCTATTTCCTGATAGAAATCGCTAGTTGACGAGGACGAAGATATATATGTTGAGGAAGATGAACTTTTACTAGACTCCGAATAGCTAGAGTTATTTTCAACATAATGAGGCTCTTTTCTAGAATTTTGATTGTTTTTAGGTGAATTATCCATCAAAGGTTGTTTGGATAAATGGAAGGACTATCTCATGGCACCATCAAATTCCTTTCAGGTTTTCTATGTATTTTCATTACTTAAATTTCTTGTCGTAGTTCAGCAAGCTCATCTCGTAACTGGGTTCTTTCCTCGTGTTCTTCATTTTCAGATGAGTATCTACCGTGTCTTTTGCTGACTTGGCCTTCTTCCCTCGCTGGGGGCAGATCGACTTGCATTTCACTACCCATCACCTGATTGAGTTTGAAAGTCATCTAAAGCTTTAAATTTTAGCTATCCGGGTGCCCTTGCTCCTAATGTGACCGTCAATTTGATATAGTAAAAAATATGTTTAAAGGATAAATATGGTAAGATGAAAAAATGATAAAGGGTATTTCAGGTAGTTGGTCAAAAGTATTTATTGTTTTAGTATCCAATAGTGAGATAATTCAGTTGGTTTGGATTATTAGTGTAATAAATTATATCCCTCATCATTAATGAGGTTTTGTAAGGTACTTATAATAGGCATTAAGGTCATGGGTCGGGAATAAAAACCTATTTGGGTCATGGGCCGAATCCATGTTTAGGAAATTAATGTTCTATGATAGTAGGTACACTGCTTAGTCACATTGAAATAAAGTAACTTTACTTTTTAGTCTGAAATGTCCTTCGAATGACTAGAGTGGCTCAATTCTGTACATGGATGATCAAAATGAAAGTTTGTAAGGATGTCAAAAATCCAAATACTTTACCAATATATATTTAATTACAGTCAAATTATTTAAATATAACCATTATAAATATAAAGTAGGCATATGAAAAGATTATGAGTATCATGGGTAACTAGGGACACTAGTATATTGCCTTATTTTATATTGATATTTATGGATCAAGCTTAGAGAAATGAAATATGTATAATACTCTATTGAGAATAATAATATGAGGTTTGTAGTTTCATTTATAAATCCATAAATACATGTTTGAAGTTGTTTATATATTTTAGGAATTGAAAATAAAAATCCACATCAATATTCTTCTATATATAAATAAGTTCATAGAAGTTCATGTGTTTGGATGCATCGCACACTCTTATATATCCATATTTCAGATGAATAATAAGTGATACTTACTGTTAAATCAAGAAAATTTGCAACTTTAATAACAAATCTCATTAGCTTTCATATGCAAAGATAACATAATATCATGTAATTGTTCTTATTTGTGGAAATTGATTGTCCACATTTTTGACTTAGCATTAAAATGTATTAAGCTTTTGGTCCTAAATACCTATAATTACTATAATAGCCAAACGCGTATTGGTTATAAGTTGATAAACACTATTAGGACTTATTTTATTATCCTACTCTAATACTGGATTTTTATGATTGGGAATTCAAAATAAGATTTGATATGTTTACATGATTTAGATTTAGATTCACTCATTAAGATAAAATATTATTAAAGATTTAATATTATATATCTATATTAGTCTGAAGCGTGATTAAAGATTCATATCCGGATTTTGAAAGAAATAAAACTTAAAATTGTAGATAAAGTTTATTCATTTTTTTATTTAGAAGTGTTAACTATTTACGATAAAGGGTTAGATTTTCGCGATGGTTGTGACTTGCATTAGTATAATTAATTAACTATTGCATCATTATAGTGCCACTACATGTCAAATATGGGTCATAATATGTAAATAATGGGCTATATTGTGCCAGTACTAGGGCAAAATGTGTCATTTCACGGTTAAACAAGTCGTAGCAAAACCATTAAGTGTTGCAACAAATATATTATATTTTTTAAGAATTATATATTGTTTAAATTTCATGTTATGTTGTTCCATATCTATGTCGCATGTTTATTGTGATGTGTGTAATTATATGTTTTGATATTTTAGATAAACCATATGTATGTGTATTTTAGGTTTCTTGCTAACGATGATGTGAATGTTTGGCCATCGAGATGTGTGAGTAACGTCCTATAACTATTTATAATTAAATATTTGGATATATGATGTGATGTTTTGCATAATCGTTCATTATTTGTTTCATGTTTGAAGTTTGTATGATTTTTTTGTTAGATATATGAGCAATAAAAAAGATGTTATAGCCTTTAATATACTAATGTAAGTCAATCTGTTTTAAAGATATAAGATCCCAACATTTGCTTCTGATGTTCATGCAATGGTGAGATGTGATACAATTCTTTGATTTTGCGGAATATTTTTGTTTTATGTGGATAATATATAAACACTTCATATGCTCTTTTCTGGAACTGTAGGACAAACTAGTCATGTCACATAAATGTCTTATATTTATGTAAGCCTTATTATAAAATAATTTGAACGTTCATATTATGAACAAAAGTTGTATTCATAGACCAACTCATATGAAGACTATGCACGTATTTGTCCAATTGTGAGAAAATGTTGCATGATGAGGACGATGTGCTGAATGATTTGAGTAAAGTATACCATAATATAATCAAACATACCATATGAAGTTTTTGTTATCTTTAAATTTGATCATGGACCAACGTTGTTTTCCTTAAAAATTGATATATATATATATATATATATATATATATATATATTATGTAACAAGGACCAATCGAGTGTAACTCTAAGGGAGTCCGAACCAATGGAAGGAAACAGACGAGACCGGGGGGGATGAGACCTGCAAATAAAGCAAAAATATAAATAAATTAATTAAATCAAAAGCAGTTACATAGGCCAGCCAATCCTGGTGTCATGGAATCTAAACCGAAGATCAGAGAAGATTCAGTGAGAAACCAAAGAGGTATTGGCCGGAGGGGAACAAAAAATCATTCAGTTCCTCTCCTTCTAGACGTGATAAATTACTACGCCAAAGCAAAAGCGCCAAATGTGACGGTTTCAAGAGTGAGACCAATTTGAGGCCTTAGAGACCCAAGACTGCCAACATGAAGCTGGAAAAGTGAAACATAGTTTTGAACTAGCAAAAGTCCAAATACTCTGAGTGAAACTACAATCAAAGAGGAGATGAACAATAGTTTCAGAAGCAAACTTGCATAAGACACAATCAAGTGGGGTATTGAAACCCCAACTAAGAAGTTTATCTCTGGTAGAAAGTTTGCCCAGGATAACGAGCCATAAGATAAATACGTGACGAGGAATATTATATTTATTTCATACTAACCCAGCCCACCCCACAACAGGGTCAGGCGTAGGAATATTGTTACAGGTATTCTTGATTGTGAAGTTGTTGCAGCCAACCTTCGCAATAAAAAAATGAACATCATAGGAGTTGATGTTAGGATGGGGCAATGTGAAGATGAGGTTGTTAATATTCAGAAGATTAGAACAACTTCTAGCTCTAGCCAATCTGATGTTTGGAGGCAAATTCCAATGACCATCGAGAATGATATCTGATACGTTGAGGTTTTTCCCGAGCCGATAATCCTTGATGATATTGGTATCATATTACGATGCAAGATAGGTAAAGAGGAATCATGGGTCATACCAGAAGAAAGTACTTGAACCATTGCCAATAGCAACCATGTACAAATTACTAGCCAACGGGCGAAGATGAAGAATTTTCCTCCAAATCCAAGAAGGGGAGGAACCAATAAAAAAGATCCCACAAATTATTATTTTTTATTTTTTCTATTTTTATCTAATCACTCCAGATAGAGTGATTGCTATTACTAATAATAGACTAGAGATGCTTAACGACAGCCGTCTGATTCCAGAGTTTTAAAACTAAGATCATAAGGCCGCCCTTTTGTGGGAGAGGTAATATTAGACCAGACCACTTTGGCCCCATGAATTTTCAGAGCGGAACCCAACCAAAGGAAACGACGAAGGTCCTGAGTCAACTCTTTAATGATCCTGGAGGGGAGGATGAAGATGGAGAACCAGTAAAATTGACCAGCAAATAACACAGATTTGATAAGCTGAAGTCTACCATAGGAAATATGCTTGGAGGTCCAAGAATCAATCGTGGCGGTAATTTTATGAAAAAAATAACAACAATCTGAGTGGGTAAGACGACTAGTAAGAAAGGGGACTCCAGATATTTGACTAGGAGATAACCTTTCAAATAACCCATAATAGACATGAGCTCGGAGCAAAGAAGATTATTAATATATGACAGAAAGATATGACTTTTTGAGGGGTTTATTTTTAGAACGAATAGGGAGGAGAAATCATCCAGAGCCTCTTTGATGAAGAGAGGGGAGTTGACATCACCATGACAGAAAATCATAAGATCGTCTGTAAAACAGATATTTGTAATTTTGAGTATGTGACACTTCCAGTGGAGCCGAAAGGTTTTGTCATTACTCTTCTCTTTGAGGGTATTGGAAAGGACTTGCATAACAAGAATAAAGAGAAAAGGGAAAAGCGGGTCCCCTTGCCTAAAACCCTTTCTACCTTTGAAGTTATTTGTAAGGATCTTCATTAATATCGATGGAGTAAGAGGGGGATGAGATGCAATCGATAATCCAAGTGATCATCTTATCCAGGAAGTTCATCGCCACAAGAATGTCAAGGATAAGATACCATCGAACAATATCAAAAGCTTTCATAAGATCAATTTTAAGGGCTACACTGTTAACTCTAAAATTAGTATGATAGCCTCTTAAAAGTTCTTAGGAAATAAGGATGTTATCCGAGATGTTCCTACCATAGATGAAAGCTGATTGTGAATTATCAATCAGATAGGTGAATGAATCCTTAATTCTATTAGCTAAGATTTTAGAGATGGTCTTGTAAACAACATTACAAAGAGCAATAAGTCTAAAATCTGCAGCCATAGAAGGGAATCTTTTTTAGGAATGAGAGCAATAGAAGTTGAGTTCCAAGAGGTTTCGAGAATTCCGGTTTGGAAAAACTCTTGGACTCCATTACAGATATCCTGCCCAACAATATTCTAGGTGAATTTGAAGAAACTGGAATTAAAACCATCAGGACCTATTACTATCAATATTGAAAAGGGCAGACTTAATCTCCTCGTTAGTGATCTCATGAATCAATGAGGCTTTGTCAGTATCATTGACTTTAGAGGAAAGAAGAGAGGAAACGTTCTCCAACTCTGGATAACCAGCAGGATGCCTAGTACCAAGGGAGTTAAAGTAGCTCACAATGACCTTAGAAACACTAGCGTGAGTTGAAATAATAATACCCTTGTCATTATTGATAGAAATAATTTTGTTACGGAAAAGACAGGTTTTTATACTGTTGTGGAAAAATTTGGTATTTTTATCACCAAGCTTAATCCAGTTTTCTCTAGATTTTTGTTTGAGAAAGGATTCTTCAGCACGACTAAGAAAGATGAAAGTCGTAGAAGCCTCCACTTATTTGGTGACAAGGATAGGGTTGAGGGGGTCAAGGGCGAGATTATATTGAGTTTGAAAGATATTGTTTTGAGCATTAGAAACCCAACTAATGTCGCTAAACTCCTTATGATTTAGACAATCAAGCTCATGCTGAAGACGATTGGGTTTATCAGTGACAAAACTCATACTAGAGGAAGAGATAGGAAGATTCCAGCTTTTGGAAACAATATTTTTAAACCAGGGATGAGACTGCCACATGTTAAAGAATTTGAATGGTTTTTTACGTCTTTGACGGGGGAACCCAAGATTGAGGGTCACGGTGGTGTGATCAGAGGAATAGAGAAAACCAAAGTGATCGAATGACATTGGAAAGAGATCCTCCCAGTCAGGATTGACTAGAACACGATCGATTTTGGAAAGGATGGGATGAATAGGTTTTTTATTAATCCAAGAGAAGTGGAATCCAGTGAATCGGAGATCACTGAGCTCACTGAGCTCATTGAGGTAGAAACAATTATTGAAGTCATCAATTGCTGAGGACCAGTTCTCAGAGGAGCCTAGTCGCTCCTGCCAATGACGAATGACATTGAAATCCCCCAGAGAGACCAAAGAGATGCCCTGATCTTGCTTGGAAATGGTTATTAAATCATTTCAAAGATGAGTATGATCCAAATCAACATTAAATGCATAAATGGCAGTGAATCTGAATGTGGCATTGAAATTATGGCACTTGGCCATGCAATGAATGTATTGAGAGGATTGGGAAAACTAAGAAATATTGATAACACTAAGGTTGCAAATAATCCAAATTTCACCAAGAGGATGAGAGGATGATTGTTAATAACATGCCAAAAGGGAACCATATACCTAATAATAGACTCGACATTAAAAAGTTGGACTTTTGTTTCAACTAAAATTTACAATGAGATACTACTACATATTTTTGCCTAACATGATCATTAAGAGAGACTTATCAGATCATAAAAGAAATTATTATATTAAAACAATAATCAGATCATAAAAGAAATAAAGAGAGATTGTATGAAAGAAATAAGTAACTAAAGTAATTCTAAACTTTTATTAAGATAGAGGGGCCCACTCTTAATTCACTCAAACGAACTTCAAGGGTTAAGAAACCCGAGAAACCAATCATCCCAAAACATATGCTTATAGATTTTAGAAGAACCCATATGTCAATATTAAATAAGCAAGTACTTTCATATTTAACTATAAATACCAAACAAAGATATATGAATTCTTTGTTTGGTTAGAAAGAAGCAAAACCCAATTTGTGCAAATATCATGTCCGATATATGGAACCGAACTCTTACCATTCACTGCCTGATACGACTAATACCGCAATTTGGATCCGGTATTCACTTTCTCACCGAAAACAGTTGTTCTATCCCCGATTAACACCTCACCAAGGTAAGACCAGCAAAGGTCATGCGTCCCGAGTCGCGCCGGAACAAGATGAACCTATCGAAGGTGGGACCATACTATCAAACAAGAAAAAAACGGAAGAAGGAATATACTGCACAAAAACCTTACAGATTGATAGAATCAAGAACGAAAAATGACTTACGTGAGCCCGACATTTTTTTTTTATAATAGACATTGTGATGGTGTTGGAAATGTCGAAAAATAACAATACTAGCAATAATTTATAGTCTAAATTTTAAAATTTAAGATTTCAAAAACTTTAAATAGTTTACTATTATTTAATTTAGTGTCCTCAGAGCCAAAATGGAAAGAATAAAACTTCGGGTTATTTACTTATATATTTTTTATAACATATACTAAATTAAGATAATATATTCTTTGATATTTAATTATATTAAAAATTGAGCTACTATTATAGATATAAAATCAAATTTTATTACCTCTCGCGGAAAAGAAGAGAGAATAAGCTATATAATGGTATCAACCTTTTTTTTTGCTTTTTATTTAAATATCTAAAAGTTTGCATATTTTAAATCATAATTTATAAAGTATATCCAAAAATATTATTAATTTTCATTTTTCTAGATGAAAAAAAACTAAATTTATAAATTATATTTTTAGTATTTTTTTAGACCAGTTGATCTTTCGTTTGCAATTCACATTTACCCATATTTACAATTGGCACTTAGCTTATACTCTTATTTTGCATTTCATACTTTTTTAACCTTTGTTTTATAATTCATATTTACCCATGTCCGTAATCCATACTTACCCCTTTTTTTCTACTCTTAATTTAAATTTCACACTTCGTCTAATTCTGGTTTCGTAATTCACACTAACCATTGGTTCCAAATTCACACTTAACAATTTTTTTAATACTTAATTTTCATTTCACACGTCCTCTAATTTTTGTTTCGCAATTTATATTTACCTTTAATTCGCAATTCAAGCTTAATAATAATAATATTTATTGGAAATTGTACCAAAGGTACCTACTCAACTATTCAATTGTCACTTACCACCCAAGGTTTGATCAATTGTTACTTAATACCCAACTCAACTACCTAATTGTGACATAGTACCTAACTTTATTTTAATACCCTAACTACCCTCACCATTCATGAACAGCCACGTAACCAAAATTTCTCTTTCATTCTCTTTCATTCTCTTTCCTACTTTTCTTTTAATTTTATTTTTAAAAGATCTGTATCTTTCGAACCGGAGTTCGAAAAAAATAAATGAAAGTACCATCACTTTTGTTTTTTAAAAATGAACAAAACTAGATCCATTGATGATATTTTTTGATTTTTTTTTAAAATAAAATTTCACCAGTTGCAAGCAATTTGCATCTTGAGAATTGTACCAGTTTTTTTTTCATACTAGTTTTTTTTTTAATCGTTCAGAAATCCTAAGAGTTGCAAGCAATTCGCATCTTATCATGAGAATCGTTCAAAAATTTGCAAGCAATTCGCATCTTATCATGAGAATCGTTCAGAAATTGCAAGCAATTCGCATCTTATCATGAGAATCGTTCAGATATTGCAAGCATTTCACATCTTATCATGAGAATCGTTCAGAAATTGCAAGCAATTCACATCCTGAGAATTTGCAAGCAATTCGCATCCTGAGAATTTGCAAGCAATTCGCATCCTGAGAATTGTACCAGTTTTTTTTTAATCATTCAGAAATCCTGAGAGTTGCAAGCAATTCGCATCTTATCATGAGAATCGTTCAGAAATTGCAAGCAATTCACATCTTATCATGAGAATCGTTCAGAAATTGCAAGCAATTCGCATCTTATCATGAGAATCGTTCAGAATTTGCAAGCAATTCGCATCCTGAGAATTGTACCAGTTTTTTTTTTTAATCGTTCAGAAATCCTGAGAGTTGCAAGCAATTCACATCTTATCATGAGAATCGTTCAGAAATTTGCAAGCAATTCGCATCTTATCATGAGAATCGTTCAGAAATTGCAAGCAATTCGCATCTTATCATGAGAATCGTTCAGAAATTTGCAAGCAATTCGCATCTTATCATGAGAATCGTTCAGAAAATGCAAGCAATTCGCATCCTGAGAATTTGCAAGCAATTCGCATCCTGAGAATTGTACCAGTTCATACCAGTTTTTTTTTACCAGCGCGCGCCTATATTTGGTCGGGGGTATTTTTGTCCAAATTTCAGTTCGAGGTACCAAGTGACACTATCCAAAAAGCGGGTACCGCCGGGTAATAACATAGTTGAGAAGGTATTTACTAGTACTTTTCAATAATAATAATAATAATAAGATTTAACCTTTGATTCCTAATTCACATTTAGGTGAAAATAATAGTAATTCAAATTTAATCATTCATTCACAATTCTTAACCATTTATTAGCATTTCAATATTTCAAATTGCAAATTAAGACTTATAATATAATAAAATATAAAAGATAAATAAGAATATACTAGGATAATCTAGTATAACTAATATTGAATATTAAATAATGATTATATTTAAATATTTAGTAATAATAATCTCAATAAAAATTAATTTAATTTTTTAATATTTTATATTATATATATACATACTACCCAAGTTATCGTGTTTAGATTTCTCTACTTATAAATATGTAAAAACTAATAAAAATAGTAAAATACAAGAAAGATGGTTTTAAAGAGTCTAATTTTAAAGAAAATTCAAAAAATAAACTAAAGATGTGTGCTTTTGAACAAAATTCTTATAACGAAATTATCGAAAAATAAAGAATTTGTATATCATTAGAGACAGTTACCAAAAAAAGTTATCTTACTTAAATTAAAACTATTAATAACCACCAAAGTTTTTAAATTTATATTAAAAACACCTGCAACATAAAATCTACCAATAATATTAATGCTATTAAAGTCCAAATATTAAGAACAATCATTTTATTCCTCAACTCGTGAGCCATTTCTCTAAAATTGAACAATCACCTAAGAACTGTTTGTGTCTAGTTTTTATGACTTGTATGTCTTTTTACGTAACAAAAAATACAATTAATAACATAGAACTTTTTATGTGGACGTTTAAAGGTTTTTAATGTTTTTCTTTTTCTTTTTATGCAACCGATTTGAACGTATTTATGCACCCAAATTACAGTAAGTTTTCAAATCTAGTTTATATTATTTTTTTCAAAAATGAAATACTTTTTTTACACCCAAATTGAACTT
Source organism: Limnanthes douglasii subsp. nivea (assembly GCA_036936605.1). Taxonomy (NCBI): domain Eukaryota; kingdom Viridiplantae; phylum Streptophyta; class Magnoliopsida; order Brassicales; family Limnanthaceae; genus Limnanthes; species Limnanthes douglasii. The sequence continues at coordinate 147,501,906 of JAUPFV010000001.1, read as the reverse complement.
ATTTACACACCAAACTTGGAGTCAGTTTACATACCAACTTTCTAAAAAAAATTCAAACATCAAAAAGTATTTACGTATAAAAAAAGAACCAAAGAGAGCGGCTCAAACTTTATTATTATTTAGAAAAATATATCTAATAGGTACAAAAGCCTATGTATATCTAAATAGCGACACCAATAGTATATAAGAGAATAACAATATGAGACATAAACATAATATAAAAAAAAACTATATATGCTAATATCCTCTCTCGAACTCATGATGTCTTAGTGAGAAACATCAAGAGTTTGTCAAGAAAAAAACTATGTGGGTCTTTGTGAAGAATTCTGCAAGTTGTGTTCAATCTTTAAATGATCTTCATATGACCTTCTTCAAACTGATTTCAAACAATCTTCATATGTTATCTTCTTTATATCTTTCAAACAATTTACTTTTCACATCTTCTTTATGCATCTTATTTTTAACATTTCTTCGACCATATCTCTAATCCCAATCTAAAAACTAAAAGAGCAAATCTCAGATCTTCACTTTGAAATTCCAGATTTCTAATTTTCAATTTCAAATTACAATTCAAATCTCAAATCTCCAAATTCTAAATGTCAAACGAAATCCAAATTTCAAACAGAATCTAAACACCAAATACGCAAACGAAATCCAAACTACAAACGACAATCTAAACAAACGTTAGACAGAATCCAAACGTCAAGCAAAATCTAAATATTAAAATGAAATCTAAATGACAAACATTGATCTAAGCAAACTCCAAACAAAACCCAAATATCAAACAAAATATAAATACTAAAACAAAATAGAAATAACAGACGTCGATCTAAGTAAACGTTAGAAAAAATCAAAACAGCAAACACAATCTACACACTAAAACAAAATCCAAACAATAAACATTTAAGTCGAAATTACAATCGGAATCCAAATAAAATACCATAATCGCATCGAAATCCCAATCAATTGTAAATTAAAAACCATAATAAAATTAAATCGATATCCAAACGTAAATCCAAATCGAGTCCAAATTCAAACTCAGATTAATATCAATTAATTTGTGTGTAAAATCAAACCTATTTTACTAACAAAAACAATGCATTATTCCTGATAGGGTCAGAAATCTTTGACGGCAACGACCAGAAAGTGGGTGAGATTTATCTTATGAAACATTTTAGACTCAAAATAAATATTATGCTGACTAAGCTATGTGCTTACTGACTAAGCTGTGTGCCAAACATATATTTGATCATAAAATATACAAAATGAATAAGGATTCATAGGATTGGAAGCTCATAAGTTTGACCCACATTTGTGACCCAACCCGGTTCGCTAATGGATCAGAAATTATCCTAAAAATACTCAAAAGAATAGCAATTAAGAGGGTTATAACATTTTATCTCTACTCGTTAAGTACAAGGACCGCAATTATCTCTTTATTCTCTAGCCAAAATTAAATACTTTATCTAAATACTTACCTAAAATACCCTCCGATCAGATTGTGTGAGCGGAAGGTACCCGAATAGTAGTATTAAGTTACTAATTTGCAAATTTATCCTTTGGAATTATTTGCGACATAGATCCCGATATACCAATATATCTATGGCTGTCAAAAAAATCCGAAAAATCTGATATCCGACCAAAATATTCGATATCGACTCAGAAGAAAATGGATAATATCCGTATGCGAAAGAAAACAAATAATATTCATATCCAAATCTGTATCCGAAAATAGCGGATATGGATATAGCTATATTCGTATTCAAAATATCTGATATCCGAAATTATATATAATTTTTAATTTAAGCATATATTTTAGGTATCCCACATTGTAAAACCAAAACAAATTACCAACAAAGTTGGCCATAAATATGGAGAGTTGCTTCTCCAAATATTGTATCTTATCTCACATCTAAAGTTGGAAAAAGAGTTGCTAGCAAGTTGTTTATAAAACACATTGTGACTTTTCTAAACAAGTATATTTTTTAGTTTCATCCCACATCTAAAATGTGAAAAATGATTGCTACAAAGCTGTCTATAACAGACATGGTGGCTTTTCTAAATAAGTATATTTTTCTTAGCCTTAATCCACAACTAAAATAGAAATATAAATTTATATTAAGGTGCATATAAAAGACATGGGCTAACCAACGAATTGTGGCCAATACTGCAATTAGTTAAAAAATTAGTTGAAATTCAGATATACGGATTCAAATATCATCAGTATCCGAATAATATTCGTCGGATACGGATTCAGATATTCAGATTCAAATTCTGTTTCAGGCTAAAAAACGGAATAAATTTTTTTATCTTTCTCTTCGAGCATTGATTACTATTATAAAAAAAAGAAAAACTGGCTAAAAACAATTTAAAAAACATCGAAGTTCAAGTAAGCAAGATTCATCTAGCAATAAAAATAACCAAAAGGGTAAAGGGAAACATAATGATTATTAAGGAAAAGTGAAAGGTCAGTAGATCACAGTATAGATCACAAGTTGAGTGATTCATTCATTGTGCAATCTGAACCTATAATATTTGTCACTCATAATGAAGATCATATGTTTAGCCAAAGGCACGATTGGAGACAATCAACGTTTTGATAGTTCGAAGAAGGAAAAATATAATGAGAGTTAGGATCTTAATAATCATCTCGAGTAATTTTAAAAAATTATGATAAGTTTTAATGATGATGACAAACTGTTATGTAGAGCTTTATCTCGGGTAGTGCCTTAAAGTGGTATAACAGATTGCCACATGGATCAAACAAGAATTTCGACATGTTTTGGATGGCATTCCGAATGCAGTTTGTGGGAAGTAAAGAACTCAAATAAAACGGTGATACGATAATTCATTGTGGGCAATATCCGAATGAATCATTAAAATATTACATCAACCGTTTTATAAACACTAAAGATGGATTGGAAACCTATTTTTAGCAAGTGGTTATAGCTTTTATGGAAAGTTTTATTAGTTGGAGAGTTGGCTAATTCAGTGACTCGAAAGAAAGAAATAACTTGGGGTGAACTGTTGAACTAGGTCGGAAAGTAGATTACTGTGAAGGAAATCAAAAGATTGAGGCAACCTCATCAATATAGGCTTTCTCTTACAGCCTTTATCCCACAAATTAGCAACCAGTCGCAAGCCACAGTCAAAACCCATTGGAGGGACTCACGACAAGATTCTCATCGGCCCATACAAAGCCAATCTAATCAGGATCAACATTTCAGGCCAAAGAAGGAATCAATGGGTTAAGCCTGATTATTATGTAAAACTAATTGAAAATATAGCCATTATTCAATGAAAGGGAAAATATTTTTGTACAATTCTGAAGGTCAGCATCTATCCAAACTCCAAGAAAAAATCGAAATACATAGTTCTGTAAGTACCATAATGATGTAGGGCATGAAACTAAAGATTATAATTCCCTAAAACAAGAGATACAAGCATTGGTCGAAAACAGGAAATTGACCACTTTTGTGAAGTCACAAGAGGGTAACAAAAAAGCGAGCGCTAGAGCACAACCTAATACAAGTGGGGTCCAAGTTGCACTGCCAATGTCCGAATGCACGATACAAAAGATTCCAAACAAGAAAGTGAAATAATAATTATTGAACAATTTTATGTGGATTCGTAATATATGGATCCATATCCAGATATGAGTCGAATAAACTTGGTAATAGAAAATACTACAAAGGTTTCCAAACTATGTTGTTTATTCGAATCAGTAACCCTTTTTAGGGGAATATAATGACAACACCTTCAAGTTGCTATATGAAAAGACATGTGGTTAGTATGACCATACAATTGGAAGAGAAAATATATACACACCTCTATCAAAACCTTGCTCCTTTCATAGTGTTTGACAAAGACGACTTAAGAGGAGTCGCAAGCCCACACGAGGATCTTGTGGTAATATGGAATCTATCGAGGGTACATAGATCCAACATGGGTAGCTCAACCAATATCTTATTCCTATCTACTTATAAACAGATGAAGAACCCATCAATTATTCAACGGCCAAATAGGACTATAGTGGGGTTTACATGCAACTTTGATGATGTCATTGGAGAATCCGAAGGAGAAATACTGTGAGGAAAATGACCATTTAGGAAAATGGTGAGGGTTTTGTTTGTGGTAGTAGATTATCCAACCCCTTACAATGAAATTTTTGACAGATCGTGGTTGTCAAGAATGCTTGAGGTCGCGTCAACAGTTCACTAATTCTTGAAATATACGGTTAGAAGACAAATATAAGTGGTTTGGAGCAAAAGTGGCTAAGGAATTTTATGTCAGCACACTTGCTCCAAATTCATTGAAAACCATGGTAACTAAAAAATGAATAGCATTTATTAGAGTTGTCTTTAGATCCGAACAAGATAGATGATCAGAGATAGACTTTTAATATTGTTATCCCAATAGAAGATGTCGTAGTGCACATTGTAATAGATGGGAAAATGTTAGAATTTGAGCCAAATTGCAACCAGATTTGAAGGAAATATTATTATATTTTTAGGCAAAAATTTACATGTGTTTGCTTGGTGCAATGAACATGTAACTGGTGTACCAGTAAATGTCAATTTGCCAAAAACTATAAATGAAATCTGAAGCCATAGTTCAAGAAGTAGATAGTTTGATTAAGGTAGGGAAAATTCAAAAATCTTGGTATCCAATTTGGACGGTAAATCTGGTGCTCGTTAAAAAAAAGAATGGAAAATGATAGATGTGCATTGATTTTATAGATCTCAACATGACGTGTTTCAATGATCTTTTTTTATGTTACTCGAATAGAGTAGTTGGTGGATTCTACTTTGGGAAATAAATTGTTATCCATTATGGATGCTTTTGGGTATAGTCAGATACAAATGGATTTGAACTATCAGGATAATACTATGTTTATCACTGATAGAAGACTGCACTATTACTAGGTTATGCCTTTTGGGTTAAAGAATATTAGGGTCATTTACTAGTAATTGATCAATAAAGCATTTTCCAGTCAGATGAGAAGAAATGTGGAAGTTTATATTGATGACATGATGGTAAAAAACCCAAAGGATTAGAATCATTTACTTGACCTCTATGAAACTTTCTCTAACATGGACGCCATAGATTTAAAACTGAATCTTGAAAAGTTTATGTTTGGTGTACAGTCTAGGAAATTCATGAGCTACATCATCAATAAGAAATGGATCCAGGTAGACCCAAATCAATCGAATGTATTATTAACCATGGACCCTCCGCAAACTACTAAAGAAGTTCAAGTATTGTCTCGGAGGTTAGTGGCTTTGAATAAGTTTATTTCAAGATCATCAAATATATATGCTCAGATATTCCAAGTATTGAGAAATTCCAAAGACTTCAATTGGTCCCCAAATTGTAATAAGGCGTTCTTTAAAATCAAATGACATTTATCTTTGCCAACAACTCTATTCAAACCCGTCATTGGAAAGAGACTCTATATGTATCTAGCAATATCGGATTATGTTGTAAGTGCAGTGTTAGTTCGGGAAGTTGACAACTATCCTCGCCCTGTTTACTACATTAGTAAAAGTTTGACAACTATTGAGAAAAGACACCTCAAGTTGGAAAAGTTAGCTTAACCTTGGTAATAGCGGCCAGAAAAATGAGGCCTTATTTTCAAGCGCATTCCATCACAATTCGAACTTATTTCCCATTTAAAAATGTATTGGAGAAGCCATATATATCAGGTGGAATGACTAATTGGTTTGTGGAGTTAGGGGATTATGATATTGAATTTTCTCATCGTACGAAAATCAAAGCTCAAGATATAGATGACTTCTTAGTTCAGTTCCATCCGGAGATGCAATATGAGGAATCTTCGATTCATAAGCATATATAAAATGGGTAATACAGATAAATGGTGAATCTAGTATGATAGGGTGTGGGGATGGAATTTGTTTACTTTCCCCCTTCGGGGATTCAATGTACCAAGCTATAAGTTTTGGTTTTAAGGCATCAAACAATGAAGCAGTATACAAAGTAGCCATGACATGGTTAAGGTTAGCTTATATATGTGGTGCCAAAATAATCCGGTTGTTAAGTGATTCGCAACTAATCATACATCAAACAATAAGTCAATCTGATACCAAGAAATAGCAATTAGTAAAGTACTTATGAGTGTTAAAATAAATTTATTCTTGTTTTAAATATATGAAATACGAACATGTACTAAGGCCAAAAAATTCGATGGCTGATTTCCTGACCACTATTGCATATTCGTAAGCTTACCCTTGGATTCTAGTTCAAGAGTGTCCTTCTATAATAACAACTTTTGGAATGGAAGTTGATGTTGAAGAAAGTTTATAGATATCAGCCATAGTTAGTTGGGATTAGAGAAATGGTATCCAAGAATTTATAACTAAAGGGATCATACCTGAAGACAAAAGTTTAGCCAAAAAGTTAAAGTTTAAAGAACCTAGTTTTTTGGTTTTGAGAGGAATCCTTTATAAAAAGATATTTTAGTAAGAATTTATTATGTTGCCTCAGATCTAATGAGTCCTAAGCAGGGTTTTCTAAGATACACGTTAGGGAAGGATCGACTTATTATTAGTAGGGTATTATTAGCCATCTATTATGGCATATTCTAAGGAGTTGGTTAGAAGATGTAATCCTTGTAAAAGGTATATAAATGCAATACACAGGCCAACACTTCCCATGAAGTCAGTATATGAAGCGGTATCTTTTGATAGATGAGGACTTGACTTGGTCGGACCCCTTCCGATGGCTTTTGGGGGTGCCGAACTATTACTTTGGCAACTGACTATTTTCGAAATGGGTGAAAGTTGCACCCCTCTCTGGAACAACTTCTAAAGCAGTAATTAAATTTATCATCTCCAATATTTGTTGTAGATTTGGGATTCTTAGACATATTACCACAAATAATGCCCCCAATTCGACAACATAGATATTTAGGTGTTTTGTGCATTAAGCGAAAATTAATCATTGTTTCTCTTCGTCTTTTTATCCCCAAATCAATGAATAAATAGAGGTGGAAAATAGAAATATTTTGATGGGTCTTAAAAATAACTTAGAAGGAAAAACCGATAAATGACCTAAATATCTGCAAGAAGTTACGGGGCTTATCGAACTACTTCACATACTTCCACTCGAATCTTATTTTGCCTTGGTTTGTTGGATGGATGCAATCTCTCCAATAAAAGCTCATCTTTCTTATTTAGGGTTTAAAATTATTCAGAAGAGGAAAATGAAGCTGCAATAAGAGTTCAGTTGAATTTGATTGAAAAAAGTACAATAAAAGCCTATTTAAGAAATGTACACTACTAGTGCTTATTGAGGTGTATGTATGCGTCTAAAGTACTGAAAAAATATTTCCAAATGGGGGATAAAGTTTTGAGTAAAGTATTTATGCGCACTAGAAAAACAAAGTTTGAAAATTTGGCTCTAAACTGAGAAGGGCCATAAATTGTGTGTGAGAAGATTAATAGAGGACATATCGGATAGTTGACCATGAAGACAATCCTTTAAGACACCCGTTGAATTTCGAACACCTAAGGTTACATCTTAAGTAAACTTATGTTGTAAATATTTACTTTGTTTATGTTTAATATAAATATTTGAGGGTATACTCTTCTTACCTTAGTGGCGTAGATAGGTTTTAATGGTGTCTAAATCATTATTAATATATCGTTTTTGCCTTTAAAAATGTGTTTCTAATTATGTTAAGTTTTTATTGTATTCGAATGGATTACCTTTGAATGACTTATGTGGATTAATATTCTATTACTTTCGAATGGATTACCTTTAAATAGCTCGGGGGGGGGGGTTGAGTTTCTATTGCCTTCGAATGGCTCAGGTGGATCAAGTTTTTATTGCATTCGAATGGATTACCTTCGAATGGCTCAGGTCGATCAAGTTTTTATTGCCTTCGAATGGCTCGTGGGGATCAATTTTTATTGCATTCGAATGGATTACCTTCGAATGGCTTAGTTGAATCAATTTTTTATTGCCTTCGAATATATTACCTTCAAATGGCTCAAGTACAAGTTTTTACTGCCTTCAAATGAATCATATCTTAACATCAATTATATTCATATAAATTAATATTTAGATGTGAAGATAAGAATATATGAAGAGATGAAATAAGTTGATAAACTGGTAGATAATATAAAGTACATTGGGTGATCCAATGACTTTGTAAAATATGAGGAGAAAATTACAAAATGTATTGGCTATGCCAATGACCAAAAGTATCTAATTTGAAATTGAGATAACAAAATGTATTGCACACATCAAACGCATTCATAAAAACAAATACATCAAAATGTATTGGACTTAGGGCTCGTTCCCATCAGGTTTTCCTCTTTATTTCTCTTCTGAGCTCCCACCATCAGAGCCCTCTTCATCAAAACCGTTGTCGGATGAATCGTTAGAAATACAAAGCTGATCAGCTAAAAGTATGTCATTAGGTAGTAGATTCACTGGCATATGTCCTCACAATTCCCCAAGGGACAACTTAGGGAATATCTTGTGAAATAGCAACACCATATCCGATATGATTGAGTCATCCCTCCATTGTAAAACATCTATCACTGTTGCGGAATATGCATTAGCATCGACTATATCTTGAGGAGAGTTAGCCTTGAGAGAGGTAATCTCATCATATTGCTTCTTGGTAAGAGCCTCGTGGTTTTTCTTTTTATCCGACAAACGCTCAATGGTAGCTTTATCATTAGTTTGTTGATTCTTCGATGAGGTAATCTCCTGAAGTAGATGACTGTAAACTTTTATAATCAACTTGCAATTTGTCATGATCGAATTTTGCCTAGACTAGCTCATCTTTAACATATTTCACTCTCTATTTAGATTTTTAACCTTGTTCTTCTCTTCCTCAATGAAATTATTTAAATTCTGGTTTTCATCCCGAACATAAGTGATGTCTTCAATATGAGACATTACTTGTCTCTCTAATTCGACTATTGGCCTCACATAGACTGTAACTCAATACCCTAATACGTCATTCTCCTTTGACAACTCAAAGGGAACCCCATCGAATACCATAACAATTGTGGCGCTTATAGACTTAGGAAAGTCATTCTCAAAGGCTTTAAAGTAGAAAGCCCCCATATGTCTAATTGGATCCCCATCCTAAACAATTTTCCTTTTGGTTGGGGAAGTAATGGATAAGGGGGTGGGATACTGTGGTCAGAGATAAAACAACAACTGAGATTTTTAAAGGGGGAGATCTGAACGAAGTATTATCTTCAAACTTGTCAAAGTCTTTTTTGTCTTTTTTATTACTACCCTATTTACCCATCTTGTATCTTTTTTTATTCTTGTGAACAGAAGATTATGAAGGCATCTTACCATTCTAAATAGTGGCAGTAACAACATCCAACAAGGCAACATCAATTTCGTATGGCTACCCCTCATTTCCTTTTTCAAAAATGAACTGTGACGAGTCCTTTTTTCCCTTATTGTTCTTATTCTGATGGCTGGAAGCTCTATTATTGGCTCACATAAATAATTTGCCATTGGCTTGGGCACAACATGACCAAACTGAAATACCTCACTATCTCAGGGTCCAAGGGAAACTGACGGCCTTAGTTGAGTATATCGTTGTAAATAATTACCTCCCTAGCATCACAATCCATCAGAGTCTCTCCGGGTTGGGGTAGCCTGACTCTAACTGAATCAAGAAATCATTATTGGCTCGAATTCTCTCTAATTCGGATTCTTAGAAGTAAACATAAGAAATCTTATACAAGTCTTGAGGTACTTAACATTAAACTTAGTAAAGTTAGGTTTGACACACCCTCCAAGAGATAAAGAAAGATGCATGGTTTCCGCTTCTGAGGCTTTGCCTTGGTTATCGCCACCTTCTGATACCTTTGGATTATGCTTCTATGATGGCCTAAGAGTTTTCCAGTCTGACCAGATGTCTCGAGAGAGGAATCTTCACTACTGTTCTTCATGTTTTCTTCTATAACATGTGGCCTAGACTCTGAAGGCCTAGTAGACTGAGCACCAAGGTTTTCTTCCTCAGGTTGAGAAGACTCAGCTATAAAAGTAGTAGGATTTTCTCCCATATTTATATTTGATGGGAGCTCGGTTATGATATCAATAACGCTTTCTTCTCTGCTCAAAATTTATGATGAGGGATTACTAACATGTGTGGGTTTATTCTCCCAAATACATTTGAGATAAGCTAAGGGGGCTAGATAATAGGGTCTTAAATCTTTGAGGGCAACAAGTATGAAGTGAGTCAGATTTATCTTAGGAGGTATTTTAGACTCCAAATAAAGATTATGTTGACTAAGTTACGTGCCTACTGACTAAGCTGTGTACCAACCATATGTTTGATAATAAAAGATGTAAAATGAATAACGGTTCGTGCGCATAAGGGCTCATAAGTTTGACCAACATTTGTGACCCAACCCGGTTGACCCATGGATCCGAAATTATCCTATAAATATTCAAAAGAATAAAATAGAAGAAGGTTGTAACATTCTCTTTCTACTCATTAAATACAAGTACCTCAATTATCTCTCTACCCTCAAACCAAAATTAAATACTTTATCTAAACACTTACCTAAAATACGATTCGATTAGATTGTGTCTTCATCAGTTCCAACAACACTTTCTCTCAAACCGTAATACCAAATCACAATCCAACTTATGAAGTTGAAGGATTAGATCTCCCGAGCATGCTCTGGTATCATGTTGGTAACAAGTTCATGATGTAATTGGGTCTATCAGTGGCAGCCATAGTGAACCGTGTTGACAAAAATGGTGTTAATAATCGTTACATTATATTTATTAAATGAGTTTAAAGGTCAATTGAACATGTTGTGTTTGTGACATGATAATAGCCAATGTTAAGAAGAAAAACCTAATCGTATTAAAAATGTTTTGCTTGCTGTAATTTGTAGGCAGCATAAGCCATAGTAAAACGTCGGACAAAATACAAACGTCAAACAAAATCTAAACACTAAAACGAAATCCAAATGATGATACACATTCTTTTGCATTAATGGTGTATTATTGCACCATTTATACAAGTAGTATATACCGATGGTCCATTGCACTGATGAAGCTGTATCAAACCATCAGTGTTGATGCATCATCGGTGCAATGTTAGTGCACCAATGATGCTACATGCGTTGTAGCGATGGTGGTCGAAATATGCACGACCAAAAGTCCCGCTAAAAAGAACATACTAAAAGAAAGTCCCGTTTAAAAGTACCTGCCAAAATAAAGTCCCACTTAAATGTACATGCCAAATTGTAGTCTAACATCCACATCTCTATATAAAGTTCATGACTAACATGACTATGACTATACAACTTCATTATCTACTTATAAATTTGTTTGATACGAAATGAAGTGTGCTTGAAAACTCTTATCTACTCAAATATGTCAGATGTGTGAAGTTAACTAGGTTTGATGAGACTACTCAAGAGTTTTTCGATGAAGTGTTATATACAATGTACTTCATGTACGAGGGAAAACCAATGTTGTCCCCACCCAGTTGTGAAGAAGTAGCTACAAGGTACATTTATATTACAAACGTACCAATGTATTGTGTGTTCGACCTTTCATATGCAATTATGAATGAAGATTTTAACTCGTTCGATTCAAAAGTGATTGATTATTTGACCAATTATATGATATGTTTTGTGAAGGAGCAAATCGAATGATACGAGTTTGAATAAATTTTAAATGTTATATTACTTTAAATTATCCTTATTTTGTTTTAGTGTATTTACAAATTGTTAATGCATTAACATAATGAGAATACATTAAACAAATAAATTTGCATTATATATTCAATAAAAAAAACATAAATTGACTACACAAATCAAGTACAACAAATGAGTATCCTATTACATAAATTCATCTAAATCAATTTCTTTTGGGTATGAGATGATAGACTTACGACCTTCAAGATCTTCATGTATTTTGCAACAATTAAATAATGTTAATTCCCAAGTTGCTGCATCATCGCTATGCAAAATGTTCATGTATGATGTAAACAATCAATGACAATGACAAACTATATACACAAATAAAAAAAATTAGGACGCCGATGGCTAATTAGTATAATAAAAAAATCAAAGTAAGATGAGTACTTACATTGACAAATTAGTTATTTATTAACAAAACTGAATCTGATTTCTACCATTTTATACAACGGAGTGGGTGCACTTTAAAGTGGTAGAAAAAGTGTAACTGCAATTCATCAATCCTGACTGTGATACAATGCACGATACATTAAATATTTGTTGTGATTGTTATCCCCGTTTATGGAATTGTCATCCAATAAGATATACCACATGGTACTCCATAATAGTGTATACTTTCAATGACCTTCAAATACTATTCTTTACCATTGTATATCTTGCTATAAACGTCAAAATTATCCATAAATTCGTCATAAAGGTCATTTCTAATCACCCCACCCCTCTTATGGTCCAGAAAACCCATATGATATTGAATGATACCCATAATGACCATCGGGTCTAACGTTGTTTATAACAGTTAGAAAAGGTCTGAATTGAGATAAAAATCGTTATAACTAGAATTATAGATCATTAAATATTTATTTCGAACCGATATTGGAGTTTGGTGTGCTATTATTAGATAACAACACCATCGAAAGAGTTTGATAATACGGTAGGTTTATTAGCCTCAATGGTATGATTATTAGGACTACATTTACGGACGGTCTCCTTGGGAGTTTTAAAAGGGTTTGGCACTTAAGATTCAATGGGTTTTTTTTCCAACAACATCCACATGTTCCCAATGCGATATGATGCGTCAATAGCAAATTTTTATTTTGCATATGGACAACCATGATATTTATTTTTCTTTAATGGTTCCAAAAGGGTCAATGTTTATTGATAAACAACTTCAAACCATATCTTGTAAATATGTTTTACGCGTCTTTCATCATTGGTTAACATAACATCAGTTACAAATTTATCCATTTTTCTTTCAAAAGATCCATCATGGTTAGGTTTTTATATATCATTATATATAACATCTTCCAATGATCGTGAAAAGTTTATAAAGGTGCAAGTGTACCATTATATAGCCACTCACAAATCTTGTGCCAACACGGTCTACCGTGCGTTGTAATTATCGTGCAAATGCAAATTTCATTTGTTATATCAATTTCAACTAGCATCCCAATGTAATCAAATTTATCATAATCTTGAGCATTTTTCTAATTCAATAAGAAATAGTTCTAAAACAGTGCTAAATATATTACTTTTTATTTGGTCGGATACCTTGTCTCTAACTTTATGTTGTGCTATATAACTATTATTTTCAAATGATGATTTAATCGCACAATGGTGCAGTTCAACTATGAATGCACCATGCCTCAAAGTAACTTGAAGTTAGGTTTGCTCATACTTATATAATGCTTATGGTTAAAATGGGTGCTCTGCACCCGATTAGTTGTGACATGTTCCAAATGCATGTACTTGTTAGTTTTTCGAACCACAAATTCACGAGTGTCTGGGTTAAGCCAAGACGTTTTGGTGTATTTGATTGATTGAGGATAATTTTTGTAATCATATTGCATCTCAATCCTAGTGTGATAAAAAACAATTTTTAACGTCGAGTACACTACCTTTTTCCATGCAGACATAAACAAAGAATGATCACTTTTCTTATTAAATTACTTTTTTGTATTTGCTAGGATATTTTGGTTAACGTGCCATCGATACAACATGTACGTTGTTTTCAGGAAAATTAGTTTTAGAGCATTCATCAATGTCAAGTATCTATCCATCAAAATCACAGACAGTTCTTTAATACCGTGAGATATAATCAACGATTTAAAACAATCTAATACCCATTTGAAATTGTTTAATTTCTATCTAGACGTAAACGCAAAAGCAACGTAGTAAGTCAAACTAGTAAATGTTACACCTATGATCTCAAACAATGATATCCTATACCTTATTGTCTTGTAAGTGTTATCCATTATTAACACTATTGGAAATGTCCGTAACAAATTTAGACTGGATGAGAAAAAATAATATCAGTAATAATACAACCTTCATTTTCGCTATATTTATTCCATTCAAAATAATTATTTCTTTTAAGCTCTCCTAACAAGTATTACAACTGTGATCGACCGACTTTCTCTAACATCCGGGTTTTTATCCTAGCGTTGTATATAGTACGCATTGATTAAACATTATATTCGTTCAACTTTTTAACTCTGTTAAAAAATTTCTCTAGAGAAGGTACCCATGGAGGTTTAATGCTCTACAAATTCTAACTTTTATTTATTCGAACGTCCTGCATATGAATGACCATCTAAGTATTCAGAATTTGGATGGTTGTGAATGTAGAATATAATTCTTTAACAATTATTGATCCAGAGTTACCATGGTGCTTTTAAGTTCGAAGCGATAACCATGTTTTTTTTTTGTTTCCGTCAACTTTATTTTAAAATATTTTTGGGTACCGCCCGAATATACCTTCGTGATCTCTCACATTTAAAAAATATTTGAGGATTATCTTATCGCGACGTTTTATGTTGATAACCAAACCGTTTTGTGTACCGGTCTTCTTAACCCACTTGACCATCCGTCTTACGTATAATATTCAGTTGTGAAACAAACATAAGTGTAGTCATACCTGAAATCTGCGGCATATCCATCCGTAGCATATGCGACTTGTGATACCAAATTTCAAAAACAAATGAAAGTAAGTAAACAAAAATTATTAAGAATGTTCAAAATAATAGTTTGAACTACTGGTTCACTTGTCAGGATAGGTTGTTTTGTGGTCGCGCACCACCAGTTATAGTCCATTGAATCGGCTGTGCGCAAGTGTCCATTTTTTTTTATATATATGAAAAAACTCACCTTCTCTTCTGAATATAGCTTTTCCATGAAAATCTCGGGTCACGGTTGGTTCATATTTTAGGTTATGTTTCTTTAAAAATGCGATTTTTAATTTTTTTAAAAAACAAATTGATGTTAAAGAACATCTTCAAATTTTAGAAAATAAGCTATAAATTAATTTAACCAGAATTATTTTTTTTAAAAATTGTTTAAAATGGAATTAACAAATTAGTTACTATTTGATTTTGGATGGAAAAGGATATGCTTTGTGATTTTATTTTTCTTTTTCATAACAATTTCCTAAATAAATCCAAACTTGCAGATATAAAGCTGATTTTTGGGTGGGAACGATATTTGGGTGAATTTAGGTCGAGCTATTTAAATTTTGAAAGGGCACTTCGGATCTCCCCTGAATCTTTTTGAGTTTTGTTGGTCTTCTTCAATATTCTCATCGGCGAAATATATTTTCAAGAAACCCCAAAGCAAAGTCCCTGAGGTTTTGATTGACAATAGTAATTAGTTCGAGGGAGCCGAAGAAAAATGGCCTTCACGCCGTTCTCGACGAAAGGTCCCGATGCGCAATTGAAGACAGTTGTCTTTGGTGCTCCTTCTTCTCCTTTTCCATCTCCCAGGTTTCTCTCAATTTCTTACTCTTCTTCACGTCGACTTTTCAGTATCTCGTGCAAATTCTGGGTCCAAACCAAGGTTTTAGTTGTTTTTGATACATTGTTGGAAAAGAACACGTGGGTTCGATAAGGACTTGTTATAGTTACATTCATAGTACAGTACTGCACTTGAATCTCTGAATTGAAGATGTAAATATCTCTCCTTTTAATTACTTGAGTCTCCTAGATGTGAAGTTTCCAAATTTTGTTATATTATGAGAGAATTAGGTGATTGGAGTCACCTGTTGTTTGTTAATCTGTTTAAGAGAACCAAGTTCTATTTCCGGCTATCACAGGGCTCCGGAAACTCAACCTCCTTTGGCCTTTCAAAACTCCGCATCCTCTGTGAGGCCTCAACAATCTGCTGGAGTTCAGTGGTGAGTATCTGCTTATACTCCTTTTGAATACTTACTTCGCATGGATGTTATATCTTTTGAAATCAGTTTCACATAAATGCAAGTATTTATGTACATAGTTTTCACCAATTTAAATTAGATACTTGGTAGAAACCATACGCCTTTATCATTGACTGTATTACAGTAGATTGGATATCATTTATTTATAACTGGATGGAGGGTTCTTCTTTATTCATACTTGTCACATGGAGCTCTAAAGAAACCCAATTCTCACCTTTAAGCATTTCCCTCTTGTATTACTTCTCTGAGTTTGGAATTGGATTCTCCTTTCCTTATCTTATTGCAAATTTATGGACGTGCTTTGATCTTAGGGGTCCTCAACATTCAGGGAGAGTTCCATCGCAACCTTTGGCTTTTCAGAATTCAAGGCCTTCTATGAGACCTTCTGAATCTTTTGGAGTCCAAAGGTGACGATCTGTGTAGTTTGGATTTCTTTCTTATTTATCCTATAATTTTAACTGCAAATGGCACTCCAGTTATCTAGGCTGCGATTCCTAACTCATTACACTATTCATGCATCAAAGCTTGCATGAGGTCTACAATACTTGAATTGACAGAAGGGCTATCCACCTTTACACACTGCTATATTGTGCATATATCTTACTTCCATTTTTGTACTTTGGGAAGGAGATCTTAAACTTATGAAGATTGTTTTGATCGTAGAAGACCTGAACTTGCAGAGAGAATCTCATCATCACCTGGTTCGGGATTCCAGAATTCCGGACCCTCTATTAGACCTTACCAAGCTGCTGCTGTTCAAAGGTGAGGATACACTTGCACCACTTACTGTTTTTTATTATATTTTTTCTTTCTGGAATGAATGGTTTGTATGTATCTCCTGGGGCTGCACCCCCAACTAAATGGTGATGCCATGCATAATTATTCATAGCGAACTAAAAAGAGTTTGAAGGGGCCTCCTAGACGTCCGCCTACAAAGGGAAAGTACATCACCTTTCCGAATTTGAATAGTAAGTTTCATTACAAGGATTAGTAGTGTTAAGGCGGTCTGAGGCGGTTCAAACTGTTAAGTTGGGTCAAACATCAAAAAATAACGTTCAACCTTTTTTCTTTCTAGTTTATGATTTTTTTTCTTTCTTCTTCCAATTATGTTATTTAGTTAGTTATGTGATTATGATATATGAATAGAGATGAAATTATATTCAAATATATACTTGTATATCGTTTGAATATTTACCAATAATATTTAGACATATATTACACTATCTGAAAGATCGCTTACGTTGCGACCACCACGCCGTATAATAGGTATTAGGTACCAAAGGGATTCGGACTCTCCTCATGTTTTAGTACCTTGATTATTCATATGTAAGCTAAAGGCACCTGCTTTTGGCAGACACGAAGCTCGAAGTGCCTGATATGCCCATCACAGCAATTTGGGTATTAGCCCCCCTCTGGGGCTATTAAGAACTATGCTTCCACTTCTGCTATCCACTTCTGCTATGAAATCAAGTAGATCTGCTAGCATTCAAAGGTTGGAGTCTTGAAAATAGTAAAGATGCAGCATTGTTTCATTTTTATTATCATTTATAGAAAATATAAATTCTATGGAAGTTATATGTGAGTTGGATTGACTCTTTATGCTGAGATTTGTTAGGGCGACCATCCTTAGCCTTGACCCTACAGCGCTGTACATTACAAATTTATTATTCCCTTTTTGCGTGGTTTTAAGAAATTCATTGAATTTATTACACTAAAAGGACACACAAGATTTCACCGAGGCTGCAGTCATCTGCTTAAAATATAGGATTTATTCTACTGAAGGACCTAGTTTATGTCAGAATCAGATGCAGCCTTAGTTGTGGTTGTACAATTTATGTGTTTTGCAAGTACTTGAGTTGAGTATCATCCTACCATTTATTTTTTGTTTTGTTTGGCTTTTTGCCTTTTGATCTATTCTTGCTTTGGTTAGATAAATTATTTTGCTTGTAACATAATGTTAGCAGGCCTATCCAGCCATCTCCTAGGTGGGGCGTCAGACAAGAATCTCATGAAGCTCAAAGTCAGCCCAGGCCGAATTCATCTGTTGCATCATTTGTTGTTTCACGAAATTCAGGAAATACTGTTACTGCCAAGCTTGCCCGAGGTCAAGAACCCAGAAGAACTATGTTATCTCATTCATCGCCTGTAGGTGAAGATGTTTTAAGGAATTCACATCAAACAGTTTCGCAGGGGTAAATATCGTCTATCTGATATGGGTGGCTTAATATCATTACATTATAATTTCCTTATGATTAAACTGTTAAGGTGTTGGGATAAGTACCTTAGTCAACGGTGGATTCCTTCACGATACGTTTTCCCTCTGAGATATTTGACCTATATTTGGACAGTTCATATGGTTTCACTTAGTTATATTAGGCATTAAACACTCCCTTTCTGGAAACTTAGATTCATAGGATGAATAGAAGCAGCCAACTAGATCGTCTCTAGGCCTTGTTGACGCGAGTGGACGGAGTGGTTGTGCATTTTGCATTCTCGATGCATCTTATAGATTATTATATCATTTATCATCCGATTTAAAGTCTGTCTGCAATTACCGGTGAACATGTGAAATATAGTACACGTGAGTTGCAATTTTATACAAATTGGTGAGCAAATTACAATTTAGAGGGTTCTCATAGGAGGGTAATAAGATGAATTAACCTTTGCTTTTTGTTTATGAAAACAAAGCAGTAAGGCTGTATTGTGAGAAGCATACTTGGGGTTGATCTATTGTGGCTGTGATGTGTTATAGTCAGTGGACTACCACTTTTATGCGTTTCTTAACTAATATATTTTGTAGTTTTACTTTATTCTGCTTTACGGGTGAGGTCAGGGGACCCAATTCCTAAAAAAGCTCCACCTGTTACCTAAATACACTTCATTTCTTGGTAAAAAATTGTGCTATTTCTTATTCTATATAAGATCATATTCATTGTAATGGAGAGTTGGTACGTTCTATTGTCATATTGGTTAAATTCGACTCACTCCGCATTTCTTTTATCAATTGTTACAGCTATGCAAATTTTTTTGGTGATCAGAGTTCGTATATTCCTCCAAGAAAGCGATCTCCGCAATCAGCTTTTGGAAACAGTTCTATAGAGGATTCTGGTCCCCTCAGTGAAATTGAATGGTACCTGTCTTGAATTGCCTTTTCAGTTGCATATCAGTCTGTAAATGTTCTCTTCCCATTTTAATATGTAAAAAAATAATGTTTTTTGTTTACAGGCCACATTTATCTTCTGATACTAGTCGTGTCAAGTTGGCTAGAAACTATCCAGAATTGAATCATCAAGAAGAGTCTTCAGTTCGGCCTTATTCTTATGAGACGCCTAACGTGCAAGATCTAAGAAAAACTGTATCCCCAACTAACACAACTTCTAGTGAAGCAGTTCAGGACAATCCAAACTTTGCTCAAAACAACTCGAGAAGGTAGCTCTGCAAAGCACTCACACCCGATGCATGAGATAGGAAAAAGTTTAGCTTAAATGTTGAGCATGAAAGCTTTTATAAAATTTGAACAACGCTCGATCTTCAAGTTTTCTTCGTTATAATAGTGCCATAAGACCTGTATCTATATAAGAATTAAGTCTTCGTATAATATGAAAACTATAATCATACTACAATAAGTAGAATAGGAAACTATAACCTATTACAAATAGAAAATATAATATAACTAGAAATATGATACATTAATTTATTCATTGTTGCAATCTTTGTATAACTCTTTTATTATATATTTCTCCAAAATTTATTCATTGAAGTCTGCTCTAGGGACACCTATATCTTATCCATAATTCTAATCTTATCATATCTCATAAAACCTTTATTATATATTTCTCCAAATTTTATTCGTTGAGGTCTGTTCTAAGGGTACCCATAATTAGTTAAGCCAGGTGGTATGCCTTTTTGAAGGACAACAGAGACATTGCGCGCCGAGAATGTCGAGTCTTTTCTTACTTTTTCTTTTGTTGAAAGGGTTCAAAGGTTTTCTTACAGAATTCAAGGGCTTTGAACTGATAGGATATTTGGTATCGAGTAACTTAGTAAACATACATCTCCTCCTACGATGTTATTATAAGCTTACAATGTACTTCGCTTGGCAGGCCTTTAGGAGCTCCTCCTATGGTGGGTTCTGGGTCAAACATTCTTCATAGTTCCACCAGCATATTGAATCCAAAAAGGGCAAGGTCTCCTCCTTTACTTTATACCAAGGAAGTTTTTCAAGGAAATACTGATGGTCTGGAACGGTAATTGGTTAAATTCATTGCGTCTACTCCCTGTCACGAGATAAATTCTTATAGATTGTGATCTTTCTGCATACTCTTTAGAGAAGAAGAAGCCAAGGCAAAACGACTATCTCGTTTCAAGGCTGAATTAGATTATACCTTGCCAGTACTTCCTGCTGATACTGCAGAGGATAAGATTTCTGCGGGCAAACTTCGGCAATCCTTGGAGGCAAGACAAAAGAATTCCGTGGAATATTCTATGGATGCACATTCATCAGCGGATAATGGAAGCTCTGACCCATCAACTGTTATAATTGGAAAATGTCCAGATATGTGTCCAGGTATATATTTTCACACAATCTAGGAGCAAGCTTGTGAGGAGACTGCTTCTGTAAAGAGTGCTCAACTTGTCTAGCTGGCTGGAAAACTTATTACTCTACCCTGATTTTGTTAGTAAAATTTGGATTTTCTTTTCAGTGTCTGAAAGGGATGAGCGAGAAAGAAAAGGGGATCTTGACCAGTATGAACGGTTGGATGGAGATAGAAATCAGACTAGCAAACACTTGGCCATTAAAAAGGTTTGGGATTTTGTCATTTGGTGTCAACATGTGGAGTAATTTTGTTTTGTTAATAATCAATTTATAAGTCACTCCTATGAAAGGATGGGTACTTCCATCACAGTATAGCCGGACTATTTTGTTTTGTTAATAATCAATTTATAAGTCACTCTTATAAAAAGTATGATGGATACTTTCATCACAGTATAGCCGGACAACGGAGCGAGAAGCAAATTTGATACGACCAATGGCAATCTTACAAAAGACGATGAACTATCTGCTCAGTTTGCTCGCACGACCTTATGAAGGCAGTTTTCTTGGCATGTACAACTTTTTATGGGATAGGATGAGGGCAATTCGAGTAGACTTGAGGATGCAGCACATTTTCAACCAGGAGGCTATTACCATGCTAGAGCAAATGGTTTGTGTTCATTTCATTTCTTTTCTTACTCTTCACTAATTTAGTATATGACTTTCTAGTTCCAGAAAATGTTTCTTTGCTTTGAGTGTGCATGTATATGTCAACCTTGGCCGGCCCCTCATATTTGCATGCCAAACAATCTGCATTTGGACCAAGTGTCCTCTCTGCCATGTCTTGAGTGCTAATAGGCTAACTCGAGCTGATATTTTCTGGTTCTCTCCAATTTTTTAGGAGTTTTAACTTTATCTATGTATCTGCATTGCTACTATTTTGTTCGACTTGGTTTTACTTTTGTATTTTTACCCGAGGCACATAATTTACTCTATAATCTCCTTTTCTATTAACACCTTTTTATTTTTTCTTATCTATCTCTCTTTTGCATGAATATATTTTATTTTAAACCAACTTTATTTCCATGTACTAATTTATTGAACTCTGGCTTTTCCCATTTATTTTGTAGTTTCATCTCCTAGTTGTTTTTGTACATATATCAGAAAAGCCAATCATAACTCATGTTTTGTTGCATCTGATCTACTGGTCGCGAGTCTCGGAGCACAGTTAGACTTACTTTGCACTTGGGAATTTTGATCCTTTGGTTACTAACTTACTTTGCATTTAGGAATTTAGATCCTCTGATTACTACTAAATTACAATGCTTATTTTGATCTTTTCCCCTTGTTGATTATTAATCTCAGATAAGGCTTCACATAGTTGCTATGCATGAATTATGTGAATACACGAAAGGGGAGGGGTTTTCTGAGGGGTTTGATGCACACCTGAATATCGAACAGATGAATAAGACTTCAGTAGAGCTGTTTCAAATGTATGATGATCACAGGAAAAAAGGATTAGATGTGCCATCTGAAAAAGAGTTCCGAGGTTATTATGCGCTTCTTAAACTCGACAAGCATCCGGGATACAAAGTAAGACGTTAATATTAAAAGTTGGGTGTACGCAAATTTCTTTTGATAATCTCGTTTAAAGATAAGTTGCTGGCATTAGGTTGAACCTGCAGAGCTCTCGCTTGACCTTGCAAAGATGACTCCTGAAATAAGACAAACTCCAGAAGTGCTTTTTGCTCGTGATGTTGCAAGGTTTCCCCCTCTTTCAGTTTTTGAGGACTTAGAGATAAAGTTGATCTAATATTTAATTTATCTCTACTTGCAGAGCTTGCAGAATGGGTAATTTTATTGCTTTTTTTCGACTCGCAAGGAAAGCAAGTTATCTTCAAGCATGCCTGATGCATGCTCATTTTGCAAAGGTATGGATGAATTGTTATTTATGTTACTTAGGCATGTTAGCTTTTCTCTTCTCAATAACAGAGAGCATAATATTGTGTCAATGTGCCTTTGATTGTTAAATAGGTAGTATTGGCATACTTATTTGTTAGTAACATAGTGAAACTATTGCCCGATTTTATAATCCCGGAAGCTCTGGTATGTGAAATGTAATGTTTTGAAGTGTTTATAATGATATAACTTTTACACCTAGCAAAATTTAATTACACCCTTGTTTATGGTTGTATAACTGCATGTGTTTATATAATTGAACTGACCATTCTATCTGTGTTTCTGGTTAAGAGTGTTAATATTATATATTAGGTCTTAGTCTTGTGGGTCATGATTTAATATTATAAAATTGTTCCATGAAGGTTATACCGAATGGTATTTTTGGTAGTCTCCTTCAGATATATACAATCTTCACCACTTCTAAGGCCTTATCCAGACAAGACTTCTTTCTTATGTATAACCTTGTTAGCGCAGATTAACAAATAGCATAAATATTGTATGCTGCTCCTATTGTGTCCCTTACTGTTCAGTCGTTTCTTTTACTGTTTTTATCCTAAAAACTTCGTATTAATTTTGTTTCATCAAATAGCTGATGTCATGTGACTGGAGAATTCCCACATATTTGTTGAAATCCTAGTATCCTATATTGAATGTAAATTAATTTAGAAGTTTGATTACCCCAACAAATTGCTTGTGCTCCGTAGGTTTTGAAATGTGGTTTATTCTATCTTTGCATCTTCTGAAATACATATATATCCTAATTGTTTGGCATGTTGACAGTTGCGAACTCAAGCACTTGCTTCTCTACACATGGGTCTACAAAATAACCAAGGTGTCCCTGTCGGCCATGTTACAAAGTGGCTTGGGATGGAGGTAGCTCCTTTATTTCCTTGAGTTGAGACATTATTTGTCTTCTTGCAATATGTTGGAAGTTTTCTAGCTGTCTTATACTTATTCTTTTTGTGACCGAGATCAGCAAAAGGACGTAGAATTGCTATTGGATTATCATGGCTTTTCAATTAAGGAGTTCGAAGAGCCATATATGGTGAAGGATGGACCGTTTCTCAATCTTGAGAAGGATTTTACTACCAAATGCTCACAACTTGTTCACCAGAAAAAGTCGAGAATGATAGTCGAGGATGTTTCACCTTCTCAAGCATCCGTGCCTATAAAACCAACAGAAAAAACTCAGCTGAGTACAATCCGTAAGCATGATACAGAAGTTCTCCCTTCTATTCCGAAGATGTCTTTCATTCCAGTTACTGGAGAAAGCCCTAATTCTAAAACTTCTCCTTCTCCAAAAAAAGCTGTCCAACTTCCATTGTTTTGTAAACCAACAGCTATTCAACAGAATCAAGATAGTCACCTGGTGGGACATGTGTCTATATCTCCTTGGAGTTTCTCCACTGGTCCCAGTCTCTCGCAGTCTGAAGTTCAGTCTACAGAGAAGTTAAAGAATGATTCTCTATTTAGTAGCTTACCCAAAGGAAACCTGTTTCTACATCCAGAAGCTAAGCCAGCACCAATTGTGCCTG
The DNA here is from genome assembly GCA_036936605.1 of Limnanthes douglasii subsp. nivea. Taxonomy (NCBI): domain Eukaryota; kingdom Viridiplantae; phylum Streptophyta; class Magnoliopsida; order Brassicales; family Limnanthaceae; genus Limnanthes; species Limnanthes douglasii. The sequence goes on along the minus strand of JAUPFV010000001.1, from coordinate 147,477,954 downwards.
CAATGTGTATGCAGCAGAATTCTCCAAAAGCTACACTGATGCCAACTGTGCCTGCCTTGCAAGTTAGTTCCCCAAGTGGTAAATATAAAAATGCTTTGGATATCTTGGTTCCCGAACCTATTGTCATTGATGACCCTGAAGATGAAGAACTCACTGATGTTCACCAAGAAGATAAAAATGAGAATGATGAAGTTCTGGGAAATCAAGATCAAGAAGTGGCAGTGGCAAAACTCAAGTTGATCATCAGGTACAGTAGCTTCTGGAACCTGATTTAATGTAAGATTAGATTTGAGGACTATCTTGTCTTACCTCTTTCGCATCCCTCGTGCTAGGCTATGGAGGCGGTGGTCGTCAAGGCAAAGACGATTCCGTGAACTGAGGCAGTTAGAAGCAAGTGCTGCACTGAATTCATTATCTTTAGGACCACCTATACGGCTGGAAAAACATGTAAGCTTTTTAATAGTTCCTTAATTTGTCTTTGAATTTATAGTACTTGCTCTTATATCTTTTGTTTAAAATTAAACAATGCAGGGTTTTCTTTTCCATTCATTATTTTAATTGTATATTAGAATAGTTATAAGGAGGGGTATTTGTCTCGACATACTAGCATAAGCGAAACACAAGAAATTATCTCCCTATGAAGATGTCTAACTCAATAATAGATTGATTGATAAGGTGAAGAAATTTCCCTAAGGTCATGTCTGAAGGACACCATTTATTGGACCAAGCTCTTTACTCTTCCTAGAACTATATTTGCACATATTTGAGCATGGAGGTATACCATGCGGGAGCCTTGGCTTATTGGGTTTGAGTGTTGGTATAGATGTGTCTTTGGTCCCTGTAGCTATGTATGTGCTTGACACTTCAAGTAGTTAAGATGACAAAATAGAGCCGATATGTTTTAGTCGGCTAGAATTCGTATCTTAGTTCTTGATGCTTATGAATGTTTGTAGACTTGTCACCTTTTCTCACTCTTTAGAAAAACAATAGTAATAAAAAAGTAGAATTCTTTCTGTAGAGCCATCTTTCTGTGGGAACTTCTCAAGGTGATGAGATTTTTCTCAATACCATAAAGATATGATAAGGCATGATAAGTTCAACTGTTGACGAATGTTCCGAGAGACTAACAAAAATTTCTGGTAAAATCACAGTGAATGCAGCTGGCATTCTCATTAACACTAATTGCATGGCGAAACCTATCTAAACATTACACAAAGTATAAGAAGTTAAAAGCAATCTTTTTTGGTGTTTGCAATCAGGAGCGTCTCTTGTGGCAGATAATGAAACTTATTTACTTTTCTCGTTCCATTTCTTTATGCTATTTACAATTTACTTCTAGCTTACATGATAGTAATGCTTCTCTATTAAATTAGCATTTATAAAGAGTAGCCACAGCTAGGCTCTCAAACTTGCTTGATATGTGCACACTAGTTTATTTTCATCACTTAACGCAAAAAATCAATTGAATTTTCTGAATTCTTGTTATCATTTAAAAGAACAAGGAATATTATGACTTTCCTGGTTCGCATATTAAGTGCCTGTTCTGGCACTGTTATTTTCTCTGTGCATTTTCTTTTGTTTAGAATGAAACCTCAAACGGTATGTTAATGTTTTCTTCCTTTTAGAAAATGCTGGTTAGCTAAGGCTGTTTCAGTTCTCTGTCTTAGAAAGTCCTTGTAGGCCTTTAGTTATCTCTAACCAAGAAGCTTGGTGGTAAATAATGTTTTTAATCTTGATGCTCAGTTTTAATTTGCTTGCTCTTTCTTTCCTCTGCAGCGATCCAGCACGCATGTTAGGTTTGACATTGATCATATCGTGAGGGAGCGACTTGAAAAACAGGAAAAATCATGGTCAAAGCTAAATGTTTCAGATGTGACAGGGGATATATTAAGCAGAAAGAACCCAGATGCGAAATGTCTGTGTTGGAAAATTGTTTTATGTTCACAAATGAACAGTATGGACGAAACAATTGCTGGGAGCCACCTTTCTCATATGCCTATTTCCCGGTGGTTATTGTCAAAGCTTTTACCTTCCAGGAATGAGGATATTTGTGATCCTAATCTGGTAGTTTCATCTTCTGGTGTATCAATATGGAAGAAGTGGATTGCGAGAGGATCTGGTTCTGATTCTCTCTGCTGTTTGTCAGTTGTTAAGGACGCAGAAACGAATAACATGCATCAGATGGTCGGTGCTGGTGCAGTTATATTCCTTGTCTCTGAAAGTATCTCGTGGGATCTCCAAAAGATTCAACTAAATAATCTAGTGATGTCAATCCCTTCTGGTTCCCACCTTCCTCTTCTAATCGCAAGTGGTTTACATGGTAGAGAAGATTCAGATCCCCTCTCTACTATACTAAAAGAGTTGGCCCTCTGTGACCTTGACAAGTCAAGAGTAGGTACCTTTTCAGTTGTTTCCCTTGTGGAGAATAATAGAGAGCTTGCAGGATTTTTCAGTGACAACCGATTAAAGGATGGGATACGCTGGCTAGCTAGCGAGTCACCCTCGCAGCCAGAACTTCATCGTGTGAAAATACGTGAACTTGTAATGACTCATTTGTGTTCTTCTATGAATGATCTTGAAACCATGGAGAAAGACCTTATAGCTCCAGACCATTGTATTGTAGCCTTCAATGAAGCGTTAAATCAATCACAACTTAATATCGCTGCTGCTGCTGAAGCAAATTTTATAGGGTGGCCATGCCCTGAGATTGAGCTGTTAGAAAATTCTTATGATGAGCTTCTGATGGTGAAAAGGTATCTCCCAAGTATAGGATGGAGCTGCGCGGAAAGAGTCGAACCACTAAAATATGCGACGAAGGACTGTCTGCTTCCTTCCTTCCCTGACGATTTATCGTGGTTGTCAAGAGGTTGTGGTACAGTGGCAGAGATCGAGAACCAGAGAGAACGTCTTGAAAGGTGCTTGATTGAATACCTAACTCAATCAAGCAAACTGATGGGTATTACCTCAGCAACAGAAGAAGTACAAGCAATACTGCAAAGAAGCACAGTGCTTGAACTCCGCAACTTGAGCTACTATATTGTCCCAAATTGGATTATGATATTTCGGAGGATTTTTATTTGGCAACTTATGAGTTTGTCATCATTGCCAGCTTATGTGTTGGAGTCTCATTTCGTAGAATCAGATATGGTGGATCTAAGTAAACTAAGGCTCGAAGATAGCTCTACAAACCTTCCATCTCTGAATGAGATAATAGAACTCGTTGGCTGTAGCTCGATCAAATATCAAAGGAATCCCCAAACTTCAATGGTCGTCGCAAACCATCAGGTGGAAAATGGGAATTATTCGTCAGAGCAAGTTAGCACAACTGATTTTGGATGCCCAGCTGATAAGTCAAGTAACAAAAAGGGTAAAAGCAAGGAGCCTGAAGTTGACAACTTCACCAAAATGTTGGAGCAGTGTAACTTGGTGCAAAACAATAATGCTGGGAAGCTCTCGATTTATTTCTGATCTGTACAAATAATGCTGTATTATGTTTTAATTTTTTCTTCAATTCCATAATTTTGTCAAACTTTGTCATCTTCTTATTGGTTGCTGGATAAAATTAAAATTTGTTATTTTGGTTCTATGTTCTTACAATACCAATAAAATACAATAAAATAATGTACACGAAGACAGAACCTACTTGGTCTCAAAACAAAAACAAACCTTTTATCTCTATTCAAATAAAATAAAGGGAATTGCTAAAAAATCAGCCAAAACTACTCCCGCGAAATCGCTTGTTTCTATTTTTCAATATTTACAAAATTGTCATTAGGCAAAAAGCCCAAAAGACCTTTGAAACTCTATTTAATTACAACCCATGCCATTGAGGACTTCTAACTACTCCTTGAAGTTGCAAACACAATTTCAAACACCAACTATAATCATCTTCTCCAAACTACCAAAAACCTCAAAACTCTAACCATATAAACCCATTTTTTAAAAACCTTCATAATATGACTAAAATTGAGTCGGAACCAGTTCCTTTACAGACCAACATGAACGCTGGGAAGATACATTACTTTTCACCTCTTTTTTTGAAAAAAAATGAGTTTTTTTCAAAAACCCGTTTTTGTGTGTTCTTCGTCATACGTTGGCGAAGAAAACACTACGCACGCCACATCTTGGTGTGACAACCCTTGTCTACGCCACGCATGTGGCGTGTAGACGCTCTGGTACGCCACTAAATGGCGTAGAAAAGAGCATACACGCCGTAAATCCATACAGATGGCGTATGGACGAAACAACCTGTTTTTAGCCATAACCTGGCGAAGAACGTGCCTCAACACAGTAACATAAAAAATTAACGAACTGAAAAAATATTATTCGAAACACTAGGGTAACGTGTGTTAATCGACGACTTCGTTTCTTTATGGATGGTGTAGTTGCTTTTTTTTTTTTTTTCTGGGTAAGGAGTCGAAAGTGAGAAAAAAGGGTGAGAGAAAGCATGGTTTCTGTGTTTCAAATTTATTCCACTGTGTCGAGAGAAAGCAATGGATTTTCTGTCGCCATAACCCATTGCTTTCTCTCAACACAGTCGCCATAACCCATAGCTTTCTCTCAACACAGCAGAATAAATTCGAAACACAGAAACCATGCTTCTTTGTGGGTTATGAGAGAAAGCCAGATGGGTGAGAGAGAAAGCAATGCATTTTCTGTTTTCACATTTTAGGTTTAATTAAATAAAATTATTAGTTAGTTTATACATTCTTAGTTTAAATTAATTTTAATATAGTTTTAATTTTGTTCTTAGTTTAGATTTTAAGTTACATGTTAGGATTTTGAAAATTGGTTAGAGTTTTCCAAAATTGGTGATTTTTTCTAGAGAGAAGGTAGAGAAAACACAATTTTTTTAGAGATTATGATAACTTTACGGAGTAATTTCTTCTATTTAAAGGATTTCGTGAAGGGTAAAATCGCCGAAAAAATTAACTTCGCGGAGTAATTTTTAAAATCGAAAATAAACGACTTCGCGGAGCAGTTTTGGCCCTTTTTTTTTAGTAATTTCATAAAATAAAACAGAATATCGTTATTTAAAGAGCAAATTATGAAATCATCCATTAAATAGTAGGGTATGCTTAAACCATTACCCTAAAATGACAAAGTGGTTTTAAATATTTTTGTAGTTTTTCTTTTTGACAATTTTGTTTTGGAAAATTCGAATCAATTCAGTGTTGTTAAACTTTTATTTTCATCTATATATATTTTAACAACTTTTCATTTATATAAAAAATTTAACATTTTTTTTTATGAAATTTCATTTTTTTGGTTGAAAAAGTAACTTCAATCTTTTTTCATAAAAAGCCTCAATCTCATATCCTAAAGATTTATTATTAAAAATAGAAGGTAAGAAATGAACTTAAAATTTTATATGAGATAATCTTTTTAATATATTAGACGTAAAGTTATGATTTTCGATTTTCTTTTTCACGAACAGTAGCCCACGCCACTTTGCAGCTATGTCGGATACGTCGACGGTATACGCACTTTGCACTAGCATCTGCACTACAATTTAGACACCAACGGAATAATAAAGCTCACATCGCGGGTGTGCTTTGGCCAGTACTTCTCGTTTCATACCTTCATAATATGTCATAATTTAATCGCCGACAAACCATAGTTGGTGCCGTTAGTGTTAGAGGACTACACATCCAGTTTAATGGTCCATCACCGCCCATGTAAGGGTAATAATTATTCTAGTTACTGGTGCACGGTCCACACCACTAGTGTGTAATTTATGTACCGCAGATGAGAAACTCTACCGCTAGTGTGGAATTTATACAATACCGAGCGTTCTTGCTTACCTACTCTACCGATGTAGATGTTCGTACCAACGGTTTGAAGTGTGAACCTATTTGTTCCTTATATTTTTATGATTTTGATGTTTTATTTTCCTATGCAGAATGAGGTTAAAGATTCTAGTTTAACGTAGAGAGGATTTCAAGGCTTGCACCATCGATTATACTGATTTGTTTACCACGAAAATCTAACTATACGCAACAATCGATTGATTGGGTTAAGGTTACTTCAAAGGACAACGAGTTCTTAGTTGCATTAAGACGTCGCAACAATGCCAAAAGCAGAAAAAATCATAGACTATTATTTGTATGCGAGAGATCAGGAACATACACGAAGTTGGTGAAACCAAAAGATTTTAAGAGGAAGTCTATCGGAACCAAGAGATGCAAATTCCCTTTCACATTTAAAGGAAATATGACGAATGATGATTTATGGTCCTTAAGAGATCGTATGCGGGATTCACAATTATGACACTACAAAATTTAATGAAGGATATTAGTAGTTGGGACAATTGTATAAAGAAGAGTTGAAATTTGTAATTAATTCTACAAAAATATGATCATGTGCTGGTGATATTCTTGGTGGTGTGAGAAAGTTGAACCCTAACAATTCGTCGTTCTTGCAAACTGTGTACAATGCTCATCTAAAATAACAGAAGATTGAGAAAGGCAGTCGCTAATAGTTTGACTTCGAATGACATAGATCTTGCGAAGGCGAAATCGATATCATAAGTGAAATTTTCTTCGCACGCCCGATTAGTTTAAATTTGTTACAAACATATCAAAATGCGATAATAATGGATAACACCTACAAAGTAATAAAGTACAAGATACCGTTGTATGAGGCTATTGGAGCCACGTGTACCGAAAATATTTTATATATCAGATTTACTTATATCCGAGGAAAACATTGGAAGCTAAAAATGGGTGTTAGAATGTTTACAATTATTGATAGTAACTCACTCCATTGAACCACCGTTCAGTGTTTTAACGGATAGAGACTTCGCATTAGTTAATGCGACTGAAGAAGTGTTCCCTAATGCAACTCACATGTTATGTTGATTGCATATTAACAAGAACTACTAAGAAAAGTGAAAAAGCATCAATAATAAACAAGTGTCTAATGAGTTTTTGAAAATATAGAGTAAAATGATGTTTCCGGATACATAACTCTCGTTCAATAATTATTGGTAAAAAATGCGCCGTGACTTCAAAGAATATCCGAGAGAAATCAAATACACCGAAACTTGGTTAGAGCCTTACGGTGATAAGTTTAACACGTAGAGAACTAACAAGTCATTGCATTTTGGTATCCAAACCATTAACTGTGTGGAGAACGCTCATTCCACCCTCAAACGTTTCCTTGGTACGAGCAAAGTTAACTTCGAGTTATTTTGGTTGAAGGTGCATACTTTGATCGAATTGTAACATGCAGAAATTTAAGCCTCATTTGAAAATAGTTGATTGTTAGCCTTACATAAATTCAATGACAATGTGTAAGAAAAACGAAAAAATAACATCTCTCACTACGCTTTGGAACGTTTTCCCTTGGAAGTAGCATGTTCCCAAACAATGATAGTTGCGTACAATATTCCTTATGGTTGTGTAATACGAACTATGCACGATATACTTTGTTCGCATGAAATCTATGAATTTTTATGTAAAAGTTAAAGGTGCCTTTAGACTCTTCCTCGATCATGGGAAGAGTTAAGATATAGTTGCCCGTACTGATTTTATGACGATCAAGAAATTAAAAGAAAAACTTGATAAATTTTACTTGTTGGCAAGGAAGCCAAAGACGAAGCACGTATAGATCATGTGTAAAAGAAATGGTTTGCCATAGTCTATCCATAAATATATTTCCTTTTAGAGCATTCATATAAACTAAAAGTCGTGTGATCATCCAAATCCCAAACTTAAGTTATCTAACTGCATCTGCATTATCCAATAGATGAGACAAATCATATCAGGAACATGTGATAGATTCCGAGAAAAAGAGTGCACCATACATAGTTAAATATTTCAAAAATCCATCAGTTATTTTATGTAGAAGAGAGGAAATCCGTATCACAAATCTTGTAAGGAGAGAAAAGTTCATAAACAAGGAAGTGAAACAATTTATTCTAGTGAAACGATCGGTTGTAAGTCAAACACTAAGATGCCGGCTAAAGTAACATTGGTTGATCCTAAACGTTACTTAAACCAATTCCCCATCTTGTATAGACCTTTCATAACATCGATTAACGATGTTAAAGCTGACGACCACTGCATGTATCGTTTAATTATGTTTGTCTTTAACGAACAAGAATATGAATGAAGGTTGCGTAGGGATGCCCTTTAAAATGAGCTTATGGATTTTGCATCCGTGTACATGAAGATATTTATAAGTATGAGGGATTTAATGAATACTTTGAAATGTGTAAAGTGCTCTAGTAATGCAGATACTATGTACAATTGGATGACGGTACCCGATACGGGAGTCACAATCGCTTTTACATTTGACTGCATACTCCACTTCGTATGACAATCGAAAACCATTGATGTTAATTTTTTCTATCGTTAAGAGGTACAACCCCTCCGATGTCAAACCGGTTGGAAATCAGATTGGGTTGGGTCAACATCAACCATTTTGTCAGGGTATATATTTTATTTTATCGAACATTCGATTAAACTTACAATATCCCACTGATTTTTATACCGTTATTTTTTGTGTTTTTATTTTGTAGCTTTCCATTGCGACTAATGCCACATATGAAAGAATGCATCATTGTTGCCTAAAATTGCGTTCAAAAGATTCCAAATGTAGGGCATTAGCGGTTCGTTTGTTTCACGAGATACAAACAAATTAAAAATTATTGTCTCGAAGTAACCGATTTATCCGATTTAGTTTAAATTTTTTGTCATTGTAATTTGTGTACTATTTTCCACATAAACACCTTGTATGTTATGAGGATTATGATAGCGGTAAATTTGAAACAATAACATTAGACATAGATTAGTTAACATAGTTACGAAGATTACATAATTCTTACCTAATACGTAATCAAATTACAAAAGCAAGCAACCAACATAGGTAGATAATTTACATTGTTTACTTTATAGGTGCGTTTATGGTAACAAATAATTTTATCCATGCTCGAATTGGTTTTCAAATGGAGATTCCTCATCTTCACTGGTTCCATCAGAATTTGTGTAAGCGGCTTCGACTTTAAATAATTTGCGTTTCAATTGATTTCCGCATCCACTTTTTCTTTAAATTGTTTTACCACATGATCCAGAATATATTTCATAATGAAGCTTTGAAATCTCACTATGAAAACATTACGGGTGTAATGTTCGATTTTATGGGGGAGTGACGCAATTGGTATAATCGAAACCATGTTCAAATAATCTAACCTGGCGGCAATTTCTTCACATCTACGTGTTCAGGGTATCATACAAGTCGTACACGTTGTTTCCCTACCATACATGAAGTAAATTATGCATAAAACTAAGTCAATAAAACCATGATTTTTTTGCGACATCATTCGTTTCACAAAATCAACAAGTTTCAGCAGATGCGCATCTTTGCGCATATTCCAATTCACGTCACCCATGCTACTGTGGTATGTATTTCACTTGTGGGTGCTTAATTTATAAAGGATAATTGGGGAGAATGGAAAAATATAGTTGGTGGGAAACCCCAAAAAATTTGGTGGGGTATCACTATCATTTGGTGGATTTTTTCTACATAAATTTCTTTGTTAAAAAATTAAATGAACATCCAACTGTTGATGTGGGTAGGAAACTCCAATATCGATGTGGAATTTTCACACCGCCAACGTGTAAATTAAAACGACGGTACAAGTGCAAGTTCTCGCACCACCGGTGTATGAATGAAAAATTTAAACCAACCCGATGTAAAAAAAGAGGCATCCCACCAGCGGTGTGGAATTTTCACACCGTCGGTTGGAAATTCGCTGTCAGTGTTGAATTTTACACCTACAACGTGGATATTATAACAGCGGTGAAAATGCACGCATGAATGGTGTACGAATTCAAAATTAAACCAAACCAATGTTAAGAAATGGACATCCCACTAGTAATGTATAAGTTTCACACCGATGGCGTGGATATTATACCGACGGTTTAGATTTCTATAAGTGCAGTGTAAGAATGGAAAAATAAACCAAACCAGTGTTAAGAAATAGGAATCCCACATGCGATGTGGATTTTACATATCACCGAAGGAAAACTCCACTCATAGTGTGGAAGTTTCACAACATCAGTGTGAATATTATATTGGCCATGCAAATGCCCCCTTTCGTCGATGGACGAAAGGAAATAAATTTATTTTAATGTTTGGATAACTTAGTATCCCACTGGTATTGAAGGTAGGTTACACCGCTGATGTACATAGGTAAAACTATAAAAATTACACTTAATTGTAAAGAACCCTCCATAAAGAGCTACCAAATCACAAAATACAACACAATCAATACATAACAAAACATCAAAATTTTTGTTATACAACATAAAATTCCAAAAAGTATAAAAAGTTATACATGTATAACACACAAAATAAATGTTATGTTATACAACATTCATGTCCAACACACAAAAACAAATGTTTTGTTATACAACATGCCAAAACAACAACCAAAACGTACCAAAATATAAAGTTCTCCAAAACCAACGTACAAGGAATGGTGGTGACTAAATGAACAGACTTAAGATAAAGATACCTAAGACGACAAGGAGCTAGAGACTTGTGATTTGCAGGAATCGTTTCATGAAATTGATTGCCTCTTTCGTGTTATCGTCAAGAGGTTGAATACGATCTATTGTGTGAATCACAATACAATAGAATAACCATTAAGAATATGTGGAGTGATTCGAAACCACCCATATTCTGCGACATAAGTTGCGTAATGAGGTATTTCAATCCTATGGTTTCTTGTCAATGATCATGTAAATCTATTAACAACATACAAATACGACCGTCAGCTTTCCTAGTCCCGACTGTTTAGACGATACGAGCAATGTTCTCATTTCTTGATAAGAGGTCGAGGTGCAATATGATCAAGTGGTTTCTCATGGATCCAACCAAATTAGCGTATCACACGATCCGACATATATCTTTCAATCGCACCCATAACCCAAATAAGATTATGATATAAGCCAATCTCATGATCCGAAAACCTGTTTCTCATCTCCATATAAATTTGGAATATCAAGTGCAGATAAACACATTACAAGGTAAAAAATAAATCAGATAAGATAAAATTATCAGTAGTTACATAACAATACTTACATATTTCTCCTCGAGACCGGAAATGACGTCACGATAGTAAGGCTTCAGTCAAACATTTATCCCTGTGAGTTTTTTTGGCAAACAACTAACAATCTTGGGATTTGATAAGGTATATACATTATTAAACTAAGGGCGAAAACAAGGTAAATGGTCGCAGATCCAAAAATCTAACAACCCGAAGAAATAAATGAGACTATTGAGTGACGTCTTGGGAACTCCTTCCGAATTCCTATGCAACCGTGCTGACGCGCAAGTACCCCATGCAATCTTACTAAGTCTATCCATATGCTCTAAATAACGTAGATAATATATATGTACGGATATTTGGTTCGCATTGGTGAATATGGTAAAACCAAACATATATATGATGCATGCACGTACGATATATATAGTCATATTACCTGTACGTGTTGGATTTGAATCCAAATATGCATCTTCCGTAAATTGTTTTATAAGCCATATAATACCAAACCAGACCCATCTCAGTTCTCCAAATCTTCTTGAATCTCATTAGCTGTAGCTCTCAACAACCAGATGTAACATGCATAAATGTCACTATAAGTGAGGGTCCTCTTTGATTCAACCATTTTCCCCACCATTGGGAGTCCGGTAATAATGAACACATCATCTAAGGTGATAGTTATCTTGTCAAAGGAGAATTGGAAGGTGTTGGTCTATTGATGCCATCGTTCAATAAAAACTTTATTCAACTACGATTTTGAGTTGAACTTAGACAAGTGGCCAATAATAGACCATAATAGAATGGCTTGGAGGGTATTCTTCACAGACTGCTGAATGCTTAGATCCTAATGGCCAAAGAGTCCATACTAGGCCTGAAAGGCAATACCCGACTGAGACTGAAAAAATTAAAAGCAAATCAAGTTGCAAGATCATTATTGATATAAACCAAAATAAAATAAATAATTCTAAATAAGTAATATGACTTATATTCCCAATGAAGGTGTTGTAAGCCTCGTGGTGTTGGTAGCCGGAAAATAGTGTGATACTAATATGAGATATAAATAAATTCCTGAAGCTTTTCGGATCAGTGCTACGTACTTGGGTACAAATTTGAGGCTCTTCTTCCTCAGAGCCTGCATCGTCTATCGGTGATTCAGCGCAAAGATTACGTTCACCACCCCTCTACTCTGACCTTGTTCCCTTACAGTTTCTAACCTGCCGTAATAACTACTCCATCATAGCGCTCAGCCCGACTCCTTTTGGATACATGAGAACCATTACCACTACTCTCTTGAGAAGTACGACGTTTTTAAACTATGTTTCTCCTCTCTTTTCGACCTTCATCCCGCCGAACTTTCTAGTTTTTTTTTCCGGCCTAGAAATATTTTGCACGTAATAAAAATATTTTTTTATTGGTTTCACGATTAGGATAAAACAGAAAGGAACATAAAAATTGTTTCCACACCGCCAACGTGAAGCACTCACATTGGTGTTCTTCATATTATCGATAAAATTCAAACAAAACAACTCGAATATAACATAAGTCAATGATAACAAACCAATAGTTTAGTCCAAACTTAATTTTATTAGATTTAACTAATTTAATAGCCTAAATGATTTCAATATATTATCTACCTAATTTTTTTCTCAAAACCTATAAACAAATTAAATTAATAAAAGAGAATAAAATTTACTCTTTTCCTTTGCATTGCTTTTGTTGATTGAAGAGGAGTTAAAAACAAATGAAAGAGATTTTTGAGTTTTGGAGTTTGTTTTTGTTCTTAAGAGTTTAGGAAAAGGATGAAGATCAGGAAGAACATAAAAATGGAATAAGGTTTTGAAAATTGGGATAACTTGATATATTTTATGGTGTAACTTAGTTTTTCTATAAAAGATGTTTTTAGAATAAAATCGAACTACTTACAACAAATTTCAGATGAACTTATACTTGTAACGACTTAGCATTTTGGTCAACAGTTTAACCATACCCTAAAAATTATATCTCTGATTAAGGTTAGATTCTTCGTATTTTTTAAATAGTTTTATTTAATTTTTTACGTGGTAGAATCATATTGTTTCCAAACAATAAACAAAAACCGGATACCAAAGTTAAAAATTTTAGGTAACAATTCCAAATGTGATTTAATTTTTTTATGACTAATTGATTACATTTATAGTAATCAACTTATACATTTATAGTGTTAAACAATGTTCAATTTATGTTTTTGATGATGTTAGATGTGTGATATTATGAAGTTTAGATTGTTTATGAAATTAAAGTTTTGATCATAGTTATTCAGAAAAAACATCTTTATATTTTTAGGTTTATACAGATTTCAACCCGCAGGGACATGATATGTAAAAATCTACAAAAAAACAAATATATGGTTTCATCCGATATAAACATTATTGTTTGATAATGAACATATTTATTTGTTTTAGGTGTAAAAATAATTTTATACCAACGAAGCTGGATCAATTTTCATGTTTTATAGAATTCATTGGGTTTGATTTTGCGTTACACTTTTTTCCTTCTTATGTTGAAATATATTCTAAATTAGTCCGAGTATAGAAATAACATGCAACTAGAAAATGTTCCACTTAATCTAAGCCAAACAGCATGCAACTAGAGAATCTTCCACTCAATCTAAACATGAGCCTAAATTTGAAAATGAATGAGAGAAAAAATGATACAAAACATATACAAGGACTTCATAAACAACCAATTTCTTTAAACTAAAAAGCTACGACATTTGCAGCAAGGTTCTCTCATATACCGATAATATGCAAGGTTTTTAAACTATACCATTTAGCATGTGCATCACACTATGGTAATTATATCATATTATTATTAAATATTTTTATTGAATATTTTATATACTTATCTAATTGATATGCATATATTTATTTTTCCATAAGAGAGACCCAAAGATTCATAATTTATAGTAGATTTGTGTTTGATGTTATCTTATGCATTTGAATATTAGTTCTAATTATGTTATGTTTGTTACATAATTAATTATTTTTTTATTGATTTTCATTTGTACCATTTTGCAGTTTGAGAACAAGCAAGAAATATATTTTTAAAGTTTGAAACAATATAAAGCAACTAATTTGGACCCATCGAGGTTTAATTTGGTGTTATTATATAAATTGAAACATCAATTTACAAAAGTTTCGACGATATATTATGATATGATGGGGCGAAACTAGTGGTTAAAAGAGTGGCATATGATTCCAACCCAATATGAAGTAATTAGAATATCCTTGATTGTGAATTTTGATATCAATTTTTTTTGTATTGGGTTGAAATAAGTTATGAAACATCATAAATAATTACGTCCCATCAGAGAGGACCTAGGTGCAAAAAAGGCAATTTTATTCAATATTATCTCTTTAATACCAATACATCTCTTGTACGCATGATGTTACATTATTAATTACTTTATTCAGCTATGTTCGAGATGTTCTCTTTGCGTACCAATAAAAAAAGTTTTGAACCTCAATTTAAAGAAGGGAACGAGAACCTTGTTGAAAAAAAGATTAGAGCAAATGGAAACTGATACGTACATCCGAATTTTAAACTCGTACAAATATAATTTTTCGTTAGTCAATTTATTATATTTTCTTTTAGTTTTTAATATATTATGAAACTATCATATTTATTTTTATATATTATTTTCAAGTTAAGGTTAAATGTTTCACTTAAATATTTTTTATTAAAAGAAATAACATAAAAAACATAGTTTAGAAAGGGAAATAATTAAGTTACAACAATAGAAATTATAAACTAATTTTTTTCAATCATCATTAATGTTAAACACAATATAATCTTGGTAAATATGATATTAGATTTGAGTTAATTTGGAAATCCAATCAAATATTAAATTCATCCAACTTTAACTCTTTACAGAAGCAAATCTCGGCCAGCTAGGATAAATGACAGGTATTAGCCCGTTCAGATGCATGACAACCTGATAAATGAATACAAATAACATTATAAAATGAAATATTTAAATGAACGTAATAACGAACTTAATTATAAAATTTTAGTACGTTAATAAAACGATTCCCATTCACGTAAGCAACACAACTCGGTTATCTTTATGTGATTGGGGTGGAGCACCTTTTAGAGAAATATAATTCAACGGACCATTTAGAAAAACTGTACACACGAAGCATTTAAACATAGTTGTAATGGAGAAAAAATTATTACCTGATAATTCCAAATATTTCTTAGATGGGTTATGTGTCTAAGCTATGTTTGGAAGATGATATTTAGAGAGAGAAACACGGGAAAGCTAGAGACACAAACTGAAAATAGTAGTAATAAAGTAATGACTGAATAATGATTGATCTCATTTACCAAAGAGGGTATTGCTTTATATAGTACAAAATATGGGCTCACAAATTATATCATTACCTCATTTTATGATTATCTCACCGCACTACTTTACTAATCTCAACCATAATGATTATTTATTACATAAGCCCCCCTCAATGTTATACATTTGTTGGTTTCCTTATAAGACTTTTATAAAGCCAAATTATCTCCTTTATTAAACTAATTTAACTATTATTTCAACCAATTCTTCCCTTTATCAGTAGCCCCAAGTTCATGTGAAGATATTCGAGCGAAAACTAAAATAGAAAACCACCTTAGAGATATCGATCTCTTATTTCTTATGTTTCTCGTCGGATCGAAGACATTACCGATCACATTATTTAATTCATAAATATACATCACACATTTTGCTTTACTCCACGTGTTAAGACAATTTTTAAAAAATGACGCGTGCCGCATGTCAAAATTGTTTTTGACTAACGACACGTACACTGATTCTAGTCCACGTGTCAGTTATTTTCTGACACAGACATGTATGTCTTCCAAAATGAATTTTGGTCAGAAAACTCTTACAATTCTCAACACGTGTGCAGTTCAAATCATAGGTGGAACGACTACAACAATCTTTATCTTTCTTATCCTTTGTTACCCGATTAAAATCTTTCATCTACTTGGGCCTTCTTAACCGTTGGGAGCCGACTCTTTTACCTATAAATATTAAGAAAATATACAATCTTAGGTTGGTTTTCCATAGGTCAGAGATCCGATGAGAGAAAAACTGCTGGTTTAGACGAGGAGCCCAAACCATTGCAGATTATCAAAACTACCTACTACGTGGAGTGACCTCCAGTCAAGAAGCACTCAAAGACGGTAGAAACTACGAACACCGGTAACTCATCCAATCTTACAACCACTCAGCCCCTCGGTCACACTTGTACGATACCCGACAAGGGAGATCGTGACCATTCAAAGAAATCATCCTCTACATCAAAGTTTTTTCCGATGGGTGATAGAGA
The DNA here is from genome assembly GCA_036936605.1 of Limnanthes douglasii subsp. nivea. Classification (NCBI taxonomy): domain Eukaryota; kingdom Viridiplantae; phylum Streptophyta; class Magnoliopsida; order Brassicales; family Limnanthaceae; genus Limnanthes; species Limnanthes douglasii. The sequence continues at coordinate 147,461,541 of JAUPFV010000001.1, read as the reverse complement.
GAAAAATATTGAGAAAGTGAAAGGCGGTGGTTCGAAGAGGAAAGGTCCTCCAAACCTATAATGAAGAGGTACACACAATTTTAAATTATATATACTACTTCTGCTCCTCAAAATATTCCTCAGGACAGCCCCGAAACCATTCCCAAAAATAAATCCTCAAAACCCATACAAAGACCCCAATCACCAGCTAGTAGTTTTGGAAAGTACCGCTCATACAATAAAGTCCAAAGGAATACAGCTCCTCAAACCGATTAAAGAGATGGTGCAAAGAAACTTGGTTGATTAACCTGAAGAGGATTAGGATGAGCCTGCTGTCGAAGTTAACCAGCTCAAAAAATCGACTATCATTTTATCTTCTCAAGTTGAAACTTCCTACGTAAAGGAGGCGCCAGCCCCACAGATCCAATCTAATATGGGTCATCTTCCATAAAAAAAAGCTAAATCGAAGAAAAAATAAATAAAGATATTGTCAAACTTCCCTCAAGCATCGAAGCTATCTTGGGAAACAACTTGCGAGAAGTTGAGAACAAGCATCTGCTAGCTTTGTACAAGATAAGGTTAAAATATTATCAACCCTCTGAGGAAGCAAAACTTCAAGACCGATAGGTGATCCCTAGTTCCATAGAAATCCGATTTCCAAAAACTGGAAAGACTCCATTATCTATTCGGGATAATAAGTTGATTGTCTACCCGACGATTTTGAACTGGGGGTCTTCGATTCCCATTGGACCATACTTTGGTAAGATACTTCGAACTGATAAAATTATGCCCCACTCAAGCAGGTCCGAACATGTAGTTCACTTTGATGGCCTGCATAATGTCGGCCAATATATCAGGGGTCGGATTCTCGATGAAGCAGTTTTTTGGATTAACCGGTTTTGCTAAAAATCCGAACTTTTATTTTTATTCCTCGAACTTGGGGAATAAATTCAAGATAGTAAACGACTTCCTCGAGCCCAACAAGAATGGAAATAAAACATTTTTATTTATCTATGGGTTGTGGGAGATAGGATTCGAGGATTCGGCTGAGAAACCACATCGGCTCTCCTTAAAATGAATAAGCAATGGTACATTCTTACTATTTTTCTATTAACGTTGTTTACTAGATTTACTCTAACAAAATTATATTAGGAAAAAGCGATGAAAGGGATGTCTAAGGCATTCGAGGGGCATCTGGTGGAAGCTAGTAGGATATTTTCTTAGCTAAGTAGTTGGGCTAGTACTTCACGGTCCAATGAATTCCGCCACTGCTTTACCCCAACTAATTTCACTAAAACCATCTCTAGAAAGCTGAACTGATGAAGGCTATGTCGTTGGAAGAGCTCATGGCGCCTTCCACAAAAGGTAGCATACTTAAACGATTAGATGCCACAAACGTTCTTGTCTATTTTCCTATAAGAGCTATGGCTCCAAGCCACCAAAACTCTAAAAAGATGTGGTTGAAGAAAAAAATATCGAAGCTAAGGTCGACGATGAAAAAGATATTAAAATTGAGACCGATGAGGTTGATCTTGCAAGGGAGGATGGCTCCAAGAGGTCATCGAAATAAAAATCGTTGGATAGAAAATGTTAAAAAAGGTGACCAAAAGACAGAAGAGAATGTTGCCTCTTTGGAAACTGAAACAGTTGAGCCTAATCTACCATCTTCCAAGAGAGTTGTTGTTATTGACTCGATCCTCAAGTATCAAACGAGGAAACTCCAGTTCCTCAAGAAAATAAGAAGACTGATTCCCAAGAGATCAAGAAGATAGTACTCAAGTTCCCGAGAACTTCAAAGCTGGCTCTATGTCAAAGCAGTTCGACATTTATAGTGATGATTTTCTAGCCCTCGAACTTCATAAGCTTCTTCATCCCGCGATACTTTTTGAAAGGAAAACCAAAACGTCATTTGTTCAAAAAAAATTGTTATAAAGACGAGACTTTCTAGATAAGGTCGATGATAAAAAGGTTGGAAGAAGAACTTGTCAGTTATAAAGAAATTTCTGGCTGAACATCTAACTCGAGATGTGGAAGATTGGTTGAAAGTTGGAGCAAGAGATGTTTGATAACGAGTATGAACGCGCTATTGATGTGAATAATTACACTCATTAAAATTCTTACCGAAGGGTATACATACAATACCAATAATTATTTCGAAGGGGTGTCAAAGATTTGGAAAACGTTGAGGCTAAGAAGAAAGGTCTTAAAGACCACGGTGAAAAGTATAAAGACGCTTCCCTCGAAGAATATACTATTGAATATGTTTCCAAGTTGGAAGATCGATACGCTAAAAAAGTTGGAAGATCGATACGCTAAAATTAAAACCGCCATGGTGTTAGATTTTCATGATCGTTTGCCGGATGTGAACTTAGGAAGCCTTTGGGAGTTCCTACCTGACAAGTATTGCTAGAGGATGAAGTCAAAAATTCTGAGGAGTCATTAGTCTATCTTGTCGGAAGATGAATCTGAGAGTTCCCTTTCGGGGTAAGGAGTACTTAGCTAACTTTTGTTTCGTGGTTTGTATGTTTTTTGTTGTGTAATCTTGTTGTGCCTTGAGAATTTTTGTAAAGTCCTCGCATCATCAAGGTATTTTGTACTTGGTATGTTATTATGAATAGAAGTTCTCCTCTTCTGATATCTTTGCCTTAGTCAAATTTTACATACCAAAACAAATTTTAACAATTTTCATCGACTAACATTTATTGGAGGACCTTTCTAATTGTTAAACATTAGTGACCAACTAATCAAAACTAAATTTAAATCAATATCTAAATACTTTCAATGTCTCAAAATTAAATTTAAATAAATAAAAAGACTGACTACTTTCAACCCTTAAAATTTATTTTATTTTCTCGTAACATCAAATCGAAACCCGAATACTTTCGGTGCAAATTCACTGTACTGCAAGTCTAAATAATTTCTTAATAAAATATATATCGTGAAACTTGTGCTTCCGCTATTTTTATTATTTTTCCTTTTATCATAACAACAAATTGAAATTGAAATACTTTCACATTAGATCCACTTATTTGCAAATATAAATTCTTTATCAATAAAATATAGTGTTACCAATAACTACCCCAAAACAAACATATTTTCTACTTACTGTCAAAAGTATTATTTATTATTATCTAAGACCCAACTAACTTTTTTTATTTACTACTTACTACCTTGATTTTGGTTAATACATCGAATATCCTTACTAAATATATAAGGCTAATTGATTCTTACCAATTATGTATTTTCATAAAACACAAATTAGATATGTCTCTTTTATTTTCGTATTTTTTTTTGTAATTTATCTCAATCTCTCTATACATCGATTGAAGGCTGACTTAAAACCCTAACCTTTTTAAGAAAGCTTCAATCGATGAAGAATGTGAAATTTTGAAAAATACTCGTGAAAATGAAGAAATTGATATTTTCGAATAGTAGATTCGAGTATTGGAATCAGATTGTATGTAAACCTATAAACTATGATCGAAGGGATAAAACAAAAAGAATATAATTGGAATATGTTTAGAGATTTAAGATTTAAGATTGTTTGGAGAAACAAAATGATTCCGTAATTTAGGTAAGTTTTACTGCATCTTTGTGAGAAAGATGAAGTCTCGTGTCCTGTGTCATGCATCTCGCATCTATCGTCTTGCTAGATACGAGGCCAGTGCGAAATGAAAATGGTATATGTGAGACATACGTGCTAGATTATAGATGTGAGACATGCATGTTAAATTATAGATGTGAGACATACGTGCTAGATTATAGATGTGAGACATGCGTGTTAAATTATAGATGTGAGACATACGTGCTAGATTATAGATGTGAGACCAATATACTGGATGTGAGACCAATATACTAGATGCAAGACCAATATGCTAGATGCTAGATGCGAGACTAGGGTAAAATAAAAATGCTAGATGCGAGACCTAGATGTTGGGTGCGAGACCTAGATACTAGATGCGAGACCATGGTAAAATGAAAACACTAAATGCGAGACCTAAATGATATCTGTTATATGCGAGACCTAGATACTAGATGCTAGATGCGAGACCATGGTAAAATAAAAATACTAAATGCGAGACCTAAATGATATTTGTTATATGCGAGACCTAGATGCTAGATGCGAGACCATGGTAAAATGAAAATACTAAATGCGAGATCTAAATAATATTTGTTATATGCGAGACCAATATGCTAGATACTAAATGTGACACCATGCTAAAACAAAAATGTTAAATGCAAGACCTAGATGCGAGATGTGAAACCTAGAATTAACTCGGCTCGAAAAAAATATTTTAAAAAAACATAATTCACGGATCTAGTTTTATTCGCTTAAAAAAAATAAAAACAGTATCTTTTTGATTGATTTTCCGAATAACATTTAAAAAAATATGAATTTTAAAATTTTAAAAAAATTTAAATGTTCGATATTTTTGTATAAATAATATTTTTGATAAATGATTTGAACTATATAATATTTTTGAATAATAACAGATAAGTGAATGGTGATGGGATAATTAATGATAACTAACCCTAAAATATGTATTTCGAAACTCGTTTTACTACAAAACCACTACAAACCCCAATTTATTTTATTTAGTTTACTTTCCTTAAAGTTCATTGATTTAATATAAATAAATTTTATTATCCTCCAACTCTAAATATATTGTCATATGACTCAATATAAATGCTCCTTCAACAAATCAAATATATGTGCCAGCAATTTCACTTTCTCCAAATCACTTTTTTAATTTTTTTTTTTTTTATAATAAATCCACTATCTGCAAATTACTTTCCTATAAATATACTGTTTTCAAATGATTTTTCTTATAAATCCAATAGTCAAATCATTTTTCATAGCAATCAATTTAGATATAAACATCTGTGTTAGCAAATTTAAATCAAACCTATTTCAAATTCTACAAATCAATTTACGATGTTAAATTCATTACTAAGCAACCAAACTAAACATTTTTTAAATCATACAAAATAATCAAAACTGTTTTTTTTATTAACTATAAATAAAATAAATTTTATATTTCTCTAGTCGAACCAAACACGGAATGAGAATAATTATCATAAGATACCCTGAACTAAAACAACTTTATTAATGTTCTGAATCGCAAATAATATTTTTTTTTATTAATCATTGTGTTGTATTGTAACAAATAATTTAAACCACAAATATATAAAATAATAACTTAATAAAATAAAATATCAAAAAGATAAAAATTAATGCACTATATCAAGTTGACAATATCAATATAGAATAATTGATTGACTTTTTAAGTTACGAGAAAATCGTTTAAATAAATATGGAAGTTGTTAAATATTATTGTACCTTATTTTAAAACTTGATAAAAATTCAGCGTTTTGGATAATTTAAAACTTAATAATTGAGAGTGACATAAAATTTAATATTGAATGTTTATAAAATTTAAAAAACATGACCAATTAGTTATATAAATACAAATAAAATTATAAATATTTGTTTTACATAAATCCAAAATTTATTTATCACAAAAAATTGATAAATATAATACTCATCTATAATGGATTTGTTGAAGTTTTGTCACTAATTTATTGGATTTCATTAATTACTTTAATTCCACAATCTTTTTCATTTGGCTCCACATACTTGAAACTTGTGAGAGCTTTCACAAATGAAAAATAAATAAAATAACTAAGCAACTTCTTATAAGAAAAACTAATTGGGAAAAATATATGCACTGTACCTAAAATATAGGAGTTAACAACCAATGTTTAATACTCACGTAAATTTAATAATAAAGATTTAATAAACTATAATATTTCAAATAACATGAAAAAATATAGAGTAAATGTTTTTAGAAAATGTGAGTATATTACTTTGTAGACATAAGGCCGTCCATTCTTGTCCACTAAACATCCATAACCATATGACATTCACTAAATTCATAAAAGGTTATGTATTTATATACATGTTGTATCCTAAACATATGAATGGTCTATGCTTGCTAAAATACTTATTTCACATTTGACTAATAATAAAAAATATTATCGATAAAACGAAAAAAGGTCATGTGTAAAATAAAAAACTTACTACTAAATCGAAGGTTTATTGCCGCCTACCATATGTTATATAGTCATATGAATGACGTTAATTCTATGCATACATATACTGCAAAAATAAAATAATTACCATCACCTAACACAATTTTTTTAAATACTTTAAAAAACTTAGTCATTTGTTTTTAAGTCTTGGTCTCTAAACCTTAATAATTGTTTTATGATTCAATAAATAGGATTGAACTCAAATTACCCATAGAATTTAAGTGTTAAAATAACATAATCCCCATAATTATTCTATTAATATCGAACTAATCAAACTACATATGTTAATGTAGTTAGGTTTACGAGGTATAAACACATTCTTAAAAAGTATAAACTATCGTAACATATTGCGAAAGGTAGAAAAACATTTATATGTTACTCCACCCATATATATTTATCCATTTCAAATAAAATTATATGTTACTCCACCCATATCTATTTATCCATCTGAAATAAATTTATTCCATGTCATGTAACATACACTCCATGTTTCAATAAAATATAAATTATAAACTATGAACACTAAACAAACTTAAAAAGTTTAATTTCTTTTAGAAATTAAAAGAGCTTACTTTTGGGTCACTGTGTTTTTCTAATTGAGGTTCTTTCCTAATATTAAAAAGTTGTTGGGTAACTTCTTTCACACAAATAGAAGCTCAACATAAACAATAAAATAATCCTTTCGCAACCAAAAAATTATTTAATTAAAAAAATACATCACAAAATCCTTAAAACAAAAAAAAAACACAAATATGACTAATCTACAAACCCTAATGGAACCATGATTCCATATAAAATCTTAATAAATAAAGAAAACTAATATTGAAAAGTAAAAAAAGAGAGAAAACTTACCAACAGAGAGATGAGATCCTTTGGCGTGATTTGGGTGGATTGTTTAACATAGCTGATGATATATTCTTTGTTAATTGTTCCTGGACATTATAAATAAATAATAAGAGCTTATTTGAAATCTCTAGATTTCGTATGCAATCTTAATATATAAAGAAAATTGATATTGAAAATAAAAAAGATAATGAAAACTTACCAAAAGAGAGAAAACTTACCAAAGAGAGATGAGGCAGTTGATGACATATTTTTTCTTAATTGTTCATGGACATATTATAAATAAAAAGAAGAGGGTATTTTCAATATATATATTATCACTCAATAAAGGAGCTAAAGATCCAACATAAGACTTTAACAAATCTAACATTTTTTTTGTTTAGTTTCGCTTCAATAAACATTAAAAAAAGTATGCAAACATTATCATGATTCACCAAAACATCATATCATCAGTTATACAAAAATATCAGATAATAAAATAAATATACTACACCAATCAAACACATACATAAAAGTTTAAATAGGCAAACGAAAAAAAAAAATTCTATTGATAAACGATGAAATAATTTCCTCACACATGAAGAAGAAGATGATACTTTTTTATATATTTTGTTTCTTGTTTAAATAAAGATAAAACCCTTAAAACAATCACTACTTCGATGACACTCTTACATTTTTTATTAGAAAAACACTATTATGATTATTTTTGGTTATTTTTGTCCTCATCGATCTAGCAAGAGAAAAGAGAACCATTCATTCTTTGGTATAACTTATGAGTCTTTATGTTCTATTAATTACTTGTAGATTTAAAGATACGATAGAATATCAATCGAACAACTAATACCCTAAATACCCCTATTCTATAATATAAAAGGCTTTTAGACCCATTCTTCACATTTTTTCTCCAATTTTTTTTATCTCTTTTCGTAAATAGAACAACTCTGTATTAGGCTATTCTTTCATTTTTTACTCGATTTTTTTGTTTTTCTTTTGTTTTCATATGATCTTGATTTGTGTTTTTACTTGATTATGAGAAGATGCTCGATGTTTTGTGTGTTTGAAACTCGAATTTGAGCTCGAAATCGTTGTTTTTTAAGATCTGTTTTCGTTCGTTTTCGTAATGTTTCGAGTCGAATTTATTGTTAGTTTTGAGTTCGAATTATGGTAATGTAGTTTATTTGTAGCATTGTATTAATGTTTCGTTATTTTAGCGTTTTATTTTGTGTTTTTGGGATTTTCAGTCGCGTAACAGTTTATGTGTTTTCAGTGTAGGAGATGCGAAACGTTCAATTTCAGTGAGTGAGTATAGATGCGAAACATGTATGTTTCTTCACTGGTAGATGCAAAACATATTTTGTGATAAATGTGAAACGTTTGTATTTATACCTGTTGATAGTTACAAAACGAGTAATTCTTCTATAATGATAGAAGCAAAACACGTGGTTGATAGATGCAAAACGTTATTTGTTATTTAAAAAAAGATTAATTCAAAACATATCATGTGTGTACTAGTTTTGTTCGTCTTAAAAAACAAAACCAACAGTATTTTCGGTATTTTTTCGAGTTACGGTTTAAAAGATACAGACTTTTAAAGTTTTAAAATTTATAGGGTTTCGCGAAGAAGATGCGAAACCTTCTTCGTTATGATAGATGCGAAACCTATTTTGTTGTGCTAGATGCGAAACCTTCTTTATTCTGCTAGATGCGAAACCTTCTTTATTTTGATAGATGCAAAACCTTCTTTATTTTGGTAAATGCGAAACCTTTTTTATTTTGATAGATGCGAAACCTTCTTTATTTTGCTAGATGAGAAACCTCTTTGTTTTGATAGATGCGAAACCTTCTTTATTTTGATAGATGCAAAATCAGTCACTAGATTCGAAACCATATGAATGGTACTAGTTTTGTTCGCCTTAAAAAAACAAAATCAATGGTATTTTTAGACTTTTTTCCGAGTTACGATTTAAAAGATACAAACCTTTAAAAATTAAAATTGAAAAAAAAAACAAAGAAATAGAAGTTTGTTATTCTATTTTATATAGAAGGGTATTTAAAGTACAAAGTCTCTTTAAATTTTTAGGTCTTTATCCTAATAAGTTTGTTGAATGGTTCTTTATTGGTAAGTCTCCCTTAATATTGAATAGAAGATATCAATTTTAATTTTAAAAATATAAAATTAATTATATCTTTTAACCTCATATTATTATCCATAAAATACGATAACGATCAAAAGAAGATAACAAAGCTCAACTGATTTAATAAATAAAATAATTTATGAGATTGATTTTTATTTATTAAAAATTAATTTAATAAACGATTTATTAGTTATTAATTAAATAAAATATTTCACTATCTATTAATAATAAAAAGTAAATTAATTTTAAATAAAAAAATGTTAATTAGGAACTCATATAAAAAGATGTAAATTTAACTTTTTAAAAAAAGAAAAAAAATGAGTCGCCCATAAAATTAAATAATTGGGAAAGTTACAAGAGTGAATCCCTAATATCAGAGTTCGATACAATTAGGGTTACAAGCTTCAATGAAAACAGACTACTCAAAAGATGAGAAGAGCTAAATCAATCCTTCGAGTCGCAAGAAAAATGACGAAGATAACAACCAGAACAAGCTACCAAAGCTTAAAGAGAGGAGCTTGAAGAACACCACTAGAAGGCTTCAAACAGATAATTCCTAAGCCGAATGACTGCAAATCGTAGCAAGGAGCAACGAGATCGATACCAGAATGAGGCAATCTGAGTACTCCTAATCCAAATTGAAGCCCAACGAATTCTCTTAAGAAGAATAAGAACAAATTGAATCCAAAGGATTGAAGAAGACAAAAGGAACCACAAGAGCTCAGTGACATTCTCAGAAGACCAATCCTTCGAAGACCAGAAGAAGTGAATCATAGAATTCGAAGACTCGTCAATCTGCAAAACAAGGCTCTAGTTAGTTTGATGATTGAGGGTTAGCTAATCCTCAATTGGCCTATACCCATATTGTCGATGACCAGTATAGAAAGCTAGTGATTAGGGGGGGTGAAAGTCTCAAAATGGATATTCATCTTGCATTTGAGAGTCCACCTTGCAAGCCAGTTGGCTGCAAGGTTTTGCTCTCTAAATGCATGACGAAGCGACAATGAAGAGGAGATGAGGCCTCTAATTCAAATGAGAATATGCTCAATGGGCACAATCGAGTTGCCAAAAGTCATCAATGATATTAAGATTTCGGAGTCGCTTTCTATATCAATATTAGAAATCCCTTTGATTTTGCAGATAATCAGGTCATCCAACAGAGCTCGAGCTTCTGCTTGGATTGGCGACTGCTTGCCATAGGTGTTCCCGTATCCAAGAATGATGTTGCCAAGATGATCTCTGAGAAGGATAGCTCTGCTTCTCTCTCCTGACTGAGCACAACAAGCGTCAGTATTGACTTTCAGTCTTCCACGAGAAGGAGGAGCCCAAAAAAGGTACTTGATTCCACTTTTGATATCTCTGCGAAAATAACAGCCCAATTCATTAGCAGCTTGCTCACAATTTTTTTCCAATACTTAAATTTAATTAAGTTAGAGTAATCAAGAGCATAAATTATATGCTTGATATGCTGAATTGAAGACTCAGCAGTAGTGGAAGAGTCCTTGAATTTGACTTTGTTCCTAGCTTGCCAAATAACCCAGTTGATAATGGGTGGTAGGATGGTCTTCATATGGACATTAGAAGTCGAGGACCAAGACCAATTCATGGCCATATGGATTGGAGTCATAAACCTTTAAACCTTGACATTGAATAGGTTATCAAAATGTAACCAAATCTGTCAAGCATGCTCACAAGAAACAAAGACATGCTTGGTACTCTCCACATTGTTGCAAAACAGACATTTAGAAGCTAATTCTAAATGTCTCTTTTGCATTGTAACCTCAGTTGGAATAAAGTTTTTTAGAAGTCTCCAATGAAGAACAGAACACTTAGATGGAGTGATTTGATTCCAAGTTCTTTCAAAAATAGAAGATGTAGGATAGTTTTGAGTAATTTTGGTAAGAGTGTCTTTTACATTAAAAGAACCAGAATTAGAAATACTCCAATGAATTTTGTCCTCTTTAATTCTATCAATTTTCAGCTTTTTAATTAGGGTGATACTAGAGCTAGGAATTAGAGGACTTATCGTGCTAAGGTCCCAAGAGTTGTTTCTCCACAACGAGCTAACTGAGTCTCCTTTAAACCACTTGTTGTCAGATTCTTCCTCAAATTTAATTATGAGAGGAGCTCCAAACCAGCTGTCCATCTATATGTCGACTTCTCCTTTGCCAAGAACCCACGTAATATACTCTTCAGTATAATTTCTGACTTCATTCATTCTATTCCAATTTAGTGAACCCTTCGAATTACTTTTAATTTGACTGGGATGATAATTCTCACAGTAAATACTATGAGTCATCCTAGACTAGAGAGAACTCTTGCTTCTAAAGCCAAACCAAAGCTTCATGGAATAAACTTTATGATAGTCAACTAGACTATGAACATTAAGGCCCCCTTCACTATAACTTTTACAGATGGTGTTCCAAGAACACCAGTGAATGCTTTGCTTCTTATTAGAAGAGCCCCACAAAAATTTATTAATTTTTTTCTCAATTTTGCAGATAATAGAAGAAGGCAGCTTCAACTATGACTCCAGTAGATAGGAATGGGAAGAAGGACACTCTTGATGAGAGTGAGCCTCCCTGCATAGGACATGCTCTTGCCCTCCCAAGCCAAAATTTTGGTGTTGATAGAATTAATTTAACTTTGAAAGGGGATAATAAATAACTCACCGGGTAGCCAAACCTTTTTTATACGAGCCAAGCTAGAAAAAAACCACCTTTTGATAGATCTCTCACCATACTCTTTCTTTTTTTGAAACTCAAACTTGAATTTCCTAATTTATCCTTTTCACTCTAACTAATTACAACCATGCCATTTTCTCTTTAAAATTGCCTAGAATATGAAAATCTCCAAAAATTATCATAAACCCTAACTATTTACTACCCTAAAACAAACATTCCACAACCCAAATCCACAAAGTCGATTCTGTTTTTAAAAGTATGATTTTGGCATGATTCCGTCGTTTTCGCTTCGATTTTGTTGAAAATAATGGTGTTTAATAGATTTAGAGTTTGGGTGTTCGCTGGTGTTTAAATAGATCTAGGGTTTGGTTGTTCGCAGGTGTTCGTCGCATGCGATCGTGCTACCAGATTTGTTTTAATCGCACGAACTTGCGAACAAAATGAGGCATGCGAACGTAGTACTTATGTGGTTGCGACAAAGCCCATTTTAATTAAAAAAGAAGATTAAAAGTCTAATTGAATAATAAATACAAAAAATGGAAACAAATAATTTTAAAAATGAGTTTAAAGACTAAAAAAACATAAGATTTAGTATTGGATAATAAATAAACAATATTTTTTCTTGATTCTAACAAATACCCAATAATTATGAAATATAATAATTCTTCGTATATATTTACTAATTTTTAAATATAATAATTATTTGTATATATTTAATATTTTTAAAATATAATAATTCTTCGTCTATATTTATTAACTTATTAACTCTTATAAATTAATTAAAATTCCAAAATTAAATTATATATTATATGGTTTACCTTTTTTTATTATGAATTATATATTTTAATTTTTTTTAATTAAGTCCCATCCTTTGTATATATTGTATATATTTAATAATTTTTTTTAATTCTTCTAACAAAATCGAAGCCAAGCCAAATCGTTCTGCATCTGCATGTAACAAACAACTCTACAACACTCATCTATGAAAATGAAGCCTAAAATCATGCCAAAATCATGCTTTTAAAAACAGAATCGAAAAACCTAATTTTGTACCACTTAAACACAACGAAATCTTGAATTTTTTTTTATAGTGGAAGGCTTGTATGGTTTATCTTAATGTTGTTATGGCTTCAGATTTATCAAAAAATACACTTTGATGTTTGATGAAGTGTTTGTGCTTGAGAGGTTTAAAAATGGTGAGAGATATATAGAATGCTTTATACCTAGGTTTTCTAAAAAAAAACAAATTTGTCCAAAATTTGATGAGAGAACTATCAAATAAGTGTAAGATCCAGCCATGTAAAATCCATAAAAATGTATAATTTTTTTAGCCGGACCCTCTTTATTTATTTATATATATATTGGAAGGATAACTGAATTGACAAAAAATATCGAAAGGTCAAGTTTGAGAAGTCTCCTTAAAAAAAATGGTAAATGGGAGAATACCATATATTTATAATGAAAGGTCAAGTCTGAGTTCCTCTACTACGAAATCTCCTCTCGAAAAATAATGGTAAATGGGTTTTTAAATTTCGGATCTCAATGCCCCTTAAACAATGATTTTATTTTTGTCCAAATAATCTGTCCATTCCCAAACTTAATATCACGCATAATATTGAAAAACACTAGTTCAGTATTCGTAGGCACTATTAATATCACGCATAATATTGAAAAACACTAGTTCAGTATTCGTAGGCACTATGAATCAGGACTTTATTTTATTATTATATATAATTTATTGTGTTTCCCTATTTTGATTGATTAAAGTGTAAATATTATTTTATTAGATTTATGGTAATAAATAATAAAATATATTCAAAATTACTTAACGGCACTATAACTATATATATATATATATACATATAGAAATAATATAAAACTAGATAGAAAGAAAGAGTTTTGAATTAAGCTAATCAATTACTAGTTATTTAGTATAAAGTTATTTAATATAAAGTTATTTATCAATAACCCGGCCTGATAAAAACTACACGATGATAAATGGATATTTGCGTATAAATATATGGTAGTCCGGAATATTTTTTAATTTTTTTTATAGATGTGATATATTTCAAACCATAGCTTTCCAAAAATAGTATTGATTTTGTTTTTTTAAAAATGAAAAAAACTAGATTCATGAAATATATTTTGATTATTTTTCTAAAAAAGTTAGTTGTGTATTTACATATAATTTGGTTGCAAAATAAGTCTAGAAAAAACAACTTTGTTCTAGTTGCAGAATCACGTTTAATTTGGTTGCTAAAAAGAAACTATATCCTAGTTACGGAATTACGTATAATTTGGTTACTAAAAACTAATTGTGTTCCAGTTGCGGAACTACGTGCAAAATATGTTGTGAAAATATTTAAAAAGTAGTTGTAGCAATATGAATTTGGTTACTAAATAAGTCTCATTGTGTGAAAAATAATAATAATATAAACTTGTTTTATGAAAATAAGTGTTAACTGGATATGAAACAACTAATTTTTTTGTAGTTGCGAAAATATGTACATTTTATGTTAAAAAAAATTAAAAAAATAGCGTGTAATTTGGTTGTTGAAAAACAATTATCTTCCAGTTGCAGAATGACGTGTAATTTGATTACGAAGATAAAAAAAAATCTCCAAAAATATCACTAATATATTTTGTTTTATCTGTCTTTGAAAAATAGAAATATATATGTTTTGGATATTTTTAAAGTTACGGTTTGAAAGATATGGAGTTTTCAAGGTTAAAATAACTAATTGTTTAAGGTTATATGTGTTTATGTGTTGAATAATATTGTTGGAAGAATTTATATTGCATGTGGTTTTTGATAAACTTCAGAATCGAAGTGGTTATCGATAATTTGATTGTAAGTGAGTTGTTATCGATAATTTACCCTTAAAAATAATTGAAATTATAAAAGAATAAATGACACAAATAAATCTATGTCTATTTTTGTTGGATCTCACACCGCTAGATTCCGCACCTGATTTGAGATAATATTACCCAATTTCGTAAAAAAAGGTATAAATAGTTTTTGTTAAATCTTGCACCTTATTTTCCTCTTTTTCCCTTATACTCTCAAAATCGCTTAATATATCATGCCTCTCAAACTACTAATTTTGAAAATTCAAATTTGTAGTAACATTAAGATATATCATACAACCATAATGGTATAGTTTATTTTTGATTTCGTTCTTTAATTGTGTAGTTATTTATGCTTGAAATTATGACTTTTAAAAATTATTTTTTCTTATGGTTTTGCTTGTTTATTTATTTGTTGGTTTGTTGATTGATTATTGTGTGGAAGTGATGGAGTTAGGTTTATGATACATTTTTGTATAAAATGGATATGATTTGAGGGGACTTAAGGTAAAGTTTATGGTTTCTGCTGTTCATTGAAGATATTGCACAAAATCCTTAAGGGTCATCGTATACTTCGCGTGAACAAGATGCATATTGTCACTAAACAACTTCCGAACATGAGGATGTTTATCGCACGATTTACTCGACATTGTTGATAATTTTCATATAGTTCGTGTAATTTTCGGTACTGTATACATTTTCTTCCCTATATGTATTGTTGACTTGTTTCCTAAGGTAAGATTGGTTACCGTTCCATACACCACTCCAATCACCATAGCTAGTTTGGGCTGATCCTACATCATGTAGCGTGAAACATAACCGTCGTGACACATATGCAAAGTCATCTATTATCGAGGGACTCATCAGACAATATGAGATAGTAATGATCACCACAGTAGACCCCGTAGGAGGTCACACACACCAATCTTCACATGTCAACCATGTATCCCGAATACAAGAAGTACGAGGCTTACAACATCTTCGAGGATGATGCGAGTTTATTTAAAATTTTAGTATTTGACTAGTTTTCCATATTATTTATGTTTGACTATTAATATTACATATTATTTTTATTAATTAATTTTAATTTTTTTTGTAGCCTCGAGTCAACCTGCAATGCTTCTCTATGTATGAAAATGTTAAAAAATAAGACTTTAGCTGTCAGACTAGAGTACGCAAGCAGGTTATACGTAATTTGACCGTGTCTCTTAATGACACTATCTTCCATTGGCATACCAACATCCACATGATCGAGGTCTTTCTCGAGCAATGGTATACAAAGATATCATCATTTTTATTTCTCGTTCAACTAGATGATTGTGACGCTTGACGATGTCCATGCTATTAGAGGTAATCACATAGAAGTTATGCCTTTCCCTCTGGTGTACTATACTTGTGATGCATAAATGATATAATTTGTGCATATATACTTGGTGTTAGACATCTCGAGTTGGTGTGCACACTTGTTAGGGGTGGGAAATATGTTAATATGTCACAGTTGAGGGATACCTTTATTGACAAATGATATCAGGATGATATTGTGACCGATCAACATGTGGTGGATATGTGTGCCACTCATGCTACCCGTGCTTATATATAATATGTGTTCAGTAGTGAAATATTGTCCAACAAGATTGGAAATGTGGTTTCGCTTGATTACCTACAGTTCATTCATCATTATTATACAATGGGTAAGTATCATATGGTTTTGGCCTAATTATACCATGTCGTTGGACATAATTCCGTCCACTGTACTGGTGGTATATGCAATTTTATTGAAATGATGGAGACTTGTATTTATGGTCACTTTACTTGGTTGGTAACTCCGTTTTACAGCGAGTCTGCTATCTCATTACCACATATGTGTTGCTATGCACCACTGAATGTTCGCTCATCTCAGACTATTTGAGTTGATATGCGACACATTATAGCTATATTTCATGCGATTGATGTAAGTTTTGATTAACATTTTAAAACCTCAATTTTATTTTGTTTTAGTTATTTATGATTTCAATACATACTAACTTTTGAACGATGTTATAGGTCATATTTCTTCCATATGATTATCTACGAAAGGTACGACTATTTCGTGAGATCAATTGGATTGATCATACATGTTATGTGACATAGTAGAGCCGTATTATCCCTAAAGTGTGGCACATTAGATGGGGTACATTTAAATAATACCATGCTATTTATGACCTCAATTTTCCAAGACATGTAGGAAGTTTGGCGCTAGGTTTGCATGGTATGTGAGGACTTGAGATAGTTGGCATTGTCATCTCGTCATGGATAAATAGGATGCATACAATGGTGGTAGGGTTGGTGCAGACCGTTACATCATGTTTGGGATAAGACTAAGTTGTAGTACATAGTGGTCAACCCAGAATTGGTAGGGCCTGATACATATGTGAGGATAAACCCTCGTACAACCACTCATGCTACCGCAGACGACGCATTTGATCGGACACTAGAGATTCAGACATGTAGTTGGAAGAGAAAGAAGGTGCATTAGAGGAGTGTTTTTATATTTTCAAGTGTTATCGAGGTCGTTCATAGATTGTATATTGCGTTTCTTATCACTTTTACCAAATAATTTACTCTTTGTTTATAGTATGTGTTTATGGCTTATTTATGACTATTACGATGCTTATTTATAACTACTATGATATTTATTTATAACTTGTTTATGACTTTCTTATGAATATTATTATCGCAGTAAAAGCAATAAAAAACTAACACAAACTGAATAACATATAACGTACATAGTCCATTCCATATCGTAGGAAGTAAAATTTTGATTATTTATTGGTGAGTTTTATTTTAACCTGAGGGTAATTTTGTCAAGTGTTTTGGAATTTTTTTAGAGTATTAAATATTTTGGGTGTTTTGTAGTGAGAGATTTGAGCTGCGTGGTTGTATTAAATGTTCATTACCCTCATTAATGAAAGTAGATGAGGTATTTATACCCTTAATTATGGATCCATGGGCTTTCAGGTCAAATTATAGAACCAGGTCAAGTTTAAGGACCCATTTACTTAACAAGCTCATTAGCACTTAGCTTAGTCAAAAGGTGTTTAATTATTTTATACGTTTGTCCTGTCCGGATAGTTCACTGGGCAGTTTATGTCTGAATTGCCCTTGTCCGAAAATCTCAGTAGGGAGTGGTGGATTTATCCGTACTCATCATTTATGATATTAAGTAGATGAATAAATATGCTCTATTTTATGAAGCTATTTATGGGGAATGAAGCACATCAAACTGTATTGTACGAAACATTTATGTTGTTAGGCGACTGAAATACGCAAAAAATATTATTTGGCGCAAAATATATTTTTCAGTTTATATTTTAAAAATGGTATAGACTATGCGATTTATAGTCTAATAATCGTACATGCTTTTCAATTTCAAGTCTCTATCTAAAATAGAGAGCCAAATTTTTTGCATTGGACCGCACATAGTGCGTGACCTAAGGCAAAAAAGTTAGCCTGAAAAGCTAAATTATCATAAATTTTATGTGATATATGAACCAAACATCACACACACCGTGCCATAAAATATTTTGTTAATTTTGAAAAGCTAATATGATTTTGCCTTGGGTTGTACATTATGTTCGACAAGCTAGCCATATATTGCAGATAGTGCGTGATTTACAATATTATATAAAGTTTTAGACCAACCAATGAAACATTAACCATAAATTGAGATAACATTAAACATAAGATTAAAATACATCAATAAATTCTCAATATAAATGAGATTAACTTACAAATATAACATTTAGCATCAAAGTACAATAAACATTATAATTTATTAGTAAAATTTATATTTGAGGTTAAATTTAAAATATGTGCAATTTGTTATCACATCCTATTGTTTAACAAAGCACTCCTATAAGTAAGCTATCATATTTATTATAATGAAATCAACAACTACCACACGTTGAGCGCATATTTACTTACTTCATACGCCAAGTCGAACAACCGAAGCGTTGGTTCATATTTTAAATGATAATACATGGTCGAGAATTCTACACAACTGTATGGAGGTGGATACAGAATTTTTAGATGGTCGTACATGTAATAGATTGTACACAACAGTTCATCCAAACAAGTAGTGGTATTTTTATTCGACCTTGTTCTCTAAACAAACTTGACGGTTTGAACCAAATGATTGTTTTCCTCAATTCTCCATTTTATACCAAAGATAGTTTATGTTATTCTATCATACGATATTCGATAGAATAATAAATATGCCATGATTGAGTAGGTATATATAAAGAATTATAATATCATGGAGGAGTGAAATCTTACTTGGTGGGAAATCTTACTAAGTAAAAAATCATATTTGGTGGGAATTTTGTAATTGGCGAGTAACTGATGACAAATCAATACAAACATAAAGAGTAATGAAGTTCCAATGTAATATGCAAAATCAAGTATTACTTAATTAAGTTCAAGACTGTACTAACTTAAATATAACGATGCGTAAAAAGTTTGAAAGAGAAAAGTAACATAGTCAAACGTCATCCTTGGTCAAATCAATCGATATTTTTTATTTGTTATGCTTTAGTGCTTTGGTCAACATGATTTGGGTAATTTTGTTCAATCTATAATTGTAAATAATTGACCAAACACTCGCTTACCGACTTGATACAAAGTATAATGGGGCAACAGCTTATCCAGAAGAGTAGTAATCCATAAAATTAACTTTAAGAATTAAAAAACAATTAAAAACTTCAAAAAAGTAAAATAAATAATGTTATTTGATGTACTTACATGCACGAAATGGATGTCATGCACAAAAGAAATCCCAATCTTTATAATAGTTGGAGAACGAGGTGGACAAGCATGTAATATATGGTATACAAGACATTGATATCGATTGGCTATCATTAATCCAATGCCGGGAAGTATCATCCAATAACATCTTTCCAGATGATTTTTGAGTCATTCTAACCTTTGTATAATATCATCTAAAACATCACACGAACCATAACCATCTAACCATAAAGCTTAATTTCTATTTAGTTATGACATCAGATCACGTCTAACTAAATCCCAATTGTCCTCTTTATCGTATATCGCTCTCGGTATGATCCAATAATTAAACTATCCGTCTGGAACAATGTTTACCAAGCTACTAACATAAGGATGTAAAAATGTGAGGATGCATTCGGTGTATATTTAAACTTGTGTTATTAGCAGTTGCTTTTTTGGTCGACTACTTTCTTTTTCACGGTGGAAGGTTTTGGTACTGAGAATGAAGGCACATATGAGGTAACCATGCTACCTAACGTGTCCATTAGCGTGCTAACACTCTCGTTTTGCTCAATGCCATATTCTTAATAACTGGGGTTCCATCTAGTAGATCGGTATGGACCACATTTTTTCTTACTTTTAATAACAATCAAGTTTTTAGGCTTTACAACGTGATTGGTATCAAGTTTTACTAATATGTATATAATTATCTATGATGGATAATTTGTTTAATAGATCTTATGCATACATAGTTTTATCTCTATAAACGATATCTAGTTTTCTCTAAAATATATTTAAATTGTCCCTAGGAATTGATCTACCTTCTCTTTATATCATAGATATTTCACATGCGCAAGGTAAACGTGTGTTTTCCTAATAACACATCCTCATGATACCCGATTTATGCTTATTTTTCTAGCACGTTTAATAGTCATCTCAATTAGTTCTAGGCCCCATGAGATACATAACTATATAATTTCAAGTTCAATATATTTCTACAACCTGGTAAAATACGAAACTTACATAGCTCGAAAGATTTGAGACTTATATAATGTTGGTTACATAAGAGCATGTGAAATTTGTCCCAAAAAAGTTCAAACTGCATTGGTTAGTACCAAGGTAACATTTTAGGGCCGCATGAACCTCTGATCGCATTCGGTATGCATGATTTTTTTCATATTTCAGGACTTGGAAAGTGCAAAGTTCTTTATTGTGAAGTTGTTGTGAAATGTATGGTCCTAATTTTATGAAACCAACTTGTTCAAATCTAGGAATCTCTCCTCACCTCCGTACTTAACCGATGATAATAATTTTTATATTGTGAAATGAAGTAAGTAGTGTCAAGGAAAAATTTAGAAAATAAAAGTGCACAATGAAGATTAAGATGTAAAAAATACAGTAAGAAGGAAAGGTGCATTGGCATGCCTCTAGCCTTACTCGTTTTCTTTCACGAGGTTCAGATACAACACATAATTTTCATGTCGAAAGCCATTTTCCACGATATTCAACTCGAACAAGTCATCAACTATCGTAAGGTAGGTTGGTACAAAGAGGGGGTATAAAGGGGGAGTACTAATTGATGGATATAATGTAAAGGGATATGACACTTTCTATTTTGAATTTATCTTTGATAGTTTCAAAGTGATGATGGACATCATCAACGTTCTCCAGGTATTTGGGCTAGTTTGGCTCAAGCATAGATTTAACAAGGTGAATAACTCAACAAGTCGGGGTGAAATGGGAGCCTAAAACCCCAATCAAGCATGATTGTATAAAAAACAAGTTCATCGGCCTAAGTCAAGACTAAGGTCTCACCAAGAACCGAATCTCTAACTTTGACATATCTAGGTATTCGTCATTTGGTTTAGAGTGAAGGAACATGTCAAGAGTCAGAGTAGACATGAGGAATTATCTCAATGGTAATAAAATTATGTTTATGCATATCCATTTCAATGAAGGAGACCTTCGAACGCTAGATACCCTCCTCCAAATCTGATGCCCTAAAATTTTCCTATGCTTGTTCCTATATATTCTCCACTATCTTAGATATTTCATAGGCTCACCTATCGGTCCAGACGGATTTCAAAATGTTTCTTAATGAGTCAACGACATGTTTGAATAAGTTTTGAGAGAACTTGAAGTAATGATCTGAAGACTATCGAAATGGATCATGTGAGGCATTCCTCGAGGTGTCTAGCCTCTACTACCAATTTAATACATGTCACACTAGCTGTCAATTTCTTAGTGTACAAAGTTTAGTTAATCTATGTTCCTTGTCTCATTTTTACTAAAAATAGAGGATGTAATAGTATGGGAGGAAGACGACCCCTCATCTAAATTACCTTTAACCTCAAGAGGCTCATTAAAACCTAAACGATTCTCCAGTTGACCGTAATCCTTACCCCTCATAACTGATTAGGGAAACGATAAGAGAAATAAATTACCTCCAATAATGGGGTGTTTTTTCGAATAGAGCCAAGAGCAGACTGTAAATCAAATATCCAAGGAAGAAGAGATAACCAATAGGAAATGGTCCAAAAAATAAGTTGAATCAATAAACTCCAAATATAATATCTGATAATATAGCTTTAGATCTTTTGTGAAGGGTCAGAGGCGGACTTAACTATCGAAATCGTTTTTCTAATGCTCAGAGTTGACTTAGAGAAGTATTACTCTTTCTATTTCTAAAAATGACTTTATATCGCTAAAATTTATGAAGTGAAAAAATAATCTAAGATTCAAAGCTATTAATAGAGCGGTCACCCGTCTTCTCTGACTTTTGCTCTCCCTATTTTGGATGATTGCAATCCCCTCAGGAAGCCTAAAATTTCCAATCTTCAACACATACATGGGAGAATTTAATGATGAGGCTTATTATTAAGCATTGCTGAAATTGACACGTGACGCGCAATATTGCGTGCTCCAGAACAGGGTAAGATACATCAAGGAACGAATTTGATTTTTATTTTCAAACGCACCGCATGTCAAAAAATTTCGGACATTGGCAATGACACTTCACTCTAAATCCTCTTCAGATACCAAGATCCGATCTCCAAATCAAGAAGCATTTTCAACCCAAATATTCATTTCGGTCAGAAGGGATTCATACGCACAAGAGCAACCACTGGTTTAATTCAACCATGAGTTAATACACTTGACCCCTTGAATCAGACATGGACTATGCTAACCAATAAATATCATATGCGAGAGGAATAAAATTCAACATATTGTCTGGAAGCGCCACTGCTGACACCATAGATACTAGTAGGAATTACCCCGAAATACTTATTAATACGAAATGGAAAGATACAATCAAATGGGCAACCCCGATAACCACATAAAAAATTCTGAAATAAGATGTTAGGGTTTAACAAACATGACATACTCATATGACGAGCTTTCTGTATGACTTTTTGAGGTAATGATCTAACATGGTTCGAATCTTTACTTTAGTTATCGATTCATACATTTAAATCTCTTTGGAGCGCGTTTCAAGATTAATTTATTGGAAGAAAAATAATATGTGGAGATGAAGATTACATCATCAACTGTTAGAAAAAAACTTTAAAACTTGTTCGCGTATAGTAAGAGGTTTTTCCGCATCAAAGACAACCTTAAAAACTAACAAGCCTTAGTGACCCGCATTTTATTCCGCCAAGGAACCCTATCCGACCTCTTGGGCGAAGATATCATGAAGTGCAAGTATCCCATCTACGAACACATTTTAGTCCATATAGAGCAATAAATCAAAGTAAAAGAGACAATGCAGGTACATATGCCAAAATACAAAATTTATGTCTTTCATATCACCTAACCTAATTTAAATCATAGCTCATTCATGTGGATCAAGTTAAATCAAGTAAATCATTAATTAATCGTCTCAACAATGTTCTTTTTTTTTTAAATATGAATTTTCGGACAGAAAATTGAAAAACCGCAAGAGCTTGTTCGGTGCGAGGATCAAAAACCCTCCTTTCATGGAAGGGAATGGGTTTCTTTTTCTTCCCCTTTCCATTCTTCTTTTCGTGAGCATTATTAACCTTCCCCACCGCCCTCATCTGTTGATTATATTCTAGATATACCCAACCTCATTTCCTAGATTTGAAAAAGGAAGAAGAGAACAAGCCCTAAAGTATCTTGCCACATAAAACTCTACCAAGAAACCACTTTCGGAACCTCGCAAAGAGAGAACGTGGTTTTTCCTCTGGGTTTCTCTCTCATTCGCGGAGCGAATAAAGTGGGCTTTGCCCCAGCTACTGGAAAACGAGTCCGAGTCAAATCATATCCCTAAAGGCTATCCTAATTTAGGTATATCCCTTAAAGGTTTCACCTCATCATTATGTAGAGACGTCAGGAGAATATTCAATCATGAACCTAGTCTATTGGATATATTTCCCAGTACAATCAAATCTACTTCGATAAAACATAAAATTTTCACAATGTCGATGGCTGAAAATAAAAGAAGATATCTATGTGATACACCATTTTATGAACCTGCGACTTCGTATTTTGGGGGTGAGTCCTCTTTGATCTTCAGATCAGTGCTATACGCGTCTTTCCTGAATGAATAGTCAAACTGCGCCTATACACAATGTACCCGGAGTTTGAATACTCAATACACCAAGCTTACCAAATATATAGTTACGATATGTGATTGATCCTAAGACTCGATCATGTTCCAAAAACCAGAGAAGATATGGAGCGACTCACATGCTTTGAGGTGGTATTTGTTTCCAAATAGATGATTTGATACCATTTCTTCTATACATTATTTATATGACTTTTATTATTCTCCATCATAACTTGAACAAACTTGTCTAGTTTGTGTTCTAAGACTTCGAAGTTCGTTAAATTTTTGTACGATTACATATAACCTTTTCCAATTATTGTTCAAAAAATCTAAAGATAATGTAATATTTTTGTTAATAACTCGTGATTATCGTGTCAACATGGATCGTGAGTAGCTTAGAGGTAAAAAAATAATGTAAAATTACCTAAATCATCACAAGTAAAAAAAAGATAAAAAAAAGAGAGCAAAAAATATAGAGAGAAAATGAAGAAGAATATGTAATTGTATTACTGTATAGAATTTTAGATGCTTTACATATCGAACTAAGCTCCTATCTATAGGAGTTGTACATGACGTTTTAATGTTACATTTATTATTTATATCCGTTACAAAAATATAAATATAAATGATGAATGTAACGTTTAATTTAAAATACATATGTATCACTTATTAACTGGATATCGAAACGTGCTAAGATACCGTTCTAATTCTATATTTATTATAATTAATCCCGAATATTATATCCTTATCAGAGCATACAAACATAATTTTTGTTATCAGTTTCAATATTTTTTGTTTTGTTCAGATAGTAGATTTTTTGTTTAAAGTTGTGGTCGAGACTTTAGCTTTAATTTATAGAACAAGATGTGTTCATGTTTGTGTTATGTTATTAATTGACTCTTTTCAAACGATCATTTAATTTATTCATGTTGTATTATGACTAAACAATGCATATTGCCCCCAAAAGAAATCAAAGT
Source organism: Limnanthes douglasii subsp. nivea (assembly GCA_036936605.1). Classification (NCBI taxonomy): domain Eukaryota; kingdom Viridiplantae; phylum Streptophyta; class Magnoliopsida; order Brassicales; family Limnanthaceae; genus Limnanthes; species Limnanthes douglasii. Next base: position 147,436,652 of record JAUPFV010000001.1, on the reverse strand, counting down.
TGTGTACCAATAAAATGTTTAAGTGGAGAATGTGCACTTTCCATCAAGTCAGAAGTCGTGTTTCCAAATATATAATTTTTTAGTTGCCATGCAAAAAAATTATCATTGTACATAATTAATCATGAAATTTTGATGTATTCAATTTCTTGAGGATAATATATGAACTCAAGCTTCATTTGTGCCAGAATATTTTCAAATTTGCAGTCCATATTTGAATACATTATTTCACTCTATAAGTTCATAAAACAAAACGAGACTTTTTTCTATTTTATATAGTTATTTGTATTCGAAAGAATGTTCCTAATAATGTGTCATTAACATAATATATGTGTTGTTTTCAAGAACATTAATTCAAAAGTAGTAACCAATGTTAAATATCTTGTGTCAAAACTATGCATAGTTGTTCAGTTGAGTTATCTTCTATTATAAAGTGTATAATCTAATAGTTATTTGAAATTGTAACTTTCTCACTCGAGATAAAACACAAAATTGACATTAAAAAATTAATCAACTTGAGATTACTCTAAATTTTTTGAACAAATGCATTATGTACCTTATTATTTTATAGGTGATATCAACTATTAGCAATTTTTAAAACGAATGTATCAACTTCATACTAACTGATTGTGCAACGAAAATATATATAATAACGTCACTTTTATCTTTAGTGGACCTATATCGTTCTAGATAACATTTTCAGTTCAACCAACAATAATTATATTTTTTGTGTGCACATGCGCAACATATTTTTAGGGTTAAATTTTTTCAACCCGTTTCAAATATGCATAAATCTAGCTCTTGTCACGGCATGTTAATGTAAAAATTACAAATCATATTTGAAAATGTACTTATATTGCATTGACCTTCGAAGTGTTTTGTCATTGGATAGTTATAAATCTCGTATATAATCTTTAAAAACCATTGATATAGTCCAACAAAAATTTTCTTTAGTCTGAAATGGCATCCATATTTTTTTGTTGATTTTGTCTTAAGATATTTTTATCAATCAACCTTTTTTAAACTCTGGATCTCTCGTATTTGAAGATTAGTCGAAATGTCCTTCCGCAATGTCTATATTTAAATAATACCAAAACTATTTTCTCTACATGTTTTCTTAATTCACACAAATAATGAGATATTGGACAATTTCAAGTTCGACTTGTTTCACATCATTTTTCTCATATAATACGATATAGCATAAGTTAAAACAAAACAAGACGAAATAAAATTTTAAATAATGAACATGACAAGTTGTGTTTATGTTTACTTAAATGAAAACAACTTAAACACTAACATTTATGCTACATGTATTAACATGAGTTGTGTTTATGTTTACTTAAACGGAAACAACTTAAACAGTGACATGTATGCTGCCTGTACTAACACGTCATCCCACGACTAATATTAGGATTGCTCTAAAACATAATTTTCTTTAATATTGTCATGTCGATGACGAACTATATCAATAATTACTGTAATAATATATTTACAGTCGCAATTAAAGACGATAGCTTTTTATGGGTCACTTTTAACACATTAATAGAAAATATGTTTTTTATAAAACAAAATTGTTTGATGATTTCATGTTCAAATTCTTATATTTTTAATTTTTAATTTTCAAGCATACCATAGTGGTATTAAAATATAAAAAATGAGTTTACAATAGATATATTTGTCTGAAGGATTTTATCGGAGATGGCGCCAAGAAAGCTTCAATATCTAGTGAAGATACTTTCTTCTGATTGATCATCTTCCTCCTATGTTCCGGTTTTCCTTGGCTGCTTGGCAAGTTCTTTACCCTTCTCCAATGAACACAAACAATGTGCAACCCCTACTTGATCATGTCAATGACCATTTTCCACCTCTCAACACAACTTTTACAACCAACAATCAAGGCAGCCACAAAGAAAATGTACTTGGAAATATCAACCTTTAAACAAGAAAATCTGTTGCTGATGTTGTCAGCCCTCCAAACAAGAATCGAAGAATAAAACCTATCAACATATAAGAAAGGGATCATATATCATTGCAGTTCCAAGAAATTGACAAATAAATATTGATTGCACCATCAAAACATACCTTGATTGATAAGCTCTCCCAATGTCATCCCAAAAGGAAAATCCTCAACCAATTCTTCACGGAGAAAAAATTCACTTGAGAGTTTACTTATTCAAACTGAGATTCAAGACACATATTCTAATAATTCTCACAAAAAACTGACCTGTGTAAGATATGGTTTAGAGGAGTATGGACTGTTGGTGAAACTTCAATGAGAGTCTTCAAATGGATCTCATCCTTTAACCCCAAATTCGAATGCCCCATAGTGTCAATCTTGATTAATATAGAGAACGTACTTGAATACCTCTACAATGAAGACTTCATACACTGTATTGCTGCTTTAGTTGGTCAACCTCTTGCCAAGAATCTGGCCATGTTCAATGAGTGCTACGCTTGGATTGAGATGGAAAACAACCATGCCCAAAGGGAAGATCCTCAACCTAACAGAGAAATCAAGAAAGTGCAGCCCTACAAACTTAATCCTATTCAAAATGATAAATCTAGTTTCAAGACAATCCAAAAGACTATTTTAAACAGAAATACCTCACATGCAACTTTTGTAAATAAAAATGCATTAAATAAAGATCTTATTGATGTTATTAAGAACTTAGAAGAAGACTACTATCTTTATTTGAATATTGAATCTGATTATCACACTCCTAAACAAGACAAGATTGGCAGTCTTCCTCAAACTCCCATACTTAAGAAGAAAGAAGTTGAAAATGAATTTCAAGCTCTTCTAAATCAAAGACTAAAAAAGCCAACATCAGAAAAAAGGAAATGTTATCATCAAGTCCCTCTTTGGGGCAAGTCAATCCTCAAACGTTGATTCCAATAATGATTAAGCTCATATGTAGGAACATTCGTGGCATTGGTAACAAGGCCTCCGATAGAAGGCTCAAGTCAATCACCAACAAAGAAAATTAAACATTATGGTTGTTCTTGAACCTTCCATTAAAGAGGACAACATTTGCAATATTGCTGACAAACTTGGCTTCCCCAACTACTGCTTTAATTCCAACAACAAGATCTGGTTATTCTGGTCAGATGACTTCAACATCAATACAATTAACAATCAGCATCAGCTCTTACATTCTACTATAACTCACAAATCTCAAAACAAGAGCTTCTACCTTATTACTGTCTATGCTAAACATCAAAGCCTCAACAGATTTGATCTCTGGAACTCCCTTAAAACAATCTCTAATAATGTTAAAGAATGGTTTGTAATTTGTTATTTTAACTCTATTTCTTCTTCTAGTGAACATAGGATGCACTAACTTTTGTCTTGAGAGTGTTGAAGATTTCAATGAAACCATACGAGAATGCTCTCTTGAAGATGATGATTATGTGTAAAAAAGGTTCATCTGGATCAACAAATCCAGATGGAAAAGATTGGATCGTGCTTTATTAAGTGATCAGATTATTTTAGCCTCACCAAAGTCACTCACTTGGACAGAACTTGTTCTGATCACTCTCCTCTCTTTGTCTTTAAATCTAATGTTATTAATCTTCATAAATCTAGGTTTAGATTTTTTAACATGTGGACCTTAAGTGAGAAATATGTTAACCAAATGGAGCAACTCCTTCAAAACAACAACAATCCATAAAACAATAACAACTTATCCAAATATAATACTCTGCTTCTTTAAGCTCTAAATGTTGATAAGTTCTTTTGGCATAAAAACTTATACTAGCTATGGTGACAGAAACACCGAAGTCTACCATTCCTATGTCAAGAAAAAGAAAATAAAAAATAGGATCACTTGCATAAAAGATAACTCTACTTGGAGCACCGAGGATCACCTGATTGGTAACTCTGCTCTAAAGTATATCAAAGATATTTTAACTAACAATTCTGTTCTAAATCACAAGAACAACGATAATCTCATCAATAGCCCCTTGTTTAAGAATATCCCTAAGCTAATTACTAATGAGGACAATACTATGTTGATGATGCCTCCTATTAAGGATAAAATATACAACATTATCAAGAGTTTCAACCCTACTAGTGTGGGTAGAATGAATGGATTTAACAATTTCTTCTATATTACATGTTAGAAGATTATTAAGCAGGATTTGTGTGCAGCAATTAACTTCTTCTTCCAAGGTCAAAACATCCCTAAAGGCATCCTCTCGACAAGTATCTGCCTTATTTTAAAGACCAACAATCGTACAAATTAGAATCACTACAGACCAATTAGCCTTTGCACATTTACAAACATAATGATTTCAAAACTTATCAACAGAAGAACCTCTATTCTTCTTCATAAAATCATTTCAGAAGTACAAGGAGCTTATGTTACAGATAAGTCAATCCATGAAAATATTATTATTGCTAAAGAAATTATATATGATATCAATCGAAAGGTGAAAGCTGGGAACATTCTTATCAAGATAGACATGGCTAAAGCCTTTGATAGAATGTCCCACAACTTTATCATTAAAGTCATGTTCTCTTTTGGTTTTGATTATATTTTTTTATTTTATAGAAAGTATTATCGGAAACATACATGTTTCTATCCTGATCAATGGTGAGGCCACATGCTATTTTAAAACTAAGAAAGGCTTAATACAAGGGGATCATTTATCTCCAAGTCTTTTCATTATTTTTGAGGAGGTTCTTCTAAGAGGCCTCATCAACCTTTTTGAACAAAATAAGACTTTGAACTCTTAATTTTCACTAATAGTTTACCATCCACTATTATTTCTTACAGTAATTATTTGTAGGACTATCAAGATATCTCAGGTCAAATCATAAATAAAGACAAGACCAAGATCATATCCTCTAAGAATGATTCAACTATTGAAATCTCTTATATCTCAAGTCTAACTGGTTTTACCTCTGATTCTCTTCGTACTTCTTACCTTGGTATAACTCTCACTAACAACAACTAAGCTTCTAATTATGAGCCTCTAATATATTCTATCAGATAGAAAATATCTAATTAGGATGAGAAAATTCTTTCCTACGGTGGTAGACTCACTCTTATCTCCTCTGTTCTTATGGTCATTCCTAACTATTTGATCTAGTGTTATTCTATTCCTAAGGGCATAATCAACCAAATTGAGAATATGTTTAATAGGTTCCTTTGGGATCTAATCAGGCTTCCTCCAAAATGAGTGGTCAAGTTGGTCCAAGATTTGTAAGCCATTCAAAGAATGAGGTCTAAATGTAAAAACTATCAAAGACATTCATGATACTTATTATTGCAAGCTTTGGATCAATTTCAGGAAAACAAAAGTCTTTAGGGCTAGATATATTTATAGTATAGACTGCAATAACATGCATCTATTGCATGCCAACTTCTCTGCTAAATATGGATCCCATGTTTGGAAAATAATGGCTGCCATTAAAAACATTGCAGAGCCTTATATCAAGTGGAAAGTAGGTTGTGGCAAATTTGATTTTTGGATCGACAATTGTTTTAGGAAATATCCTCTCATTATACTTGATAACACATGGGACAACAACTGGTACATAAGAGACAATATTTTTAATTACTCGAAGAACAACATGTGGAACAAAAGCAAGCTTCCTAGATTCATATTTACTAATGATTTGGAGGCTATTGAAAAGATCAAGTTTGATGATCATAAAATTGATCCCTAAATTGGATTGCCTCTAAAGATGAAAACTATAACACTAAGGACACTTGGACTCAGATAAGGAAGCATCATAAATCTTCTAACCTCTTTGGAAAGATTCAGAATTCTATAACCCCCATGAAGTGCTCTTTTCTCACTTGGATTAATCAATAACTACCTTTCTATTGACACTATTTTACAGAAGAGACAAATTATCTTAGCTTCCAAATGCCAATTTTGTTCTAGTATTGAATCTTCAAACCACTTGTTTGTGGAGTACAATTTTTCCTGGGCTATTTGGTATTAAATCTCTCACATCTTCAAAATTAGCATCAACAGACACATGACAACCATTCACATGCTGAGAAACTAGTCCTGGAATTCATGCAAAGACACTCATATCAATTATATAATTTCTGCTATCATTTTTTTGGGTTATTTGACAGGAAATGAACAAAATTAAGGTCAAAGGTATGTATATCTCTACTTTAACTACCATTAATACATCAAACAGATGCTTCAGAGATTAGATCAAGCCTTCATTCTCAATCAAAAAGAAAGATCCAACACCATCAATGCTTCTTATGAGATAGGATGTTTTAACCATAGTAAAAACAACAAGAAGCCTTCCTATCATACATGGATTCTTCCTTTCAAGAACAGAGTCAAACTTAATGCATATGACTCCTCTCTCGAGAATGGCGAGGTTAGTGGTGCCATCCTCATCAGAGACTCAAATGGTCAAATAATCACAAGTTTTGGCAATGTTTATGGAAAACTCGCTTCCATATTGGCTGAAGCTCGTGACTTTTTTTATGGACTACTTATCTGCAAGAAAAATGGTTATGTCAATATCGATATATAGACTGATTCCCAAATTTTTGTGACTTTTTTTTCCAAAGGTGAATACCCTCCAACTCTCTACTCTCTTCTTAAAGATTGCAGAGAGTTCATTAGCTCTTCCATGGTTATCAACCACATAAGTAGAGTCCAGAACAAAGCAGCCGATTGGCTCGCTAAATAGACTTCGAAATGCAAAATGAAAACAGAAAGGGAATCGCTAAAAAAACGGCCAAAACTACTCCGTGAAATCGCTTGTTTCTATTTTTCAATATTTACAAATTTGCCACTAGGCAAAAAACCCAAAAAAACCCTTTGAAGTCTAATTAATTACAACCCACGCCATTGAGCACTTCTAACTACTCCATGAAGTTGCAAACACAATTTCAAACATCCACCATAATCATCTTCTCCAAACTACCTAAAACCTCCAAAATCAACAACCTATTAACCCATTTTTTTAAAAACCTCCAAACCTTCAAAACATGGCCGGAGGAGAGTCGGAACCACTTCCCATCCGGAGCACTATGGACGCCAAGGAGTTATATTGCTTAATCCCCTCTTATTTCTGCGAAAATTAGATATTTTGGAGAAAACCCGTTTTTTCTGTTCGTCGCCACGCATTGGCGTGGTTGGTGGGCCGTACGCCATGCGTGTGGCGCCCTTTGGAATCCCCACGCCAACTGATGGCGTGGGCACCCTGTATTTCGCCACACATGTGGAGAACTCACGTTGTCCGGCGCCACACTAATAGCGAAATCCAGTTAAATATTCCGGAATGCCGGTTCAATTGGTTTAACTATTCCGGAATTCCGGAACACTTCTTCGCGTCCGCGTGGTTGGGGAATTAAGCATCCTGGACACGATGCCTCCCTACCGTGGTTGAAGAACATTCTGCACAATACTGCATCGATGAAACCAGGAATCTCCTCTTGCATCGTACCTTTGACGAAGTCAAATGCGCTAAGGAGGCTTGCATCTTTGTGCACGTTCCAGCCTGAATCACCCATTGTTATAACTTAAATGTTTAGTTTCATAGTCAGATTCTAGTATTTATAGACTCGAAGTCTGTGGTTCAATTCTAAAATAATTAGCGGGAAATGGTGTTTTTGTTCCCGCCTAAAACTTTTTGAGGCGGGAAACCATCATTCCATATGTTTTGAGGCGGGAAATACTTTTTTTATAATATCAAACAAAAAGGAAAAATTATCATACATGGACCGAAACATCAACGAGAGCACCAAAATATAGAAAACAGTATCATACAATCCGAAACCCAAAATGATACGTTTGATACAATATATAAATAAAACGATCTCACAGCAAGGTGAGATTAACAACATTGCATAGTGAAAATATAATTTCTTACTCGAAACCGTGCATGCTGTTCTCTGGAATATGTCCGAAGTTCGCAATGTCATCTTCTATCTCATCAACCTTACTTTCGATAAAATCCAACATATGTCTGGTAATGTAATCTGTCCTAAACAGGTTCCAATCAACAAGTGCTACTTGTTGAACTTTGTAAGGCAAGTTGGACAAAAGCTGAAGTGGTTCAGCTTTCGCATGATTGTACCTGCTTTTGACTTCTTCACGACTACGTGGTGGCGGATTTGGATACTCCAAGCGTCCATAATCATAAAACATCATACAAACCACTCGATCGAAAAAAGCATAGGTCGTATCATCGGAAATTGTTTTCTTAACAAACTTCACAGCCTGAAGCAACCGATGGTCTTCGTCCACACGAAAGTCTATACCTAACTCCATAACCTGTAAATAGAAACGCAAATGTGAAGGCGTGCTTGAAAATACTAAACCTCACTTGGATATCTGTTTTTGTAACAAAAATAGCCTAAACACATATGATCGACACCAACAAACAATATGAAACCGGTCCCGGGCCATTCCGGTGACCGTAGCATCACAGCGTCATCACTGTGGCGCAGAACCTGATACAAACGCCACACTGATGGTGTGTGACAGGGTCCCTACGCCATCGCATGTGGCGTAGGGTTGGTTCCATACGCCAGATCGAAGGCGTGGGATCCTGGCTCTACGCCATCAAGAGGCGTACAGTCAGGTACCCACGCCATCGAGCTGGCGTATAGAACCAACCATACGCCACTCGATGGCGTATGGATCTTGTTCTTCGCCCCCGTGTGGCGAAGAACAGTTTCGTCATGGCGTACGAACATCCCAAAAAACCACATTTTCTACAGATCTAGCCTAACTAAACCTAACTAAACCTGACTAACCTATCTAACAACAACGAAATGAACTTACAATATTTTTTCGATTCCGAATCGGAGATTTTGCTCGCTGGTTCCTTCCTGTTACTCCGACTAGACTCTCCGGTGACGATTTCGGTTTAGATGGGTGCCGGTGGGTGTGGAAGAGTGACCGGTTTAGGGGTAGGTTTCAGATATGGGAGAGGTGCTGGGTAGAGAGAGAATAGGCTAGGTGAATTTTCTTTTACTCTTGTTTTCTTTTACTTTAGTTTTGTTTTACTTTAAGTTAGGTTAGGTTAAGTTAGTTTAGGTTAATTTAATTTAAGTTAGATTTAAATTTTAGGTTTATGTCTTTTTTAATTTAATTTAGTTTAGGTTAGTTTTAATTTTTAGTTATAATTTTTAGTTATAATTTTTTAGAGAGAAGGTAGAGCAAAGTTAGAGAATTTGATTTTTTTTTTGAAATTATGATAACTTCGCGGAGTAAATTTGACTATTTATACGATTTCATAAGGGTAAAATTGTCAAACAAAATAACTTCACGGAGTAGTTTTTAAAAAAAATTATAAGCGACTTCGCGGAGTAATTTTGGCCGTTTTTTTAGCATTTCCCAAACAGAATTTCTAGCAATGCTCCTCATCATTTGAAAGCCAATGCATATCTTGAAAGTATCGGAATTGGTTACATAAAAAATAAATTATAATTATTACTAACCCATTCTCCTTGGAGTTTTTTTGGCTCAAGCAGATTCTTCTAACAATCAAATGCCTAGATTTTTTTTTTCTCAATTGTTTTGCAGGTGAAATTGTTAACTCCTTAGCTCATCAAGCTCTTTTGCTAAGGTCTTATTAAAAGATTGAAACTCGATTTTTTCCTGAGTGATCTTCTAGTCATGTTCTTTTATCATTTCAGATCATCATATGAATCATTCTCCAAGATCTTACTCCTTAAGAGTTCTTGATGTCATGACTCTCTTTTCTTTTCTCAAATCTTCATCTCTTCATATTTATTTCATTCGTCTTTTTCAAGCTCCCTCCATCCAGTTGTCCTCTGGATCGGTTGTCTTCGATGAATTTTCTCTCCACTTAGCTTCTTCAATTCTTCACATAAGCTTTTCAAGATATATAAGCTTTTCAAGATAAAATAAAAAATTTACGATGTCATGACTCTCTTTTCTTTTCTCAAATCTTCATCTCTTCATATTTATTTCATTCGTCTTTTTCAAGCTCCCTCCATCCAGTTGTCCTCTGGATCGGTTGTCTTCGATGAATTTTCTCTCCACTTAGCTTCTTCAATTCTTCACATAAGCTTTTCAAGATATATAAGCTTTTCAAGATAAAATAAAAAATTTACGGCTTTGTATCTTCGCCTCAGCTATTCTATTGTTTTTCTTCTTCTTTTCCGACTGGAAGTTTGGAAATTAAATGGAAAGAAGATTCAGTTTTAACGTCTTTAAAATTAGAATTTTTGCATGTATTTGGCAGTGAGGTGGAAATTTCTAACCTACTCCCACCCGTGTTTTGAGTGGATTTGTGGATATTTCCGGACCTGGTCCAACCACTATTTTGAATGGATCATTAATTCGGCCTATTAATAATACAAGGGTGAAGTTATTTCCTCCATCAAATTTTTTATTTCCTCCATAATTAAATAAAAACTCCAGTTTGTTATTTCTTCCATAAAGGAAATAACATATTTACCTTTTTTTTTTATCCCAAACTCATTCATTCTCGATCTCAACTATCTCCCACCTATTAACTTCTGCACACCAACCAACCATATTAGTTTCTCACCATCAATCACCCATAAACCTTAACCCTAGCCTAGCCACTATAAAAACAACATCCTCTTCAGATTTTTTTTTTAAATCTTGTAAAATAACAAACCCTAGCCACATATTCGATTTATCTTCTAATCTTGAAAAACAACGACAGTTTTATCGAATTCACAAAAAAACACTTAAAAATGCACAATTATTTCTTGAAACGGACAAAATGCACCTAATTCTAAGACGACATCTCGAAATCAAGTGCATTTTTTATAAAAAAACACCTGATTCTGAGGTGCTGTCTCGGAATCATGTATTTTTTTCTAGAAAAAAAAAACAAAGCAATTGATTCCTATCCGTTGTCTCGGAATTAGTTGTTTTATGCTAAAACCTGCACAAATCGGGATTTTCCACAATATTTTTTTAACACAGATGTTTAAATTATGTGAATGTAAAACTAAAAAAACAAGATTAAATTAACTTGTTGACTGATTGCGTGATGTTCTCTGTTGTTAAATCTCTGGTTCGAGTGTCTTCCTCTTCTATGAGTAATCTTTAAGAAATTTGATTTTGTTTTTTGTTTTAAAGGTTTAATTTAGAAGCTAAATCATATATGTTAGATTTAATTTGGTTTAATCATGTGTTTGTTGATATAAGGATTTCATAATGGTTAATGAAATCAAGTTATAAATTAAAAAGTAAAATAAGGGCAAGATAGTAAAAACAAATCATAAATTATTTTATATTTTTTAAAATATAGAGAAAATAAAAAATATGATAGAGAAAATAGCTTCACTCATAATATAATTCTCTTTTGTTAATAAACCACGGGATCTTATTTCGATTTTGACCATGAACAATAAAGATACATTTATTTGAAACGGCCAAACATGAGGACCAAGAAAGATTATTCACCCGTGTTCCTATTATAGCCTAACTCAAATTTAAAATCGTAACTCTACAACCCCCAATTCACAAACGACTCCTCATTTCATTTTTAAAGATCAAATTCATAACAGATTCTCGATTGAATCCCTGAAATCAACGGAGAAGATGATGTCAGGAGGATACACGAGCGTACGCACCACCACCAAAGAGAGAGGAGAAATTGACCTCGAAGCCGGAGGAGAGACAACGCTCTATCCAGGTCTTAGCCATGGCGAGAACCAGCTTCGATGGGGTTTTATCCGTAAGGTTTACGGTATTCTCTCCGCTCAGATCCTCCTTACCACTCTTGTCTCCGCTGTCGTCGTTTTCAATCCTCGGTTCAACGATCTCCTTACTGGAAGCCCCGGTCTTTTGCTCTTCTTCTGTATCATCCCCTTCGTCTGTATGTTTCTCTTAATTCCTTGATTGTTTATCGTTTTCTCTTCTAGATTTATGCTATTGCGGTTTTATTTGTATTCTCCATCCATTTGTTTAGTCTCTTATTTTACTTGAATCGTTTTAGGATGTTTTTATTTTCCTTTAGGGTTTTCAATTCCTGGGTTTAAATCTGAGTTATATCATCAGGATTTGTTTGATACTGGGTGCATACATTTCTATTATGCTCTTCTATTTATGGTAAATCTATATTCTTCCTGGGTTGACGATGTCTTAGCTACTTAAGATCAAAACACTAGTTCTTTGATTTTATATTGTGTATGATTTTAGTGAATTATAAATTTATAATCTATAGTTTTCATTTTATAACAGGCTTTAAAGCTTAATATTCGATATGAATTATCGATTAGACTTTCATGATGTTTTGGATTAGACATATAAAACCATTAAGGGTGTGAGATATGTGTTCTCTGATAATGTACTTGTATACAGCTATAATGTTTGAGATAAAGAACTTGATCGACAACAGCAAGTAGTACTGCATTAGTTGTGTGATGTACAATGCCATAAATATCCAAAGATCTTAATTTGTTGAATTGTAAGTGCAATGCTAGCTTAATAATATGATGACTTAAATCCATGCAGTGATATGGCCATTGCACGTGTATCACCAAAAGCATCCAATCAACTTAATCATCCTCGGTCTATTCACTGTGTCATTGAGTTTCACTGTTGGTCTAAGCTGCGCGGCAACAGATGGTTTGTAGTTGCAACTTCTCATTTCATCTACATATTCTCCAAATTGTCATCTGATTCTCTTTCTTTGCAATGTACACTTTTAGGAAGAATTGTGCTCGAAGCACTAATCCTAACCTTGGGTGTGTTCGCCTCGCTAACTGCATACACTTTCTGGGCTGCTAAGAAGGGAAAGGATTTCAGCTTTCTTGGACCGATTTTGTTCACCAGTCTTGTCATCATCATCCTGACTAGTTTTATTCAGGTCACTACTTATAATAAATACACTACTAACGGGGTGTTTGGTGCCATTACCTTATTACCTTATAAGCAATAAGAATGTTTGGTTGGTCAAGCTTTTTAATCTCTAAATAGTTAGACGTTTTAGCTTATTAAGATTTTTGTTTTTGCAGATATTTTTCACCTCGCCTTTTTTGGTTCTCGCTGTCATTTTATAATATTGTTTTTAACCTTAAAACTTAGTTTCTTTTATAAAACACCAAACACCTTCAGCTTCTGTAAAAAAGCTAACTTTCAATACTTCTCATTTTATGCTATCTTATGGGCTTTTTTAGGTACTAAACTTGTCTAAGATGATGCTCGAAAGTGAATAGTAACTATAGCTGAGTCTCCTCACATTTTTTTAAAAATTATGCAGATGTTCTTTCCACTTGGCCCAACATCTGTTGCGGTAGTTGGTGGGATCAGCGCCTTAGTTTTCTGCGGCTACATTGTTTATGACACTGACAACCTGATCAAGCGCTTCACATATGATGAATATATCCTGGCATCTGCTACTCTCTATTTGGACATCCTCAACCTCTTCCTTACCATTCTGCGGCTCCTGAAGCAAGCAGATAACTAATAAGGTTTAGCCTGACAAATACTCTATTACATGGTGCAACACTTTTTAATTTATCAGCTACCTATAGTGTATATAAGGTATCACCTGAGGATGCATATGTTATTATTCTACTTGGGCGAGGATCCTATTATTGGCATTTAACCAATATGATGTATAACTGTTTCTTCTCTCCCTAATCTGGCATATGGCTTTGATTTCGTGTCATGTCTTGTTTTTTTTTTACATTGCATGTATTGGACCCAACTCAAATTTTTGGGTTAAATTTTCTGATCCAAATCCATGCTGCTACAAACATGGGTAACTCGAACACGACCTGTTCGATCTGCAAATACGGTCAGTCCTGAAAAAACGGCTAAATTTGATGAAATATGTAAATCCAAAATTGTTTCATGTTTTCCATGTCGGTTTTAATTTTATGGGTGAACACAAACTCGGCCAGGACTTTTGACCCTACACATAAATTTTGTGCTGCCACTGTCGGGTTTAACGGATAGTGTCAAACATTGATAAAATCTTACTAACTTTTACGAATGCATTTTAATAAAATATGATTTGTTATCCAATAACCATATAATCTTTATTTTGTTTAGGGTCAGTGTCAAAAATTGATGTTGTTACGTAAGTATAGCCAGAAACCCAGGATGGTCATTATACAGACCTGAGTATTTGCGCAACTGCATTTGTTGTTTTCTTTGGAGACGCTATTTCTTCTATAGTTTTTTTTTCCTCCCTATTTTCTCAGAGTAATTATTATCCCTAAAAATTCAAATGTACCTTTATATAAATATAATCTTTTAAAGAAAAATAATACCTCCGAAGGTTGGTCTTAGAATTATGTTTTTTTTTTATAAAAAAAATACACCTAAGTCGGAGACCATTTTTTGGATTTGTGTTTTCCTAAAAAAAACAACTAATTCTTAGACCAACTTTCGGAATTATTATTTTTTTAACATCTACTTCCGAGAGCTTAATTCGGGATCTAACTTGAAATTTCTCGAATTTTTAAAAATATTTTTGAAAATTGGTTTTTTTATGTTTAATGAATTTAAAATTTAAACTCAAAATCAATAAGTTTTATTAAGGGATTGAGTGACATTTTTCAGTGTATATTGTTTGATCTATGTTTTCAACTTTTTTGGATTTTGTTTTTAAAAATTTTATGAATATAGTTTGGATTAGAATACAAAGAAATTAGGTGGTGGTAGAAAAATAAGACCGAAAGTAAGAGAATGTTAAAATAGATGTTGGGTTTGTAGAAAGATGTAGAAAGATGTAGAAAGATTTAAAATAGATATTAGATTGAATACGAAGATATTATGTGTTTAATTTATTTTATACTAAAATTTGTACGGGAATATAAAATGATCTAATGCAATAATTTATAATTAATATTTGGTCACTTGCTACCAAAAAATATTATTAGCATTATTAAAGACCGCATTAATAAGGATAGATAATAAAACTGATTTTTATTTGATTTTGATCGGACACCTTCTATAAAGGTTATTTTTATCTTTTTAGGTTTTTTGTTTGAGGTGGCTATAGAAAAAGGTTAAACAAAGAAACAGACGACTAGAGTTTATTATTTAAAAAGTGTACAAATTACATAGAATATAGAGCTCTTATTATATAGAGCTCTTATTATATAAACAAATTATATGAGCTAATGGGTATATGCCTTATATTTTTTACACCCTCTCTCAAACTCGCAATGTTTATTCTTATTCTTGCATTGCGAGTTTGTTACACAAAATAAAAACCAAAATTGTAGCAAAAATAAAACACCAACTTTAAAACCATAATCGAAAGCCAAATCAAAACAAAACGCCAAAATCGAAATCGAAACGTGAAAATCCAAAATCGAACTCCAATCTCCAAACTCCAATCTTCAAACTTAATCTCTAATCTCCAAACTTCAATCTTCAAACTCCAATTTCTAATCTTCAGTCTCCAAACTCCAAACTCCAATATCCAATATCCAAACTCTAATCTCTAATCTCCAAATGAAATCTCAACGCCAAATACCTTAAACAAAATCCAAAAGAAAGTTGAATGTCAAATTTGAATACCAAATCCAAAATTAATTTCAATTCTAAATCCAAAGAACAAATCAAAATTGAAATCTAATTTCCAATCAAAATTGAATCTACGATTTTACCAATAAAAATATGCATGGTTTCAACCCTAGCCTATGGTTTCAACCCTAGCCTCGATTTCGTGAATCTGAAATTAACTAATATTGCTGAGAATTAATGGCAATTAGCATTGAAATGATTTTCTAATTGATTATAGTTCTTACGATTATTTTGTAATTAACTAATATTGAAGTTATATTTAATTATTTGATAATTGTTTTGTACAATAATTGGATCACGATCAGACAGACTGTCTGATCGAAAGGCAAACAATGTCTGTTTTTTATGTCCTTCAATCTGACCATAAGTGTTTTTTATGTCCTTCAATCTGACCATAAGTGTTTTTGATGTCCTTCAATCTGACCATAAGTGTTTTTTATGTCCTTCAATCTGACCATAAGTGCTTTGGTAAAACCGTGAATTCAATTGGTTCTATACCATATAGAAAAAGGTAAAACAAAGAAAGAAAACTAGAGAAACAAAAAAAAGAAAACTAGAGAAACAAAAAAGACGACTAGGGTTTATTATTTAGAAAGTATAAAAATTACATAGAGTATAAAGCTCTTATTTATAGGAAAACTATATGGGCTAATGGGCCTATGTCTTATATCTTTAACACTGACAAAAGTTAAATTCACTACAAAATTTATGAGAATTTTGCTATTTTTATTATAACTATCA
Source organism: Limnanthes douglasii subsp. nivea (assembly GCA_036936605.1). Lineage (NCBI taxonomy): Eukaryota > Viridiplantae > Streptophyta > Magnoliopsida > Brassicales > Limnanthaceae > Limnanthes > Limnanthes douglasii. The sequence continues at coordinate 147,420,428 of JAUPFV010000001.1, read as the reverse complement.
TAAAAAAAAATATTTTAATTATATTTTTTACCATTTGTTTTGGAATTTGTTTCAGAATTTGATTTTGAAAATTACTTTTTCTAAATTTATGTTTTTCTTCGAAACAAATATGGAGCTGCGCTAAATTATATTTTAATTTTTTTTACTTAATCTATAATTGTTTAAAAGAGGATTACTGATTAGGGATGGCAATTCGGGTCTTGTCCAATCCGATTCGGTCTGGTTTTGTCTGATCTAAACACAGAACATGCCGAATAAGGGTTTAGAAATTATAACCCGAGTCAAGCCAAGTTTGGGTTTTACTTTGTTCGACCCCTTCCACCTAAAAATTATAATATATATAAAACATAATACATTATGTATAAAACAAAAATAATATATATATATATATAATAGTATAATATTTTAAAATAAAATAAAATATATAAAGAAAATATTAAAGTTGATGTCCGCGGGTCAGGCCATATTGACCATAGACATGAACAAGCGGGTTCGGGTTTGAAAATATTAGGCCCGGAGCGGGTCAGATCGGATACCGACTCAAGTGTCTAAAAAGTGGGCTCGGACGGACCGACCCAAACCCGACCCGTGGACGGTCCATTGTCATTTCTATTACAGATCAAGATCATCTACAAATCTATTATTGATTAAACTGCAAAACAATTAACAAAGTATCTAAAATACATTTCTGTATAAATTCATCAAGTATGTGCATATTTTTTTTCGTTATTGTTTTTAATTTAAATTTGAAAAATATTTTATACAATAACTCGAGAAAAAAGCTCCAAAAATCATTGCTTTTTGTTTTTTTAAGACGAACAAAACTAGATCCATTCATGATATTTTTTTGAATTTTTTTTATTAAAAAAGTCGCAAGCCCAAGTAACCTGGTCTCGCATATTTATTTTTAGTCTCACATCTATCATCTAAAAATTATATGTTACACTTATTTCACATAATGTGGTATGTCATCATTTATAGTTGGCATGGTTTCGCATTATGTGGTCTCTCTTCATTTATAGTTCGCATGGTTTGGCATCATTTGTAGCTTGTCTGGTTTCGCATGAGTTGATCCCTCATCATTTATAGTTGGTATGGTTTCGTAGTATGTGGTCTCTCATCATTTTTAGTTGGTTTGGTTTCGCATTATGTGGTCTCTCATCATTTATAGTTGGTCTACTTTCACATCGTTTGTAGTTTGCTTCGTTTCACATAATGGGGTCTCTCATCATTTATAGTTGGTTTGGTTTCACATTATGTGGTCTCTCATCATTTATGGTTGACCTGGTTTCGCATCATTTGTAATTTGTCTGGTTTCGCATGATCTGGTCTCTCATCATTTATAGTTTTTCTAGATTTCACATCATCTCGTTTCTTATAAAAAATATGTTGTTGGTTTCTCATTATATAGTCTCGCATCATTCATAGTTGGTTTTATTTCTCATTTTATGGTTTCTCGTCATTTATAGTTGTCTCGTTTCTCATGAAAATATATCTTGTTAGTTTCTCACTATATGGTCTCTCATTATTTATAGTTGGTATGGTTTCTTATTTTACGGTATCTCATCATTTATAGTTTTCTGGTTTCTCATGAAAATATTTGTTGCTAGTTTCTCATTTTATGGTCTCTCATCATTTATAGTTTTTTGGTTTCTCGTGAAAATATTTGTTGCTAGTTTCTCATTATATGGTCTCTTATAATTTATAGTTGGTCTGGTTTCTCATTTTATGGTCTTTCATCGTTTATAGTTTCCTAGTTTCTCATCATTCATAGTTGATATGGTTTTACATTTTATAGTCTCTCATTTTTCATATCTAGTTCGGTGTCTCATCTATCATTATAGAAAATAACATGTTTCGCAACTATTATTACAGATGTTTGAAACTTCATCTTCTTCGTTTTTACAGTAAACTTATCCAAAATCTTCTCAACAAACATTTTACTGGAAATCGGAAAAAAAAAACTAAAAACGAGTATAACCTAAATCAATAGAACGCTTCACCTGCAAAACAAAGTAAAAATAAAACATAGTTAGAAACTCAAAAACACGGAAGCTGCAGAAAATCGACTTTACAAAATTAAACGTTGAAATCAAGTAAAAACAACAATCAAATAAGAAAAATACGAAGAAAATGATATGAAAACAACCTCAACAAACTGAGAAATTTAATTGTAGTTTTACAACTATTGTAGATCCAGAAAATATAAAGAGAAAGAAACATAATTACACTGTAAGGGTGAAAGGAGAAAATCTAAAAGCTTTTATATAATTAAATAAGAGTTTTTGGATACTATAAAAAATAGTGGGGTTTTAAATGATAAATAGAAGAGTTAGATAGGTATTTTTTTAAAAAAATATATGAAAACAAAGATTTTATAGTGTTGAAAATTTAGAATTTAGATTAAAATAACTTAAAATTTAAAACTTAAAATACTGAAAATTTAGAATTTATGTGAGAGATTTAAGGTCGTGAGAATCAATGGAGTAGTATAATTTTAAAAGTAAAATATAAAATATACATAATTTCTAACCAATGGTATGAGAACCCATGTAAAATTAAATTGTTTGTTTTTTGGATTTTAAATTTAAATGGCATATAAATTATTTGAAGTAAAAGACCTGCAAATCTTTGTTTACGGATTTCAAAATGGATAATTGTTATTTCATTCCACAATCAAAATTCTACTTAATGGAGTTTAATGAAAAATGGTTGCATATGTTAGGCATTGACTACGGAACCCTATGACCTACTCTGTAAATAAGTAAAGACTGCAATTAGTAAATAATTGTTTATGCCGTTAATACGATTAATGATTTATTATTTTATTTTTATTATAAAAACTCAAAATAAGACGAGGAATGAAAGGTTCTAAGAAATCCAAAAATAGATTTGGTTCATCTTAATTTTCCGGTAGAGTTACTATAGAGTATTTCTCACTATTCATATTTAAATGGTTCTCGTCTACTTCCTCACCTCGAGGATCTCATAAAGATATGAAAAATAACAACGAAAATAGTAGACAAAACAAACAACAATCAAACACGCGAATCGAAAGACATGTAAACTCAAGCATTCACAAGCTTTTAGGAAGAAGAACTTTCAGAATTACAAAAATCAACAAGTTATCTAAGAAAAGAGGATCCCCATCAATAATAGTGGGCAATCCGATGTTCGATTCAGCTCCAACCACCGAACCGCGAAGCTTATTCAGAAGATAGTATGCAGAAATCTTTGGAGGAGCGAAAAAGGCATTCATTCATGACAATGTCATCCATGAAATGCATGAAGACTATATATCTGTTCAATTTCATATTTCAGATAAGTCTTCTCTTTCATTTCTTTCAAAAATGATGTTGATTGCAAAGTTTTCATTTGGGAGTCCTACTCTCGATGAATTCAACTCTTACCTATCATCTCTTAGATTCACAGGACCCTACAATGCATATAAATGGGATTATAGGCATTATAATGCATATAAATGGGATTATATGCATTATTTTTTTGAATTTGATGTATTAGACGATGTCAAGTACTTCTGGAAAAGATCTGTTGGAACCATAGAAAAATACACTTTTAAGATGTTGAAATGGTCACCAAACTTTAACCCCAAATGGGAGTCTCCAATGACTCACGTTTGGATATCCCTGCCTAAAATTCCCGAACTCCTATATAATCCAGATTACATCTCCGACATTGCTAAGGAAATTGGATTGTCTTTAGCAGTGTGGGTTCTCCAGAAAAATATTGCAAGCTTTAACCCAAATTTCTTCTTCTTAACTGCCTGGTCGGAGGTGATCTTTCCCTCTTCAACAAGTCGGTGGTGATCTCTCTTTCAATGAGAGTTTATCACATAAATGAGTCCTCCTTTGAAGTCCTTTCTGCATTTGCTGCCTATTTCCCCATTGAATCAGGGCAATGGGATCAAAAGAAAAAGGCAATCGTTTGATCGAGAGGACCCAGATCCGCTCCCAGATGCGCTGAATCGATACTGAGTTAGCACTACTTGGGCTATTCACTATAAAAAAAATTTATCATGAACCTGCTAACTACTTGAATGGCTCATGTACTATCGTTTTATTTGAATTCCGTTTCGCCTCAAGCTTGAAAGCGGCCTGTCTTCATACGCTAACGGATTGGACTGAAACCAGCGGCCCGACCTGCTTCCATCGGTAGAGACGATTTTGAGCTTCATCTAGACTTATTCCTATTGACGACAACCCGATTGATAAAAGGGCACCTATACTTAATGGGAGAAACTTTGAGGTGTGGAAGAAATATACGTTTTTGCACTTGATGTGCGATGATTACGACTTAGCATTCAAGGTCGATGAACCTAAACCTTTGTGACTTTGAGGAGCCAGTGCTGTCGCATAACACTCTCTTGCAATCTTTTGGCTGCTCCGAACAACTCCCACTTGTCCTTGCACAACATATTTCAAACATTGGTGGACTGTTAAGGCTACTGCATGCATCCTAGAGAGCCAAGACCTCCCTAGAATAGCATTATAACAAGTGGGACAATCCACCACGATAAACAGTATTCTAACCATCTTCTTAAAAGGGCCCTTGCCCAACAAAACTTCATTTTCAAACTCCCCGATCACATCTGCTGAGCTTCCAGTGAAACCCACAATTGATCAGTTCGAACGCTGAATTACTGCAGGATTTTTCATCTTTTTGTAGTAAGTTAAAAAGAGGATATTAGCTGAACTCCCAGTATCCACCAAAATTTGTCTTATGTCATTGCCCCCAATGGATGCTCCTATGACAACAGCATCTTCATGAGGACCTGCTATATCCCTCTAGTCATCCTCATCGAACAAAATGAAGGGAAATGAAATCTGTGATTGATAGGAAGTCATGCCTCCCTCCAGTTGGGTAGCTAATGTATGAACGTGCCTCTTCCTTGAAGAAGTAATGGGTGCTGTCATGGTATCCCCTCCAAAAATTGTGAGTGACTCAAAAAAGTTAATAAGCCCGGACATTGTTTTACAACGTTCCTCAATGGCACCCACTCTGTTTCGAGTTGGATCAGGGTCCAAGTATTCTGACTCTACATCAAACCTCTCGACTATCACCATAGCTCCCTCCGGAGCGGATGTGCCTGCATTGTTTGGACCAGGCCGATGAGCATTATCAGGCATATTTCCTCCTATTCTTTTAACATACGCTCCCAACTTTCCTCTTTCAATCAAATTCTGGACTTCTTGCTTCAAAGCAATGCAATCATCAGTGGTATGGCCAGTATCATTATGGTACTGACAGAAGGAATTGTTACGATGCTCCCTAGGGAATTGTAGTGCAGCCGGCCTTCTATAGTGTACTTCTTCCTTAGTTTTGTCATAAATGGTGGCTACACTTTCTTTTAACTCAGCAAACCACTCCGGTTGAACCCAAGACCCTCTCTTATTTCTAGATTGCTGACTCTGGGCAGGAGCAGCTGGCTGAGACTGAGCTTTAGCTCTGTTATGACCCTGCCCGGCCTCTCTTGCCTTGTTCCCGGACTGATTTTGGTTGGGGTTTGGTGCAGCCGGGGCAGACCTCACCTGCTTGTGCACCCTAGGTTTCTTTGTTTCATCAATGTTAATTTGCTTCCCAACCTGATTCAGTAGACCTCCCCAAGTCATGGCTTTTTTCCTGGTCACTGAATCAGCCAAATTTCCAGGGTTTAAGCCCTGCCTCAAAGATGCTATTGCTACTTGCTCAAAGCAATCAGCCAAACCGTTTTTGGTGTTTACAAAACGACTTATGTATTCTTTTAGTGATTCGTTCGGCTCTTGGGCACAATGGATAATTGTGTCCCCATTGCCCTTCAACTCCTTACTTCCAACAAACTGCCTCTGGAAGGCCACCCAAAAGGTATCGAAATTTCTGATGCACCCCTGTGGTAAGCTGTTATACCACTTCAGAGCACTCCCCGTAAAGGATTGGGAGAATGCTCTACAAAGCAACTTGTCGTCATCATCGAAATTTATCATGAAATTTTTGAATTGTTCCAAGTGGTTGTCCGGATCTTTACTGCCATCGTATTTCTCCATTTTCGTACTATCAAACCTCTTAGGGAGGTTTCCGGATAGGATCTTGGAAGACAATGGAGATTGTCTCCAATTCCGGCCACGACTGAAAACGGTATCCTCATTGGGAGTTGCAAAGATACCTGGTTCATCATGGAAGGCAAAAGGATCCACCAGCATCCGGTCTACGTGTCTCCGGCTATGAGATGATCCTTTGCCTATATTCATCTTTAACTTCCCATGTCTATCCCTTTTTCTTGAATACTTTTTAATCAACTTTTATTTCTTTTTAGATCGGCCCTCATCACTACTAGAGGATAAGGACTCTTCAACTCCATCCTCGCCCAAGGAGCTACTAGAAAATTCTGAGTCTGAATCAGAACTTTCCACCGGTGAGACTTTTTGGAGCTAGCATGAGTCTTCTTTGTACTCACATGGGTCTTCGAAGGCTCATGCTCTCTAGGGTTGTCAGTATGATGAGCAACTGATGCCTTTGACTTCTCTTTTATGCCTATATTTGCCTTCTCTGCCCTCAGAGCTTCTATCTCACCATTTAATCTATCACGCTCCTCAATGGTGTATTCATCATTTTCACCCACCATTTCAAGCAAAGCTAGTGGTACTTCTGGTGCGTCCGGATTCATTCGGACTGATTTTCTTGATGGTTTTGAATGCTAGATTCAGGCACCGTCGGCCTCCCACTGTGGTCGCCAATTTGGTATGGTTTATTTTTGTCTGAGGGTAAGTTTGTAACTTCTGTTTGGAGTTTTGTGGAGTTTTGTGAGTATTTAATACTTGGGTAGAATGTAGAGGGAGAATTAAGCTGCCTGGTTGTATTTAATTTTCATTACCCTCATTTAATGTTGGTGGTTGGGTATTTATACCCTTATATTTGGGCCACATGGGCTTTCGGGTCGTGTTTAATGGACTCGAGTCGAGTTTAAGGACCCATTAGTTCTAAGTAGGGGAACGGGCAGCTTAGTCAAAAAGTGATTAGGTTTTAAGTACTTTAGTTCTGTTCGTACAGTTCAATGGATGATGATGTCCGAACTGCCCATGTCCGGTTAGGTGGACATTGTCCGAACTGACCCTGTCCGAGGTGGTGACAGAATCCGGACTCATCAGTAGCCCCTTTTTTAGGTGGTGTTCAAAAAACTTTGGCAAGACCTAAAAAACAGTCTGTTGCTAGTGACAGTTTCATCCGGACAGGTCCTTCGAATTGTGTTATAGCTTTATCCGGACTGAAAAAGGTTCTTGAAATTAAACGGTTTCTTTTCAGAGTTCGTGGGACACGTGTCTCTCTCTGGTTTGTTATTTCAGCCATTTTTTCACCTAGAATTTCGCTCCCACCTTCTCTGAAAAGCAACCTCTTCATTTAATTAAGATGATGTCAGCGTCGTTCCCTAATTATTGCAATCCTTTCGAATTCTCCTAGGTATCAAAGCCTCTTTTTGTGTGTTTACTATAAATTAAGCACTTCTTCACTGTTTTATCATCATCTTCATACTTACTTTGCTAATTTTCAGAGCTTTCTCTCTCAAACACAAATACTTCTTTTTGGTTGTGAGTTTATGTTCACAGCTAGGAACGCTTTAATCAAAGGCGGGTGGCTTAATCTATCAGAGCTAGAAAAGGCACAAAAAGTTGAACGGGAAAGGCGCATTGTTGCATGCCTACCTACTTCCCCTATCGACAAACCAGTAATCCCAAACACAGAGCCTGACCAGGGCTCCTCCTCAACCAGAAGTGTTAGACCGAGGAGATTGTTTCAAACCAACCTTTCTCCTATTTTTTCAGGCTCGTCGGTTCAAGAATCAGAGCCCACTGTTGAACCAGGGCAAGAAGTTACCAATTTCAAAAAACCTTCCCCATTTATCGCCATGGGGTCAGATGCAGATGTCTCTCCCAACAAACTAGTTGATCGGAGAAGAGGTCGTCTGGTAAAAGGGCAGGCTTCAAAAGGTACTCCTTCAAAATCGGGGGCCAAAGACAGCAACACGGGGTCGGAGGCACCCATTAAAGTTCCTAAGGACAAGCTGTCCGGACCGGAGGCCTCCAGCTCAAGCCCCCGAAGATGGTGGATCAAATACCATGTGATGTGGTGCTGGGATATGTTTAACCTCTCTGTATGGCGACAAAATGTACCAGTCTATATATTTTGCTTTCAGGGCTTCCAATAATAAGTCCGAAAATGAAGCTGCCATAGCTAGTTTAAAGTTAGCCTTAATTTGTGGAGCCAAAAGAGTCAGGTTAATGAGTGATTCTCAGCTTTTTATCCATCATGCACAAGGTCAATCTAAGGCCAAAAAAGAGCAACTGATTAAATATTTGTTTGTTCTTAAAGAAGTGGCACTTAACTTCAAATATATCACCTATGAGCACATACCCCGAACTGAAAATACTCTAGCAGACTCATTGGCAACCATAGCATATTCTGAGTCCTACCCATGGATTCACGTGCAGGAATGCCCATCCATTCATCTCAATCAGAGCAAGGAAGGGGAGGAAAGTTTAAACATACAAGTAAGTCAACTTCAAGATTGGAAGTGTCCTCTGTTTCAATATATCTCAGATGGTGAGAGGTCAACACATTGTGGTTATAGAGCTTTAACCAGGAGAGTCTTGTTGGCCGGATACTACTGGCCCTCTATAATGGAAGATGCCAAGGTATTGGTAAAAACGTGTGATGCATGCCCAAGATACAGTAATGAAATTCATACCCCAGCTGTCCCTTTAGAGTCAATTTCTGAGCCAATAACTTTTGCTCGTTGGGAGCTGGATTTGGTGGGACCTCTACCTATGACGTCCGGGGGATGCAGAACTATTCTAGTTGTCATCGATTATTTCTCAAAGTGGATAAAAGCAGCCCCATTAGCAGGAACTACTTCAAAAGCTGTTATAAAATTTATCTTATCTAATATTTGCTGCAGATTTGGGGTTCCACAAAAGATAACCACAGAAAATGGGCCACAATTCGATAATAAGGATATGGAGAGCTTCTGTGCCTCTAGAGGCATTCAGCATTGCTTTTCCTCTCCTTTCCAGCCACAGGCGAATGGTCAGGTTGAACTGGCAAACAGGACCATCCTATCCGGTCTTAAAAAGAATTTAGAAGGGGCTGCTGGAAAGTGGCCAAGTTATCTACAAGAAGTACTATGGTCCTACCGGACTACTCCTGGGGCTGCTACACAAGAATCCCTATTTGCCTTGGTATATGGTATGGATGCAATAGCTCCTATAAAAGCAACTCTTCCTTCATTCAGAGTCCACAATTTTTCCGAACAGGCTAATGAAGTGGCAGTCAGAAGTCAACTGGACTTGATAGAGGAGAAAAGGGTTAAGGCTCACCTCAGAGCCACACACTATCAGGGTTTGATGAGAAGCAGGTTTTCTTCCAAAGTCAGAAGGAGGGATTTTCTACCAGGGGACAAAGTATTGAGAAAAGTCTTCCTACATACTAAGGAGAAGCAGTTCGGCAAGCTAGCTCCAACCTGGGAAGGACCTTATATGGTCAGTGAAAAGCTTCAGCCTGGGACATAGAGGCTTCAAGATAAAGATGGAAGGATCTTGAATCACCCCTGGAACATTGAACACCTCCGGTTGTATCTAGAATGAAAATTATGTAAATATTTACTTGTTTAAAGTCCATGTAAATATTAGGAGGCATACTTTTTCCTACCATGGTGGCGCGGGGAGGTTTTAATGAAGTGTCCAGGATTTTTAATGAAATTCGATGCCTTCTTGAAAAATTCGGAGTGTTTCAACTGAGAGCTTCTTTGAAAATTTTTAAAGTATCACTGGCAGACCAGATTGAATTGGTAAAATGATGACCCATTTAAACATTTTTCATCGGAGAATTTAAACACTTTCACCTTAAAATTCTTGAAAAATAACTAAGGAATATTTAAACATTAGCCATCAAAATTTGGTAACTATAAGACAATGCAAGAATTGTGTAAGATAAAATTTCCCGGCTAACACCGGGGAGTGATATTAAAATATATAAAGTGCCTTGGCCATCCAAGGACTTTGAAGTTTTAAAAGAAAAGGTTTCTCTGAACAAGATCCGGACACGGTTACAAAAATTCCTTGGTCATCCAAGGACTTTAGCCTAACACAAGAATTAAAAGAAAATAAAAAAATAGTTAAAAATTCTAAGGCTGAGCTTCCTTAGATGGCCCAGCCTCACCTGGTTTCTTCTTTGAGTCTTTAGGATCCTCGTTAAGGCTCTCTTTGGTCCCTTCATCTTCATCGGTAGTATCATCCCAACCACTGGAATAGTAGTGCTTATCACCATCGGCCATAGTATGATGAGGAAGGTCTTCATATTCCACAAATAGTCATAAATCTCCTAGTGTCCTCTTTGGAAATTTTTGGTGAAAGAGCAAGACCATATCTGATTTGACTTCAGCATACCTTTCCTCTTGGGAATCTATCACCTTGTTGGTGTATGCATTGATTCTGGCTTGGATTGTCTTCTCATGCTCCTTTATCAAGCCATATTTCTCCTGGTTAACCCTAGACACAGCATCTTCGAGCGAAATTTTGTCATTGGTTAGGGTTTGAATGACATTGTCTTTGACCTTCACCTCTTCTTTTGAAGTAGAAAGATCCTTCTCCAAGCCAGAACACTTGGATTGGAGTTCTTTGTTAACCCCCTCCGAAGTGACCAGCTTGGTGGCCAAATCCTCTTTCCCTTTCTTCAACTCCTCGATCCCTCTCCTTAGTGCCTCAGCATTCTGGTTGGCAGTAAGGAGGTCGTTAGACAAGCTCTCTTTATCTGAATTGAGTGTGTTGATGAGGGCTAATTGATTTCGCACTTGTCTCTCCAAGTTGAGCACCGGTTGAATATTGCTCAATAAGGAGTGGGTCACAATGTCCTTATCTCCTGAAACAGAAAAAGACTTACCGTTGAAAGTGACAATGTTCGAAGATCTTGAGGGGAGGTAAGGGCTAGAAAATTCTTCCTTCTCAAGGTCTTCAAAGTAAAGGCCAATCCCTTGAAGGCCACTGATGTCTACTCCATCAATGTTAATATCCCCTCCGGCACCCTCTCCGGTGTGAAAGTCACTTGGGATTTTCTCTGCTTGTGTTGGGTATGTTGGGTCGACCGGAGGAAGAGACTCCGGAGGCCGGAGAGCAACTTCATCTCCCTTGGAGGTTTTCTTCTTCTTGGCTTCCCTATCTCAACCTTCTGCTCCCCGTTTTTTGTCTTTTTTGGGAGCCTTTGAGGGTTTTTGAAGTCCAACTGCCTCTTTGGTACTCTCATTTTCCACCACTTGAAGCAGGGCAGCATCAATTCCTCCTTGGTCCTGCACCTCCTAGTTTGCTGGGACAGTCTCCTCAACACCACCTTGGTTGACCTCAGCTACATCTGGCTTTTTCTTGCCTTGTTTGCCCTTCATTTTACTTGGGGCTTTAGCTCTACCCGGAAAGGCCAGCTTCCCATCCTTCTCGTCTGTCCTCTATAGAATGACACCCGGAGGAGGCGGTGTAGTCAGTTCCTCCCAAGACAGGTCTCTCCGGCCGGTTGTGTTCCAGAGGTGGGATCTCACCAGGTTGCCAGCAGTAAAACAATTATGGAAGCGATTTCCCCACTTGTCAACAGCCCAAGCATTCAGCTTGGCACAAGTAGTCTGCCCCTCCTCCAAGTAGTCGGAGAACTCCTTCGGCAGCACTACCCAGAGAAAGAAGAAGATCATTTAAGTATGCAAACTTTTTATAAGGAAGGAAAAACTAACGTGTTGAAATATTTACCCGTGCTTTTCCATCTACTGGTAAGCATGCTTGGGTTGTCACCAGCCTTAATCTTTTTCCCATTTTCCCAAGCTCCACTGATGAACAAGAATTGGGTCTTCCAGTTCTTCTCCGATTCAAGAAGATCATCCGCCACTTTATAGTTATCGCCCATATTAAAATGATAAAAGGGGATGATGTGATTCTTGCAAAGGCTGGCCACAGCAGCAAACTACTCCATCAGAAGTTGGATTCCGGAGAGCCTAGAGGCCATGATGCATGCCATGAGAGTGTACCAAGCATTGGGACTCAGTTGGCGTGGGCAGAGCTTTATCAGATGGATATATCTGACAATCTATGGGTCCAAGGGAAATCTAAGCCCTCAGTTGAACAACTCTGTGTAGAAAACTATCTCACTTAGCTTGCAGTCCATTGGCGTCTCCGGATCGACCGGTATCCTCACTTTGACAGACTCTGGGATCCCCCACTTCGTCCGGATCCGGCCTAATTTAGCAGTGTGAATGAAAGCGTAGTTAACGTTCAGCATGGCTAGCAGATACTTTACGCTCACATTGTGAAAGCAAGCTCCCACTCTGCCTTCAAGGGACTCCAGTAGGTCCGGATGTTTTAAACATATCTTCTCTTTACCCTTGCTTTTCTTGGCAATGGCAGCCTCTCCAATCTGCCCGGAGACATCAGTCTCAAAGGGGGCTTCTTCAACACTGTCCTTCATCACATCTTCGATCACCATAGAAGGATTGTCAGTGGTCTTTGGTGGAGGAGTACTGGTAGTTGGCTCAATAAGCTGTCTGGATGGCTGAGCATCGCTTTCCCTTTGTGATCTGTTGTCCGGCTGGGGCTCAGATCCGGAGGGTTCATTTCGAGGGCTTGTTCCGGTGGCCTCCGGACCAGACGATTTGTCCTTAGGAACTTTAATGGGTGCCTCCGACCCTGTAGCTTTATCATGAGCCCCAGACTTAGGGGAAACTGATTTCGGAGACTTAGATTGTGGAGCAATAGCCTGGCCTTTTACTAAGCGGCCTTTTCATCTAAGTGTCAGCTTTTCTGGGGAATTTTCAGCATCCGATCCCATAGCTATGAACAGAGAGGGTTTATTTGTGCTTGTAACAGCTTTTTCCCGTTCGACAGTAGGCTGCGACTCCTGAACCGATGAGCCTGAGACGATTGGTGAAAGACTAAGTTGAAATAACCTTCTGGGTTTGGAGCTTCTGGCAGAAGATGAACCTCGATCAGGCTTTGAGCTTGGTGTTTCAGATTTGTCGATTAGAGAAACTGGAAGGCCTGCAGCAATGCGCCTTTCTCGTTCGACTCTTTGTACTTTCTCTAACTCCGAAAGATTAAGCCACCCACCTTTTACAAGTGTGCTTCTTGCTGTAAACATAAACTTACACCAGAAGGATTTTGAAAAGAGAGATGAAAGCTTTGAAGTAAAAGAATGAAAGAGTAATGAAGATGGTAAAACAGTGAAAATGAGGTAATTTATACTAAAGAGACAAAAAGATACCTAGAAACTTAGGAGAATACGAAAAGATGAAAGTAATGATTGAAGATGGCGCTGACGTCACAAGCATTAAATGAAGAGGTTACTTTTGGGGATTAGTGGCAGCGCCGTTCTAGGAAAAAAATGGTTGGTGAGGCAAATCAGAAGCTGACATCTGTCCCATGATCCATGGCAAAACTTTTGAACTTTTGAAGAGTTTTTCAGTCCGGATAAGTCCTTTACTGAAAACTAAATCCGTCCGGAAAATGTCACAAGTACCCAAAGGCGATTTTTTTAGGTCTTGCCAAAGGCCTTCGAACAAAACCTAAAAACTGGGCTACTGATGAGTCCGGAAATTTTCACCACTCACTATAGAAATCGGACAGGGGCAATTCGGACATAAACCACCCACTGAACCATCCGAACTGGACAAAAGTATTAAAAGCTAATCGCCTTTTGACTAAGCTAATTGGTAATCTGCTTAATAAACTAATGGGTTTTTGAACTCGACCCGATTTCATAAGTTTGACCCGAAAGCCCAGGTGGCCCATAATTAAGGATATAAATACCCAACCACTTTCATTAATGAGGGTAATGAACATTTAATACAACCAAGCAGCCAAATCTCTAACTACAAAACACTCAAACCTTAAATACCTTTGAAACACCATAAAACACTTGACAAAATTACCCTCAGTTAAAAATAATCCACACCAATTGTAGTATACTAATCTCCCACCTATTTTTTCAAATCAAAATTTAAACTAGAAATTAAATTTGACTGGTTATTTACTTATATGATATGTCAAAAATATATACTCATGATTACATTGCATTAACTACAATCATCACCAATAACAACCAAGATATTATTACTGTCAAAGCTTCTAAACTTTTCACATTCTTAAACTTTTTAGTTATCAGAAATCTAAACAGAACGTCCCGCTTCTAGCATATCATTTCTCTCAATGTTTCGCATCTATCAGAAAATATAAACAAAGGATTTCGCATTTATCTTACAATTTGTAAACAAGGCTTGGCATCTATCATTAATTTTGTATAACGTGTTTCGCATTTATCTAGTAATCATTTTTGTTGGAGACTGTTTCCCATATTCTATTCTTTTTCATCCAATTATCATTTAGAGAAGCTTTACATTTCTGTAATTAATATAGTACACCAATCTCCCAACTATTTTGTCAAAATAAAATTCAAACTACTAACTTAAATTTGATTGGTTATTTACTTATATGATTTGACAAAAATAGATACTCATGATTACATTGCATTAACTACAAAGCTCACTTAATAACTATCAAGATATAATTATGATCAAAGCTTCTAAACTTTTCACTTTCTTAAAAAAAATCACTACTCTTATAAAGTTCAGTTCATATTTTGAGCTATCATACACGAAAAAAAATTGTTGTTTTGAAAAATGTCAAATCAAATTATTCTTTACATAATGACTCATTTTACAGTGATTTCAGTTCACCTATTTGTTCCCTTGAAGCAATTAAAAACTGGAAACAAACCACGATAGAGAAATTCTATTCATATTCCTCTGATGATGGTTTCATTTCTTTTTATGATGAATAATATTCTGAAAATGAATTTTTTGAAGATGACGAGGATCTAATTAAGGATCCTATTGTCGTCTTTTTAAAGAGAAAGAGGAAACGTAACCAGAAGAAAGATGAAGATGAAGAGTCAGAGAAAGATTCAAAGGGCTCTGAAGATATAGATGAAGATGAAGATGAAGATTTAGAAGAATATTCAAAGGACTCTAGAGATGACGAAAAAGACTCTAACTAAAGGTAGGATGAAGGGTCTCGTTTTACTTTTTATTGTTTTACTAAGGGTAGGAGCAAGTTATTTTTTTTGTTTTTTGCTGACCATAATGTTTATCTATTTTCACTAAAAAGAGTCTGAATCTGAGTCTGACAAAGGAGACTCTGTTTCTGAAGTTTGGTTTAAGTTTGGCTCTATTGTATTGAACTTTCTATGTATTTCGCTTGTTTCATAATGAACTTAATCCTTTTATTTATCTGTTTGTATACATCTTTATTTGTCCTTTTATTTCTTTTAACACATTTATCAAAACCATGTGTTTTAGTTATCATAGGTTTCGCATCTATCACCACCAAAAATTTAGTTAGTTATGAGCTGGTTTAGCAACTATCACACCAATGTCTTTAGTTATCCAAGGTTTTGCATCTATCACAATAGAATGTATTTGATTATCCAAGGTTGTGCATCTATCATAATGTTTGGTGTTTGGTTATCCAAGGTTGGGCATCTATCAAACCAATGTATTTGGTTTTTAACTATTTCGCATCTATCATAAACAAATGAATATCGTTATACAATGTTTCGCATCTAGCAAAATCAGTAAATTTGTTAATGCTTATTTTTTGCATCTATCAAGTCTATCTATTTTGGTTATAAAAAGTTTCGCATCTACCAGGTCCATCTAGAATAAAAAGTTTCGCATCTATCAAGTCCATCATAATAAAATGTTTACAGTCTATTTTTATTATGACAAAAAAAGTAAAAAAATCTAAAAGTATCAAAAATCACATTGATCTTATAAAATGTCTACACATGTTCGTCTATTATTACTAGATTTACAACAATGAGAACATGTTATAGATCGAATACTTAAATCTCCTTTAGATGGAATTCGTTTCCTCTTAGGTCGTCCATCTCTTCTTTTTAAACTGGAGAAAGTACATCTGGAGAAGTTGTTAAAGTAGATGCTTGACCAAAAGAAGTAAATGCAGTTATACTATTTGAATAAGTTTCCTTATAAGAGCTTACAAAATAGCATGGTTCAACATATTTCATATGATCCACACCTATTAAAAACGCATCTAAAGCATGAGAGCACGGGAAACAATCATGTTGCCACGCACCACAAGAACAAGTGCGTACACTAAGATCAACAACCATAATAGGATCACAAAAATACTTCATGCAAAAGAGTAGTAGACAGATGAACTATCCATGAACGACCTTCTTTCATATTAGCTTTTAATTTTTTATCAAATTCAGGATACAAATCGCCAGTCTAAAGTTCAGCATCACCAAAACGTCTCAAAATTTGACTCATTTTTAAAAATCTAATCCTATCAATTAGCTAAAGTATAGGCAAACCACAAAACTGTTTGATTTGATTGTTAAAAGACTCAGTTGGAGTAGAAGCCATAAAGACATACCTCTTGTCTTTGAAAAAAGCACAAACATATTTGTCGCGAGTTAAATTATCACAAAAACTTTCAACCTTCCCACCTCCTTGTTTAAGAAATTCATCCATATATTGAATAAACAAATTCATGACTAGCAGCATATGCATATCTTTTAAACTGTTTAACCATAGTATACTTAAATGTTGTCGATGTTGGTGAGGATAATTTATGATTGAAGGGTATTTTGGGAAGTTTATGAGTTAAATATTATTTTTTGTGTAGTGAGTAGTGAGATAAAAGAGGTGCGTGCTTGTATTTAATGTTTTCTAGAAAAAAGTCCAACATATTAAATGAAGTTGGTTGGGGTGTTTATACTATTTTTTTTACATGTGGGCCTTATTGATCGGATCCTAGATCCAATTCAGTGTCAGCTCACAGTTGAGTCATGTATTGTCTATTCGGATTATTTCTAGTTTGCATTTATCAGATATACCCGAACTGCCCCTCCAATTTTCATAGGATTGTCCTTCTAAAAAGTTATGATCCTATCGGTAGCCCCTTTAGGTCTTTCAAGTTTTTTTGGAATACCTAACTTATTTACTTACATAAAACGGATCGGATCCAAATGGGTTTAATTTTTGTAAATGAAAAAGTAACGGTCAGAAAACTGAAAGTTGACACGTGTCACGTTTCGATTGATCATTTCAGCCGTTTTTCTTTTTCGGGAGTTGTACCTATTTTCAAAAAGTGATTATGGTAGGCTTAATAACCCCTAATCATTGTTCGAACCGCTTCATATTCCCCCATAAAAAACAATCAAGTGATTTTAATCTTTATTTAAACTTGTTTTACTGTTTCATCTTTTATAACCAGAAATATTTTCTTAGAGAGAGAAAGCTTGAGATTTTGATTTCCATTTGTCTTTGAGAGGTTATATGTTCACTGCAAGAATAGATTTGATTAAACAAGGTTGATTGAACCTATCTGACCTAGAGAGAGTCCGAAAAGAAGCAAAAAAAGAGGCAAGAATCGCAGCCGGACTCCCCGTTCTCCTAGTGGAGTAGCTAGCCTAGCAGTTCCAGAACCTGATAAGAGCACATCATCATCTCGTACATCGGTATCATGAAAACCCTCTTTCATTCCTACATTGTCTACTTTAGAATCTGAACCCTCAGTTCAAGCGTCTTTAGATTCTTCTCCTAAGAGAAAAAATCATTTCTTATTTTAGGATGCCATCATCCTTCATAGCCATGGGATCATACGCAGAAGAAATCACGCCTCGAAGAATTACTCAACTTTCTAAATCTAAAAGCAAACCCTCCTCATCCAAAAATGCCAGTTCGGATGCCTTAAAACCACCTGCCTAATCCCCACTTAATCCAGACAACACGTCCATCCTTGAAGAGGCCAACCAAGTTGAAAAATAGGCCACTCATGCTAAGCCAACAGATCAACCATCAACTATAATGGAGGAATCCATGGATGATAGTGGGGAGGACACCCCACTGGAAACATCCCGACAGACCGAGAATCCCACAATAGTTTGGTCAAGAAGAGAAAAGACAGGGATGAATAATATTGAAACCCTCCTAGAGTGTTTAGAATGGATATTTGGGCCAAATATTCGTAAGATAAACGCGAAATATTTGTTGGACCTACAAAAAATTAATTATGTGTATACACATACTACCAAACTGAACCGGATACGGATGATGGGGGCTTCCCTGAATCAACCAAAGTTAGGATTCCAGTCACTCCAGAGACTCTTCAAGACTGTAAAGTTAATGAACTGGTGGTATACACCGAAGTACTGAATTGGGGACTTCATTTACCCTTGGACCCATAAGTAGTTCGGTAATTTTAGTTGATTAATCTTTTCCCTAGCCAACTGAGTCTGAATGCATGGTACACTCTTTTAGCCAGCATCATTTCTTCCCAGCTATCTAAACTTTAATTGCCTATGGAGCAATTTGTCGTTGTTGCTAGCTTATAAAGGAACTACCAGATCCCCTTCTATCACTATAACATGGGGAATAATTACAAGGTGGTGAACGACTTGCTAGAGGCTGAGAAACCATAGAGGACCCAATTTTTGTTCATCAGTGGAGCCTGTGAGAACGGAAAAAAGATCAACTACCAAACTAATATGAGTCTACTGACTAGGTATTGGAGAAATTCATGTAACATTTTTTTATTCTTTTGGTTACATTAAACTTTCTAATACTTAGCCGAACGGAATATTGTTTTATCATGCAGTGCTTTCAAAGATGTTTCCTGAGCACTTAGACGCTGAAAAGGATACCCTTGCCAAATTAAATCAATGGGCAACAGAAAAACGGGGGCTTGGTTTCCATGAGTGTTTCACTTCAGAAAACATGTTGAGATCTCATCTATGGAACTCCACCGGAAGCAAAGACCTTACCTGGGAACAGTTGACCACTCCTCCTCCAGAATATGTTATACTAAGGAGGGCAGAGGCTAAGGATCTCAAGCTATACTTACCAGCTCGGAGTAAAGCTTCTAGTCATCTCGACAAAATCAGGAGGAAGAAAAAGGAAAAGTCTGAAACCGAACCACCTTTTCATGACCCTCAAGCAGTCAGTTCGGAGAATCCTAAAGGGATAAATTATGCCTTATTTGAGGCTATGGCTGCAACAGTCATGGGAACTGGGGAATCGGATCAACCCCTTCAGGCCAAGAAAAAAGGTCATAAAATGCCCAAAAAGGGTGATGCCCGAAGAGCAAGGAAGAAAAGCAAGAGTAACCTTGGGTCAGAGGTAATTCTTCGTTCTCCGGTTGATAATCCTACATTGCCACTTGATGCTCCTCCACAAGTAAAGGAACCTGCCAATCCTCTTTTACCAAGGCTTCCTACCGTTAACCAGCAACCTAACGAGGGGGTGTTACTCTTGATGAATTTCACAATTTTAACTGCATTGATCTAGACAAGGATGACTTCGGATCCTTCCATCAGTCTACTATTCCCAACGCTGTTATTGATAATATTGAATTTTTTGAGGTTTTAGCCGAACAAGACACCTTGGGCCATCCAGTTTTGGGATTTATTAGGCCAATAATGGACTTGGAGAGGTAGGTCAGGGAATAAACTGCAACTATTAGCACTTTAACCACATCAAATCATAATCTGACTGTCGATCTCACCAATACTTTGAACAATATCGAGGCTTTAAATAAAGAGAAAGAGGACTTGGCAACCAAACTTCATCAGTCAAAGAGCGCTAAAAAGGAGATTCAAACCAAATACTCCAACTTGGAAAAGAACTCTTCCAACGAAATCAAATCCTTGAAGGAGCAACACACCACCAGCACCAACACAATTTCCACTTTAACCAAAGAGAAAGAGAAGCTAGAATAAGCTATCTCCTGAAAAGAGGAAGAAACCCAATCTCTAAAGGACATCAAGGCTAAAGAGATAGCTGCTTCCATAGAGAAGTATGCTACCAGGGTGATGGGTTCTCTGGAAAAAAAAAGACTAGGCGGTCAAATCGGATATGGTTTTACTATTCCATAAAACGTTTCCAAAGAGGACCCTTGGTCCTTTGTGGAAATATGTACCATATGAGGATATTACTTTCCATAACATGGTGGATGGTGATAAACATGGTTATTCAAGTGGAGAAGATTCTGAAGAAGAAACTGGTGAAAGTTCAAGCGATGAACTTAAGAGTCCCAATAAGGGTGAAGGTGATGAGGAAACCGAAGTGAACAAGCCCTAAGGTTATAATGTTATTTTGTGTTTTAGAACTAAAGTCCTTAGACGGCCAAGGCATTTTGTTATGTTTTTGAATTCTCGTTTTATGAACCAAAGTCTTTGGATGGCCAAGACAGTTTCTGGATTGTGGGTCGGACTCACTCCGATCAATTTTAAATATCAAATCTTTCTTTTGTACGAGCTTCATTGTCTTCTTATAGCTAATGTTTTAAGTGGCTTTTAATATTTCCAACTTGTTTAATAAATGTTTAATAAGTGTTGAATGACTCCAATCACAAGTGTTTAATAAATCTGATCAAGTGTTTAATAAATGTTTAATAAATTCGGTCAGCTCAAAGATACTTCATTTGAGAGTCGGGGTGTTTAATAAGTATTTAATTTATTCGATCTCCTCATACTACTCACAAGAATTTTGAAGAAGGCATAAGATATTTATTGAAAAAACCCGGACACCTCATTAAAACCTTCCCGCACCACCAGGGTAGGAAAGAGTATTCCCCCCTAATATTTACATTGAGATATGAGAAGGTAAATATTTACAAGAGAGTTATATTCTAAATATAACCTTATATGTTCAATGTTCCACGGGTGCTTCAATACTCTACTCTCTTTGTCTTGAAGTTTATATGTCCTCGGCTTAACTCTTTCACATACCACATAGGGACCCTCCCAGTTCAGAGCTAGCTTTCCAAACTACTTTTCTTTAGTGTGCAAAAATACCTTATTTAAGACTTTGTCTCCCAATTTAAAATCTCTTCTTTTAACCTTGGATGCAAATTTGATTCTCATTAAACCCTGATAATGTGTTGTTCTTACATATTCTTTGACTTCTTTTTTCTTCAATCAAATCCAACTAATTCCTAACTTCCATATCATTTTCCTGTTTGGAATAGCTTTGGATTCTGAAAGATGGTAAAGTAGCTTCTATGACGTGATTACATCCATTCCATAAACGAGGGCAAAGTGATTTCTTGTGTAGCAGTTCATGGAGTAGTTCGGTAAGCCCACAATACCTCTTGCAAATAACTTGGCCATTTTCCTGCAGCATCCTCCAAATTATTATTTAATCCTGACACGATCATTCAATTAGCAACTTCAACTTTCCCATTAGTCTGAGGATGGAAAGGAGAATAAAAACAGTGTTGAATGTCTCTGGAAGTGCAAAACATCTTCATATATTTATTATCAAATTTTGGCCTATTATCTGTAGTGATCTTCCGAGGAACTCCAAATCTGCAACATATATTGGATAGAATGAATTTTATAACCTCTTTAGAAGTGGTTCCAACTAAGGGAGATGCTTATATCCATTTAAAGAAATAGTCAATTGCCACTATTATTGTTCGATATCCTCTGGATGTCATGGGAAATGGTCCAATCAAATCTAAACCCCACATATCAAAAGGTATTGGTTCGGATATGGATTCCATAGGAACCGCTGGCACATAGATTTCATTTCAATATATTTGCCAAGGATCACATCTCTTGACCATATCTATAGCATTTGCGATTATTGTTGGCCAGTAGTACCCCGCTAACAAGACTTTTATGGTTAATGCCTTATAGCCACAATGAGCAGAGCCTTCTCCATCATATAGTTCGGATAGAACATTTTGGGATTCTTCAAATCCTAAACAACAAAAAAGAGGTCTTCAAAACGATTTCTTATAAAGAAATTATCTTAATACCAGGAAACCACAAGCCTTATATTTAATTTTCTTAGCTAGGGCTTTATCCCGAGGTAAAATCGCATCGGAAATAAATTGAAAAATATCATGCCTCCAGTCTTTGGGTTGAATGACAAATATACTCATACTTATTTCATTCTCTTTGCCCTTTTCTTGGCTTGAATCTATTGATGGACTCTCTAGCATCAGAATCCATGGGTAGGATTCAGAATAAGTTATGGTCGCTAGAGAGACAGCCACAGTATGTTCTGATCTAAGGACATGTTTGTATTGGATATCTTTGAAGCTTGCAACAACTTCTCTCAATATGAGAAATTATTTTATCAATTGTTCTTTCTTCGCTTTTGACTGGCCCTAAGCATGATGAATAAGTATTTGGGAGTCACTCATCAATCATACTCTTTTTTCCTCACATATAAGGGCTAGTCTGAGACCGGCTATGGCTGCTTGATATTCAGATTCATTTTTGGAGTCCCTGAAACCAAAACATATAGCTTGATACATATTATCACCATAAAGATAAGTTAAAAAAAATTCCACCCCACATCCCATGGTACTAGATCCGCCATCAGTTCAGACTACCCATTCTTTTTTAGACTGGTTTTCTAGCATTTGCCCATGAGGCCTGTTAGTATGAAGCGTCCGGTTAGTCTTTGAACTTCTTTACTGCTTTGACGAGGATCCATAGCTAATAGATCATTTAGTTGATCCGGATCATGCTGAATCCCTTTTTCGCTTATGACATAACCCAAGAACTTTCCAGATCGGACCCCAAAAACACATTTATCAGGGTTAAATTTTAAATTAATAGCCTCTAAGTTAGAAAACATTTCTTGAAGATCGGATATTTGTGTATATTCTATAAAGCTCTTTACCATCATGTCATCTATATAAACCTCCATATTCCTGCCAATTTGACTAGCAAAGGCTTTATTTACTAACCTTTGGTAAGTGGCCCCATCATTTTTCAATCCAAATGGAATCACTTTGTAACAATGAAGTCATCTATCTGTAATTAAAGTTGTGTGGTCTTGATCATTTGGATCTACTTATATTTGGTTGTACCCTGAAAATGCATCCATGAAGGATCACAGCTTGTTCCCAGAGGGAGTCCACTAACTTATCTATCCGAGGAACAAGATAAGGATCTTTGGGACATGCCCTATTAAGATCAGTGAAGTCAATACACATGCGCCACTTGCCATTCTTTTTCTTGACCAAAACAGGTTTGGCAGTCCATAATGGGTACTGAGATTCTATGATGTGGCCCATTTTGGTCAGCCGATCAACTTCTTGCACAATAACATCTACTTTTTTTGGAAAAAAACCTTCTTCTTTCCACAACCAGTCCAACATCACTTAGTACCGACAATTTATGACAAATTACTTCAGCAGGCACTCCGGTTACATCATCATTTCACGATGCAACTACATGTAAATTATCTGATAAGAAAGACAATAACCTTTGTTTCAAACTTGGCGGCAACTTAGTACCAATTTTAATATTTTTGCCTTTGGCCAGGGAATGGATTTCAACTTATTCTATAAGTATTATAACACTAGGAGCCTCCCTTGGATCATCAATTTCATTCTCATGGGTTGAAGGCTCCAATAGCTGCTATTTTTTGTTAACTTTGATCACCTCCAAAGACTTCGAGGCAAGAGTTGTTACATAGCATTCTCTAACTACCTTATGAATGCTTCGAACAACACCTACTTGTGTCCCCACAGCATACTTCAAGCATTGATGGACAGTAGAGGCTGCAGCATGTATCCTGGAAATTCAAGACCTCTCAAATATAGCATTGTAAGAGATTGAGAAATCAACCACAACAAACAATACATTCACCATTTTCTTGAAAGGCCTTTTGCTCAGCAATACTTCTTCCTTGAATTCTCCAATTACATCTGCCAAACTCCCAGTGAATCCCACAATATTTCATTTTGAACGTTGAATAACCGAGGGATTTATCATCTGTTTATAGGAATTTAAAAACAATATGTTTGCCGAACTGCCTGTGTCGATCAGGATTCGACGTACATCATTTCCTCTTATTGATGCCCCTATCACCACGGCGTCTTCATGAAAGGAGCTTGAGTTTGGTATAGATGTGTGGACATTCTCTCATCCAATTGAGTGATCAAGCTGTTTACATGCCTTTTCTTTTAACAACTTGAAGGTGCGGTCATAGTATCTCCTCCAAATATAGTTAAAGACAAAAAAAAATTAACTAGACCAGAAACAGTAGTAGTCTTGTTCACTATCACCCCTACCCGATTCCGACTTGGATCCGGATCAATATACTCAGAATCCACATCAAATCTTTCAATAATTACCATAGTATCCTCCTGCATAGACGTTCCATGAGCTACATAAGGGGTAGTTCGGGGCGTATTATTACTAGATGGTGCATTATTTGGCCTGTTACCCCCTTGTTTTCTAACATAAGCCCCCAATTTACCCATTTTGATGAGATTCTGCACCTTTTGTTTCAATGTTATACAATCATGGGTTTCATGCCCAACATTGTCATGATATTTACAAAAACGGGGACTTTGGGTTTCTCTAGGAGATTGTAATGCGGTCGGCCTTCTAAAGTGTACATCATTTTTAGTTTTGTCATATATCGTAGTCACACTTTCCCCCAACTCAGCAAACCATCCAGGTTGAACCAAAGGTCCCCTTTTACTTCTAACTTGTTGGATCTGGTTCTGGTTGGATTGATTTCTGCCTGGGCCGATGAGATCCATGTCCAGTTTCCTTTGATTAGTAATCGTACTTAGTATTTGTTTGAGGTGTCGATATTATAGTTGTGGGTCTGATCTGGCGAGGCACTCTGGACTTCTTAGTCTTTTAAATATTAATTTGTCTCCCGACTTGATTTGAAAACCCTTCAAAGGTCATAGCTTTCTTCCGGGTCATAGAGTCAGCCAAGTTACCCTGACTCAAACCCTACCTAAGAGAGGCAATTGCAATTTTTTCAAAGCAATCAGTGAAGTATTTACAAACCTACAAATGTATTCTTTTAATAACTCGTTCGGTTCCTAGGAACAATGGATAATAGTTCACCATTATCCTTTAGTTCCTTGCTTCCAACAAATTGCCTGCGGAAAGCAACCCAAAATATATCAAAAAAATTATAAATCCCTGAGGGAGACTATTATACCATTTGAGAGCACTTCACTTATTGGTTTGAGAGAAAGTCCTACACAGCAGCTTGTCATCATCGTCAAATTTTATCATGAAGTTTTTAAATTGCTCAAGATGATTATCCAGATCTTAACTCCCATCATACTTTTCCATTTTGGAACTATCAAATCTTTTAAGAAGATGTCCGGAAAGTATTAATGAGGACAAAGGTGATTGCCTCTAATTTTGGCTACGACTAAACACAATATCCTCATTTGGAGTAGCAAAAATACCTGGTACGGATTGGAAAGCAAATGGATCAATCAGCAAACGGTCAATATGTTGATCAGCAGAACACTTCATTTTCCTTTGATACTTTTTGAGCCTTCCATGTCTATCCCTTTTTCTTGAATGCTTCTTGGTCAGCCTTATTTTCTTCTTTAATCTTCCTTCATCACTGTTAGATGATACTAACTCTTCATGCTCCGCATCATTAGAGGAACTGCTAGAAGATTCTGATGTGGAACTCTCCATCTGTTGATCGATGCGTTTTCTTGGAGCTGAGATGAGTCTTAGCGACTGCTCATTTTCACCAGGATTATCAGTATGGTGGAGCGTTGACGCACCAGATTTTTTTTAACTTCTTTTTCTTCTTATTGCTGGGCCCTCAACACCTCAATTTCAGCCCTCAATTGATCACGCTCCTCAGTAGTGTACTCGTTATTATCTTTCGTTCCTTCCGTCTTTGGAAGAGGAGTATTCTTCTCAGTTTATATGCTCTAAAAACAACATGATCAAACAGAAGAGCCATATTTCAAAGCTCTCTAAGATACAATATTAGACGGTCATTTTTCGCCTCGGAGACTCCAGATACTTGATTTGCTACTAATTGACAATTTGTCTCCAATCGTACTGAAATTGTACCACATATCTTGGCAACCCTCAAACCAGCTAATACAGCTTCATTATTCGATGCGTGAAAGCCAATTTTAATAGATTGAAGCATCGTTTCCGCATATGGAGCAATCAGTTGAACTTTAGCACTACATCCCAAAATACTAGAACCTCCATCAGTTCGAACAATCCACATTGAACTAGTTGGCGGAAATTCCCTGCTAACATCTTCATTATCCGATCGGGTTGAATGGAACTCGACAAGAAAATCTGCCAATGCTTGTGCTTTAATCATCAGTCGAGGCAAAAAGATGATGTCAAAATCTCCCAATTCAACTGACCACTTAGTCATTCTTCCAGAAATATTAGGGCGTTGTAAAACCTTCTTCAATGGAAATAAAGTTTGAATCTCAATGGTATGAGCTTGAAAATAGGGACGCATTTTCCTAACAGCCACAACCAATGCCAATGCCAATTTTTTGAGCTTCAAATACCTCTTTTCTGTTGCCACTAAACTTTTGCTGACATAGTACACCGGCTTCGAAATTCCTAAATTTTCACTTATCAATATTGCACTTACTACAAAATCAGATACCTCAATGTACAAAAAGAGCAGCTCTCCACTTCAAGGTTCGAATAGTATTTCTGGTGATAACAACAAATCTTTGATACTTGAAAATGTTGCTTCACACTCTGAAGTCCATTCAAATTCCTTTGGTCTTTGTAACACTTGAGAAAAGGAAACATTTATCAAAAAATCTAGAAAATAATTTGTTACCTGTCAAGATTTATACTTATTCGATAATTCGAGGAGATTTCATAGATATTACACCTTTTAATTTCTCTGGGTCAACTTCTATTCCATTTTCACTGATAACATAACCCAAAACTTTTCCTGATCAAACCACAAACGTACACTTTTATGGATCCAACTTTAGCCTTATTACTCTTAAATTCAAAAATATCTCCTTTAAATTTTCCAAGTGTGCCTCGTTTGTTAAGTTTTTTACCATCATGTCATCGATATACGCCTTTATGTTTCTTCCGATCTGCGAGGCGAATGCATATTCATTAACCTTTGATATGTAGCCCCATCATTCTTTAACCCAAACGGCATAACCCTATAACAATGCAAGCCTCGATCTGTGATGAAGGTAGTACTTTCTTGATCTTTGGGATCCATCTGAATTTGGTTGTAGCCTGCAAAAGCATCCATAAAGGTCAATGTTTTATTACTTGAGGTAGAATCAATCAATTGGTCTATTCGAGGAATGGGAAACGGGTCTTTAGGACCAGCTCGATTCAAATTGGTGAAATCGACGCACATTCTCTACTTCTCATTATTCTTCTTTACCACTACTGGGTTTGTCGTCCATAAAGGATACTGCGACTCCCTTATATGTCTGACCTTCGATAAACGGTCCACTTCGGAAACAATAGCTTATGTTTTCTCAACAAAAAAGGCCCGTCTTTTTATATAACATGGTCACCTTTGGATTAATAGCTAGGCTATGGCAAATCACTTCGATTGGAAATCCTATTACATCCTTTGTTTTCCAAGTGAAATATCTAAATTGTGAGATAAAAACTATAATAGTTGTTAACGTAAAATTAGGATCATTAAGGTTCTTATTTGAAGTACTCTTCCATCAGGAAAAACATATTCCTTTATATCTTCACTTACTGTCAATGACCCTCGAGTTTCCCTCGGATCGTCAACCCTCTCCTGAAAGTCCGAGGTCAACCCCCTTGACTATTATTCACTCATTTCATCACTACTGTTAGATCCTCAGATCCGAAGAGCAGTGGCATAACATCCTCTAGCGACCTTTTGGTCACTTCGGACGACCCCCACCTGGTCTTCAACGACATATTTGAAGCACTGATGAACTGTTCACACAACTATATATATCATTGATAACCAAGATCTTCCAAAGATGGCATTGTAGCTTATCCGACAGTCCATCACCATAAAAAGCACCTGAACCTTCTTCTTGAAAGGCCCTTTTCCCGGACTCACTTCTCCCTCGAATTCCCTAATTACCTGCGCAGTCACTCCAGTAAAACCGATAATGGTACGTTTTGACTGAGAAATCCGATGAGGGTTGTGCATTCTATCATAAGTTGTTTTGAAAATAATGTTTGCAGAGCTCGGTGTATCTATCAGCACGCATCGAATTTCGGCGTCAGCAATTTCTGCTCCAATGACCACTGCATCCTCATATCGTCCTACAGTACCCCATAAATCATCTTCATCGAAAAGAATAAAGGGAATGTCTCTCTTACCATACAAATGAGTTGATATATTTCCCTCTATCTGAGTAGCTAGACTCACTACATATCTTTTCCTTGAGCTATCTGTACTACCAATCATGGTATCGCCCCCGAATATTGCCGATAACTCAAGATATTCGCAAACGCTTCAAAAATGTCCTAGCTTTAATGGTTCCTCTACTACCATTAAGATTGATTGATCCGGATCTGCATCTAACTATTCCGATGTTGCATCAAATTTATCAACTTTAGAATCCAAAATCATCAAATTTTCAGCCTGTGCATTTGGATTGGTTGGTTGTGAAGTCGATGCAATAGGATTTTTCAATGCACTTCTCTGCGCTTTCACATAAGTCAACCACTTCCCATTTTCAATATACCTGCAAAATATGTTGTTTCACTCCTCTCTAGGGCTATTAATTGGAGCATGCTTCCTGAAATTCCCATACTCTTTTAGTGCTGTTATCGGGTCGGGTCGGTCCGAGTTTGGGCAGGACCGAGACCGACTCGCTAAGCTATCGGGCGGGTCGATCCGGACCAATAACCGAAGGGAGCCAAATATTATGGACCAGTACCGGCTCGATAAGAATCGAGTCGGTCCGGTCCGACTCTTAACGGGCGGGTTTGTTAGTTTATCATAATTTGTTTAGGGTTTTAGTCAAGAATATACATAGATTATGAAAAATAATTATGTATTTCCCTTATCGGGCTGGTTACCGGGCAGACCGGTCCAGACCGGTAAGAGAGTCGGTCTAAAAATTTGGCTCCCAACCCGCTCCCTAAGCTATTCGAACCGGTCTCGGGCGGGTCTTACCGGTCCGGTCCCGAGCGGGTTAACGGGTTGGGAGGCCCCCTAACAGCTCTATACCCTTTAGCTTTGTCCAAGATTTTGGTCACACTCTCAGTCAGATCGACATAATACTCTAGCCTTATCCATTGATTAGACTGTGTCCTATGAAATTGGTACTCTGACGCTTGGTTTGAATAACCCTCACTTCGATGAGGTAAATTGTTGTTCCTCGGACGTGTCGGTTCGGCAGAATTTGAAGATTGCCCATGATTATTTGGCACTTGTCCATAATTATTTTGACCAGTTCTAAGTACTCCTTGAACCCTTGCCGACTCTACCACCTTGATTTGTTCCTCCACTTGAGCCATCAATGCTCCATAAGTTAAAGCTCTTTGTTTTGTTGTTTCGTTAGCCAAATCTCCTGGTATCAATCCTTGTCGAAATGCTGCCATTGCTACCAGCTCCTTACAATTATCTAAACTCGCTTTAGTTAAGACAACCCGTTTAGTGTAATCTTTCAATTTTTCTCCTACTACCTGCTTTCATTGAATTATAGTATCCCCGTTTTCTCTTATTTCCTTGCTTCCCACAAATTATCTTCGAAAAGAAATGTAAAAACCTTTTAAATTTGAAATTGACCCCCTCAGAATTCTGTTATACCACTTCGAAGAAGTTCCCGTGAAAGTTTGAGAGAAAGCCCGACACACCAGCATGTCATCATCCTCAAAATTCATCATATAATTCTTGAACTATTCGATGTGATCGTTCGGGTCTTATATCCCATCAAATTTCTCAACCTTCGAAATATCAAAGCACTTCGGAAGAGTGATAGATCTTCTCTTAGTTGTCAATATAGAATTCATCAACTCAACACCTTGAACATGTTGATCATTTGTTCTCATCACAACATACAAATTTTGATCATCCACAACATTGTATTGGTTTGATGTATTTCCTTCACACCAGTTTGTTTCCCTCGAGTATCAAGGTATATTATCCCTTCTAAAACTATATTCTTTTTTAGATTTGTGGGGTTGATCCTTATCTTCTTTTGAAAATCCTCGATATCTTTTGAAATCAGATCCAGAGCTTTGTAACTCTTCATCACTGGATGTGACATATCTATGTTTATCTTTCTTGTCCTTTCGAGAAGTATGGCGCTCTTTAGGCGGTTTAAACTATGTTTTTTTCTATTCACTTCTGATATGGCGATCAGTGCAAGATCGACCATATTGATCACCAACGTCATTTTGGTCGTTCACTTGTCTCACTTTGGATTTCAGTCTAGCTGACTGAATCTCTTGCTCTCTTTGGTCGTATTTTTCGTTTAGAGTCGTTATTTTGTCCAAAAGTTGGTTCATTTACAGCTGTATATCCGACTGAGTTTGACGAACCGGATTAGATTATTCTTGCCTATTATCAGCCCTTTCCAAATTTTATTTTAGTGTTTCAACAGTCGATCGAACTAGCGGATCATTCTCTAGCTTCATCGTCGATTTTAAGGTTGTTTTTCAAGATTTGAAAAGGAGAAAAGAGAAAATTTGAACGAGTCATCTAGGCACCAATCAATTATTAGTTCCCCGCTGGAGTCGCCAATTTAATGAGTTGATATTTTGATCGTCTAAGTAAATTTGAGAGAAGTCATAATGTAGAGAGAGAAATAGATTTTAAAGAGAGAAATTTGTATTGCAAAAGTGATCTATCTCAAAAAGTCGGACCCTTTATTAGACCAGCCTTGGCCTTTATATAGAGGCACAAAGACTTAGCTCCAACTGAAACAGTTACAAAAAGGGGATAATTACATGTTAGTCCATGACTAAAATATAAAGTTCTAATTCTCTCCTCTAATTATACAATCTGCTATAACAAGTTTTATTCTTTATATTTCACTCATCGAAGTTCCATTTCCTTGTCACACACGAGTTATTTAATACCATAAACAGATATTGTGAATTGTTTGTGGTACCACAGCATGGGAGGAAAATGTTAGTAAAATGATTGTGATTTTTATTTTAGAAATAATACAAATTGTTTGTAAATGAATACAGAGAGTTTTTTGGAAAACAATTTGGCGAGTTGTTTGTAACTAGATTCTGGGAGTTGTATGCAACTAGACTTTGAGAGTTTTTGTATATACATATATATTTCATACCTCATCATCTCGCAACTTGTCTAGCGTTTTAACCATCTCCAAGGTTGATGGTTTGGACTATGATCCCCACCATTTGAAGAATCTTAGGATCATGTTTGGCTTTGCGAGGGCTGGCCCAATTGTTTTGTGCTCTATAACGAAGGGCTACATCGCGAAAATTATTATCATCACAAGATATATGCTAACTAATATTCAAATAATCAAAAACAATTTTACGAATAGAAGTGTGACGTAGCTGATAACTCTATCGGATTTTCCCTCCGCAACACAAACCCTGATCGACTGGAGAAGCTTCAACAGTATTGATCTGGACCAGTCATAGTCGTTTATTCTGCCAAGGTCTTTGACAAAAAACAGCACATTCCAACCCATTACATCTTTAAATACTGAGTAGAATATGGTTGAGTAAATAAACAGTATCAACAGTCGGGCAACGTCCTCCAATTCATGCTCCCCCCTTCGACTGATGGATTTGGCTATACCTACCTGTAAAAAACAGCACAACATGCTATGTTAGTGCACTTGAACATCCGACTTATAACATAAACTAGATTTAGAGGTTCCTTTATGATGTTGTTTGATACGGTTTTCATATTTGTCGGTCTCATCTTCCTTGACGTTTCACCCATGAATTATGTTCTCATCATCCTTGAATCATTCTTCTCCCCGTCTACGTATGCTCCGGATTTTATTAAAGCCATTTTCTTTGTGTCGTGCTTTATGCCGAAAATGGCCTTTACATCGTTGGTCGTTAGCTTCACCAACTTTGACCCAAAACTGAGCGTGTCGTCCTCGACCGAGAATGTCTCTATAATCCGCTGAAGAAGCTTATATAACTTTTTCTTTGTGATCTTCTCTTGGCGGAGGTCGAAGACCTTTTTCAAAAGGGCGTAAAATGGTATGTTTTTGGTAGCTTCGATGTGGGCAGAGGTAATAAGGTCCTTTTTCAGAAAATTCATAAGGCTCACCAATCCGGACCTTTGGAAGCTTGCTTTTGCAGTCATATTTCTTGCAAATACATGAATATGCACTTGTAAATAATAAATAACTTCCATGAGGTAACTACAACACAATTACCTTAACAAATTACATTGAAAGAAGGCTTATAGTGGTGGTATTTTAATAACGCGAATTGTTTGTTAATATAAACGGTGAGTTGTTTGTGAAACATTAATAAACTGTGAATTGTTTGAAGCATTTACATAGCGAGTTGTTT
This sequence comes from Limnanthes douglasii subsp. nivea, assembly GCA_036936605.1. Lineage (NCBI taxonomy): Eukaryota > Viridiplantae > Streptophyta > Magnoliopsida > Brassicales > Limnanthaceae > Limnanthes > Limnanthes douglasii. The sequence continues at coordinate 147,388,109 of JAUPFV010000001.1, read as the reverse complement.
GTTACAACTAGATAATTGCATGCAATCATTAAACGGCGAGTTGCTTTGAAACAACAACAAATTATTGCTCTATCCAATAAACTACCATGATGTACTGTACGAGATACGCCAGCGCGAGTTATGCCTACTTTTCACATGCACGTTCACAAAAACTGGAAATTATTAAAACATAAGCCAAACCAACAAATAACAGAATAAACTACATCTAATAGACATCTACACAAAAACTGATAGACAGTACATGCAACCGCAAAACCTAATGTGGAGAACGATAAACCCAACCAACGTCGATCGTGAATAGACACCAACATGCACTTCAAAATCGGTAAAGACGAAAAAAAAACATTTTCGAAAGAGCCGCGTACTAGATAACTGTAATTGTCGGTTTCTTCATCGATCGGCGTATACTCAACGGTAAGTTGTCGAAGTCTTTATGGTTATTTGTTTCAGGGAGGAGACCACGTCGACGGTTGAATTTCGGTGAAGAACAGGAGAAAATTCAATGACTAGAGGCTGAAGGTTTGGTGTTGTTTTCTTTGGGTATACAAACGGTTTGTTAAGAAAGAAATAAACATATGGTATATTGTGGTGTAGGAGGATTCCGAAGAGGAAAAATTGGTTTGAAAAAAAGTGAATATATATAATTCGATGATATTTTTTGTCCAATTTTTAGGTTTAGATATCAATTAACCCTATCCTATATTTGGATAGAGTAATTAAATAGTTGAGTAATTATTTATTGATATTTTTCTGATAAAAAATAATCATGTCACGGTGGCGAATCCACTAGAAATTGCCCCCTTTCCATCTCGATTTCGTCACTGTTAATATTCATGCGAAAAATTAGAAAGATCCTAAAAATAGATAAAGAGAGGAAACAACGAAACATTCGGCAGATTTAACGTAAGCAACGTCGTAATGATTCTAAACCACATCTTCTTTATGGATTTTCTACCTATCTATCTATCTATAATCGCTTTGGTCTCCAACCACATCTTGTTTATATATTTTCTACCAACCTCTATATATATATATATATATATATATATATATACGCACTTTTGTAGCCGTTTATAATAAATATCGAGTATAGAGCAAACAATGACACGTATGAAAATGGTTTTAGTTTATTATTATCATTAATAGTAGGTTAGAAAAAATTGAAATTAAGGTGAAGGAGGTAATTTATTTCACACTTCACTTTTATCGGATTCATTTTTATCGGATTAAATTCGAGCTATATTCTTATTTGTATACTGTTATTTGTTTTTATAATTAATGGTATTAAATTTAATATTTTTTCTATTGATTAACTATTAAATTATATATTTGAATATAATTTTATGTAAATTTTTTTGTGATCGGTAGGAAGTTATCAGAATCAGAAAATTGGTCCAAAATGTTTATGGAAAAATAGTATTTTTGTTTGTTGATATTTGGTCCAAAATGTTTATGAAAAAAAAGTATTTTTGTTTGTTGATATTTGGTCCAAAATGTTTATGGAATAATAGTATTTTAGTTTACTAAAATGTAGAAAAAAAATATGATGATTAACGATTTCACAATGGTTTGTGGTTATATCGTTGATGTAAAAATTGGTGCTCATAAAATTGGACAACATATTCAAAACTAACAATAGAACTAGGTTTGGCGAAACCACTCGAACAAGCTTCAAAAGATATGTATACGATCTTTCAGATTGACCTCTTTTATTTTAATTTTTGGATCTGCATCGATCATATCCACGGTAAAAAAAATTGATAAAGATTAATCCAAAAACCACTAGAGTCACTCTCATACGTAAAATTAAAATGCACGTAGTTTGTTTAATAGAAAACTAAGGAACTATTGGGTTATAAAAAAATTATCACTATTACCTCAGGCAGTAAGATGACAAACGTAGTTTAAGAAAAAATATCCTTAATGTCAGATAATGATAATAGATACACAAAAATAAATAAAAACACACTATTGGATTATAAGCATACTCTTATAGGTTACTCAATAATCTAAAATTCTATTCTTTTTAAACAAACTGAACACTGCTTTAGCTATATTTTCAAAACAAAATATGGTATTTATATTGGTTATATCTTAAAAGTAAAATAAAAAATGAGTTTATAGAAAATTAGTAATGAGCCATATTAAATCTATATTGTATTTATAATCAGTGAGACAAGATAATAAGTAATCTGATTTGGTGGAGTCGTATATTAACTGTTAGGTTGAAGTGAGCTAAATGTGACTAAGCGGTTATAAAAAAAAGTTTCAAAACATGGATGGGTATGAATACGTCTGGATAAACTTCTACCATCGTTTGTAACATGTTGATCAGCTGGCGTTCCGTTGATCAGTTTCATAACATGGATGGGTCCTTAGAATTTTTAAGGAATATCTGATTATAGATTTCACATATTTCCTATATCAATTTCCGTTGTTGCTAGCTATTGAAGCATAAGCACCGAAAGACTAAAGTTAGATAAATTAGGATAAATAAAATACTTAAATTTTATATTATTTTTATAATAAACTGGATGAAGAAAATGCACCTAGTCTTTTAGCATTTTAATTTATGACAAAAATAGACTATTTTGCAAAGGTTTTCTATGGAACGTAGTCTTAGTAAGGAGAATGAAGAAAGCCAACATACAAGTGAGTGATAAAAGCATAATGTGGAGTATTGGATTTGCTAAACATATGATACAGCTTCTGACACCGAATTGTTCAACTCCACATGATTATACATTCTACTGTAGCAGGTTTGCAGCTCAAAACAAGAAGGTCAAAAGTCTTAAGGATCCAGATCTGCTTAAACAAAACATGAGCATCTGGAGGGAATCACTTCTTCCTCTTCCCCTGCAAAACCACCATCAGTGAGATGCATGAAGTCCAAACTTAACCAGAAAAAAAATACGACAAACTTGATTTGATTTCTTACCGAGCTCACAAAATCATCCATTGAAGTTTGCTTCCGCTTTTTCTGCAAACTAGAGTTATCAGCAGGCTGTCTTCCTGATCCACGAGTTGAAGGACTCGCATTCTGCAACATCAGACATATATCAAAGAATCTAAGCAAAAGTTGAATGGGAAGTGTATCAGATAATTGAAATAATTATTTATCACATTGTGTGATTTATTAATTCGTGACTCTTTAGTTAATATTGTATAACCTTAGCAAGCTTCTTTTCTTTGCGCGCTTGTCTCTCCCTTTCATCACTTTCTTGGTTCTCCTTCTCAATCAGACGGATGAGAGTATCACACCTTCTAGCAAGTTCTTGAGTTGTGCGAGACTTCACAAACCAATCATAACGAAACAAAAACTCCTTGCGAAAAGCTGACTTCAGCTCATCCCAATTGCCATACCCAAGCTTATGAACCGTACATATCTGAGACAATGTTCAAATGGTATAACAACAAATCACCACTTACTCTGAAAATCATAAACAAACCTCATACACAAATAGAGATGTCCTACCATGAAACGATCACATTCTTCATTGTAAAGTTTCCCTTTATTCTGACCATACTGAATCTTCATTTCCTGCCATGGGTTCTTGTACCGGTCCAATTTCTTCCCAATTGCTTTCATGATCTCATCTTTACGAGAAATTCTAGCCTCCCCTCTTTCAATGTTCTTGATGATTCTATCATAATCTGTATGGTGCAGATGCTAAAAATGTTAAACAAGTGAATTCATAGCTCTATAAACTGATTCACATCAACACTCTGGAGTAAAATATTTAAACTGATCAGGTTTTCCTTTGGATAGGATCCACCGACTAGTAAAGCTATGAATAGTGGATATGGAAGATTTTATACAAAAATGAGCTATAGCACGCCATGCCACCTATTAATCTCTATGATATAAGTCATGTACCAACTTCCCACCAAACCAGTAAATTATAACTTATTTACCATTTAACTCCTTGTAGCGTTCTTTAAAAACCACAGCATATCTTTCAACTTCTTCTTCAGTTTTTCCCTCCATTTCTTCTACAATGCTTTTAATGTCATTCCGCCCATACTTTTCACAAGCCCTAATAAAGGTATTAAAATCTCTTCTGCTCCATGTAGAAAACCCCTACAGTAAACAAACAGTGTTATTATGCAAAGATGACAAGTATTCAAATTTCTTTTAATCTACAAAGAAAAGAGTTTCACTTACCTCTTCTAATAAATGCTCCTTCTCTTCTAACTCCTCTGCAGTTAATGGATCTTCCCCATCTAAGAACAAGGTCAGCCATAACAAGTTCAATACAGATCATGTACAATACCATGACTATGGAGAAAGGAGAAAAATAAATTACCTTCAGGCTCATCAACTTCGATCGCGTCTTTCATCTGACTCTTCTGATGTGTTTGCTAATATTTGTCAAAAGTCAAGTAAATAAGACTAACTCCTTTACACAATTAAAGAGGTTGATGATACAGAAAAAAAAATAACTTCAATCAACCAAATCGACACCTACCATAAGGTAGCGCACTTCTTTTTCATACAATTCGGTTAGCCTTTGTGTGTTGAAAAACTGGAAATCATGCCTGTAAGCAATGTATAATTTACTTATACACTAAATTAACACATTTGTAAAGACAGGATATCAACTTAACTAATGCAAGTTTCTAAAGGTGCTTACAGTTGAGGCATTCGTGGCACTCGAGGTTCCTTTGGTTTCACTGGATTACCTTGGCGCATTGTTTGCTTAAAATATTCAGCTTCAGAGTAGCTGGTTCAATATCAGGACCAAAATGCCAAAATATTAGATAACCATAAGAAGATACATATTGTACCAACTTAAGCTAAAACTATATGTCATGAAATCAATATTACTTTCGCTTTCTCTCCCTTTTTGGTGGCTCGATCCAATTTTCACTGGCAACCTTCTTAAAATCAAACTTGTCCTCATCCTAAAAATGTAACAAAAGCACATCCCAACAATAATTAATGGTGAGGGAATAAATGGACATTTCTTTCTTAATTGAACTATGTAAAAGGTGTTACCTTGTCATCACCGAAATCGTAAAAGTCAGCACCTGAACCATAAGCAGCATCAATTACCAATTAGACATTGTTCTTTTATTACAAAATTTCGACAAGAATAGGTGATAAAAAAGTTATTATGAATGCACATACTATCGTCCATCTTAAATTGTATTGCATCTTCTGTAAACTTTTTCATTTTAGCATCAAGCTCTGCTGTTGCCTCTTCTCCTTTGGCTATGATTCTGTCAATGTCCTCATCCGTGATTGTGCTATCTTTGGAGCTAAAAACCATCTCAGCGCCAAACCTCACCATTTGAAGCAACTCATCCTTATTAACAGCTGCATGGATAGAAAATATTCAGTGAATGATGCCCAAGTTTGTTATTCAAAAAGAAGGTATAATACTTACTTTTCTGCTCGGCTAACCGGCCCTGTTGGATCACCAAAGCATCAAGCGCAAGCTTTTTATAAGCCCTCTCAATCACTTTTTCCTCAATAGCAAACTGTTAAATGACAGACTTAGAGTTCACATCACACCTATCTTCCGAATTAACAAACAAAAAATCTACTGACCTCTGTGCAAAATCGGAACACTTGGACTTCTTTCTTTTGACCAATTCTATGAGCACGGTCCTGTGCTTGCAAATCAACTTGAGGGTTCCTACAAAACCCCCACACTCATCAGATTACAATAAAAATTACAAAATAATAAAAGATGCTATAACAAAACTTACCAATCACTATCATAGAGGATAACCACATCTGCAGTAGCAAGATTAATACCAAGACCTCCAGCTCTAGTAGACAACAAGAAAACAAACTTCTCACTCCCAGGCTTGTTAAAGGCTTCAATTGAAGCATCCCTATCATCCCCCCCTGTATTTCCATCTATCCGACAATACAAGTATCCACGATACATCAAATAGTCTTCCAGAATATCCAGAAGCCTTGTCATCTGAATGGGTTAACAATAAAGAAACATTATAAAATACAATAGAAAAACAGCTTATGATAGGAATCAGAATATTTAGGAGCACATGATTACTACTACTTCAGTTAAATTTACCTGTGAGAAAATAAGAACTCTGGAGTCACGCTCCTTTAGCTTCGGAAGCAACTTGTCCAAGAGAACCATTTTACCTAATATTGTAGAAACATGTAAGATCATCAATCAAGAATGATTGCTCAGGGTCTCCCGCGACTGACGTCAGCGTCAAATCTTACCAGCATTTGTTATGAGATGATCCCCTGTAGTGTATGGAGGACCAGGTTCAGCACCCTGGAAGAGATATGGATGATTGCAGCATTTACGCAACTGCATAGCTATGTTTAGAAGTCGTTTCCGTTCCCCACCAGCATTTAGAACTTCAAGGTCTTTCTGCAACAGAGCTTTGTAGTATTGTTTCTGCATCTGAGACATCCCCACTTTAAGTATTGTTTCCTTTTTTGGAGGCAACCCTTTCTCAACATCTGATTTCAGTCTCCGAAGAAGAAATGGCCGAAGGACCTTAAGAAGCAGATTTAATGTTAGCTATTAAGTTACTAAAATTTAATCTGCACATAACATTTAAAAACTCACCTTGTGAAGTTGTTGAACCACTTCCTGTTGATCACTTTCACCAGATATTTGAAACCATTCATCAAAAGTCTCGGCTGAGCTAAAAATCTCAGGAAGCAAAAAATTGAGAAGAGCCCATAGTTCATGAAGATTATTCTGCGCATGGAAAAAAAATATATAATTAAGATACATAGTTCATTAATTACTATTTCCCCCCTAAATTAAGACAGCTAGTTTTAAGCTGCCAACAAAGGTTAAATGTGATATCTTCTTAGTTTCCACATGTATTTTCCATGATACAAAGAACATGGAAAATAATCTTGTGGGGAATTTTACCCGACAATAAATTTTTGTTGTGAATTTAGATCTGACAAAAGATCAGACCCTGATTGGGTACCTCTAGTGACATGAGCTTCTTTATATGGTCAATATTTTCTAAAGTACCCGCACAAACTATAAGAAATCAATCTTTTTAAGGTTTATTGGATTTAACTGCCACACCAAACACTCTCAGAACCTAACTAAATAAAGAACCAGGTATGCAACTACTGTCCTTCAACTAGAAAGACAGTCAGCTTTACAGAGCAACATACACTAGCCAGTGGCTGATAGAATACAATCTCAGAGACTCCTTTAATAAGATTAAAAGGCCAATGAACTATAATGATTACCTGAAGTGGAGTACCCGTTATGAGAAGACGGTAATTCGTATTGTAAATTCTCATTGTTTTTGAGAGGAGTGAATTTTCATTCTTGATTCTATGCGCTTCATCAATAATTATATATCTCCAATTAAAACGGCGTAAAGTAGTCTTCTCCTTTATAGCCATCTCAAAGCTTGTGACGCATACATCGAATTTCCCAGCAGCAAGTAGGTCCTCACGTATATGTTTCTACAAAAGTTAATGTCCCAGATATTATTTCAACTACCTACAAACACATTAGTAAAAGAAGTCTGATGTTTATAACTTACCCTTTCGTCTGGGTTCCCTAGAAATTTCACAGCACGCAAAACAGGACAGAAACGGCGAATTTCATTCATCCAGTTACCAAGAGTTGACTTAGGAGCAACTACCATATGTGGGCCAGATATTCCTCTGTATTCGTGCAGATAACCCAATAAGGAAATAGTTTGTAATGTTTTCCCGAGACCCTGGATCACACAATAAATGTTGTTTATGGCAGCCAAAAAACAGTGCCAGCACAAATAACTGATGACAAAAAAGATAAATTTCAATTAATACCATTTCATCGGCAAGAATCCCATTGATACCATTCTCATACAGTCGTATAAGCCAGTTTAATCCAGCAAGTTGGTAATCTCTCATCTTTCCCTGAATGCCTGTATAAAGAGAACTTTCAATAATGAAAAGCCGGTCACATGAAACAATATAATAATAATAATAATACAATTTTCACAACAAAACAATTCCAAAAGAAGAGGAATTTTCCATCAATTTCGGCCACCCGAATAAGCTTTTGATGATAACTTCTATAATATCTTGATACTGACTCAGCCTTTTTACAGTCAACGAAAAACTACAAAAGCAAATGCATAAGCACCCGCTCACTTAACTCTATCGTGAGAGACTTACATGAGGGTTGTGTCAACAACCGTGTGCTCCCCGACCCAGTCAAACCATCTTCTTCTTCCTTAAGGTACTCTTCATCCTCTTCTTCTTCAGTCAGTTTTGACGCATGTCGTCCTCTGAAACAATAATACATATATAAAATCTGAAGCTCTGAACAGTAGATCTAACTTCGCAGTTCGCACAATTTTAACAGAAATCAATTTCTTACAAGTCTACTTGAACCAACTATATCACCCAATACAGAAAATATATGTTTTGAAAGAAAAAACTTAAAAGTTCGTAATTACAAAATAAACACAGCATAGATTTCATAGAGACAGTAGAAAACATATATTCCTTTAAAAATAAATTCATATTATTATGGCTTACTTTAATCAACCATATCATCCAGTAAAGCATAACTAACCATCGATTCTTAAAAGTAACTGAAACCATTGATTCCATTTATGAAGTCATATTAAATGGCCCAGAAATAGATTTGGACAAATAATTCAAACCAAAGATTTCACAACAAATGCAACATGGATCTCTTCAATCAATAAGATAAACATACCTTCCTTTTGCCTTCTTTTGAGATGAAGAAGGGTCACTTTTGGCAAAATGTGCAAATAGCTCAGTTTGCTGGAGAAGATAATTCAATCTTCCCTTCCCCTTATTATTCTGCAGCAAAAAGTAAAATTTTAATAAATTTATCTGGAATATCAAACATTTCAAACACATAATAATTCATATTATGTACCATATCAGCTTCGATTGCTGCATTCTGCGCATCCAAGAGTTCCTGGACTTTCTGTTTCTTCAATTGCTGCATTTCTTTGAGTCGGGCTTTCTCACGCTTCCCAATCCCAGGCGCAGAAGCAGACCCTTCTTCACCATCTTCTTCCTGAAAGAAAGTATTAAGTATCCACAAAATATTAAGCGTCCGACCAAAAGTTGACGCATTGAGCAAGCTACTAGTAAAAGTATTAATGAAACCACTTAGTCACCCAGCGTGAAATGGAAGTGAACTTGAAATGTGGTCTCAAACCTAACACATGTTTAATAGTATAACAAACCCTAATTCACTATGTAAGTTAAATATATCTAATGGTTTTCACGAGAAACCCTAAACCAGAACAGATCAGATAAATCATAATCAAATGCGTAGTTAGAACGAAGGAGACTAAACGAAAGAATTACCTCATCGCCTTCTTCTTCTTCTTCGGGAATCGTCACCTCTTCGGCTTCATCAGAAGCAACTGAGCGAGTAACGGCTTCGAGCTCCTCCTCGTCTTCTTCTTCGTTGATCTGGTCGTTGACAGGCTCAGACGCGGACGAATTGAGGTCGTTGGAAAGAGAATCGTCGTCGTTGGAAGATTGCTTGGTATGTTTAGCCATAGATTGTGTAGAGAAGGCAAGCGAAATAGTTTGTTGAAGAGAGATACTCGGTGGGTAATGAGGTTTAGGGGTCAAAAATGTAGAAATACCTGTCCCATTTAATAGACGTTAGATTCACACATGTGAAGAGTACGTGCCAAATATACACATTTCCCGCTCGTGAGTACAATGGTTCCCGCTTCAGAGTGGGCCGTTTTTTTGTCTTAATAACATTGGGCTATATTGTAACAGGACGTGTTATTAAAGTAAATCTAAAAAATTAAGAGGAAATAATATACTAAAATAATCAAAAGAAACCAAAAGCATACTAACATAATAGTATTTAAGTTACAATATAAATTTTATACTTCAAAATTTAATTTAAAAAAATAAAACAAAAATTTATATGAAATTTGTAACCTAAAATCTAAAATAATTTGGTTATTAAGATTTTCTTTTAAACTTAAATATCATTTTTATTATATTTATATTTGTACACTTCAAATGATATTATTTTTATAGTCTTATAAAAAATGGTGCGAGATAAATTATTAATTATTTTAATTAAAATTGTCGAACACTATTTTATTAGAGAGTTTTAGTCTCTTGTCAAAAATAATAAAAATAAAAATTGTTATAAAACATAATTAATGATATTTTTCATATATTTTAAACAATAATTAATATATTTTAAAAAAATAAGATAATAATTATAATTGTAATTTATTATATATTTTTATTTATTTATTAGTGTTATTCATAATGTTATTGGAAGTTAAAATTATTAATAAATTAATTGAAATTGATATTTTTATTAGAATTCCTTGGAAAGTACATTTCATATTGGATTGTCGGACAATTCTCAGTACGGTGATATATAAAATACATTCTCAAAGAGTTTTGTACATAAATGAATTATTTATTTCATTAATGAGAGTAAATCAATTATTTGTAGTATTTATTCTAGGCTAACATCGCAACATAAGCCAATGATCGAATATGAAACATAAGCTTTATCGGATTTTTCAATTGATGGATAATTTACTTTGAAACCATGTTTATTCAAATCGAACTGATCCAGCGTGACGAGTTATTTGAAAAAGAAAAAAAATGACGGGTTATGGTTTTTTATATTATTATCCACTCGAGTTCAGGTTTCGGATATTATATTATACCGCGGGTAACCGTTTTGAATATGTCCCTAAAAATAGTAAAATACTTTTATTTTTTAAATATTTCAATATTAAAATAATTTTATTTTTTAGAATAATTACTTACTTATGATATATATTTTTTAGATTTTTTCTTCTTGTTTAAATTTAAAATTAGATAGTGTGTATAGTAAATGCAAAATCTAGAGAAATGAGAAATGTCTATAGTAAACGCAATATATTGAGAAATGAAAAATGTCGAAAATCTGATTGAAAATGGTGAATATGGAAGGACTAGAAATATGTCCGAATATCGCTACTAAATAAGCCTAAGCTTTGAACCCTAACAAAATAATCAATATAAATATGTGAAGTCTTTTTAAAACTTCTTGACTTCGTAACCTCTTTAAGAACCCATATATAGTTGCAATTAGTAACCCTTCTAAGAAACCCTATTATTAATTCTCACATATTCGAAATGTAACCTTTTTTATCAAAAATAAGTTGTTGTGTCTCAATCCTTAGACATTTTCATTGGATTTTTTATTTTTCTTTGCTCTTTTGTGGTGGATATCTATTGGTACTTTTTTGTTGTCTAAAATTGAGGTTTGATCGGGCATGGTCTTACAATGGAACTCAATATGTCTAGGGTTTGATCTGCAACCGCAATGACAGAGGCAGAGGCATGGTGGACGTCAAAGAGAATATCAAAATAATTATCTTTCGTCTCAGTTCCGATCTCTTTTCATCGACGGATGGAAAATCACGTGACGGCGATTTCTAAGAGAGGGAGCAAACACGCCTGGAACCAGAATGATAATTCATGGTGAGACTGAAAGATATATGAAATTATATCAACGCAATAGCTAGAGTTTATGAGCTGTCCACATGCTATATTACATTTTTATGTAATTGTTTTTATTAGTTATTAAATATTAAAATATATTATCCTAACATAATCATAATTTAATTACATATATATTATTCTAACAATAGTTTATTTTAATTTTTTTATATAATGAGGTTTCCATGGTAAGTAATGTATCTATTGGTTGATTTATATAAAATTTTATATTCTCTTAATAATTTATTTATTTTAATTTATTACTTAATATGAATCATTGAAGTTTTTTTAAGTAAATGGACTATCCTTCGAACTTAGTAATTGGAAGCAATTATTAATGAAGATATATTTATTTTTAATTTTAAATATTTGATATATGTGATTTTACTATGAATATTTCTTTTAGTTGTATTTTTTTTTAATATATTATATTATGTTATTTTGGGACATCTTGATTCGATTTATAAGATAATTATATATTGGTTTGTTAAATTTATTGTAACGTTTTAAAATTTATTTTTGTGTTTGGTTTATTTTCAAGTTAGGTTCGGGTTCGGTTTGGAATTTCAGGTTTGGTTTGGGTATTAACTACGACTTTCATTCACTTGTAGTTCGCGGGTAACCGCGTGGATAACTTGAACCCAAACCCGCGGATTCGGGTTTTGGTATGAAAGAAAACAATACCCGTCGTAGTTCAGGGCAAGTTCGGGTATCGATTTTCTACTACGGGACGGGTATCGGGAATAGATACCCGTCCCTGATTCGTCTCGTTTTCATTTATAGTCTAAATTTGAAATAATTGTTTGTTATCAATAACCTTTTAGTCATTATAAATATTAAATGTTAGAAGATTAGATAATCTGTTTTATTTGGTTGTTCGTATAATGTTCGGAATATATAAATCAATTGGAATGTCGTTTCGCTTTATAGGGATCGGAGCATTGCGCAAAAGTTCAATCATTCTAGAGGATGAATGATTGATTTTAATGGAAGGACTATAATAAAGAGGTGTGTCTAGCTGGAAATACATAGCATCTATGTGAAGGTGTGCTCAACTAAAGGGGCATGATATAGGTGAGGATGATGTTTAGCTGGAGGAGTAGAACATGTCTAAACTAACCTTCATAAAGAGGTATGCTCAGTTATGGATACATACATTTTTTTAATAAGTCGTGCTCAGCTAGAGACACAAAATCTGTCTGATGAGACATGCCCGACTATAGAGACAATACTTTTCAAATACTAAAAATACATGATTTTCCAAGAAGCTATGCTTAGCTAAAAAGGTATAAAGAGTCATGCTCGAATGTGGAGACATGTTTGTCTATAGAAGCATAACATTTTTTAGGAGGGATGCATGGTTAAAAATATAGGACATGTTTGATAACTCATACTTGACTAAAGTGACATAACATATCTAATGAGTTATGCTTGGTTAGAGAGATAAGACCTTTCAAAACTAAAAATACATTATTTTTATGAGTATATATGTTTGGGGCATGACATGTTCTATGAGGCATGCTCGGCTATAAAAGCCTCGTCTAATAAAGCATATTTGTCTAAAAAGACATGCTCGCTAAAGAGGTATGACATTTTCAAATAGCTATATTGCGGTAGAAATGTAACTTTGGATGATATATAAAATAATAACCATATAAAGATGATAAAAATAAGGTGAAAGACATTTTAAAGCGAGATTGAAGATAGTAAAAAGTTAAAGAGGATTTGGTAAAACAGAGTTAAGAATGACTTGCCACGTGGATACGAGAAGGTTATAAAACCATAAACATGTATAATTTATAATATTAATTAATCTATGACAGTTAAAAGGTATATATAAAACTTATATAATGGATGATTGCCCTGTGTCATGAGATATATGTGTCAATCGTCCCAAATATTTAAGGTTCTTAGTCATTATAAATAATAATGTAATCATTACGTTTAATTCTCGAATAATGCCTTTAGTGAAAGATGTTAAATACAGTGTCCTTTATAATTCTTGAGTTTAGTGAGTCTTTAACTCCATTACGAGTTGTTTGATGAAGGTTTCTTTCGTCATATTTGGTTTCATATTTAGAAATTTGATGAATTAACTTTATTGAAACACTTCTTTAAATCTTAAAGTTTTTTTATCTCTTTTAGAATGAAACATTTTTTTACTAAAAATTTCTTAAAAATCGGAAAAAAATTCAGCATGTAAGTTCAACAAAGTTTGTTAATCTTCTTTTTGTTATATCACGGTTTCAAAATATCGTACCATCATTTGATCATTCATGGAAATAGAGGTTCTTTTATGTTAATGGTAATCGAAATTCTAGATCATCCACGTGCATCTGTTAAACTGACAGATAATAGATGATAACAAGTATTTTTACCTTTAACATTTTACTTATAATTGCTTTATACTTAGTTTTAAAAGTACACTTATTTTATCATCATATTCATCATGCAAGAGCAAACGCGTTATTCAAATGCTGGAAATACATAGATTCCAATAATAACATCCTTACAAGACTTTCAATCAATTTTGATATTGTTTGGAATGATCAATACGATAGTTTATTCATATGATAAAAATTATTTAGTTATGGATTATGGTCGTTCGAGGAGATATCCATGAGTTAATATGGTGAAATAATCAACAGTGTTACCAACACTCTAATTGGAAAAATTGATTTGATCAACCTTTCCAATGATCGCCTTGAGGATGTGCCCGAGTGAGATATAAAAAATTATATCTATAAATAAAAACCATCAAAGAAACATTTGGTTATTGATGATGATGCACCTATCTCTAAAAGTTAAAAACGTACTCAACGAAGAAAAAACACTCGACGATAAACCATCATCCAGGATAAAAAGCTACCCCTCAGTCATTAAGACCCCTCCAATCATCACGAAGAAAGATCATTTCCCATGAAAAGCGAAACATAAGATAATTTGTTGGTAAAACTAAAAGTAGTTAATTTTCTTTTTTATGTTACTTCTACCACACTATCATCTCCATTCATCATTAGTCATTTTTCAATCAATGTCGTGGATCATACTCATTGTCTTTTTCCATAGTTGGTCTTCGCCAACGTAAAATATAGATTACTATGAAGGTTAAATTCTATTAATATATTTATCCAAAATCTTATTCATATCAACCTTATAGGTTGCTTAAACTATGTAATCTTGTGTGACGTAAACTTATCTTCGGATTATCTTAATGCCTTAAACAACAAGTTTATCCCAGTTATTGAATTTGGAGAACGAACATTGATATTGAAAGAATATAAATTCAAGCTTCAAGAATAAATTTATTATTAAAAAATGAGGAGAAAAGTTAGAAGACATATAAAATGGAGTTTGTAAACGATGCTAGATTGCAACATAATTTTATTATTGTACTTGAAACATCTAACTATGAGTTAAAAAACAATAAAAATTGACAAGCATACAAAATATATTAAAGCTAATGCAAAAGAGAAAAAAACTTAATGTTAAAAAATCAAATAAAACTTCTTATTTATCTTATTCACCGTAATCTCATCATCGTTATTGGGCTATACTTGAATTACGTATTTGAATAGTAACTCGTCTCTGAACTATCGAATTTAATGACAGATAGTCCATGGATTTTAAAAAGTCTGCTGGTAATTTGTGGACTATCTATTCTGGGTAAAGTTAGTCCATTTTCGTGTGTTGACTATTAGTTTTTGTGACGGATGGTCCATCAACTATTCATTTTTAATGAAGTTAGTCCTTTGACTTTCTATTTTTGATAAAATTAGTCCACTTAATAAACATACGCAGAGAACTAGCTTTATCCATAATGGATAGTCTAAGGAATACTATCAGATTTTTGAAAGTCCAAAGACTATATATCACCAAAATGGATAGTCCATGGACTACCAACGTTCTTTCAAAAGTCCAGGGATTATCTGTCACTGAATTCAATATTCAATGAGCGACTTACTGTTTAAAGCCCTCGAATTACATTCATAAATAACAATGTCCAAAACCTGGTGATAATAACTCTCTTACCGATGATATTTCTTAAGATGAAGATACTTCTCATGATATAGATTATTTAAATGATAAAAGAAACAACACTCTTATTTTTAATTATGGAAATGTTAACAATAATTCTAATGAAAAATCTTAAACATTGTTTTTATAATTATTCTTGCTGGTTTTATTGACTTTTTTAATGTATTTTTCATGTGAGCTATTTTACATATTTTATAACCTTTATCAGTTAGCATTCGGTTAATATTTTTTTTTTATAATTTCGATGTTAATTGCTTCATTTTATTCATTCTTACTTTATGAATATGATGTTATATGCTTAATTTTTTTACTATCTTTAACATACTATTTTATTCCTCGTTTGTTGATAATGTGTCCATAACCATTTTTTAACTATACATTAAACTTAAAAATATTGTCCAACTAACCATCGTCCACCTTTTCTTATTTTCTCTATTGGATACATCTTGCATACATATATTATTTATATTATTTTTTAACCTTATCATATAGTTATTTATTTACTTGAGACTTTTATAGTCTAACCTTTATAATCTTAGCGTTGTCTCTTACATTTTACAAATGAGTTTGGCTTATAGATATGTTTGTATTAATCTGGTACATGACCTATCACTCTTTTTAAAAGATGTACTTCACTTATATTCATGATAGTAATTAAAGCCTTTACAACATTCTTAGCGCTAACTATTTTTAAATTATGGACTTAACTTATAGCTATGTTGACTTTTCATCCATATATATAGATTTAGTTATAATTATCTTAATAGATCATGTTATTATATTCTGAAAACTTTAATTTGTTTGTTATTATTAATAAACATTGATCGTTAAATCTTTATAATTTATATAAGTAGGTAATGTTATTATATTTTGAAAATTTTAACTTGTTGGCTATTATCAATAGACATTCATTCTTAAATCATTATAATACATGTCGATCCTTGAACTTCCTTTTGGATAAAAACCACATATTAACTTATAAGAGTTCCATCGTTGTTTATATGATTACCAACATCATCGTTGTTTTAAAAAAATATTATCGGTATTATCGCCTTGGAAAAAATAGTATTATTATTTGCAGCAAGAATGATTGATAATGACCATTGTGGTGTTTATAAAAAAAACCTCTCACGTCACCAGATGGAGAAAAGAGTACACCGACCAAATTTTACATATTATTTTTATAAAATTTTAGATGATGGATATTCCATGGGTGTTTTAAAACATTTCCATCGATGTATGACAATCTATAAGTACATTTATGCTCCTTTGATATCCCCTTGAATGATGCATCCAAATTGGAGCCAACTTTCCAATGTTGTTCTCTTTAGTCTCATAAAATACTTTTTATCAACACTAAATCTCCTTATCGACCTTTTTTACTTGTATTGACTTTGCATTAAATTCTTATTATATTCAACTATAACTTGTGCTTGATCACGTTGTCCCTCTATCAAATAAGTACATATTTGTTTTTCTACGTCATTTTCATTTAATAAATAATATTGAATTCGTTGATTAAGAATTATAATATTTTATGGAATAATGACTTACATACCAAAACAAATGGAATTCAATCTTCCTTGTTAACCTCACTAAGAAAACTAGACCATTTTTCTTGTGGCTAATTCAATCTTCCTCATTAACTTATGCAGTTTGTATTTTTTTCCATAGAATATTCTTATCTCGAACCAAATATGCAGGCTCCAATTATTATGTTTATAAGTTATACTTGTGCATTTTTCGTGTTTTGGCTTGTAACCTTTATCGCAATTAAAACATTTACAATCATCTTAGTGTGTATTCTTACAATTTAATATATGAGTTTGGATTATAACTATGTTTACATATTTGGCTTATAACCATGTTTGCTTTCTCTCCATATATAAATTTAGCTAAAATTATATAAGTAAATCATGTAACTTTATCTTTAAATATTCATTTGTCAGCTATTATTGATAAACGTTGCCTCCTAAATCTTTATCGCATATTGATTATTGAACATCATCTTTGAAAAAAATCATGTATTAACTTATAAGATTACCATCGTCGTTTATATGAAAACCAACATCATCGCCGTTTTACATAAAATATTATCATTACCATCATATTTGAAAAATTATTATTATTATTATTATTGTTTTAGATAAAATACCATAATTATTATCGTATTAAAGAAAACGCACGTTATATTCAAACGTAGGGTAAATTATTCGCTTAATAAACTATTATTTTATCCTCATTACTTATTTCATACTTTTTTCACACGATATATTGACAATATACTAATTTTTAAATATCATTATCATTTATTGTTGTATATATAACAATTTTAGATGAATTGTATGTTAAATTTTATTGCAAACTTTATCATCTTAATATTGTAAAAAATATGACACTTTTTTTGGCAAACAATAATTAATCGTGAAATTTTATGGTATCGTATTACCCTTCATTTCCTACCCCATAAGGTGGGAAAAAATACACTGATCAGGTTTAAATATCATTTATATACAATTTTAGATGATGGATATTCCACGAGTGTTTTAAAATGTTACCATCCATACTAATATGGAAATAGAGTTTTGAGGATTAATTTGTACATAATGTAAACTTAGGGATTTAATTGTAATTAATTTAAGTTTTGTCCTTAATCTGTGACTTGTGTAAGTTTTAGAGGATATTTGTGACTTTGTATAATTTGTAAGGACTAAATGGCAATTAGTCCACTTTTGTAACATATTCAGTTTGAGATTAAGTTTTGGCTCATCTATATAAATGACCATACTACTTTAATAAAGGGGTTGAACACTTTTACTTTGAAACTCATTTGTACTTGTGTTTTCTCTCTCTAAAAACTCTCTAGGATTTTCTCTTTCTAGAATTCTTCCTTAACAATTTACTAAAGCAAAATCAAACATCATCAAATTGGCGACTCCGCTGGGGACTGAATAAGAAAATGCTGTGGCTTATTATGTTCGAAAATAATACTATCTAGTGGTATTTCTTGATTAAAATTCATATGATGAATCCCGATAATAATCATACACTTCAATCAACGATAGAAACTGTGAGAAATGATTTGCAAAAGAATAGAACTGATGGGAATAAAACTGATGAATCGTCTCCGGTCCAAGTTTGATCGGATGTTGAGACAAGAATGAATCAGCTCCTAGATAAAATTAATGCTTTGAATAAAAATATGAACGGAGAGAACAAGAGATACTTTCTACAAGAATCAGATCTGAAGTTAGGCAAGAAATAAAAAGACCGATGTGGAAGGTTAGTCAGATCGATCTTTTGATGATCGACATGCTAAGTCTGAGCACAAAAAAACACGTTTTGTGTCTCCTAAAGAGCGATATTCATCTCGAAATGAGAGAAAAGACAAACAAAAATTAATAAATTCCAATGACGAGGAGGTTGAAAGTTTCAGCATCGGGAGTTAAAAGGCATAGAGGTTCTTCGCAAGGGGAATCAGAAAGAGATTATTCGAGGAGGTATAAAAATGAAAGTAAGTCTAAGAATGCTCCTTGATCAACTTGACATGAAGGGAATCCTTCAAATCAGTATGCTGAAACTGATAGAAATCTATATGTCACAATGGGAACCGATGCTCAATTTGTTCACAGTGTTGATTGGAGAAATTCTCCATTAACAGATGAAATTCGTTCCATGACGCTTCCGAAGCGTTTTGATATTTTAAAGGTTGAAAAGTTTGATGGGATGCAGGATCCCGATGACCACATTGAATAATTCAAAAATTATATGATGATCTTCGAGGATGACGACCGGCTTGTGTGTCGTGCTTTTTCTCAAACTTTTAAGGGAACAACTCTCAAGTGGTACAACAGGATTCTGAGGGGGTCCATATCAAATTTTAGAGATTTTTATACTGATTTTTGAAGGCAGTTTGTAGGAAGCAAAAAGATGAGAGCCAATGGTGATACGATTATTCAGTGGAAGCAGGCACCAGGAGAAAAATTGAAAGACTATACCAAGAGATTTGTGTTAACCAAGGCTAGTTTGGACAATTGTGAGGAAAATGTGGCGATGGGAGCTTTTCGCCAGGGATTATTGCCAGGGGATCTGGCTAATGACACGACAAAGAGAAGGGCCTTGACTTTTGGAGCGTTGATAGCTCAAGTTGAGGATCAGATCAAGGTGGAGGAGTCGAGTAGAGTCCGAGGTGGACCAGCTAACACTCCGAAAAATTCGAGGCAGACAACTAATAATCAGGGACAGCCCTCGAATGGTAATAACAATGATAGTGGTAATAATCAGCAGTCGTGGCAGAAGAACAACAATTTTGCCTCCTCGGAGTGGTGGTTATTCGAACCACGCTCTATCTAAAAATTACAACAGGCCTAGGCTAAATACTTGGGTCAGGATAGAGTACTATGCTGATTTGACCGAGAGTGTTTTTGTTATATGGGATAAGACTAAGAATTCTGTAAACTTTCGAAAGCCAACTCCTATCAGCAGACCGAGGGAGGAGAGGAATAATAAATTTTGTAGGTATCATGATGATATTGGGTATGATACGAATGATTGTATTGCTCCAAAGAAAGAAATCTAATATTTGATTGAGAATGGGAAGCTCCCGATTTATGTGAAATCGCATGGGAGTGCATCGAAGAATAATGGTGCAACAACTTCGAAGGTTGCACCGCCATCTGAGAATTTGATGATTATGGATTCACAGATTGAGTCATTCGATGTTTCTACTGAATATGTTGAAAAGGATCCGAACAGGTTGCTTCTGATGGCAGTCGATGAGCCTGTTGAGGTTGCTTCTGTGGAAAATGGGCATGTTCAGGAATTGTGCAAGTTTTTTGAATCGTTGGCAATTTTTGGAGGCGATTCAATGACTGGAAATTCAGACAGTTTGAGGAAAAGGCATGTTGTCAATTTGACAATTCAAACTGAAAGGAGGATGTCAACACATTTGTTTGGAAATAAATATATTCCCTTCATTTTGTTTGATGAAGATGATTTGAGAGGGACTGCAGGACCACATGAGGATGTTGTGGTGATTGGAGCTGAGGTGGCTAGCGTCAAAATTCGACGGGTTGATTGACACTGCAGTTCTGCTAATGTCCTTTTTAAGTCCACCTATAATAGGATGATAAACCCACCTCGGATTACTCAATCGGATCGTACAATTATCGGATTCATGGGTGTGACAGCTCGTGTTGTTGGAGAATTCGAGGGTGAAGTTAGTTTGGGAAAAAGACCATTAAATAAAAAGGTCAAAGTAATCTTTGTGGTGGTGGACTGTCCCACAAGTTATAATGCTATTTTTGGAAGATCATGGCTTTCAAGAATGTACGGGGTGGTTTCAACAATTCATCTGTGTTTTAAGTACGTGGTTGAAGACAAAGTTGGAGTGGTTCGAGGCGATCAAAAGGTTGCTAGAGAATGCTATGCCACTGCACTTTAGGTCAGAGGATCCAGCAGTGGAGATTTGATGCGAGAATAGAAGTTAGAGAGGGTACCCTCAGATTTGGAAGAAAGGGTTGACGATCCAAGGGAAACCCCGGGGTCTTTAACAATGAGTGAAGAAATAGAGAAGTTTACTTTTTCGGAAGGAAAAGTGCTTCGGATTGGAAATTTATTGACTCATTTTCTACGTCAACAACTGTTTGATTTTTTTATCTCAGAATTTGGATGTTTTCGCTTGGAAAACAGAAGATGTAACAGGAGTACCTATTTAGGTAATTCGACACAGCTTGGCCATAAATCCGAAGGTCAAGCCAGTGATTTAAAAAAGGAGAGCGTTTTCCTCGGAAAAAGCGGAAGCAATTGTTGTAGAAGTGGATCAGTAGTCTAAGGTCGGACACATAAGGGAATCACAGTATCCTTTATGGACAGCGAATCCGGTGGTGGTTAAAAACAAGAATGAGAAATGGAGGATGTGTGTGGATTTTACAGATCTGAATAGAGTTTGCCCCAAAGATCCATTTCCTGTTCCTCGAGTAGATCAATTGATTGATTCCACTTCAAGTAACAAAATTTTGACTTTTGTGGATGCTTTGCAGGTATTATCATATCCAAATGGATCCAAAAGATCAAGAGTGCACGACTTTTATAACTGATATGGGCCTGCATTGTTATAGAGTGATGCCTTTCAGATTGAAGAATGTTGGAACCACTTATCAGAGGTTTATGAATAAAGCTTTTGCTATGCAGATCGGAAAAAATATAGAGGTATACATAGCCGATATGGTAGTGAAAAAGTTCAAGGGACGAAGTACATCTTGATAATTTAGAGGAAGCTTTTTTGAATCTAAGAGCGATCAAGTTGAAATTAAATCCTGAGAAGTGTACCTTCGGAGTTCGGTCGGGGAAGTTTTTGGGTTTTATTATTAGTGAAAAAAGAATAGAGGCCGATCAAGAACAGTTAAAAGCTTTGATAATAATGAATTCACCTCGATCAATCAAAGAAGTGCAAATATTGACAGGAAGGTTAGCAACACTTAATCGATTTATTTCAAGATTTTCGGACAAATGCTTTCCTTTCTTTCAAGTTTTATGACGACCCAACAGGTTCGAATGGATGTCGAAATGCGAAGCAGCGTTCACAAACATTAAAAATTTGTTGCCATCACCAGAAATATTAACAAAGCCTTAAAATGGGGAGAAATTATTTTTGTACATCGCGGTGTCGGATTTTGCACTCAGCGTAGTGTTAATTAGTGAATATTCAGGAATTCTGAAGCCGGTGTATTACGTTAGTAAAAGTCTGGTGTTAGCATAAAAAAGATATATGTAATTGGAAAAGCTGGCTTTAGCATTGGTGATTGCCGCTAGGAAGATGCGTCCATATTTTCATACTCATACTATAGAAGTCCGAACTTCATTTCCTTTAAAAAATGTATTACAACGACTTGATATCTCAGGGAAGATGACCAAGTGGTCAGTGGAGTTGGAGGATTAGGATTATTGACACCTCGAACAGCGATCAAGGCACATGCACTGGATGATTTTTTTTGTTGAGTTCCACTCAAGTCGATCGGATGAGGAAGAAAGTAAAAAAGTTTTGCCTATAGATTCGAGGTGGATTGTTCGAACGGATGGAGGATCCAGTATTTTAGGGTGCAGTGCTGGGGTTCAATTGATAGCTCCGACAGGGTAAACAATGATCCAATCAATTAAATTCGGTTTTCATGCTTCAAACAATGAAGCTGAGTACGAAACTGCTTTGGCAGGTCTGAGATTGGCAAAAATTTGTGGGGCAACTTCAGTACGTTTGGAAACAAATTCTCAGTTATTGGTAAATCAGGTATCTAGATTTTCTGAAGCAAGGAAGGATCGCTTGATTTTGTATATTCGGGAACTTCGAAATTTGATGCTTCTGTTTGACAATGTGGTTGTGGAATATATCGGGCGATGAAGTAACATGGTGGCTGATTCTTTAGCAAATGTTACATACAGGGAAGAATATCATTGGATTTTGCTACAAGAAAATCCTTCAATTGTTACTCAATCTAACCAATGTGAAATTATAGAAGAATTTTTTGTCACCGATGAAAGCCGACGCGATTGGCGATCTGATATTCTTAATTTTTTTCCCAAGGATTACTGCCACATGATTCTCAATTGGCTAAAAATTAAGGGTTAAAGCCTTCAGATATATAGTTATGGATGGAATTTTATATAAAAGGTATTAAGCAGACCATTACTACGATGTTTAGGCAAGCAATAATCACAAGAAATATTGTCAGAATTGCATGATGGTGAAGGGTTAGCTCATTATGGGTTCAAAGCTTTATCGCGTCGAGTTGTACTTGCAGGGTTTTACTGGCCTACAATCATGAGCGATGTTAAGAATTTAGTCCGAGGTTGTGATACTTGTCAGAGATTTGCTAATGTCATTCATAGACCAGCAATACCGCTTATGTCTATATCTGAGGTGATACCATTTGATAGATGGGGAATTGATTTGGTGGGACCTTTGTCGATGACCTCTAGGGGAAGGAAGATGATAATTGTGGCGGTGGATTATTTTACGAAGTGGGCAGAAGCAGAACCACTATCAGGCACAAAAGCAAATGATGTTATCAAATTTATTGTGAATAATATTTGTTGTCGTTTTGGGGTTCCTCGGAGAATTACAACAGATAATGGACCTCAATTTAACAATAGGGAAATGGCTGCATTCTGTACTTCTAAAGGAATTCAACAATGTTTTTCGACGCCCTTTCATCCTCAAGCTAATGGACAAGTGGAAGTGACAAATAGAACGATTTTAGATGGCTTGAAGAAGAATCTATCGGGGGCAGCAGAAAAATGGCCAAATTATTCTCAAGATGTGCTTTTGGCTTATCAAACAACTCCAAGAGAGGCTACAAAAGAGACTCCTTTTGCTTTGGCATATGGTATAGATGCAGTTAGCCCTATTAAATCTACGATGTCATCTTTTAGAATATCTCAATATTCTGAAAGATTTAATAACGAAATTCGAATGGAAAATTTGGATTTGATTGAGGAAAAAAGGGTTTGAGCTCATTTGATGCAATCCATTATCAAACTCTTATGAGAAGTAGAAATGATTCGAAGCTGAAAAGAAGAGAATTTAAAGAAGGTGATAAAGTGTTGCAAAATCTTATCGTCTTTGTGATTTCGAGGGGAGGATGCTATAACATCTATGGAATATTCAGCACTTGAAGCTTTATTGGGAGTAGACACGTTTTTGTACTTTGGAATTTTTGTTTTGAATGGCGCACTCTTTCTTACCCTGTTGGCCTAGTATGGTTTTAACGAGACGTCATGTACATGTACATATTCAAATTTATCAATAAAGTTTGTTTTTTTGCCAATGGTTGTTTACATTTATTTGGATATTATCTTAACAAATCATTAAAGATTGATCACTTTTGAGATTAGTTAAGAGTAAAATATTTTGAAGTGCTTATGACATTTTTCGAAAAGATAACCATGTTTTATAACCACACTATATTTGATATTTCAAAGTGAATGTTTAAAAGCGCATTGAGAATTTTGATGAGCTAATAAAGCTTAACAACATATTCATCTCTTTTCGAAAAGCTACAATTTTTTCGAAGAATTATGATACTCATTAATTTTTATTAAGGTATTTGAGGTGGTAAGTTTATATTATTAAGATTTTGCAATTATTTTGTATTTTTCATTGAATAATATGCAAGAGAATGGAAACATATAAAAACTCTTTGTCATTTAGATCAAGTTGTTACAGTACAAAAAGAGATATTTTAATTAGACAAAGACAAAAAAATACTGAAAAGATAGTTAGTCATAAGATTATTCTTCTTCAAATGACTCGTCTTCTGAAGATGATGAACTGGGAACAGAGTCGAAAGCTTCGCTTGGACGTTCTTCTTCAGGAATATCATTCCAAAAATTTGTAAGATTGATTTTTGGATAAGCAACATAAAGTTCTCTACGAAGAAGGATGGTTGCATCTTCTTTTCCGACGTGAATAACTGTTTGCATATCCTTTGAAAGCTCAGCTTCGGCAGCAGCTACAGCAGCAGCTTTTTCTGCTTCAAAATTCGTCTTCAGTTCATCTATTTCATCGGTCAACTCCTTGTTTTTTGCTTCATAAAGGGTTAGAGAATGTCGAAGTGTAGTGGAGTTGGATTTTTCGATATTCAATTCAGCAACATGCTCGGTTTTGAGTTTCTTCATTTTTTTCTTCATGATATTTTGTCAGCAACTTTGTATCAACCATATGCTTGATTCGAAGATGATCCTTTATGCGGATAGCACCTTTTATCAGCTCAGATATAGCTATCTCATAACCATAAAACTGTTTGGTTACATTGTTGTGCAAAGTCTCTCTAAATTTCTTTTTAGATTTATAAGATTCCTTATAGTAAACCATATCTTTGACCAACTGTTTGATATGGTCTTGAGAAGCTTCGATTTGAGAGGCAAGAGTTTTTGCAGCAGTGTCAAGACCGGAAAATCGTTGAAGAGCGATGGAAATTACAGGATTTGGAGGACGGCTATGAAATTCTGATATACTAGGCTTGTGAATCATATCCAGAGATATGACAGGTTCGTAAGAACGAGTAACTTCTAGAAGAACTTTGTCTGGTGTATGCCTTGCAAAATCAAACATGTGATTTTGGATGACTTGAATAACATGATCCTCTTCGCCAGCAAGCGCTTCTGTGTTTACGAAATTGATGAACATATTTGGGTCGAAGCTTGTATGAGCATGATAAACGGTGGGGGAATTTTCATCAATGAGAATCACAGAATTGTCTTTATTAGAATGGTCTTCGGTCGAAGGGTTTGGGGGATGTTGTTGGTTTCCAGCAGCAGCGTCTTCGTCTTCATCAACCAAAGTGTATGAAGTGATTTTCTTCTGTTTCTTTTTCTTTCGGAAGGAATCAAAAGATATTTTCTTTTTCTTTGATGATGGTTCTTGAACTTTTCCCTCTTCGATGGGCGAAATAGGTTGTTCTGCAACTTTGTGTTTTCGACGTTTTGGTTTCGAAAGCGTGGAAGGGTTAGCACCAGATGTGCTAACTGCCTCTTCACCTCTATTTTCTTTAGTGATTTTTTCTATTCTTCTGTTTTGGCAGATGGCTATCCGATCTGTTGCGAATAGGAAGAAAGACTTTGCAGTTAGGCTGGGGTATTCGTTGGCACACGAGTTTTGGATCTGGATCGGAAAACAAATCTTGAGGAGGCAGCCCACCTTCTTTGATCAGAAACATGTGGCTATGGAGGAAATTGATGGGCTGAAAGGAAGTATGAAAAGCATTATTCCATTCCTTTTCAGCCCAGGCGGCGAGTTTTTAGAAAATGATTTCTAGGTATACCACTAGTTTATCGTCTTTGCAGTTGAGGGGAGTTTCTCCTTCTTTTGGCAGACGAAGGGTTATGTCTTCTCCCATTCCCCATTGATTCTTAAGGACCGAGGCTTGACTTTATTTGTAGTATATATAACGAACCTTCTTGAAGGCGATAATATACTTGCTTTCGAGGTTTCTTAGGTTCCTCCCAATTTTTGCTTTTTCCTCATCGGATATGGAGAAAATGTCAGCCTCTTCTTGAGAGTCAGCCTCAAGATTAGTTTTCGTAGCCTCTGAGTCAGCTTCATTGGCTTTTGAAGTTTCTTCTCGAGGGTCTTGAGAAGTTGGAATAATTGTTTCTGTAAGAGGGTTAGCAGTCTGAGGCGCCTCCTTCATCACTTCTCTTTGAGGAGGATCGTTAGTAGTGAGATTTGGAGGAGAGGGAGTTCAGATGATTACTGATTCATCTCTCGTGGCGATACAAGTTTTTCTTGGTTTGGTTAATGAAGATTTTTACGAGGAAGGATTATTTGTTTTCAATTTAAGAGGAGAAACTCTGCTTTGAGATGAGGAGGCTTGAGGTGTTTTAGGACCTGAGATTTTAGATGACGTTTGCTCTTCGATTCAAAGATAAGGTGAAAGATTTGGGACTTTGGTAGGATCGAAATTACCGTAATAGAATGTCTCAGTTGTAGTTCTGATTGGACCACCTCGAATTAATCCTGCTCTTTGGTATTCTTCAGCTCTTTGTGTAATACAAAAATAATCGTAAGATCCGAACACTAGGTTACTGTTAGTATCAGAGGATTCTGGTGTTTTGGGAATAATGGCCTTCAAGTTTTTGGTTCTTGGTTTCTTTCTCATAAACCAAGTAAGGGTTGATCGGAGAATATGAAGGTTGATCGGAAAATTTGAATTTTGCGGTGAGAATCCTGGGAATATGGAATGAGCAGATGAAGGTAGCCAAAAACTGTAACTTCTCTATAAAGCGGTTTTTGTGTGAGGAGAGTTGGAATGAGAGATATGTTGTATTTATACTAAAGTAAGTGAAGACGTGTGAAGATGGAGAGACCTATATGATGATACGTTGAATATGAATCGTTGAGTGGATTAGATGTTCGACATCTGTGAGGCTATATTACTAGGGTCATGATGAATGTAACAGTTACATATGTAACAGTTATATTCGAGGATGATTGATCTACATAATACTTCGAGGACAATTTTCATAAAAAGTAATTACATCGATTCGAAGTGACAAGTGATTATATTGATTTGAAGTGATTACAAATTTATTGGCCCGTATTTATCTACAAAGGTTATTCGAAGCTAACCAATTGAATTTTATCCTTTGGTTCGAATATATATTTAAGCTTTTATATTGTATACATGCTTCGAATAATAGTTTAAGCTAATGGCTTCGAACAATTGTTTTTTATTTATGACAGGTTAAAGATTCGAAGACAAAACGGATTTGAAGACTTTTTAGTTCTCATTCATTTACTGACATGAGAACTAGGGGGCTTCTGATATGGAAATAGAGTTTTAAGGATTAATTTGTAAATAATGTAAATTTAGGGTTTAATTGTAATTAATGTAAGTTTTATCCTTAATTTGTAACTTGTGTAAGTTTTAGAGGATATTTGTGACTTTGTATAATTTGTAAGGACTAAATGGCAATTAGTCCACTTTTGTAACAAATTCAGTTTGAGACTAAGTCTTGACTCCTCTATATAAAGGACCATACTACTTTAATAAAGGGGTTGAACACTTTTACTTTGAAACTCATTTGTACTTGTGTTTTCTCTCTCTAAAATTCTTCCTTAGCAATTTACTAAAGTAAAATCAAACCTCATTACATACATGTGAGACTGTAGATACCTTTATGTCCATTTGATATCACCTAAATGGTCATCATAATTAGGAGAAACTGTTTTAGCATTCTTGTCTCTAGTCCTATTAAATACATTTTTCTCGACAGTAAATCGTCTTCTTTAAAAGTTATTACTTCAATTTTGCATTGTATCGGCTTTGCATTAAAATCTTATAATGCCCAACTATAATTTGTGCTTGATCATGTTGTTCGTCGATCAAATCAATACATACTTGATTTTCTTTATGATGATATTTTGATGAATAATATTTAATTTGATGATTCTGAATCACAATCGTCGCTCGAACAATGACTTACATACCACAAACCAAAACAGAAGATTTTCATTGGCTTTCGTTGTAAGAGTTGTAAAATACGCTCATAAAACCTCATTAAGAAAACCATATCACTTTCTTTTGGCTAATTCAAACTTTCTCTTTAACCGGTGAAAAATAGTTATGTTTGTAACTTATACTTATTCATTTGCGTGCAAATAATATGGAGTAGATAAATATTGATATATCTCATACTTCTTATAAAGAGATCTCATCATGTCCTTTTGGAATTAAGAACTATTGTAAGTCATTAATATCTACGAAATCTGAAAATGACTCAAAATATTTTACTATAGAAATTTGCAAATTTCTTGAGATTTGATTTTTCCAACAGTTTCGTTTCAGCTTATTTACTAAAGTAACCAACGACTATAATAAAAAAATACATTATTTATGTCGCCATCTGTAACGACCCTACTAATTCAATTCCACATCTATCAAAACAAGATGAAGAAATAGTTGACCCCATAAGTTCACTTGGTATATGACTTATGTTAGCAAAATATTGACATGGATCATAATTTTGAACTATCATTCTAGTATCAACAACAAATGTTGTTGAATAGTATTCAACAACAACAAAAACATCGTATTAACCCTCTAAATCCAAAATGACCGCGTACAGTTCCCTCGTGTTAGTATTTTAAAATAAATAAATAAAAATTTATTCTTTAAACATCTTAACAATTGCTGTGTTGAACTTTTATAATATAAAAGTTCATTAATAATAATGTATTTGACACTTCATAGCCGCAAAGCTATAGCTTGTGCTTTTCTGAAAATATTGCATGGTCCTTTAAGAAAAGTAGATATTACGGCAACCAATCGTTAATATCTTAAAAATTAAAACCTCACCATTATCCGTATTATCCTAACTAATCTTATATCTTGAATTATCACTAAGGGGTTATCATACATGCAACCAAATTTTGTTAAGACATTTGTAACTACATTTTCCAACCGCAACATTTTTTCATATGAAATTTTCTCAAAATTCTAGTATATAAATTTTACAACATCAAAATATTTTCTCATATTTTCATTCTTGGTTTCATAAAGTCTATTGAGAATACCCAATTACGAATTTGAAAGTAGTTGAATAACTTTACCCTACAAATATGATACAGTATTATCATAGCCAATACTACTTCATAATCAGCTTTGTTTTTTTGTAGCAACAAACTTAACTTAATAGCTTGATTATTGTTATCTCCTCATAAAACCATATAATCACTATCAGGCTTTGATCAGCAATTCGTCCCTGGACTATCGATTTTAGTGACATATAGTCCATCTACTTTCAAAATTCCGTTGGTAGTCCTTGAACTATCGAGTTTGGATAGAGTTAGTTCTCTTGATCTGTTGATTAATATAAATGTACCACGTGACACGATACTTAATATAAACTTGTATCACTAATGGTCCATCGACTTTCACCTTAACTACATTTGAAGTTCAACCTAAAGACGAGGGACCATTGGTGATAAATGTTTCTGGTAAGTATGATTCCACATGGCAGATTCATGTTTGTCAACAAATAATGTGGACTAACTTCATCTAACATAGATAATCAAAGGACTGTCAGCGGACTTTTGAAAGTCTAAGGATTATCTGTCACTAAAATCGATAGTCCAAGGACGAACTACTGTTCAAAGCCTCACTATCACAATTTAACCTTGAATCATCATCGGCTTAAACAACTCACTCTTGATCTTTTGATTTAACTTAAGTTAACTATTATTATTCTATATCCATTATATCTTCTTAAAATTCATATGTTTTACATGACAAAATATAACTTCCTATCATTTCTCTCATCCAAATGATATGGAACTTCACTAGTAAATGTTAGTTTAATTTTTTATTTTATGTCATAAACAAACATATGTTAGTTTAAATAAATTATACAAAAACATCGATATTTACCCTAATAAGGAGCAAATTTTCAACGATTTGGCTTAAAATATCGTCGAAAACACGTATAATTGTTACAAAATAACATATTAGCCTATAAGATACAGGTCGATCCAAGAGAACGATGATGGTTGCATCCCTGAGGTGGATGATATTGAACGGAGAATAAACACAATAAGACTTGAATAAAATGGGTCGAGAATGAGACTAAAACTAATATGAATGACATGTACCCTTTGTCCAAGTGAAAACACAAACTTCATTATCAATAGGAAAAATCCAGTTCGAGCCACGTTTGATTTCTGAATCTTCACGGCGCCAAAAAGTCTAAATGCTGACTAGTAGACAAACTAGCCTCGATAACTTTCATGCCCCTTCCCTCAAAAAAGTAAAATTAAAACTCCATAACTCCATCAACAATGTATTATTTAAGGAATATAAATATTCAAAATTGATAAAGGTTTTATCCTAAGTGAATCCAATTACATTGAAATATACTCCATTAATTTAAACATCTTAAATTCAAAGAAACATATACATCATTTGATCATATTTAAAATTTTGGAAACATATGGGATGAACAATGGTTCAGTCGGAATATACAAGTTCAATATAAGTCTAAATTATGCAACTTTATGCAGTAAGACGTATATTTTATTTATGGTGAATAATAACTCGGAAAAAAAACCAAAAGTACCATTGGTGTTGTTTTTCAAGACGAACAAAACTAGACCCATATATCATAAAAAAAATTATAAGACCAGACTTTCGAGGAAATGGCTAGGCTTCGATAAGTAGGAAGACGCGACGGTCACTACAAAATCTAGAGCACGGGCACATGCAGGAAAATCCTAACAAAGTGAGGATAAATACCAAACAAATAACTTTTGATATAATATACTGTATCTCATGCAGATAATATGTCCATTCTAGAAGTCAATATAGTTGGGAGAAAGATAAAAATAAATATAAAACAAAATTTATTTATTTCAAAACTAATTCATCTCCAGTTCAAAAGTAATGGTACAAATACTAATACTATTTTATTGAGTTATTTAATTGGTGCACGAGCGATTGGCTATTCTTTTAAGGACGTAAATCAAAATGGATGAAGGATTTTTACCTATATATATATATCCATTAAAGTTCTATTTCAAACGACGGGTGTGTCCATTTTGATTTATTTGACTCTCTCGAGTTTGCAAGATATATACATGTTTGCCTCGCAAATGATTGCTATATAGTTGATCATGCCAGTATTCATATGATTATCTCAAAGATTAATCCTACCCCATTAATATAGGAAAACCTAATTAATATACGTTGACCCATAACCTGAACTATGGCCTGAAGTCATAAGTGGATGCTCTTTCTCACCAGAATCGTGGGAAAGAGCCCGCACTAATCGTGCATGTGCTACACCACGTATATCCCTTCAGCCAAATAGCTTTATTCATGGATTTTGTAACAACCATATACTCGACTTCCTTAGACGACAACACATCGACCTTCTATATACAAGACTTCCAAGTAACCACTCCTTCATGGTAAAAGAAGTTTTTCTCAAGAATTGCCTAACTTTCGGTAAACTGATTGTTTATTATTTTATTAGACTTTTTAATGAAACTAAATTATATTTTATTTGATTAGATGTGTTCAATTTTTCAGCTAGGCTTGAGTTGTAGCAAAGCCATCTGATATGGGGTATGAAATTTCTCATACTATGGCATGACCACTGTGTCAAACGCGAATATGGCAATATTACACGCACCACTAGATACACAAGTGACCATACGTGGCACATATTAACCCATACTTTGGCTAAATTAAACACACTTCAAGAAATATTTGAGGTTGTATATGTTACACTATATTCTAAGGGTTTTATCTGTTTAATCTCCTATAATCATAACATATATATGATTATTAAATTCATACCGATGTATCGTTGTTAATAGTCGGGTTATTGAGCCTATGAGCTCTATTATCTCAAAATTCATTATATGTTGTCTATTTATTAGTTATGTTTTTTCCAAAGCGGTCTCCAAAAGTAAATATATATACTTTATTATATGCTAATGTGCATGTACGTTTTGGAAAATAATTCAAGATGAAATCATTATTCAAGATCGAGACGTTATACAAACAAAGTTTAAGCCAACTTTTTTGTTAATGCCTTGGCCTATAAGTCTTTTGCGATTTAGATGAACTTCATTGTGGGAATGGTCTCGCATCGATCACTAGCCATATACTTGGTTATCAATTAAGAGCATGTACAATCGTTTGTGTCAAAGTTACGCGTTAGTGAATGCCACATATGAAAGAGAAACGATATTTAACACTATTTTAGTTAACAAACTTAATCTTACTCCAATTGGATTTGTTAATATAGTTTTTAAAGGGAGACTTACCAATAAAGATCCATTCAACAAACCTATTACGGATAAAGACCTAAATTTTATAAGAGACTTTATACCTTAAATACCCTTCTATATAAAATACAGTACCAACTTTTTTTTCTTTGTTTTTTCTAATTTTAATTTTTAAAGGTCCGTATCTTTTAAACCGTAACTCGGAAAAAGTGTCCGAAAATACCATTGGTTTTGTTTATTTAAGACGAACAAAACGAGTAGCATTCATGATATGTTTTAAATATTTTTAAAAAATATATATTTTACACACGTTTCTCAATTATATGGTTTCGTATCTATCAAAATAAAGAAAGTTTCGCATCTATCAAAACAAATAGGTTTCTCATCTAGCAAAATAAATAAGGTTTCACATCTATCAAAATAAAAAAAGTTCGCATCTATAAAAACAAATAAAGTTTCATATCTATCAAAATAAAGAAGGTTTAACATCTATCAAAATAAAGAAGGTTTCGCATCTAGCAAAATAAAGAAGGTTTCGCATCTAGCACAACAAAACAGGTTTCGCATCTATCATAACGAAGAAGGTTTCGCATCTTCTTCGCGAAACCGTTATAAATTTTAAAACTTTAAAAGTCTGTATATTTTAAACTGTAACTCGAAAAAAAATCCGAAAATACCGTTGTTTTTGTCTTTTTAAGACAAACAAATTGATACCACTCATGATATGTTATGATTTTTTTTAAAAAAGTAGAACAAATAATGTTTTGCATATATCAAAAATGTGTTTTTTGCATCTATCATCCAGAAGAATTACACGTTTCGAAACTATTAGTAGGTACAGATACAAACGTTTCGCATCTTCTTCCATGAACCGTTTTACTTGACACAAAAATCTCAGAAACTCAAAACAGACTAAAATCGACGAAAAACTAACTGAAATACAACAAATAAACTACATTAGCAACGTAAAAACCAGATAAATACCAAAAACCAGAAACAAAAACATATTTCAAGTACTTCTAGTATTCCGAAATCAAAATTCGACTTACCACACACAAATCCACTTATCTAAACATATATCCAAAATCAAACTCCAAAATAAACGAAAAATACAACAAAAAAACATATGAAAACAAAATAAAAACAAGAAAATTAAGTAAAAAAATAAAAAACCGCCTAAGTTGTTATATTCATGTATGGAGAGAGAAAACAAATTAGGAAAAAATGTGAAGTATGAGTCTAATTTTTTTTATGTAAATGAACAAGGGCATTTTAGGAATTAGTGGGTCTTCAATAATAAATATTTAATTAAAATAGGTCTTTCTCGGAGAATAATGAAAATATGGGTCTTAAGTGGATAATAGTTTGGGTTTTGGGTCTTAAATGGTACTTTACCTTTTTTTAAATCGTTATTTAATATTTGATTTGATTGTATTTTGAATGCGCTAGTTAATTTTTTAGAATAATAAACTTAATTTTATTGCCGCATACAACTTGAAATATTTTGTTTAATTAATTTTTATATTAAAAAAGAAGATAATTTTTTTGGAAATGATTAAAATATACATCAATAATTATAAAAAATATTATTTCTTAAAAAAATATTAAAACGGTGTAATTAAGAAAGAATAAAGAAATACATGCAAATAATATCTTTTGTTTGATTTAAAACATAAATTTGAGAAACAAAAATATGGAAATACAAAGTTAATTTATATTTTAATATATCTTTTATTTAGATTTTATTTCAACATATTTTTTTTCACAATATTTTTCCCATAACAAATTTGATTTTATTTGTATATATTTTTTATAAATATTTTAAAAATATTAAATTTGATTTTCTTATATCCTATTTTTAGACATAACTTTCAAAAATAATATATTAAAATTTATTGCTATTTTTATAAAAGAATTATTTTTATATTTGATTTTTTTTATATATATAAAAAAAATGCTGATTTATGTAGCTTTGTGAAATGACTCGGTATTTAACAAGACATTTAACATTTTTAATTTCTTTTTGTTAACCCTTAATTTTACATGTTTATTATTAGAATGAATTTGGAAATGTATATAACACAATGAGTTTAGAAATGTATATACTTTAACATATAAGCTGTACATATTTTAATGCACTAAAATGAGCTGTATACGAGTCTGGCTAAAATAGAATAAAATCGAATATTTATAATCCAATATGCATTAAATATTTTAGATTGCAAGTGTATAATATAAGGCGGAGATAGCTCAGTCGAGAGAGCATGACTGAAGATCTCAAGGTCGAAACAAATTAATTGTTCATTTTATTATTCATGGTGTTTGATCGAATTTCCGAAGCAGTTGGGTGCTTTAAGTTCTCAAAAACCTTTGCTTTAGACAATACTAGATAAAACACAACCTTTGCTTTAGACAATACTAGATATAACGCCGCAAATAAAAATTTAGCAATTTTAAAAATAAAATAAAAGTTAGTAAACAGTAAATATATCTAAAAAAATTAACAATTAAATAAAATATAATATTTTTTTAGAAAAGTACCTGTAAATACCTTCTCAACTATGTAATTATCCGGTGGTACCCGTTTTTTGATAGTGTCACTTGGTACTTCGAACTGAAATTTGGACAAAAATATCCCGACCAAATATAGGCGCGCTGGTAAAAAAAAAAAACCTGGTACAATTCTCAAGATGCGAATTGCTTGCAAATTCTCAAGATGCGAATTGCTTGCAAACTCTCAGGATTTCTGAACGATTCTCATGATAAGATGCGAATTGCTTGCAACTCTCAGGATTTCTGAACGATTCTCATGATAAGATGCGAATTACTTGCAAAAAAAAGAAAAAACTGGTACAATTCTCAAGATGCGAATTGCTTGCAAACTCTCAGGATTTCTGAACGATTCTCATAATAAGATGCGAATTGCTTGCAACTCTCAGGATTTCTGAACGATTCTCATGATAATATGCGAATTGTTACTGGTGAAATTTTATTTTTTTTAAAAATCAAAAAAATATCATCAATAGATCTAGTTTTGTTCATTTTTTAAAAACAAAAGTGATGGTACTTTCATTTATTTTTTTTCGAGCTCCGGTTCGAAAGATACAGATCTTTTAAAAATAAAATTAAAGGAAAAGTAGGAAAGAGAAGGAAAGAGAAATTTTGGTTACGTGGTTGTTCATGAATGGTGATGGTAGTTAGGGTATTAAAATAAAGTTAGGTACTATGTGATAATTAGGTAGTTGAGTTGGGTATTAAGTGACAATTGATCAAAACTTGGGTACTAGATGACAATAAAATAGTTGAGTAGGTACCTTTGGTATAATTTCCCATAATACTTGGTATAATTTCCCATAATTCATGGACTCTAGTATACATAAGTTGATAGTAAAAATTATTGTTATCTAGTAGATGATTATTGACTACCATTGATCCATTTATAAGCCTTTTAAGTGTTTCATGAGAATATTGTTATATATATATATATTATAACAATTATATGTGTTGTCCATGAATTTTAGTTTTTTATATTGTAAAAATAAAGTTTAAGTGCATCTCAATAGCTAATCTATAACTTAGGCACATATATATTAAAGATAACAAATATATTTAAAAATAACTGTGAAATACTGTATCTGTTGGAGATGTTCTAAGGTAAAATAAAATTTTAAAATTAGGTTATTAGATTATGAGAATATATCAAAATAAATTAAGATAAAATAGATTTTTAATTATTATTTTGATATTAATACAACTATTTTATCACAAAATTACATTATTTTATTTCATTGTATATAAATAATTTATATTATTTGTTTTGTTTAGTTGATTCAATCACTCAAATTAGTCATACCTATTAAAAAAAAGTTAAGATGGGTTTGAAATATATCAAAATAAATTAAGATAAAATAGATTTTTAATTATTATTTTGATATTAATACAACTATTTTATCACAAAATTACATTATTTTATTTCATTGTATATAAATAATTTATATTATTTGTTTTGTTTAGTTGATTCAATCACTCAAATTAGTCATACCTATTAAAAAAAAGTTAAGATGGGTTTGAAATTTAATACAACTTTTAAACATAACTCTCAATGAGCTATAAATCTAAAAAACAGAACAAAAAAATATTATGAGAGTTATATTACAAAAGTTCACAAAAAATGATAAAAAACAACATTAAATAAAACCTTTTACATTCGATGATGTTTGTCGAACTCTATTGTTGACACTTGAGATAGATAAAAAGATAGTATCAATAATATTCAATAAAAAATCGGACAAAAAATTGAAAATTTGGATATCAAACTAAACAGACATCTTGAATGCGGAAGACTCATAAAATAAAAAAGAATTAAATTCAAATAATGTTATAAAATAAAAAAAACAATGGCGAGAGGACGAATGAAAAGGAATGAAGACATTTTGTGAGCCTATCTAACACACTAAATAAGAAGACTAAAAGGGTAGAGAAGATGAGAGGTAAACTAAATTTTTTTGGCTTAAATAAGAAATCTACACGTGCAGAAAGACAGATGGCAACATCTCCGCCACTTCAAACCAACGTAGAAAGAAAAACACACACATGTCAACATCTCAAAATGCAATTTTAAACATATTTAAAAAATAAAATGGTAAATTTAATTTGGATATCCAAAAATTATATACACCCTCTGTTTTGATTTCTTTTAGCTGCCTAAATAATACTGAATCTATTTAAACACGATAGCTTATTAATATATAATAAAAGAACTTTTTTTTATTAATTATAAAAAGTAAATAGATAAAAGAAGTGTACTATTCATAATCACATTAAATTACTATACTTTTAGTATAGAACTATAGATATATATAATATAGATATGAGAATTGCTAAAAAAACGGCCAAAACTACTCCGCGAAGTCGCATGTTTCTGATTTTTAATATTTACAAAAATGCCACTAGGCAAAAAATCCAAAAAACTCTTTGAAGTCTAAATATTTACAAGTGATGCCATTGAAGAGAACCAAACTACTCCATGAAGTTGCAAACATAATTTCAAACTTCATCTTCCCCAAACCTACTAAAAATAGAAACTTAACAACCAACAAAACCCATTTTTTAAAAAATTTCAAAACCTTTACAACATGGACGGAAAAGAGTCGAAAGTACTTCCCACGCAGAGCAGCATGGTCACCGAGGAGGTACATTGCATTTCCCTCTTTCATTTTCGCCAAAAAAAAATAGATTTTGTGAAAAATCCCGTATATGGTGTTCGTCGCCACCCTCTGGCGTGAACGACAGGCCGTACGCCATCCCATAGGCGTATGGCACCTTCCCTTCACCATCGCTTGGCGTGGGGGAGCCTCCGTACGCTACACGTGTGGCGTCCTGTCTGTCTCCCACGCCAGTGGGTGGCGATGGGAAGGTGTCATACACCTATGGGATGGCGAAATATGTTTCCCTTATCCGGAATGCCGGTTTAATTTGTTTTTCTACTTCTTACGTATTGCAGGAGGTGAACGAATGCGATATTTCGCTTGTTTCGGACTACGCTCACCATTTCACCACTCACGACGAGTATAGCTTAGAGTCGATGACAGAGTGGGTAAAACTTAGGGGGAAAACGTTGGGTTTTTCGATAAACGTAGCATCGAATGAGGTAGGGAAGAGGGGGAGAACACCGAGAGTGGATTATCGGTGCGAGCGATCCTGAATTTTCAAGTCGGCCGTTAAAGAGTGCGACCGTAAGCGTAAGGCCACCGGTAGCAAAAAAATAAATTGCCTTTTTCATTTGGTGGGTAATCCGTTAAAATGAGACGATAAGTGGGATCTTAGTGTCCTTTCCGGGAAGCACAACCACGAACCGATCAAGTATGCCGAAGGACATTTGCAATGGTCCAAGTTAAAACGTAAGGAAAAATAGCTCATTGATCTTTTGACGGTGAACGGGACAAGTCCGCGACAAATATTTGGTGCTTTAAAAAAGGCCGATCCGGAGAATGCTTCAAATATCCGTCACGTTTACAATCACCGTCAAAGAACGAGGATGGCTCAAAACGACGGTCGATCCCAAATGCAATGCTTGTTAGTTAAATTACAATTTCACAAGTACAAGTATTGGACACGGATGGAGAATGATGGTTCTAACGTCATAACCGATTTGTTTTTCGCACATCCGCTTAGTATTGACTTACTACGGACCTTCCCACGCTTGCTAATCATGGATAGCACATATAAAGTTATTCGTTACGGGATGCCTTTGTTCGAAGTAGTCGGGGTAACATCGACCAACAAAACGTTTTGCATTGGTTTCACGTTTATGGTGAGTGAAAAACAAGACAACTACGAATGATCTTTGGGATGCTTGAAAACGGTAACGGAGGAGAATGATTGTGAATTACCGTGTGTTATCGTTACGGACCGCGAACTAGCCTTGATGAATAGCATCGACAAATTTTTCCCTAGCGCTAGTCACATGTTATGCGAGTGGCATATCAACAAAAATGTTAGCGGGAGAACGAAAAAAATGTTTGAAGACGGAAATGTGGCTAAAAGTTTTTTGGTGGCTTGGAACGACGTTGTTTCATCCGATACCGTTGAGGTTATGAACGAGAGGTTGGCTAAGATGCAGTCGATGTTCAAAGACCAAGATAAGGCGGTGGATTATGTGGTTGACTCGTGGATTACGCCTTATAAAGAGAGGTTTGTTCACGCTTATACTAACAAGATCATGCATTTTAATAACTACACCTCTAATAGGGCCGAAAGCTCGCATGCTACATTGAAAAAATATGTGGGGTCTAGCCGATTGGATTTCGATGGGTTTTGGGATAAAGTGCATGGCTTGTTAGCGATTCAACATTCTACTATTAAAGAATCGATGGAGCTTAGCAAGTGCCGTTTAATTCACAAATTCCAAGATTTCAAACCGTTCAAATTTTTACGGGGGTACGTATCACCTATTGCATTGGCGATAGTATACGATAACTATGTTGATAAAAGCGGC
This sequence comes from Limnanthes douglasii subsp. nivea, assembly GCA_036936605.1. Lineage (NCBI taxonomy): Eukaryota > Viridiplantae > Streptophyta > Magnoliopsida > Brassicales > Limnanthaceae > Limnanthes > Limnanthes douglasii. The sequence continues at coordinate 147,348,308 of JAUPFV010000001.1, read as the reverse complement.
GGTGAAAAATCTATGTGCGTTTGCACCGATCGTACGATCCATGGTTTGCCGTGTTCCCACGACCTTGAGGCAATCCGAAGAGTGGACGACCACGTACCTACTCGGATTATAGATGAGCATTGGAAGAGACTAGATATCGTTCCGCGAGTTAAACTCACTGGTGAATAAGAAGTAAAATTTAATTTCGCAAATCTAAATGCGAAACTTGAAGAGTTTGATGTTTACGAACAAAGTCATTGGCTCAAAAAAAATCAATTTTTTTTGGATCCTTCGACTACACTCCTTTGAGAACCCCTCGAGAAGGTTAAAACCCGCGGTAGAACTCCCGGACGTGTTGGAAGCCGTGGTCGTGGACGGGTCGGGGTCGCGTTAAGGGTAGCAAAGTCCAACGTGATTATTCTACGAAAAAGGATCCTTCGTATCACGAATATGTCGAACAAGAAATGTTTGAGTCCCACGATAGTGCCGAAACTCCACGAGTTGTAACACCCGCCGCTAGTATAGCAACCCCGGTTGGCACTCTCGGTAGCACCGCAAGAACGGTTGCCACACATACTCCGACTAATTCCGGAGCAAAACCCCCAAAAAATATAGCAAAACGGGTTCAATGCGTTGGTTTAGGCACTCCGGATACGTCGAACCACATCAAGGTTATACCGTCATTCATGGCTAAACCATTCCCGACTAGATTACCAAATGTTTTGGACTCGAGATTTTCAAAAGACATACCTCAATATATGCGTCCTTTCATAAGCCGAATTACAAATGTAATGCCCGACGATAATTGTGGTTTTAGAGCCATCACGCATGGTATGGTTGGTAACGAAAGTGGATGGCTAATGGTTAGAGAAGCCTTGGTTCACGAGCTAAAGAGCGATCAAGAGTTTTATAAACGGGTTGCATATTACGACGATGAAAGCGAAGTTGATAAAGAGATAAACCGGTTGACTTTTAATAAAGAGAATGCACCTTACGCAAAATGGATGTCCTTGCCTAGTTGCGGAAAACTAGTCGCGACTACATTCAATTGCGTTTTCTATTGCCTCGCTCCCGGTGGATGTACGACTTACCTACCGGTGAAAAATGCACCACCGAGCGATGGTTCTTTAAAGGAGATCGGCGTGGCATTCGTCAATAAAAACCATTTTGTTCATGTGAGTAAATAACTCTAACTTTCGCACGCATTTAAGCATTTATTTTGTAAACGCGCATTGATATTGAACGGAAATTTGTAGGTTGAGTTGGTTAAAGGGTCACCCATACCGACTATATATCCTACGTGGATGAGATCGGCGAGAGAAGACGCTATTTCTTGGTCGATCCCTTTGCTAGATAGAGTCCGTGTATTTTCAAGACTGCAAAATCCCACACCGACACACTTCGTTGAACATGATGATTCGATAGTGGACTTAACCAAAGATTGAATTTATTTTAAAATCGAATTTATTTTGTGTTCGGTTATGTTTTTGCTTTTTTGTTGTAAACTAACAATGTGTTGTACCCTTTTAACCACGTTTCCTTTAATGAATTTTTTTTATAAAAAAATTTGACTTATTAAATTCGGCATACTAGTTTTCGCCAACCGAATGGCGTAACTGACGTTCCGCGCGCCATTCGTTGGCGTAACTAGAGCTCCCCACGCCAACGGATGACGTGCCGAACGTCCCCTACGCCATTCGCCTGGCGTAGAAGACAATTTTGAAGCCTCTGTCCCAAATGAACAGAGGCGAAAAAAAATTTAACCCTATTGCCGCCACACGTTGGCGAAAACGGCTATCCCTACGCCGTTGTGTGGCGGCAATAAGGTAGCCTTAGTAATTTTTTTTTTCAATTTTTTTTAAAATTGAACTGGTATTTTACTTTAATTTTAGGCATAATTTTGTGTTTGAATGATTATGTATTGTTCTAAACTCATTATGTATTGTATTCACGTTCCAATTTCTGTTCAACTAGATTTTTAAAAAAAAATTGAATTCAAAATTTAAGAGGTAGACCAGTTACATGACCTCAAACATTAACTTGTCATAAAACAAAACATCAACTGCAACACAAACACAAATACAATCTAAAACATGAACTTAAACAACCTTGACACAAACTGTATTCATAACTGAAACTTATTTGTCATGCTTGTAGTCACTGATTTCCGCTAAGCGGATGTCGATAATGTCAGAACGGACCGCATCTAGCTGATCATCTGTTATATAATCAGTGACCTGACAATTGAACCGGTTACATGCAACACGACGTTCAAGCTCGGTGAGGCTTGAAACTGGATGCTGACGGAATGTGAGTAGGACTGACAACCTAGCCTTCACCTCATCAACACGCCTTGAAATCCTTGGCGGCTGTACACCATCCCTTCCATATAAGAAGTACATATGGCATAGCAATGCCTCGAAGTATTCTTTACGCCCCTGTTCTATGTGCGTGTTTCCAACTTCGATCGATGCTTCCATCAGATATTGATCTTCTAACTCATTCCATGGACACATTTTCTGTTAGGTTATTCAACTACTTTACCCTTCTATGTGTGGCAGATCGCGTATTTATAGATAAATTCGTTTTTGGATAACGTAATCCAGTTACGGGGACGAAGGATAACGATACAGACGAACACCTAAATTACTCTGTAAAGTTGCATAGATTATTAAATTCAACCGGGACCCACCAACACAATAACTCCTGCCAACACAAAAACTCCCGCAAAAAAAAACCCGCCAACGTTTAATCCCCGCCAACACAAATACTCCCGCCAAGAACTCCAGCCAAAAACTCCCGCCAAGGAGTCCACTTAAGAAAAACTCCCGCCAAAAAATAACTATACTATATAAACATGTCACAGAATGCAATATTCATAATAGAAACAAAGAGTCCACTTAAGAAAAAAAACACAAACACTTGAACACATGAAGTTTACAGCTGATGAAGACTACCATACGCTCAAGGCGGTGAAGGTTGTCCGCCGACAAATGGGGGAAGATAGTAGTGATGCTTTCTTCGACCGCCTCCTATGTCAGATGTATTTCAACTATGGGCATTTAGGAGCAGGAGACGTTCAAGTGCGAAGTCGTGACGAAATCAAATCCAGGTACAACTTCATCCAACCGCTCACTGCTCTGCTTTTTCAACCAGCCAGGATTAAGATAGAAGCACCTTTGGTCTGGAACATGACGGTAGTAGACTACATCAGTAAGGATATGGTGGCGTATCTGGAGGATAAGATTGCGGCAAGGAATGAGGGGGATGATTCGGATGAAAATTTGGGATACGATTTCGACGACTGATTATTTTACTATTTCCGTGTTTGTGCCATCGAGTTATTATGTTTAGTAGTCTGTGTTTAAATTAAGTAACTCCAGAATGTGTGTTGTTTTAGATAGTACTACTATTTCAATTATGTTTGCTATTGTGTTTAAATTATGTTCAACTTTGTTTCAATTATGTTAAAAATTATGTTAAAAACAACCAAAACAACCAAAACATCTAAGCAATTGCCAAATTACAGAAACATTAATTTCAAACAGAGTAAACCCATAGTACGTGTTCCAAAAAACAAGCAAACCAGCAAAGTAAGCGACAACAGAATCAAAGTATCATACAAACAGAAAAAACATTATAATGTCTATGCAAGCCTCCTGGCTGTGGACAAAACATCGTCATAAGCCCCAGTCAGACGATCGAAATCATGATCAAACTCGCTCACTCCAGGAAACAACGAGATCCTCCGCATACCAGCACGCAAATGTCGGATGATAGCTCCCTCTCGATCCTCGTGGACGTAGTCATCGAGCGAGTAGATTGCGGTGTTGACGAGGTCGAACCAGCTAATACTCTGGTGAAGTAGTAGGTACTTAGGCTTACAAAAAGAATTCATCTCGTCTGTCACCATCCCTCCTCGAAAACCACGATGCAACATGTTCATCTCCCGCCGCTCCCAATCATCCGGATCGAATGCATACGCCATCGTCTTCGGTTTTCTCCTTGATTTCGACTGCATGTCTAACAAAGGATGCGCGATAGTCCGTTGGACACGGCCAAACTTTCGCTGAACTCGCTCTGGATAGTATGCCTCAGAGTGCTCCACACCGCATATGACATCCCAAAACCACGATATCTCTTCGAACGGGAAATGATCGCGTATAGCACGATAAGGATCAAACAATACCTGCAATATAAACGAATATGAACATAAACACAAAAATAAATCAATTTTGGGATCACTAAAGATTAACACTTACATCGCTCTTTTCCAGGTTGTTGACGGAGATACGAAGGTTCAACTTCGTCCGTGAGTCAGATACTGCTGCAACAGTATCCCATCTACCAATAGTGGGGTCGCGCTCAGTGTAGGTGCGTCGAGTAACAGGCCGGAGCATGACAAAATGATCCCGTATCCACGTGTCTACCATACCGATACATCCGGCCATAGTCCTCGTGTCGTGCAGGGAGGCCTCACCCAGATGGTGGTACAAGTAAGCGAGAACAGCACTACCCCATGAGTACATGCCAACACCCTCCAAAGTCAAATCGCGCAACAAACACAAATACTTGTAATTGGAGTACATGTTGCTCTTTTCGGGGAATATGACCGTGCCGAACATATGCAATATATAGGCGCGGGCAGCCGCATCCACCATCAGATCACTCAGACCAGGGTTGTCATCGTAGAACTCTGGCCCACTAAACCTACTCCGGAGCCATTTAAATCCCAAACCAACGCCCTTGCATTTCTCAACCTCCGTCACAAAGGATAAATCATCCACCATAAGCATTTCAGCGCACTCGTGCATGGCCAGAGTCTTGTCAGAAATATAGGGAAACACAGCAAGCTCACCATCAACTGGGAGTCCCAAAATAGTGTGGACGTCGTCCAGAGTAATCGTCATCTCTCCGAAAGCGAAATGGAAGCTATTGGTCTTCGCATGCCACCTCTCTAGGAAAACCTCCGTCATGTTGGAGTGTGTGTGCATCTCATAGAACGGCTCAATGAGACGACCGAACGGGATGGCGTCAACTACAGCGCGTACCCTAGTCTGTGCAGCCAAACTCCATGCTCGATGACTAGGATAATGGGCATACAGCCGCATCTCTCGCTCCTGAAAAGATTTGTTCCCATTATCATATGACAAAACAAAATAACTTCATAAAATGTAAAATTGGAATTTCGATATTACCTCTCCCATCCAAATGTGGTATGCAGTGTGGGAGGTGAAAGCCTCGCCGAACAGCGGTGGCAATCTGGCCGGAGGAGGAGCTCTACGCTGCCCTGTAGCCGGTGAGGGATGGCGTCATCCGCGGGAAGCGGAAGCAGAAGCTGAACTCGATCCGGACGCATGCGGTCCGGAGACTATAGGGAGCTCATCCATCTGGACAGGTAAAACTGGCTGACCAGCGTCACGTACCCTACTCCGCTTATTTTTCCTCCTCGTCCGCGAGCCATCAGACTGTGCATCGTCGCCGTGATCCATCACCTGAAAAAAAAAATAGGTACTAAGTATCAGGTTTCGTCGAAAACACAAATAGTCATGCTGGTACATTTTTTAGACAAATAATAGCATAAGGCGGGCTAACACACACCAAAGAGCAAGAATAAACCGGTCCCGGGCCATTCCGGTGACCGGACCTGCCATACGCCACAATGATGGCGTACGTTTACATACCCACGCCACAGTGGTAGCGTATGGCAGGTTTCCTACGCCATCTCGTGTGGCGTAGGGTTGGTGCCCTACGTCACATGGATGGCGTAGGGAAGCTGTTCTTCGCCCCCGTGTGGCGAAGAACAGCTTCGCCATGGCAGAAGCTTGAAGCTTCTGCCATGGCTTACGAACAGCCCAAAATTCAATTTTTTCAACAGATCTACCCTAAACAAACCTATCTAAACCTAGCTAACCTATCTAACAACAACGGAATGGACTTACAATGATTTTTCGATTCTGGTTGCTTCCTCTTACTCCGACCAGACTCTCCGGTGACGATTCCGGTTTATTGGGTCCTGTGGTGGTCGTAATGGGTGTCGGTGGGTGTGGAAGAGTGGCCGGTTTAGGGTAGATTTCGGTTTAGGGTGTGCTGCTGCTGGTTGTGCTGTGCGATGCGGCATGTAAGGTTTTGTTTTACTTTTCTTTTACTTTTGTTTGTGCTTTAGTTTTGTTTTGTTTTAAGTTAGTTTAGTTTTTGTTTAGGTTTATTTAATAATTTAGGTTAGGTTTATTTATTTTAAATAAGATTTTAATTTTAGGTTTAGGTATGTTTTAATTTATTTTAGTTTAGGTTAGTTTTAATTTTAGGTTTAGTTATAATTATAGTTAAAAGTTTTATAAATTTTTTTAGAGAGAAGATAGAGCAAAGTTAGAGAGTTTAAGGTTTTTTTTGAAATTATGATAACTTCGCGGAGCAAAATTGAGTATTTATACGATTTTATAAGGGCAAAATCGTCAAACAAAATAACTTATGCGGTCCTGACGGTCTGGCGGTCCTGCCATGTTGCAGTCCTGCCATGTTGCAGTCCTAATAGACCAGTTTCACAGTTAAACCGCCAGTTCAAACCACCAGACCTAATAGACCAGTTTCACAGTTAAACCGCCAGTTCAAACCACCAGACGAACCATTTAAGAACTGTTTATCAGTTCAAACCATCAGCCAAACCATTTAAGAACCGTTTATCAGAATATTTTATAATGTTATTTAAAATTAATTTGTAAGTGTTAATTGAATCTAATTTCAATAATTGAGATATGTACCATATACACGAGTTAATTATTCTATTTCATGTATTTTAATTTAAATATGTTATCATTTTAATCGAAATTTTATAATCATCAGATACATTCTAAAATAATAATTGTAATTTGATTTTGATACGTTTGATTATATATTTATATTTATGTATTTAAGATATTTTATTTAATATTATGTAGATATTAAATAAAATAAGTACATCTACTTGTATTTCGATTACAACTTTCAATAATTGTAAAAATATAAAAATAAAAATTTGATTGTCTTAAACAAGATATCGTAAACAATATAATTGTAAAATGATTTGTATATTGTTTTAAGATATTTAAGATGTTATATTTAATATTATGTACATATTAAATAATATATACCTATTAGACATATAATTGTATTCTAATTTTAAATTATTAGGTGATTTGTATATTGTTTAGAACCGAAATAAAAAATTATTAAAAACTTGCTAAAACTAATGTATTTTAAATATTATGCCTTAATAAATCTGCGATTGTAATTAAGAAACAAAATTGTTTTAAATTATAAGAGATTAATTTAGGAAATATTTTTTTTTGACAAATATTAATAACTAAGTTAGTAGTATGTCTTTAATAATTAAACGTTTAATATCAAAACCAATCATAAAAAAATAATAAAATATAAAAGCTGAATAATCAATAATTAAATAATATATGATCGTTGACAATGTGGATAATCTTAGATTACTTGGGATTATTTTACATAGATTGACACTTTCATCTTCAATGGTAACTATCGATGTGAGATTCTTTTAAACAAAACTCATATTCAATGGTAACTATAGATTTGGAGTTTTGTTTAAAAGAATCTCACATCTATAGTTACTACCATTAAATAGGAGTTTTGTTTAAAAGAATCCCACATCGATAGTTACCATTGAAGATGAAAGTGTCAATCTATATAAAAGGAGGCGCAAACACACCCTCTCACTTACCAAGTCTTGGGCAACTACTTGAATGCCTAACATGGTGATTAATAGTTAAAAATTTTGAATTAATTTTTTTAAAGGTTTTGGTATTCAACAGTTAAAAAAAGGCCAAAGCTATTTCCTCCATGTTATTTTTTATTTCCTCCATCTTTTGAAAAATCCTCCATGATGTTATTTCCTCCATAAAGGAAGTTACAAAATTTCCCTTTTACCCATTTTTTCTTCACAAAACCATTACCCTAACATATCCGTTCTATTCAGTACAACAAAACCCATTCTTCACCATTATCACTACCTTACAAAGAAGAAAACCCATTTTCACCCTAGAGAACTACCTTACAAAGAAGAAAACCCATTTTTCACCATTATCACTACCTTACAACAGCTGATTCGAAGATAAAGAAAGCTTGGAGAAGAAATTCTAGGTTTTCTATGTAATTTTTTGTTTATCGGATGATAATGACCTTATCGTATGTAATTTTTTGTTTATTGGATGATAATGATGTTTATCGGATGTATCGTTTTGTTTATCGGATGATGTTTTTTGTTTATCCTTGTTGTTTAGCCTTGTTTAAGTGTTTAGAGGTTAAGAAACAATCAAATTTTAATATACACTGGTATTTTACACTTGATTCCGAGAGGGCCACTCGGAATCAAGTGCAATGTCCCAGTGAACAAGGCTATCACATTAAATAACGAGACAGAGGGTTCGCAACTGATTCCGAGTGGCCCTTTCGGAATCAGTTGCACATTTTTTTTGAAAAATTACAACTGATTCCGAGTGGCCCTCTCGGAATCAGTTGCACATTTTTGTTGAAAAATTGCAACTGATTCCGAGTGGCCCTCTCGGAATCAGTTGCACATTTTTTTTGAAAAATTACACCTGATTCCTAATTCCCGGCTCGGAAATAGTTGTTTTTTTTTTCAGAACTGTAAAAATCGGGTTTAGCTAAAAAAATAAGTTTCGAAATAGGTATTTTCAAGCTATGAAGTTGTAACACGTAAAAACAAGTTTAAATTACCTTGTTTGTCGATTGAGTGTTGTTCTCCGGTTTTGTTTGGGTTTCTTCATTTTCCATGATTAATCTTCAATAAAATTGAAGTTCTTTGTTTTAAGGTTAATTTTAGAGATAAAATCATATATTTTGGATTAAAGTTAGGTTAATGCTGTGTTTTTTCATATAAGACTATCTACTAGATAAATGGCATCTAGTGATAAATTTGAAATAAAAATAAGGGTAATTTGGTAAAAGCAAGTCACTAGTGTTTTTGAAAGTTTGAAAGATGGAGGAAATAAAAAATAACATGGAGGAAATAGCTTTGGCCTAAAAAAAATCTATAAAATAATAATAATAATAAAAAATGAAAAAAAATTCAAAAGTCCGGGCATCCGGACCATCCAGACAAATCTCCAGATGGTCCGAATTTCCGGTCCGGGCGTCCGGAGATTACGTCCGGATGCCCCGGACCGGACGTCCGGACCATCCGGATGGTTCCAAATCCAAACTCATAAATTCATATACTCTTCTCTATGTTTCTCTAAATCTCTCTACTTGTTCTAAATATTATAGAAAACTCAAATTTCTTATTTTATGTAGTCCTACTTTCAGAATTGTTTGATTTTTTTTTCGCAAATTGTTTCTATTTGATAAAAACACTTCAATAACGTTGGGATAACATTATAATAGCTCAATTAAGAGCTTCGTATAATTTATCAAGTTATTTAATTGTTATAACTTATAGTAATTTAAATTAGTTCTTTTAATTCTAATTTTATTAGTTGTTGTTAGTTGTTATTGCTTGTTATTAGTTGTATTAGTTGGTATTAGTATAAATTTAGTTTTTATTATTTGCGATATTAATTAGTTTCGATTAGTATTTTATTGCATATTAAAAAAAAACGTTGTTTTAAGTTTTAAAATGCCTATAAATCGTAGACTTACTAATACTCACCAATCCGCTAATTTTTACTTGTAATGAATGATGTTTGTGATAACCAAAACAAATTAATACTGACCAAAATATAATAATAATTTTATAATCATTATTAAAATTACAATAATAAAATTCAAAATTTAATATTAAAATTATAACAATATAACTTGTAATCTTTTACCATGATAAAATATGATTTTGGTTTAAAAAATAATAAATAACATTTGTAATATTTAAAACCAAATCACAATAATAATATTCAAAATGTAATATTAAAATTATAACGATATAACTTAAAAATAATAAATAACACTTGTAATATTTAAAACCAAATCACAATAATAAAATTCAAAATGTAATATTAAAATTATAACAATATAACTTAAAAATAATAAATAACACTTGTAATATTTAAAACCAAATCACAATAATAAAATTCAAAATGTAATATTAAAATTATAACAATATAACTTAAAAATAATAAATAACACTTGTAATATTTAAAACCTAATCACAATAATAAAATTCAAAATGTAATATTAAAATTATAACAATATAACTTAAAAATAGTAAATAACACTTGTAATATTTAAAACCAAATCACAATAATAAAATTCAAAATGTAATATTAAAATTATAACAATATAACTTGTAATATTTTTGCATGATAAAATATGATTTTGGTTTAAAAAATAATATATAACACTTGTAATATTCAAAACCAAATCACAATAATAAAATTCAAAATGTAATATTTAAATTATAACCATAGAATTTGTAATATTTTAACATGATAAGATATAGTTTTGGTTTGTATTAGATCTAAAAACATAATAATAATATTCAAAATGTGATAATAACATAAGTAATATTTAAAATTTTGGACTATATAATAATTACAACACTTAAAATATTAATAACCAAAACAAATTAATATTAACAAAAATGTAATAATAATTCTATAATAATATACAATATCTCAATATTTTTTAAATATAATATTTTGGTTATAAAATAAATAAAACATTTATAATATTTACCAATAAACCGTTGTTTTTTACAAATAAACCGTGGTTTCGCAGTTCTGCCGGGTTGCAGTTCTGTCGGGTTACTCCTTATGCGGTCCTGGCGGGTTGCGGTCCTAATAGACCAATTTCACAGGTAAACTGCCAGTTCTTAAGCAGGTTGTCAGTTTTGAACCGTAGTTCGAGAACCATTAGACACCTCTAGATATAATGACGCTTTCCTTCACTAGGTTGTAACGTCCTTTACGTAATTACCCACATCGTCGTAACAAGACGCAATTTAGGAACATTATCCTAAACGACACATCATCTTTTATCCAAAAATCGAATTTTAATTGCCAATGCCGTGCGTTGGCGAGTGGGGATAACGACACGCTACTCCTATCTACCAAATTACAAAAATACCCAACCAACCAACCAAAATATACGATCACAATATCTTAATCAACAACCCTTCAACGGGGCCGACTGAATATATAAAAAAAATTAAATAAAATATATCCAAGTCCGATATAATCGAGAATATTCGCTTTTATCGCCCCCTTTTCCCTCTCCCCATACCAATCTTATCGATCGTATCTGTTCTTTAGCGATCAAACCACGCCGTTTAGAATACCGGATGCGGTAGTGCCGGTAAAATAGGATCACCGATCGGAGCTCCGTAAACATTCACGAGCAATCCGAAGAAGGCTGTTAATCTCATCGTGAGTTTAGTCTCGCTAATCCGCACTTCGATTTCTAAAATCCGTAATTTCCAGTTCTCCAGAAAGAAATAATTTAAACAACTATCGCAAATTACTCAAACAAGTAAGAATTTGTTTCAATTTTGATTGCACTTTACGGTAACGATTATTAGTTCATGTTTTTATTTTTGTCCGATTTTTGTCCAGAATATGGGACAGGGAAGATGGTTGATTCTAGCAATCTTCATTTTAATGTCTTCGTTTTCGTGTGGCAGAGGTAACACTTTATCAATTTATCATTGTTGAGCTTATAATCTGTAATTAAGACACAACTGCTTGGTTAGTTATAGTTTGCAAGCGTGTTTATGATGTCAATGCTCCAAGTTTGATTGAATGCAGTTTGATTGTCACTATCTGCAACTGTCTTAATGATTATATTATCAATGTCCATCATGCAATTGATTCTCCTTTTGGGTTATATCATATGAGAACATTGTTGAACTTATGCTAGCCAATCATCTTGATGTTGGATAGCAAGTAACAACTCAACCGTGTTTCACAGTGTAGTCTTGGTAGTCCTTGTTTTTTACTTGTGCAATTCTCAAGTTTATTGTCGGCACTGCTGAATTTGAGGGACGTGTCTTCTTTATCATTCTATCCAGATATGTTTCGAATGAATGACTTTTTAAGTCATGAGTTTGTTATTGCATGTTGTTTCTTTATTTCTAGGACCCTATCAACCAAACCATCTTCGCGAAAGCCTTAAATTGTGGAACTCCTATGTATGCTATTTGTTTTTTTAGCGTATAACTTGGGCAGGTCAAGGCTATGAAACAGCGAAACATATGAATGTTAAAGCTGTTATAAGCAGCTTATTATGACGGTATCTGTTATAATTAGTTCGTTTAAGCCCAAGAGTGTAATCTATTATTAGATTTTGGAATATCCACTGGTGACTAGCATTATAACTCCAACATCTCCTTTATTTTTGTAGAATTTGAGGTGAAGCACAAAGATAATCTCCCGGTCTATAATGGTACCCTTGCCAGAATACTGGTGGAGTATGCTTCCGCGGTAACGTCTCATACCTTTATTTAGGATGTGGGTTTGGTTTCGCCTGAAACCCAAAGGCCATCTAATTTTATATTGAGATAAATCCGTATGAAGTCTCTACGTAAGGCTAAAATCGTTCAAAACTTAATTTTGATAGCTTGGTTGACTTGCAGGTTTACATGTCTGATTTGACGGAACTGTTTACTTGGACATGCTCAAGATGTAATCATCTGACTAAGGTAATTTCTTTAATACAACGTTTTATTGTGAGTACATGTTCTAATAATGTCCTAATACCCTTTTGCGCGAAACAGGGATTTGAGGTAATAGAGTTGATCGTGGACATTCAGAATTGCTTACAGGTGAACCTCCTATATATAGTAGTTTCCTTTTGAATTTGGTTAATAATTTATTTCGTTTCATATTAGTTTTTATTTCTTAATAGGCATATGTTGGAGTGGCCGAGGATCCAAATGCTATTGTTATTGCCTTCAGAGGAACTCAGGAGCACAGGTAGACCTTAGTGCTTATTTTGTATTCTTGACTTGAATATGCCAAAGAAAATAAAATAGAAAACAAAAGGGCAATAGAATATACATAAATTAGTTGATAATTTATTGTATATTTACAGCATTCAGAATTGGATTGAGGATTTGTTCTGGAAGCAGCTTGATTTGAATTATCCTGGGATGCCTGATGCAATGGTATGTTAGAGAAAATCTCTGTATTAAATTTTTGCGTAAATTCTGGACTTGGTATTGTTTCTTATTATTCTCGATATTCTGTTTTCCACAGGTGCACCATGGCTTTTATTCTGCGTACCACAATACAACAGTACGCTCTGGAGTTCTAAATGCTGTTAACCGAGCAAAGGAGATATATGGTGACCTTAACATTATGGTGACTGGTCATTCAATGGGAGGGGCTATGGCTTCCTTTTGCGCACTTGATCTGATTGTAATCATGCTGACCCATTTTCATGGTATTAAAAGTGTTTGCATTGTTTAGTCTTTTGAATGTTTCTCTTTTTGCAGGTAAATAACGGAGCCCAAAATGTTCAGGTGATGACTTTTGGGCAACCTCGTATTGGCAATGCAGCATTTGCATCATACTATAGTAAGATTGTTCCAAATACGATTCGGGTGACTCATGAACATGATATGGTTCCGCATTTGCCCCCATATTATTACTACTTCGCTCAGAAAACCTACCATCATTTTCCCAGAGAGGTAATGCTTGCCAGGATCTATTCCGCCTTGCTGTTTGTTATTGAAATAACAAACATGCATACAAGTTCGTAAAATGAAAATTGAAAGAATTTTCTAGTCTTCTAACAGATATGATATACGGATGCATAGTACACTTTTATGAGAATGCTTCATTTCATGCTTCTTAGTAATTTTCAAAGTAATGTCAACTCTCATTTGGTATAGGAATTATTATATTTTATCTACTCAAGTCCAAATGAATACCTGATATTCTTTTTGTATCTTCTTTTTGACGAGTCAGTTATATATTGATGGTTTTGACCATCTTTGTGGCGTTAATGTACAGGTATGGCTCTATAACGTTGGGTTAGGATTTTTAGAGTACGGAGCGGTGAAGGTTTGTGATGGCTCAGGAGAAGATCCCGACTGTAGCAGGTAATGGTTTACTCAGATTTGAACTTTTGACAAACGTTACAGAATCTATACTAAATGAAATTTACACAACTGCTAGAGCTTTTCAAATGTAAATAAGAATATAAACAACATTCTGTTCATATCTTGAAATTATTTTGACTTAATAGTTTGATAACTTGTGTGCAGGTCAGTGAGGGGAAACAGCATATCGGACCATTTAAACTATTACGGGGTTGAGTTGAATTGCGAAGCATGGAGATCATGCAACATTGTGATGGATCATCTTTCATTAGACAAATACAGAACAAAAGACCCCTTTGGAAATTTTGTACTGTCCCGTGTCCCGTCCACGCGAATAGTGATGCTGCCTCTAGTGGTGCAGTCGGAACAAGGCCCGGAAAGTGTGTAGTATAGTCTCTCTTGCACATTAACTATGATTTGTCTCCAACAAGTGGTCAAATCGTGCATGTGTATATGTAAATATAGTCTTAGGGGGAAAAGTTAGCTTTGTGAATATTCTAATGAACCCACGTCATTTCTACGATGCCATAAACAATGAATCAACGAAGAAAGATCTAGAAGATGCTACATGGAAGTCATTGTGTTCCTTGCTAACATGTATAGCATTTAGAATAAATTTATAATTTGATAAATTTGTTTCGTTTTTTCCACTTTTAATTTATTTATAATAATAAAATTTATACTTTAATATCTAATTTATCACATCGTATGTCATGAACAAATGCAGTTAACTAACAAACAAATGAGTGCTCTAAGCCTATATAATTGCAGCACTGAATGCCGAGAGAGTAGATAATGAGTTTAAATTGTAACTTTGTCTTAATGGACAAAAACTATATATCGACATTTAACATATTGGAGATTGATTCGAGAATTTGTCCAGATTCTAAGCATCTCAATTAATATGTTGCACAAGACGGTTTGGTGTGATTTGTTATGGTTATACAAATCTTATTTCAGTGAGGATATCAGAGATTCATCAAATATCGAGTCTATACTTTGATGATAGAAATTTGGTTAATAATATATTTATATATTTGTTTTATTTTTATGGGTTTGGCTAACCGGTGCCCATGGGCACCGGTTAACAAGCATTAAATAGTAGCTTTTTAGTTTACTTTTACCTAAATGTCATGAATGGTAATAATAGCAATAGTTTAATTTTTATAATGACAAAACTATCCTTCTACCTACACAACTGTTAATTTCCACCTCAAATATTATAGAAATATAATTTTATGATTTTTGTAAACGGATGAATAATAAATTACTTTATTAATATATGTTTTTTTTTTTTTTTTTTTTTTTTTTAACCAAAGCCAAATATTTATTAAAACCCAAAAAATATTACAAAATATTAAGGCAAAAGAAATGCCCTGAAAAGAGAAATACACAAAAAGTTCCAATTCTAACAACCACACAGAACAACCTCCCAATTAATCCCCAAATCGAAAAACCCTAAACCTAAATTAGACAGAAACACAACTCAAAGACGAAACAGAAAACAAACAATCTTCAAGACAGACTTCTGGAAAGGAAATCTGCGACTTAGTGAAGCTCTCTCCAAGAAATCGCTCTCAAGAGTGAAAGAACGGAGAAGGTGCTCCTGAGATCGAAGATCCACCAGAAGCAGGAAGCCTCCGATGACGAACAAGAGAACCATCAAAGCCTCCGATGACGAAGCCAACCATCAGTGATGAAAAGGAACAACCCAAAAGAGCTGATAACCACCAAAGTCGAGTCCATCCACATGCGAGCGAATAGATGAGGAAGATCAAGCACCCAGAAGCAATCGAGGGAGCTCTCAGTCGAGATCCAAGCACCTGAAACAGAAGGGAAGAACAAGCAGACTATTCGAGATTGATATAAGGTACTCCTAAACTTTCTAGTATTAAAATTGATTTCAATTCAGCTGGAGATGATATGAAATCATACTCCAGTTTCATCTTGCATTTGATAGTCCATCGGGCTAACCAATCGGCAGCCCGATTGGAACCTCTATAAACATGGTTGATTGTCATATTAGGGTTCATAAGGCCTTTGCAACATTTAATAGTAGAAGATAGAGACCAGGGTACATTTTGACTAGTGTCAGATTTAATATAGGAAACTAATATAGAAGAGTCTGTTTCAACATCAATATTAGTTAGATTTTTAGAGTTACATAAGATCAGACCATCTAGGAGAACCCTGGCTTCAGCATAAAGAGGGCAGAGTTTACCATATAGATAGCCATTAGCCTGCAACAGAAAACCATCATTATCTCTGAGAACCACACCACCAGAAGCCTCACCATTGTAGGCTACACTAGCATCAGTATTAAGTTTTAAACGGCCAGAAATAGGGGCAGTCCATTTAGTAATTAAAGGCCTGTTAGAGATCCTGTGAGAAAGATTGAACAAACCAAATCTAGCAGCCACATTAGTAACATGTGCCCAGTGCATAGGTTTGAAGATACCAGCACAATTCATGAGATATATAGAATCATAAACCTTGTTAATAATATAGCAAGAAGAGATAGAAACATTATTATACCTAGCATTGTTTCTAAATCTCCAAATCAGGCTAAAGATGATGGTAGGAATAATATTGCAGATATGCTTAGAACTGTTAGAAAGACTAAACCAGGCTTTAGTCATATGCAAAGTAGTCATGTATCTAAAGATAGTAACATTAAAGATGTTTGCAAAGTGAACCCAAACACCCCAAGTAACATTGCAAGCAATAAAGAGATGCTGAGTAGTTTCAGAATTAAGGCAGAACTGACACTTAGAGACAACCACAATGTGTCTATCTCTAAGAACAGAATCAGTGGATATGAAATTTTTTAAGACTTTCCAGTGAATAAAAGCATGTTTTTTAGGAGTTAAGTTATTCCAGATCTTAGAGTAAACATTAGATTTGCCATAGTTAGCTCTAATATAATCCCATGTACTCTTAAGATTGAAATGACCATTATTAGAAAGGCTCCAGATAATCTTATCCTGACCATTAGGATTAAAGTAGCAGTTATTAATTATATCTAAATCCTTAGGATTAATAAGATTAGATATACTATCCAGACTCCATTGATTACCAGACCAATACAGATTGACCTTGTCATTATGAAACCAGGAATTGTCTAAAGAGTTATCCAAAATCAACAGAGGGTTAGGACTAGCCCACCTATCCAACCAAAAACTTACATTACCTTCACCCAGAGACCAAAAGATATGTTGCTCAGCAACATGCCTAATCCTAATAAGCCTATTCCAAACCATTGAACCTTTAGCATTGTTGATGATTTGCATAGGATGCCTCTTACCACAGTAAATATCATGCACCAAATTAGACCAAAGCAGCCTATTTTCCCTGAACTGCATCCAAAGTTTGCAAGAGATGGAGGTTTGAACATCAGACAAGTTCCTGATGTTTAGACCTCCCTCTTTAAAACTTCTACAAACAGTCTTCCAAGAACACCAGTGCATCTTATTGTCAGCACTAGTAGAGCCCCAAAGAAAGCCATTAAAAAGTTTCTCAATCTTAGAAATAATATTATTAGGAATAACATTAGCATGCATCCAGTAAATCACAATGTTCATGAGAACAGAATTAATAAGAGTAAGACGACCAGCAAATGACAAATGCTTAGATTCCCACAAAGATATACGATCATTGAGCTTCTTAAGAAGGTTTATATATATAGAAGAGTTATTTTTTGTGCCAATAGTTATACCAAGATATACAGTAGGCAGAGAAGTGTTATCAAAACCAGTGATATTACCAATGGACCTGATTTTAGCCATATTAGTGCCATTAGCTATAATAACCTTAGTCTTTTGCTTGTTTATAACTTGACCAGAGATAGCCTGATACTCCTGTAAGAAAGAGTTAAGTGAGACTAAAGTAGTCTCCTTACAATTAGTGAACAACAAGATATCATCTGCAAAGGCCAAATTAGAAATACAAAGTTTACTTCTACTTCTATATCTCATGCTTTTGTTTACCTGGAAAAGAGAAGAAATACCTCTGAGGAGTACTTCCTCAGCAATGATAAAAAGGCTAGGGGACAGGGGGTCCCCCTGCCTAAGCCCTTTCAAAGTTTTAAAAAACCCATAAGAAGCTCCATTGATTAGAATAGAGACATTTATATTAGTTATCATGCTAGCAATAAGATTAACAAATCTGATTGAGAAGCCAAACTTAGAAAGAACTTTAAGAATAAAAGAATGGCTTAATTTATCAAAAGCCTTACACATATCAAGCTGGACAATGATGTTGTTGTTCTTAAGCTTTCTATTTACATCAAACAGAAGCTCCTTGGCAGTTAAGATATTAGAGTGAACATAATTACCAGGAACAAACCCACCTTGGGTTTTAGAAATGATTTTAGGCAGTAAAGACACAAGCCTATTATTTAACAACCTAGACATGATTCTGTTAAGTAAAGAACAGAGGCTTATAGGTCTATAATCAGACCAACCAGAAGGATTGATAGATTTTGGAATGAGACAAAGACCCGTAGCCAAAACCCCATTAGGAATCTTAAAGCCTCTGATAAAATGATGAAGAGCAGCAAGTAAATCATGTTTAATAATAGGCCAGCATTGTTTATAAAAGGTTTGGTTAAACCCATCCAAACCAGCAACACTATTAGACTTAAGGCTACAAATAGTCATATAGACTTCATCCTCACTGGGAAGCTTGAGAAGACTTTTATTATCATCATTGGTAATAACACTTATAATATTATCAAACATAGAATGATTTAAACAAACTGACTCATCTTGATTTTCATTGTAGGGACTGGAAGCCAAGGCATTAGTGAAGAATTCAACAGCAGAGGCACCAACTTCATCTTTGTCCACTATCCAAGCATTGTCAACCTTCACACCATGGATCTCCTGCTTTTTCCTTTTATTTTTTACATAACTATGGAAAAATTTGGAGTTGTTATCTCCATCTTTTATCCATTCAACATTGCATTTTTGTAACCAGAATTCCTCTTCTATTTTATAAGCATTTAATAATAAAGAATTTATTTTGTTTAGATTGATTTTAGAATCATTATTGTTTACATTTTGATGGTTAATTTCAGCCCTAAGCACCTCATCTTCAAGGGACTTAATCCTACAAAAAATGTCACCAAAACACTGTCTATTCCAATCAATCAAACAGCTCTTTAAACGCTTTAACTTAAGCCAAAAAACATAAAGAGGATCACCATCCATGAACCTGGACCAGTTGTTAGTAACAACATCCATAAAACCATCATCCAAGAGCCACATATTTTGAAACCTGAAACTAGTTTTAAAATAGTGAGAAGCATTGGAAACACTAATAAGCATGGCAACATGATCAGAACCAGTACGAGCTTTATGAATAACAGAGTTGTTATTAAACAAAGCAAGCCAAGCCTCATTGATAAAGACCCAATCCAACCTGCGCCACTTAGCCTTGTTAGACCAGGTGAAGCGAGAGCCAATGAAACCAACCTCCTGTAACCCACAACCTAAGATCATTCTATTAAAATCATCAGTACTATTTTGACAAAACGTTGAACATCCCACCTGATCATCAATCGACCTAATAGCATTGAAATCACCACATATTAACCAAGGCATATTAGTAACAGCAATACTATTGAGAGTGTCCCAAAGACTGATCCTATTTAGACGCTGGCATTTAGCATAAACAAATGTAAAGAGAGCACTAATATTTAAAAGAATGTGACTAGCCTCAAGATGAAGACACTGCACATGATCAATCAGAACAGAGATGTTAAGACTATCATTCCAAAACACCCAGATTTTGTTTGAACAATTACTAACAGAATTACTAAAACCCAACTTAGAAGCATAAAGCCTAATATTAACATTATCAATTAAAGGTTCTTGAACAACCAAAATGCAAGCCTTATTTTTGTTAGACAGAAATTTAAGTCTTCGAAAAGAAGATTTGTCCTTGATACCACGTATATTCCAATTAATAATGTTAATCATATGAAAGGGATCGTTTAGAGTTACTTGAGACAGAGAGCTGTCTTTTTGCCAGCCCCTTTTTTCGAGCTTGCCTAACTTGCTTGCCAATTATCGAACTGAATTCCTCTTCATCCTCAGACCCTCCTTTCCTCAACTGGCTTCTAGTCAATCTTTTCCTAATAACAGAATCTTTACCTTTAACAACCTTAGGATGGACATCAGAAGCTTTAGAACAGATCTCAACCGCTTTTGGAGAAGAATCAGATGCCAGGTTCTCATAGCCAATATTAATGTTAACTTCATCAGGGCTTTGCAAGGCTCCTATAATTTCATCATTCCTGTTAACAGAGTCTTGCCTATCAAATATATGTTATTAATATATGTTATTTAAGTTAATTTTTGTTATTGTAGAAACAAAACAAATGTTAATATTGTAGAGTTATGGTAATTCAAAACTATTGATTATTTATTTAATTAATTTTTTTATTTTATTTGTTAAGTATTAAATAGCATATTTTTGCATTAGCTAGATTACTAATTTTTGAATTAATAATTTAATTGGGACAAAAATAATTTCGTAATTATTAAAAGTATATTTTAATGGTCATCTTTTATATCAAAATATTGAAATATATTACAAAAATAATTAT
Source organism: Limnanthes douglasii subsp. nivea (assembly GCA_036936605.1). Lineage (NCBI taxonomy): Eukaryota > Viridiplantae > Streptophyta > Magnoliopsida > Brassicales > Limnanthaceae > Limnanthes > Limnanthes douglasii. Next base: position 147,327,660 of record JAUPFV010000001.1, on the reverse strand, counting down.
GTAGCTAATTAATATAAAAATATTAATCAGAATTTATTAAAATTTTAAAAAATTTAAAACTTAATTGATTTTATTTATTTTGTATAGCTAATGGTTTGTAATAAAAAAAAGAACCTACTTGCTTAGAAAAACTATAAATAAAAACCGTGATTAATAAACTTTCAACTTTTTAAATAAATTGAAAATTAAATTAGTTATACAATTAATTAGTTAGAAAAATTGAAAATTAAACTGCATATTTAACTTTAAAAAAAATGAAATTAAAATCTGAATTTAAAATTATAGTGTATTGATTAAAAGCTTGAGAAAACAATAAATTGAAATTTAAAATATTTTGAAAACTTGTTTATAGAGTAACTACTGTGTTTTTAATGAAAATATTGAATAATATATATATTACCATATTAACGAACTTACCTAATATAAAAAAAAAGTGACTACCATAATAAACATGAGGGTAATAGTGCCTTCAAATTTTTCTAATCTCAATAACGATTAATACCAACTACTATTTATGAAACTGAGATAATCATTAGCAAAAAAAGCTACTATTTAATGCTTGCTAACCGGTGCCCATGGCACCGATTAGCATAACCCTATTTTTATTTAACAAATATCTGTATCCTTTTTTTTCAAAGTCAAATTAAAAATTTGACAAAAAATCGAACTTATTTATCCCGATGATTATTTGTTTATATAATATTTTTCAATTAATTATATAAAAAAGCTTTAAATTTTTAAGTATTATAAAAATGGAGTTCGTTAACATATTATAATTATTTATAAATTAAATTACCAATAAGTAGCTGAAACAATTAAGAGTGATAATAGCGCATAGATTTTCGAGCTTATCAAAAGTTATACAAGGATAAAAACTTTCTAAAGTGTTAAAAATATTAAAAGTACTAATAACACATAAATTTTCGAATTTATTTTAATCCCTTTGTAACATAAACTTTCTAGTCTTTTTATATATATTATAGAACAATAGCTTAATGTCTTTTTAGTTTTTTATTCACTTTGGGAAACCGCTATTCTACTTTTAATATACAATTATAAGCATCTTTTAAATTACAAATTTCTTCTCCAAATTTCAATGAATTATGAAACATTTCAACACAAAGAAAATAAAAAAATCAGGTTTTCACGATGAAACTACTCTATTTCGTCTTTAATTTTTCAATTGTTGTGTTCCTAACCTAATAATTGTTCGTGTTTGGTTTTGATGAATCATATGTTTTTTATGCAACTAAAAAGACAATTAATAACCTAAGAACAACGCGTTTATTTGTTTAAATGTTCTAAATAATATTTTTCTTTTTTCACAACCATTTACAACGTATTTACGCAGTCAAATACATGTAATTTCGAGAAAACTTTCTTTTTCCGTTTTTAAACCTAAAAACCTTTTTTCGCAACCATATTGCACATGTTTACGCACCCAAGATACAATAAATTTTCAGATAAAATTCATTTCTTGTCTTTCAAACCTAAAAAGCTTGTACGCAACCAATTTTAGCGTAATTGCGCACCCAAAATACATAATATTTCGCGATAAACTTTCTTTCTTGTTTTTAGAACTTAATAGGATTTAAGCTATCTATTTGAATGTAATTTCACACCCAACTTACAGTTAGTTTCCATAAAAACTTTTTTTCTTGTCTTTCAAACATATAAAATCTTTTACGCAAATTTGAACATAATTTCACACCAAACTTATAATTAGTTTCCAAACAAACTTTTTTTTCTTGTTTTTCAAACCTAAAAAAGTTTTTACGCAACATATTTGAACATAATTTTGCACCAAACTTACAGTAGTTTAAATACTAATTTACATGTATTTTAACTTTGTAAAGCAGATAAACAATGGCAAAATGAATAATAAACTACAAATCGGGATTTGTACATGTAATTCAGTTGTTGAATTCATCATAAATATGAGAATCTCACCTAAATGTTTTGCAAAACACATAATTCTACCATCTAACTAAATGTGCATATGACCGTAAGCATCTTATTAATGCTTCAAAGTAGAACTTGGAGGTCATAACAAAAATAATAAAATATTTTGACCCTAAGAATGAAGCTTTTATTTTTGTTGAAAAACCTACCAAAATAACATGAAAGGATGTAATGCTCATTTTGGGAGTCAATTAAGAGAAAAACAGGATTTACATAAAATGAATAGGAGTTAAAACTTCTTCAAATGAAGAACAAAAGTTTAGAATCATCACAACTTATTTTCTAGATTCTTGGCAGACAAAAAAAAACATAGCGGTAATAAAATTTATTTTTTAGTTTATTATAACAATTTTAAACCTATTTTTGCAACCATTTTACTAATAATTACGCAACTAAAAATATATTTGTGTTTTTCCACAACTGAAAAACTTATTGACGCATCCATGTTTATATATAATTACATAATCAAAAGTTATATTTTTTTGTAGGATGCGATCAAACTAACTGCAGATTTACCAAGAGAATGGGATATCAAATATGTAGATGTACTCATAATGCTGTAAGTAAGCAAGAAACAACAATTGGTTGTGTAGCACTACTTGTGGTAAGTACAAATTCAAGTATATGTATTTAATAAAGTATAATAAAATATTAATTCCATACCGCTGTGCAACTATGTTTTTTAGAACACGCAAATGCTAAACTTTACACAAAATGTAAAGAAACGTTTCTACGAGTTTTCAAATGGATGACAGTGGTGAGAACTGGTTACAAAACTTCTTGAAATATTCTACAACATAACACCAAAAAAGGTAAGTTCGTAAATGATTTTTGCTTGAACAAAATTAATTTTAAATTATAACTTAAATTAATAAACTTTCATATAATAATAATAATTATCATGGAAGAACTAGAAATTAAAGACAAAGAAAGGTTGGAATCTACAAATGAGGTAAATAAATCAGACTGTCATGAATGTGTTACTGTTAATGAAGGTCTTGCTGTTAATGAAGAAATGAACAAAGGTATTGATGTTGATGTTGATGAACCTGTTGATAAAGGTGTTGATATTTGTGCTCATAAGTCTGATTAATCCACTAACGAGTGCTTCAAAAAAGACAAAAATAATAATATTGAACTCCTTTAACAGCTTAAAAAACTAAAACATAAAATGATAATCTTATAGAACCAGTTCAAAAGCTACAAAAGGAAAAAGAATATGCGAATGACAATGTTCTTGCTTTGAGTTATCAAACAAAAATGATTAGTGCTACCAATACATTTCTAACTGAGAGAGTAACCCAGAAAGATCATCTAACCAACGATAATGATGGTATTCTAAAAATGCACGAAGCATTAATTGTTAGATATATTCTATCAAGAGCATTGGCAATCTATCTATATGTTGTAGTTGAATAAAATCCTAATCCGGTTGATACAACGAGAAATAAATGTAAAAGAAAGAAAACATATCAAATACTGACAGATACTTCATTAAAAAGACTGAATATAAAAAAAACTCAAAAAGAGAAAGAACAATAAAAAGAAAAAGAAAAAGAGGTTCCATGAGTTGTACTACTGCATTGGAAAAAAATGTTAAAAAATATGCACAAGCTCCTAATCAACCAAAAATAACTAAAAGAGTTATAACACGATTGACAAAAGAGGTTGAAACAAGTGTAACAACTATTCTTAAAAGAAAAAGATCTAAAACAATCAATAGAAAAAAAGATGTATAAACAATTTTAAAACCTCCTCCTTAATCATCAACAAATAGTTGTACAACCAATTGTAAATTCTACTCCTCATAGTCCTCCTCATCTCAACAAACAGGTTTACAAGATCGTTAAAGAAGTTATAATAGATAAAAATGTATTATCTCTAAATTATGATCCAAAAATATTTGAACATAAAATCATACACATGAAATATGATTGACCAATAAAAAATAAAACAAAAATAATAATATTAGAATAAAATTTCTAACATGTGTTCATTTTGAAAAAAAAATAAGAAGCTGAAAAATGTATTCACAGCAATTTTAATTATAATTTCGCAACTAGTTATTACATAACTCCACACTTTTTTTATTATGCAGGCCATTAATGCATATATATATTTATTAAATTTGGAATAACTTAATAATATTGCCAATGTTTCACAACCTTATGGCTCAGATCTTCACTAGGATAATCAATCTACATATCACCTCATGTATTAAACATTAGTGTTACATTCATACCCTCACTCCGGATTCCAACCAACCTTATGCTCTGAATCGATTAAGGTCGGATAATCATGATTTTGATTATTATTGCTGTAGATATTATTACACCAGGCATGGTTTTATTCTCGTATACGTGTCAGAGAGGTATTCGACCTATGTAATATATCCTTAATGGTGAGACGTGGAGAGGTGGTAAAGAAACCGTTACACTTCTCCACATGAATAGTTGTTGGGGTGTGAATGGACAAGTAAGAGACTTTTCCACTCCTCAATGTGGGTGTCCATTGGGCCTTCCCAAAATATCTTATGGGATTTCGAAATGTCATTTATAATTTTTCCATGTATTCTCTCATTATTCTCACTTCTTACCGATTCAAGAGATACATTGAGAAACTCTCATGCTCTTGCAATAGCAAAAACCATTTTCTTGCTCGATCGTCGTTGCATAAACATTTACGGTACAAACCATAGCCTTTCTTCATTCCCTGTCACCATATAAGTTCTTTAGAGTTATACGTTTCGTAAAGATGATTATCTAGACTAGCTGTCAATTTATGAGCAAGTTAAGACAAGAAAAACTATTGGGATCGTAAATAAAGGTAACGTATCAGGAAAGAAAAATTATGAATCAGTTAACACCTCGCATTCTTCAATTCTTTCGACTCAACCTTAAAAAAAACAACTACCCCTCCAGACCAAATCACTCTCAAGGAAATAAACTTCAATCGTGGATCATTTCCACACCGATGAGACGTCCCCATTAATAAATTTTCAATATCTTTGGAAAAGGAGACGCTCTCTCAATCACCAAAAAATAAAAAACCAAGAAGCCCAATAAAATTCGTGCCCCAAGATACTTCCCCGGAGGAATTGATTGCGTCTAGAAGATAACCTCCCATTAGAGCCCATAAGTTTCATGTGCCTCAAACTACGCTTCCACAGGGATTTCAAAGTAAAATACTAGTTACAAGAGATAATTATTTACGATTGGTTGATGAACCAGATGGAGAGGTAGAAGTGTGTACTAACTTAGGATCAGATGCTGACGACTCATACTAGAAATAGGGTGGTATTAAAGATACAATGGAAATTTTGAAGGAAACAAAATAAGGCCTCGAAACCCAATAGAGTAAAAAATAAAGAAATGAAAGTTCGAATTACCTTCCAAAATATCTAAGGTATTGTGGAGCAATCTTCGCGAGGTCAAACATATATACTTTATTGCTCTTCATGAAACCAAGTACAACTATTACTTCGAGGAATAATATTAAAATATATGAACGCGCTGAGAATTTTGGAGCTGGTTGATATTTGATTCCCCATACATGAGAGATGCCGATGTCTGCCAAGAAGAGTAAGCTAATGGTCTACCCGGACTTCTTGAATTGAAGACTTCAATTTTTATTAGATCCTGCTATTATATTCCTTCGCCCATGAGGCGTCTGTATCAATAACGCCTAGGAATGCAAGCCAACGTTTATCATATGGCACACAAAAAATATAACGGTTGGATACAAAAGTTTGAGAACAAGTACTTGTCATATAAAAACTTGCGTTAATATCAACATGTCGTAGAAGCTTATCATGATCTAGACATAGAGGTTGAGGCTGACTTGTCCAATGGGGAAATGCAAGTTGTAACATTCTCTCTCACCTAATTTGTGAGCATCCTCACCACGACTTAGTCAAGTTGATGCTCTCGTATCCACGATGTTCGTCATCTCACCCTTGTTTTCCAATAAGACTTCTGTTTTGCTAGCCCCACCTATCTTGCTTGGTTTCTCCTATGTTGGTGCACTTCTCCTCAATCCAATTGCTTGCGCTATGTTTGTTTATATAAGTGATCCTATGATCTATACTTCACGCATTGCCTTTACAACCTAACACGAGTAATATTGCGTACTCCACGCTCTCCATACACCTCTTCTGGTATCTAGGGAGTACCTTCCTTATCCTGAACTCGCTTTTATTTAGCACCCACGATGAGTTATTATACACGCACACATCGTTCACTCTGCCCATGCATCTTGCGGGTTTGTACGAGCCGACCTTCATTGTGCTAGGCTAACTCATCAAGAAGTTACTCTTGGCTTTTGCACAGCTTCTACGGAGACAGATACCCACTTTGATATCACTTGTCATGGGCTTAGGTTTCTTTGTCCATGAGGAGCCTGTATCGAGCACGCCTATCAGCACAAATCAACCTTTCCGATATGACACGCAAGCAATATAACGATTGGATAGAATGAATTAAGTATATGAGCACTTGCTTTGGTATCAAGATGTCGTATGAGCTTATCATGATCTACACAGAAAGGTTGAGCCTAACTTTTCAATTGGGGAAATGCAGGCCATGGCACTTTCATGAGCCAAGCTATTCTAAACACCTAGTTCATGTTCATCTCATGTATCTTCGCATTAAGCCTTTATGAGATTGATCTCCCTATGGATTAGTTCGTCACGATCACTTCTTTATCGAGGAACCCTCGTATCTCTTTTATTTCATCACTTTGGGGAAAAAGTATAGAGTAGTGGTCGACCTCCTTGAAGCTAAGAAGACGTTGAAGTAGCAGTTCTTCTTTAACAATCGTTAAAGTGAAATGAGATTTCAGTGACAAATATCATAACCGAATTTTGAGGGAGTGTACGAGTATAAGTGAGTTTGTTCATCTACCATCCCAAACTGTAATTATTACAAATGTTTAATGCTTAAAAGCTCATGTCTCCGTTCTTTTTGTTTTTATGTAATCTTTAAATTCCAATAAAAAGACTTAAAATCTGCAAAATAAATGTTTATGAGGCTAAACCAATGTGTCGGAGAAAACTAGTCGAACCAATTTCACAAATGCTTCACACCGACCAACCTGATCCGAAGTCATCTCTGGCGCATGAATTCAAAACTTACCCTCTCATTGGAACAATTGATAACCCTACCTGGTCCGGTGGAATTTTTAAGAGTTAAGACGCTCTTGACGCCCAAGTTTTCTTACCGACCAGATAGAGGCCCCCTCAGTCACGTAATTAAGAATGACACTGGTGGAGGTTCGATTCCAAAGAAAATGGTGAAAAGAAACGCGGAAGAGATACGAGCTGACAAACCAACAAATGAGATCGTTGATCTAATAGTGACTCATACATAAGAAAGGGACCAATCCCTGAATAAAAATTAGCACACACATAAGGGGATAAAAAAAGAAAAGGAAAAAGTGAGGAGAAGAATAAATCTATTGTTCAAAATAAATATAAGGTCGGAAATAAATACACCCCATTGGTGATCAAACCACCATTCCTTCGATGTTTGGCGGCTATGATACTCAAGCCCCCAAAAAACCATCCATTACCTCTTTCGGAGGAAAACTAATAGTCACTTGAAACTCAAGGTTTAAGGGATCCATCGCCAAGTTTTCCAGAGGATAATTGATAGACTATGGGCATTCAAAACCAAAAAGGGTTTTGAACTCCTTTAAACATACTTATTTGTCATTGCTCTACATGATCTTGTTGCTCCCATTACAGGCGAAAAAAGTAGAAAGAAGCGATTTCGCGCCTTAAAGAGTTCAACTCAGAACTTGCAAATACAGCAACGTATCTATGAGAAAGATTAATCTACTTGCAGAAATTTGCCTCGCATTAAATATCGCTCGCATATCAAAATGAATGCTGGACCAGCTCGAATGAAAATGAGCTCGTAGAACAAATATCCACTTTCCAAGCTGAGATTACCATGTTGGAGTCTGCCTTTGCAGAAGAGGGTTCAGAAACACAACGAGAATATGAAAGAAAATACCCTTTACCATGATATTTTCATGTCAAAATTAGAGGAGAATGCGGTGGCTACGTAAAAAGCTAAAGAAGATACCAAAAAAATCTCGAGTATCTTATCTCAGTCAGGAAGCAATCTGAAAGGGACGAAACACACACGGTTGTTAGTTTTCCTAAAAACATTCAGGGTCTAAACCTTGGTTGTTATTGGAATATGGTTCCAGAAGAGGAACGCCATGTTAATGTCATTCCAAATACAACCTCAAGTGCTAGATGTTCCGAGGGTGTCGAAGTAGTTTTCCTTCTTGGTCTTTCAACTAATAAGTTTCAAGTATATACATTTTTCAAAGATTTTGCAGTTGTACTTGTAACATGAATAAAGCCTTAAAATATTTCCATGATCTTTCCATCATTATTAACACATCTAATCACAAAAATTATATTCTTTTTAATCAACGTGTCGCATGCTTCATCAACTAAAATAGAGAAATTACGATCCCCAATGTATTTAATATGGCTGTGTAGTTTCAACAACACGATAGTTTATCAAATTTTTATAGATTAGTGAAGAAATCATTTGATTATTACCAGGCGTGTTCTCTAATGTAACCATTTTTATCTTTTTTTACGTTCACGATATTATTAAAGTATAAAATTGTCCATGTTTAATGATTGCAATGATTCATCATGTCCACGAAAATATAATATATGACACAAAAGCAATATGATCATATTTAAAGATGTAGTTAGACGTACACAACAATTCACTTCTTTATCCTTATCATATTTTCTCAAATTGTATTCAATATTATGCCTTTGATTTTTAAATCCGTGAAATATTAATCTAGCTTGATCATGTGTGTTATTCACATCACTTTCATGTTTTTTAGTTTTTTAATGTATTTTTTCTTAATTCTTAAAACATGTTATAACAAACATGTCTTCTCCAAAACGATTAGCATTAAATGGTTTAAAGAATTAATACCAAAAACAAATACCGCATCCTTGTGCACACTAAATTCTAACAATGCATACTTTTAAACTATGTAACTTGAAAAATCCAATTATCTTTCTCAAATTTTGTTTGGAAAAAAATATGATTTTTTATTGAAAATATCATTTTGAGATGTATTATCGTCGAATTTTTTCTACTATTAATATCAAAATTTTCAATAGGTTCACGTAGTCCAAAATCATCCAATATATCTTCATTCAGATGAAACTATACACTATTAACATTAGATATTAATATGGACAATGAGATCAGGATGAGTTTCACTATTATTTCTCGGTCTACTTGAAGAACCAACATTATTCATCGATTTTGTTTTGCAAAATAACACTCTATTATAAGTGTAGAACAATTAAATCAATTATAAAATATGTTATTGCGACTAAAGAGTAAAGAAGTTGAAAAATCTTATTGCAACAAGTACAATATGATACTATATAATATTATATATAAGAATAATATCTAGTTAGAAAATAAAATACTTATGTAATTTATGAAAAAACATAACCTCGACAAAATATATATCTTTATAAATAAAAAGTTGAATAAGTGAATATAAACCAAATGTTTCGTTTATTGCCCCTTATTATTTATTCCTATTTTTTTTATTAAATATAAATATATCATCTAAATCTACTAAAATAAATAATATGTAATAATAATAAATTAATTATTTATGTAGTTTGATAGTTTATAAAAACGCAGTTTATACATTAAATAAATTTTGCATCTAGTGTGAAATAATATATTGACAAGTCCTTGACCTATCTAATTATTAAAATGAATCAACCATTCATTTTTAGTTTGATAAAGGTGAGTGTTTTCTTTAAAGTTGAGTTATACTTGATGAGAGAATAAATGTCAAAAGAGAATAATGTTGGATCTTGGACCTGATGTGACTAAGGCTCAATATTCTAGAGAGAGAAAGTAGAAAGAGAATATTATATTAAAAAATTATCCCACCTACCAAGAATAATGGGTCTCCTTTTATAGTGGGGAAGGGTGGACCCATTAATGTCCTTGGTGGTCTTACTTTATTTCTCTTTTAGTCCTTCATAAAATACTTTGTTTACAAATCATCCTCTAATAAACAATAAATACTGTAGTAGATATATTAATTTCCTTCTATTTACAATTGACTCCTTTTTATTAATATTGACGAATTGCTCCCTTAGACACAATATCTAAGCAGAGGACGAGCTCGTGCATACCTGACCAACCTCACACTAAATAAAAAGGGAGTTCGGGCATAGCTGACCGACCTCGAACGAAGACAAATGGAATCCAACTAAAAGCGACCAGAGGCGATTGAGCGAGCTCGGAGATATGAAGATCTGTACGAGTTTTATCGTGCTCAAAATCCAAACAACGAGGACAAACAAGAAGATCCTCAGTTAGATCAGATTGATCCAAACCAGCTCGGATTGGCATGTGTTTCAAATCAAAGCAAACAATTGGAGAATAAAGCGTTTCCTTGTTCGTCATTTAATAACGTTATCAATTTTGAGTCAAACCGTTTAAGCAGTCTGTCCGAAATTATAGGAGGAGAGATGTTAGTGAGTTAGGAGGTATTAAGTGGAATTAAATGCGAATGTAACCACCCACTAACTGAGAAGACTATAAGTAGAGAAATTCTCTAGATGAATGATATGATCTTTTTCCTTGTCTCGTTTCGGACTATACATGTATTTCTACTCTTGCAATAACTTGTTATTCCCGTAACAGGGTCATTTAGTGTGAACCCAAGCTTGGAACTAGTTGACCCAGATACTCTGAGTGAAGCTACATTCATAGGTGATATTATTAATAGATTCGACACAAGAGTTGCAAATGACATAATCCTGATGGAAGTTTAGTCCCTCACTTATAAGTTTATCTTGGATTGACAATTTTTCATGGATTGCAAGCTATAAAATAAAGTGATGATGAGGCATATTTTACTTATGACATACTAACTCAATTCACCTGACACGGGGGTGCATGTTCAAATGACATTATAGTTGTCCAATAACGGATATCATAAGAGTTGATACTTGGATGAGAGCGATATATAATAAGGTTGTTAATCTTTTGAAGATTGTGATTATTTCTGGCGCTTGTAGTGTCCTTAATTGGGATGGCCAATTCTAAAGCCCAATATGAATGATGTATTATACCTTGAAATTTTTGTCAAAATGTGATTCATGAATATTATATTGCTCATAATGGGTTACCAGGGAGGTAAGGAGAAGCCACATGTCATACCAAAATAAAGTAGATTCCCCATTACTGATTGTTATCCTACATATTTTGTTGGCCAACGACGTAAGATATAAAAATTTCCTCCAAGTCTATGAGGGAGAGTAGTCAATATTTAAAGCCAAAAGTTAATTTTTTTAATCTTTTCGAAATTAACCCAGTCACATGAGATTGAGTTGTTATTTTTACTAACTAAATATCATATGTGTTTAATGAAAACCGCTAAATAACAAAGTTTTAGATCCAGAATCCCAAGATCTCCTTCAAACGTGGAAAATATTATATCGATCAAACAATCTTAGCCACCAAAACCTTCATCTCATGGTTTAACCAGATGAAACATTAAAAGAATTATGGTAGATATTTAAGAATCTTATAAAGAAATATGAAGATTGAAGACTAGTATACACGGTGATAAAAAAGAACATACTTGATGACCTGAAACCTACCCGCATAAGAAAAATGTTTAAATGTCCAAAAACATGCACATAATAAGTATAAATCGATGGTAGTTGCATAGTCAAGTGAAATCAAACTTTACATAAAATGTTTATGATTATTTTGTTATTTATTTCTTTGTTTATCGTTTGTGACTTTTATATATAACAATTTGAATGTTTTTAAAGGTGAATATTAACAAAAGATAATATTAATGTTTATGTTTTAGAGAATATTTTTTCATGTTAGCTTATGTTTATTCATATTTGTATATGGTATTTCTTATAGTTATTTTTAATATTATTTATATTATTATAATATTTTATGTCAAGTAATTTTAAAAAATTCAAATATAATGGTGAAATTGATGTTTGCGTATTAATTTTTTATTTTATTTTAGATTATATGTTTAATCTTATAATTATTTATTATCAAAATTTTATATTTATTTTAGTATAATCTTTGATGCGGAAATCTAGAGTGACTTGAATGAGTCGGAAGAAATGATATATATACAAGTTAGAGAAATAAAGAGAATGTTGATGACAAATATAAAAAATAAATATACCAATATTTTATTGATGGTCATCAAGTCTTTATTTACAAAGCTTATAATTATAGAACCTATCTCCCATATATTAGGAAAATTTGATACTATCTTACACTAACAACCTATATATCATATTCTAATATATCTTTGACTGAGTTTTTTTTATTTCAAATAGACTACTTACTCCATTATCAATAACCACCTAATTCTTGTGCGAGTAAAAAAACGAATCACTAACTTTGATTGTCCAAAGCTTTTGACATGGGCAGAAACATTTGACATTGGTCGAAGATTTTTACATAAGTGAAAATTTTGATATTGGCCTAAGCACCTCTTGATGTTGTCTGCAGATTGCGATTTAACCTGCAGTTTATCGAAGCTTTGCCTTCACATCTGAAACTATTACATCTTACGTTATTTACATACTGAAATATATATATATATAACAACCACCTTTGGCTAAAATCTTAAGAGTCTTAAAATCTATTGATTTTAACTTAACTCAGCCAAATTGTTACTAGAAACATCTCTAATTTCGTTCGTATTAAGTTTTTCATACCTTATTAAAACCCTTCGTTGGTCAAAACTTCATTTGAGGATAAAAATTTCTTTTTTTGAAAGGAAAGAGTATAACTAACAGTCAGTAGGCTATCAGAGTATTACATATTTATTATTTACTTACTTATTTTTTTTTCTTACTACTAGCTTCATAGGTACTTGAATTTTGTCTTGATTGTGGTTGATTAGCCCCCTAGTCCTTGGTAAAGGACAAAGTAAGGACTATAAGTGATCCACAATAATGACATTGATTTGATGGATTGAGGAAGGTGAAGATATGCATTGAACAAACTTATTATGAAGGTACTCTAGTAGTCGCCATTAATGAAGATTGAGCTACGGGTTGGATAAATTATGAAATATCTCTGTATTTTCTAAACAACTAAGTTTTACACCATTTTTTGTATTGTTGGTCCGATATAAATTGTATGGATATTTATAAAGAAATGATTTTAATTTTTTAGGATATTAGAATTTATTTTTTGTATTCAGTAGTCAAATTTCTGAGACTGGAGAGATTTTTTGTGTTAGTTTGGTGAGAATACAAGTAGGTGGAAGAAACTTACACGTGTAATAAAGTTGCTTATTTTAAGAAGACATGTGCACCATCTTCAGCTTCTATGGTCATGACCCTTCATGCTTTTTTGAATTCAGGCCATTTACCATGCAAGTTAATCCAATGCATATTAATAAAAATGATCGAAAATTTATAAATTATTCATGCATTTAGGTATATATACTCGTTTATGTCATCACTTAAATTTATTTCTTTAATTTCTTGCTTTACTTTTGCTTCACCTTCTTCTATAGTTCTCGAGTTTTTTTTTGAATCAATTACAAGTTTATTATTTTTGTTATATTTGTTTTTATGTTATGAATAGGTAAAAAATAGTGGAGATCAGGAGTGCTTTGATAGCCAATATAATCAAATTAATGGCTCATTTGAGGCTTGTTCTTCTAGATCAAGAATAAATTTCTAAGGTTTCTGATCCATTCCATCAACCAATTCAGAAAAAGAAGAAGAAAACTACAACGAAGAGGGAGAAACCGTTTAAATTTATTGTTCATCTTGCGTTAGTCTTTCCCATTCTACACTGGAAGGTATGAGTCTTACAACGGTGGAAAGTAGCACTTGAGGAAACTTTGATGTTTGCTGAGATATACCAAAGGTAGAGGATGATGTTTTGAATTAAATTCAGGTGAAAAGTATTATGGATCATTCATGTCGGTATCTAAACGAAGATGAATGTGCCAAAAATCTTATCGATTGGACGGTTCCACACGACGTGAAAGTTATTTTTTTATAAACAGGGAAAATCCCTTCGAAACTCCTGAAAACGAAGTGGTTTTCTTCAAATACAATCTTTATCATGTGATTCAATTAATTTTCTCTACAAAATTTGCTAAGTTTTTTCAAATGACAAACATCTACACTAGCTAACGCGTACCAAAGTCTTGGAATATTCTTCTCTCAGTTATAATTTTATCAAATGGCGTTTCTCAATGTTTCTCGGCAATAAGTTCGTTACTATTGTTATGGTTTCTGGTCAAAATATCTATCCATTCTTCTACTTCTTGATGGAACCATTCACTAGGATGCTTAATGACTTTCTCACTTATAAAAAAATGTGGAACAATTTTTTTTGTCTTTGACAAATAGGATACCAAATATGGATGGGTAGATCATCCTCTCATCCGAAATTGGGTATTCAGGCGTAAGTCATTCTTAACTCTTCTTTCTTTTTTTACTTTTCATATGTTTAATTTTTGCATGTTGGTTTTTCCTTTATAACCTCTTTTGTATAAATGAATTTTTTTGACAATAGAGAAGAACGTACTCGCAGAAAGTACTCTGCTTGGTAGAAGAAGCTGCCAAATTTTCTCACTTTTACTCCTCCATCCTAGTAGCCAAGCAATTTGTCAACAACGGGTTGTATTCGAGAATTTATTTATAATAAGTCTTATTCATTTATGATTACCGTAAGGAAGATGTTATGAAGCAATTTTTTATTCAAAAAATAATAATTCGATAAACAGTCTACGAAGAAGAGGGTTGTAGAGAAGAAACCGCCCAAAAAAGGTGGTTTTGAGGCGTACCAAAAGAAAATGCGCCGTAAAACAAAAAGACCGAGGGTTGGAGAAAGTAGTTGTTGCTTCTTCTAATATTTCAGAGGCCAAAACTGAGACTTATGAAGCTTACAAAAAATGCGAGCACTGTTAGATTAGATATAAAAGAATACATTGTCTTATTATTACTGAAGAAGAGGCCAAATATGAAGAGGAAATGATATAATTGATATGCGAAAGACCTCGACGAGTAAAGGTAATACTTCTCACAATATTATCAGTACAACTAAAAACAATGAAAGTGGTATACATATGGCTCCTATAATCGAGGAGCAAAAGATTTCTTTAACTCCTCTGTCATCTTCTGCTCTCCAACAATTTTCCAATGCAAAGACTATTCTGGAGACAAGTATTATAAAAGCTTCAACTTCTACATCTTTGCTTCCTGAACGTTATCCTTCCAATCACGTATCTATATCTGATGATATGAATAAGACAAATTCATTGACCATGTGAATCATATCTTATGTTATGTCTAAATAAATTTTTATCTTTGATGGCCTTTTAGATTCGAGAGTCCCTGGTTTTGGTGGAGGTGTAATGGCCCTGCCAATGTCTATGTATAACCCTTATTTTGAGGCTATGCAATATAAGAAATTGGTTTAAGCTAAAATGGGCAACAAACAAGATTGTGATGTTTTATTTTGCTTCAATCTTTGACAAAATATAGGCAAATATATTCCTCAAGTTCTTAGGTCTTCATCTACGAAGATGGTTTTCCTTGTCGATAATGAACCACTGTTGAGGTCTATAATAAAGATAATGGTGTAATGGATTAACACATAGAATTGAAGGGTATTTTGGATGCCAAATAAATTAACCAACATGTTAATATAGAAGAGGGTATGATTATATCCACTGAAGCTCATGTTACTCCTTCAACTGTTCCAGATCCTCTCATCAATGTTGATGATGATCATTTAAAGATAGTCAAATTTACTTTTTCAGTGTCTTCAATTACCATGGATGATGATCCTTGAAAAACTGCAGAGGATATTTTGTTAGTACTATCTATCTTATATGCACATACTAAGGATACCATGACTGTTGATTTAAATGATGTCTTACCCAGTATAGTTATTAGTTAGGTCTATGTTGCTTATTCATCATCATATGTTTTCCTATTATACCAAATTATTAGGATTCTAACCCATTTTTCTATATTATCTAGTTAGAGGATACTCCCACTCCACCTCTCTCTTTTACACCTCGCGAAAAACACTTGATTTTAGGTAAAGTAAGGTTTTTTCCTTTGTGCTTGATTCCATGTTTTATGATGTAACATATAACCTTATTATATATTGTGTATATGTTAACTTTGGTTGCAGGTTATGCTGAATGGTTTAATTATGCTTCACAAGGCCAATGTTCATCATGCTGCTCATATTTTTTATTTTTTGGTCCTTTCGTGGCGGTGTTGAATAATCTGTAGAATGAGACTTTATTGTGAAATATGATCTTAAATCTAAGCTTGAGAGTGAAAAACAGTTAAAGCCCGAGCTTGAAGATTCTAAGAGAGGGAGAGGATCTCGAACCTTGAACCGCAATCCCTAGATTAAAAACTAAAGAATAAATAATTTGTGATGTCTAAGTTAGGTAGTGTATTGTTGTATTTAAGAAATTTTTTAAAGAGCATGACTTACGTACAAAGTAAAGTTTTGTCTTCTAGTAAAGATAAATTCAATTCTTCTAAGGTTCGACTTACGGCTGGTGAAGATATTTGGTCATCTGTTCATAAAGAACGTATTGATATTAATGCTGAACCTAAGGTTGTGAAATCAAGGTTACATGAGAAATTGGATGATATAACAATAAAGTTTAACTTTATTTTATAACGGGTGTTATTAAGTGTCAATGTCAATTGTAAGATGTTGATTCTTATCAAGGAACAATGCTTGCTTCTACTTGTTATGCTGCTATAAATGATGGTTCTCGGTTAGTTATGGACTTTTACCAAGAATATACCAACCTTAATTTAGATAACTTCAGATATTTTGTCCCTGAACTGAATGATCCAAGGACATATAATACACTTATAAATCTCATGATTCTCGTCATGTATCAGGTTGGACTAAAGATGTGGCTTCTATTGTGGATCTCTTTAAAGAGATGGAGAACAAGGATATGCAAGTTTTGAAGGAGGTTAAGTATCCAAAATATGGTGAATAGAGTGATGCCAAGATATATCATGGTAATTCTAGTGGTATTCGGGTTGTTGATGTAATAATTGAGCATATTATAGGTACTTATGTCCAAAAAATTGTTATTGATACTAATGAATTCATAACCGAAGAGATTATTTCTTCAAAATAGAATGTATAAGCTTGACTTTTTATCATTCACTATTTTTTTGTAAATCCTGAAAGCCTTGTCTTATACTTATTTTACTAAGAATCTTTATGGTTTATTAGTACTCTTGTTTATAATTTTTTGGATGATTTTTTTTTGTTTTTATTGTCACATTTAATGTTCTTTGTCTTCTATTGATTGATCAATTTGAATGGATAGATACTTTGTTAATGAATCCTAATGTTATTTGCTTGGAGAATCTATAACTTCTCAGGTATGTTTAGGGTGCATGACTCTCGTTAGGGTTTTGTCCCATTTTTATTTTGTTTTGAAGCAACTAAAGCTTTAGTTTTTGTCTAAGGATTGACTCTTGATCATCCAAAACGTATTATTGTTATGGCCCTTTTGAAGCCTAGTGTTCCTTATAGAACACCTTATACTATAATAATTGGTTCTCAAACATCTGAGACTTTTTTATAAATATTATGAAACCGTAGTGTTCCCGGTGAAGAAATTTATTATTGAAGGACTTATTATTGATCGTCCCGAGAATTATAGTAGGTTTTTTAAAGCCTTTGGTCTTCTTCGTTGAATTTCATGTTTTGGCAAGTTGCTCTTTTGTTTTTTACCTTATATGTGCGTATATAAATAAGAAATAACGCTTATTTTTTGGAAAAACATTTTATTAATGTGAAATTCCTCATGAAAACCTCCTCGCATCAATAAGTTAGGAACGAGTACACTTCATAGTTTAATAAATATTGTTTACATGAACTAGTATGTTACAAGCTTTGATCTTAAAGAGTATGATAAAGCTTCAAACGATCTATATTCCAAGGGTGTCGAACTTGGTTTCTTTATCCATCTTGTAGTATGTAAGTTCCTGGATTCACTTTAGCTTCCATCGTAAAAGGTCTTTCCCAATTTGGACCCAATTTTTTAAGTCTATTTTCTTTAGTATGAAGGAAAAATATTCTTATCACCTTATCTCATGGCTCAAAACTCATGAACCGTACTTTAGAATTTTATATATTCCTCATCAATGCCTTTTAATGCTCTAACCAAATATTTTCTTTAACTCTTCTTTCTTTAATTACATCTCGCCAAGAGCTCCAAACTTGTGCATTTTTTTGCTTCCTCATATGTTGCAATCATGTGGGATGATATACATATTTTTTAGGGTATCACTTCCTCCATCTTATATACATGGCAAAGAATGGCGTTTCTTTTATTGCAGGTCTATATGTTATTCTCTATAACCATTAGACTTATCTTAGGAACTCCGACTAGCTTCCTGCTACTGTTTCCAACATCTTCCTAATGATATACGTTAGTATCCTATTGATCACTTTGACTTGACCGTTGGCTTCTTCATTTTGGAACTAAGTTCTATTATATGTGGTGATAAGCCTTAGGATTCGTAACCTATAACATATATGTAATTTTAAGAAATAATTACCTCTTTTTGTGATATTCATTAGTAGTTGTGCTCCCACCCACTTTGAGAAATACTCTTCGACAACTAGTATAAAATTTCTTCCTCATGAAGCCAGTGGTAAAGCTCTCACAATATCCAAAATCCACTTGTTAATGAGATTGCTTCAGTTATTGATTACAGTAGTACTACCGGGACTTAGATAAAGTTCACGAATTGTTGGCATGTATCATATTGCTTTAGTTTATTCTTTACATCTTCCATTATCGTAGGCAAATGGGAACCTTAAAAGAGAATTCTTTGGTAAAGTTTTTTGTATCCATAAGGAGCACTTATTTTTCACTCAAGTAGTTCTTATGCAACAAAAATTAATTCTTATGTGCATATGCACTAAAGTAATGGCTTAGTTAGTCCTCTTTTGTATACTGTGTGTGAGATCCAGAGAAATCTTGTTGATTTCTTCTTTATCTTTCGTGATTCTCTTATATATTTGGAAAATACTTTTTCTATCAAGTACTTCTTTATTGGATTTCTCCAATCTTCTTTTTCTCCATCTTCTCCTTCTATTGTCATTACTCTATTGTTATGAAGTAGTGCTCTAAAAACAATTTGGTGATTCAGTTCATGGAGATGGTACCAAATGCTTTGGAAATTGGTAATCTCATGTATGCTTAGGTATATACAAGACCAGTTATAACGTTTACATTTAGAATGATGGGAATGGACATGAGCAATCTAGAAGTTTCCCATTGGATTGCAGTGAAGAGGGTGCTATGTACTTAAAGAATATCAAATATTTGGGACTCACATAAAGTTGATCTGATAACTTGGAGATCATCGATTATTCAGATTCAGATCTTACGAGGTATGTATACACTACAAAGTATACCACCAGATATGTATTCATTCTGGCGGGAGGTGATATATCGCAAAAGAGTGAAAAACAAACTCTCATCACAACTTCGACTATCACAACAAAGTATGATGCGTATTTTACTGCATCAACCCACACGCTCTAGTTAATAAATTTTATCATAATATTTTATAGAGTGAAGATAATAGAAACACCCCTCCTAATTTATTGTGATAACAGTTCAGTTTTCATGTACTCCAACAAGACCAGTAGCGCCAAGAAGTCGAAGCATATAGATATTAAGTTTCGTTGCCTCAAGAAGAAACTTTAGGTAGGCCAACTAAGGGCGGAGCATATTGATACACGCTTCATGGTTGCAGATCCATTATTAAGGCATTTCCACTCTCAGCACAAGGTTCGCTTAGGTGTCTTTAGTTTTTAGGGTGAAGTTATTTCCTCCATAATTCAAAATCTAAAAAACACGTATCACTTGCTTTTACTATTTTGTCCTCAACTTATCTTCTAATTTATAATTTTATGTCATTAACTATTCTCCAACACTCATCACTTGCTTTTACTATTTTGTCCTCATTTTATCTTCTAATTTATAATTTTATGTCATTAACCATTCTCGACCACTTATATCAACAAACACAAGGTTTAACCTAATTGAATCCAGCATATATATACTTTACTTTATAAAGCTAAACACTAAAAACAAAAAAAAACTAATTTGATAAAGATTATCCACGGAAGAGGAAGATAACCAAACCAAAGATTTAACAGCAGAGAACATCACACAATCAACCAACAATATAATTTAATCTTGTATTTAAGTTGTACATTCAGGTAACTTGAAAATTCGTGTTAAAAAACCATTTTAGAGCAAATCCTGATTTATACAGGTTTTAACGACAAACAACCGATCCCGAGATACTACCTCAGAATCAATTGTTCTGTGCAAAAACAACTAATTCCAAGATACCACCTTAGAATCAGGTGTTTGTCGTTAAAACCTGCAGAAATCAAGATTTGTGATTAAAAATAAGAAAATAGTATAGAGGGAAAAAAATCTGATGGGGAAATAGCTCCACCCTAGTTTTTATCTAGGTTCAGTGGAGTGTTCTATTTTTTAATATAGTTCAAATTGTATTATTACTTCAAACCATGTGCATACATTTTCAGTTTATTATCCTTGTTGTTTGAATGAAATTGGTCATTTTAATTCAGTATGAACAATTGAGTAGTTGACACATGTTGTTATATAATACATACCTTAGATGGATACATTCTAGTACACATGAATGATCCAAATAGGAGATTGTAAAAAAATATTAAATTCATGTTTGTAGGGTTATTAATATATGTTGATACAAGTCCAATTATATACGAAAATAATCGATTAAAAATATTAGAGTTACAAATAGCACTTATATTATTAATATTATTATTCATTCTTATGTAAAGATCTATTTGCGGTACCCATAAGGATGATCATTTAATCCAAAAATTATGTATTGCCCTTCGAAAACACAATATTTATATTTGATCCCTAAGTAGTGGTGAGTTCATTAAAACTTATAACAACAAAACAAAATGATTAATAGATTTATATTTAAAAAAATTAAATAAGAAACATATAATCAAATGGGTTAGGCTAATTCAATACCCGTTTTTTTCTATAACGAGACCCGGTTATAGTGAGACCCGGCTTGGCTATAACGATACCCCCATTATTTACGAAATTGCCACTGATATAAATACAAAAAACCCCAAATTTTAGTTATTTCTCCTCTTTCAAACCCTAAGCCTCTTTAAACCCTCAAATTTTTAAGCAACATTTTTTCAAATCCAACACCCAAGACTTGTTAAGGTAAGCATTTTCTACTTGTTGGTGTAATTTTGTTTTTTAAATTTCCATGGTTTGTTTTAGAGATATTTAGAGTTTAAGTTTTGGGTAGAAAAATCAGATTTTTCATGTATTTTCAGGTATTTTCTTGAAGTATAAATACATGTATGTGTTTAGTTAGGAGATTAGATTCGTTTTAGGGTGATTTGTTTTTACAGATTTGGGGTAGTTCATGGTAGGTTTAGGAAGTTAGGGCATCGGTGTTGGGTTTAGTATTTCTTCGCACGAAATCGTGCGAGGAAATACCAAACCCACACACCGTGGATTTGGACAGATTCTCGCTGCGTGGATTCGGCAAATCTGCAATCTGTTGATCTATCCAAATCCATGCAATTAAGTTCGTGGCTCTGTAATTGAGCTATTTTTTCCCCGATTTTGATTATGTTGAACTTTGTCGCATGTTATGATACATTTTTTTTTATCCTACACATAATTTTTTTAATTTGAAATCCGTTTAAGTAAATTATTTGTCTCATGTATGATACCTCCACGCCCCTGTTCTCCCACTACAGACCGAGATACGACTGATGAGGCCGAGGAGATGGTACGAGACGAGACTTCTTGGAGCGTTCGTCACCGTACTAGAGGGGACTTACATGTCGTCCCTATTCGTCGTCGTCGCACTACGGACCAACGCTTCCGTAGATATAATCGTCATGTGATCGACCTATACTCGACATTCCATGCCTACAAAGAGCATGAGGCTTATAACGTATTCAAAGGCGATGTAAGTTTTTTAGTTTTAATTTATTTGTTAAAGTTATTATTATTAGATGCAATATGGTTTATGTTATAGTTATAGGTTTATGTTTCAAACATTGTTTATTGCATTGGATTGGTTATTGGTTTGTGTTATAACTTATATTTTTTTATAAAATTTATTAGTTTAGGTTAGAATGAATTTATTTGTTATTAAATTTATTTGTTATTGGTTTATCTTATATGTTTTATTTGTTATTGGATTTATTGGTTATTGGTGTATCTTTTATGTTATACTTGTGATTTAAGTTGTTATATTGCATATATTGAACATATTGGTTATTGGTTTATCTTAAATGTTATATTGCATATATGTTTAAATTGTATTTTTTTATGCAGCTGAGGGTACATATGCAGTGTTATGTTATGTACCAGATACACCGTGGTTGGGACTTGAAAGTCCACCAGACACGAGTATATGAGCAGGTGATGGCCACATGTTTCGAACCCACTGTTGATACTCTCGCCCGATGGCTTATAAATGTTTATTTGATAGAGGAATTTTTGGAGATATGGCATCATGAGACGAACACATTTCATTTCTCTTTCGGAGAAATGACCGTCACACTCGATGATGTCTACATGATCACAGGGCTATCAGTTGTGGGTGTCAACTATGAGACATATGAGTACCATACTGCTGATGAGCGTAATGCGGCATACACTCGCTTACTTAGGTGTAGTGTTCAGGAGCTTGTGGCAGAGATTGGGGAGAACAAAGGGGGCAGCAAGAGGCATGTTCACCTTGCATGGCTGAAGAGGAGATTATGTATTGATCATTATTACGACGATGATATTACTGGTGCGGATGTTCGCCGAGCTACTAGGAGTTACTTGTTGCACTTCTTTGGTTGTACCATATTGGCCAACAAATCGGGAAACAACATTAGCCTCGACTAATTACAGTTCATAGATGATTATAGTAGTTCGGTCAGGTATAATTAGGGACAAATGATACTCGCGCAGCTCTACTACCAGCTAGGCAGAGGATGCCTACACGCTACTTCCGATATTTCTGGATTTTTGGGCTTGTTAGAGATATTGATTTACGACTATTTCTCGTCATTTTCAGCTCATCAGTACCCGAGGTTTAGTATCGCACATCCTACTTTGTGCAAATATGCACCTCCACCGTTTCGAAAAAGCCAGCAGGCTCGAAACGGTGTTCGAGATTACCTAGCTACCTTCACCGAGCACGATGTAAGTTATAATTAGCTTCATTTTTAATTATCGTGATATTTAAATTTAATATAATTTGCTAATATTAAATGATTTGTTCATATTTTGTAGGTATCATTCATGTCGTATACGAACATGCGGGATGCTCGAGGTCACTCTGATGTAGTTTGGATAGATGCGACACTGAAGGCTTTGGACATTTTCGAGACATACTATCCGCTACGGGTGGCTAGACAGTTGGGTCGCATTCAGCAGGTAATATTTTGCGATACTCGAGATATTAATATTGTTTGTTTAGCACATGTGTGTTACGGAATAATTATTAAAATACAGGTACATGGTGTACAGCGTCCCATTCTTACCGGTTCTAGTAGGGTTCACCGTGCGAACACCTTCTACAACTGGGATGCCTTTATTTGGGACAAATGGGAATCATACTGTATTCACCAGAGTTTGAAAGGTGAAGAGTATGTTCTCGGCCAGGAGGATGGTACTACTTTGATCTACTCTTCATGGGTTACGAAGAACTTGTGGTACATCATTTCCGATCCAGAGACTCACCGAGCTGATGCAGAGGTAAGGGTGAACCCCTGCGCACCCACACATGCCACCAGACTGCAAGAGCTGACTACACACCTACTCGATTTACAGGCGTTCGACCAGAGCCATCCCGACATTAGTTTGGAGGACCTTCATGAGCCTCTGGACAAGTGTTACCGCCTTGCTCACGAGTACGAGATTCATTATTATTTATGTTTTCATGGTTGACAGTTTATGACTTTTTATATGTTATGTACGAATGAGTAGTTTAAATTTTGTGTTACGCACTAGTACGCGTGGATTTGTACATGCACAGGCGTGTGTGTGCGAAAAAGTGCACTGATTTTTTTTTAAAAAAATTGTTTTCAACCATTTTTCCACCAAATTTTTAAACCAAACTATAAAGCATAACTAAGATCAAACATAAATAAAAGTCTAAATTAATAAAAACCAAAACAATAGTAGTCGGAGGTAGCGAAATGTGTTTGGAAATGATTAAACAAAAAAACAAACAACACAAAATAATAAAACTATTACATCGCATTATGCATCCCCGAACAAATCATAGAACCGATCATCTCCATCGTGTAATGTTGGTGGTTGTGCTGGTTTAATTTGGCGATACTTGTTGAGACGTTCACCTAGTGGTATGACCCAATTTGTAACCTCATCGGTAGTGCGGAACGCAAACCAGCATAGGTATATATCTGAAAACGGTCCATCTAAGACAATCTGCAAATTTATATAATATGGAAGAATTAAATACCAAGCGGAATTAATGATAAAATGAAAATGAAGTATACATAGAATATATTTGTTTACTTACTTTCACAAAATGATTACCGTGTACGAAACCAATTCCAACTTCTACAATAGGACATGATCTTGGAGGCACTCCACGCAAAGAAAGATACGTGTATGATAGTTTGAGAGATACATGGTATACTATACATTGATACCGAGTGGTTATCACCAACCCGAAGTCAAGTAATGTCATCCAGTGCCTACAACTGCTCTCGTATATTTTGAAACAATCCAATCTCCGCAATAGGTTATCAACACGTTGTGCACCATCAAAAACCCTCTCCCAAAGATCACGCTGACTTGAAAGTTCATACATCAAATCCCATCTCACTTCATCTCATGAATCAACATTGTCTTTATTCGTCAAAGACACGACCCTAAATCCACAATTTCTGTCAAGAGAAACGTCTTCAACGCTAGTTATGTAGTTGTGCAAGTACTCGGAAAAACAACTCTCGTACGCGCTAAATTCGTTTCCTTTATTCGATTTTCTAGATCATGTGATCATTAAGGATTATAAATTAGAATTTGCACTTGTAGACACACCTATAAAATTCATGTGATCATTTTCTAGATCTGCTAAATTAGAATTTGCATCATCCTATTTATTATGTGATCTTGCACTTGTAGACCGTAACCACGGGTGGTACTATCTATTAAGGATAGATTTCTTATAAGCATGTTCACAATTTATATGTTGAGAAAATAAATGTGAATTGCTTAACCTAAGCGAGAGAGACAAAAACTTAAAAACATTGTAGAATCGGTAAAAACAATTAGCTACAATATAAAATAGTCTCAGTGACAATGATGATCCAAAATATAAATTAAATAACTTTATTGGTAAAGTTTAATATTTTAAAATTAAAATAACTAAAACATTGTGAACCAATTAGTTCACTTTTTATATTTGTACGTGTGACTTTTTCATACCAAAAGAATATAAAATTATCTTCGTTACCAACATTATCCCTAGGCTTGAACTCTAACGTACTCCAATAAATATCACATTCACTCTTTTGAATCGACCGACCTTCTCTCGCGATCGTAGCACATTCATGCGCATAAGGTAAATTGTATATTGTCACAATAACATCCACAAATTATGAATGTGAACCATAAATCCCCAGCCTTTTAAAATAGTTTTCTATAATATTTCTATCGACAGTTCCTTGTTTGTTCGCTCCAGAACATAGTACTCGTGCTCCTTCAACTTACCGAACAAGTATTGTATTTGGGATTTGTCCGCTTTATCAATCAATTGGTGCTTATGATGCATGTTGTAGATGGTACGCATACTAGATACATTTTCCGGATCTTTTAACTTCAATCCACGGTATATATCTCTTGGCCGAAAACCGATTGCTGTGAGTTAACGAACATACACCTAATCTTCCGTTTTTAGTCTCGCGGCCCGTGAAAGATCATCCAAGTGCAAGAAGGGTTGGTGGTTGTGTTTTACATTTCTAACTACCAATTTTCAATAATCGGTTAGTTCAAACACCTGATTGCCCATAAGCATGAACATACAACCGCATTTTTTGGAGAACAATCTCGTCGCGTCTTCGCAATCACGGGTTTCGGCTTCATCTTGTAAACATTGTACCTCTCGCACGTGAATATTGTCATCTTTATCGACCACAACAATGAATCTTATACTCTTGTTTTCCTTATCAACCAATGCTATCAATTCCGCCATGATATAGAATTTATTCGTACTAAAAATTTAACTATAATCAGCCATGTTATATAATGTTTTAGTTCCTACACAAACAAATTTCATTTAACTCACACACATTTAATATTTGGCAAAAATCATCCTATAAAGCATGGACAGTTCAAATTTTCACATGATTGTGCAAAAAATTTGGGTGAAATATGGTAGAGAAAAAAAGAAAAAAAAGAAAATTAGTTAGTAGAAAAATTGATTGTTTTTATATGAGGGGTAGTTTGGTAAATTCATGTTCACACAAAAAATCAAACAACACTATAAAAAAATGAGGTATCGCTGTCCATAATTGCGACGCTTTCAAATTTTCAACTCTCTCCAATATAAAATATCCCAAAAAATGACGTGTTTGAAAATTGTTTAAAAATTATTGTGATGCGACTAAAACAAAAATACTCTCTCTAAAAGCCATAGGGAATGGTTCTACTAAATCTAGGGTATGGCTAAATTAGGGGCCAATTGGCTAACCAGCCCCAATTTTAACCATACCCAACTTAAATTTAAGTAGCCCCAACCATATACCCAAAAAGCCCTTTCGTTTTTTACTAAGTCAAAACCATAAACACTAATCATTCCCATTTCTAAAACAGCCCCAACCCAAAATCAGCCCCAAAACCCTAAACACTCTCCAAACTCCAAACTTCTACAATCTTGCAAAATCAGCCCCAAATTCAAATCCGAAGATCTCTACCACATCAACAACAAGGCAAGAACTACAATTGGCAAAGGAAAAGAGTAAGTTTTTACTCTTAAATGTAGTTTGTTTCTATATTTGGTTTTGGTTAAGTTTTTTGATTTTGATGCTAGGGTAGGTTTGTTTGTGGCTGATTTGGTGTTATATTTGCTTATGAAGTTGTTTATAGTTGTCTAGTAATGCTAGGGTATGTTTGTTTTTCCCTGATTCGGTGTTGTTGATTAGTTTTTCGAGGTTTTTTAACTCGTCAATGGCCGTTTCGAGCTTCCCCGCCGGTTCAGTTGTTGGTTACCCGGCGGGGGAAGTTGGGTTTTTGCAAGTGTTCTTCATCCCCGTCGGGTTTAAGGGGATTCACCCGGCGGGGGATATGTTTTTTTTTGCAGGTTTTCTTCTTCCCCGCCGACTGGGTCCTGATTCACCCGGCGGGTGAAAACTAATATTTTGAAATTGGAGTTTTCACCCGCCGGATGAATAATTGTCAGTTGGGTGAAAACTTCAATTTTAAATTAAATAATTTTCACCCGCCGGATGATTAGTGTTTAGGGTTTAGGCGGAATAGCCGCCGTTTGTTCTTCTTCCTCTTCCAACGGAAGACCTGTTGCTTCTGGTTCGGTGGTTATAATGGCGGCTTATGAAAGGCTTCCGTTGGAGGAGGAAGAAGAACAAACGGCGGCTCTAGCAGCAATTCAAGGAAGTGAAGGACAGCTAAGGTCTCCGATTGGTCAACAGCAACAACAGATAATGCAAGATCCAAGTTCAGATTATATTAATCAAGGGTTACCTTCTGTTCAAATGCCATCAGATGGCTATTGGGCCACAGGTCGACCAAGTTTTTAAACAAACAAAAAAGAAAAACACAGGAGAAAGAGATACAGAG
The DNA here is from genome assembly GCA_036936605.1 of Limnanthes douglasii subsp. nivea. Taxonomy (NCBI): domain Eukaryota; kingdom Viridiplantae; phylum Streptophyta; class Magnoliopsida; order Brassicales; family Limnanthaceae; genus Limnanthes; species Limnanthes douglasii. The sequence goes on along the minus strand of JAUPFV010000001.1, from coordinate 147,299,718 downwards.
GGTTTATTTTCTAAGTTTGTTAATTTGCATTCTTCTTATTTTATCAGAATTGATAGTTTTTTTTTCTTTTTTTAATGTTTATTAATCCCAAGATTAATAAACATTTTGGTTGGAGACGTGTGTATGAATTTAAGATTTTTTTATTATAATAGATTTAGGATTTTATTAACCCTAAAATTTAGATAAACAGCAGTTGGAAATAATTTTATTTTTTTCTAATTTGAAAATTACAAAATAAAAACAATGTGTTTTATGAGTTCAAGGTTATTTCAAGGTTTTTTTTACAAAGGAATTAAAATTATGAAGAAAATATTATAACTACTCACAAGTCACATAATACTAATATTAAAAGACGAATAAAACCCTAGTTTCAACGCCTCCTTTTCGAGGTAGCAAGCAACCAACTTGTTGTAATGAAGTATACTTCCATATAAAAGGCAAACCATGTATACCGAACATTGAAGGTTCTTTCCCCGCCGGTTTTATATGGTGCCAACCGGCGGGACATTGTCAACCGGCGGTTGAAAATTCCAAAACCGGCGGGTGGTGAATTGTCAACCGGCGGCGGTTTCATATATCTACCCCGGCAGGCCAAATAATATACCCGGCGGGGACTAAACGAAAAATAAATCTAACATTCTGGACAAAACAAGAGAGTTCGCCCCGTCGGAGACAGGACAACAACCCCGCCGGTTGGACATGGTGTGCCCCGGCGGGGAACCTTCATCGTTTTATTATGAATGTCCTTACTCCCCGCCGGTGTACATGGTTGAAACCGGCGGGGCAGTTCGGGTTCTACAAGGTCTACCAAAATGGAAACTTTTATAAAAAAAATTGGTTAGAACAACTACCATATTTGGAGTCCATCCTTCGATTATTCCGAATTTATAAAACAAAGTAATGATTTTTGGAGGTTGAAGTGTTTATTTGTGAGTTTTTGAAGTTTTTGAAATTTTAGTAGTTTTTTAATATTTGTGAGTTTTTGAAATTTGTCTTAAGACTAGAGTATAAGAGGGTTGGTTGGAGGAGTAATTTTGTGTTCTTCCACATTTAGCTAACCATACCCACATTCCATTACAAAACAAAAATAAAGATTCTTGGTCAAAGGGTAAAACCGTCTTTAACTATTGAATTAAAAAGATTCTCTATATTTTGGGAATGCTTAACATTTTTTGGGTCATAATTTAGCCATACCCCTAAATCTATTTCATCTATCCAAAGGTATAGATTCAGATATGGATGTAAGTAGTACTTCTGGGTTGTAAACAGATGGCAGCTGATTTTGATACTTTGATGTAATCAACAGGTAGTTCCACCGACCTGATCTGTGGGTTCTTGCGTCTTGATGGATAGACGTTGTCCATGGGTTAGCTGATTTTGATACTTTGATGTTCAGAAATAAACTAAAGTTGTTAGAATGGTGAGTTCATTCAAAATTTAAATCGTCAAACTCGAATTCGACGTTTAACAGCTTCCAATAGGTTTCATAATAACATCAACAAATAGGGAGTTCACTATTCCAGTTTGAATAACAGCTAAATGCATTATTACCTATAAATCTAAAGGACAACCACGCCGTATTTCATAACTACTATGAAAGACAACAGGACCATTAGTATCCAGATGTATCATCGTAGAATCAACACAAACACATTATAGAAGAATGCTTACTACCAGTACAGACCCAATCGAGGAAAAGCAATAAAACTTTGGCAACATAACTAGAGATCTCAGTTCACAAAGCTATCAATAAAACAAATCATAGCAAAAAACCTTTACACAAACAGAAACCTTTCGTCTGACAAGCTTCGTTCTTTGTCAATTAATTTCTACTTGAGCTAATATAATATCTACTTATGTTGGGGGATATAAGAAGTAACACAAGAACAAAAGGATTTCAAAGAACGGTCTATATAAAAAGACATCATTCTTAAACAATTTACTTTGCAGCAGATATCAAACTTCTTTAGCCAAACAGTTGAAAGAGCTGCATTTGGCCTATAGGAGATGATTTGACTAATGGGTTCGCAAAACAACATTCAGAAAACAATACTACGAGAGGCTGCTAACTTTCTTAGATTTTAAAAAAGAAACAGCTCAAAAGTGCTTGAAAAATAATCACTGGTATTTTATACCAATCATATCTTTTTAAGAGTTTTTTATTCTCATCATCGCTGTTTCTATTTTCATACAAACAGATTTATATATAAAATCCTAGTTGAAGACACACCTAAAACGATAGTAGAAAAATATAACACCATTATTCAACAGATGAAACGCCTCAAATTCACAGGGTCTAAAAGAATTAGTAATAAAAAATGATGGACATTCAGAATGAGTAGGAGGTAATTGATTCATCAAGATGAATCAGAACATATATACAAATCATCATTATGCCCTTGTTCTTTAAAAAAAAACCCAAAAATCATTGTTAAATTATAAAAGCAGTTTAAGAAGAAGATACTAGTAGATTTCCTCTCAGACAAATGCCTCGATTGTCCTCACGATTTAAAGAATGGATATCAGACTCGTCATCTGTTTCATCATCATTGAGAAAACCCCCTTTCCAATCATATCAATAACTATTTCAAATTCGGAAAACCAATATCAAATTCATAAACTATACTAACAAATGAGGAAAACAAGACAACAATTGAAGAAGCTAGTTTAAGAAACGGATCGCCAGCTCTTTCATGGAAGCGCTGATAGTAGATGAAGTGATTTATAAAGAGCAGCGTTGATTTATATAGAGAAGCGGTATTATAGGGTTAGGGTTCAGGACTCGAATCATACCCGCCTCAAATTACTATTATACCATCACCCCACCAAATATGCTTATTTAATGTTTTATGCTGCTTATTATTGTTTTTTACGGGTGGGATGCTTATTATTGTTTTTTACGGGTGGGAAACTTGATCACCCGATTTGAAAAAGTAAGAAAATGTTTTTTTGGATTTAAAAGTATTAATTAAAAGTATTAATTAATTAAAATAGGTTGCATAAAATAATTTGAGGCATATTTCGAGAAAAAAATTCGACAATAGATTACGGAAGATCATTTACGACAGTAAATCGATCCAATCATAGTATAAAGATAGGGATCGTCCAATACAAATAATAAAAAATACGGCATAAACGGCTAGACATCAACGATGACATCCACAGTCATCCAAGTGAGCAAAGAAAGTCGGGACATGAACTGCACTCACCAAAAGTATCATGCAAATAAAAGTAGAGTAATAAATATTAATTTTAGAAAGGCCACCCAGTCTTGGTGCCTTGGAATCTAAACCGAAGATCTGAAAAGATCCCGTGAGAAACCGAAGAGGTGATGGCAGGAGGGAAACCAAAAGTTCTGAGATTCCTCTCTTTCCAGACATGGTAAATTACTGCGGCGAAGCAAGAATGTCAAATATGAAGGTTTCGAGATTGAGACTAATTTGATGCTTCACAAACCCAAGACTGCCAACCAGAGGCGGTGAGTGGGAATCCGAGTTTAATACTAGCATGGGGCCAGATACTCTGAGTGAAGCTACAGTAAAAAAAAGATGAGAAATAGTTTCATTATCAGAGTTACACAGAGCACAGACAGCTGGGACGTTGTAATCCCAACTGAGTAGCTTGTCTTTGGTGACAGGCTTGCCTAGGATAGCAAGCCATATGATGAAAGAATAACGAGGAATATTTGATTTATTCCAAACTAACTCGGTCCACCCTACTTTAGGGTTGGGTTGTTGAATGTCTTGTTACGTGTCCTTGATGGTGAACGAAGCGCAGCCTTGTTTCGCCTTCTAAAAGGGAATGTCGTTGGAGTAGACGTTTGGTGGAGGTAAGGAGAGAATGAGATTTTGAATTTCCAGCAGGTTTGTGCGACTTCGAGCAGATGTTGATCGAATATTTGATGGCCAATTCTAGATTCCATTAAGAATGATATCCGAGACCTCGAGGTTTTTCCCGAGTCTGGAGTCCTTGATGATACTTTCGCCATAATGGGAAACGAGCGAGGAATGTAGTAACCATGGATCGTACCAGAAGGAGGTGCTCAAACCATTACCAATTGCCACCCTGCATAGTTTACATTCCAAAAATGACGGAGACGCAGAATTTTCCTCCAAATCCAAGAGGACGAGGATCCCAAGGGTAGATTCCAAAAATTATTATTTTTAATTTTTTCCATCTTAATCCAGTCACTTCAAATAGAGTGATTGTTATTCTTGATGATAGACCAAAGATGTTTAAGGACAGCCGCCTGATTCCATATTTTTAGATCGAGAATCCCAAGGCCGCCCTCTGATGTGTGCGAGGTGACCGTGGCCCAAGCTACTTTGGCCCCATGAATTTTCATGGCCGAGCCCGACCAAAGAAAGCGACGAAGGGACTGAGTCAATTCTTTGATTATCCTTGAGAGGAGGATGAAAATGGATGACCAATAGACTTGACCAGCAAATAAGACAAACTTAATGAGTTGAAGTCTACCAGCATAAGAGAGATGCTTAGAGGTCCAAGATTCAATTCTCGAAGTGATTTTATGGAGAAGAGGGCGATAATCTGAATGGGTTAGGCGGCTAGTAAGAAAGGGTACTCCTAAATATTTAACTGGTAGAGATCCTTTAGGGTATCCCATGAGGGTGCAAAGATCTACATGAAGTGAATCATCAATACCGGAGAAAAAAATATTACTTTTAGCGGGGTTGACTTTAAGCCCTGAAAGAGTATAGAACTCCTCAAGGGCTTCTTTGATAAGAAGAAGGGAGTTAGTGTCTCCATGACAAAAAATCATTAGATCATCTGCAAAGCATAGATTAATGATTTTGAGCTTTTGACATTTCTAATGAAAACGAATTTTCTTATATTGACTCTTCTTTTTAAGAATACTGGAGAGAACCTGCATGACAAGAACAAAGAGGAAGGGGGAGAACGGGTCACCTTGTCTCAGACCTTTCCTACCTTTGAAATTTCCAGAAGGATCTCCATTAATATTTATGGAGTAAGAAGGAGAAGATATACATTTAATGATCCAAGTGATCATTTTATCAAGGAATTGCATTGCTACAAGAATATCAAGAATGAGGTGTCATATGACATTATCAAAGGCTTTCATTAAATCGATTTTGAGTGCAGCCTTTTTGTCTTTTCGATTAGCATGGCACCCCTTCAACAGTTTTTGGGAAATGAGGATGTTGTCAGAGATATTTCTACCTTTCACAAAAGCCGATTGGGAATTGTCGATAAGATAAGGGAAAAAACTTTAATTCTATTAGCTAAGATCTTGGATATGATCTTGTAACTAACATTACAGAGCGCAATGGGTTTGAAGTCGGCAGGCCCAGAGGGATAGTCCTTTTTAGGAATGAGAGCTATAGAAGTAGAGCTCCAAGAGCTCTCCAAAGAATCAGAATGAAAGAAGTCAAGGACACTATTACAGATGTCTTGGCCAACAATACTCCAGTTGGATTTAAAGAAGTAAGAGTTGAACCCATCAACCCGAAGCTTTGTTACTGTCAATACTGAACATAGCATATTTTATTTCATTGTAAGTAATATCACGAGTCATAGAATCCTTATCTGTATTGGTAACTACTCAGGTAAGAAGAGAAGAAACGAATTCAAGGCCTGAGTAGCCATGAATTGGTACCTAGAGTATTTTCAAAGTAATCCACGAACACATTTGAGACACTGGTTGGAGTAGAGACAGTTACTCCTAACTCGTTAGAGATAGAGATAATCTTATTCCTAAAAAGACGAGCTTTAATACTACTGTGGAAAAATTTACTGTATTTGTCACCAAGTTGGATCTAGTTCTCTCTAAATGTTTGTTTAAGGAAGGATTCTCCGGCTCTACTAAGAAAAATAAAGGCAGGAGATGCATCGCATTCTTCCCAAACAAATGAAGGATTGAGCGGATCACAAGCAAGATTGGATTGGGCTTGGAAAAACCTTTTTTGAGAACTCTCAACTCTGGAACTAATTTCACTAAATTCTTTTCGATTGAGGCCCGCAAGCACTGACTGCAGCCTTAAAAGTTTTTCAGTGATCAATCTCATCCCATAAGAACCAACGGGACTGTTCCAACTTTGATTAACTAATTCTTTAAAATGAGGATGAGATTGTCACATGTTGAAAATGTGAAAGGTTTTTTACGCTTAGGACGGGGGAATCTTAGATTAAGCGTAACGGAAGTATGGTCAAAAGATCCAAGGTACCCAAAGTGAGCAAACGACATTGGGAATAAATCATCCGAAACAGGGTTGACAAGGACTCTATCAAGCTTTGATAGGATCAGATTGTCAGGTTGTTTATTAATCCAAGTGAAATAGAATCCGGAGGATCGGAGATCACTGAGCTCGCACATGAAGCAGCAATTATTAAAATCATCTATTGTTGACGACCAATATTCAGAGGATCCCAAACGCTTCGTCGGGTAACGAATGTCATTAAAGTCTTCGAGAAGAGCCCAAGGAATGTGCTTGTCCATCATGGAAATGTTAGACAAGTCCTTCCAAAGGGAAGCTTTGTCAACAGCATCATTGAAAGCATAAATTGAAGTAAATCTAAACGAATCATTAAGATTATGACATTTTGTAGTGCAGACTAAGGGGATTGGGATTCTTTAGTTATGGTGATCACATTAGGGTCCCAAATAATCCAAATTCTACATAGATGGTAAGAAGCGTGATTCGTAAGGACATGCCAAAAAGGAACCATATTCCTAACAATAGAGTCTACTTTAGTAAAAAAGACCTTAGTTTCAACTAGAATTAATAAAGAGATAATGTTATTAATTATAAAATAAGTAACATCTTTTTGTCTTACAGGGTCATTTAAACCCCTAACATTCCAAGACGCAATATTCATAAAATAAAAAACTTACAGCGCTTTAGTCGTTGGTCCTATCAGACGACAACTCCAAAATACCCTTAGCCTTAGCATCTGAGAGACAATGCCTTTTAGGAGGCGAGTCCACCTCCTCACCACTTTCCACCTCCTTGACTTCTTCAAGTGGATCAAGATGATGTCCACTACTTCGCTCCGGCTCAATTTCAGAGGGATCAGACTCATCTGAAGATATAAAGGAGGAGTGAAATTTGGATGCTCGTTTTTTACAATGTTGGGAAGAGTGCCCAAAGACAACACAATTTGCACATTGAGGAAGAAGCCCTTGATATTCGAAATTCACCGTTATGGATTTTCCACTTATCTTGAAAGTGAGGTCAAAGCGAATTTCAGAACCTGCAGAAATCATAATGCAAATACGAGCAAATCGGAGCTTTTCCATCCTTTCCGTTTGATTGATCACATACAAATGAATGCCTATCACTAATCTGATTTTGCTAAATCCCTTAGCAGTCCAAAGCTCTAGAGGCAGATTAAAAACCTTGACCCATATAGGTATTTTCTTGTGGGGGTCTTTTGTAAGGGTGGAAAGAGGAGTCCACTTCTTGAGAATGATCAAATTCCCACCAAAGTGCCAAGGGGCCTGATCCAACACTCTTCCGACCCAAATTTAAATAGAAATTAGCCTTCAGGGAGAGACTTAAATTCCAAGAGGCCAAATTTTCTCCATAAAGAATCCACATTTGTTTTGAGAAGAGTAAAGTTTTGGGGTTGAGAATGGAAATACCCCGATAGACAAGCCTTCCATAAATCTGGTGGTCTTATTGCCGACTCATTTAGAATAAAATCTACTCCATCATGTTCCATATGGTTGAGACCAATAACCAATGGAGAACGGTTATCAAGATGTCCCGCAACAATGCTAGCATAAGATGAGGTAGGGTGAGAATTGGGTCGAGGTTTCAGCCCGTATGAGTTAAAATTTACAGAAGGGGAGTTCGAGACCTTTGACGGGGTTTTGTGGATTTGGGCCGATTTATTCAAGAACTTTATTCTCTTAGGACCTTTCCCGGCATTACCAAAATTTTGAATAATGGAGTATGACTTATAGGATGAACCGGCTCCAAGTAGACCTTTATCTTTATTTTGCACCGGCCCAACAAAGATGATAATTTCAGTTTGACCAACAAACTTAGTCTGGCCCAACGAACAAATTTGGTGGCCCAAAATCAGCCCATAAGATTGCTGGCCACAATTATTTCCATCACATTTTTGGCCCAATAAACCAGGCCTCTCGCCCAAACAGATACCAACATTCTGACTCGGCAAATTAGAAGGCGGACTACTCTTGCCTGTAGATCTATGGCCCAACATTTGAACCAAATTTTTGAGGCCTAGAGAGTCTTGAAGACGACCCGAATTGGAATGGGTCCGATTCCCAACAGTAAAGGAGATAGATCGATAACCTGGGTATTATGAAGAAGATATCAATTGATTACTCAAGGAGGGAAAGGATTTTGCTCTGTGAATCGAAGGATTCTCATCCAGATTTCCTGGAATGGATTCATCAGAGGTGGGGGATAAAACTGATCGATGATGGCGAGGCAAACCCGAATCGTACCCTAGCAGAGTCTAGAGAAGGGACTGAGATTCTAGGTCCAAGGGTTTTAGGCCTAGGGTTTCCAAAATAGGAGAGGCTACATGATGGAGGATCTCTTTCAATCCTTTGACATATAGAAGCAGGTAGACCTTCAGTGATTGACGCCAAGATCTCTACTGCGTTGTCCCTGATTGATGTTACCAAATTGCTGTAAAGACTGGTCGATATGGATGGAAGTCTTGAGTCACCTGAGGGAGCTTCCAAGAGAGGAATAAGGGAGAACCCAGAAGCAGATGAGAAGTCCAGAGAAGGCAGCTCATGAATCAGAAGAACAGGTGGAGGTAAGTAAGTTCTCATCTTAGGTAAGGACACATTCTGAAAGATGATGTGCCCCTAGTCAGACTCCATGTGATGTCTGGCCAAGGCAAGATTATTCATTACATACTCCTCATGTTGAGAAGTAATACAATGATTGTTTTCTTTTTCCAGGGCTGGAGCAGAGGGAATCAGGCCAGCGAGGGCAGACGTCATCGAATGAAGCAGATTAGCATTTGGAGAAGGAGGTAAGAGGGGTGATGGGAAAGAAACCAGGGAAGAAGAGAAGCCTGTAGTGCGTATGGGTGAGAAAAACCCCATTTTTCCTGATGGTTTAGTAGGTCGAAACGAAACAAGAGAGTCCATGGGATACAGGTACATACACAGTATTTCAGTCTGGTTCTTTGAGAATTTGGTTTAAATAAGTTTGAGTTGTTGTTTGATTGTCTAGGGTAAGATGACTTGTATGCTAAATAGGCGATGGGGATTTTCTTAGTAGTGGGAGGGGGGGGCTCTAGGTAGAAGAACAAGATAGTTGGGGAAGGGTGCCTGAGACAAGGATTTAGGGACAATAGAATCAGACATAATACTGAGACTAGACATAAGATTAGGGCAGAGAGAGTTGGAGCTTAGGAGAGATCAGGGTTGAGGGTTTGAATAAGGCTTTGGGTTTAACTTGACGAGAAACAGTTTGCCAAAACCAAAAGAGAGAGGGTAGAAGGGCATGGGCGATGCTTTTTAGAAAAGCAGTAAATCAGGAGAGGACCGTTATACAAGTAGTTAGGAATTATAACTAGGAAATAACTTTGAACCATCATCCAGTTAGGTAGGCAGTAAAAAATTATATCACTGCTGTGAATGGGGTAAATCCATTCTGACTTGAGCAATACCCAGATCTGGGTAAAGAAAAGTTTGAAACATTTTTGATTGTTTGTTTGATTGATGGACATAATTATGTAGTGCAGGGTAGAGGGCACTTGGATGAAAACAAAGAGACATCACTTTGTCCATAGGGTATATAGAGAAGGAAGGCTAGAATGAGATGTTGAAGCATTCTAGTTTTGGATTTGGCAAGAGGTGACAGGTTGATTCCCAATGAGGTGAGGGAAGAGTACTTGTGAATAAAGTAATCCAACACTAACCATCAAGAATGCATCAAGCGATAGATATGAATACTTGGGAATCTGAGATGGGTTCCTTGAAGAGAGAGGCCAAGCTTTGGTACCTTGAGTAAGAACCAGGCAAGATGGACAAAGACGGGGTTCTCTAACAATGATAAAAGTCTGAGATAACCCCAGGGCTGTCCCATCGTGCCTATGCCAGTAGAGAATAATTCTTGAAGAATTGAAGGCAGAGCCATCACTCATTGCACCCAGTTTCTTCATTCCTAAAGAATCCATGGAAGAGAATGATGAAGCTAAGTTACCGTTGGGCTAAGGCTTAGAGGAGAGAGGGAAGAGGTGTTACGAGTAGATTTTGTTATGTAAAAAAATGTTTTTCAAAAATAAATAACCCTATTTTAGAAATAAAAAATCGTATTTGTGCATTAACATTCAAGGTTTGGTTACATTAGAATTATAATGAAATTACAAAGGTGCCGAACAAAATCAGAGCGTAAAATTTGAAAATTTTAAAAGGAAATAATTTTTTAGAATATGTTTTTCGATTTTTTTATTTTTTTATTTAAGATATGAGTAGAAGGAGATCAAGAGCTCATGTTGACCTGATATACGATTTAGATAATTATAACCAAACGATTGAATCTTGAGGATAAAGCGGAAACCAATCCAAATAAATCAAAGTCACTAATATTATCGATCCTGGGGAAATCTTTTTTGAAAAACCACTAATATCATTGAGAATGGAAGAATTTAAGCTAAAAAGAGTTAAGTTTAAGGATAAACTACAGAAAGAAGTTATTATGAGAAGATTATCCTGAGAGACGATTATGAGAAATAAGTATATCATCTCTGGATTTTGTTTTACTAACAGCTTTCGATGATTTCGATTATGTATTGAAAATCATAAGTCTTTGGTTCAAATGATTTGTGCTTTTAAATCTTTGATAGTTTCTCTTTTGCGAATGAAATTATGCCCTGTTAACATGTGAAACATTAAGAAACATAAGCCTTGCATATACTTGTCAGGAAACCCGCGAGTTGCAATTAAAAGCTTAGTTAAATGATTGATTAGTATTCAATTATTTGTATAATGTTGTGATTAAAGATTTAGAAGTCGCTTATAACATAACTCCTACTCATACTTTCAAGCAGAGTGATAACACTCAAGTGAAATGGGGCATGTACATTATTAAATTCCAACTTCATTTTACACTTTAAGGTCCACTTAGCTAGCCGAACAACAACTTTATTTTGATCTCTAAAAATATGAGAAATCACAATTGAAGGGGATCGAGAGACCAATGATTTTTTCTAGTGGAAAGTAGATTTACTAAAATTTGGGTGTCATACTTAATATCGACATTAACTAAACCTTTGTTCTTGGTAATTTGAAGGACATCAAGGAAATTTATAGCCTCAGCCATAATCAGGGTTAGTTTGCCATATAAGTTGTCGAAACCTTGAACAATGTATCCATTACAGTCTCTAATGATAACACCACTGTTGGTTTCACCGTTAACTAAACAAGACCTACCGGTGTTGAGTTTTAATCTATCAAGCAGAAAGGGATTCCACTTGAGGTGAGTAGACTTCTTTTTGTCTTTCAAATAATCATAACATCATAATCATCTCTTATTCATTGAGTTTTCTTGAAGATATTAGTGTGATCAATATTAGTGAGGATTTGACTGTATAACTATAAGGGTTTGTTAGACTCTTAAATTTAGATTTGTTCCTTGATTGCCCCATGACCCAGAATATGATGAGACACATGATATTTTGAATATGAACCTCCTTATGAATAGACTAATACCATAGCATTTTCATGTGGGAAATAGTCATGAATATTTTAACGTTAACTTCGAATATATAAGAAAAATAGAACCAAGTAACCCAAAAGTAGTTACAAAACACGAATAAGTGATTTGGGGTTTTAATATTGTCATAGAATTGGCATTTGGATACAATAACAACGTGTCTCTTCTGCATTATAGAGTCTATATGTAACCAGTTGTTGAGGATTATCTAAAGCAAAATGGGCACTTTCTAGGAGTTCTGTTGTTCCAAAAGGGGGCTCGTGTTTTGGGTTTTCTCGAAATATGCTTATTTTCAAATATATTTGTTTTTCATAAATGTGGATACACAAATATCACAAAATTTTAAATTGATTGGTTGCACATACCCGTTCCACAGTTACATAATAATTTGTTCCAAAAATATTCCAAAAAATATGGAAAAATACTATCAAAATAACATAAGTGGATTTAACGTGGTTCGATTAGTTTGTCTAGGTCCACGTGAGAAACGATAAGTATGACATAACTCAAAAGCAATACAAAATATGGAAGTCTCACTCCACACACTCAATTCTTATACACTAAGTTCTCTCATCCTGATGCGACTATAATTGTAGAAGTATGATGCGACTGTGATTGTAGAAGTACAATTACGTGAGCTGCATATTTCATAAGTAAGACAAAATGCTCAATGATTGAATCTTTGGTGATTGAGAGTCTTTATGTAGCATACATATTTATATAATAATGTTTGTTACTTGTAGATGTAAGATTTTTTCATAATATGAACCACGTTAAATATGTCTTGTGTTCTTGGTTTTTATTACACTTTTTTATTTGTTGCTTTTGTAATTTGTTTTTATGAAAGTTCGTTATTCAATACATCGGTTCTTACCTCAGTCGGACGATGATTTCTCTAACAAAATAAATTATATTGTTAGACTATTTCTGGGAAATATGATATTTGTCTATAATATAAATAAACATAAGTTTCAAAAGGAGAGATATAACATTCATAAATCTCCTAATACTCTCTTCATAACAAATCTTTCTCATTTATCATAATTTTTTATAAATAGGAGAACTTTCAAAAAGAGAAACACAACATTAATAGATTTATAAGTGGTTTTATCTTAAATATAAAATTGTTATATATTTTAAAGAACTTCACGGATCTGGAATAACATTTAGGGTAGGCTCAAACTAATATTTAAAAAATCAACTAAAATGAATATACGAAGTAAAATGTTTAAGAAAAAAAAAGAATAATAGACAAATTATAAAATTAATAAAACCAAATAACCTAAATTTTCTAATAAAGTGAAAATTAATTAAAAAAATTAATGCAAATAAATTTTTATATATCTACCAAATTTTGGAAACCAAAATAAAATATTATATAGTAGTATGTTTTTATATAAATATAAATAAAAAAATTATAATTGAAAATAAAAGATGGAAAATACAATTAAAAAATTCATTTAATAATTAAAACATAAAAAAATTAAAATAAGGAAAATAAAATAATAAGATATTAAATAAAAATCTAAAATAGTAAATCCATTTAATAACTAGACAAAAGAATATAATAATAATTAAATATGAATTAAAAAGTTATTATACTATTTTTTTAATAAAATAAAATAAAGATAAGATTTTGAAATAAAAAATTTGTTATATTATTAACCAAACCAATGATTTTGGTTTGTTGTTTGTTCATTTGAGATATTAGGATGATAGAAAGAGGAAGAAAAGCGTTAATATAAAAAAGTTAACAGAAAATTTATTTTATATATATCAAAATAGAAAACCAAAATAACTGTCGGTTAGAAGTATATATATACAAAACAATTTAGTCGTTTTAGAAAATCGTTGAACTTCTGTATTATTAGTCGATCTCGAAAATCAAGATGATATTAAATATTGTTTTATTAAAACAATAAAGTACAGTATTTTTTTTAAAGAAAAAAATATTTATTAGAGTTGATCAATTAAATTCTATTGCTTTTACTCCTCTACAAAGAAAAAAGTCATAATTATTTTTATTAATATGCGTGTTATTACCTTAAACGTCTAATATCGTGCAACGGAGGGAGTAGTAATTAAATATAAAATAATAAATTATTGTAGGGAGACTTAGCAATAAAGACCTATCCAATAAATCTATTACAGATAAAGATCTAAATTTTTTAAGGGAAATTATACCTTAAATACCCTTCTATATAAAATAAAGTAACCAGTTTTTTTTTTACTTTTTAAAAGATCTGTATCTTTTAAACCGTAACTCGAAAAAAGAGTCAGAAAATATAAATTGGTTTTGTTTTTTTTAAGATGAACAAAACTAGTACTATTCATGATATGTTTTGAATTATATTTTAAAAAATTATATTTTACCCACGTTTTTGAGTTATATGGTTTCGCATCGCATCTATCAAAATAAAGAAGGTTTAGCACCTATCAAAATAAAGAAGGTTTCGCATCTAGCACAACAAAACACGTTTCACATCTATCATAACGAAGAAGGTTTCGCATCTTCTTTGCGAAACCCTTAAAAGTTTTAAAACTTTAAAAGTGTATCTTTTAAACCGTAACTCGAAAAAAAAATCCGAAAATACCGTTGGTTTTGTTTTTTTAAGACAAACAAATTAGTACCATTCATGATATGTTATGAATTACAATTTTTTTTATAAAAAAACACGTTTCGCATCTATCAAAAACGTGTTTTTTGCATCTACCATTCGAGAAAAATTACACGTTTCGCAAATCTCAGTATGTATATATACAAAGGTTTCGCATCTTCTTCCCTGAGCCATTTTACTCAACACCAAAATCCCATAAACTCAAAAGAGAATAAAATCGATGAAAAACTAACTGAAATACAACAAATAAACTACATTAGCAACGTAAAAACCAGATAGATACAAAGAATCAGAAACAAAAACATATCTCGAGTACTTCTAGTATTCCAAAATCAAAATTTGACTTACCACACATAAATCCACTTATCTAAACATATATCCAAAATCAAACTTCAAAATCAACTAAAAACACAACAAAAAACATATGAAAACAAAAGAAAAACAAGAAAATGGAGTAAAATTAATAATCGCCTAACATTAAAGCTGTTCACGTATAGAGAGAAAAATAAAATTAGGGAAAATATGAAATATAGGTCTAAAAGCCTTTTATATAAATAAACAAGGGTATTTAAGGAATTAATGGATTTTTAATGGTAAATATTTAACTAAAATGAGTTTTTCTCGAATAATAATAAAAATACGGGTCTTAAATGGATAATAGTTTGGGTTTTGGATCTCAAATAGTACTTTACCCATTATTATAACCAAAATAATTTATTTAATAATTAAAACGTAGTAAAAAATAAATACAGGCAGAATATTAATTTGAAAACCATGGACTAGTTTTTAAAATGCATAGAAATTGGTAATATTATTGAAAGTAAAATTATTTGTTAATAATTATATTTTATTTGATTGATAACTAAATATAACTAATTTTGAAAAAAAATCAATAAATGTCTTTCTTAATATAACTAATTTTAGTTATGTTACGTTAGCCACATAAACTTTTTTAAACCTTTATAATATTTTCTTCCAAGTTAATATATCTAACAATATTTAAAAATAAATAAATCAAAATATACTAATTTATTTTACCAATAATCGGTAGAGAGCCATTCGTCTTACACAAATTAAACTCTGTCATTTATTACAACCCACGGGATGTGATATACAAAATTCACATTCATCCTCGCAACTCTTAATATCGTTCACGTAACAATATCGCGGATACGATGCACAACACCATTTCCCGTCCAGATGCAGACGACAATTTCCCAGGTTTAGTTTAATTTCATCCACACCTGTAAAAAAAGAAATAGATATTTTAATATATATATATATATATATATAATATTTAATCATTTATATAAATGTTTTGGAAAAGGAGATGGAAATAAAGAAAACCATTCAAACAATAGTTTTTAAAATATTTTTTTATTAAAATGTAAATAATATTAAATTCATTTTTTTTAATTTATAAAAAGTACTTTTTATATATTTTAATTTAAAAATATCGAGTTTATTTATTTATAAAAAATGTTAATAAAAAGCTGAATCACCATTTTGTACCGTACATTATTAGGAGTAAAAAATAATAATACTTAGATGCATGTCATATTTATACTTTTTAATATTTTATGCAATAGGGATGGAGATTATATAAACAGTATAAAAATTAAAAAGCAAAATTTTGAAATGAGTTTTTCTAAATAATATGATGATTTTGTTATTAAAATATTGATAATATAACTCTAATAGAATAAAGAATCTTACCATCATAAGAATGAAAGAGTGCCACAAAAACTAAACAAAAAAGAAACAAAACCAAATACATAGTTTTAGTACTCATAATCTTAAAATGGAAGAGAAGAATGTGAACTATACTGCTATTCAGAAAAATAATATATATATATATATATATATATATATATATATATATATATATATATATATATAACAACTTGAAAATTATGACCGATATAATTATCTTTTATATATTTCGTATTTTTTTAAAATAAGATGGAGGATATAAAATAATGAAATAGTCCTTGACTATTTCAGTTTTTTTAGTTAGTATTCACTTTTAAATTTATCGGAGAAGGTAACTAGACTATTTTACTTTGTTTGTTTAGTCTTTTCTTTTTAAAATTATCGGGACGGTCATCGAATTTTGTAAAATTTATAAATTTAGTTTATCGTAATGTTTTTTTTTTTAAATAGATGGACTAAATTTATAGGTTTTGCAAAATCCAAAAACTTTCACCGGTAATTTTAAAATCGAAGGACTAAATGAAAAAAAAACGGAATAACCGATGAAGTTTTATTGGTGATGTTAAAGCGAAGTACTAAATGAAAAAAAAGACAAAACAATCCCAAAACTATATGCTGATTTAATACCGAGATGAACTTAAAATAGTTTTATGGTATTATGTAATAAAATTGTGGATTTTAAGATATAATTCCTTTATCTAAACACTTTTTTAAAGATATTTTATTATATAATAAAAATAATTAATTTATTCCATATTTATTATTATAATATTAATTAATTTATATACTATATTGTGATAAAGTATTCACTAAAAACTTTACTAACCTTTATTATTTCAACTTTATTCCCTACTAAACTCACGTTTAAAAAATCTAAATTAAATGTAGTTCATCGTTATCGACACAATATTAAATAATACTGAATATTTATAGCCATTTTTTTAATTTTTTAAAAATAAATACACTTTTATTGTTTTGGGTTAATCAAATTTATTTATTCTTGAATTTTATAAAACAATAAAAGTAATAGGGGCTTTTTCTAATACGCAATCTCCTTACTAATTACTTTTTTTTATTGTTTATATACTTACCATCACAATTAAATTATTGTTTTTTTACATATATAAACGATTAAAAAGTAAAAATATCTTATCAATCTAGTTATTATTTATATGGATTCTAAATAATGCAGGTAAAAAAGGTGAATTAATTTGGAATTATCAACATAATATTAAAACTATTAAATATTTATAACCAATTAAATTTACTTGTATTTTTTACCTTTTATAAAACAAATCCATATTTTATTATTTAGAACTAATCAAATTTATTTCCTATTTAATTTTATATAAAAATTATAAATGATAATGACTTTTCATTCCATTTGTACAATCTCCTTCATTTTTTTTTAAACTTATATATATATAATTATTATCTGATTAAATTTATTTTCTTTTATATAAAAGACTAAAAGGTATTAATATTTTATTTATCTAATTATTATTTTTATTGGTTCTAAATAATGTACAATACATATACATATATTTTAGTTTATGGTCTAGCATGTTTATTCGGATGTTGTTCGGTCCGACCCGATCCGGTCCTGACTGGGTTTTGTCCGGTCTGAACTTAGAACGGGTCGAGTTCGGGTTCAGAATATATAACCCGCAAACGCGTCGGGTCGGGTTCAGGTTTCAAATTTGTCCAGCCCGTTCCGGTCCGAAAATCATAAAAAATATATAAAAACAATATTTCTATATATAATATATTTAAAAATAAATTAATATATTTAAAATAGATTAAAATATATTTAAAATAAATTTAAATATATCTTAAAAATATTAAAATTAATATACGCGTGTCGGGCCGGGTTTATCAGCGGACATTAGCGGATGGGCTCAGGTTTGAAAATATGAACCCGGGAGCGGATCAGGCCGGGTTCGGACTCAAGTGTAAAAAAACGGACTCAAACCTGCCGGCCCGAACCTGGCCCACATACAACCCATTGCCATCCCTAGTCTTCCATGTTTTTATTCTGGTTCTCGCATATTTTATAACGAAATAAAAATTCAAAAACTAATATTAATGAATTAAGTTTTATTTGTCTTACAAAATAAAGGTTATGATATTTTTAATTTTTTTAGCTACAAACTTTTTAAAATAGAAAAAATTTAAAAATAGATAAATTTTGTCAAAAAATAAAAATAATGTTATTTGTGGTTTTTTTGGAGTTTACTATTTTTTATTTAATATCAATGAGAGATATTTGGTTAGGTATTTATTGAGATTTCACCGTGATATATTATGGGTAAAGTACAATTAAAGACCTAAAAGTCTAACTATTATCCATCTAAGATTCATATTTTCATGATTCTCCGAAAAAGACCCGTTTTAGTTAAATATTTGACCCACTAATACCTTAAATACCCCTGCTCATTTCTATAAAAGCTTTTAACATCCTTCTCTCTTCATTCTTATCCATTAAATTCCTCTTCCTTTCTTTCTCTTGGTATGCACATTACATGACGAGAGCTGGTTTCGAAAACCTACCACAAGATAATGAACAATAAAATTTGTCAACATATTAAACAAAGAAACAAACTTTTCTCTCATGAGAAACATGAAGAGATAATTGCCGAAGTAAGTGTAAAACGGTAGAATTAGTTCTTTATCTACTTATTGCAGTCCTGGAAGAAAACAATGGAGAACAACAATCTAATCTAGATTAATCGATTTTATTTACTCCTACGCATTTCAATACTACATGATAATACGAAAGATTGACACTTATAATAAGTAAAAAGATATGCAGTCACCAATATCCTCTAGAATCGTACCATTCAGTAGATTATCATCCAACTGAAGAATCTTCAGACTTTCAGATCGACATATGTCCCGAGGAACCGATCCATTCAAGAGATTATTTCTCTAAAAATATTTTTTTTTAAAAAAATCAAAACATATCAAGAGTGGTACTAGTTTTGTTCGTAACTTAGAGAGAGAGAGAGAGAGAGGTTTTACTCATTTTTTTATTTCTGTAAAATGTCATTGAGAAAGGTTTTTTTCAATAAAAACAAATAAGCCGATTACGAAGAAGATAAACCAGGCCAATTATGATAAATGCTAAACCATGCTAACTATGACAGATGCTAAGCCAGACCAACTATGATAGATGATACACTAGGCTAACTATGATAAATGTTAAACGAGACCAACTATGATAGATACTAAACCATGCTAGATATGATAGATGATAAATCAAGCCAACTATGATAGATATTAAACCATACCAACCATAATAGATGCTAAATCAAGTCAACTATGATAGATGTTAAACCAAGGAAACTATAATAGATGCTAAACCAAGGCAACTATGATAGATGCTAAACCAAGGCAACTATGATAGATGCTAAACCAGGCCAACTACGATAGATGCTAAACCAGGACAACTATGATAGATGCTAAACGAGGCCAAATATGATAAATACTAACCAAGTTAACTATGATAGATGTTAAACCATAAAATGAGAAAACATGCCAACTATGATAGATGTTAAACCAAGATAACTATGATACATGTTAAACCATATAATGAGAAGCCAGTGTAAATTGTTTTTATTTTTTAACAAATTTAATAAATATCATCAATGGATCTAGTTTTGTTTGTCTTAAAAAAACAAAATCAATGGTATTTTTGGATTTTTTTTTCTCGAGTTTCGCTTTAAAAGATACGAAAATTTAAAATTTTAAATTAAAAATATAATAAAGGAAAAAGAATGTGTATATGTGTTTGATGATTTTATATAAAATAGTATTTTAGATACATAGTTTGTTTAATTAATTGGGTCATAATAAATAATAATTTTGCAGAATGGAACGACCTCATTTTATAAAAATGGATGATAGTTTAGAATGGGAAACTAAATACCAATTTTTTGAAGGGGTGTAATAGTTCTCGAATTTTAAATATGGAAACATATTTTATTGATGAAAGGTAAAAACTAAATTTTCAAAAAATGATATTTTTAAATAGTGACTACGGAGTCTGAGTTGTGTTGGATAGAAATCAAAAGTAGAAAACCTAAATATTTACAGGACATGTAACCTTTAATGCATGCTTATTGAAAAATAAAACACAAATAATGGTTTGAATGAAAATTTTATTTTATAAATTTGAATTTCATATTATTTATATTAAATAAATTTCAATAAATATTTTAATTTAACATTTTATAAAATTGAATGGAAGGAAAAACTCTCAAAGAAACTAGCCAGGCTTATAAAAAGACGCAATGATAGAAGTGGAGGAGCTTGACTGGCCAGAATCAATATTCGATGGTCTTAAACCAATGGCTGGTGATAATCTAGCGACTAAACCACCTCCACATCCACCTTCCTCAACATGAAACTTGAAGAAATCTGAAAGATCATACTATGTTCTAAATAACAGAGGAACACAAATTAAATAATTTATACCTCTAACAATACAAAAAACATACTGAAAGCCAAAAAAAGCACAAAAATGAAACCTTAGATAATCCAATCACTAAACTCATAAACAATTCAATGTTTGACCAAGGCTCATCAAATAATGCTCATAATAAGCCTATGTCTCAAAATAATATCCTCAAAACTTATGCATAAGTATTTAAAGATTCAAGAAAGGAGTTCAAGCATAACAATGTTCATATTCAGGATCATAAAAATCACAAATCTACTCATTTTTTGGCAAAAGACCAAGAAGATTTACTTGATTTATTTAATATTAAAATTCTCTACAGGTTGTCCTAGTATGAATATTATTAATAATTTTATAGATAATCTTGGGCTTTTCGGAGGTTATAGTATATTATGGTGGGATCCTAAACATATTTTATAAGAACTAGACAACAAGAAGATCCAGAAAAAGATCTGGAAACGCAATGTATGGTCTATAGAACAATATATAATGAGAAACCTTAAATGAATTTTATTTTTTAATATAGGAAAGAACCTTCAGTAGCCCTTGTATAAATAACAATGCCTAATTTGAATGACTCTTTGTATAATAAAGATACTATCTATATTATTGATAAAGCTATTGGTAAACCTATATTTGTTTGGGTTATTACAAAGAACATGACAACATTCAATTATTGTTAGGCATGGTTAGAGATAAATTTTTTTCTAAAGAAAATAAAAAATTAATAAAATTTAGATTGGTTTTGGGGATGAAAGTGGATTTTGACAGGATATAATTTGCGGTTCTATGCCTTCTTACAACTCTAACTGTTTTCAAGTAGGGCATAAGAAATTTTAATGTAAAAAGATGATTACAATCATAAAAGAAGAAAACACTAGGAAAAACCAAACCCAAACTGTATCCTTAGATAGTCATAATCATAAAGTCGGGAGTAAAACTTAAATATGGATTCCAAAAGTAAAATCTATTATTATCAATGAAAATATACTTGATGATGACAGTACTAATCAAAGAGAAACAAACAATATAGGTATAAATTTGTCTCAATTTGGGGAAACACAAGTTAGAACTAAATTAGAAGAAGGAACAAATTTTAAGGAAAAATTGTAACTCAAAGGATTAGAAAATATTTTCTTAGAGGATATAGAAAAGAGTCTACTACGATTACCACCAATAACGAAAATCAAATTTCAAATGTTAGTATTGAAAGTGAAAATCATTTCATAAGTATGATTCAATCACTCACGAGGAAAGAAACACATAAATAATAGAAGTAATTCAAACTATAGAGCTAAGAAAACTCTTTACCTCTAGTAATAAGTCTGTTCATAAGGATAAATTTTATGATTCTCCCAAAAAAAATTACTAGAAGTCTCGGAATATCTCCAACCTTTAGCAAACCTGATGAAGAGATAAAAACTAATTTTTTTAGCAAGAAAATAAAAAAACCTAAAAAAACTATTAAAAGGTCTATGTACCAACAAAATAATGCATTTTAAAGGGTATTTTAAACTCATCATCTAAACCTCTAAATGAGAGTTACAATTTTATTCTACAATGCTAGAGTCTAGCCTCAAATCACCTTTCAACACTTGCTTCATTACTCTATGCATCATTAATTTTAATATATAACAATATCGAATTGTCTCTCTGTTACTAACCTTTTTCCAACAAGGTCTTTGAACGTGACTTACTTTGTGCTACTAGCTTTTTGAATTTGGTAGGAATAAATTTTCCAATCCTTATAAATAAAGTTTATAGATTGAATTATTAAAATATTTGATGCTAAAATTCTATTCACTTCCATTGCATATCGAGGCCACCGCTCTGTGGGGTATCGTCATTTACATCGTAGTAATTTTTATTGTGATATGTTGAAGAAGAAATTTATTTAGCACTCAAAGCAGAAAAGAATGTGGAAGCGTGTCTCTCCGGTGACCATTATTTTGGGAATCCTTTGTTATCATTCAGTGTCCCAACTCAAAGTGTTTGTAGTCATCCGTCCATTGGTGATAACTAGTCTCCATTATGATACCATTTAAACGCAAGTCTAGAAACCTATGAAATATAGAAACTTAAACCTAACATGGGAGAATAAGCAATGATCTTGAACATCAATATTCATGAAGAGCATCTCGTTTAATATATTTTTCTTGCTTTAACATCTAGGCACTAGCCTACTGTAATCCAACTAAGGCTACATCTCGACATTGGTGTATATCGTACAACGATTGGTGTGCGTCCTGCAACAATTGGTCCAGTACGACTATGAGAATCACGATTTGATAAAACTTTAAATTAAAGACATAATTTTTTAGGTCTTCTTCAATAGAGGAGGGTTTAATTGTCTTTTATTTCTAAACAACTTCAAAGCTCATTGTATTCGCCCAAGAAATGCTAAGGTTTTCTCTATATCCAATTTCCCTCTCAAATGCAAAATAAAATTCAAATCCCAAAAACAAAATGAAATATATGCAACAATATATTTGAACTTCTTATCAACTAAAAGAGAATACCCAATGCCTTATATTATTTTAGGTTATGTGATGTTCAACTCAACTTTAATAATTTTTTGTTTTCCATTAAACAAAATAATAATTAAACATTTTATATACATTTATATTATTGATCTTCATCCAATCATAAAATTTAACTGAAAAAATATATTCACATGCGATATTTAATATGTATTTTAAACAAAAATCTTTTACTAAAAACATGTATGGTTTGAAAGTTTTAAGTTTACATAGAAAAAATGTATGAATTCGTGAAAAAACATTCAAAATGTATTATTTATGAATCTGGATTTAGTTTTGTTCGTTCTAAAAAAATAAAACTAATAATATTTTTGGATTTTTTCGAGTTATGGTTTCAAAGATACAAACTTTTAAAATTTTAAATCATATTTTTTTTAAAAAAAGTACACGTGTTAGATTCTTTTGTATAAAAAATAAAAAGAGAGTTACTAATAAAAATCCGTTCAAAATAAAATTACCAATAACAATTCAAAATGTTTAAGTTTACATATAACACTAATTACATAAAATCTTCTAACAATACCCATATGGTATAAAAACTGAAAATTCAAAGTATTTCATTTTCTTCTTCAACTCGCGAACCCAGTCTCTCTCTTTCTCTTTGAAATTGAAACACTAAAATCTCTCAAATTATAGATTTTTGCAATAAGTTTAAGTGATTCCAAAAATATTAGTACATAACAACTACTATATCAGGTTTTCACGATGAAATTACTCTTTTTCATCTTTAATTTCAATTGTTATGTTTGTAATTATATGTTTGACTTAAGAACTGTTTATGTTTGGTTTTGATGATTTGTATATCTTTTTACACAACACAAAATACAATTAGTTACACAAAACTACTTGTGTACTTGTTTAAAGTTTATGAATGGTTCTTTTTATTTTTTCACAACTGAGTTGTACGTGTTAACGCAATCAAATGCATAAAGTTTCTCAGATCTAGTTTCTTTTATGTGTTCAAACTAAAAGACCTATTTGGCAACAAACTTCAACGTATTTATGCACCCAACTTACAATCAGTTTACAGATTTAGTTTATAATAGAAGAAGGTCCTTCTCTAAAGAAAAGGTAGATGTAATTGTTCAAGAAGTTGATCGCTTGACCAAAATAGGCCACATCAAAGAATCTTAGTATCCATTATGGACTGCCAACCCTGTTTTGGTCAAGAAAAAGAACGGTAAGTGGTGCATGTGTATTGACTTCACAGATCTTAATAGGACATGTCCCAAAGATCCTTATCACGTTCCTCGAATAGACCAGTTAGTGGAATCTACCTCTGGGAACAAGTTGTTGTCTTTCATGGATGCATTTTCGTGGTACAACCAAATATAAGTAGATCCGAAGGATCAAGATCGCACTATTTTTATTACAGATAGAAATCTTCATTGTTATAAAGTGATGTCATTCAGATTAAAAAATGTTGGGGCTACCTATCAAAGGTTAGTGAATAAAGCTTTTACTAGTCAGATTGGCAGAAATATGGAAGTTTACATAGATGATATGATGGTGAAGATCCTTGAAGAAGATACACATATATGCGATCTTCAAGAAATATTTTCTAACTTAGAGGCTATCAATTTAAAACTGAACCCTAAGAAATGTGTTTTTAGTGTCCGATCTGGAAAGTTCTTGGGTTATATTATAAGTGAAAAAAGGATTCAACATGGTCCAGATCAACTCAATACTCTATTAGCTATGGACCCTGCTTGGAGCACTAAAGAAGTTTAAAGATTAACCGGACATTTGGCTGCGTTGAACTGATTTATTTCGAGATTATCAGAAAAGTGTGCTATATTTTTCCATGTATTAAGGAATGCCAAAGACTTTAACTGGTCTCCGCAATGTGATCAAGCATATCTTGAAATCAAGAAGTATTTATCTTTACCCAAGACACTAACAGGGGGATAAACTTTATATATACTTAGCTGCGTCTGAGTATGCATTAAGTGTTGTGCTAGTAAGAGAAGTAGACAATTACCCCCGTCCGGTTTATCATAGTAGCAAAAGTCTGCTGGATGCTGAAAGAAGATATTTGAAGTTAGAAAAGTTGGCCTTGGCATTGGGAATTGCCGCAACAAAAATGAGACCATACATCCAAGCTCATTCCATTGTCGTCCGAATGTCTTTTCCACTGAAGAATGTTCTCCAAAAGGCTGATGTATCAAGCAGAATGACCAAGTGGTTAGTTGAGCTGGGTGATTATAACATTGACTTTGCACCCTTAACAACGGTTAAAGCCCAATCAGTTGCTGATTTCCTTGTAGAGTTTCATGCTGATAGACCCCCCAAGAAAATGCAAGAAAACCATTTAAAAAAATAATGGGTGGTCCAAACTAATGGTGGGTCTAGTACTATGGGGTGTAGGGCTGGAATTTGTTTCACCTCTCACACTGGTGATACTATGTACCAGGCTATATGTTTTAGTTTCAGGGCCTCCAACAATAAATCTGAATATGAAGCAGCTGTAGCTGGTCTCAAGCTAGCCCTTATATGTGGGGCAAAAAAAGTCTGATTGATGAGTAACTCCAACTACTTATTCACTATGCTCAGGGGCAATCTGAGGCAAAGAAAGAACAATTAATAAAATATTAGCTCATGTTGAGAGAAATTGCTGCAAATTTCAAA
The DNA here is from genome assembly GCA_036936605.1 of Limnanthes douglasii subsp. nivea. Classification (NCBI taxonomy): domain Eukaryota; kingdom Viridiplantae; phylum Streptophyta; class Magnoliopsida; order Brassicales; family Limnanthaceae; genus Limnanthes; species Limnanthes douglasii. Next base: position 147,274,073 of record JAUPFV010000001.1, on the reverse strand, counting down.
AGTATCCAGTATGAACATATCCATAGATCGGAGAATACTGTCGCAGACTCTTTAACAATCATAGCGTATTCTGAATCTTACCATGAATTCTGATGTTAGAATGTCCATCAATACAAACAATCCAAGAAAAGGGTAAATAGAATGAAGAGCGTATGAGCATACTTGTCATTCAACCTAAAAACTGAAGATACAATATCTTTCAATTTATTTCTAATGGGATTTTGCCTCCGGATAAAGCCCTGACTAAGAAAATTAAATACAAAGCTTGTGGCTTCGTGGCATTGAAAGAAATTCTTTATAAGAATTCATTTAGCAGACCTCTCTTGCGTTGTTTAGTAGTTGAAGAATCCCAAAATGATTTATCCGAACTACACGATGGAGAAGGTTCTACACATTGTGGATATAAGGCCTTCACCAGATGAGTCTTATTACCAGGGTAATATTGGCCAACGATAATGGCAGATGCCAAAGATATGGTCAAGAAGATTGACCCTTGCCAAAAATATAGGAATGAAATCTATGTGCCAGGTGCCAGCGGTGCCTATGGAGTCCATATCGGAACCAATACCTTTTGATAGATGGGGGTTGGATTTGGTTGGGCCTCTTCCCATGACATATGATGGATATCGAACGACAATAATTGCAATTGTAATTCTCTAAGTGGATAGAGGTAGCTCTCTTAGCTGGAACCACTTCTAAGGCAGTTATAAAATTCGTTTTATCCAACATATGTTGAAGATTTGGAGTTCCCCGGAAGATCACTATAGATAATAGGCCACAATTTGATAATAAAGACATGGAAATGTTTTGCACTTCCAGGGGGATTCATTGTTTTTCTTCTCCATTCCACCCTCAAGCTAATTGGCAAGTTGAAGTTTCTAATCGAACGATTTGGTCAGGGTTAAAAAATAATCTGGAAAGAGCTGCAGGGAAATGACCAAGTTATCTGCAAAAAGTACTGTGGGCATACCGAGCTACTCCTCGGATTGCTACACAAGAATCCCCTTTTTCTCTCGTTTATGACATGAATGCAATTACACCCATATATACTACTTTTCCATCTTTCAGAATCCAGAACTATTCCAAACATGCATATGATTTGGCAGTTAAGAATCAGTTGGATTTGATTAAAGAAAGGAGAGTCAAAGAACATTTAAGAACAACACTATTAGGATTTAATGAGAAGCAGATTTGCTTCCATGGAACATTGAACATATTTCCAATTGGGATACAAAGTCTTAAGGAAAGTTTTCTTGCACACTAAAGAGAAACATTTTGGAAATCTAGCTTTGAACTGGTTGGGTCCCTATGTGGTATGTGAAAAATTCAAGCCAAGGACATATAAACTTTAAGACAAAGAAAACACAGTATTGAAGCACCCATGGAACATTGAACATCTCAGGTTATATTTAGAATGAAACTTTCTTGTAAATATTTACCTTTTTTATACTTCAATGTAAATATTAGGGGGCATACTATTTCCTACCCTATTGGCGCGGAGAGGTTTTAACGAGGTATACGGGTTTTTCAATAATATCTATTGTCTTCTTCAAAAGTCTGGTGTAAAGTTCTAGACCATAGTATAAGGCGATCAGATAAATTAAATACTCATTAAACACCCCGACTCTCAAATGAAATATCTTTGAGTTGATCCGATTTGTTAAACACTTGCTCATATTTATTAAACATTTGTGACTGAAGTCATTCAATTCTTATTAAACATTTATTTAACAAATTAAAAATATTGAAAATTACTTTGGACATTAACTATAAGAAGACAATGGAGTTCGTACAAAAGAAAGGTGCAATATTAAAACTTGATCGGAATGTGTCTGATCCATAATTCAGAAAATGCATTGGCCATGCAAAGACTTTGGTTCTTAAGACAGGAATTCCAAAAATATCAACCTAAAAAAATTCCTTGGCTGTCCAAGGACTTTAGCTTTAAAAAAAACACAACATAACATTACAACGTTAGGGCTTGTTCCCTCCTATTTCTTCATCACCATCACCTTTCTTGGGACTCTTGAGCTCCGCGCTTGAGCTCTCGCCAGTTTATTCATCAGAATATTCTCCACTTGAATAACCATGCTTTTCAGTAGTTGTCATGGTATGAAAAGGGATCTTATCGTACGATACATATTTCCACAAAGGACCAAGAGTCCTTTTTGGAAAAGTCTCGTGAAATACTATTCTTGGGCTTGCTTTCTTACTAAATAAGTATTCTCATCTGTCTTCTCCTTGAGAAGCTTTCCCAAATTAGCTTTTTCTTCAGATTAAGTTTTGACAATACTGACACTGGCATCTAGTTGCTCTTTCAAAGTTTTGATCTCGGTAGAGGCAGAACTTTCCATTCCAGAAGACTTGCTCTAGAGATCTTTTTGAGCAACTTTTGACTGGCGCAGTTCGGTAGCCAATTCCTTTTTTTTCTTCTTTGAGGCTTCTGTACGTTTCTGAGAAATGGAGAGATCATTCTTCAAGCCTTGGTTTTCTGTGGTTAGGGAGGTTATGGTCGTTGTTTGTTCCCCCATTTTCCTTTCTAGGTCAACTATCGGACGAATATAACCCAAGAGGGCATGTCTTAGACTATCTTGTTCGCTTGATATCTCCTATGACTCACTGTTATGGGTTAAAACATTGGACACATTGGCATGCGGATAAGTTTGCGCGAAGTCGTTTTTGTCCAGATCACTAAAGTACATGTCTGAAAAATTCATCCAGATTAACATCTCCTTTGACAGTTGCCTGTTCGGCGGATAGAAATGTTTGAGAAGGAAGGTTAGGTTTAATTTCTTCTTGTGGAGGGAGATCGGTAGGGTCAGAAGGAGGAAGTTCGCTAGGACTAAGTACCATCTCGGATCCTAGGTTTATTTTCTTATTTTTTGAAGATTTTTCACCACTTCTATATTTACGCCTTTTATGATATTTCCTTGTGATCTGAGGCGAATGATCCGATCCGCTAGCTTCCTTCACTGTGACTTCAACTGCCTCTAACAAAGGGGCGTTAATTCCTCCTTGGTTCTTCAAACCAACCCATTTGGAAAATTGTTGAGGTGGGTCAACTTTAGTTTTTTTTCTTTTTGTTCTTGATCTTATCCAGGTGGCTAAGGGCTTTGTTCAGGGAAGGCAAGTAAAGTTTTCCATCCTTAGCCTCAGTTCTCTTCAAAATAACATCTTCAGGAGGAGGAGTAGTCAATTATTCCCAAGTAAGGTCTCTACTCCCCGTAGTATTCCACCGGTAAGACTTCACAAAGTTTCCAGAAGTGAAGTAGTTATGGAAACCGATCCCCATTTCTCCGATGGCCATTCGTTTAGCTTGGTACAGGTAGCTTGGCATGCCTCTAGGTGATCTGGGAAATTCTTTGAAAATACTACAAGAGAACACAATAGTTAGTTCGAAATATTAACATAACATTTCAAAACTAATAAAAATACGAACAAATATAACTTAAACTTTTCCAGTGGCTGGTCAGCTGGCTTGGATTTGTGGTGAAGTTTATCTTTCTGCCACTCTCCCACACTCCGCTAATAAAAATAAATTGAGTCCTTCATGGCTTCTCGGACTCCAACAGATCATTTACCATCTTGTAGTTATTGCTCATGTTGTAATGGTAAAAAAGAATATGGTGGTTTCTGCATAGACCAGCCACGACAACAAATTGCTCCATGAGTAGGGGAATTTTTGAAAGTCTAGATACCATTATACCAGCCATCAACATATACCATGCATTTGGGCTCAGTTGAATTAGACATAACTTTATCAAGTGAAAATACCTGACTATTTCTGGGTCCAAAGGAAATCGAAGGCCCCAATTGAGCACCTCAGTATATACCATAAACTCGTGGGATTTACACTCCATATGGGTCTCCGAAGTGACTAGAATTCTTACTTTAACAGAATCAAGAAAGCCTCATTTTGTTCAGATCCGGCCCAACTCAGCAGTATGGGTGTATACAGAAGCAATGTTTCGAAGAGCTATCAAATACTTCACACTAACCTTTTGAAATTTTGGACAAACTTTCCCTTCCAGACACTGCGGAAGTGCATCAAGATTGGATAAGCCCACTTTCACTTTGGTTGTCCGATCTGTAGTATTATCTTCTGTCTGTCCGGATGTCTCGAAAGGAGTGCCTTCCATACTATCCTTCATGAAGATATATGAATTTTACCTAGGGGAAGACAAATCAATCAAAGTAATGATTAGGGGCTAGGAAGTATGCGGGTTACACCCTAAGTTACTTTTTAGCCAAGTAGCTACAATAATCTAGGAGAAAAAACGGTTGAGAGGTCAAACCAAAACTGGACACGTGTCCCACTTCAAAAAACTAAATTTTGGAATTCTTAAACTGTAAGTTAATCTCCTCGCATCCGATCAAGGTTCAGTTTGGATATGAACGACAGATCGGACGTTCACATTGAATACATACTGAGTGTTATTTTTCAAATTAGCTCTTCCAAAGATTCTTTGCAAGCCCTAAAGGGGCTAGTGATGAGGTTAAATTTATTTGACATTGACCATTGTATATATCTGCGGGGCAGTTCGGACATATTCAGTACCATGCCCCACCGAACAATATAACTAATTGGAATATGACTCAGCTAGTTGATAGTCATCTCATCTCTTGGGCTAATGGGTTTTTAACCTTAACCCAAGCCCATGATCTGACCTGGAAGGCCCATGGTTCATTAAATGAGTATAAATACCCAACTAATTTCATTAATGAGGGTGATCAAGGGTAAAAAATACCAATGATCCCTTATATTTCCCACTTGTAACAAATTCGTCCTTTTCCTTTGGGGTAATAATAAACTGGTCCCCTGTGTTTCACAAAGCGTCCCAAAATCGTCCCAAAATATTCCTTATTAACCTTAGCTCATAATTGATACCATTAATGCCCTTTAACCAGCCTCATCAGTGTCCCGCGTGGATCCCTGATGCGGCAGCAATTAAAAAAGTTAAAGCCTGTTTTATTTTACCATAACCTTTTAACCCTCATTCTACCCATAACCCGAAAACCAACTAAAAAACCCGATAGGCCCATCTACATTATTTTAATCCAGACCAATAACCCTAAATCCCTAACTTATAACCTGAATTCTAACCTTAATACTATCCACATTACTCTAAATCTAACCCTAAATCTCAGCCTTCCCCTTTCTCATTCCAGCATAAACCAGAAACCTAACCCTAAATATCATCTCCTTCCCCTCTCTCATCTCATTCCCTTCTCTCATCTCTCTTTCTAACCTAAGACAGTAACCAAATAAACCAGACCCTATTTGATATCGAAAACTACCCAAAATAATGTCTTATAGTACATCAAAATATTCTATCAATTCAATTGTGGATGGTCTCAGTTATTGCGGTATACCCAGCATAACTCGCACATCTTGGACTCGCACCAATCCGGGTAGGAAGTTTAAAGGCTGTATCAATTTTGGGGTAAGTGTATTTTTGAGATTTACTTATGTGATTTACGATAATTTTTTTTATAATTTTGATACAATACTCTTTTATGCAGAGAAGTAAGCACTATGGGTATTTTAGGTGGGATGATCCCCTTGTTGATGATAACTCAAAGATTGTAATTAATTTCATACTGAAGAAAACTGGGATGTTGGAAGCTAATTGTCGTTGGCAGAAGATTGCAATTAGGGTACTTTTGGTATGTTTGATTGTATTAGGGCTAATGTTGCTGTATTTGTAAATTGGTAACCAGTTTAGAGACTCGTCTGTGTACTTGCCTTTTACTTTCTTTGTAATTTTGTATTTATTTTGTGTACATGCTTCATACATTGAAGTCAAGGTTTGAAAATATTGTATTTTTTGGCAAATTAATTGAAAATATATTATTGCAGTTTGTTAATGTACTTGCTTCTATTTATTGTTTCAGTTTGATAGAAACTTTAGATAATTCAGATAAATACAAACACTAAATATTGACATGTAATTACAAACTAGCTACAACCTGTAATATAGATGTAATATAACCAAGAATATGGACCTGTAATTAAATACTAGCTACAACATGTAATATAGATGTAATATAACCAAGAATATGAACCTATAATTTAGACATGTAGTATAACCAAGAATATGGACCTGTAGTATAACAAGTAATAACAGACCTGTAATATAATTAGTATTTTTTTGTAATATAGACTCAATACAACCTGAAACGCAAGATTAAGCCATTTTAAAACATCATATTCCAATCAACAATACAAAAAGTATCCAAGGTTTAGCCATTACACAAACCAAACTGTCAACAACAATACCATCTAATCCACTCTCATCCATTACACTAAGCCAACGAAGGCAAAAAACAACAACAATACAGTAGTTAACCACACTGTCTATTAGAAAAAACCTACTCCTAACACCATACTACCTCACAACAAACGATCCATCAAGGTGTAGCATGCTTTGTCGATGCTTCACTACCTGCTGCCCATGATTGGGATCCTCCTGTTGCCACCGCAGAGCTGCTTCAGTTCCCAATGCAAGATCCGGTAACAACATCAACAGAAATATTAATGTTGATAACTGTGTTACCTGAACCAGCAGTAGCTGCTGCACCACCATGCGATGTAGCTGCGGAATATCGATGTGCTAGTCTACTATGAACATCTAACTTTTTGGCATTTGTATTTTCTAACCATGAATAAGAGCTTTCGCTTTTTACTTGTCGTCGTAGCTGATGCCTGCTTTGCATCCTTAAACTGTTGCATATTTTCCGTCCTTACCTAGTTGTAATGTGGGGATGTAATGCTGTTTTGAGATGCAAATAAGGTGGTACAACAACCTATTTATCAAAGAAAAAATGAACATTTAGATTCCCAACACACCACTTATCTAATATGTCCAAAACTACTTTAATAGAAAAAATATAAATCTTACAGTTGGGACCACATTTCTATGCATCATGTCTCCTCTTCTATCAACACAGTAGACTACACTACCCTGTATAAAGGCATACAAATATAAATAAACACTTACATAGACCACAACACATGCAACCACAACACATATAAATATACACTTATTGGGACCACAACATACTCAACCACACTCAACCACACTCAACCAGACACAATCACACTAAATATTTCCCCTGGAACACAACCTACAATATTGTCTGCATATTTAACCACACTAAGTTAACCACATTCAACCAGTCAACCACAAATCCACATTCACGAAAATAAATAAATAAAAACTTACATCTGATTATACTCCTGGATTACTTATTCCAGCCATTCTCAACTATTTTTAAAACGGAAAATACATTTAAGAAATATTAAAAATAGAGAGCTCAAATTAAAACAAGTTAAAACTTACAGGTATTTTCGTATATGTTTCGTTGGGTTGTCCTTGTACAGGAAATGTTGGTGTGGGATTATCCACCATAAATGTGCCTCCTGCTTCACCTAAACAACGCCTTTTATTGTGTACAGTGCATTTACACTTGCTGCATTTTTGTGTATTGTATGATTTCGATAGTTTTGTAGCTGCTGACACTGCCTTAGGAGGTTGAAGAGCTTCAACGGGTGGAAAAGGATTTGAAAGCCATATTCTATACCCGTTCACTGGATTGATAATGTGAGAGCATATAACCTTCTGCGTTGCGACTAGAAAGATGTTGGCAATGTAATCGACGGGTTACCTTCCCATTAAGAATATTTTACTAACTGCATGACAACATGGCACACCCGATAACTGCCAGGCTCTACAAGCACACTCACGTGTATCCATGTCGACAAATACTGGTTTTGGCCTTTAGTAAATTGAAATTTAGGCCAACCTGATTGTAGCACCCGACACTCTCCAGCCTTATCAATAATCTTTTCCATTTTTTGGATAGCGGGGCATATTCATTGATCCCATTTTTCTACGTCTTTTCTCTTCTTAACAATCCTCCTTATAGCATGCTCCCTTATCCCTTCCAACAGACTAATAATATCCTTCGAATGATACTCCAGTATAACTGCATTGAGATGTTCTGCTAGATTACTTGTCTGCATAGAGCACTTACTTTCAGTGTCGTAATGTGCCCTAGACCAATAGCATGTATTTCTTGTAGGCAATCGTAAGCCGCTCTGTTACAATCTTTTATCTGGTCAATATAATAGTTAAATTGTTCGACCCAGGTAGACCTCGCGCAAGACCAATACAGACTGTGCTCATCTTTACCAGGGAAAGTTTTTTTCATATTTGCTTAGAGTTGCCTTGCATATAATATGTGCTCTGAATTGGGGAAGATGGCAAGCAAGGCTGGTACAAGGCCTTTTTGCTTGTATGACATCCATGTAAATGATCTCTGGTTTTGTATGTCGATATCGTCACCCAGTAGTTGCAGAAACCAACCCCAACTATCCCTGTTTTCAGACTCTACAACAGCGCAAGCCAATATATAGATCTTGTCATTCGCATCCACCCTAACATCTACTAGCAACTGCCCCCAAATGCCCCCTTCAAGAAGCAACCATCCATAACCAACGATGGTCTGCATCCAGACTTAAACCCTTCATTGAGACCAGCCAAAAAAATGTAAACTCTTTTAAACACTCTTTCATCGCATTGAACAATCATAGTAGCCCCAGATTTGTCCTTAATATTTCATGGAAATATTGTCCCAGCCTTCTATATTAAATCCTATCATCTCCAAGTATCAGATTCAAAGCCCTCGATCTTGGTCGGTATGCATGCGGTCTTGTTATCTTCACCAGGTACTCCTTGTTAACGTCAACAATCAAACTTTTGATTGACGAATCTGTATCAGCTTGCCACCGACGGATATATTGTTTTGCAAGCCACCTACTACTTACACTATTATTCTTGTTGGTATACACACACTGGTGTTCATCACGAACGGTTTTGATAGTCCAGTTCGGTGTGCTACCTTTGCAAGAAGTGTAGACATACCAGCTGTAACTCTTAAAACTCCACTTGAAAGAACACCTTAACTTGTCATTTTTAACCATGTAGATATTACGTTGCTGTTTTATTCTATATTCCTTGACAGTATCTTTAAATCATGTTGATGAACCAAACTGAAGACCAACCTGCAACCCAATGAACAACACTGCCATCCAAGTATTCACTGTCACTAGAACTATCACTCAACTCCACTAGTTCGTAGCTATCATCTTCGCTTTCATTAACACCACTATCTTCTTGCTACTCCGTATTTGTATCGAACCGCGACATGCCAATTTCTGCAAAGAATGAATCATCTAGATCTTCAATTGATACTTCTTCCCTTGTACCTAAACCAACTCTCTCTTGTACACCAGCAACTTCCCCTCCACCTAAACCACCTCTCTCTTGTACACCAGCCGCTTCCCATGTACCTATACCACCTCTATCTTGTACTGTATCAGCTTCCTCTCAACCTACACAACCTCTCTCTTGTACACTAGCCATTTCCCCTGTACCTACACTACATCTGTCTTGTACTGTATCAGTTTCCCCTCCACCTACACAACATCTCGCTTGTACACCAGTAGCACCATCAATTTCATCTACTGCTACACCACCTGCATCACCAAAAACATCAGCCCCATTTACACTTATATTATCCTCTACATCACTAACATGCCCCTGTACAACCCTAGCTGCAATCTCCTCATCTACACTAGCAACATCATTTACACCAAGTCCCCCAGTTATATTTTAATCACCAACCCTCTCATTCACACCTACAACAGCCTCATTTTCACCAGCAGACTCCTCTCCAACTACACCAATACCCTCTTCTACTCCTACACTAACACCTTCATCATTTTCACCAGCAGGCTCCTCTACAACTACACCAACACCCTCTTCTACTACTACACTAACACCTTCATCTACTGTTGCACCATCACTATCATCTACACCTAAAACAGCCTCATTTTCACCAGCAGACTCCTCTACACCTACACCAACACCCTCCTCTACACCTACACCAATAACTTCATCTACTGCTACACTATCACCCTCATCTACACCTACAACAACATCATCCTCTACACCTACACCAGCACCATAGCAACTGCATAGTTTTTCTTTATTTTTGTTGGAGTCAAAATAACCTCCAGTGGTGGAGCCCTGTCTGCATATATATTCACCTTCCTGTTTGGGACAAGTTGTTGCGTTAACGCGAATGCATCTGCATTAGAGTCTATTAGCTTCAAAGAACAACCCACACCGGGCACATTGTACGCAAATACATAATGCCCCCTCACCCTTTGCTTCTGTAAGATCAAGCATGGATGCAGTTCTAACACACTAAACGTGTCTGGGTTTACGTAGTCTATGGTTGCACATTTTACTCCAACGTATTTTAACTTTCTTTTACCCATAATTTTACCATTGTAGTGGTAGTGTGCAGTAAAAATGATGTTATTTGGACCTGAAATAAGATACACAAAGAAACAATAAGTTAACCACATTAACCTAATATTGTCAACAACAACATCATCTACACCAATTATCCTAAAATCAGTCTATAGCAACACCAAGCACCAACCCTAAAATCTGTCAACAGCAACACCAAGCAATAACCAACAACCCTAAAATCATCGAGCAACACCAAGCACTAACCCTAAAACCCTAAATCAATGAGTCACAAAAACACAACAATGCATAGATTTTACGAACGAAAAACAACTAAAACTATAATCAACAGCAACAACGATGACGATGACCTATAATCTAACAACGAAGTTACTTAAACCAAACTTCACCAACACAAATAGAAAACAGAACTTACCCTCGCAACCATCTTTCGCCATTGTTGACTATAGTTCGAGTTCAAGCTATTAGATTTAGGTGTTACAATGGTTTTACTTGGATTTCGAAGACTGGCAATAGTTTATTGGGTATAAAATTTGATAGAACAATGAGATTAAAGCAGCAACATAACTATTTTGATTGAACAATTTTGAGGTTTATGATTTGGGGAAGAAATTAGGGCTAGAGAGAATTGGGAAAAGAAAGAAGAAATTAGGGATTCAGGAGAGAAAGGCTGAATCAATTAGATTTTGAGCTACAACTTAGGGCTGGGTTATTGGGTCTATGCATAACAATTCAAGTTAGAAATCGGGTTTGTAAGTTAGGGCTTTAAGGTTACTGGATTGGATTAAAATAGTGTAGATGAGCATACCGGGTTTTTTTAGTTGGTTGGGTCGGGTTATATGAAGAATTAGGGTTAAAAGGTTAGGGTAAAAGTAAAACAAGTTTTAATTTTTTTACTGCTCCCACATCAACGATCCACGCGGGACGCTGAAGTGGTTGGTAAAAGGGAATTAATGATATGAATTATGAGCTGAGGTCAATAAAGATGATTTTGTTACGCTTTGTGAAACACAGGGGACCAATTTATTACAATGCCAAAGGAAAAGGACGAACTTATTAGAAGTGGGAAACATGAGGGACTAGTGGTGTTTTTTACCCGGGTGATCAATATTTACTTGTAGCACACACCTTACTTATCTCTCTACATTTTACACTAAACATTAAATTCCCAAACTACCCTTCGATCATAAATAATCCACACCAGAAGTAGCTAGGGAATCGACCAAATAGTATTCGACCATAAGGACATATGCAAACTCTACTTCATCAAAATCACTTACAAAGTTCTTCAGAATTTTGAATTATTGTACAATATTATCTTTCATTTCCTCTGCTTGTTCATGAGCCTGATTTATTACCTATTGTGAATTGTTGAGTCATGTTACCATTTTAGTTCCACACATCTGAGATAGCTATATTCTTGAGATCATAACTTTATATCGATCATCATTATTAGTAGCATGGAAACGAAAATGTGTTGTCTCGTGCATAGCCCCCTGAAAGAGTGGTCAGTTGAATACCAACAATGTACCCTGAGGAACTTGAACCACCATCTATCTTTATTAGCCATGCTAGAGTTAGGAACTCATGATTAAGCAAAGGCCTATCATAGTGGAATTTGCTTAAAAAATTAACTAGTTTATAGCTCTTTGTGATTGTCATTGACTCAAAAGGGAACAAGGTCTGGACAATAACGAAATATCTTTAAATTAAAGGTTTTCTTTCATAATTTTCAGTATTAAGGCGAAGGCTAGTTTTCTAGCGGAATATACTTTGTCTTTGCATCTAAACAAATCTTTTTTACACTGATATTGACCTCACGCTTTCCTATACTTCCCTAACTAACACGATAGTGACGACATAACTCATAATTTCTAGGTAAATATAGAGTATTTTTCTAGTGAGGGTTTTGATAGAAACTCTATATACAAGAATTCCTTGATCTTATTATAATCATAGTCACACTTTTCAGTCTATTAGAAGCGACGAGCCTTTCTCAAAAGTTTAAAGAAAGGTGAATACTTGTCTAAGACACGAGATATGAACCTCTTCAAGGTTGTTAACCTTCCAACCAATATATTGACTTCCTTGCTTGGTAGGGTGCTTGAATACTAAGTTTGTCAATTGTGATAGATTATATACCTCTTTACCTCACTTGGTAACCCAAAAACTTACATGACCAAACCCCAAAGTCATACTTCTTTGAATTCAACTTAAAGGTTTATGGCCACAAGATTTTTTTTTATGTCTCTTCCTGGTCTTTGATACGATTGGCATCGTACGGAATCCAAAGTATCACACCATAAATGTATACCTCCATGTTTTTTTTCCGTATCTGACTAGTGGAAGATTTGTTGAAAAGTATCTTATAAATATACCATAGATTTTTAATGTAAAGAGCATGATCTAATATTAGTGAAGATCTTGGTTAGTAATGAAAGTAGTACATTATTGGTCTAATAAGTGCATTTGTATCTAGTTGTATCATAAGTATGTATCCATGAATGACAATAACTAATTATATGAAGTCGAATCTACCGACTGATATATTTTCGACATTGAGAATTGATCTTTCAGTCATGCTTTATTCAAATAAGTAAATTCCACACACGTATATGACACTTACCACTCTTCTTTTGTACCAATACTAAGTTAGCAGTCTAGCATGGGTATGTAGCCTCTAAGATATGTTTGACCTTAGTTGGTATACTTTGGTTACAGTAACCCTTATTTTCTAATATAAAGAGTTATTCTCATTTGTACGTTGGGTCAAACATTTGGATTTACTAAGAGTTTGTGACAAAAGCATATTTAGAGGTACTCCTTTTAAGTCTTTTGATTTTCAAACAAATATATTTATATTATCAGTTAAAATTGATAGTAGGTTAGTATATATACTGACTGAAATGCTAATGCTGATCTTTAAACTCTTGCCTTAACAAGCTTTGAAACTTCCGTTCTCTCATCAAAGATTACCAAGCTTGGAGACAAGTGGGGTCATCAAGTCCCTCAATATCAAGGAGTAACCCTTATGGTTTCTATTTTGTTTTAAAGGAATGAAAGTAGCATAACGCTTCTTATATGTATTTACATTTCCCCTTATGATTCCAATTTTATCGTTCACTATATAGCAGCAATGCTGTTTTATAGTGGAACCAATTACATGCATTTCATCGAGCCACTACCGATCCATAATGGAATTATAAGCACTAGGGCAGTCAATTACTATACACGAAGTATTCAACATTTTATTGTAACCTCTTTTGCTTATATAGACATCAACCTCCAACTCACTGAAGAGTTTGACATTCTCTCAAGTGAAGTCAATTATAATTCCATGGAACCATCGCTTAAGAAGTATGTTGGCAGAAATATTAGTGTCGATTAAAATCCCCTGATTTCAATTTTACATGGAGTATTCCGGTGAGGAAAAATGTTGCAGATTCCTCCTACGCTCCCAAAATTGTAGGTCTTCAAAGCATGGGAACACTAATGCTCCCATTGTATAAAGATTGGCTTTGCTCCCAATGATGTTGGATCAGATAACAAAGAAGAATTACAAATACTATGAACTCTAGGCTTTGCAAAACCTTCGGCTAGAGTGATGTATTCTAGTCGATATGCATGTACGACTATCATATGTTAGGGAAACAATTGTTTCTGCCACAACTAACTAACGAGCTGGTATTCTTCATAATTCTCTTTAATATTGGTGTTTGTTTCCTGCTTCATTCCCGCTTTGTGGAGTTCTTTTGACTCACTCATATGTGTCTTACCGAACTACTATGGAACAGATGAAAAAGTACTTCTAACTTCAATAATATCCTCCCAGTTGACGGTAGATTTTAACAATATGTCAATATTCACAGTGAGTATCATCAACTCGATAAGTGAAACTCTATAAAAAATTTTTATGGATGCATATTAAACACATGATCACTGCAAACATCTCTGTGTTAAGAAATGGAAGAGGGATTTCGTCTTCATCAATGAGAACTAGGGAACGGACAAGAGTCCTGCCAAGCCAGTTATGCCTTGTGACGTTCATATGGAAAGAATTACTCACACTTACACTTTAATTTTGTTTTTGGATGATATCCAAGATTGTAGGCGTGTGTTGAATTTTTTGAAAACTAAACTTATACTCACGGATTGTCCGCTTTGCGCCCTCTAGCTAGTTGAGGTTGGTCCAACCTAATTTGCCGGAAATTGGGCGGTTAAGCCATTTATGGCTCGGATACCATGTTACAATTGGTGTGCGAATGCGTGTGACCGACCTCACTAGCTAGTGAGATATTGTCCGTTTTGCGCTCGTAGGCGCGCACGGGCTTTTCGGTGTACTTCCAAAAGACCTCTTGCTAGTTGAGGTGGGCTCACACTTATATACACTCTTTTTACGGTTCTTGTTAGCAATGTGGGATTGGGGGTCCTCTATGGGATGAAGTTTATTCTTCACATTCCCCCTTAAACTTTCTCCCAGTAATTTGCTGGAACTTCGGCGGTTAAGCCTTATATGGCTCTAGATCTTTTATTTGCGCTTTGCTATTAAATCGAGAAGCGATTCTAGTGTAGCGTCAAACGGCAGTACACAGTGCAGTCGACCAGCGGCTGCAATCAACCATCCTGCAACTTGGAAATGGAAACCTTTGCCCATAGAACTGAGACAAATATACCCTATGATGCCATGTTAGAATTCGGTGTGTGTGACCGACCTCACGGACTAGCAAGATATTGTCCGCTTTGCGCTCGGAGGCGCGCACAGATTTGCTCTTGGGTGTACTCCCAAAAAGCCTCTAGCTACACTTTTTTATGTTCAATCTTGGCAATATGGGATTGGGGTTCCTTATGGGATGAAGTTTATTCTTCACACGTACAAGACATCAACCAATGTTGTCGAGCCTTCCTCCTATAAAGTTTTGACCTTGGTCACCATCTCTAGCAGTGGAGGTAGTGAGCCAACTACAACTCTACATCCTTTAATTCCAGGATTTGTAGAATATAAAAAATATATGAAGGGAGATAGAAGAAGACCAAATTTTTATTAAAGCTTTTCTAATATTGTTGTAGTTTTTTTTTATATATATTGTGTATCCCAATTGCACTTGTCTGATCTCCGAGAAACTTTTGCCAACTTGGTAAAAGTAAATTTAAAGTTAAACCCAGAAAAATGTGTGTTCGAAGTGCAGTCCGGAAAGTTTCTAGGCTATATTATAAGTGAGCATGGGATACAGCCCGATCCAGACCAATTCAATGCTCTATTCCAGATTGAGCCACCTAGAAATATTAAAGAAGTACAGCGGTTAACGGGGAGATTAACTACCTTAAACAGATTTATCTCAAGGTCTTCGGACAGGTGTGCCCCTTTCTTTCAAACCTTGAAGGGTGCAAAGGGATTCGATTGGACCCCACAGTGTGATGAGGCTTTCAATGAGATCAAGAAGCACATGTCCTCCCCCAAAACTTTGTTTAAACCAGTTGATGGGGAGACACTCTTCGTATATTTGGCAGTTTCAAGTTGTGCCATCAGTGCTGTATTGGTGAGAGAGGTCGATGGTCATCCCCATCCAGTATACTACATCAGCAAAAGTTTGATGGATGCAGAAAGGCGTTACTTGAAACTCAAAAAATTAGCATTAGCCCTGGTGATAGCTGCCAGAAAGATGAGGCCTTATTTCCAGGCTCATCCCATCATCGTCCGGACTTCTTTTCCCCTGAAGAATGTCCTCCAAAAGGCAGAAATTTCAAGCAGGATGACTAAGTGGTCAGTAGAGTTGGGGGACTTCGACATAGACTTTGCTCCTCAAACAACAATCAAGGCCCAAGCTGTGGCAGACTTTTTGGTTGAATTTCACTCCGACAGGGATTTGGAGCAAACTACTGACATAAAAGATAAAAATGTATGGGTCGTCCGAACAGATGGTGGATCTAGCACTATGGGATGTGGTGCAGGGCTGTGTTTAACTTCTCCATATGGAGACAAGATGTACCAGGCTTTTTGTTTTGCTTTCAGAGCGTCTAATAATGAGTCCGAATACGAAGCAGCTATAGCTGGTTTAAAGTTAGCCTACATTTGTGGGGCTAAGAGGGTCAGGCTACTAAGTGACTCCCAGTTTCTTATCCACCATGCTCAAGGCCAGTCTGAGGCTAAAAAGGAGCAGCTTGTGAAATATTTACTCCTCCTTAAAAATGAAGCCCTCAAGTTTAAAGGTGTTGTGTATGAGCACATACCCCGGGCAGAAAATGAGCTAGCAGACTCGTTAGCAACCATAGCATATACGGAGTCATATCCATGGATCCATGTGCTGGAAAGCCCCTCCATTCAACTTGGTAAGGGTAAAGAAGAGGAAATTTTTGAAGTGCAAGTGAAACAACCTCAAGAGTGGAGGTTTCCTCTCTTGCAATATCTCTCCGATGGTATCGTGCCTCCGGATAAGTCACTAGCCAGAACATTGAAACACAAGGCTCGTGGTTTCATCATATTGAGAGAAGTGTTGTATAAAAAATCTTACAGTAAACCTCTCCTGCGCTGTTTGAGGGATGCAGAGTCTCAAGTAGTCCTCTCTGAATTGCATGATGGTGAGGGATCAACCCATTGTGCATTCAGGGCTTTAACAAGAAGAGTTTTATTGTCCGGTTACTATTGGCCATCTATCATGAAAGATGCTAAGGAATTGGTAAGAAGGTGTGACCCATGCCAGAGGTACAACAATGAAATTCATATCCCAGCCATGCCTTTAGAGTCAATTTCTGAGCCTATTCCTTTTGCTCGATGGGGGTTGGATTTAGTAGGACCTCTCCATGTGGCGTCCGGAGGACGCAAAACTATAATTGTTGCCATAGACTACTTTTCGAAGTGGATTTAAGCAGCCCCTCTAGCAGGGACAACATCAAAAGCTGTTATAAAATTCATTCGATCCAACATCTGTTGCAGATTTGGTATCCCACGAAAGATAACAACAGACAATGGGCCACAGTTCGACAACATGGAAATGGAGAGCTTCTGTGCCTCAAGGGGTATACAACATTGTTTCTCTTCACCATTCCACCCACAAGCAAATGGGCAAGTTGAAGTGGCTAATAGAATTATACTATCCGGTTTAAAGAAAAATTTGGAAGGGGCTGCTGGGAAGTGGCCTAGTTATTTACAAGAGGTCTTGTGGGCCTACCGGACAACACCTGTGGCTGCAACACAAGAATCACCCTTTGCTTTGGTCTATGGGATGGATGCAGTAGCTCCCATAGAAGCAACTCTCCCATCATTTCGTGTTCACAACTTCTCCGAACACGCTAACGAGGTGGCAATCAGAGGTCAACTTGATTTGGTAGAAGAAAGACGAGTTAAAACTCACCTTAGAGTTGCACACTATCAGGGCTTGATGAGAAGCAGGTTTGCTTCCAAAATTAAAAGAAGAGATTTCCAACCGGGGGACAAGGTATTAAGGAAAGTCTTCTTACACACTAAAGAAAAGTTGTTCGGAAAGCTGGCCCCAACTTGGGAAGGTCCTTATGTGGTTGTTGAAAGAATTAAACCTGGAACATATTGGTTAGAAGACAAAGATGGAAGAGTTTTGACTCATCCTTGGAATATCGAGCATCTCCGGATGTACTTGGAGTAGCATTTGTGTAAATATTTACTTGGTTAAACATCCATGTAAATATTTGGGGGCATACTCTTTCCTCCCTGGTGGCACGGGGAGGTTTTAATAAGGTGTCCGGGTTTTTGAATAAAATTTGATGCCTTCTTAAAAAATTTCCCAAGTGTTTTAAGTTTTGTCCTTTGTCACACTATCCGGATTGAAATAACTAAGGGCTATTTGAACTCTAGCCGGAGAACTTAAACACTCTCACTATTAAATAACTAAAGGTTGTTTAAACTCTAGCCATCAAAATTGGAACAGACTATGAAAGAAGATAAGAATTGCATGAAACAAAGATATTCATTAAAATAAAGTGCCTTGACCTTCCAAGGACTTTTTGAATTGTCAAAAACAGAACAGAAAACCTATCCGGTCAGTTGCCGGACACGATTACAAAAAGAATGCCTTGGCCTTCCAAGGACTTTAGTCTGAATAAAGAGTAAAAAAATGGTTTATAAATTAAAGCTGAGCCTTTGAAGATGGCTCAGCTTCGTTTACCTTCTTCTTTCCCTTAGGATCATTTTCCTCTTCGTCTGGGCTCTTTCTGGTACGTTCTTCGTCATCGGATGAGGAAGCGCTAGAATAACCATGCAAGTCTCCATCAGCCATTGTATGATACGGGAGATCGTCAGACTCAACATGAAGCCATAAGTCTCATAGGTTTCTCTTCGGAAACTTCTCGTGGAAGAGTAGAACCATGTCAGACCTCACCTTGGCGTACATTTCCTCCTGGCTGTCGATCATTCTGGTGGCATAAGCGTCAATCTTGGCTTGGATCTTAGCCTCCTGCTCCTTTAGCAAAGTAACTTTCTCCTCGACAACCTTGGACACTGTATTCTCAATAGCGATTTTATCATTGGTCAAGTTGGTGATGATTTGATCCTTGGCTTTGGATTTTCCTTTTGAGGTGGTAAGGTCTTTCTCCAGACCGGACAGCTTCTCCCGGAGCTCTCTAATGGTGTTCTCTAAAGTGGAGACTTTTGTGGTGCTTGCCTCTTGCTTTCTCTTCAACTCCTCGGTTTCTTCCTTTAAAATGGCAGCATTGGAAGTGGCAGTGCGAAGGTCATCAGACAGCCTCTCTTTGTCAGACTTGAGATCTTTAATGATATCGGCATGGTTTCGCACTTGTTTCTCCAACACAAGTACATGATGAACGTTTCTTAACAAAGAGTGGGCTATGGCATCCCTTTCACTAGAAACGATAAAGGTCTTACCATTAAAAGTGACCGTGTTGGAGGTGCTCGGAGGAAGGTAAGGCCCGGCAAAGTCATCTCTGGGAAGATTGAGGAAGTATTCACCAAGCTCACCAAGACCGGTGATGTCTACTCCATCAATATTGATATCTCCCCCCTCAACCTCATCGGTATGAAAGTCACCCGGAATCTCCTCGGCATGCGTTGGGTCAGTAGGATCAGCTTGGATGGAAGGCTCCGGAGCCCGGAGAGAAAGCTCGTCTCCCTTAGAAGTTTTCTTCTTCTTGGCCTCCCGGTCTGTGCTTTCGCTTCCCTGTTTACGATTTATCTTGGAAGCCCTTGGAGGTTTTGGGAGGTTCACTTCTTGATTTTCAGTCTCTTGCTCCACCACTTCCAAGAGAGCAGCATCGATTTGGCTCTGGGCTGGCCCATCCGGGTCTATTGGAGCATCTTTCTCTGCATCAGCAGGGTTAGCACCACCCACCACCTTCTTGCCTTTCTTCTTCTTGCCTTTCATCTTGCTCGGGGCTTTGGCCCGGCCTGGCAGGAAGAGTGTCCCATCTAGTTCATGGGTCCTCTTAAGCACAACATCCGGAGGAGGCTGAGTGGTGAGCTCCTCCCAAGTCAAGTCTCTCCGACCTGTGGTGTTCCACAAGTGAGACCTTGCCAAGTTGCCACTGGTAAAAGCAGCATGGAATCGGTTCCCCCACTTCTTAGCAGCCCAAGCATTGATCTTGGTGCAAGTAGCCTGTCCGGTTTTCTGATAGTCACTGAACTCCTTGGGCAGTACTGCCAAGGCAAAAGTGAGACCTTGCCAAGTTGCTACTGGTAAAAGCAGCATGGAATCGGTTCCCCCACTTCTCAGCAGCCCAAGCATTGATCTTGGTGCAAGTAGCCTGCCCGGTTTTCTGATAGTCACTGAACTCCTTGGGCAGTACTGCCAAGGCAAAAGTGAGACCCATTAGTTCGAACTACTTAAAAAAACAAAAATATAAGGCAGGAGACTTACGGTCACTCCTCCACCTACTTCTGAGGAGGCTTGGGTTCACTCCGGATTGGATCTTCTGTCCGTTCTCCCAAGCACCACTAACAAATAGGAACTGGGTCCTCCAATTCCTCTTCGCCTCCAACAAATCATCCACAGCCTTGAAATCGTCCCCCATATTGAAATGGTAAAAGGGGATGTGGGGATTCCTGCACAGACTGGCCACAGCAGCAAACTCCTCCATTGGCAGAGGAATCCCGGAGAGCCTTGAGGCCATGATGCAGGCCATGAGGGTATACCAGGCATTAGGGCTCAGTTGGCTCGGGCAAAGCTTTATCAGATGGAAGTATCTGACAATTTCAGGGTCTAAGGGGAGTCTAAGTCCCCAATTGAACAGCTCAGTGAAGATGACAACTTCACTCAGTTTGCAGTCCATAGGAGTCTCCGGGTGTATGGGGATCCTGATCTTCACGTTCTCTGGTATTCCCCACTTCGTACGTATCCGGCCCAGCTCAGCTGTGTGGATGAATGCGTAGTTGATTTTCTGCAGGGCAAGGAGGTAATTAACACTGACCTTGTGAAAACAAGGCCCCACTCTTCCTTCGAGGCTCTCCGGCAGATCCGGATGCCTCAAATACAATTTCTCTTTGCCTTTGTCCTTCTTGGCAACTATTGCACTGCTGGTCTGACCGGAGGGCTCAGACTCAAATGGAGCCTCTTCAACAGAGTCCTCCATTACTTCCTCCATAATGGTTGAAGGGTTTTCAGCAGCAGTAGTGGGGGGAGGGTTCAAATTTGACTCAGCCCTGTCTCCGGACTGCTGGGCCTCGGTGTTCTTTTGGCTTCTGGCCTCCGGTAGAGTTTCCGGAGCAGGTGCTTCTCTTTGAAGACTTGGACTGGTGCCTTCCGGACCGGACAGTCTGTCCTTGGGGGCTCTAATAGGCACCTCTGACCCAGTGCTGCTGTCTTTCGCCCCCGACTTTGAGGGAGTGTTTTTAGACCCTTGGCCTTTAACTAACCGGCCTTTCCTCCTATCGACTAGCTTCTGAGGGGAGTGCTACGTATCCGACCCCATTGCTATAATGGGTGAGGGTTTTTTTAGGCTAGTAACTGTTACTCCTGGCTCGACAGCAGGTTCCGATTCCTGAACTGAGGAACCAGAGATAATGGGGGAAAGGTTAGTTTGAAATAGTTTTCTAGGCTTGGTGCCTTTAGAAAAAGAAGAGCCTTGATCTGACTCTGTGGCAGAGGTGATTGGTCTATCAACAGGCGAAGTGGGTAACCCTGCCGCAATTCGTCTTTCTCTTTCGACTTTTTGAGTCTTCTCTAACTCAGAAAGGTTGAGCCACCCGCCTTTGATCAGAGTGTTCCTCGCTATAAACATAAACTATTGAGCAAGTTTTTGCTTTAGAGAGAGAAAGCTTTGAGAGTTTTTGCAGAGTAAATGTGAACAGTAGAAAGTGAGTTTGAATTTATAGTAAATCTGAAAAAAGAAGTTGATTCCTAGGAGAATTCGAAAAGATTGGTAATGATTAAAGACGGCACTGATGTCACCACCTTTAATTAAGAGGTTGCTTTTCGAAGAAGGTGGGTTCGAAATTCAAGGTGAAAAAAACGGCTGAAGCAACCAACCAGAGAGCGACATGTGTCCCACGAACTCTGGCAAAAACCGTTTTGAATTCGTAAAGCTTTATCAGTCCGGATAAACACATAGCCCAAATTGACAGACCTGTCCGGATTAAAACTACCCCTGATGTCGGACTGTTTTTCAGGTTTTTGACAAGAGTATTTGCACAAACACCTAAAAAGGGGCTCCTGATGAGTCCGAATTCGGCATGCTCCCCGGACAAGGACAGATCGGTCCAAGGCCTCAGGACCGGACAGATCACTTCGAACACTTAGCCCATAGGACTATTCGAACTATGACAAAAGTACTAAAAAACCTAAACACTACTTGACTAAGCTACTTGCTCTCCTACTTAGAGTTCATGAGTCTTTTAACATGACCCGGGTCCATTAAACATGACCCGAAAGCCCATAAGGGCCCAAACATTAAGGTATAAATACCCAACCACTTGCATTAAATGTGGGTAATGAGAATTAACTGCAACCAGTCAGCTTAATTATCTCTCTACTCTCTACACTAAATATATAACACCTACATACTACTATTAAACACCAAACAAATTACAAGGCTACCCTCAGGCGATAATTATCCTCACCAGGCTCTAGTAGGGTTCACCGTGCAAACACCTTCTACAATTGGGATGCCTTTATTTGGGACAAATGGGAGTCACACTGTATTCACCAGAGTTTGAAAGGTGAAGAGTATGTTCCTGGCCAGGAGGATGGTACTACTTTGATCTACTCTTCATGGGTTACGAAGAACTTGTGGTACATCATTTCCGATCCAGAGACTCACCGAGCTGATGCAGAGGTAAGGGTGAACCCCTGCGCACCCACACATGCCACCAGACTGCAAGAGCTGACTACGCACCTAATCGATTTACAGGCGTTCGACCAGAGCCATCCCGACATTAGTTTGGAGGACCTTCATGAGCCTCTGGACGAGTGCTACCGTCTTGCTCACGAGTACGAGATTCATTATTATTTATGTTTTCATGGTTGATAGTTTATGACTTTTTGAATGTTATGTACGAATGAGTAGTTTAAATTTTGTTTTACGCACTAGTACGCGTGGGTTTGTACATGCACAGGTATGCGTGTGCGAAAAAATGCACTGATTTTTAAAAAAAATTGTTTTTAACCATTTTTCCACCAAAATTTTAAACCAAACTATATAAAGCATAACTAAGATCAAACATAAATAAAAGTCTAAATTAATAAAAACCAAAACAATAGTAGTCGGAGGTAGCGAAATGTGTTTGGAAATGATTAAACAAAAAAACAAACAACACAAAATAATAAAACTATTACATCGCATTATGCATCCCCGAACAAATCATAGAACTGATCATCTCCATCGTGTAATGTTGGTGGTTGTGCTGGTTTAATTTGGCGATACTTGTTGAGACGTTCACCTAGTGGTATGGCCCAATTTGTAACCTCATCGGTAGTGCGGAACGCAAACCAGCATATGTATATATCCGACAACGGTCCATCTAAGACAATCTGCAAATTTATATAATATGGGAGAATTAAATACCAAGCGGAATTAATGATAAAATGAAAATGAAGTATACATAGAGTATATTTGTTTACTTACTTTTAAAAAATGATTACCGTGTACGAAACCAATTCCAACTTCTACAATAGGACATGATCTTGGAGGCACACCAAGCAAAGAAAGATACGTGTATGGTAGTTTGAGAGATACGTGGTATACTATACATTGATATCGAGTGGCTATCACCAACCCGAAGTCAAGTAATGTCATCCAGTGCCTACAACTGCTCTCGTATATTTTGAAACAATCCAATCTCCGCAATAGGTTATCAACACGTGCACCATAAAAAACCCTCTCCCAAAGATCACGCTGACTTGAAAGTTCATACATCAACTCCCATCTCACTTCATCTCATGAATCAACATTGTCTTTAATCGCCAAAGACACGACCCTAAATCCACAATTTCTGTCAAGAGCAACGTCTTCAACGCTAGTTATGTAGTTGTGCAAGTACTCGGAAAAGCAACTCTCGTACGCGCTAAATCGGTTTCCTTTATTCGATTTTCTAGATCAAGTTGCATTCTCCTTTTTCGGTTAGTTGACTATCACCATATTCCACTCGGATGGGTTCCACTTTAGTTGACTTGTCGGGACCGAATTTTTCCGACCTTTCGTGACAACTGGTTCCTTAGGTTCCAAAATATGGCTTCTAGCGGGATTCTAGGATTTGCATCATCCTATTTATTATGTGATCTTGCACTTGTGCACCGTAACCACGGGTGGTACTATCTATTAAGGATAGATTTCTTATAAGCTCATCTTCGTTACCAACATTATCCCTAGGATCGAACTCTAACGTACTCCAATAAACATCACATTCACTCATAACTACAAATTATGAATGTGAACCATAAATCCGCAGCCTCTTTTAATAGTTTTCTATAATATTTCTATCGTCAGTTTCTTTGTTTGTTCGTTACCGAACATAGTACTCGTGCTCCTTCAACTTACCGAAAAAGTATTGTATTTGGGATTTGCCCCCTTTATCAATCAATTGGTGCTTATGATGCATGTTGTAGATGGTACACGTGAATGATCATCAAGTGCAAGAAGGGTTGGTGGTTGTGTTTTACATTTCTAACTACCAATTTCCAATAATCGGTTAGTTCTAACACTGGATTGTCCCTAAGCATGATTTGGAGAACAACAATGAATCTTATACTCTTGTTTTCCTTATCAACCAATGTTATCAATTCCGTCTATAGAATTTATCCGTACTAAAAATTTGACTATAACCAGCCATGTTAGATAATGTTCAAATTCCTACGCAAACAAATTTCATTTAACTCTAAAATTCAATATTCGACAAAGATGAGCCTATAAAGCATGGAAAGCTCAAATTTTTGCATGATTTTGCAAAGATTTTGGGTTAAAAATGGTAGAGAAAAAAAAAGAAAAAAAAATAGTTAGTAGAAAAATTGACTGTTTTGATAGAAAGGGTAGTTTGATAAATTCATGTTCACACAAAAAATCAAACAAATGGGTCTCGCTATAAAGAAATGAAGTCTAGCGACGCTTTCAAATTTTCAATTCTCTCCAATATAAAATATCCTAAAAAATGACGTGTTTGAAAATTGTTCAAAAATTATTGTGATGAGACTAAAACCAAAAATACTCTCTCTAGAAGCCATAGGGAATGGTCCTACTAAATCTATTTCATCTATCCAAAGGTATAGATTCAGATATGGATGTAAGTAGTACTACTGGGTTATGAACAGAATTGGCGGATGATTTTGATACTTTGATGTTCAATCAACAGGTCGTTCCACCGACCTGATCTGTGGGTTCTTGCGTCTTGATGGATAGACGCTGTCGATGGGCTAGGTAAGGACTGTTGTGTTAGAATGGTGAGTGTTTTAAGAAATAAACTAAAGTTAATGTACTGTATATTTACGAAACGAAAAACGATTGACTTCTTTCAAAATTTAAATCGTCAAACTCGAATTCGGCGTTTAACAGCTTCCAATAGGTTTCATAATAACATCAACAAATAGGGAGTTCACTATTCCGGTTTAAATAACAGCTAAATGCATTATACCTCTAAGTCTAAAGGACACCACGCCTTATTTCATAACTACTGTGAAAGACAACAGGACCATCAGTATCCAGATGTATCATTGTAGAATCAACACAAAAACTTGATAGAAGAACGCTTACTACCAGTACAGCCCCAATCGAGGAAAAGCAATAAAACTTTGGCTACATAACTAGAGATCTCAGTTCGCAAAGCTAACAATAAAACAAATCATACCAAAAAACCTTTACACAAACAGGAACCTTTCGTCTGACAAGCTTCACTCTTCGTCAATTAATTTCTACTTGAGCTATTATAATATCTACTAGTATTGGGGGATATAAGATGTAACACAAGAACAAAAGGATTTCACAGAACCGTCTATATAAAAAGACAGCAGTCTTAAAGAATTTATTTTGCATCAGATACCAAACTTCTTTAGCCAAACAGTTGAAGTAGCTGCATTTGGCCGATAGGAGATGAATTGACTAATGGGTTTGCAAAACAGTACTCGGATAACAACACTACTAGATGCTGCTAACATTCTTAGATTTAAAAGAAGAAACAGCTCAAAAGTGCTTGAAAAGTAATCACTGGTATTTTATACCGATCATATCTTTTTAAGAGTTTTTTAATCTCATCATCGCTGTTTCTATTTTCATACAAACAAATTTATATATGAAATCCTAGTTGAAGACGCACCTAAAACGATAGTAGAAAAATATAACACCATTATTCGACAGATGAAACACCTCAAATTCACAGGGTCTAAAAGAATTAGTACTAAAAAATGATGGACGACGATATTCGACAGAAAAAAAAAGAATAACAGACAAATTATAAAATTAATAAAACCAAATAACCTAAATTTTCTAATGGAAAAACAAATTTTTTTTATATTGGGGAGGGAGAAAATAAAGTAAAAATTAATTAAAAAAATTAATGCAAACAAATTTTTATATACCTACCAAATTTTGGAAACCAAAATAAAATATTATATAGTAGTATGTTTTTATATAAATATAAATAAAAAATTATAATTGAAAATAAAAGATGGAAAATACAATTAGAAAATTCATTTAATATTTAAAATATAAAAAAATTAAAATAAGGAAAATAAAATGATAAAATAATAAGATATTAAATAAAAATCTAAAATAGTAAATCCATTTAATAACTCCAAAAAGAAGATAATTATTAAATATGAATTAGAAAGTCACTATACTATTTTTTAATAAATATAAAATAAAGATAAAATTTTGAAATAAAAAATTTGTAATATTATTAACCAAACCAATGATATATATATATATATATATATAAATTTTAATTGGAAACCAAAATAAATGTCGATTAGAAGTATATATATACAAAACAATTTAGAAAATTTATCTAATAATTAAAGTATAGATGAAACTAAAAAATATTACTCCTTCTATTCCGATTTATTAGTGGTTTTAGAAAATTGTTAAACTTCCATCTATACTTTTTGTTCTCTACTTTTTTTTTAAAAAAAAAACATATTTATCAGAGCTGATCAATGATGAATTAAATACGATTGTTTTTACTCCTCTAAAAAAAGAAAGTCATAATTATTTTTATCAATATCCGTATTATTACTTTAAACATCTTATACGTCTAATATTGTGGAACGGGAGACTTATGACCTATCCAACAAATCTATTATAGATAAAGATCTAAATTTTTTAAGGGACCGTAACTCGGAAAAAGAGTCAGAAAATATACATTGCTTTTGTTTTTTTTAAGACAAACAAAACTAATACCATTCATGATATGTTTTGATTTTTTTTTTAAAAATTATATTTTACACACGTTTCTGAGTTATATTTCGTTTCGCATCTATCAAAATAAAGAAGGTTTAGCATCTATCAAAATAAAGAAGGTTTAGCATCTAGCAACATAAAGAAGGTTTCGCATCTAGCACAACAATACAGGTTTCTCATCTATCATAACGAAGAAGGTTTCGCATCTTCTTTGCGAAACCCTTAAAAGTTTTAAAACTTTAAAAGTAACTCGGAAAAAAAATCCGAAAATACCGTTGGTTTTGTTTTTTAAGACAAACAAACTAGTACCATTCATGATATGTTATGAATTACAATTATTTAAAAAAAAAAAAAATACGTTTCGCATATATCAAAAACGTGTTTTTTGCATCTACCATTCGAGAAGAATTACACGTTTCACAAATCTCAGTATGTACATATACAAAGGTTTCGCATCTTCTTCCTTAAGCCATTTTACTCGACACCAAAATCTCATAAACTCAAAAGAGAATAAAATCGATGAAAAACTAACTGAAATACAACAAATAAACTACATTAGCAACGTAAAAAACCAGATAAATACAAAGAATCAGAAACAAAAACATATCTCGAGTACTTCTAGTATTCCGAAATCAAAATTCGACTTACCACACATAAATCCACTTATCTAAACATATATCCAAAATCAAACTTCAAAATCAACAAAAAACACAACAAAAAACACAACAAAAAACATACGAAAACAAAAGAAAAACAACAAAAATTGAGTAAAATTAAGAATCGCCTAACATTAGAGTTGTTCTATTCACTATTCACGTATACAGAGAGAAAGAAAATTGGGGAAAAAGATGAAATATAGGTCTAAAAGCCTTTTATATAAATAAACTAGGGTATTTAAGGAGTTAATGGATTTTTAATGGTAAATATTTAACTAAAATGGATTTTTTTCGAAGGATAATAAAAATATGGATCTTAAATGGATAATAGTTTGGGTTTTGGGTCTCAAATGGTACTTTACCCATTATTATAACCAAAATAATTTATTTAATAATTAAAACGTAGTAAAATATTAATTTGAAAACCATCGAATACTAGTTTTTAAAATCAATAGAAGTTGGTAATATTATTGAAAGTAAAATTATTTGTTAATAATTATATTTTATTTGATTGATAACTAATTATATTTTCTGTCTCAATTTCTGATATGCTTAGGTGTATTGTCATGCAGTATCTATCTAGTTATGTGGCTTCAGCAGCTATTTGAAAAAAATATCAATAAATGTCTTTCTTAATATAACTAATTTTAGTTATGTTAGCCTCGTAAATTTTTTTAAACCTTTGTAATATTTTCTTCCAAGTTAATATATCTAACTATATTTTTAAAAGAAAAAATCAAAATATACTAATTTATTTTGCTAATAATCAGTAAATAGCAATTCGTCTTACACAAATTAAACTCATCATTTATTACAACCCACGGGATGTGATATAAAAAAGGCCAAAGCTATTTCCTCCATGGAAATTATTATTTCCTCCATAGTTTGAAAAAGCCCCATGTTGTTATTTCCTCCATAAAGGAAAATACACATTTGCCCTTCTACCCATTTATTCTACCTTCACCTATTATTCTACTTACTTTCACCCATTATCCCTACCCATTCACCAATTAAAAGAAAAAAAACCCTAACTAAATTATTCTACCCATTCTTTTTTCAACAGCATCTTACCTTCATTTTTTGAGCAACTTACCCATTATCCCTTCTTTCTACCCATTTTTTTGAGCACCTACTTACAAAGCAACGTCCAAGAGAGAGAAGCCCTTGGAGAAGGTAAATTTTCTCTAGTGTATTCTTTTTTTTTCATTTTTTGGTTAAGATGGTGGTATTGTTGTTGGAATCGATTATGGTTTCGTTTTTGTTAGATTTCTATGTTAGATTCGATTAGGGTTTCAGTTGTTGTTAGATTTCTATGTTAGATTCCATTAGGGTTTCGATTGGGGTTTGATTTCTTTATTAGAATCGATTAGGGTTTCTACTTGGGATATATAACTGTTCTGATTTTTTTTTTCTGCCCGGAGCAGCTGATTCCGAGAGGGCCACTCGGAATCAGTTGCTGCTCGGATTAAAAAACAGCAGCTGATTCCGAGAGGGCCACTCGGAATCAGTTGCTGCTCGGATTAAAAAACAGCAGCTGATTCCGAGTGGCCAACTCGGAATCAGCTGCTCTTTTTTTAAACTGAGCAGCAGCTGATTCCGAGTGGCCCTCTCGGAACCAGCTGCTGCTCGGTTTAAAAAAACAACAACTGATTCTGAGTGGCCAACTCGGAATCAGCTGCTGTTTTTTTAAACCGAGCAGTTGATTCCGAGTGGCCCTCTCGGAATCAGCTGCTCCGGGCAGAAAAAAAATTCAATCTTCAATAAAACTAATGTTTTTAGTTTTAGGGTTCAATCTTCCATATGTAGGATAAAAAATGGTTTAATCTTATGTTTTTACAGAATAAGGTATTCTACTTCATTAATGGCACATAACATTAAATTTGAATACAAAACAAGGGTAAAATGGTAAAATCCCGTTTCACTAATTTTAGAAATTTCAAATTATGGAGGAAATAATAATTTCCATAGAGGAAATAGCTTTGGCCTATACAAAATTCACATTCATCCTCACAACTCTTAATATCGTTCACGTAACAATATCGCGGATACGATGCACAACACCATTTCCCATCCAGGTGCAGACAACAATTTCCCAGGTTTAGTTTAATTTCATCAACACCTGTAAAAAGAGAAATAGATATTTTTTTATATATAATATTTAATTATTTATATAAATGTTTTGGAAAGGGAGATGGAAATAAAGAAAACCATTCAAACAATAGTTTTTAAAATAATTTTTTTGGTTATTTCCAATAAGATATATAGAATAATTAAAAATTATTGTTTAGTGGACCTTAGTTTGGTTAATTCTAATAAGTGTATCTAGAATATTAGATATAGTGTTATTATCAAAAATATTATACACTTGTTGGAATTATGAAAATATTTTGTATGTAACAAGAATTTTGATATATTTGATGTACCTCTTAAGAACTCACCCTAATTTTTTATTAAAATGTAAATAATATTAAATCCAATTTTTTTTAAATTTATAAAAAGTACTTTTTATATATTTTAATTAAAAAATATCGAGTTTATTTATTTATAAAAAATGTTAATAAAAAGCTGAATCACCATTTTGTACCGTACATTGTTCGGAGTAAAAAATAATAATACTTAGATGCATATCATATTTATACTTTTTAATCTTTTATGCAATGATGGAGATTATATAAACGAAGTAAAATTTTGAAATGAGTTTTTCTAAATAATATGATGATTTTATTATTAAAATATTAATAATATAATTCCAATAAAATAAAGAATCTTCCCATCATAAGGATGAAAGAGTGCCACAAAAACTAAACAAAAAAAACCAAAACCAAATACATAGTTTTAGTACTCATAATCTTAAAATGGAAGAGAAGAATGTGAATTATACTGCTATTCAGAAAAATAAAATAATATATATATATATATATATAACAACTTGAAAATTATAACAGCTGTTTAAGGATATAATTATCTTTTATATATGTCGTATTTTTTTAAAATAAGATGGAGGATATAAAATAAGGAAATAGTCCTTGACAATTTCAGTTTTTTTATTTAGTATTCATTTTTAAATTTATCGGAGAAGGTAACTAGACTATTTTACTTTTTTTGTTTAGTCTTTTTTTTTTTAAATTATCGGGACGGTCATCGAATTTTGTAAAATTTATAGATTTAGTCTATCGTAATGTTTTTTCCTTAAATAGATGGACTAAATTTATAGATTTTGCAAAATCCAAAAACTTTCACCGGTAATTTTAAAATCGAAGGACTAAATAAAAAAAACGGAATAACCGATGAAATTTGATTGGTAATGTTAAAGCGAAGTACTAAATGAAAAAAAAAGACAAAACAATCCCAAAACTATCTATATGCTGATTTAATACAGAGATGAACTTAAAATAGTTTTATGGTATTATGTAATAAAATTGTGGATTTTAAGATATAATTCCTTTATCTAAACATACTCTTTTTAAAGATATTTTATTATATAATACAAAAAATTAATTTATTCCATATTTATTATTATATTAATTAATTTATATACTATAATGTGATAAAGTATTCACTAACAAACTTTACTAACCTTTATTATTTCAACTTTATTCCCTACTAAACTCACATTTAAAAAATCTAAATTAAATGTAGTTGTCGTTATCGACACAATATTAAGTAATACTGAATATTTATAGCCATTTTTTTAATTTTTTAAAAATAAATACACTTTTATTGTTTTGGGTTAATCAAATTTATTTATTCTTGAATTTTATAAAACAATAAAAGTAATAGGGGCTTTTTCTAATACGCAATCTCCTTACTGATGACTTTTTTTTTATTGTTTATATACTTACCATCACAATTAAATTATTGTTTTTTATATATATAAACGATTAAAAAGTAAAAATATCTTATCAATCTAATTATTATTTATATGGATTCTAAATAATGTAGGTAAAAAAGGTGAATTAATTTGGAATTATCAACATAATATTAAAACTATTAAATATTTATAACCAATTAAATTTACTTCTATTTTTATCTTTTATAAAACAAATCCAAATTTTATTATTTAGAACTAATCAAATTTATTTCCTATTTAATTTTATATAAAAATTATAAATGATAATGACTTTTCATTCCATTTGTACAATCTCCTTAATTTTTTTTAAAACTTATATATATATATATATATATATATATATATATATATATATATATATATATATATATATAATTATCCTATTAAATTTATTTTCTTTTATATAAAAGACTAAAAGGTATTAATATTTTATTTATCTAATTATTATTTTTATTGGTTCTAAATAGTGTACAATACATATACATATATTTTAGTTTATGGTCTAGCATGTTTATTCAGGTGTTGTTCGGTCCGATCCGATCCGGCTCTGACTGGGTTTTGTCCGGTCTGAACTTAGAACGGGTCGGGTTCGGGTTCAGAATATATAACCCGCAACCGCGCCGGGTTCAAGTTTCAAATTTGTCCAGCCTGTTCCGGTCCGAAAATCATAATATATATATAAAAATAATATTTGTATATATAATATATTTAAAAATAAATTAATATATTTAAAATAAATTAAAATATATTTAAAAAATATTAAAATTAATGTACGCGTGTCGGGCCGAGTTTATCAGCGGACATTAACGGATGGGCTCGGGTTTGAAAATATGAACCCGTGAGCGGATCAGGCCGGGTTCGGACTCAAGTGCCAAAAAAACGGACTCAAACTTGCCGGCCCGAACCTGGCCCACAGACAACCCATTGCCATCCCTAGTCTTCCATGTTTTTATTCTGGTTCTCACATATTTTATAAGGAAATAAAAATTCAAAAACTACTATTAATGAATTAAGTTTTATTTGTCTTACAAAATAAAGGTTATGATATTTTTAATTTTTTTAGCTACAAACTTTTTAAAATAGAAAAGATTTAAAAATAGATAAATTTTATAAAAAAATAAAAATAATGTTATTTGTGGTTTTTTTTGGAGTTTACTATTTTTTATTTAATATCAATGAGAGATATTTGGTTAGGTATTTATTGGGATTTCACGGTGATATATTATGGGTAAAGTACAAGTAAAGATCTAAAAGTCTAACTATTATCCATCTAAGACCCATATTTTCATGATTCTCCGAAAAAGACTCGTTTTAGTTAAATATTTGACTCACTAATACCTTAAATACCCTTGCTCATTTCTATAAAAGCTTTTAACATCCTACCTCACTTTCTCTCTCTCTCTCTTCATTCTTATCCATTAAATTCCTCTTCCTTTCTCTCTCTTGGTATGCACATTACATGACGAGAGTTGGTTTCGGCAACCTACCACAAGCTAATAAACAACAAAATTTGTCAACATATTAAACAAAGAAACAAACTTTTCTCTCATGAGAAACATGAAGAGATAATTGCCGAAGTAAGTGTAAAACGGTAGAATTACTTCTTTATCTACTTATTGCAGTCCTGGAAGAAAACAATGGAGAACAACAATCTAATCTAGACTAATCGATTTTATTTACTCCTACGCATTTCAATACTACATGATAATACAAAAGATTGACACTTATAATAAGTAAAAAGATATGTAGTCACCAATCTCCTCCAGAATCGGACCATTCAGTAAATTATCATCCAGTTGAAGAATCTTCAGACTTTCAGATCGACATATGTCCCGATGAACCGATCCATTCAAGAGATTATTTCTCTAAAAATATTTAAAAAAAAAATCAAAATATATCAAGAGTGGTACTAGTTTTGTTCGTCTTAAAAAAACAAAACCAATGGTATGTTCAAAAAAAAATTCGAGTTACGGTTTAAAAGTTACAGACTTTAAAAAAAATTAAATTTAAACGATAAAAGAAGAAGATGCGGAACCTTCTTTATTTTGATATATGCGAAACCTTCTTTATTTTATTTTGATAGATGCTAACCTTATTTATTTATTTTGATGGATGCTAAACCTTCTTTATTTTGATAGATGCGAAACCTTCTTTATTTTGATAGATGCGAAACCTTATTCATTTTGATAGATGCGAAACCTTCTTTATTTGATAGATACTAAACCTTCTTTATTTTGACAGATGTGAAACCTTCTTTATTTTGACAGATGCGAAACCTTCTTTATTTTGATAAATGCGAAACCTTCTTTATTTTTTATTTTGATAAATGCTAAACCTTCTTTATTTTGATAGATGCGAAACCTTCTTTATTTTGCTAGATGAGAAACCTCTTTATTTTGATAGATGCGAAACCTTCTTTATTTTGGTAGATACGAAATGAGTCACTAGATGCGAAACCATATAATTGATAAACGTGTGTAATATATATATTAAAAATCAAAAGCATATCATGAGTGGTACTAGTTTTGTTCGTTTTAAAAAAAACCAATGGTATTTTCAGATTCTTTTTTCTTGTTACGGTTTAAAAGATACGCACCTCTACAAATATAAAAAGAAAGATAGAAAAATTGGTTACTCGATTTTAGATCAAAGGGTAATTAATGTATAAAATCTAAAAAACGATTTAGGCCTTTATTCGTAATAGTTTTGTAGAAGGGATATTTATAAATAAGTCTCCCTTATTAGTTTTTTATATATAATTTAAACTATTTTAAAAAAATGATAATAAATTTAACAAATCGAATTAATCATATTCATTTTGTTTTATTTTATTATTTACAGTTTTGACATTAAATTTGTTAATAAATATATTTACAAACCCTTTATTAGCGAACAAATATTAAGAGATTTACCATACTTATCGAAAGAATATCAAAGTAAAACGTAGTTAAATATGGTAATACTGTAAACTCAACTAAATCTAGATTAAAAATTCATCATTTAACTAATTTCATTAATAGAAAAATTTAATAAATAAATAATTAATTTCGATAATGATTTGGACTAAATAAATATAAACAAATAATTATATATATATATATATCAACTATTTGCCAAGAAATAATTATCTTTTATAATATCAAAAATATCCATAATAAATAATATAAAAGTTTTTCAATTGTTTATTGGTTTTTTCTTTTTTACTCTGAATAACATTGTGTTTCTTTTTCTCTCTAAAAAACAATACGTGTTTGGTTTGTATTTGAAATTATGTGTCAAATTTAATTACTTCTATTTTATAAT